>OX243895.1:39784643-41120229 GCA_945859665.1 Anorthoa munda
GAAAGTATTAGCAAAACGGTGCTTTCATTGTTTATGAACGTTAGTAACGTTACCTATTTATTTTGGTGAATGTACCTAGCTGTTTATACGGAACCCTCTGTGCGCGAGTCAGACTAGCACTCGGTCGGTTTTCATTCAGCTTAGTTGTGCATTCCTAGGATTTGCCATCAAAGAGAATGACCGTGTCGCCGGTTATGATGCTTTCCAGCGTCTATATATCAGCAAATGGGAATTAACTACAATATCGTACTTAACTGGAACAGCCTTACGGGCCATATCGTCGTAGCACTCCCATTCAGAATTACGCCGTAGACAGTTAGTTTTATAATGACCAACACCGCCGATATTTGGAATAAATTCAACTACAGATGCTAACTCAAATATTTTGTCGCAGAGCAGCAATTCCTTTGGAATATCGCATAGACGCATAATCAAATATAATTTAAAAAAAAAAAAACGGAAATTAAATATTCTGTGCATACTTTTCCAGTACAATTATTGTTTTTGCAATCAGAGACTTCGCTTACCAACATAGATGATGCCGATTCATTTAATAAGGCCACACTTCCATCTGATATCATTAATATATTTAAAGGAATAATCGAAATTTTTCTTATTATACGCAATTCACAATTAGAACAAACTTTGGAAAGAGTTGCACTAAAAATATCATCAATAAATTTTTTTTCTAGCACAAAAGTAACGTTACAATTGCAATCAATTAGTCCAACATGTCCTTGTACCGTAGTTGGATAATGTTTTTGTAAGATTTCTGTTCTACTTTTTAAAGAATTTATATCAACTAAAAATCTTTATTTACCAAAGCAGACACCAGTCTCGAAAAAGCCGAATTAATAGAAGTAATAAATATGGAAATATTTATGTAATCAGTACAAATAACTAACAAAGCGTTATGTATGGGATCAAATGCACATGTATTCATTATTACTACATTTTTTATACCTGGTGTGCAAATTTTTCTATTAGGTAGAATTTCTATTTCTTTTGTTCTGGGTTTTATTTTTCTATTAACCGTGTGGTCTTTCGATTTTCTGTTTTATTGCGCCAATTTTCTTCCAAATTAGGGTTGCTTTTAAACACCGATTCTCGACTAAAGTCACCATTTTTTGAATTAATTTCTTCATTCACACTATGTTTTAAATCTTCGTCTAAATGTTTACTTTTAATTTTTGGAAAATTTGTACAATTAGCTGCTTTTAATTCTCCTGTTATAAACTGTGTATGTTTCATTACAAAATCGTCAACTCTCATCAGCCCACTTCTACTATGCAATAGTAAAGTTTTAATATTTTTAAAGTAGCTTTCTACATTACTGCTAGTAGCTACATCTGATGAGTCAGAGGATTTAATAAATAAAATAACTGTTATATCAATTAATTTTTTTTTATGGATAAATTCAATTGTTATAAGCAATAGAATCGGTTACCACATTATTTCATCACTAAATGATTAGTTTTGAGCAGTCAAAATGTAAAATGGCAGGCTGGACGGAGAGTAATTTAGATATAGCAACGTATTATGTAGGCGCAACTAGTTGCTAATAAAATTGGACAGGCTCTTAATGTAGATAATTTTTATTTTTATAATTACTCTTTAACAGCTAATAGCATCTGGTTATGCTTTTAATATGATAACGTACATTGCTCGTACATTGCTATGGTAGGCATTTCCCAGTCAGACAGTGTTCAGATCCCTCTGCAGTAGAAGGACAGATATTTAATACACCCGCCATTCTGATATCAGGTTGGCGGCTCAAAAACCTTTTCTAAAAATTGTGGTTTTAAAATAGTACATTGCTTCAAATTTTACGTACATTCGGTACATTGCTCGTACATTGCTCTCACGCATATCGCATGACCAATATGGCCATTAGTTCACACAAGAAATCCCTTTAGTTTAGACATAACAACGTATAACGTAGGCACAATTAGTTGCTAATAAAATTGAACAGGCTCTAAATGTGGAGATATTTTATTTTTATAATTACTCTTTAACCGTTGATAGCATCTGGTTATGCTTTTAATATGATAACGTACATTGCTCGTACATTGATACGATAGGCATTTCACAGTCAGATAGTAGGTAATTTGTTCAGATTTTTAATACACCCGCCATTCTGATATCAGGTTGGCGGCTCAAATATTTTTTCTAAAAACTGTGGTTTTATAATAGTGCGAAGAAATTCAAATTTTATGTACGTTTGGTACATTGCTCTTACGCATATAGCATGACCATTTTTAGTCATTCACCCGCCATTCTGATGCACACCAATTAATAATATCCCTAATATTTATAGTTGTGCAATCACAAATAAAACAAAACATTTTGCTGTCACAAATTAATCAGGCGCTTTCTATGATTTTTTAGCAAAGTTGAAATAAATAGAACCACTGTCTTATAATGATATTTTTTAACACGTACGCAATAAACACTATTCGTACAACAGTCTTCATCCAAAAACAGTCGCATTTATCTTTCCTTAGTACATATTCTGGGTGGCTCTGCTAGGGAGTATGCTCTGCAGCAGAGCCACAATCAATGTCTATTTTATCATTACCTGAAGCACGTACAGCGATAACGGTGTACGTACATTATGTACGTTTAGCGTACATTATTCTAAGATATAATTTACCGGTTTCTAACATGGTGGCTCTGCGGCAGAGCATGACACAAAAAATCATATAGATATATCTTATATCATAGAGTATAACGGAATTAAAAGGGAAACTATCACAGCTAAGTAAGCTTTATAACTTTACGAATAATAGTCGACCAACTTATAAAATGAACTTGGAAAAGTAAATATTTTCTAAAGCCATTGAAAAATTACTTAATAAGTTTATGAACCATGTAAAAATATACATTAATAAAATCATAACATCCATAGTATTTTTTTTTCTAATGTTTACGCTCGAATGACGCATTGGAGTGGGTGGATGGTTTGCAGTACCGGCGCGTACGGCGCATACGCGGGGATGTCTATTTTGTTCTTAGTGCAGTAAGTATTGATATTTTCGATGTTTTGTAATGTAAAGTCAAAGTAGATTCGATTGCCAAGCAAATTCCGCTACCCGACCATAGATAGTGGTATTCTCAGTGGTCGCAATTATAGACTTAATTGCGTTTGCCGTAAAGTTGACATTCGCCTCATAGGTCGAAATATCCCAAGCCACATCAGTGCAGTATAACACATTGCATTTTTAATTACATTATCGATATCGATAGATACCCGAGTACGTTACCCCAATAGGAAAGTGGCTCCTACAGTGATAAGAGCGGAACGTATAATTAGTGCGTAATCTGTTGTGAATGTGCGCCACATAAAAAATTAGTGCGTGCCGTCGTTTTAGAAAAAAATAGAAAAAAACGTTTCCTGCTGTAGTAAAGCTGTTCCAGCAGGAAAATTCTAAACGAATGATCAGAGTGAGAAATATTGTGCATGGGCAGAGAGCTTATAGTTGTGCTAGAATGTGCGCCGAAAACATAATTCGTACGTCATCAGGTTTTCAAGATATTGCATTTCCTGCTGGAGTAACGTTTTACAGAATCGTTTATCTCTAAAACCATTGTATGTGCGCCTGTAGGATAAACATACGCGAGTAGCTCTTGATATGTGCGTATTTGTGCCGGAATTATATTTAAGGAAATATTTATAATTTGCATATAATCGCGCTTTTTTTAAATCGCGAAATAAATTCGCGGTGATTAAATGAGAAAACGTATAAACTCGCTGAAAACTGTATTCAGTCCATCTTGACGCTTGTATTGACCATAAAAAGTTTCAAAAGTATACATGCTTGCGTTATCGAATAATATTGGCTAAAAGTCAAAACGTCGGTGTCATAACTTTGACAGCAAAATACAAGAAACCGGCCCAACCCAAGATAGGTAGGTGTATAGCACAAATAAGAACGTTTAGTCAAAAATATATAGTGAAAATAATCAACTTGGATGTTTCGCATTAAGTAAATTTAAACGAAAAACTAAACATGTAAACAACGGCTGCTATCCGACCAAATTCAAATGACTACAAAAAAGCGACGGATAAATTTTATTTAAAATTATATTATTATTTTACTATTATTTAATTTATATTTTCTAAATATAATTTATGTTTTTGGCATCCAAAGTTTAGATGATGCAATTTGTATTGCAGAAGAAAAAAACGTTTGTACGGCTTTTAACCACAAAACAATGTGCAAATATACTCTATCAAACCCAGTTTAATTTGAACTAAATGTTTGTACCAAGTTTCGAGTAAACGAGGTACCAGAATCTATAATGATTACAAGTAGATCATATACATTAATAGGCGTTATAGAATTTATACCTGGAATTAGCGACGCTGGCATGGGCCACTATAAATGTCACTACCCAATGAAGGATGAGATGTTTTGTTACGACGACTGTAAAATTCGTAAAAGCACCAACCAACCAATATTTATTAATTCTTTAACTAGTAGAAATTGATTTAAATACCTAAAACTTATCTGTACATACCTGCCTATATTTCTATATTGTCGATTTGTTAAAAATTAAATTTCAAAAACTTGTCATCCTGGTTTCATTCATATAACATGGTCACCCTTAATAGCGAATTCTTAAGGATTATCAAAAGTAATTTGTTTTTCAGATACCGAATGTAGGTATACAATGTTGATCTCTACTTAAGTATTTAATAGACATTCATACTAAATGTTAGTGTCTCTGGTTTTTGATTCCGTTGTAATCTCAGGTAGGTACAGTAACGTTGTGATCTACAGTAACGTCAGGATTGAGGAGCCAAATAAAATTGGGTTTGTTACTAAATTCACTCAGTTTTACTACTTTGTCCATATGCTACAAATTCGAACACACTTACTACTAAATGATGAAGAAATTTCGCATTTATTGAATTACTGCTTCTTTGAAAAAATTACGAGTCCTATGTATGGTCTGAGGAGCCACATATAATGTATGGTAACTTTTTTTAATTTTAATGCAACCGAGCGCAGATTTGTCTACTAAATACTCTCAAGTGCTACTAAATCATACCAAATTATGATAAATATTGATCCATGATGTTCCTAGTTCTGACGTGGCTCCTCAATCCAAACATTTAGATTGAGGAGCCACCTTGATGTTCATATAACTTTTGAAGTATTATACTACAAAATCGAGGATCGAACCTACAAAATTTTTAAACTTACTACTAAATAAGTATATTAATTTCATTAAGATACAAAAAGTGGCTCCTCAATCCTTACGGACATATAATTTCATGTTAGTTATCAGTGGTCAGGTTTTGGTGTTATTGAAGAGTTATTATTCTGCTAACACTGGCAATGACCCTTGACTCCCTTGTTCGCTTTAGGACAGATTCGCTTTAAGACAGATTCGCTTTACGACAGATTCGCTTTACGGCAGATTCTCTTTACGGCAGAAATAGTACAGTCATGTTGAAATAGACTCCACGTAATTTGCCTGGATATATATGTATATTGTCAAGCATAGAAAACTCCTTTATTTTTCAACTTGTAGAGATGAACCTCAGTCTTGTGGATATTTTTTTTTCTTATTTGACTATGGGTGAAAGAAGAAAATTTTGCTTTTTAGAACACCATTAGTGAAGACCAAATTTCAAAACTAGAAATGCTATTACGGTGATGTGCATCTGGACCGAGGGCCCATTTTTTAAATCCTTGCGAAACGAAATAAGACTTAAAGGGAAATTAGTTAAAAATAGTAAAAACATAAAGCAATGGGCCAAGAATTTCTTAAACGTGAATTAAAACAGTTATGCTTAAATTACTTGGGCCCTCAATCCAGACGCGTGAATAAACTGGCATAGCCTACATCTCAGAAAATACTATCTCTGGGTTAATCATTTTTATTTAGGAATTTAGTTAAGAATTTCTTAAATATTTTAAGAAATTCCCAAATCTGTAGAATATGACATTACAGATTTTTGGCGGCTTAGCTAGGGCCCTCAATCCTTTAATGTCTCTACTGAGGAATCTGCAAAACATGAATTTATCTGAAGATATATATTAATAGGACTGTAATATATTTTGCTTAGATACCTCTGTAAATTAGTTAAAAAGAAATAATGACACAAAAGTGAATTGTTATAAAGTAAATGAGAATCGAATTTTACTATAACGTCTGGACTGAGAGCCCAATATTTTCGGCTTTATTGACTAGGTTCAACCTCATAGATTAAGTCAAATTACAATATATTTTTTTACTATTTTTTAATTAAAATGTTACATATCGTCCGTTCTTATAAATGCAATACTTTAAGAGAAAATACATTTTTAATTTTTCATAGGAGAAAGTTTTGTAGGGTACATATGATTTTGTTACTTTTTTGGACTGATCAGTATGTATCCTCATACAAGCTATTTTTAAGCGTCTAAAGTAAATATTTACTGCTTGTACTGTCGGAAGCGACTGTTTTTTTGATGCATTATTTTGAAGGGAAGACAGGTCAATTGTCAGGAAAAGTCATTATTACATGGGTCCTTTTCGGGCGAGGATAAAACAAATCTTTCTTGGTAATGTACTTTTACAAAGTAACTAATTGCACAATGTAATGGAGAATAACGTAAACGACATTTCACTAGGCACGTATTTTTATCTAAACTTACAATTGGGAACTATAACGACTGTATTTCTCTTCAAGTTTTATCATGTTTACTACTGATCAAACTCGCAATCTTTCTTTCTCGATCTCCTTGTGATCTTCTCTTGTTCGCGCCATAAACTAGTGTTATGTCAAGTTAACATCTGTCAGTCATTCGAAACCAAATCTCTCTTCAGAAGGAAATCTTTAACATTGCTGACAAATTTAATAGTGCAGTAAATATTATTATTATCAGTGTTTCTGTTTTGTGATATCGAAGTAAGTTGGTAGGTACCCAGATCGCTTTAATATTGCTTATTTCATTTGAAGAATAATATGCATTTTTCCTGTGTGTCCCATGGTGGGACTGGGCCAATGGGACTAGTGGGATAGACCCGTTAATTCATCGTCATCGAGAATTGCTGATTATTGTGTTTTAATTAAGGCATATTTTATTATATCTTGAACACTTTATTGCATTAACACATACTTGGGAACTGGTATGTAAATAAAAAAATATAAATAATAAAATATAATAATAATATAAAATAATAAAATATAATAATAATATATAATATAATATATAATAATATATATAATAAAATATTTTAAAATATTAGGTGTTATTGAATTTGTCCCCCCGTTGAAACCGGCTGATCTTGGTCACTACAAGGGGCATGGTTTCGTAAACGGCCGCATGGTCTGTTGCTTAGATTTTACAATAGTAGAGAAGAACAACCTATTTATTTACACATTGTGACATATGGTTTGGCTGATCCTAATTTTGAAGAGTAAAGATAAAAAATATTAAAAATACATGACTGCGCTGCTAAAATCACGTACTACAGTTGGGGGACTGTTTTATGGAACACTATTTAACGTCTAAGAGGTCATCCGACTGCAATTCGTGTTTTTGGTAGCGCAGTCGTGTTTTTTTATACTTTTATTATTATTTATTTTTCTTTAATACATTTTAGTGACAAGTTTAATTTTAAAACAATATGTAGATAGGTAGGTACTCATCTGGATTTTAAATTTCATATCCATGTTGTTATAATCGACGACAAAATCTGATTTCATCTTCGAAAATAGGGGCATATAGTTAGCCGCTATTTTTGCATAAAAATTATAGCACTAAAAATAACATTATTATTTAGCGTTCATAACTAAAAATCAGCATACAAACTTCGCTCACTCGCTTCTTTGAACAAATTTATTAATAATTTAAACTGTTTATTAGAAAATTTGATACAAAAAGTTTGTAAGTAGGTAAATTTTATTTTACAACTAGTTGACCCGGCAAACTTTGTTTTGCCATAAAAACACCAAACATTCATCTACCCTACCTACCCTACACTACCTACCCTACCTACTCTACCTACCCTACCTACCCTACCCTACCCTACCTACCCTACCCTACCCTACCCTACCTACCCTACCTACCCTACCCTAACTACCTACCCTACCTACCCTACCCTACCCTACCTACCCTACCTACCCTACCCTACCCTACCCTACCCACTTAGGGGTATGAAAAATAGATGTTAGCCTATTCTCAGACCTACTCAATATGCTCACAAAGTTTCATGAGAATCGGTCAAGCCGTTTCGGAGGAGTACGGGAACGAAAACTGTGACACGAGAATTTTATATATTAGATATCAGACTATTTTTAGGTTACATTTATGTGAAGTAAATAGTTTTCTTATATTTATACCGATCGTAACCGTTTATTTGAATAGTTGTTACAAATAGTTTGTAATTAAATTGATGTTACGATATCAAAGTATTTTTAGATTATATAATATAAGTGAAGTAAATAGTTTTCATAAATTTATACCAATTGTGTTTTATTCATCGAAATGATTTTGATTGCGACGTCTCTGGTGCTACATATCCTGTCCTTAGAAACAATGACATACGATTTTCCGTCCCAAAAAGTAACAAAATCATATGTACCCTACAAAACTTTCTCCTATGAAAAATTAAAAATGTATTTTCTCTTAAAGTATTGCATTTAGAAGAACGGACGATATGTAACATTTTAATTAAAAAATAGTAAAAAAATATATTTTAATTTGACTTAATCTATGAGGTTGAACCTAGTCAATAAAGCCGAAAATATTGGGCTCTCAGTCCAGACGTTATAGTAAAATTCGATTCTCATTTACTTTATAACAATTCACTTTTGTGTCATTATTTCTTTTTAACTAATTTACAGAGGTATCTAAGCAAAATATATTACAGTCCTATTAATATATATCTTCAGATAAATTCATGTTTTGCAGATTCCTCAGTAGAGACATTAAAGGATTGAGGGCCCTAGCTAAACCGCCAAAAATCTGTAATGTCATATTCTACAGATTTGGGAATTTCTTAAAATATTTAAGAAATTCTTAACTAAATTCCTAAATAAAAATGATTAACCCAGAGATAGTATTTTCTGAGATGTAGGCTATGCCAGTTTATTCACGCGTCTGGATTGAGGGCCCAAGTAATTTAAGCATAACTGTTTTAATTCACGTTTAAGAAATTCTTGGCCCATTGCTTTATGTTTTTACTATTTTTAACTAATTTCCCTTTAAGTCTTATTTCGTTTCGTAAGGATTAAAAAAATGGGCCCTCGGTCCAGATGCACATATTACGGTGACGGTACCTTCAAAGTTTTTCCCAGGATCTTTTTATCAAATAATACACGTTACAAAATATTGCTTCACGAAACGATGTTACCGTAAATTTTGTACCCTTTACTTATATACTCTTACCTAACAAAACACAAACTATTTACGAAAGACTGTTTACTATGTGGCGGGCTCAGTTTTCATTAAATAAAGAGCAGTATAGATTTGATTAAAGAATTAGAGTTATATCCCAAAACATTATATGATCTGTGCCAAAACCCAATGATAAAGTTACCAGTTTCTTCTACCACTATTGGAAAGCGCTCTCAAAAAAAAAGCCAAAATCTCTGAAGAAAGTCGACGGTGGGCAACGTATTACACAAATGTATATGTAATTGGCATTTTTACCACAAATTTTGATCCCTGAAGGTATCTTAGTTATTCAAGAATCAGTGAATGATTCTGAAAAATATTCAGTGTTCAGGGACTATTATTTTTTCAAAGCAATGGATGAGATTAATTACTACTGATACATTTAGTTGCTACAAAGAAGTATTCGGAACGAATAACCCAGAGAAATATTTAAAAATTGTCATGAAACTAAATTTCAGTTCTGGTATGTGTAGAACGCTTGTGCAGGCTGAATATAAGAAACCTAAGTAAGGTACCTAAGTATCGTAAGATAAGTAATAAAAAGCTATTTTGTTACTTGTTTTATTAATATGTTTTACAGATTTAGATATGTCAAGTTCACTGTACTTCTGCCGTAAAGCGAATCTGTCATAAAGCGAATCTGTCGTAAACCGAATCTGTCTTAAAGCGAATCTGTCCTAATGCGAACAAGGGCCTTGACTAGCCTTGGCCGACTATGGTTACGACGCCGACGGCCTTAGAACGATATGGTGCCTACCTTACACTTTAGTCTGGAAAATAACGTACCTACCTTACACTTCAGTCTGGCAAATATTATAATTCCAAATGAAATATTTTGATTAGTTTTGTAGTGTGATAGTTCTATGTAGTAAGAGTTAGCAAAGTTTGAGAAGAAGCATAGTATTCTTCTTTTGTGGTCGTAGGGCCATGCCGGTTTAGGTAACTACTACTACTAGAAGCTCGTGTCTAAATAATAATAGCCGCACTGGTCGATCATCAAGGTTAAGCAACGCTTGACGAGGTCGGTCCGTGGATGGGTAACCATTTCAACATACCGGGTTTCCTCCCTGCCTCGGAGAGCACGTTAAGCCGTTGGTCCCGGCTGTCATTTGAAGATATTTGACAGTCGTTACGGGTAGTCAGAAGCCTGCAATCCGACACCAGTCTTGCCAAGGGGTACCGTGTTACCCAGTTACTGGGTTGTGGAGGTCAGATAGGCAGTCACTCCATGTAAACAATGGTACTGTAGGGACGTAGCCAGAGCGCTACGTAATGATAGACAAATTTATTTACTTTCAACGAATATTTCGAGAAGCAGCGTGCCTGCCTCATGGGCGGCTTCTTTCGGAATTGACAATCAAAGTTAAAGACAAACATATTCTATATATGACAAGTGTTCCTAATTTAATTACCTTGCAAAACTATGTATAACATGCCAGCCTTATTATATGTAAGGAGTTTGCCTTTTAGGCAGAGTCCTCACATGAGCTACGCCCCTACGAATAGTCGCGCAGAATCATATGAGGTGCTACTATTCTTAGTTTTGAAAGGTAACATCAATCCTACCTTATCCTAACCCGAACATTTACCTAACGGAGGAATCAATTTTCAATTGAGGTACGGCCCTTAAAAGGGGTAGGCTTAAGTCATGACAAACCAATTACTGTATATGTACTTTCATTCAATTTATGTGCATATAATTACACTGACAAGTTAACGCCGTCATGCTTGAACCTCCTTGCACAAAACCTCCGAAAAAGTAACAAGGCGTCCTCCCGACACAAACAGGACTGATGCGTCAACTCACATCGACCCGGATGGGGCTTAAATTTCAAAAAAATTCAGATATGATACAATTTTTCGATCTCGTGCATTTATCAGGCCAGAGAAGGAAAGGCTGGATCGCATCGAATTTCTAATCCTATTCATAGAACTTGCACCAGGGTTTAAATTTATAAATGCTTTTACTTTTTAATTAAACAACAGCCACTAACTGAACCAATGATGTCAACTCGACATCCTTTGCAAAGGCTATGCCCTGTTAGCAAAGTTGGTATCAGTTATAAATATTACCTTAATAAACCAACTGGGTTTATACTAATACCCTGGTTTTAGCCTATGCCTTAATTCGCATAACAAATAAACATTTTCTTCGATGCGTAGCCAACGTTGCCAGCCTCTTCTTCGCCCAGCAGCTTACAACTCATCAGCACATCAGAACATGCAAAAGATAACATTTATTAATATCGATACTATTTCAAAAGGTCGACATTAAAACTATCGATACATTTTTTCCTACTTCCCCATCCCTACTAACTTCAATGTGTCATATTGACAGTTGACATTCCTATTTATTTTTAAATTTGTAAACGGGCCTTTTCCTAAATAATAATAAAGGGGACCTAAGACACTAAATAACCTTAACCTAATGACATACATCTAATCTAGGCCTAACTCACCTATTCACATTTTTATTTATATGTATAACTAGCCTAACTAGCTTATGTTTCCAATTTTCTAACTATCTGGTATGGATCTTAATTCTCTATTGTCTACCTATTCCTATCTATGGTATGGCCTATCTAATCTGTGGCTAAGACGGCTCAAAGAGTATAAATCTAATTTTGATGTGATGAACACTGTGCTTTATTGTGTTGTTTATAGCACAACATGTCGAACCTATTCTTATAATGAAAACTATGCTTTACTTTTAGACATGGTTTTGACACTGTGCTTTTGTGTGTTATCTGTGGCACTATGTGTCATACCATTTATTAAAATGACATCTATGCCTTCATAGCATTTATTTGCCTTATGGGCTGATAAAGACTTTTTATTAATATATGTCTGTTTCAGACTTAGTCCTTATGGATTTGTATTTGGACTTTGTCTGCGATTTCATAAGCTAATCCTATTTTGTAAAGAAAGACAAGACAGAAGAGTATTTAATTTCATCAAAACATATACACATAAATCATTCCAATAATTGCATTAAGTTTCTTTCGATGCCCAGCGCGCATCGCAAATTCCTTCTAGGTTGGATCGTATTCATTTGCACGACATGAAAAGAAAACATTGGTTAATAAAACAATATAAGACACATCACATGAATCACAACAATAATAAATTATTTACAACCCTAATTATTTTTATCCCTAATCTTCTTTCTATAAAATTTCCAAAACTTGCATTTTACGAGATTAAATTGTTTAATGTAATCACAATGCAAATATCCTAACACTAAGTTACATCTAAGGCAGACATGAATCGATTTTGTCTTAGCAACAATCATAGTAATATTCTCTCTACCAAACCTAGCTCCCCAAGAAGTTTTATTACAAATTATTTTGTATTTAACTCGGCTCATAACCTTTTTATTGACCGCCTTATTTGAATTTTTGTTGGCGCAATAAGAAACCTTATTATAGACTCCTTTCAATTTCTTACGGATCTCTTTCGGTTTAATTTGCGAAAAACTTTTCTTAATGGTTGTCAATTTCTTTCTTTTCAAAATGACTTTTATAAAATTTGGTTTTATGTCAGATTGAATTTTTTCGATATTATTTTCTATGTTATGCTCAAAATCAATGGGATTCAGTATGTTTACATCAACATTGCTTTGGCAATCAGATGGAACTCTAACTTGTTGCTCTAACGGAATCTGAACGTGGTGCTCTGTAAGATAAACGGAATTATTGGACTCAATTGGACTGGACTGACACATTACTATACCCTCGTCCGCGCTCTCGCTGCTGGATAGGAGATCCAACACGTCGGCAGCCGGGCCGTCCGCGCGCTCGTCCTGGAACACCGACTCCACCTCCAACTTGACATCAACCAGGCTGTCAACTCTGCTGGTTTGGTCAACGTCGCCCTCGAACATGCAGCTCTCTCCATCGGCGTGATCACCATCGCCATCAGTTTCGTCGCCTTCTCCGACAATGTGGTCAACGCTTTTCGCACTGCACTGAATATTGTTTTGTGTTTGTTCGTCCTTAATCACGATACTAGAAAATAAATGTGCATTAACATCCTCACACAATACACCAGGTTGTTTTTTATCGACTTTTATTTCATCTTTTATTATGCGCTGTTCACAATAACGACATCTGCGGTGAAATTTTAAGAATTCACTCCTCAAGCAATCGCATAACACTGCAAAGTCCATGTCATATTTAAAAATCATACGATAATAGTAATATGCTGCTCCGTGTAAAAACATTCCTAAGATCAGGCTATAGTCACTCTTTCTCCATTCATTTAATTCGGCCACGGACTTGAATTCGGTTAAGAATTCCTCCAAGCAGTATCCGTCCGTGCCTGAATAATAATTATTCATCATGCTTGCTTTATGCTAAATTACACTAAATAACAAAACCACTTAGCTTTACTCCAACTTCTTATATTTCCATCCGCTTATGGGAGGGAATGAGAGGTAACAGCCCTCTCTGCTATAATTTATCTCGCCTTATGTACTTCAATAGGACTTCCGTGCACTGTATCGCCATGCACACGCGATCTATACCGTCTTTTAAACACTTTCTTCTTTATATATTAACTTATACGTATACTGTACGCCGTATACACGCGAAATATATTTTATATACTCTTTATTTTTATTTTCATCGGGATCTTATCGTACCCGGCGCATTTCCGCCAAATGTAGGGACGTAGCCAGAGCGCTACGTAATGATAGACAAATTTATTTACTTTCAACGAATATTTCGAGAAGCAGCGTGCCTGCCTCATGGGCGGCTTCTTTCGGAATTGACAATCAAAGTTAAAGAAAAACATATTCTATATATGACAAGTGTTCCTAATTTAATTACCTTGCAAAACTATGTATAACATGCCAGCCTTATTATATGTAAGGAGTTTGCCTTTTAGGCAGAGTCCTCACAGTACTCAGCTGAATCTGGTAGGACTGGAAGCCGACCCCAGTGTAGTTGGGAAAAGGCTAGGCAGATTGATTAGTTTAGGTTACTACACCGGTGCATCGGTTAATTTCCATCAAAGCTGAGTAAAGCTAAGATAACTGTGTGAACATATACTCTCGTAATGTTTTTCATGTTTCAGATACCATATTGTGTCGCAGCCTGAAGCCTCTGCTGCAGGCTAGCGATTCAGATGCTGAGCGTGAAGGTTGACGTGTCAACATCTGAGAGGTTAAGACCGACAGCAGGCTAGCAGTTCGCAGGTGGTAGTCGAACGCTATGACCACAGCTGTGAGGTCGGGAGCGTGCGCAAGTTTGGAATGGAATACTCGGTGAGTCGCTTCCATGTTATTTCGATAGTGAGGTCGAATGTTCTCTAGTGAAGAGATACTGGTTCGAGCTTTAAGAGTGTTCATGTTTGACCACTGAGTTGGTCGTGGTTATATCTAGCACTATCACTAGGTAATTGAGACACACTTAGTAAGGAGCGGGTAGCTAATGAGTTTCCTATTGGCTAGTTAGTACTTTCCTAGTTTCAATATTAGGTTTAGTACGAACCTTAGGATGAGATATCCCTTATGAAGGAGTTGAGATATCCAAAATGACTGAATAATTAGTAATTTTCAGTGGCAAAGCGAGTCGGTAATGTCGTGTGGTAACGAAATTATATCGAGTTAGTAACGGTACTGTTCATTTACCTGTACTCAGAAAAGATCTTGTTGTGTTGCGACTTACACAGCCGTCTTCAGTTCTGAATTCACTTGCTTACTTTTGAAGTGATATTTTGATAGTAGCAGAATTCGCGATTGTTTTCCTTATATGAAAATCGAGTTAGTAAGCGATAGTTAATAGTTACTGTTGATATTTGATTTTAAAGATATTGATCAGAGTTAATTCGTGAAGCTCCTTCACACGAGGTATTAAGAAGCAAATTTTATCAGGCTTAATTCCCCTCATATTAATTCGTAGGTTCCAAGATCTTTAAGTAAAAAGTGCGAATCTTGTGAGAAGGATCCCCGATCACCAAGTTCCTTGAGAATTGGACATCATAGTTGATGACAGTGGTAGTGAAACCAAATCTGATTAACATGTCTGCTTATGAGACAAATTCTGGACCGCACCTCATGCGTAACATGTGGCGATGGGTCTTAGAAGAGGTTTCATGAGTTGAGTATACATTGCCTTTGAATTATAACAAACTGTAACAGCATTGTTACTATTACTTTGTTTAGTTGTTGAACTTGTTGATCGTCTGACCTTTTTTTCTAATGAATAGTGTTGTGTGGGAATCTCTAGTACGAAAACTAAGTAGGCCCTGTATTAAGTCCGCGATAGGTGATTATGACAGGACAGTTATCGTTATACACTGAAAGCTTTAAATAGGTACACTTAGGACCTACAAGTATGCACACTGTAGGTTAAGGAAGATACCAGCGGGTTATGTACCAGTCGATGTAGATGTCAAAAGGATTTTGATGATAATGAGCAAGCTTAAGGTGTCGAGTAATTCAGTCTATCGAACGTGTTATGTTTGACCGTACCAGTGGATTCTGGCGGAGGTCGGGTCTGGAGACCATTGTAATACAGTTCAGTTTACAGAGCAATACAGTTGCTGGTCGGCTAGAGGGCCGCGTTGGAGGTTTTACTCGAGGGTTTCTGTAAGCTTGGCAGTTTTTCCTGCAGCAGAAGTTTTAAAGTTTGTTTGGAGCGACTAGTGGTACATGGCCCAGGGTAATGATTTAGTTAATGAGTAGGGTTCTAAAATCTCTATTTTCACGAACCCAATGATCTAGTTTGGTCAGGAGTAGCCGAGCGTTGTGTGGCAACTGTTGGCCTGTGTGGCAACGGTAGGCCTTTATGGCAACGGTAGGCCTGTATGGCACCTGTAAGTCTGTGTGACACTATGTCTGGTGTGAAAATTCATGTTTGTGTTAGGAACCTTACAGAAAGTTCCTATTAAGTCATGAGGTTACAAGAAAGTAAACTCGCGGTGATGCGTTTGGTGAGGTCACCATGTTAATGTTGATGACGTTGGAATCGTCAGGCCTTCATTACGAAAATTTAAATAATGATAGTTTTCTAATTTTGATTACTTTGCGTAGATCGTGTTAGTAAGACACACGAAGCTCAAGTACCAATTGAGATGGTAGATGAAGTAGATAATGAATTGACGTAACATAGGACAGACTAAATCGCTGTGTGAACAGGTTCTGAGTTCAGAGAGTTGAGTTGACTCGACATTGTGGAGATGTTCGAGTAGAGCAATTGTGATTGCTAAGAGAGCTATAAGATGGCTAAAGATCGTGAATAAGAAACCTGGTATATTGTTTCTTTTGTTTGATTTAATGTGACATTTATGACTATCAGTGGTACTTGGACTTTGTGATCACGAAGATTTGGTGCTTTTAGGTACCAAATCGATGATTGAGTTACTGTTTCCTTTAAATTGGAAATAGATTTCTTTGCTTGCAAAGGTGAAAGGAGACATTTAAATGATCATGTTTGATTGAATAAAAATGTTTCCTCACTCACCTAGAGTATGCGTCAGGATTGGACGAGTGAATACTGTTTGGAAATTTTGTGTTTCAGAAAAACATCCCTTGTATGATGGGCGACTGGCGGGTCGGAGTAGACTAAGAGGACGTGTGGCGCAACACGACATGAGGTGGCATGGAGCGAGGACAAGATGATGAAGCCTGCGGGTGATAGATTTGGGGATCTGTCACCTGAGAGAGGCCCGAGAAGGCGACGTGTGTGTTCCACGCTCGCCTCTCAAGAGTAATTACGGCCTAGAGAACACCATGTGGTTTTAGTCAGTAGGAGTCTGACAGACCCCTCAGTTTCCCCCAAGGGCTGAGGACATCCATTGAGGATTTCCACATGATTCGATACACTGTTAGAACCTGACAATGAGGAACAGACGAGGACGCCTGTCTCGCAGGATGGCCGTGTCGGGTTTAGTCAATAGTACGGACGTCAAAACAAATCGCAAGCACGCCATCTGGCGGCAAAGCAAGACAACTACGCTTTGGCGCGCTTTCTCTAACCACTTGCGTGGTGGGGATAATAGAATTTAGCAGTTGAGCTAAAATGTACTGGCAGTTGAGTACTGACAGCCGTAGAGCTAACACGTCGTAGAATCAGTGTCGATCCGTAATATTAGTAAGCAAGAATGTAACTTGTGTCTATTTGAATATACTCAGTGTATCGAATAATTTGTGTGATTTCATTTTCACGATTGTACCCAACGACCTGCCCACACACGATGTCTTAACCTAAGGGAATACATCCTGACTTCCCGATGGTTTACATCTATCGGCCAGCCTTGATGCGACATATATTAATAAGAAGATAGTAAGATTAGAGTTTAGTTTTTAAAGTTTATTAGTATATTATTTTTGAAGTTTTGATAGGCAAGGCGCCATGAAGTCGTTGTAATGAATGTACGGTACGAGCGTAAATGCGTCCTCTCTGCGCGGCGTTCTAAACATACTGATGTTGGGAGCTTGTCGCAAACCGTGTAGCCGGCATCGCCCGACGCGCTTCCGACTAAGGTGACCTTGGTTTTTGTCGCGGTCGGCGACCGTGTAGCACAGGCTTTAGACATTCCAATTGAAGCTCCTCTAATTTGGTAGCCGTCTGTTGTGCAGTGTGTGGTCTAGCGTTGTCCTGAAGCAGCAGTGGCCTAGAGCGATTGACCAGCCTCGGCTGTTTAGCAGCTAGCTTTACCATCATGGTTTGCAGTTGCTGACAATAGACAGCCGCCGTAATCGTCTGGCCAGATTTAAGAAAGCTGTAGTGAACGACACCGGCACTAGTCCACCAAACGCTCACAAGTAATTTTTATTTTTTCGAGTCAATTTTCGCTTGTGGCAGGAAATTATTAACCACTATTTAATATAATATTATTCACTATGGACACAGATAATATAATACTCACAGATGCCTCATCCCATACAAAGAAACCTTGCCGACGTAACTAGCGTTTCTCATCTTATTATTCTTTGTACATCGATCGCGTTCGGTTCCGTTCCACGGTGATAGATCACCATCGATCGATGTACGAAAAATGATCGGTATAATCAGACGAAAAACGCTAGTTACGTCGGCACGGTTTCTTTGTATGGGATGAGGCATCTGTATGCTAGTATTATATTATCTGTGCTATGGACATGTATAGGTAGACTGCCGAACAAAGCGACCCTGCATCATCAAAGATAATGTATCATCAAAATGGCAAACATAGGGGCACAGATTTTTTTTATTAGTTTAAGGAATATCTTTTAAATTGGTCCAATGTTGGAGGAGGAAATAGGCGAGAACCAAACCTCGAGTTATGACTTTTTACTTAAGGGTACACTAGTCGACGGCACGAACTATTTTGTGCGCGGGGTTAAAATGCATGCTATATCAACCGACAACACGTGCGGAACAGATAGAAGCTGTGATGAGCAGTAAGAAGCTAGTTCGCGTACGAATACACACTTTTGGAAATTTGTATCCAAATGGATGATGATTTAGAACGAAAACGAGCGCGCGAAATTTTATAAATAGACCTTTGGGAGTCTGGATATCATGAAACAACGACTGAATGTATCTGTTCAAAATAAAACTATTTGCATTGTTGAACTACTTTAATCTATCCCTGTATGGAGGCCGTTTTTAAATTTTCCTTCTTCTTATGGTACTTATTTACGCCCAAAGATGCGTTAAAATTAGTGTTGAAATATGGAACTTTCGAAGCTCATAACTTTCAAGTAAATTTTTAACCGACTTACCAAAAAGGAGGAGGTTCTATGTTCGACATTACGTTTTTTTGTCATTGGCTACATTAAAATTGAAAAATGGTGGATTTTGGGTGACATATTGTGGAGGCCCATGTTTTTAGGGTTCCGTACCCAAAGGGTAAAAACGGGACCCTATTATTGAGACTCCGCGGTCCGTCTGTCTGTCTGTCTGTCTGTCTGTCACCAGGCTGTATCTCATGAACCGTGATAGCTAGACAGTTGAAATTTTCACAGATGATGTATATCTGCTGCCGCTATAACAACAAATACTAAAAACATAATAAAATAAATATTTAAGTGGGCCCCCATACAACAAACGTGATTTTTGTGCCGTTTTTTGCGATAATGGTACGGAACCCTTAGTGCGCGAGTCCGACTCGCACTTGGCCAGTTTTTTTTTTCTTCCAATCCTATCATGTGGGGTACCAAAATAAAGGGTTTTAAGAGGTGAATTCAAAAATATATAACACTTAAATGTTTAAATGTAATTCGAAAAAAAAGTTATAAATAAAAATGCTATGCATTCGGAGGATATCTAACGCGAGCTGACTGACCAAAACCAGATGGATCCTCCGACTGCACAGCATGATTTTCTTCTTGTTTACGTCTTCTTAGTTCGCTTCTTAACCAGTCGGATTTTTTGATTTTTTGAATTAACTTTTTTATTTACTGCATAGTCCGTCACTTCGTCATGTTTTATTTATTTATAATTTATTTATTTAGCCCGTTAAACCGAGGATGTCTCTCAACTCAGTGTGCCTTTTGGCAAAGGCCTCCTCCATAGTTTCCATTGCTTCCTGTCTTGAGCAACTCTCCTCCATTTGGGTCCCGCAGTAAGTTTCAGCTCATCTTCCCAGCGCATTTGTTGTCGTCCTCGACATCTCTTGCCAACTCTTGGATACCAATTCGTTATAATTTGGCTCCACTTTTCTTGTAAAGATCTCAACATGTGACTGGTCCATCTCCATTTTTGGAGGTTTTTGCTCTTAATTGAACATTGCTAATTCTGTCTTGCCTTCTTGTTCCTGTCATGCTTCGTTCCATACCTCTCTGGCACTTTCCTAGTTTGTCTCTATGGTATTTTGTAAGCGACCATGTTTCGCACCGTAGGTGATGCATGGAAGAATACAAGCATTGAATACTTTTCTTTTCGTTGCCATATTGTGGTCTTTAGATTTTACAATTTCCTTGAGAGACAGGGGCGTAGCTACCGCCGTATCTGCCGTATCAATTATACGGGGCCACCGGGCCATGGGGGCCCCCGACGTGAATTATGTGAATTATTGCTGATAAAATTCAATAGTCTTGCATCCAGTTTTCTGGAGGTAATAACAGCATGCTTTTTATGCGTGACCCTTTCACAACCGCAACTGCTGAAAGAAGTGTTTAAAAATTAAAACTATTAAAAATTACCTAAGAACTTCGATGGGAGATGAACGTCTGTCAGACTTGTCACTATTGCCCAAAGAGGCAGAAACTTTAAAAAAAATTAAGTCGTCATCAGCTATAAATGATTTAATAAATCAGTTTGCCGAAAAAAGGCAAGGCAAGTGTATATTTAATTTGAATTGTTTGTAAGAATTTTGGAAAAAGTGACAGATAGATAATCATGATGAATAAATATTTCTTTTAATTTTATGGAAACATTGCTTTTTCTTTTGTGAGAAATCTTTACCCTTCATAAGGGTCCCCAAACAAATTTTTATACGGGGCCCCGCCAAGGCACGCTACGCCACTGTTGAGAGACCAGTATCTTTTCCACCCATTAGCAATCCTCTTATTTATTTCCTTGTTGTTGTTGTTTGGTCTTTAGGGGAGATGATCGGGCCCAAGTAGCAATATTCATTGACATAATCTATTTGTTGTCCTTAAATTTCAATGGGTTTCATTTCTGAGTTGGTCATCAGTTTTGTTTTTGATATGTTAATTTTTAAACCGACTTTAGAGCTCTCCATATTTAAAATTTGGATCATCTTCTCAAGTGCCTTTGGATTTTTTTCTTGTAGAACCAGATCGTTGGCAAATTTTAAGTGGTTTAGTTTTCTACCGTCTATGTTGAGGCCTAGATGTTCCCAGTCAAGGTTGCGAAAGACGTTATCTAAAACTGCTGAAAACAACTTTGGGGACATTGGGTCTCCCTGTCTAACTCCTCGCTTGATCCGGCATTTTTTGCCCAAGGCTTCCAATTGGATTTTTGCTTTACTGTTTGTATATATATTTCTGATAATTTTAATATACATTGCTGGTATACCTTGCCTTCCTAAGCTCTCCCATATTGCCTTATGACTAATGCAGTCGAATGCCGTTCCTTAATCTATAAAAGCTACATACAGTGTTTTGTTAAATTCGTTATACTTCTTAATTATCTGTTTGAGTGTGTGGATGTGGTCTAAAAAGTTCCTTCTGAAGCCGGCTTGTTCTATTGGTTGGCTTTCGTCTAATTTTGCGCTGCTCCTGCCCAAAATGATCTTTGCGAATATTTTGTACACATTCGACATTAGGCTTATTGGCCGGTAGTTCCCGATGTCGTCCTTTGCGCCTTTCTTGTGTAGTAGGATTATATATGAAGTTTCCCATTGTGTTGGTATATATCCACTTTTCAAAATTTGGTTGAACATCTTAGTAAGTATTGGTATTAATTCATCAATAGTCCCCCTCAACATCTCGTTTGTAATTTTGTCCGGTTTTGTTATCTTCGTCACGTTATCATGTCACAATAATTCGCGTGACCGCATGTTTAATGACAATAATAATTTTAATTTCACGCTGAATTATAGAGAGTACCTACGACGACAGGACAATAGACATCTTTCTGATTAATAATTGCATTTTTTATTGAGATGTGGAGTCAGAAATCACAGATGTTTGCAGTGTTTACAAGAAAAAAACGATGAGACAATCTATATTCTTCTGTGTCATTTTATTTTACAGTAAGTTTGTAAGTTTTGTACCTACAATTCGATTCAAACATAATGGCGACTCTGAACACTTCGCATGTAGCTGGACAGTATCAAATTCAAGTGAAAGCGAGGTTGAGAGTTCCAATAAGTTTGATTTTGCCTAAACTAAAGATTTGATTCATGAAAATCCTTCAATGTTTAATAGAGATATTTTATCCTGATTTAATTATTAAACGGGACCGTTTGATAATTAAATCCGGATTAAATATGAAAACAAGAATAATTTTATCGCATTTGAGTTCGATCGATCGAGAGCCTGAAGGTGACTTCAGGAAAGCGTGAGCTTTTGGTAATGAAAAAGCCATTGTTGATTTTGAGTAAGGAGGGTGTCCCATAGGCACGGATACAAAGGGGGGTGCAACGGTGGCAATTGCCCTCCCTGGGCCTCGACCAAACTAGTAGTGTGAATGGTCAACAGAAAATGTATCGCCGATGCAGGGCGCTAAAATTTTCGAGCTCGCTACGCTCACTCTCGCAATAGAAGTTGTCTTCATTCTGATACTTTTGAAGAATGGTCAAAACCTGAGCTATATCTATCAATGAAGTCCTAAAATTTTCGAGCTCGCTTCGCTAGCTCTTAACCGCAATGGTTTTGAGGTTTACATTTCATCAAAAAATCTACTGGAAAACCAAACCAAGGAGGTTATTAATACGATCCGAAAAGCAGGAGCAGCATTTTTTTCAAAGACACGCCCCTCCCCTATAGAGAGCCATTTGCCACCCCCTGAACAAAAAATGGAGCCGCGCCTGCCGTCCCATCGAGAGCTATTAGCTAGTTTTCTCTATTTCCAAACTAGTATGTCGAACCTTTTACTTAGATAGAATTGCATTCTTCTTCTATTTTTCGTATCGCTGGCACGGCAGTAGTTTTTTTTTGACCCAATTCTTACACTTGCATCTAATTGCATTATAGTTGTCAGATGCAATAAAAAAACTAAATACTTAACAATAAAACATTTCTTTCCCAACAGTCCTCCACAACGTGAAATCAAAGAAACAACAAACGAGGGACTTAAATCCAGACTCAGCAAAAGGAAAGCACGGAGATAAAATCAACATAACGAAATTTGTAGACATGCTAATAAGAGATGCTAAACGAATAGGAAGAAAACAAAACGAACATGGAACGCCCTCCGATCAAAAAACTATTGAAAAGAAGAAGAATGGAACGCCCTCCGATCCAAAAACTGTTAAAAGGAAGAAGAATGGAACGCCCTCCGTTCCAAATTTAAAACGAAAGAAAGAAAAACATCAACGACAAACTACAAAGAAAATGGAAATGACAACAGAGAAAGACGGATTTGAAAGCAACTACGACACTTTGGACGTAAATGAAGAAACAAAGGGCGAAATCGTTCGCTCACATAAAGAGGGAAAAGATTTAGAAAGAATAGGACAGATTATAAAAAGCCAAAACGAAGGCGTGGATTTAGACGACTTGCAACATATCCTTCGGTCTAACAACGCGGGCATAGATTACGAAAAAATGAGTCAACTTCTTCGTCAAAGTAACGCAGGTTTAGATTATAAAAAAAAGAGAGGTCCTGTTGTTAGATCTAAGGATGATTCAAGAAAAACGGTGCAAAAGAGTCAAAATTTTCGGTCTGTTGATATACCCAGTGAAGAAGAAGGTGCAGAATTATTATTTGATCTGGAAGAAGAAGATGGGGTTGCTCTGCCGCTGTTTTGATAAAGTTTTAATCGGATTTGGTCTTTGTTAATTTGTGATGAGGCTGCAATAAACGTGGTCACCTACTGGACCCAAATTATTGAAATCAATAAAACCGACGAAGCAAAAATAAGAAGAATTTGTGGAGAGAATAGTCAATGAGGTTCTTATTCCTTGCGTGATTGTTCTCTGCAAAATCTGCTTCCGACACCTACTTAATTTCTTGTTACAGTTCCCTTTTGTATATTACTAACACTAGTTTTATGGCATTTAAAAAAAAACTATAGGATCAAAAGCCAAAGATTCATTAAATAAATAATAAAAAAGCTTTTAAAAACAAGCATATTAGTGCATTGTCATACAAACCAAACGTATATGCAAAACTTCTTCTGAATCGGCATAGGAATAACTTAACAAAAAATTAAACCGACTTCCAACGACTGCCGAAGTCTTAGTCGAACGACGTCCGACTTTAAAGCTTAATTTTACGCAAACGGATCCCTGAATCGAAAAATGGTTTTCACAGACCCGTAATATTGTTGAATGGACTATCCCACACCATGGGACATACGAGAAAAAAAACATCACCACTTTACAGGAGGTACCTACCATGATATTTTTTCTTTGTTTTATTTTACCATTTTGTCGGCGTGATTAATATAATATATCTGTTACAACAGTTAAATCCAGTTTTTAGAAAGGACACGTTTTCCCTAGTTAGAACTAGTTTTTACTAAATGCCTTTGTTTAAAACTAGAATTAACTAATGCTCAAAATAGAATATCAGTTAAATGCCCAATATTATAAAAACCATTACAAAGTTATATTTTAATGTTGACATTGGTTTTAATATAGAATAGGTAAGTACGATTACTATTTAAGACGCCGACTATCGCCAACGACCTTGTGGGAACGAAACGCGCACTCGTTTCACACCCGCGCGACCCAAAATTTAGTAGGTTTTGTACTTTCCTTATTATTCTATGACTTAAAAAAAGCCTAAGATCAAAATGTAGATGAATAAATTGTCTTTGAGATGGTGTCAATTTCATTAAAATACGCCCAGCGGTTATGGTGCCATTGTCGTGTTTTTGTCCGTTTAAGACATAAGTTTACAAATCAATTACACTATATTATACGAATAAAACTCAACATTTACTTAGATCAAATTATTAAGAAAATAGTCTCATGTAACATATATTTTTTTCTTAAATGTACGATCAGCCGTTTAAACGTGATTCTCAGTTTAAAATCAGCTACTCAATGGCTACTCAGGGATATCTGCGCCTTAAGCAACAAAGTCGTCAGAGCACCGCTGCGCGAGGCTCCTATTTCTATCTGCAGGGTCTAAAGTAATCTAACATGAAGTAGATGACGGCGGAGATGGTGCTGAGTTCGCTCGCTTGCTCGCTCACTTCAGACCCCGTCATCTCCTTCGAACCTAACCTATCCATGTCGGGGTGCCCTAAGCTCCCGAGCTCGCTCTTGGACTAATTCATTGACCATAATTATCGAATTGCCCAACTGGTACGTAGCAATATTCATAATGACCAGACAATGTGATAAGTATAGACGTTTAAATCAATATTCATTACATTGCCCGATTCATAATGGGGCAACATAGTGCCCTGATTAATCACTTGGTCCATGATTAGTTTCTCTAATGCTAGTTTTAGCTAAAGCTCGGTGTGATAACTAGTTTTATCTGAAAACAAAATATATCAGTGGTAAATTCTAGTTTTGACTAGGTAATTCTAGTTTTAACAAACGCATTTAGTAAAATCTAGTTTTAACTAGGGAAAACGAGTTCTAACAAAAAACGGGTTTTAACTGTGACATATCCATGCCTTTGTTAAAAGTAGCAGCTTTCTAGTACTAAGAGGCTCTGAGCTAAGTTTCGGACGGACGTACAGACGGACATGGCGAAACAATAAGGGTTCCTTGTTGACTATGGAACCCTAAAAATTTACACGCTAGTGCTTTTTACTTTTCTGTATTTTTTTAATTTTTAACTCCGTCGTCAGCCAGACGCATAGAGTTTTTATTATTTGAAAAAAGTTTTACAAATTAGTTAAGTACAGATTCTTAAAAAAGGTAAAATATAACTAATACTTCATTAAAGGCGATTTTAATTGCTCCAGATTTAGATTTGATCAATAAATTAATTTTAAATATTCATTAAATATGTTTGGAAGAACGTATATTTTGCTCGTGCCATTTTGCGTTACGACGTGACAGCTAATAGCTATTTGCACATGCGCAGTAGATATGCCCGAGGAACTATTAGTTAATCTGTGGATATGCTGAGCGCTCTTGAATAAGCCCGCCATTTTATTAATTTCTTGCTTGGTTCAGATTTTTTTTTATTTACTCGCACAATGCATAGACAAATGTTGTAAGATACACGTACGTAAGATGATTCCCGACGCGTGTCGATTTATTCACTCATCGGGAATCACCTTCCTTCCGCACTTGTAGCATAAATAACTATTGTCTCGCTCACTCATGCTGAAACCCTATCGTTTCATGCGAGGTGTGTGAGCTCACTCTTTTCATTATGAACGGTTGCATGCGACCTCTGTGCGAGGGCAAATTGAAACTTTCCCAACCAAAATTCTGTATCTTTGTGTAACAACACCGGCCTTTCTTAACCGCTCAATCTACCTGGCCTAGTATATCTTAATCACTCGTTGTTAATTAAAACTACTCAGTAGGTATTACCATATAAAAGTATTGAGTTTGAGTAAAAGTGTGGCAAGATTCGATAAAAAAATAAAACCGACAATAGACACTATGTTGCGTTTAGTGATGCCAGTTTCAAAATAATTCATTGAATTTCAGGAAAGCGAACTGCGACGTAGTCCAATACTACGTATATCTTGGAGCTTTAATCTTGAATAACGGCGGCTGCATTGACGAGATAAAGAGACGTATGGCGATCACAAGAACTGCAATGGACAAAGTGAAAAAAATATGGAGGAACAGAGACATCACCAAAGCCACAAAGACCAGGCTCGTGCGCACTTTAATTTTACCCATATTTCTGTATGCTGCAGAAACGTGGACGTTGCGGGAGGTGGAAAGAAAAAAGAGGAGGTGTGGTGCTGGAGAAGAATGAACGGAGTGGCGTGGACACAGTTCCGCACAAATGTCTCGATACTCCAAGAACTCCACATCAAGCAGCGTCTGCCAGCAATAGTACAGTCCCGAATACTCACTTTCTTCGGACACGTTTCAAGGCGAGACAGTCAGTCCATAGAGCAGTTAGTCTTCCAAGGAATAGTGGAAGGCTCTAGACCGCGTGGTAGGTCACCCATGCGTTGGACCGACCAGATCAAGTCTGCTGTGGGCGGTCCCGTGCTCAAATGTACCCGGATAACTAATAATCGGGAAAGGTGGCGAGACATTGTCAGACGCATTACATCTGCCGCATATACTACCAATACCTCATGACGACCACGACAGCTCTGTCAAGAGCGTAACGACTAAGAAGAAGAATACCAGGTTTCGGGAAATAAATGATTGATGCGTGGGTTTTGAAAATTCATTCAACCAATCAAAGCAATTAATGCGCGTTTGACAATTGGTCTAATTAATTTTGTGATAATTTTCGTTACAGATGCCTAGGCCTAAGTAGTCTGCGATTCACTTATGCATTTAAAGCCATTAAACCTGAAAATTTTTCACAAAATGTCGAGTGTTTATGATGTTGTAAGTACATATTTCTAATCTTATAAGTTGAAGTACTTGATTTGTTTGTTAAGAAAATAAGTTTTCATAACCCCAAATCAAGGTTTAAAATATCTTTAGTGTTGGTTGAGGGGCGATTTCCGTATTTTTAAGACATTCACATCACAGTTGCAATCTTAAAAACACCTCTAATTTCCCTACATATTGACAAGTTCTTGAAATTAATGAGCGCCGAAAACATTGTGACTTCAATTTGAAGGATTTTTTAAGTTCGAAAAAGGTCCTTATACTTCTAAAAAGATAGCTTGATTTCTGCGACAGCTGTCAGTATTAATACGAGTAACAATAGCGCTTGACAGGCTAACAATAACGTATACGTCAATTTGACATATGTCGCAGAGATCAAGCTATCTTTTATGAAGTATAGGTAGGAAATTAAAGTATTTAATTCCCACTATCGGGTGGCTTTAAAAAATACATTGGCAACACCGATGTAGAACTTTCATAACACTATTCTCCCGGCAACAAGGCATGGCAATCAATAATATTTGTGGAAAGAGGAACCGCTATGGTCGGTCTTTTTTTTAAATTTCTGCCAAATAGAAATACAATTCATTTCATGTGAATAAGTTCTCAAATCGACAGTTTTTGGAAAAAAGCGGCCATTGGAGTACTGGAATAGTTTTTTATTTGTATATCTCTGAACGGTGAGTAGTATCCCACTTAATTCTTCCTAATTTGAACGTCCTGCTTGACTTTCCCGGTTTGTTCATCGATATATTGCACAACAGTGTAGGTACATACAATTTATCATAAAGTATATGTCAGTATTTATTGAAGGAGATGTATTAACAATTAAAGGAATATCCATTTATTTTTATAACTTGAAATCTGAAACCAAAAAGGTTAGCCTTATTTTTGTTAAGCGCGCACTACGAAATTTTATCGTTGCGATTTTTTTAATTGCTGAATGAAATTTTAGCCCGTTAGCTACGTACGGTATCTGGTAACAGCTGGATAAGAGTTGCGAAAATCGAAATAAAATGACGTGCAATTGGAGAGGTCTATATTCAGAGTGGACTGCTGTAGCCTGATGATGATGAGCTCGTTGTGTTCAAAAGGCCTTTAAATAAGGCGTCGCCGGTTCCTGTTGTTCGGAATCCAATCAGTGGCTAATTTCGCCCAATTCTGTTACGATTTTAGGTATATCGGCGATCGATCGAATTTAGGCAGTCGGAAGTGAGTGCAAAATAGTTTTTGTTAATTTAATGAAAAAAATCATATTTGTATTATTTTAATGTTGCACGAATCCTGTTATTTCTATCTTTCTTTTTTAATCTTTGTCTACCCATTGTTATTATTTTATTCTGTGTATCGCTACTATTTGTAACTCGATGTATACATGTGGAAGCTTGTAATTAGCCATTTTCCTTACCAATTTTTTTTTTTAATTTTATATTTGTCTGTAAGCTTTCCTTAAAAATAAATAAATAAAATAATAAAATATATGCTGCAGATGTAAATGAAACACAATGATTTTTTTTTTAAGAGTGTCCGGACTGTAATATTTTTGCATAGTTCGCAGATTAGCAATTTATATCCGCAACGATTAAAATTCGTAGTGCGCGGTTAACCCAAGTGCGATATGTTTAAGACGAATTTTAGAATTATATATGTACTAAAATTCATCTCAGTTTAATTTCCTGCCCCTAAGATGATTCTATGGCCAATTTAAAAAAAAAATACTATTTCGCACATAATATTTTAAAATTAGTTTCTTTAGAACATTGCGCGGCTTCCATAAAATTTAAACAAAAATATTTTGAGCAATACCTATTATTTTGCTACTAGTTAATAAAATTATCTTCTCCTTGTTGTCTTTAAACTGTGTTGGTTAAATTCAATTTTGTTTTACAAACTAAAAATAGCGCACTTTAATAATTTTTTCTTTCGTCTTTCAGATATTTCTACTACAAAACAGAAAATAGCTATAAAAAAGCATGAGCCCACATCACAAACAGACAATATGATTTTGACAAAACTCTACAATTATAAAACCCAAATGTGTTACGAGGAGCAGAAAATAAACCATAGTTACGTTATAAAAATGCAACCAACAGTTCCAGATTAATTTTTGACAGCATCATCTTTTTTTTAATAAACACTTTTATTGCTGGACAAAGACAACTGCCAAGACTATAGCAATAACTCGAATACCACAGCACTATACGTCATCTATGTAAATTGTGGCAGTATAAACTCTTGACTAGCGACCCGCCCCAACTTCGCACTGGACATATTATAAATACAATTCTGCCTCGTTTATCGCTCTTTTTAATAATGAAAACCTTATAAAAATCCGTTGCGTGGTTTAGAAGAACTAAGCGGAGAAACAGACGGAGGCAGACAGCGACTATTTTATTCTTTTAGGAAGAGACTTGATTAAACCTAACCACAATGTCATACAGACGTGTTCAGCAAGACCGACCATCGGTCATCAGATACGCACCAAAGAGAAGTAGAAGAGACTCCGTTCCCACACCAAAGGAGAAGAGACTATCTACGCCCCCACCGACCAAAGACCAGAGAGAATCAACTCCCCCTCCGTCTAATTCTGACCCAAAGAATTCAAAGCCAAGAAAAACGACCGCTCCCAGGAAAATAAAACCAAAATTCTGCACGTCAAGGACACAAATATGGCGGCCATACGACAAGGAGAAGCGCTATAAATGTGACACCTGCAAAAAGAGTTTCGATAAAAAATGTGACTTGACACGTCATATCCCCACGCACTCAGTCAAAAAACCGTTCAAATGTACTATTTGCAGCAAATGCTTCATTCGTGAGAATCTTTTGAAGACTCACATAAGTGCACATAAGAATGAGAAACCTCACAAGTGTACTTATTGCGATTGCAGCTTCATGTTGCCGGTAGATTTGAAACGTCACATTTTTACGCACACAGGCGAAAAGCCTTACAAGTGCGAATCCTGTGAGATGGCGTTCCGTCAACCTGGGGACTTGAAAAGGCATATTCGGAAGCATACAGGAGAAAAGCCTTACATGTGCAATGTTTGCGGTAAAAGTTATGCTCAATTGCACGGTTTGAAGAAACATAATCTGACTCACACGGGAGAAAAGGACCACAAATGCGAGACATGTGGAAAGTGCTTCAATAACGCAGAAGGTTTGAAAACGCACGTCCGAATCCATAGTGATGAACAACCGCACAAATGCGACGTATGCGAAAGACGATTCACCCAACTTGACGGCTTGAAGAAACACTACAGAGTACACACAGGCGAAAAACGTTACAAATGTGAGACATGCCAAAAAGAATTCAGAGATTCCCAGGATTTAAAGAAGCATATCCGTATACATACGGGCGAGAAGCCCTTTAAATGTGATAAGTGTCCGGAAGCATTTACAGAAAGGGGGCATTGGAAAAGGCATGTACGAATACACACTAACGAAAAGCCATACCACTGCAGTATTTGTCTGAAATCGCGTTTCAGAGACGCAAGCGATCGTCGGAAGCATATCCGCACGCATATTCGCGATGAGCCGTATAAGTGCCATATCTGTAAGGAGACTTTCGTCTATAAACCTACATTGAAGTCCCATCTTGCGTGGCATGAGAAAACCAAACCTGTTATTCATTAAACACAGGGAACACACAGCAGAAACATAACCGCGCTATTGTGGACCACAACAACAACAGAGTATATCGGACGCAGTTACCACCAGTGGCGATGACGATGATGACGAGGAGTTGACAATCGCACAACAGTTAGACAAACAAATAAACCAATTTCATGAGTAAACACAGATCTCGATTCCATTACTAGAGTTGAAATCATTGATGTATTAAAAAGGCGAAGATACGTTACGCGCTAACATCGCGATCAAAAAACCTGGGCTCGGCGCACCAGTTATCGGCAACCTATAATTACCGATAGGCCGAAGGACAATGATAGGAGACGGCGCTGTAGTGCGAGCGAAATCGCCTGAGTGCCCGCTACGGGCATTCACTTAGTCTAGTAGGACCAAGCGCTGTGTTCAGTACCGTATCTTCCCCTTTTTAATACATCAATGGTTGAAATGTGCATTTACGACAGCGCTGGCAAAGGTCGCGATGTTTTTCTAACGGCATCTTATCGTAATTTGCTTTCTATAACGCCTACAAGTGTTGAAGCCTTTTCATCCGCCGGATATTTTTGTAATAAACTAAGAAGTTCTCTGGGTGACAAAACCTTAAATACCATGTCATTTCTGAGGTCACATTTTCAAGAAGACAGGTCATATTCGGAACGAAAAGAAATTATTTGACTTAATTATACTCGTACATAAGTCTTGAATACAAAATTTATTATTTTTAAGAAACATGATTTATATTTTTATGTTGTTAATTCTATAATAGGTAAATAGCTATACAATATTAACAATAAAATATAAAAGATTTAAAAAAATAAGGAAAAAAATACGTAATTACGGAATTGGAAATAGAAATTGCGTAACTGACACGCCTGTCTACGGCCCATCCCCTCTCACAGAGAGGAGGCCTGTGTCCCAGCAGTGGGAACATTAATAGGCTGATGATGTGATGATGTGATGTTTGAGAAAAACAATTTTGATCTTCCACATCGTTGTTTAGAACTCGTTGATTACATAAATACTGTATTTTTACCCGACTAAGTCGAAGCCAAAAGGAAGAGTTATTGTTTTAGCAGTCTATGTATGTATGTTTGTATTTATGTATGTTCCTCCGTAGCGCCTAAATTATTCATCGGATTTTGATGAATAAGGTGTCAATCGATTCGTTATTATGGCCCGGTTAACATAGGATAAAAAACCGGCCAAGTGCGAGTCGGACGCGCACACGAAGGGTTCCGCACTATTATTGCAAAACACTGTTAAAAAATCACGTTTGTTGTATGGGAGCCCCCCTTAATTTATTTTATTTTAATTTAATTTTTTTTTTTTGAAGGGAATATACAACTAAACATTCTGTGAATATTTCAAGCGTCTACCTGTTGCCGTTATTGATTTCGAGCAAAAAACGGCAAATATTTCACGTTTGTTGTATGGGAGCCCCCCTTAAATATTTAATTTATACTGTTTTTAGTATTTGTTGTTATAGCGGCAACAGAAATACATCATCTGTGAAAATTACAACTGTCTAGCTATCACGGTTCATGAGATACAGCCTGGTGACAGACAGACAGACGGATCGCGAAGTCTTAGTAATAGGGTCCCGTTTTTACCCTTTGGGTACGGAACCATAAAAAAACAGCCGCCGTCGGGTTACAATTTTTACCCGACTGCCGAAGGAGGGTAATGTGTTTATCAGTCTATGTATGTATGTATGTATGTATGTATGTATGTATGTATGTATGTATGTATGTATGTATGTATGTATGTATGTATGTATGTATGTATGTAAGTATGTATGTATGTATGTATGTATGTATGTTTGTTCCTATGTGGCGTTCCAGAGACCTAACGCGTTGGCCGATTTTGATGATTCATACGTCAATTGATTCGTCTTAGCCTTGCGAGTGTCATAGGCTACATTAAAATTGGAAAATAGAAAAATGGCGGCATTGGGGCGCCATTTTGTGGAGGGCCAATTTTATTTTTTCTTCCAAACCCATCGTGTGGGATATCAAAATAAAGGGTTTCAAGAGGCGATTTCAAAAATATATAACACTTATATATTTAAATGTACCTAATTCGAAAAAAATGTTAACTAAAAAGTTATAAATAAAAAAGTTAATTAAAAATATCAAAATACCCGACTGCTTAAAAAGCGAACTAAAAAGACGTAAACAAGAAGAAAATCATGCTGTGCAGTCGGAGGATACATTTGGTTTTGGTCAGCCAGCTCGCGAATATGTATCCTCCGACTGCACAGCATGATTTTCTTCTTGTTTACGTCTTTTTAGTTCGCTTTTTAAGCAGTCGGGTATTTTGATATTTTTAATTAACTTTTTTTAATACAACTTTTTGCTGGGGTTTTTCTGGTTGGCGATTTTTTTCTCGAACCTGTATTCCTGGGCGAGTGGCAAATAAAACATTTTCCATTCCATTACATATATACACAAACTCACAAATCTCTCGGTGTCTGTTTAAAATATTAGTATCTCCACCAATTTCATGTATTTTAAATCTGATACAAAATGCGTTTAGCCAATATTTAGCTTTTTAGCTTGATTCATGACCCGTCCTAAGCATATTTTCGTGCAGACATTCAAAACAATTAGATGGTTTGTTCATATTGAGAGAATGATGCCGAAGCTGCGGAGGTGAGCATGGGTGCCTATGCTTTGTTACAGCGGGCGGCCGGCGGGGGTTGCTCTCCCTTCGCGCCTCCGGTTTTTATATACACTCTAGGGGTAACCCAAAAGACTACGTGAAATTAACATGTCCCAAGTATTTTAACATGTTTTTAGTCAGATTGTGTTTGAGAACAACATGGTGACTAATGCTGGCTGACAAAATGTCAATAAAGAGCAAGGCAGACGTGAGTGGAAACGCCGGGAGGATAACGACCTAGAAAGGCATACACGGGTCTTATCGGTGATGCTCTTCAGAAAGGCCAGGTGCGCATTGTTCTTAGCATGCGTGTATGAATGTAAATGAAGCATAAGCACAGCGGATCTTTGTGTCTCTGAAGTTGGCTCTGCCATTTGCCAAGAAACAGGTTGTCATCGAGTATACTGCATAGAGTAAGCGAGATAGGACGATGCGACAAACGTAAGCGAGTGAAAGAGACAGTTATACAATGCTATCTTCACCTTCAACATTGTCACAAAAATAGCTATTTCGCAAGGTCTTGCAGCCAATTCAGAGACAAAGATCCAGAGAGAAGTAAGAATCGTAGCAGGTGGTGTTTTGTAGTTTCTACCTACTCCGTTGGAATAAGGCGTGACTATGTATGTATTTGTCAGACTCTAAATTACCCTGATAACCTGTCAAACTTTGGCATTAAAATAGAATTTGACAAGTTCGTAACTCCAAATTCTTCAGTCAGAAATCGGGTGTGATTCAGCAATTATATTTCTGTAGGCAATATATATATCTAGTTGTATTTTTGAAATATACAATTTCGATTTTAAAAACAAGATTCGGCATACATTGTATAAATCAAAATTAAGATATTATATAATACAAAATTATTTTGTCTATTAATAAATGTCAAATTATATTAATCAATAAGCGTTTTATTTCTTACATTTTTATGTTAGCAACTAAATCTCAGTTTTTTCTTGAAAATAACTTAATATAATATTTAATCTCCGAACAACTTTTGTTGCTAACTTAACTCAAAATCTGCCAAACCTTTTCCAAACTAAAGTCCCCGTCACGAGAAGGTATACATTTTGTAAATAAAGAAAAAAAGTTACGTAGCGACCAAATTCAATCAACTCAAAGTAACATACGTGTAATACGAAACAAACGAGCAATTTCACTTGGTCGGGTTACAACCTTACTCTTAGAGCTTATGGTCGCCCCGCGACTCATGTCACGATGCAGTTGGAAGTATGTGCGTTTCGATGGCGCGGCCACGGCAATATTAAAAAAGAAAAACTATTCCAAGATTTTGTAAAAAATTGTAAAAGTTGATTCCGAAAACCATAAATTTGTCAAAGTTATGGTTAAAAAGTTTCAAGGGTTTAAATGTGGCCGCGCCATTGAAACGCGGAGAAACGCGCGGGTACGGAGATCTTTAAAACTAAGCGTTGCAGAGACGTGAAATGTTGGTAAATAATAGATAGAATTTATATAAAAAATTGAAAAAATAAAGAAATATCCTAGGTTTATATTTTAGGAACTGTAAGGCTAAAGCACATGTTGGAAGTTGGCCATAGCAACTCGTCAACCAGACAACAGACCATCATCGTGTTTGGGCTCATTGGATATGTATTGACAAGGGATATTACATTTCGTACTTATTAAGTCCATTAAAAGCTTGTTTTAATAAGATGTTCAATATTATTTTTGTAAACCCGAGCCCTTACTAAAATAAAGTAAAAAAAAACTTATTAAACAAAACAAAAACACTTACTAATAATAGCTTGTACTTTTTCTCCTCTCGTATCAGCACGAGTAGATATGAAATATGTAGGGTAGGTACTTGACTTTGTTTCTAAGATTGATAAAACCTAGAAAGAAGATAATTATAGCTTTAAAAAAAAGGAAAAATATGGTAAAGTTGTGAGCGTTTCAAATTGTTAATAACCAGAGACTAGACACAGCCAGCACTGCTATCATCTGACGTCACAAGACAGTAACGCCAGTGACTTCGCGCCATTCGGTACGAAAGACGTTTTGAGTGACAAGGATAGAAAATATAGAAATATATATTGTGGAATATTAAAGAAACTGCAAAGTAACATTAAATATTTATTACAGGAATATTAAATATATAAAACTATACTTTCCCGTATAGTTTTATAATCACAGTTTTTTTTACAACAGAATTTTACAATCTATAATATTTAAATTAAACTATTTTATCACTATTTTAAACATTCCAAATATATTTAAATTTTATAAATTGTTTCAAAACAACTTTATTCAAATAAATAAAACCGACTTCCAAATACTAATACACTATATATTTGAAAAAAAACTTCTATTTTAGAAGTCGATGTTCTTGATTTTGTTTCTTCGTTCTTTGACCCCAACTGCCGAAATTGAAGTTATTTTTCACTTTGTAGTGTTTTCAAATACAAAATTATTTATTTGATACTAGCTTTTTATTTACATAAGAAAAATAATACAATTCAGTGAAGTCCCTGGCTCCTGTGCTAGGTGATTAACCTGTGTTACAAGAGCCAGTGCCCTCTCCCGGCAAGACATACAGTTTAATCTTATGCAATAATTTTCAAAATGAAATAAAAACCAAAGCTGTAAAGAGAAACACAGAAAAATAAAAAAAATAAAAGGTTTGTTAGTAATAACTGTAATGGTGAGTGTATGTGTGCGTGTAGTATATGTGTGGTGTGTACATACATCAATTGTATGTACTGAGGAAAGGATTGGTGTCAATATTATTTGCCAACATAGGTAGGTTTTTGTGAGCATGTATAGCCTATAGTAATATCTATTTAATTTTAAGCAGACAGATTCTACATGACAATGATTTCCAATTTAAATTACGATCTACATTCTACCCTAAGAATTTTGTTACATCAACTTCATTAATTTTTGTTCCAACATAATGACGTATGTTTAAGTCTGTTGGTGGTTTTAGTCCTGTTTCTGAATATCATGAAATTAGTATTCTGTAAATTAATTAGAAGATTGTTTGTTCTCAACTAATTCAATAAAACACCACACTGGTTCGACAATGCGAACCGGTGTGGTGTTAGTGTCATTTTCCAATAAAGCATAATCTTTGTTACAAAATATGGCTGTCACATCTGCACAATGAATCATTGGAAAGTCCACAGTTTTCGGAAAACCATTAATGTAAATTAAGAATAATAAGGGCCCTAGGACACTGCCCTGTGGTACGCCACTTCTACGTAGTCAGAAGCATGGTCAATTTCTTGATTTTTAATAGAGCAGAATTTCGTTATTGACGTGGCTCGTTTCCTATTACTTAAATATGACATAATTAGATGTAAGGCGTTGCCTCGTATGCCATAAGAATAAAGCTTGTTTTTTAGTGTTTTATGTTCCACATAGTCGAACGCTTTGGTTAAATCCATGTAAAACTGCAGCCGTATTGCGTAAGTGCGCAAAGAAGTTAAACTCTATCCAACCGATCAAATGGGCCTTTTGGGCCTCGCAAATATCTGCCACCCGTCCGGGGCCTCGCAGCGTTTAAGGCCACCCCTGTCAGGAGCAATGATCTTCGCAAGGAGACTGGTAGCAGCTGGATGATGCCGATAACAGAGACAGGTGCCGTACGATTGGAGAGGATGTCCAGCAGTGGGCTTCTGTAGACTGATGATGTTTCTTTACGTCTGCTTCAGTGTAGTATGATGCAAGGCTCTAGCATGGGCAGACAAAGCCGTGCTCTGAGCGAAGCGAGCGTTGCATATCGAACAGGCGAAAGGTTTCTCGCCCGTGTGTGTGCGTAAGTGGTTCGTTAGTATCTTGTTGGTCTGAAAAGAAAAATGTAGCAAGATAAGTTAACACACTAAAAATATGTAGGTAACTAGGCTACAGTCAAAATTTTTTCACCCCGCCTCGGATCTAGGTAGATTTTCTATTGACCATTCATACTACCAGTTTGGTCGAGACGCAATTGCCCCCGTCGCACCCCCCCCCTAAGGGCGTCGTCAGCCGATGGACCAGGAGGGAGGGGGGAGTGGGGGCAAGTTGATATATGGAGGATGAGAAAAGGTATGAATTTTAAATACGGTAAAGTCAAATCTTATGAAGCTTACCCCTACGGCGATTGTTATAAGAACGATATAAAGTCCAATGGGTAACGTTCCACGAGCTCAATCATCGGGGGTTTTGGGTAAACTTAAGTTTTTCAACGCTTTTAATACTCTTTTAGGACATCAAGAAATAGCTAGATTTGTTGGGTTGGGTTTATGTTGACTTAGGACTTTGATTTCTTTCCATTTGACTACTTACTTTTGGGTCTATTTTTGGGGTTACTTTGGGGGGGCAGCTGCCCCTATCTGCCCCCCTTGGCGACGCCCTTGACCCCCCCTGAATCCGCGCCTGCCTGTGCATGTTCCAAACAAAATACCTTTTCTGTCTTTACACTGTCCGAGGCTTAAGAATATCTCTACTAATGCTACCTATACCTGCAATCTTAACTAGTCAATCACGCATAAACATACGAACTGATTTGAGTGAAATATAACACACAGAAAAGACCATGCCAGATAGAATCTCCCTCCCAAAAATTAAATCCCTCTTTGCAGCCCGGCTTTCGTCGTACTTACCCATACTAGTGTTCAACGCGGTAAGTTAATCTTTTACTATACCGACCAAGTACCTTGAGGCCAAAACTATTATTTTTATTATTTTATTTATTTATTAAAGTACAAGTTTATAACATCTTAACTTAAGAACTATGCCCCACAAAACCGTTTTCACGGTTTGTCTGTGGGAACGGAACAAACAGTATTAAAAATAATGTTTAATAATAATAACTAACAATAATATATTAACTTTTGTAATGATAATAATAGAAACATATTATATATCACATGACCCATAATCTTATAATACTACTTACATACTTATTTGCTAACCCTCCCTCCACAAACTGCAAACCCCTTCATTACAAACGCCTTAAAAAGAACTGCTTAAGTGATTTGGCAAAGAACAAGAACAATGGCATACATTGTTTTAGCTGAGATTAAATTCGAAAGGCTTTAAATGAAAAATATCTGGTTTAACTCAGGGTGATGTTCTGAATTAGTTTGTGCAAGAATTTTTGTTCGAGAATGTAGAGAATAATAGATATTCAGTCATAAACTTTTGTAGGTTATGTCTGGGTAACTTTTAATAATGTGTTTAATAGGTAATATTATTCAATTTCGTGGAAGTAAAAGGGGAATATCGCATAAGTATTTCCCTTACCTAGTTATTTTAGCATGAAATGTGTAGTATACTCTTTGGAAAGAGTATATTTATTTAAATTAAGTGACTTTGACGTTTATCAAAAGGTTGTCGTGAACAATCAAGCTATATTTTTTATAGACTTGGGTACTAGTCTTTTTGCCAGTCATTAATTGAAAGTAATTCATTTATTTCTACTACACTACAATATTCTTACCTACCTGCAAGGAACATCTACACTTAGACATAAACTGTATTATTAACTCATTTACTGCAATAAATACAATAATGATATTATTACTTAATATTGTTACTACTTGTCACTTAGCAGATAAAATATATAATGGCAACACTATGCTAAAGAAATGAACTAAAAAATCAAATAACTTTTTTATTTATTATGGTTTTTTTAATCTATTTTGGACCAGGCCTAATTATACTTTAAAAAACAAAGACAATTAATATAATGTCTTTCGTATATAACTCACTTTCAGACGCTCAAATTTAAGTCAGCTAAAATTTCGCCATTGTTCTTTACCTTTTATTTCCTGACTTCTTATATCAGCAGGCAACTGGTTGAGAAGGTAGGGTACTCTTTTATCAAACGTTCGGTCGCCAAAATAATTCCTTATTCTAGGTACATCAAATTAAACTGTACTTCATAAAAGATAGCTTGATCTCTGCGACATATGTCGAACTGACGTATACGTTGGGGATCCTTGCGAAGGTGAGAAGGTACTTCACACCGGAACAGCTGCTCAACTTGTATCAAGCGCAGGTTCGATCATGCATGGACTAAATACCAGCTTGATGCACTAGAGTCAATCGAAAAGCGGGCCAAGAAACTCATCGGTGATGAGGCACTGGTCAAGTCAAAGCTTCAGAGCCTTGAACATCGTCGCCGAGTTGCCAGCTGGTCTGTTTTTTATCGGTTACATTTCGGGGAGTGTGCGATGGAATTGCATGATTAAATTCCGCCCAGCCCGTTCCATCATCGGACAACCAGACGTACGGCGACGCGTCATCGGTACATGGTGGACATCCCACCCATACGCACAAAACGTTTTGGGAACACTTTTATTATGCGTACAGCTAAGGAGTGGAATTCCCTGCCGGAGTCTATGTTTCCCGATAGCTACAACCTGGGAGTCTTTAAGTCAAGAGTGAATGGTTTTTTTCTAGGCAAGCGTGCTTCACCGTCGACCACATCATCGCTTACCATCAGGCGAGATAGTGGTCAAGCGCGAGCATATAGAATATAAAAAATAAAAAACTTTATTGTTACGTTAATGTTAGCCTGACAAGCGCTATTGTTACTGTATTGATACTGACAGCTGTCGCAGAGATCAAGCTATATTTTACGAAGTATAAAAGAATGGTTGTTGTACCGGAGTTACGAGTAAAAGGAATGTTAACTTTGTTGCACAAGTTACCACACACACATACTCGGATAAAACACACACCCTCACATACACTTCACACTTACTAACCTTAACTGTTTCTCTGCACTACCCTTATTAATATGTTTCTCTCTTTTGTCAATTTTGTGTTTATTATCATTATTATTTTATGTAATTAATTGCCACGTACCACTAGCAGGACTTGTATATTATATACATAAAAAATTGTTGTTATAGCGGCAACAGAAATACATCATCTGTGAAAATTCTAACTGTCTAGCTATCACGGTTCGTGAGATACAGCCTGGTGGCAGACGGACAGACAGACAGACGGACCGCGGAGTCTTAGTAATAGAGTCCCGTTTTTACCCTTTGAGTACGGATCCCTAAAAACTAAGTGTAATGTTTGTGTCACCAAGACACAGGCTGCGCGGAGTTTGGGATGTTGCTAAATTATTATGGTCATTGTTAGTTTTAATATCTTACCACACTGTCTATTGTATTCATGTTATAAGTGTGCACTTAAATAAATGAATTTGAATGTCCTGGAACTCATGAGTATTTTCTCTCACCACCATCCACCTATATAATTAAGAATATTATAAAACAGTTGTTACAATTTTAATGTACAGAGTATATTATCTATCGACATTTTTCCGGTTTCATGAAGTATTGAATGACCTATACTCTGATTTAATTTTGTAGACTGAACTGACAAATGAGGATTTGCCACTTTATCGTTGCATAAAAATAGTGTCGTATCCTGAGTGATCGAAAGTTGATCGAAAATCGAAGTAGTTAGTAAAATGCACAGCACATACAGGGTGTCCCAGAAATCGACGTCAAGCCGTAAATGGGTGATAGACCAAGTTATAACAGTTCTCAGAAAAATACGAAAAAAAATCTATCACATGTTTTTAAAAATTTATGGTCACTTTAAAAATTTATTAAAAAAATCAATCCCTGTAATGGTTCTTTAACTCCAATTGTTACAAATCCCATAATTTATCTAATTTTTTTATTATTATGTAATCTTGAATAATGCTTGTGTAGATTTTTGCCTAAAATTCAAAGCCAACTCCTCCTACTTGGAAGAAAATTAAACTTTTTCAAAACCAAATTATTCAAATTTACTATTTCGCCCAACTTTAACTGACTGTACTGAAAAAAAAAATGTACTACGCTAGTTTGGCAAGTAACATGAAAAATTGGCGCATTTAATAAGGATTCAAAAATGGTGTAACACTTGCTAGATTACGTTTTCAATAATTGGTCAAGTTTTTTTTTGTAAATAGTCTCAGTTTTTACACAAAATGTCCATACTTCCTTAAAATGACTTTAGCTTACCTAAAGCTTTGCTAAACTCCGTTTCTAGTTCGATAGAGACGGAGAGAGTCATTTTACGAAGTGTGAGCGAGACAGAGAGTGACGCCACCTTTATCAGTGACACAACCTTTATCATGAAACGGAGATACAATTTACCGATGAGTGCGAATGAGACAGCAGTAGTTATTGTTCTGTTTTGTAAGCGCAGACGCACACACAATTACAAATCAGTACGTTACGCTGCTTTGTTTACTGCGCATCTCCGTATTCGTTCATGTTGATTCCGTACTTACCACTTTTTGCGTTGTTTTCTGGACTTAATTGCTGATTGTGATTTGGACTGTTTAATTCCTCTTTCTGACGACCTGTGCTTTACTCTGGACTGTTGCTGATCCTGTGATTGTGTAGTACTACCATGGTTTTGTACACTGCATTGGAATATGCGAACATGCACCTCGTTTATGGGGAATGCAGATGCAATGCCAATGCAGCCGCTAGACTTTATCGTGAGAGGTACCCGAACAATCGTCACCCAGATCATCGAGTTTTTATTAATGTGCACCGTTCACTATCAGAGGGACGATTCCCTAACCAAGTACATGGTGAAGGAAGACATCGTAATCCGTACGAAGACGTCGTACTACAAGCAGTCCAAGAAGACCCAAGTGCTTCTGTACGTGGAATCGAAACAAGCACAGGTGTATCTAAGAGTACCGCCCACCGAATCTTAAAAAAGAACGAGTTCCACCCGTATCATGTACAGCGAGTACAATCATTACTGCCACGGGATTACGCTCCCAGAGTTGCGTTTTGCCAAAGGATGCTAGAAAGGCACAGAGAAGACCCTCGATTCTTAGAGAAGATTTTATGGACCGATGGGTCAACATTTAAAAAAGATGACTACATGAATTTGCACGAGTGGCATGTAGAAAATCCAAATTTGATGAGGCAAGATAAGTCACAGTATCGATTTAAAGTAAACATGTGGACCGGGATACTAAATGGCAAAATAATTGGACCTTTTGAGCTGCCAGAGATTTTGAATGGCGCAGTTTATTTGGATTTTCTTCAAAATACTTTACCAGATTTATTAGAAGACGTGCCACTGAACGTTTACAGGGAAATGTGGTTCCAGCAAGATGGCTGCCCAGCGCATTATGCCCGTTTAGTAAGAGAACATCTTGATGAAGAATACCCGCTCAGGTGGATAGGGCGCGGTGGGACAATCTTGTGGCCACCCCGTTCGCCTGATTTAAATCCCCTAGATTTTTTTTACTGGGGAGCGGTAAAAGAGAAAGTGTACTCAAAAACAATAGAGAATTTAGCCGAGCTGCGGGAAAGAATAACGGAAGCCGTTGTCTTTGTAAATAGGGGAAGATTTGCCCGGAAAATAACCAGATCTTTTTTAAGAAGATGTCGTGCTTGCATTGCCGTCGAAGGAAGGCAGTTTGAACATTTATTGTAATAAAAAAAAAAAAAAACTGATAATTTGTTAACATGAGAAAACTGGTCCTGATTTAAAGTAAAAAGGTTGAGTCACTATCATAACTTTGCTCTTAAATTACGTAAAATTTCGATTTCTTATCTCGCTCACACTTCGTAAAATGACTCTCTCCGTCTCTGTCGAACTAGAAACGGAGTTTAGCAAAGCTTTAGGTAAGCTAAAGTCATTTTAAGGAAGTATGGACATTTTGGGTAAAAACCGATACTATTTACAAAAAAAAAATTGACCAATTATTGAAAACGTAATCTAGCAAGTTTTACACCATTTTTGAATCCTTATTAAATGCGCCAATTTTTCATGTTACTTGCCAAACTAGCGTAGTACATTTTTTTTTCAGTACAGTCAGTTAAAGTTGGGCGAAACAGTAAATTTGAATTATTTGGTTTTGAAAAAGTTTAATTTTCTTCTAAGTAGGAGGAGTTGGCTTTAAATTTTAGGCAAAAATCTACACAAGCATTATTCAAGATTACATAATAATAAAAAAATTTGATAAATTATGGGATTTGTAGCAATTGGAGTTAAAGAACCATTACAGGGATTGATTTTTTAAAGTAAATTTTTAAAGTGAACATAATTTTTTAAAAACATGAGATAGATTTTTTTTCGTATTTTTCTGAGAACTGTTATAACTTGGTCTATCACCCATTTACGGCTTGACGTCGATTTCTGGGACACCCTGTATGTGAGTACTATGTACCAACTGTAAATCTACCATTTACTGTATCTATATGTCGTTTGTTGACTAGTGTGCCCTGGAAGTTAATAGTGTGTCATGCTCTCTCTAATGTCTCTCTGATGGTGGCACATGTGTTGGATCATTCGGTTCCCTTCATGGTGGTTGATCTGAGTGGTGCCGATCTATGTGTCATGTTCGTGAACGGGCGCCGTCAGTTGGGATTGGTCATAACTTAGCTGCCTCGGCTTATTTTTAATTGCCTATGTATTGATATTTTTTTAATTGTTTGTTTTACTCTAGACGCTTTTACGTGCACGTCTTTTTACATCGTTCTCACATATATGTATTTTTTTTCCAACAAGAAATAATGTAAAACACTTTATATATTTCAATGCCAACCAGTAGTTCCTGAGATGAGCGCGTTCAAACAAACAAACAAACTCTTCAGCTTTATAATATTAGTATAAGGTTTCTTATTTATAACAATAAAAGTTTATATTTAAAACAGTATGAATACACATTATTACTGTTATATTTAAATATATTACGTTTATAATCATAAAACATTTATTTACACCAATTAGTAAAAATTAATTGAAGAGTCACATCGATTCGATGAATCACATTGAGCCTTACCTACAACACTATACTCCGCGCTTGCAAAATTGAAAACAAATAAGCTCATTCAGCAGCTGTCAGTTTAGTCTACGAAATTAAAAATCACAGTGTAGCCCACTTAGAACGCGAGGGAAACAGCGGACAACAGCTAGTCATAATCTATACTTACAGAAAATCCTCTTCCACACATGTAGCAGATCTTATTCTTGGGCGGCAGTATGCCCTCGTGCACGCGACGAGTGTGCTTCACCAGGTCCGCGTTACGGATGAAGTTCTGTAGTCAACCATATTGACAAGTTTATTGTGGAAACCAGGGGGGTGAAGCTCTTAGAGTAAGATTATTATGAGTGTGCGTAAGGGACAGATGTATATGACTTGTTCACATCTGTCCCTTTTTTTGGATTCCGTACCCAAAGGGTAAAAACGGTACCCTATTACTAAGACTCCACAATCCGTCAGTCTGTCTGTCCATCTCTCACCAGGCTGTATCTCATGAACCGTAAACATAGCTAGACAGTTGAAATTTTGAAAGATATTGTATTTATGTTGCCGCTATAACAACAAATAGTAAAAACAGAATAAAATAAATATTTAAGTGGGGCTCCATACAACAAACGGGATTTTTTTGCCGTTTTTTTGCGATAATGGTACGGAACCCTTCGTGCGCGAGTCCGACTCGACTTGGCCAGTTTTTTTACAGTCGAACTATGATAGTTTTGACACATTAGGGTACTGGGGCTGCACTCAAAGCGTCCTATGTGTTGCTACCGACGATCCCTTGGAAGTGGAGTGGTGTATTAGGCCGGTAAAATTTAAACGTATCATGGACACGAAGAAAATAACTTTGGGGCAAAAGGGCGAAATTCGTTTTGACGAAAGTGCCGCGAAATCCAAATTTTCTTTCATTTTTATTTTATTTATTATAACTTTATGCACAAGTACAAAGACTTAGGTATTTTTTACGAGTCGACCTTAGTGTGGTGCAGAGATAAAACAAGGCAGGTGCAACTAAATGATAGGATGAATAGAATAAATATATTTATATATAAAAAAGAAGAATTCATATAAGATATAAACAATGTTATAAAGAAAACAAAAACAACAAATCAATTTTGTGATGATTCTGCAAACCTCTTGCGAATGTGCTCACATGCCTTCAATTTAAAAGAAACCCGTCTGGTAGCCATCCTGATGTTCTGGGTGAGCGCATTCCAAAGAGAGATAGCCTGGACAAAGAAGAACGAGAGGATAAACCCAGAGCGGTGAGAGGGACATTGTAGAAGACGATTATTGGTGGAGCGAAGATTACTACTGTGGGCAGAACAAAGGAATTTAACATGAGAAGTCAAATAAGAAGGAGAAGTGGGTTTATCAAAGAAAACAAGGTAGTCAAGGCCCTCAGCGCTCTACGCTGACGAATGTGTAACCATTTTGAAAGAGATCGATGTGGGGATACATGATCGTACTTACGGAGGTTGAAGACAAATCGAATGCAGTTATTTAGGAGGCGGTCAAGTTTATTTATTATTGAGTAGATTTGAGTAGATAAGGGACTGTACAAGCATGACCTTTATGTGAGCTGGGAAAAGACTTTTTTTAATCAGCAGATACAGCGAACATAACTTTCCGGTGATCTAACGGCTGACATTTGTTACCTGTTTGCGCCAGTCAAGGCAAGTGTCGACCAGCAGACCAAGATCCTTAACCTCGGAGCCAAACGAAATTGGTACGTTGTCGAAGATTATGGGTGGAACAGTTAAGACATCAAGCTTTTTCAAGCTATGGGGACTCCCAAGTATGATACTTTGTAGGATTAACCGCCACACCGAATCGGTCGGACCAGCCTTTAGTCGTAATTAAATCCCGGTTGAGCCCTTCGATCGCATCTGATAAGTTGTCAACACCTGCTTGACAGTAGAGCTGTAAATCGTCAGCGTAAAGATGATACGCACACTGATGCTCGGTGGTTATAAGATAATCGAAAATAGAGAACAAAAGAGGAGATAAAATACCACCTTGAGGGACGCCAGCTGCAAAGTCACACCACTCTGAAGAAGAGTTTCCAGCATGACCTAACTAACTAACTACTGAAGATAAGAGGAAAACCATTTCACTACCTCGTGAGAGACATGAGATAAGTAAGGATAGACAATAGGACATCGTGATTGACGGTATTAAAGGCATTGGAGAAATCGATTAATACTAAAGTAGTAAATTAGTTTCCTGCATTCACCGCCTTATATCGTCAATCACTTTAAGGAGAGCTGACACGGTACTGTGCCCGGGTCTGAAACCGGATTAAAATAGGCTGATGAGGGAGTTGTGGTATATGAAATGGGACAACTGTTTATGAACACAGGCCTCGAGCACTTTGGACAAAAAGGGATGGATCGAAATTGGATGAAAGTGACTGGAAAGAGTGGGATTGGTAATCTTAGGCAAAGTTCAGACATGAGCTTTATGTCACAAGGAAAGGAATACACCGAAGTAAAGAGAAAAGTTAATGATGTGGGAGATAGCAGGAAGAAGTTGATCCAAAGCCGACACGATCATATGACGACTGATGTTATCGCAGCCCACAGCTTTGGATACTACATCCAGGTTAGTTAGACTACTACATCCATTGTAGCAGCTTCCTGTAGGAGTGTCCAGTCAAGATTCGAAGCATCTTTTTGAAGTAGCAATATCCATAATGCATAGGCATGCCTGTACTGGAACGTGGATTCGGGTTTTGGAGGTTTAAGGACATAGGACAGGTAAATAAGGTCGTGATGAGAAAATCCAGGGGCACCATGTTGACCATGCGAGGAAACTAGGGCAGGATTAGAGATGGATCAGGTCGAGCCAGGTATCTTAAATGCGCTAAAGTCATATACAAGTAAAGCACACTGAAGACCTAATTGATTTATTTGAAAGCTAATGAATGTTTTTTGCTTCCATTGCGGGAGCAATGATTCCATGATTGCCGAATGTAACGGATGTGACGTCAGCCTACGTGCAAGCGACCAATGCCCGCCGAGCCTGCCAAAGCCAAGCCGCCATATTGACGCCTCCCCTCCAGTCAAGCCATGCCAAGCAGTGGGATGTACATATAAGCCATTGTCAGTTATTTATTTATCACATTCGATTGTGAATACAAGATCTAGACAGAACTCTGCCGATTTTTTTTCATTTTTATGATGAGTGGGTTGAAGAGGCAGTATATGAAGACTGGCTGACTCGACAATATTGCAGGCGTTTATGGGATCGAGGGACTTGTTGGCAAGGAGGTTGGAGTTAAAATCTCCCATCATGATGTGATGTGCATACTGCGAACCCAAAGATTCAAGTTCCGATTCGAATTTGCTGAAATAATCGAGCGAAGGGGGACAGTAAACCACACATAAAACGGATTTAGCTCCCTTGACACAAACCTCTAGAAAAACCGGCCAAGTGCGAGTCGGACTCGCGCACGAAGGGTTCCGTACCATTATCGCAAAAGAACGGCAATAAAATCACGTTTGTTGTATGGGAGCCCCACTTAAATATTTATTTTATTCCGTTTTAGTATTTGTTGTTATAGCGGCAACAGAAATACATCATCTGAGAAAATTTCAACTGTCTAGCTAGAGTCTGGCAAACGAAAGTAGAGACTGAAAAAGCGCGGCACATTTAAAAATATCAGCATAGCAACCCCTAAAGTAGTATGAAATACCTGGAATAACCTAATTTGATACTTTAGCATTATTTATTTTATTTCATCTGAATAAAAATACTATAGCTAATTAAGGTAGGTAATATTTTAGACATTCTGTATCAATCTCAATAAAAAAAACAACAGTATTCTGTAACAATTTTGGTTTATTCAACTTATTAGCGTCATACTAACTGATGAAATCTAACACCACACGTAAACAATCTTGTTTTTGTTTGAATTCGAAGACTTTCTCCTGAGGTTTTTGTTAATAGTATGACATCATGCGAAACGACATCTCCCGTAATCCACTTTTAATTGTTTTATCGCATAATAAATGCTATTATCAAGACCACAACAAATCACCTAAAATTTATGTTGACATTAGTATAGCATGGCCATATAAAAAGTTTGCAAATAATTCGAGTGTCTACTTTCGTTTGCCAGACTCTATCACGGTTCATGAGACACATCCTGGTGACAGACGGACAGACAGACAGATCGTGGAGTCTTAGTTAGGAGACTGTGGTGATAACAAAATCAGGTAGTATTAGAACTGACCTTGTCACATTGTTCACAACGATACTTGTAAAACTTGAGATGCACCAGGTTGTAGTGGTCTTTCATATAGATGTTCTTAGAGAAGATCTTGTCGCAGCCAGGGCACGGGATCCTGTAAGCAATACACAGAGTTTGAAAGTTTTTTAAAAGCGATGTTGAATTTGCCACTAATATCGGCACGGGGTCTCTTTGCTAAGAAAGAAAATTTGGTTCAAATAAGTCTCACTAGATGGCGAGACATGTACACACAATTCAATTCACACAAAAATAATTGTGGGTAAAATTAACATTTTCTGGAATTGAACATAAAAATTGTATGTTCTTGTTTAATCAACTCTCCTAAGTACAAAATTATGGAATATTGGGCTCTTAATTCACATTTCAAAGATTATTTGAATGGATCATTTAAAATTGATGCCAATAGATGGCGCATTTTTAAATTTTTAAATTGCTGAGATTGTTAAAATTTTGGTACAAAAAATCTGTAAAAATTAAAAAAAAAACACGAACCTAGTAAACCCTTTTACTTGCAAGTCGCTGCTAACACCATCTATTGCCGTGAAACGGGATCGAAAGCGATTGATGTACTTACAAAAATAACAAGATTAATCAGATGTAAACGCTAGTTACGTCGGCACGGTTTCTTTGTATGGGATGAGGCATCTGTATGCTAGTATTATATTATCTGTGATATCGGTATATTTAGCAATATGGTCAAGGGCGTCGCCAAGGGGGGGGGGCAGGGAGGGGCATCTGCTCCCCCCTAGAGATTCTAAAAAAGTTGCCCAATGTAAAGCAACCAAAGTCCTAAAAGGTAGAGCGAACGTTTAGCAGCCTCAGGAGACTAAAAACCTGACTAAGAAGCACTATGGGCGAAAATCGCCTCTATGGTCTGGGGATGATGAGTGTGCACAGAAAACTTATTCATGGAAACTTACAAGATTTTCATAATAAAGTGGTCGAAAAGTTTTCAAAAAACCCCCGCAGATTATGTTTTAATTAACCTTATCAAAAAAAGAATGTTCTGCGAGCACTATAATGTTAAATTCTGGTAAAAACAAAAAAAATACACTGTATATTCAAATTGAAACTCCCAAATTATTTTTTTCTATTTTTCTAATAAATGTAATAACTTATTTATTGTACAGTCTAGGACTCGTGAAGCTTTACACGTTGGACTCTGTACCGTTTATTATTACAATCGCTGGAGATGTAAGGCTCGTAGTACAAGTGAAAAGCTTCATGTATTCTCGACTGTACCACCTACAATTCATACTTTTCTCATTCTCCATATCAACCTGCCCCCCCCCCTGGGCCATCGGCTGGCGACGCCCTTGAATATGGTGTTGGGCACCGAAAGTGCCTCTTAAAATTTTGTAGAGCTGTATCTTTTATTTACATAGTAAAAAGTCGCGCCCGCTGTTTGTGCGCTTAAATCTTTTAAACTACGCAACGGATTTTAATGCAGTTTTCAGCAATATATAGAGCAATTCAAGAGGAAGGTTTATATGTAGTATACATGCATATTGTAGTAGAGAAAAGCCGAGAAATTCAAAGATTTGTAATGTGATGTGGTAACAAACATATTTTTGTGCGCTTACATTGCAAAAGCTGGCCAAAACCTAGGAGATAGATCCAATTAATGTATGTACGGCATTGTATATCTTAAAAAGATCGATAAAAAAGTTCCCGTTGGATTTATCTTTTAAGGATTGCCCACAGTTACCATTTTTTTCTTTCACATATAATATGGTTTATTTACCAAGCTATTTTAAACAATACAGTATTATTCCTTATCCAATTAAATACATTATATACGTTGTGCATTGCATGTAGATTAAAATTGCTCTTTACAGCATATCATTAAAATTAATATCTTAGAAGATATCAGAGATTTAATAAAAATCGGGCAGAGCGACAGCGGGCCGTACTTCCGTCCTGGTTGGCAGCGGTCGGTGGGCGCGGGGTGTGCCTATAAAAAGCGCGTCGAAAGTATCTACATTGCTCCCGTGCGAAGCCGGGGCGGGTCGATAATTAAGATACAAGATAATAAATGTATAATATATTCAAGACGTCATGATAAAGTGAAGCAGGGCGGGATAAAGTGACCTAGCCTTGGTACCAGTGACTTAGGGTGGCATAAGGTGACCTAGGGCGGGCTAAACACACACTCACTTATGTTTCTTTTGCTCCGTGTGCGTGGCGCTGTTGGCGAGGTGCCACCGGTAGCGATAAACATCGCGGTATTGTTTGTCGCACTTCATGCAGTAGGCGGCTATTGGGTTGTGCGATGTCTTGTTGTGGAACCAGAAATCGACGTAGCGTTGGGCCAGCTTGTAGAGCTTGTCTAAAGACACTCAGCACAGACTTAGCTAGGTATGGTGTACCTAGAATAAGAATATTGACCTATGTTGTTGTGAATAGGTGACTGAGGGCGGGTTAAGGTGACCTAGAGTGGGATGCGGTGACCTAGAGTGGGATGTGGTAACCTAGAGTGGAATTTGGTGACCTAGAGTGGAATGTGGTGACCTAGGTTGGGATAATGTGTACTAGGGTAGAATAAAGGCTTACTGACCGATGTTTCTTGTGCTGCGTGTGCGTGGCGCTGTTGGCGAGGTGCCACCGGTAGCGGTACACGTCGCGGTACTGTTTGTCGCACTCCACGCAGTAGGCGGCCACGCCGGGGTTATGCGATGTCTTGTTGTGCAGCCAGAGACCGTTGTAGCGCGCCCAGCGCTTGTTACACGGTTTGCATTCGAAGGGAGAGTGCTGTTTTCTGGAAATAAAATTTCCTTTACTTGTAGAATAATCTAAGAAATATCTAAAATCTTATAACTTATTGTTTGGGCCAGTGTCGATTTTATTTGTAACGTGTGTGCGGGTATGAGTGAACCGAGAGATATTAGGCTTCTACTCCTATGTACCTTCACTTCCCGCACAGTGCCATCGCAACGGGTGTGAGCGAGAAACCCACATCCATCAATATTTCGATACTAAGGGTAGCGAGACCTAAAGACTGTACGTGGCCATTATTCCTGCTCACCACACTGCTATCAAAATCGTCGTCGCGATAGGTTGCGGTCCACGTTAAATTCGAATAACGTGTTCAATCCGTTTAAAGCCTGTTCGTCTAACCATCGCCGTCGACTCGAAGATGAAGTCGAAAACTCAGTCCCGCGCTCAAATCGAATGAGCGCGTGTATATCGTGGGAAGATAGTGAGTTCGCCCGTTCCTGCCCTCTTTCTTCAAATCGTCGCAAAGAAGTTCTCTTTTCTTCACATCGAACACCAGGTACTGTATATTCCTTAACCTTATTGTAAGGGAGTCGCCATTAATTGTATCCATAGTCGCTTGCCGTTCCTTTCGATCGAACCAGCCGATAGGGAACTCTGCGGTATATTTAAACGCGCATCCACTGAATTTTAAAACAATCCCCCATTGAGTTGAAATTTTATATACACACTAGCACTTCGCCCGCGACTTCGTTCGCGTGATCCGTGTTTTATCCAACAGATGACTTTTTAATAACAAATTTTCATACAAACTTTTATCCCCTATTTCACCCCCTTAGGGGTTGAATTTTGAAAAATCCTTTCTTAGTGGATGCCTACGTCATAAGAGGAATATGTGTGCGAAATTTTAAGTTTCTAGCCCTAAGGGTTTGGCCTGTGCGTTGATACATCAGTCAATCACTTTTGCCTTTTATATATATAGATTTGTTTGAATGACAATAGAATAGAATATACTTTATTGTACACCAAAAAAAAACGTTACACATGTATTTTTTCAAGAAAACTTATCGTCAATGCACAGATAGTTAAGTGACATCATTATTTTATGGTAGAAAGATCAATTATTTTTATGCACTCTCATCACATACATAAATGTAACTGTAATGAAGATAACGCAAGTCCCTCCATCTGTATGAAAACCAAGCGTGCCACTTTTTAGGGTTCCGTACCCAAAGGGTAAAAACGGGACCCTACGACGTTTTTTGCTCAATATTAATAACGGCAACAGGTACACACTTGAAATATTCACAGAATGTTTAGTTGTATTCACTTCAAAAAATAATAATTATTAAATTTGATTGATTTTTGCAGTGTTTTGCGATAATGATACGGAACCCTTCGTGTGCGAGTCCGACTCGCACTTGGCCGGTTGTTTTTTTTTTATTTGGCGGTGTTTCACTCTCGTGTCTCGGGAAGCTTGTTAAGCCGTTGCTCCTACACTTAGCTGTGATCAACGGAGAGGGACAGAGCTTTAGAAGACAAATAGCTCTGTCTCTATTTCACAATCGCACGGCTAAATAATAACAGCCGCACGGGTCGATCTTCAAGGTTAAGCAACGCTTGATGAGGTCGGTCCATGGATGGGTGACCATTTCAACATACCGAGTTTCCTCTGTGCCTCGGAAAGCACGTTAAGCCGTTGGTCCCGGCTGTCATTTGAAGATCTTTGTCAGTCGTTACGGGTAGTCAGAAGCTTGAGATCTGACACCAGTCTTGCCAAGGGGTATCGTGTTACCCAGTTACTGGGTTGTAGAGGTCAGATAGGCAGTCGCTCCATGTAAAACACTGATACTCAGCTGAATCCGGTAAGACTGGAAGTCGACCCCAACAATAATTGGGAAAAAGGCTAGGCAGATGACTATGATTGTTTTGACAGGGTACCTGACACCCAGGAGTACTGTTATTATTACTACCACAGATAATATAATACTAGCATAAAAATGCCTCATCCCATACTAAGAAACCGTGCCGACGTTACTTGCGTTTTTCGTCTGATCAGGATGATTTTTATTATAAGTACTAAAGAACTAAGCACAAAGTACTAAGTACTTTATTAATAAGAACTTAATGTACACAGTTATGCAATAAATATATCTTTATCTTTATCTTTTATCGCGTTCGGTGCCGTTCCACGGCTATAGATGGTGTTAGCAGGGATTTGCAAGTAAAAGGGTTTTCTCGGTTCGTGAATATTTTTACCCGACTGCCGAAGGAGGGTAATGTGTTTATCAGTCTATGTATGTATGTATGTAAGTATGTATGTATGTATGTATGTATGTATGTATGTATGTATGTTTGTTCCTATGTGGCGTTCCAGAGACCAAGCGCGTTGGCCGATTTTGATGATTCATACGTCAATCGATTTGTCTTAACCCTGCGAGTGTCACTGGCTACATTAAAATTGTAAAATAGAAAAATGGCGGATTTCGGACGCCATTTTGTGGGGGCAACATTTTTTTTTACTTCCAAACCCATCGTGTGGGGTATCAAAATAAAGGGTTTTAAGAGGTGATTTCAAAAATATATAACACTTATATGTTTAAAAGTACCGGAAACTAAAAAAAATAACTAAAAAGTTATAAATAAAAAAAGTAAATTTAAAAATCAAAAGACTCGACTGCTTAAAAGGCGAACTAAAAAGACGTAAACAAGAAGAAAATCATGCTGTGCAGTCGGAGGATACATCTGGTTTTGGTCCGCCAGCTCGCGAATATGTATCCTCCTACTGCACAGCATGATTTTCTTCTTGTTTACGTCTTTTTAGTTCGCCTTTTAAGCAGTCGGGTCTTTTGATTTTTAAATTTACTTTTTTTTATCTTTAAATACAGTGACTTGTTTTATAGTATTTTTTGCACGTTTTTACAGTTTCATTGTACCAAAATGTGTTACAAAACAAATTTGAAAAATTTAGTGGCGTGCCACAGAAATTTAAAAGCGCGCCATCTATTGGCATCAATTTTAAATGATCCGTTTGAATAATCTTTGAAAAGTGAATTAAGAGCTCAATATTCTATAATTTTGTGCTTAGGAAAGTTGATTAAATATGACACACAATTTTATTATAAATTGTAGAAAATGTTAATTATAAACAAGTCTATGCATATCGCGCAGTCTAGTGACATTTATTTGAACCAATTTTTCTTTGTTAGCGCTGGGACCCCGTGTTACTACTTTTGTACATAATACGCTATGTAATTCAAAATCTTGACTTCGTTTCATGACTTTATTAAAAATACAGGAAACAGTTTGAAGACTGATACGCACCTGATATGATCTTTGATGCAGTACCTCATCTTGAAGCTGATCCCACAGTGATCGCAGACGAACTTCTCATGCCACTCCTTGTAATGCTTGAAGAATTCCCAGCGACTCCTGTAAACATTGAAATTACGATGTGAAAAGGCAGACAGTAGACATACAGCTTGACGTATGATGTTTTGTAAGTGCCCTTGAATGTAGGATTATGAGAAATAAAATATTTACATTTTAACTTGAAATTGATATCCGCAGGAGCACCAAAGTTACCGACATAGCCCGAAGAATTGCAATACTTAATGGCAGTGGGCAGGGCACATTGCTCGCAGAACGGATGGCCGATGAGGCCGAAAGGTTCTGGAGTGGCGACCGCGAACCGGAAGACGATGCGTTGGAAGGCCTCCCACTAGGTGGACCGATGACCTGCAGCCTAATTGCGTAAGTGAATTCTGCAAAGGAAACAAGTCGATTCTTTCAAAGAATCAGAATCATTTCTTTCAACTTTTTCGGTATTGCGAAACTAATTTGGAAAGCTATCGTTAGCTTTCCAATTAGATCCTCCTTTGAGTTGAACACAGACTACTTAGAGATACTACGGAGTTGAAGATATATGACATTTGCATTACACAATACCAATAGTGAAGTTTTATCTCGATTCTTCCGCTTTCATTCATTCTTTTACATTCAATTCTACGTCAAAATATTGGTAATGAAAGGAGCATAACCTTTCCGTTTCAGAGTGTAATATGCAATACGTTCGTACGTCGTTTTTGGGAAGGTTCCAACTTGTTTGCTTTGCAGAATTCACTTACGCAATTAGGCTGCTGGTTGAGGTTGCGGGAATGCGATTCGCCCGGGATCGGTCAATGTTGCGTCGCCTGGGGGAGGCCTATGTCCAGCAGTGGATGTCTTTCGGCTAAAATGAAGATTATGATGAACTTGAAACTGTGTATTTTGATGTGGTTTCTAACATTATAATTAATTAATAATTAAAATATTCATTAATTTGGTTCTTGATAGGACAATACAGGCTGCATCCATCATTAAACCATGTTTCGCATATCTCCAAATTCCAACCATAAATTTAAACCGTAAAGATTCCGCCTCCCGAATGTTTACTATTACTGATACAAGGAATACGGATATATATAATTAATAATTTTATATATCCGTATATAATAATTTTACCCGACTGCCGAAGGAGGGTAATGTGTTTATCAGTCTATGTATGTTTGTTCCAATATGACGTTTCAGAGACCAAACAAGTTGGCTGATATTGATGATTCTTACGTCAATCGATTCGTCTTAACCCTGCGAGTGTCACTGGCTACATTAAAATTGGAAAATAGAAAAATGGCGGATTTTGGGCGCCATATTGTATGGACAAAATTTTTTTTTACTCCGGAACCCATCGTGGGGGGTATCAAAGTAAAGGGTTTTAAGAGGTGATTTCAAAAATATATAACAATTATATGTTTAAATGTACCTAAATCTAAAAAAAATAACTAAAAAGTTATAAATAAAAAAAATTAATACAAAAAATCAAATACGCGACTGCTTAAAAAGCGAAATAAAATGCTGTAAGCAAGAAGAAAATCATGCTGTGCAGTCGGAGGATACATCTGGTTTCGGTCAGCCAGCTCGTGAATACGTATCCTCCGACTGCACAGCATGATTTTCTTCTTGTTTACAGCATTTTAATACGCTTTTTAAGCAGTCGGGTATTTGATTTTTTGAATTAACTTTTTTAACGTCTCACGAGCGTCTCACCTACACGACCCCTCCAGAAGTCCCGAAGATAGCCGAACGCTTGGCGAGTTCGCTTCGGTCAATTATGAATACAGTAGAATAGTATGACCCATATATGACCAAATGATAGCGTCAGACGCACGGTCCGCCCGGTATATAAGTCAATGTGAAAGACAGAAAAACTCACTCAAATTTTAATTCGCATTTCAGGCACTGAAACACTTTCCTATGTCTTCGTTGATGATGCCATCTTGTTTGCGACTTGTCGTAACACGAAAAGTCGCAGAGTGTGCATGAATACTTATTGTAATGGTCGCTTACATGTTCAGATAGTAGCCGTTTACATGTGATTCTTGAGGTACAAATATCACAGGTGTATTTTGTTAACTGGAAAATAAAAACACATTTATTTAAATTCAGATTTCGAGATAATGATATATAGGGATGTTTCCTGGGTAGAAAAATGATTACTCTATTTAGTACATCAGTGAGATTATCAAATAAACAAGGAACCATGCGGGTGGTCAATGCGAAATTAGAAAATACTTCGGCACAATTTTTTGTAAAAGAAGCTGACTTTGGTGGCTTCTCATTCCTTTGTTCTTCAATATACAGTATGTATCTACTCAAAAAGCTCTAAACAACGACACCCAAACAAACTTTCTTTCCGCTCCCCCCTTTCCTTGTATGGGATTCTCTCCCCCCCCAACTTAAAAACATATAAAAATATTTTTGACAATTTGTATGACTTTGGGTCAACAAGATGCTTATACTGTGAAAATTTGAAGACTGTAGCTCCAACTGTTTGACAATAAAACCTGTGTGACAGGCGACGGACAGACAGACACATGAGTGACAGCAATAAGGCTCCTTTTCGACCCTTCGACTACGGAACCCTAAAAAGACAAACTTTAATTCAGCCGATCATAGATTACGCCAATGCCTGCTACCTGGATGCCACTGAGGAGCTCTTAAATAAGCTTGAGCGATTGCAAAATCTGTGCATTCGTTTTGTCTTTGGTCTGAGAAAATACGATCATGTGTCTCAGTTCCGTAAAGATCTCAAGTGGCCCCCTATCCGTCTTCGCAAGAACACTCGAATATTATGTCTCCTGTACAACATCCTTTTTAACCCTGCATACCCTGGCTACCCGCGCGATCGTTTTTCTTTTACTCGCCCTGCTGATGATCTGTGCTTATCGCGCCTTAAACTACATCTCAATATCCCATCCCATAAAACCCATTTCTATTCCCACTCCTTCTCTGTTCATGCAGTACGATTGTGTAACTCACTTCCACCTAAAATCCGGGACTCCCAAAATGTATCTATATTCAAGAAACAAGTCAAAGAACATTACCTCTCCACCACCTTGTAATTTTATATATTAAGTACATGTACATGTACTCGGCTCATGGCTCATGGCTCGGGGGAGGCTGAGTCGACCCAACGCGAATGTATACGTACATCCGTGGTGGGGCGACCCGGACTGCCAGGCACTTCTTCTCATGCAACCGAGCGGGTGGGCAGGTTGCGGATAGCCCAACTCCGACTGCGGGATCGACTGACGGCGGCTACCTTTGCCGTTGGCGATCCTGCGGTCGGGGCATCTGATATAAAGATCCCGGACAAGAGAAGTTCCCGAAAGCCAAATCCCAGGCCTAGGGTAACCTATACACCACTCTCCTATGTGCCCACCACCTAAACAAGCCATCCCTCCCTATCCATACACATCCCGTCGATCCTTAAATCCCTAGGTCAACTCCCAGGCCTAGGGTGACCCCCAAGAAACCCACACCTCTATCCATTAAACTCCCTCCCTCCTATCCCCCTATTCCCGTCGGTCCCCGAGGAAGGGTAACCTCGAACCCCAATAAAAGCCCACCCCCTACGTCATGAACATGCAGAGTGAAAGAGTAACTACCCAGGTGGGTCCCGGCCAAGCCGGGGAATCCCACACCGCTTCGGCGGTTAGCTCCCAGCGTATTATGGGGGGAGCATCAAACTGCGTTCTCGACCAACTCATGCCGCGCTTTACAGCGCGGCCGGCTGCTGATTTAGCGCCCACAACACAGGCTGCGACAAACGCGCCCATAAACCAGACCTCAGCTGCGTCCAACGCGCCAACTGACTCGACCCCGACTGCGACACCCGCTTCACGGTGTATGCCCCCCACGAACCCCTGGCAACAGAGCGTCGTGCGGAGCAGCACCAATTACCCAGACAGCGACCCAGATCAGCACAGACAGACAGTCGCGGGGAAGGATAGCGGAACTGGCAGTTCTACAACTCTCCCGGCTGTAGGTGACGGAGTACGCTCGCGTAACAAGCGCGGAAAAATCACGGCCCGCGAGAGGAGAGTAGGCGACCGAAAGCGCGACACCCGCGACGGCACCAGCCAGAGCGAAGCGCAATCGGACGCTGAAGGAGTGGCACGCGACCAGCCGCAAGTACGCGCAGGGGAGACCCAGCGCGAAAAGCGGCCGGACGCGGAACCACGCGACCAGTCGCAAGTACGCGTAGGGGCAACCCAGCGCGAAAAGAGGCCGGACGTGGGGCCACGCGACCGGCTGCAAGTACGCGAAGGGGCAACCCAGCGCGAAAAGCAGCCGGACGCGGGGCCACACGACCGGTCGCAAGTACGCGTGGAAGTAACCCAGCGCGAAAAGCGACCGGACGCGACAGAATCTGCCAGGGTCGCAAACCGACCCCAAGACACTGACAGAACCCAAGACGGACCGAAACCAAGACACACCAGGAGCAAGCGCGGTGGTGCTGGGCGCAAAGCTAAACAGACCACGCCACGCTCTCCAAACCCGACACCTGGACCAAGTGGAACTGCGCCACTAAAGAGGGAGCGCCCCGACGACACGGCCTCACCAAGCACACTGCAAGGGGACGCCAAGCGGGTGCGAATCCACTCGGCTCAGGGGGGGCAGAGGACCTACGCGCGGGCCACGAAGGATATTCCTGCGCGGCTGGCGGTAGCAATCTGCCTTCCCCACCCCGGCAGAGAGCTGACCATACAGGAGGCCGAACACATTAAGACAGCACTAGAAGACAGAATGTTAGACACAGACTCGACGACACCGCTCCCGGCCTTCCGCGGATACCCAAGGGTAGCGGAGGGCACGGTGCAGCTGTGGTGCGAAGACGACTATGCTCTGACCTGGCTGACCCAGAATGTTCCCCTCATCAAACTCCCCGACAACGACCTTACACTGACGGTGATGAAACAGACCGACGTGCCCACCCGTGTCCGAGCCTCGCTCTTCGTCCCTCGTTATAGAGGTGACGTGGGCAGGCTCCATGGTATTCTGATCCGTCAGAATACCTGGTACGACATCAGCAGGTGGTCACTGTACAGGGCGACTACCGTCGGTGGCGACCGTCACGGGACCTACCTGACCCTGGGGCTGCCACCGGAGGAAGCCGAAAAGGTCGTGGGGCGGGAGCGACGGATATCGTACCTCTTGGGGTCGATATACGTGCGCTTCTGGCCCACGACCCGACCCTCTGACACACAGACTGACAACACGGAAGGAAACCCATCAGAGCAAACGACGGAACCGACGACGACCCCGACAAGCTATACGGACATTACCCACCTCGAAGAGGTCATGGCCCGTACGGTAATGGCCGATAGCGCTGACTCCATACCACCCGAGTCACCTGGCTGGAGCGAACAGCTCCTTGCCTCGTCACCGGGTGACCGACATGACGACAACTACAGAGAGGTGGAGATGGAGGGACTATCTGATGGATCCACCACCGACTAACCCCACCACACCTCCATCCCCACCCCTCAACATCATCCAAACCAACCTCCAGCATAGCCAAACTGCCACGGCTAGCTTACGCAGAGCACTGGAGGTAAAGCCCAGAACCATCGCACTGATCCAAGAGCCGTGGATCAGGAATAATAGAATATGCGGCCTCGGTAACATCGGAGGTAAGATAATTCTCAACACACATGGCTCAGAAAAGCCAAGAACCTGCATCTACATACCCAAAGAAATTCCCTTTACGTCACTAACCCAATTCTGTTCCAGAGACCTGACAGCTGTCAGGCTCCATACCGAAGACAGCGCTCCAAATGTCGTACTGGCCTCGGCATACATGCCAGGTGAGGACACAGATTGCCCGCCAAAGGAGCTGGCTGACCTGGTGCAGCATTGTGAGCGCGCCGGTCTGGACCTGATTATCTGTACCGATTCAAACGCCCACCACCCGCTCTGGGGCAGTGTCACACCGAACCCCAGAGGAGAGGTACTATCCACCTTTTTATTCTCTACTAATCTTAACATTGTTAATCGCGGCACAGAACCCACTTGGGTCACTGCCCGGGGACAAACGATCATAGATTTAACACTTGCTACAGAAAACGCAACAAACCTTATTACTAATTGGCACGTATCGGACGAGCCTTCTTGCTCAGACCATAGAAGGATCCGCTTTACACTAACCACAAACACCAAAAAACCCGCACCAAGGCGAAACCCGAGACGTACCAACGTTCCCGGGTTCAAAAGCCTTCTGGCATCACTACTAGCTGGACATCCAGCACTGGGTACCGTAAGGGACCAAGCACAATTAGAACACACCGTAACGCAATTATCCAAATACCTAACAGAAGCTTACCACGCATGCTGTAAATCAAGAGCGCCACAAAGCAGGAACGAGAGGTACCCCTGGTGGAACGCTGAACTTGGTAAACTCAGAGAGACGCTGCGTAAGCAATTTAACAGAGCAAAAAACACGAGACTCCCGGAAGACTGGGAGATATACAAAGAGACCCAATATGCATACAAAAAACAGACTAGAACCGCCAGGAGGATGGCATGGCGGAAATTCTGTGAATCCATTGAAACGAATAATGAGGCCGCAAGGGTACGGAAAATCCTATCAACTGATCAGGACCGATCCCTCGGCGCGCTGAAAAAACCCGACAACTCATACACACAAACCGACTATGAAACCAGCAAGGTCCTTCTCGAAACTCACTTCCCGGACTGTCAAGTCCTGGAGAACAGGACATGGGAGGCTGAACCCGAATGGACCCCAACGGAACAAGACTGGTCAAGAGCCCATAATATAGTAACAGTGGACCGGATAAAATGGGCTATCAACACCTTTCAGCCATACAAGTCAGCGGGGCTGGACGGCATCTTCCCAGCCCTGCTACAGTGGGGGGTAGATTATCTCGCGCCATGGCTGTTGGAGATCTATCGGGCCTGCATAGCACTAAGATACATACCCCTCGGATGGCGTGAGGTGAAAGTCATCTTCATACCCAAACCCGGTAAAACTGATTACACACAACCCAAGGCATATAGACCTATAAGCCTCACATCCTTTTTACTGAAAACCCTCGAAAGACTCTGCGATAGGCACATCCGTGATGGGCCTCTCCGAGAAAAACCACTGCACAAACAACAGCATGCGTACTCCACAGGCAAATCAACAGAATCCGCGTTGCACAACGTGGTTTCTAAAATTGAATGCGCAGTGGACCACAAATGCTCAGCTTTGGCTGCCTTCATTGACATTGAGGGCGCCTTCGATAAGACCATGTTCAACAGCATAAACACGGCCCTCGACAGACACGGCATAGACCCGACCCTAGGGGGCTGGATCACCAATATGCTTAAACTGAGAGCGGTCCAAGTCACGGTTAACGACACTACAAGGGCCATCGTCGCGAAGGGCTGTCCACAGGGGGGCGTCCTTTCGCCACTTCTGTGGAACCTGGTAGCTGACAGCCTCATCAAAACACTCAACGATAAAGGCTATTTCACCGTTGGCTACGCGGATGACATAACAATAATAATAAATGGGACCCACGAAAACACCCTATGCAATCTCATGCGTCAAGCCCTGAAAATAGTAGAGGAATGGTGCAACGAGCACCAACTCTCAGTGAACCCCACAAAAACTGAACTAATTCTCTTCACTAAGAAGAGAAAACCGATGACACTGCAATTACCGCGTTTCTTCGGAACAACCCTAAGCCTTTCAACAGAAACCAAGTACCTGGGCATTTATTTGGACAAACAGTTGAATTGGGCAAAACACATGAACCATATCACCACAAAAGCCAGCATATCCCTGTGGCAGTGCAAACGACTGCTAGGCAGGAATTGGGGGATTAGCCCCATGGTCACCTACTGGCTATACACCACAGTTATCCGACCAATCATTACATATGGCTCGCTGGTCTGGTGGCCCAGGACAGACCTCAGCACAGCCCAAAAAGATCTCGAAAAACTACAGCGGTTCGCCTGTGTTGCAATCACCAGTAGTATGAGAACCACACCCACTGCCGCCTTACAGGCAATGCTGGGACTCCCACCTCTACACCTAATTGTGAGGGAGGAGGCAGCCCTAGCCACCTTTAGACTCCATCTGTCAGGCTCCCTAAATAAAGACTCCAGAATTAAGCACACACGCATAAAGGATGATGCGATCAAGCGTAAACCGATGTTAGCATCACCATGTGACAAAGTCTCGAAATCACACCACTTTCTTAGGCACTACAACATAATACTCGCAGAGGAAGAATGTGACTACTCTGGCCCGAAAGAGATGAGAATATACACCGACGGATCGAAAACTGACTCAGGTACCGGAGTCGGAGTCTTCTCATACGATTTCAATATAAATATATCCAGACCGCTAGGAGAGTTCAACACCGTCTATCAGGCGGAGTGTGTTGGCATCATACAAGCGGTCCATGCCCTAGAAGCCAGGAGGGTTACGGACACCCACATACGGATTCTCTCCGACAGCGCATCAGTCCTCCAATCCTTACGTAAAAAATACATTACATCAAAACTAATACTAGAATGTCACAACGCGCTAGAACAAATAACGGTATCTAGCCGTAACACGGTAACACTACAATGGATAAAGGGACACAGTGGATCGCTGGGCAACGACGCGGCTGACGAGCTTGCGAGGCGCGGATCCAGCTCGACGGTCTATGGACCCGAACCTGTTGTACCCATTCCCTTCAACCAGATACGCAGGTGGCTACAGGAATTCACCCAGACACAGGCGGAGAACTGGTGGGCCTCGGCACCGGGCTGTAGGCAATCCAAAGAAGCTCTGCCATCTTTGGATAGTAGGCTTACCAGGCGTCTTTTACGCCTGGACAGGAATGGCCTCCGCCAGGTGACGGGGACCATCACGGGACACTGCTCACTCAACAAACACTTTCACACAATAGGCATAACGGACAGTCCTCTGTGCAGGGCATGCATGGAGGCTGAGGAAACCGTTGCGCACGTTCTTTTTGAATGCACAGGTGTCACACAGATAAGAGCACAAACCCTCGGGTCACCCAGATCTTACACAGATGTTCTGAAGAAACCAGGAGCTCTAATTGACTTCTGGAGGGAGGTGGGCTGGTTGGAATAACCACCCAACGGCCGCCATGGCCCACGTACAAAAGTCCATTTGAGGGACTAAGTGCGGAAACCAAACCCCCCTAACATAGAACAACATAGAACATGTACATGTACTTAACATGTATGCATTTTTATTTTATATATTTATTAAGTTACTAGCTACCCCGGCAAACTCTGTTTTGCCATAAAAACACCAAACATTCATCTACCCATCCAACCCTACCTACCCTACCCTACCTACCCTACCCTACCTACCCTACCCTACCTACCCTACCCTACCCTACCTACACTACCCTACCTACCCCACCCTACCTACCCTACCTACCCTACCCTACCTACCCTACCCTACGCTACCTACCCTACCCTACCTACCCTACCCTACCCTACCTACCCTACCCTACCTACATACCTACCCTACCTATGTAAGGTACCAATATTTTTTTTTTTTTTTTTTTCATTCGAACCTTCTAACAATAACAAACACAACAAAAAAAGAATAAGCGAAATCGGTCCAGCCGTTCACGCGTGATGCCGTGACCAAGGGAAATAGGGATTCATTTTTATATATATAGATGGTATATGTGTAATTTATATATGATTAGTTAAGTTAGTTTTGTCTATTTTAAGTTTCCTTGTTCTTCCTACACACTGTGTCTTCGTTTATCATCCAACTTTCCTGTCGCAGGTCTGCTGGAAGAAATTTCTAATGAAATAAGCAGTACATTTGTGCTCTTCAATCTGTATTATTTATTTTCTCTGTAAAGTGTTTTTGTGTGTACATAAATAAATTAAAAAAGTAAGACAAAAATGAACTCACCTTACTATGAAACTTCTTAACATGCTTCCCCAACACTTCTTGACTCGCAAACGTCAAAACACATTTCTCGCATTTAAACTTTTTCGATTTAAAATATACGCTATCTCTTTCACTCCCCATTAATGATAGTAACTCTTCACCATCTATTGGTACCCTTCTAAAACACTCTTTAGTATATTCTGTGATAATTTTGAATTTAGGTTTCTTATTTTGCAAAGCCCTTTTAGTCGCCCAACGATTATTCTTGATCTTCTTTTGTTCTGTAGGTTTGCGTAAGGAAATAATATTTTTAGGCTTGAGATGGTTTTCTAAAGTCTGGTTCAAACAATCGGTACTGGTGTCTGTAAATGTAAAAAAGAAATATCAGAACTACAAATCAGTGCATAAAAATAATTGGTGGAATCTGCCATATTGGATTTAGAATTATGTCATCAGTGACATGATTCTAAACAGCCGCTATAAGGCAAACCGTGCATTGTCATCTAAATCAATTGTATATGCAAAATTTCAGCTTGGTCGGTAGGGAATAATTGGTTTAAAATAACACAATAGCTATAGCTTATTTAGTTTCAAGATTGGACCCATACATTAAAACTGGCCAAGTGCGAGTCGGACTCGCGCACGAAGGGTTCCGTACCATTATCGCAAAAAACGGCGGTAAGATCACGTTTGTTGTATGGGAGCTCCACTTCAATATTTATATTATTAATTTGTTGTTAAAGCGGCAACAGAAATACATCATCTGTGAAAATTTCAACTGTCTAGCTATAGCTATCACGGTTCATGAGATACAGCCTGGTGACAGACGGGCAGGCAGACAGACAGACAGACGGATCGTGGAGTCTTAGCAATAAGGTCCCGTTTTTACCCTTTGGGTACGGAACCCTAAAAAAAAGCAAAAAAATAAAACAATATAAGTACCTGTATTTTCTTTGACCACTTCTTTAATTTTAGGACAGTCATCACCAAAATCATCACCTAACTCGCAAGTATCATCCATTTCATCATCATCACCATTTCTGTCACATGTTTTTGCCTCTGACTGTACTTTTATATTTAAATCATTAATGTAAATAGTGTGAGGATAAGAATCATTTAGTACTATTGTTGTTAGGCTGGATTGAGTGCCATAGAGGTAGCTCTGAAAAAAAAAACTTTGTTTTTTAGCAACTTTGTAAAAGCTTTGGAAAACGTACCACTAGTTTTATGCCAATTTGAGCCTTATATGTGATATTATAGAGGAGAAATTTATTTGTAATTTTTTTGAAATAAATGAAAAATATGTTGTAAAGAAACAAGAATTTTATAATAATCATCTCTATTTTCTTTTGTAAGATTAAATAAATCAGTTTTGTTATTATTTACCTGTCCCAATTGAAACATTTCACTGGCTTTGCTAACTTGCTGTTGAAACATACTGGCCCTCCGCAGAAATGCCTTGCATTCCCAACATACTTTTATTTCTTCTAGAGGAGTATGGTTCTGAAAACAAAATATATAAGTTACTAGCTACCTATCTTTCTACCACCTACCTACCCTACCAACTCAGCTACCCACCTAAAGAATTTTATTGGCAAAATTTTGCTACTTTGGGTTACATTATTGCAATTTGCATAAGAATCTCTAGTTTTTTTTAAATAAATTATAGTCTATGTTACTCCAAAATAATGTAGCTATGCATAGGTGATGATTGCGGCGCGTGCGGCTCCTGCGGCGCGGATAGGTGCGCGATCACCTTAAATGTTCGAAATCCGACACGCACTTGGCCGGTTTTTTATTATTGTAGACACCGTCCCACTACTGGACAAAAGTATCCACCAATTTCTTCGAGCTGTACTTTTCCTAAGCAACAATTAATTAAAAAGATCAAATATCTAAAACTTACATGATGTTGAATGTCTGCAGTAATTCTTCTATAAACACTGATATATTCGCCCAAAGGAGATAATTTTCTACCCACACTAAAGCAGACACAACACTGGTTCTCATAGTTAGGAAATTCACATTTAATTTCAGTTTCATCCATCATTTTTACGCTATTCCTAATTAGTTGTAAATAATAAACACAAAAATCACTATTAATATTTTCAGACTAAGTGAATCATTTTGTTTAGATAAATTTTCGTAAAACTATTTAGAATCTAATTTTATTTTTGTCTAGTTTAGTTAAACTTATTCTGTATAATTACTTTGTAAACAGTTTTCTTGTTTTCCTTTTGCTGTCATTTTGACATTTATAATTCGATGGACTGTCACCGTGTCACGTCTTATTAAGTATTGCCAATGTTTACGTTTTAAATTTCCCGAAAACCTTAATGTAAATCCTCAATTTGGGGGAGGCAAAAACCTTGATTCATCACATAATAATATCATCATGAAAAAAGTTAATTCAAAAATCAAAAACCAGACTGCTTAAGAAGCAAACCAAAAAGACGTAAACAAGAAGAAAATCATGCTGTGCAGTCGGAGGATACATCTGGCCTTGGTCAGCCAGCCCGCGAATATGTATACTCCGATTTTTTTTTATATATAACTTTATTGTTATCATTTTTTTTAATCAAATAGTTAGATACTTTTAAAAATATATATGTTGTATATTTTTGGAAACACCTCTTAAACCCTTTATTATATGATACCCCACACGATCGGTCTGTAAGAAAAAATAATTGGGCCCCGTAGAGTATGGCGCCCAAAAGCCGCTATTTTCTATTTTTCAATTTTAATGTAACCAGTGACACTCGCAAGATTAAGACGAATCGATTGACGTAGGAATCATCAAAATCGGCCAACGCGTTTGGTCTCTAGAACGCCACATAAGAACAAACATACATACATACATAGACTGATAAACACATTACCCTCCTTCGGCAGTCGGGTAAAAAGAATAATTTTGATATAAATCTACCACATTTAATTATACACAACTAAAGAACTATTTACCCCACATTTTTACACAAAAAATTTAATAAACCTCAGATTTTAGGGAATTCCCCACAAATTGACAACCATGCTTGACACAACAGTTTAACATGGCCTTAGATAAAGTACCTATAGATTAAGCCTTAAAATGACCTTGATTGATAGAGCGAGATGGCTAATTGGCAGCTCCATGTAATTACTAAGAAAAAATGATTATTTTTGTCTTTGTCACCGTGGCCGGTTTCTGTTGTTTGTCAAACTCTAATACAATGGCAGGTTTGACAAACAAACTCGGTTTTGTTTGATTTTCTATGATTTCGTGGTATTATGTGTTAATTGAGACAAGGAATTTGGGTTATTTATAGATAATAAGTGTCAGTGCGATGGTGGGTTGTAGTGTTCTTGTTCTTGTTGTAACACCAGAACTAACTATTGCTGTCTCATGTGCGGCCACGCCAGTGCTTAATCTATAGGTACTTTATCTAAGAACATGGCCCACATTATCTATGGAAATAGACTAGTAAAGTGCATAAGCACTACCGTCATATTCTTCTATTTGTACATTCGTTGAACTTCGTTTAGTTACACGCGTTATACGTAAAATAATAGAGAGGCTGACAGTATCAGTATAAGAAAAGTAGATTAAAAGTTTGGGATTGAGGGTATTTCGAAGAATATTTTATTTAGTTATTCTAGTGCAAATAATAAATAAGAAATTGTGTCAACAAAACGTAAAACTGCATTATTGATTATTGCCTTCATTCCTTTGAGGCTCGCCCAACCCAAATCATCTGTGCTCGCTGCTCGGAAGATTTCTTGAACTGGAAGTGCCAAGTATGTCTAGTATGTATTTCTTGTTATTTTTTAGTTCCGACTAAATTTTTAGTAAAAATGTTGATAAAATCAAAGAGGTACCTTTGTATGAATCTACGTGTTCTTTGTTCTGTGCTAAGCGGAAGGTCCTCGGTTCATTGAGTTCATTCGGGTGCTGCCTCTTGTGCTAAAGTTGTCTCAATCTTGGGGATTCCCCCTCATTAATTCGAACTCTGTTCATAGCAAGTTTAGATTTGTGAAGATTTAGGTGCCCCGTCTGGTAATGAAATTGGCTCCATATCGGGGATTCCCCCTTGACCTAATTCTTAAACATTTTCTCTCACTTTATACATCTCCTTTGTTTCGAGTGCATCCTGAATTTTTTACTCAAACATAAACACCATGATTATTTTATTTTATAGGCTTTTCATAAAATGTTATGTTGTGTATAAAAAATATTAGTAAAAATGTGAGCTGCTCGCTTTTGTTGTACGATAGTGCCTTTGCAAATTTCTTAATTTGTCATACCAAAAAATCCGATCCGTTTTTACGGTGAGTGTCTGAGTGAGTAACAATCAAAATATTAGAAAAAAACCGGCCAAGTGCGAATCGGCCTCGCGCAAGAAGGGTTCCGTACCATTATCTCATAAAATTTATTATAAAACTAAAAAATCACGTTCGTTGTATGGGAGCCCCACTTAAATGTCGATGTTATTCTGTTTTAGTATTTGTTGTTAGCGGCAACAGAAATACATCATCTGTGAAAACAACTGTCCGCCTTGACTGCCTGGTGACAAACGGACAGACAGACGGACCGCGGAGTCTTAGGGCCCCGTTTTTACCCTTTGGGTACGGAACCCTAAAAAGAATGTTGTTTGACCAGTTTATCAATAAAAATACTAAAATTGAACACTAATAGTGAAAACAGAAACAATAGTTATCGAGAACGAAATGTAACAATTTAAAGATATAATATATCTGTCAATTTATCCCTGTCAACGAAAAGCCTGCCTCTATGGCAGTTGTATGGGCACCGTGCTTTCTGACTTCAGATGGCATATCGGACTTCTCCTTCTAATTTTCTAACTTAAACGCTTTATAACCTCGTCTCTGAATAAGATATTTTTTTAAATCTTTCAAATTTGTTTACTCTAAGTTAATATGTATTTAATTTAAGTAATAAAAAATACATGCATATTCCCTATTCCTGTGCGTGACTATATCAAATGTTTCTCCTTACTTTCAGTACTCCTGGAATAACATCTTATGGTCACCACACATCTTGCAGCTGGCAGCTGACCATTCTTTACAATGCAGGTGAGTTAATATGCCTGATATAAAATACCCCACCCCCACTCATTACCGTCAAGCGAGCATCTTCCGGCTGGATCTAACCTTCCGTAGAAGGTGGAAGGACCCCGGAAATCCCTGAATCGACTCAGACCCCAAGTATGAAGGTGTAACTCAAACCTCGCCTAGTCCGGCCTTGGTTCAGGCCATGGTATGGAGCGTGAGGGCATGGGAAGCTGTCGCTTCCTTCTGCGAAGCAGTAATGCTCGTGAAAGAGGAGGCAGAACGTGTGAGAGAGACGGACCGGAGACGCCTTCACGCCCACGGCCACCGCAGGTGACGGCCACCGTAGGCGCGGGCTTGCGGACGTTGAGTAATGGGTAGCTCGCCGTCCGATAAGGACCAAGCCCGACGAGTCGACAACGGCGCGTAGTGTTCCACGCGCGCCTCAAAGAGATGTCAGCAAAAACTGACGGGGTCCGCTAAGGTTGATGTCTGTCTGGGTCGCGGATAAATTTGATACAGAGTTACCGCGACCCTGGCACAAGCAACTGAAGGAACACGGGTGGGTTTTAGTCAGTAAAAGACTGACACGGGATCCAAACAGTGCAACCAGGGTGAACGAAGTGCTGCCACCGACGACGCCTTGGAGGTGGCTAAGTTTTAGGCCACACAAAGATGAATTACTGTAGTGCCAGCGACATGAAGATGAAGAAGATCGACCTACACTCCATTTGAGATAACAGACATTTAAATAATCCCATTTTATAGCCCGTTCAACCGATTTTGACTTCTATTGCGTTGATGATATGACAAATGGCTGATGTAGTTAACAGTTACTTTTGGTAACAGGTTTATGCTTTTTATGCTGTCCTTATATATTAGGGATAAAACTCAAAATCGGTTGAACGGACTGTAAAAAAGGGGTTGCAGAATGGAGTTTAGGTAGGATTGTCTCACTGCTATACAAAGATCTCCCCTATAGCCTACCACTATGCCCGATCTTTTGCCTACTCCGGCCAATCTCCCGTAAACGCTTCTTCCTATTTTTCCTGCTATTAAACATTTATTTGAATAGTAATACTGTTGAATAGAACGTATTATTTTACCTCTAACGGAACGCAACAAATATAATTCCAGCTGTGTCCGCGTCTCACCAAGTGGCGCTAGTGTTATAAAATTGATCATATAGATAAAGAAAATCATGCAAGTCTCCCTTGCTCGTAATAAAATCACGCCAGACCAGTCACAAACAAGATATCCAGACAGAACCAAAAGTATCAACTGTTACACACGGATTCAGTGACATCTTAGAGTAACTACTTCATATCAACCCTAAATGAAGGCATATTTTTTTTTCTATTTCAGCCTCAGAGAGTAAAACCACCAACCAGAGGAGTCCTACATATAATGAGAGAAAACGCAGAGATCAATAGACTTTTACACAATGTAGCTTTTGGATTAACCATAGTTCGACTGATTATTTCTGGACTGTTCACACTTGGCGGGATTGGGCCGAATCTCAGAACGCAATCTTGGCTTGACATTATTGTAAGTACCTATTAAAAAAAAATTAAACCGGCCAAGTGCGTGTCGGGCCACGCGCAGTAATAGGGTTCCGAAGTTGCATAATAATGCGGACTAAAAAGAGGGTTTTGTTGTTGTTACATGAACATTAGAATGGTTTCAGCGGCTCACAAAGTCTAAAAACGGGCCCACATAGGATGATGTTTTTTTTTAATCTATATTCTCGCGTTTGACCACTATCTCGCCTGATGGTAAGCGATGATGTGGTCTACGGTGAAGCACGCTTGCCTAGATGTAATCTATTCACTTTTGACTTAAACTAAATAAGGACTAACTGGTGACTAAAGGAGTTATAAAATCCAACTTCGCAACTGAAGTTAGAAAAATATTATCTATTTGAGTACCACCGCGGGTGCGAATTGCGAAAGGAGAGCGCACGAGCGCCCGTTAGAGCCACGAGGAATGGTATAGTTCGTTCCTGGATCCTTGCGTGCACGCTCCTTGTTTATTTCTCTTTCGGAATTAGAAAAAAATCGTATGTATTGACCTCTAATCTCCTATAATACCGCAGATTAGAGGTGAATTCTCTAATCTGCGGTATTCACTATTTCATTCTGGAAAGTTTTACGCTACTCAATTAGTGATGAAGTCGGGTCGAATATTGACTTTAAAGAAGGATATCGACAAAAAAAATAAGTAATTTGCTTGGAAATCGAATCTAATTTGACTTTACTTTTACGTTTTAATTACAAAACGTCGAAAATACTTCTGCACTAACACAAAATAGACTCCACCGCGCACATGCACCGTATCGACTACGGACTGGTACTGCCAACGATTCCGGCCACTCAAATGAGTTATTCGAGCTTAAACATTATTAATTTAGAAATCATTATTATTAAGGATGTTATGATTTTATTTTTGTATATTTTTACATGGTTCATAAGCATATATTTACTATCTATTTAACACAGCTAACAACGTTATTTAAGTAATTTTTCAATGGCATTTGTACAAAAATTTTCCTGTGGCAAGTACATTTTATAAGTTGGTCGACTATTACTCGTAAACTTGTAAAGCCTGTTATGATTTCGTATTTGTATATTTTTACATGGTTCGTAGGCATTATATTTACTCTGTTTTACACAGCTATCAACTTTATTTAAGTAATTTTTCAATGGCATTTGTACAAAATTTTTACTGTGTCAAGTACATTTTATAAGTTGGTCGACTATTACTCGTAAACTTGTAAAGCCTTGTTATCCGTGATAATTTTCCTTTTAATTTCGTTATATTTACTACTGCCGTGAATTTTTTCACATAGCCAAGAGCAACCATTTCGCTGGCAGGGGGGGCGGGACACTTGACTCTAACATAAATTTGCAACTTAAAGCTTAATTTTACGCAAACGAATCTCTAAATCGAAAAATGGTTTAACAAACCCATAATATTTTTGAATGGCCTATCCAACGATATCCCACACCATGGGATAGATGAGAAAAAAAAATACATCCCCACTTTACGTCTATGGGAGGTACCCGAAAAAAAAATATTTTTGTTGATTTTATGCTACCACTTTGTCAGAATTATTAATATGTATATACATGCCAAATTATAGCTTTCTAGTACTTAGATTCTCTGAGCTAAGCTGCGGACGGACAGACGGACAGAGCGAAACTATAAGGGTTCCTTGTTGACTTCGGAACCCTAAAAAAAGAAAGAAAACCTCTACTAAAAAAATGCTCTTTATATAGTCTATACTATCATTTTATAACGATAATCACGGGCGTAGCTGGGGGTAGGGTTTTGGGATACAACCCCCTCCCCCCCTCGAAAAGTTAAGATATTAACATTAATAATATCACAATAATATTAAAATAATGAGAGGCGAGCGGCATAACATAATACTAATTATTACAACAATATGTATTTTGGATTCCCTTTATTTATTGGATTCCGCATTCGGTAACCTTCGTATATTTTCGTGCCGTATCGTATACAACCAGCACTCGTCGCCACTCACTAATTGCTTCAGTGGGCGGCTTCGCCGGCGTGAATGTCGTAAATTATCCCTAGGAAACATCTTCCCGGGATAAAAATTATCATATGTGCTATTCCAGACTATAATCTATCTCTGTGGTTATTTTCATCCAGATCCGTCCAGTAGTTTTTGCGTGAAAGAGTAAAGACGGAAACACACTTACGTGGCGTGGCGCGGGATCCACCAATCAAATGACTCTGTTCCAGCCTACATCATAACACAATGAATTTTGAAGCCAATCAACTGCGTCAGAAGGCACAAACAAACACACCACAGTCCACACTCTCAAACTTTCGCCATTATAATTTAGTGTGATAAGTGTGATCACCGATTACCGAGTGAGTCTAGTAAAGCCAGACACATAAAGCAGATTGCAATTTGGAGTGAACGAAGCTTAGATAAAGTACCTATAGATTACGCCATAAAATGAGCTTGATTGATAGAGCGAGATTGCAAGTTGGCAGCCCCATGTAAATAATAAGGACAAAAGATTATTTTTTGTCTTTGTCACCATGGCCGGTTTCTGTTGTTTGTCAAACTCTAATATAATGGCAGGTTTGACAAATAAACTCGGTTTTGTTTAATTTTCTGTGATTTCGTGGTATTATGTGCTAATTGAGGCTTGGAATTGGGTTATTTATAGATAACTAGCTGTTCCCCGCGGCTTCGCTCCCGTGGACCACCCCACAGGACCCGTTTTCGGGATTAAAAAATAGCCTATGTTACTCAGGAATAACGTAGCTTTCTATTGGTGAAAGAATTTTTTAAATCGGTCCAGTAGTTACGGAGCCTATTCGGTACAAACAAACAAACAAACAAAAAAATCTTTCCTCTTTATAATATTAAGTATAGATAAGTGTCAGTGCGATGGTGGGTTGTAGTGTTCTCGTTCTTGTTGTAACACCAGAACTAACTATTGCTGTCTCATGTGCGGCAAGAAATATATATATAAAATAGGTATAGTCTGTCAAGCGAGTCGCGTCCCATGAAAAAGGCGGCTGATTCAAAAAATAAAGGTCATCACTGATATAGTATGCTAAAAACTTGTTTGATAGATTGAATGCACTTTGTTTTCAGCGTACTATAGCAATGTGTTGAAACCTGTAAGATTTTTGAATTTGCCGCCTTTTTCATGGGACGACTCGCTTGACAGACTAAGAAATGTTGTTGTGTTGTTGTTTTGATAATTAATTAAAAAATATTGTAATTTCCTTTTCAGTTGAAGCATTTCAGTATGCCAATAGTCTTAACGTGTCTAAGCCGCCTTATAAGAAAAATTAGTACACCACTTTATTCGGATACTCCTGACCGAAGACTTATCAGCCCTGGGTATGATCTGAACATGCATGGAGGATGGGGCGAGTAAATATCGTTTTTTTTCAAATTCATATATATTCATATTCTTTATTGTACACAAAATACAGCTCACACACACATACACACATACATACACACACATACACACACACTTACACACACACACACATACTTTTTTGAACTCTTATCCTATTGTACTACTTATATCAGGGTGTAACGGAAAGTTGTGATCATATTTAAAAAATTGCAACGGCCCATCCCCAAGGAAATCTTAAGCAATTTTAAAATAGGGCGCTAACATTTTTAAATCACACCTTGCTGTTAAACCCTGTATTTATGTTATACGAGTAAATGTTTGTTACTCTTTCACGCAATAATAAGTTACTGAACAGATTTTGATGAAGCTATATTTAACCTATATTTCGTCCATCCATTTATTTTACAGTTTGACGTAAGCACGTCTATGAAGTTCCTTAAATCCCGTTCTACACAGTCGTAACAATTGCCCGACCAAGGTGCTCATGGTTGACCCAACCAACTGGTGCCTTCGTTCACACGGTGTGATTGACACAACTTTAGTTATTTTTGGAACGAAGTTCCTTATCGCACGTTGCGAAAGGGGGCTAGACGGAAAAAAATAAGACCAAATGTTGTAACGACAAATTTTTGCTATAGTTGTAAGCCGTGCGGCGTGCGTGTGTTTCTCTGTCTCTATATGTGTAGTAGTAGTAGTAGGGACTCCCTTTTCCGCACTTAGACTCCCACTTGGTCCGTAGTGCGTGGGGGTGCTGGCTAACATAGCCAGCCTAGCTCCTCCCAAAAGCACAGAAGCTTCCTGGGAGCTTCACAGGCTTCACGGAGCGACCTCACTGTTCCGAGGATTTCTTCGCGTTGAGAAGCCACTGCCTCGCAGGATTACGTGGGCGACTGATTCTTCGGCGTTAAAACAGCCCATGCAAAGTAGGCTGTCCGTGGCGCCTATGTTGAATAAATGTTTGTTAAGAAGGGTGTGGCCCGTTATTGTCCCTATAATTTTTTTTTTTTTATTCACTGGCTTGTATGACACAAGCAAGAGATGGCGTCTCATAGTCAATATGTGCAAGCGAAGATAAAGAAAAGAAAATGGACGCTGACTCAACGTCCTCTATTTGCCCTCGGTCGCAAGCGTATACCTCCCAACCAAGATTGTTGGCAGGTCAACTCAATTTGGTTCTCCATCCACCGTCTTCACGACCAATTTTACCACAACACAACCAAGGTCATGATGTCCTTGGTTGAGGTGGGCTGTTAGCTCGTGGATGAAGAGATGAGTGGACTGTATAAAAAGGCGGTTGGTTTTGAAGCCGTTATATTTAAATTACAATAGTCCCGTACAAACAATATCAGGTTTAATTGAGAAGTGTCGACTGTCGCGGTGTAGTCCGTGGTAGCGAGTGTTCGCAGAGCCGCGCCACGTCGCCGCCGCACTGCGCACTCACACACCGATGCCGTGTCGGTCACGCAGATGTGTGTGCAGTGTAGACGGCGCGCTCCGGCCGGCCGAAGTGTTGAGTACATTTCCCAACATGGGCGGTTGTGCCGACCATTATAATAATGTACTCTGTGGTTCCGACTGTGTAGAAAGAAGGCCTTTATAATGTGGTGTGGCATGACGCCTTTTGACGCAGTTGATTGGCTACAAAGCTCGTTGTGTTAGGACGTAACAGTAGTACGTAGCTAGGATGGAACAGAGTCGTTTGATTGGTAGATCCCGTGCCACACCACGCCACGACACATAAGTATGTTTCCGCCTGGCAACCATAGACAATAAATGCAATGGACGCAAATAGTGAAGCGACTCTTTAACCCCGATATACCGATGAATCAAAAATGAATCGAATTATGTAACATTCAATATAGCAGTGTAAATGTACAGCATATTACTTCCATGGTTTATTTGGCCTGTTCGTGTTCCATTTGTCCTTACCTAATAAAACTACACTTCGTTCTGCGCTAACTTTTGGCCGGGGAACTGGAGTCCTTTCACAGTTCATCACACTCCTCCGGTCGGTTAGGTATTGGCCCTCATAAGAGTAAGTAAGCATCTACTCTTCATCAACATCATCCACAGAGAAACCTAAATAGACGACATCATCTTTCCCTACACGAAATTTTTTTGCACAGAGAAAATAAAACTAAGTTTTTTGTTTCAAATGACCGCGTCGAGCCGCAAAAGAAATTAACGTTGTTTATCGTAACTGTCAAGTTGATATTGTTTAGTTGGTAGTAGACGGTTTTAACGCAACTACAAAAAAACGGGTTATTCAAATAACAACTTCATAATATATTTTTGTTTTTTTCATTCTTCATAATATTTTTTCATAATATTTGTTTGTTCATAAAGTTGATTTTGTTTTGTTTTTCAACATTGGAAGGAGTGAAAAATGCAATGTTCAATGTTTTTATCGCTGCCCTTGTGAAATAGTAAACCTACCTCTACAACTCTAGAATGTAACTAAAATCCGTCCAACGGATTATTGGCTTTTTGATATGATGGAACCCGTGGTCCAGGATCCCAAAGCCCCCAGACGGTTTCTTACTGCTTAAAATGTGTGGGATTGAACAGTACCTATAGCACCTGGCTGCTGGCACCTGCTGTAACTTGGCCGTCGGACCGAGTACACTAACAAAATCCACACATTTTTTGAAAGATGGAATATTCAGAAACGACCTAACATGTCTATTATCGATTCGATTATTGACACTTATTGGTATTTAGTAGGTATAGATTATATTTTTTTTGCTGTCTTTTAAAGCTGGTTGCGGTTTCTGCACCTGTGAATATTTTTAGTTGTTGTCTTTGCATTTTGTTGAATTATAACCAAATGTACTCAACACCAACATGTACCTATTTGTTACTTTTTCTTTGTATATATAGGTTTTCTTTGATTCATACCTTATACCTCGAAAAGCTGATTAAAAATGTTTTATATTTTTGTTTCAGGTATTTGAAAGAGATAACGTTAATTATCACATTCACACATCTGCTAAGTGCATTTGCTTCCATATTCTGGTACCTTCTACTACTTGTGCCTATAAGGTCAATGTACAAATTTTGGAAATATATTCTTCGTCCGTATTTAATCCTAATATTCACGGACATCCCAGATACTGCCGAGGAAATAGAGCGAAATAAGAAGAGTATAAAGAAAACGGCTAAGAAGAAGAGGTTTAAATATCACAGGTCAATCCAACACTGGCATCATTTTAGATAAATGAATGCCGGATAGAGTCACAGTAAAAATATACAAACAGTATGGAAACTACCTACAAATGCTCGAAACGGCACATTCACACAAACATATGCACCGACGAGACCATTTGACATTTCTGCAGTGCTGTCAGTAGTGCGATGCGCATGTTTGTGTGAGTGTGCCATTTCGAGCGTTTGTAGGTAGTAAAAACTACCTAAGTTTCCATACTGTATGTATTTTTATTCTGTGATAGAGTTCTGAACTTCGATCAAGAATACAAGGATTAGGACATCGAAAACGGCACAAAAAACAGGAGCACAAAATATATTTGTGGTCTTATTTGTCGGCATAATGTCTTTTACCTTCTTGCGTAATTGTTAAGATTTTAGAATAAACATATTTTTGTGGCTACATATTTAAAAATTTACAATTTTTTTAGCGACTTTTCGTCATAGGGTATACCTATGACGGAACTTAAACTTTATGTTCGATCGTTACGGTTTTTATTAAAGTTATGTTGTATTTATGTGACAAAATAATACAAATGTAAGTCGGTGTGTAAAACTGCAAACGTGGACACTTTACCGACGTATTTTAGTTCCTGCCCCCGCACCATGACTAGTCAAAACTATTATGGTGCGACTGAGAAAAAGGGGCAGATGCATACAAGCCATATACATGTGTCCCTTACTTACACTCGAAATAACCTTACTCTAAGAGCTTATGGTTACCTGCCCCTATCTTAGTGTATTCTTGATCGAAGGCTCTGAAGGCCAATTTTCGTAATTAAAAAACTTTCAAATTCAAATCGCAATACCATCTTGGTGACAATCAATATCTAAAACTTGTTAAAATCTATGGAAAATATAGTTTCCCGGGTTCTTAAAAATACGAGAATTGGCACTCTGGGGTTCTACTATGACGTACCATCATAGTTCCAGTATGAGACAGGCGGAGCTACTCAGGAAAAGGAGCAGTATGCCTTTTTCACAGCGGAATCATGATGGCATTGAAACGTTATAGTACGGCCCCTAATATCAACAAAACTGGACCGAATTCTGGAATTGTCTATTGTAACTTGGCCACTTTACAAAAATTTCCACTAACGGCTAATTTTTCTATGGTTTAGGCAACTTATATTTAAAGACTATTAAAAGACAGATTGACATATTTTCTGTACAAAACTGTGAAACAACTATATGTATTGCTCATTTAAAATCAAATGAAAAGTGAACCCTAAGATTAATGCTCTTTTTCCCTAACGTTTGGTGACTTCAAATAAAACTGCACAACAGATGTTTTAGCAATGATTTTCATTTTTTTCTCTTGTTTCTCATAAATCTTGACACATATTTGTGTTTTTAATAAGGGGTTGCATATATTTTTTCATTAATATTAATATTTCATTTTTTATGCACCTGCCAAGCTAGCTCTTCACCACCTTTGGTTGAATGGTACTAATAGTAGAGAATGCCTCAGTTATTAAATTCGCCTATGTACTTTTATATTGCATGAATTTTTAATAAATATTTTTTTTTTTTATAAAGAGATCTTGCTTGGCTGTTACTCATCGACGAATCGATGTCGTAACTTTATTTATTACCTAGTGGTTGTCTTAAATATTATTTTTTTGCGATATGAAACTGTATAATGTTTCAGTAATACATTAAATTTAAGTGTCCCTAAACTTCATAAAAGATAGCTTGATCTCTGCGACATATTATGTCAAACTGACGTATACGTTATTGGCCTGTCAAGCGCTATTGTTACTATATTGTTACTGATAGCTGTCGCAGAGAACAAGCAATCTTAGAAGTATAGTGTTAGTGAAATTTTAGTATTTCTTTGTTATTATTATTACGTAAGGACTACTAGTAATATGTCTTTTAGAATTCAATTCTTGTAGAATTTTACTTCTGTTTGTATTCCCTTTATTGATGTTAATATTCTTCTGAAGAGTTACCCCACCTGATGAGTATATTTTTTCTAAAAGTTTATATTTTGTGATAATCTGATTATATTTCTCTTAATATTTCCAGTAGCCTGTAATTTAGCTTAGCTATACACTCAGGCTGCTGAAGTAAGGTACCTACTCTACACGGAACCTTTTGAAAATAAAAAGCTGCGTATTTTAATTTTCGCTCGGTTTTATGAAACGACATCAAAAATAAACAAAAAAATATTTGGCTACATAATATCACCGACATGTGGTAGGTATATCTTTTCGCGTAATCGTTAGTTTTCGTTTGAGAAACCGGGTGCTGGACTGATGTATTTCGACTGAATTGTTTTTTTGTGATCTCATTTATTTATTTTAGGTAGGTACAGATAATCTAATTCCAAATTGCGCGCACTTCCATTTTTATAATAAATAGTCGGTATAAAAAACTTGCGCAATCTAACATTAGACAATTTATAAGTATATAACTACATATCTTTTTTATAATTTATTTTTAAATAATTAAATATTATTTATTGTAAAAATCCAATTTATCTTTAAAAACAGGGAATGTTGCGATTATTATTGTAATCCTACTTAGTATTTAAGTTTGAGGTACTAAACCTACATTTAAAGGAACCTAGGTGATAAGTACATCTGAATTTATAATTGGAGATAATTCTAATCCTTAAGACCAACACAAAACCGACTTACATCGACTTTAGATGAGTGACCATTTGTATAACATAGGCTCATTTGACATAGAGTTTTTTCTAAAGATTGATAATTATCTTTAATTATAAATTTAAAAAAAAAAGTTAAGTTAAGTCATAGGTGTCGTAATTTCAATGTTGTAAAACAATCCCATGTGTATCGACATCCTGGCTGTTGTGATTTTTTGTTACACTGCTTTTAATAGTATTTTTATTTTAAACTATGATAAATGTAATGGAATTTACGTGTTTTTGGATGATGCAGAAAAAAGGCCACTATGTTTTATTAGTTATGACGAATGTTGTGTCAAATCTTATAACTTATACATATACTATACGTAAATAAATGACTTCGTACTATTATCTACTTAGATATTTTTATTTGTCTATATTTCACAAATCCTCCCAATATTTAGTGAATGACTGCCTGGTGTTTTATTGCTAGTATAAACTTCATGAAAGATAGCTTGATCTTTGCGACATATGTCAAACTGACGTATACGTTATTGTTAGCCTGTCAAGCGCTATTGTTACTGTATTGATACTGACAGCTGTCGCAGAGATCAAGCTATCTTTTATGAAGTATAGTAGGGGCATTTTCTTCTCCCTCCTTGGAAGACTATATCTAAACAGACATTGCGTTTCGTTTTCCTCTCGTCTTTAAGGTTGCCACATCAGGTCACGTGTTGGGTGAAACTGTAAGTGCAGCGAGCAATTGCAATAAATAAATAAATAATAATTAATCCCTATCAAATGACACGTAGTTATAGAAGCAGCAAGGGCGTCGCCAGGCGATGGCCTAGGGGGGGGCAAGTTGATATGGAGAATGAGAAAAGTATGAATTGTAGGTAAAGTCGAGAGCACATGAAGCTTTTCACTTATAGTACGAGCCTTACATCTACAGCGATTGTAATAATATCGGTATAGTTCTCACCAAACTTCTTGGCCGTCCCGAAGTTGGCTGCAATGTCTGCGCAGTAGTAAATCATACAAAAACAGTACCGATCCGTGCCTTGCGCAATCGGAAAGCCAACTTCAGGGCGGCCCAGAAGTTTGGCGAGCACTATTCAGAGTCCAATATGTAAAGCTACGCAACTTTGATCGCTCTTCCGTACACGTTGTGCACGGAAGAGCGATCAAAATTTTCAACGCTTTTCCGTGTCGGGAAAGAAGGTTTTTGCCTATTTTAGGATATCAACAACGGTTCGATCTGTTGGGTTTGGTTTATATATATTCACTCGCGACGTACGGGAATGATCAATCAAGAAAGTCAAGTCAAAGACTTAGGACTGTGGTTGCTTTACATTTGGCAACTTTTTTAGAATCTCTAGGGGGGGGGCAGCTGCCCCCTCTTGCCCTCCCTTGGCGACGCCCTTGAGAAGCAGACCTCTAGATGATCATGTCTGCAAAAAAGAGTTTACCTAAGCTATAGATAAAGATAAAACTTTTAGCGGCTGGAAAAGATAGATGCAAGTAGGTTCTTCCTCCCCAAACTAGCTATTTAACAGAGAACACTCTGGCTATTATAACTCTGCAGAACTCTTAATTGATATCCCCAAAAGGTTTTTGTATGTGTTTTTTACAGATGTAAGAGCATACTCTTACATCTGTCACTTTCGTGGTACTTTAGCTCATATTATTATCTTTAAGTAGTCTGTGCTTTAGCTGTCGGATTGCCACTGTACATGGTTTTTCCTAAATCCAATTAGAAAAATGGTTAAACCTATTAGAAGTGGACTGCGGGAATTATTATATTACATGTTATATAAATTCCAAGATGTGGACGAATAACACTATGTCGTTCTTAGCCAAAAACTACAATGTTTACAAGGTACCACAACGTGGACGTGTACGTCGAAGTAATGATTTGGATAATTGGATATTTTGTCTTTTGATTTCGCATAATAGATTATTTAATTAAGAACATTATTTCGAATACTCATTTGCCTGTTCATGTTGTTTACAAGAAGATAAGTCAAATTACAACAACAGGAATGAATCAGAATAGAAACAAAATAACTTAGCTAAAACATCAAAAAATAATTAACTATCAAGACGGTGTTCCCCAAACTTTCGGCTTCCCACATTTTTTGAATAATGCAGTTTTAATAGCCAAAGTCTAAGTAATTTTAAAGCGTCTACTATAAAATAATGAAGTTAGTGTTAATCTTGAACTGGCCTACAAAGATAGCACTAAGTTTGACATAAACGATGAAACTTTTACAATAAATTGTTTTTCTTTTAAAATCGTTGATGAATAACGTTTTTGCAGGATTACCGGTTTTTCTTAGTTGACAGTTTCCTAAAAACCGATAAAATCAATATTCAAGTGACTTGACGCGTCACATACAACACTAGTCTAGTTTAAAAATGGCAGCAGTTTGTTTTGGTTTTGTTGTATGTTTTTGAAATGAAATTCTTTTTTTATTTGTTTATGAAATAAAGATACTACAGTCAGTAAATCGTATTGCTATTTAATCTATAACATAATCAAAGTAGAATCAACATGCAAACAATTTCCAGTTATTATTTTTATCGAGTTTTGTGAAAGTTGATCTGGAATTCAGAAAGTTGTGCAGTCGATCATGAAAAACTGAACAAATATTAATGAAAATGGATATCAAAGAAGAAGGTGTAACTTTTAAAGTGCTGTGCAATGCTTGCCTGTGTGTTGAGCGAAACCTCCACAACATTACAGATGAGAAAACACTAAAATATTACCTCAATGCGTTAGACGAGATTCCTGTAAGCATACTTCGATTTTTCATGCAAATATCATAGCTATTTATCATTATCTGCTTGTTTTTTACATTTAAATACCTGTAGACCCATTTAAGTAAATATGAGCATGTTTTAAAGCAATCTTGATAAAATAAAATGCATAATTTCTTTACATACCTATCAAACGCATAAACTGTTACTAAGCTAGCATGTGGCGATCTCAAGACGGCTTAGAAAGACACTGGCTGCTGTTCCATGCAACCTCTTCATACAACCTCTCCATGTCAGCCAGCTGTCTGTATCTCCCAGGTTTTATACTTGCTCTAAAGCGGAGAACTCTTGATTAATCTCTGAAACCTCTTATCTGTTTTAAAAAACTGTCACATACATACAGTGCCCGGCACGTAAGTTGGCAAGTTTTTGGTGTAGTGGGGGTAAGTTTGTGCATATTCTGCTAACCATACACAGCGAATGGAATGTGGAGGGAATGGTATGTGGACACTACATAATTGGTCAGTTGATCCTTGTGTCAACTGACCAACCAATCGCACGCAGTCAGAACGGTCCTAAACATTCCCTGCACCCTGCTTCAATTTCAAAGATACCTAAAAAACAACTTCTTCGCATCTAATGACTCTTGCCAACTTACGTGCCAGAGATTATAGAAAGGTACACAATAAATGAGTTCTTATCTTGTTTGTCATTCTTCATTGCTGAAGATTTGACCACATTTGACATGCTCTAAGCCAGTGGTGGGCAAACTTTCTTAATGGGGGACCAGAAATTTTAAGAAATTTGAGAGAAGGGCCAGAATTATTGGAAAAATGCATTTTGTGTTGAAACTTTTAATCATATAAAAGCATTACACACTTAGGTTAGGTTAGGTTAAAACAGGCTGGTTTCTGCAACTCCACGACTAAGCACGTATTTTGCGTACGGGTGGGAATTAACCTTCTACCAACTTCCTCACTCGATCCATCCCAACTCCTCGAGAAAGGCCAGCAGCGCCTTCGTGTTGCTGACTACCTCCTGTACGGTACCTGGTTCACCGAGGTATTTGGCCCTGTAACCGGCGATTACTGGGCAGCTTAGAAGCAGGTGCGCTGCTGTCTCGTCCTCCTCCATGCATGCTCTGCACAGTGGGCTGTCCATGATCCCTAAGACAAAAAGGTGCTTATTAATAGGCCCGTGGCCAGTCGTTACAGCTGTAACTGCTGTTTCTTCAGGCGTAGGGCCTTCTGCGTGAAACGTCCATCCTAAGCGGGAAGTGCTTCTTTGGACTGCCTGCACTCACTGTGGTCAATCCACAATCTGTGGAGTTGCTATTGGTGCGTTTCCTTACCAGTCTGTGAAGGTAGCCAAATGGTATTGGCACGATTGGTTCCGGACCAACCACCGCCATACTGGATCCTCTACGGGCGAGCTCATCCGCTGCATCGTTGCCTCGGGAATCACTATGCCCTCTGATCCATTGAATGGTTAATTTATTGCTAGACCCAACCTGGTTTAGGCGTTGGTGACACTCGTATATCAGTCCAGAGTAGACCGTGTGGCTGCCCAACGCCTGTAGGACGGCCATGCTGTCAGAGAGAATGCGTATTGGGAAATCCTTTACCTTCCTGTCTAGAATGGCCAATGCAGCCAGAGTGATGCCCACACAATCTGCCTGGAACACCGTGTTGTGTGCCCCAAGTGGCGCGGCTATATGTATGTTGAGGTCCTCTGAGAACACCACCGCACCTGAGCCAGAACCTGTCTTGGAACCATCGGTGAAGATCCTCAACTCATCTGGAAGTAACCCCTCACAGCGGTGGTCCTCATGGAGTTGGATCTTGTATTTTTTGTCAAAAACAAACTGCTTAGGTATCCGGTCCATAATTGCTGTTGTAAGAGGGAACTCTTTATTAAGGTCTTCGAGCAAAGCCATGTGTTGTGACTTTCTCCTACCCCAGAGATTTAGTGCCTTAAGCCGCCCTGCTGCCGTCGTGGCCTCCTGCTGAATGAAAAGCTGGAGCGGTGGCAGTTCCAGCATAGCCTCGAGCGCAGCAGTCGGGGTAGTTCACATGCAGCCTGTCGTCGCCATGCAGGCCAGTCTTTGCGTGCGTTGCAGTTTGTTCACGGCTGTACTTACCTTTGTGCGTGGCCAAAAACCACAGCTCAATAAGAGATCATGGGTCGAATCACCGCGCAGTACAGCCAGAGAATGATTTTGCATTCTTGCATTGTCAAAAAGTAATGCACGCCTTGTTAAGTTTGTTGTCCAAGTGACTGCTCCAGTTTAGCTTGCTGTCGAGAATGACCCCAAGATACTTGACTTCATTGGACAGCTGGAGTTCAGTGTCGAACATCTTTGGTAGACGGAAAGGGCCCAGTGCTCTTTTCTGAGTAAACATGACCAGTACAGTCTTAGAGGGGTTAACTGAAAGATCATGCTCCCTGCACCATCGTTCCGATATGCGTAGTGCTTGCGAGTAAGGTTGCAGATGGTTCCAGTCACCTTCCCGGGTACTAGAATTGCGAGGTCGTCTGCATACCTTATTGTGTAATAACGGTGTTCGTTAAGTCTGGTGATAAGGTCGTTGATTACCATATTCCACAGGAGACCCCTCCCTGAGAGCAGCCCCTGGCTATCAGGGCCAGTTGCTGTTCGCCCTCCAGCCGAACCGCACGTTTGCTTAACATATTAATTATCCAGTCAATTAGTACCTGTTCAGCTCCGTTTCTGGAGAGGGCAGTACCTATGCTGGAGAAGTTGGTTTTGTCGAAGGCCCCTTCGATGTCTATGAAAGTGCCCAGGCATGTACCCTTTTGATGGATTGCTTACTCTATCTGGCCTACCATCAGATGGAGAGCAGATTCCGTTGACTTACCCGAGCTGTAGGCATGTTGGTTACCGTGGAGAGGTAATGATTTAAGAACGCCATCTCTTAATTCCCTGTCGCAGAGCCTCTCCATCGATTTGAGTAAAAACGAGGTCAGGCTTAGGGGTCTGAAGGATTTGGCGTTAGTATAGTCACCTTTGCCTGGCTTAGGGATGAATATCGCCTTCACTTCCCTCCATCCTTACGGAACGTATCTAAACGCCAGGCACGCCCTCATTATTGGCACCAGTCTCTCTACAACAGACGTACCTCCCCACTGCAGCAGCGCAGGGAACACCCCATCTGGACCGGGCGCCTTAAAAAGGATGAAAGCTTAGGATGGCCCACTGTAGTTTCTCCATCGTGATCGCCTGTATGCGTAGAGCCAATCATCATCTGTTGGTACCTGGGTAGTATCTATCCAGTCAGTTACCTGGGCGATAACGCTACCTGGGAAGTGAGTATCTATCAGGACGCGTCTAGCCTCTTCAGGTGATGTGGTGAGTGAGTTGTCAGGTTTACGGAGTGTGGCAGGCTCAGGTGTTTGCGCCTGTGCCATTATTTTCCTTACCCTGTTTGCCTCTTGGCAAGATTCGATGTTACCACAGAATTTGCGCCATCCTGCGGTACGCCTGAATCTGATGCATTTTTTATAGCATTACACACTTGCACAAATGTTATAAATTACAATTTAACTTTTATTCGAAGGCCCTGCCATGGTAGGCGTTTGGGATATATGACATTGCTTTTCCATAATATATTCGAATGCAGGTTCGAGCTGTGACAAAGTAACTTTCAGCAGCGTGAAAAGGTGTTCATCAGTAAGACGGTTTCTGATTGAGTTTTTGTGCCCCGCGCACCGCAACACAATCATGAACTACGCAGCTAGTCTAGCTAGCTCCTTTACCTATGCGTCTATTATTCTTCTAAGTAGAATCTACTTTATACATCTAGAGTCTGGACCATCAAAATATAATTACCGCGGACCATATACTATTCATGTCAAAGGACCGTTGGCGGGCCGGATTATATGCTTTCGCGGGCCGGAGCTGGCCTGCGGGCCGTACTTTGCCCATCACTGCTCTAAGCTATGCAATCTTCTGGAGCATGAACCAGCCGGTACATACTGCCCCCAACAGCCCTCTTAATTGATTACTAAATTTCATAGGTTATTTTTAATCCTGGAAAAGTACATCCATGGACTATCTACCTTATCTTGTGGAGGGGCTGAGAAATAACTCGAGCACTTCAGCCCATTGGGATTTATTGTGGTCCCCTAGATAAACTACTCCTCCTCAATCTCGTTGTAAAAACTCTTCATATCTACATCCATGGACTATGTCATGCGAAAAAAAGTTGGGGGATTTTTTTTTATTATATTTATGTTTCAGCTGTTCAATACGTCTGCTGTAAGTCTTCAGGTTTGCTGGGAGTGTAAAGCCTTGCTAGAGAAGAGCATAGCTTTTAGAGAACAGTGCCAAGACTCTTATAGGATACTACAGACTTATACTCAAGAGGTGAGTCTTAATAATACCTAAATAATAATAATATCATCCTGTCAAGATTCAAGGCCTATGCACACTGGAACCGAATGACAGAGGTTTTGCCACCGGTCAGCGCACACTAGCTGCTTAGATACTGTAGCATGCCGGCGGCCTACTAAGACATCCTGCGACGTGCCGAGGCAAGCCGCGTCATGCCGAAGTATGCCTCGGCAGCACCGGCTGCCTGATATAGATAATTCAACTCACCTTTGCGCGCGACGCCATGAGTGTGTGCGCTGTGCGTACGTTTGTAAATACACAGCTTTGTGTGGCAGTGATGCGACAATGCAAACAACCACCCAAACATAGAGCCGCTGCGCAAAGATTACTTGAACTGTCTGCCCACATTTCAGTTATAAATTGCTGTTGAACTAGTGTTGTTTGAACAAATGTGGTGTGCATGTACTCGCGCTAGCACTGCCTCACCCCGCGGCATGTCCCGGCGTCCTTCGGCGTGCCGTTGCATACCGCAGTGCGCTGCGGCATCCCGCCGTGGGAACCCTTAGCGCGCTCAATGCCGTGTCAAGAAATCCGTTAGGTTGCCACGGAATCAATTTAAAACATTGGCATTCATATCGTATTCCTACTAGATAAGTTTGAATGTCTCGGTATGCGTAGGCCCTAACTGTCCCACTGTAGGGCAAAGGCCTATTCTCATACAGAGAAGGCACGAGAGTGAGAGTGAGGGAACAGAGGCTGCACCTGTATTTGTGCACTATAACATCACCCGCGCCGATGGATAGTCTCCACTGGGATGCAGTATTAATCGACAATAAGCTAACACTTAATGTTGGGAAAACCAAATACATAGCTTTTACCTTAAAAACGTCCAATCTTTCCGATCACCACATAACAGTCCACTCTTCGAACTGCACTTCGCATGTTGCTGCTTGCTCCTGCCCCACACTACACAGAACCGACACAATCCGGTACCTAGGTGTCACAATTGACGAAGCACTAAACTTTCAACCCCACATCAATCTCCTGGCCTCAAGAACCCGCAAAATGATATTCATTTTTAGAAACCTTCGTCATCGAACCTCGAAAACTATAATCACTCACACAACAGCACCATACACATGTTATACGCTCTCGCAACCGTAACTTACAAGCACAGAACCACTTTTCTATTTTTTCCCTCACTTGTATTGTGTTCACGATGTACAAATTATGTTGCGAAATTATTTATTTACCTCAGACATGCATATTAATCAGTGACATATTATTCTTATTTCTGTATTCATTACGTTTATTTGATTACTATTTTTCTTATTGTGATTTGGTTTATTTATTTTGACTTTTCATTGTGTTCTTGAATATGTAATTTGATTTAGTTATAATTGCCGGAATAATCGAATTTAATTTTTATTATTAATAATGTAATAACAATGAGAAATTATACTCTAGGGGGAGGGCCTGGAGATCCGTAACACAGGGTTTCCCTAGTACGGACTCCAGTCTCCCGCAAAGGAGCTTTTAACACACATGTGTAATTACATAGTTTTAAGTAGATTGTAAGTCAACCTTTGTGGAGAGAAAACAATAAATTTCATTATTATTATTATAATCAATCCCATATATTTAATATGGTCAGAAACACATAGACAACACGCCATGTGATCACACGTTGGTAACATCCAGTCGGTCTGGATCAGCGTGTTGCCGGGAGAGCTTCGCACGCAGTGTGTTTCTAGTTAACAGCCGACGCCACGCGTCAGTCAGTCGAATATTTCTGATATAAAAGTATTTTTTGTTAGTTTTTATTTAAAATGTCGTATGAATAATTAATAGAATTTGTGAAACGGTACTCAGTATTATATGATATGAATTTAGGCCAATACCGTGATCATAGTATTAGAAATAATACTAGAAAAGAAGCTTTGATACTAGCGAAGCGTGTTGTAGCATCACGTGGCGTGTTGTATATGTGCACGATTCGCATCGGGTGTCGACACGTCACGTCGTGTCGCGTTTTAGTTGTATGTTTTCACCTTAATATTAGTATGTCTGTTAACTTGTATTATTGTTCCCAGAATCTCCACGAATGCCTCCTAACAGATGTAAGTCGTCCACCTCGCCTGAAGGTCCACTGTGCAGAACCCATCAGCATATCACCGTCAGATGGGTATGAAACTAAGAAATCGTACCCGGAAGTACCCATTATTTGTGTCAAGGATGAGCTTAAAGTAGACTGGGACTGTGATAATGGTATGTAATTTTCTATTTCAATTTAAATGACACTTGAAGGACCATTGTGGCCCAGAGAGAAGGACCGTGGTTGCCCAGTGGTAACGGCCCAGAGAGAAGGACCGTGGTTGCCCAGCGGTAACGGCCCATAGAGAAGGTTCGTTGTTCCCAGTGGTAACGATCTAGAGAGAAGGACCGTGGTGGTCCAGTGGTAACGGCCCAGAGAGAAGGACCGTGGTGGCCCAGTGGTAACGGCCCCGACTTACGTGTCGTAAGTCGTGCGTTCGAATCCAGGCAGGCACATTACTTAGTGTAAATTATTTCATCACCATTCTCAAAACGGTGAAGGAAAACATCTTGAGGAATGTTCATGTCCTAGAACAAAAATGTGACACCCACCAACCCGCACTGGGCCCGCGTGGTGGATCCCATTACCTCTCACAAAAAAAAAGCATTTTTGGGGTGTCTAAAAGAATGAATAGATGTGCGAAATACTAATAATTAGGTAACTACTAAGTAGGTACAACAACAAGTAGATAGACGATGAATATTATAAGCAGCGGCAAGCCGACAACCCTAGCGCGTCACTCCGCGCCAGACAGCAACAGAGTTACGTGTTAGAAGAGAACGGCAACGTTTAGGTAAATATCGCGTTAGGCACTGAGCGCTTATGCGAACTGAATTGCACTTTGTTGCTTAGCAGCAAGAGTCTCTATTTCTATGAATTGTTGCGCGAAGTGACTTCTGTACTTGTACTATTATTTATTCTGTGCGCAGTTGTAGTTTTCAGCTCCTTCAAACGAATAATAATATAATGTTAAACTATTATTATTTTTAGATGACACAAATATTTTAGAAGACACATGCCCACTATCGGATAACTCAGAAAATTCAAAACATTTCGAGACAGAACTACAAAATATTATGGGCTCTATGAAAAGAGACCAGGAGAGAAAGAGAGTGGGTATGAAGAGAGGTGAAAAGAGAAAAAGAGAGAACAAGACTAAGATTAAAAGAGCTAAGAAAAAAGTCAAAGTGGATGGAGAGAAAGTGGATGACAAGGTAAGACTCAATTTTACTTTTAAAAGGGTTGTGAAGATCACAGGCAGTCGCTCCATCCATATTATCACACTGAACAGGCCCAGGAAAAAGGAAAGCAAGCGGTCTGTATAAATGTTTATCTACACTCACAACGTAATGTTCCAAATACGAATTCAAAAAATATTGTATAAACACGTACTTTACATTCGTGGATAGGTAAAATTTAAAAAAAAAAACCATTATTAGGTGGTTTACAATACTATAGCAATCTAAGTATTTTAATCAAAAAATTATATTACAAATTTAAAAAACCCCCGACATAAAAACCTCTAAAAACAAAAAATAAAAAATGTTAATTAAAAAAATCAAAAAACCCGACTGCTTGAAAACCGAACTAAAAAGACGTAAACAAGGAGAAAATCAAGCTGTGCTGTCGGAGGATACATCTTCGCGATCTGGCTGACCAAAACCAGACGTATCCTCCGACAGCACAGCATGATTTTCTCCTTGTTTACGTCTTTTTAGTTCGCTTTTCAAGCAGTCGGGTTTTTTGATTTTTTTAATTAACATTTTTTATTTATAACTTTTTAGTTAATTTTTTTTCGAATCAGGTACATTTAAACATATAAGTGTTGTTATATTTTTGAAATCACCTCTTAAATCCTTTATTTTGATACCCCACACGACAGGTTTGGAAGAAAAAATAATTTGGGCCCCCACAATATGGCGCCCAAGAACCGCTATTTTCCTACTTTCCAATTCTCATGTAGCCAGTGACACTCGCGGGGTTAAGACGAATCTATTGACGTAAGAACCATCAAAATCGGCCCACGCATTTGGTCTCTAGAACGCCACATAGGAACAAACATACATACATACATAGACTGATAAACACAGACTGCCGAAGGAGGGTAATGTGTTACGTTTATGCTGAGCCGAGACGCTGCTGTGCTCCCGGCCCCCGCGCCGCCGCCGCCGCCGTGCCGCGACGATCGTTGACGACGCCGTAGTGTTTTCGTTGGATTTGGATGTGTGTGTCTGAACACACACTAATATTGTAAAGGCGAAAGTTTGTGTGTTTTTTTGTTTGTTACTACTTCACGCTTAAACGGCTGGACGGATCTGGATGAAATTTGGCACAGAGATATATTATAGTTTTTTTATCCCGGGAATAAGTTCCCTTGGACTTGGATTTTCGACATTCACGCGGGCGAAGCCGCTGGCAGAAGCTAGTAATAATATTACTTTTTACAAGCTTTTATTTAACTTGCAATATATGTATGTATGTATGTAAGTGTGTTTGGGTCAAATCTTGCAACTGAATTTTAAAGTAGGTATCCTCCACCGATTAAGATGAAATTTTGAATACACGTTTAGTTTGGATGACAATGCCTGGTTAGCTAAGTGTCGTCATTCTAAATCCAATATAGTGGACGGCCCAAGATGGCGGACTAGTTTTTTTTGTGCACTGCTCTGATACACAAATGAAAGAGTTTGCTGAGAAGAATACGAAAAAAGCTTGTTTTACAATATTTTTGGAGAATAATTTATTTTAATAAATATTGTAAAAAGGGAGCCTGAATTATGAGAGTTTGTTCAGACGTGTAGGATGCTGGAATTAGGGACCTTTCAAATGGTTATACATCATCAGCCTATTAATGTTCCCACTGCTGGGACACAGGCCTCCTCTCTGTGAGATTGCCGTAATCCACCCAGTGAGGGTTGGTGGATGTCACATGTCTTCGAATTTTTGTTTCTAGGACATGCTGGTTTCCTCATGATATTTTCCTTCACCGTTCTGAGAGCAGTGGTGATGAAATAATTTACACAAAGTAAAGCGCCTGCCTGGGCTCGAACCCACGACCTACAACTTGTAAGTCGCGGCCGATACCACTGGGCTACCACTGCTCCTGGTGGAATGGTTATAGGCTATAAATTATTATGACAAACCCGGGGCGGGCCACTAGTACGAAATATTTAGAAATTATTTATCTTTTTACAGTCAAAACCTACAAAAGATCAAGACCAGAAGATACTAACGATAGAGCTGACGTACGAAGAGATGCTCCTAGAACGAGACAGGGAATCTACCAGAGAGGCGTATGTGAAGGCTGAGTACAAGTGTGAAAGCTGTCTCATCGGGTTTAACTATAAGAAGTCGTATTTATCTCATGTTGCGGCTAAGCATTCGTCGGTGAGTTGGGCTTGATTCTTTTTTATACCGATTTAAAAGAAAAAAAAATCATTTTTTTAAGTTACAGTTTGTTTTTCCAGTGTTTGACTCACACTGGAAATACAGACTAAATAATATTTATTAGAACTAAAAAAACCGGCCAAGTACGAGTCGGATTCGTGCCGGAAGGTTCCGTACCATTATCGCAAAAAACGGCAAAAATATCATGTTTGCTGTATGGAAGCCCCACTTAAATATTTATTTAATTCTGTTTTTAGTATTTTTTGTTATAGCGGCAACAGAAATACATCATCTGTGAAAATTTCAACTGTCTAGCTATCACGGTTCATGAGATACAGCCTGGTGACAGACAGACAGACAGACAGACGGACGGACCGCGGAGTCTTATTAATAGGATCCCGTATTTACCCTTTGGGTACGGAACCCTAATGATAATTCTATTTAGTCCGTCAGTGAGATTATCAAATAATATTGGACACGTATTTTTTGCTTTATCAAATAAATAAAAATTGACAAAGATAAAGCGCATCAAAGTTTAGGAATGGGGCTTATGACGTCACTTAGTCAGTATAAAGTAGGTATAGCACACCGTGACGTCACACGATATTTCAACTCACTGTATCGTCGTAATTTTTTGTTTACGAGGCAAAAGAAAAAATACGTGTGTCCAATTTTTTTTAGTTTTCAGTCAACTACTCTATTAATAAAGGTAACGCAGCCAAAGCAACCTCACAAAGCACTCGTGACAGCCGCGACTGAGCTCTGTCCAATATTGCCCGAGAATCTCTGTAAAATCGTAATGTCAATGTGTGCGTGCAGAATGGCTCTTTTTTCGTAGTGGCCTCTCTGTCTGCTCACGTAATTTGTGATACAGGCATTATATATTTTTTTTTTTCAGGAACTAGGCGACTACATCTGTCCAATTTGTAAAACAATAATTCCTTCAGTGGAATCGTTTACAGCACATTATAAAAGGCATATGAGAAGGTACGTTATTATTTTGTCACATCTAGGTATAATAGAAAAGTAATGGATTACTTGCATGTCGTCAGAAATGCAAGTAGTCCAATACGCATTTCTCCAGAAAACGCATGTTGACAGAAATGCATCTCGTCAGATTTGCACCACGTTAAAGACGCAGTTCGACAAACACGCAACTTGACAGATGCGCGTCTCGACAAACACGCAACTTGATAGATGTGCGTCTCGACAAACACGCAACTTGATAGATGCGCGTCTCGACAAACACGCAACTTGATAGATGTGCGTCTCGACAAACACGTAACTTGATAGATGCGCGTCTCGACATCACGCAACTTGATAGATGCGCGTCTCGACAAACACACAACTTGGCAGATGCGCGTCTCGATAAACACACAACTTTACAGATGCGCGTCTCGACAAACACGCAACTTGTTAGATGCGCGTCTCGACAAACACGCAACTTGACAGATGTGCGTCTCGACAAACACGCAACTTGACAGATGCGCGTCTCGATAAATACGCAACTTGACAAACACGCAACTTGACAGATGCACTTCTCGACAGATACGTAACTGGAGAGTCATTTTATTATGATTTAAACAGGATTAAATTGGATTAAAACACTAAGTCCAACAAAGTAACCTACTATTTCGTATTTTAACATAAAAAATTAATAAGATTAAGGTAACAATACATCTAGTAAATAGTACTAATCCACAGTTGATTTTATTTTATTTATCCATTTTCTTTGTTGCTTCGGGTACAACACTACGGTTATCATTATTTTATGTTTAGTAGTAGACCCACGAGCAGTGGTGGCCCAGTGGTATTGGCCGTGACTTACAAGTTGTAGGTCGTGGGTTCGAGCCCAGGCAGGCGCTTTACTTTGTGTAAATTATTTCATCACCACTGCTCTCATAACGGTGAAGGAAAACATCGCGAGGAAACCGGCATGTCCTGGAACCAAAACATTCGAAGACATGTGACATCCACCAACCCGTACTGGGCCCGCGTGGTGGATTACGGCCCATTCCCTCTCACAGAGAGGAGGCCTGTGCCCCAGCAGTGGCCCCAGCTGTGATGTAGACCCACTCTCTGCAGTGCGCCATCTATCTCCGTGATTAAGAAAGACCTACTCAACCTTGTGACCTATTGAAATGTGGGTACTTGGACAAAAAACGGCATAGTTCTGACACAGTAAAAATATACAAACAGTATGGAAACTACCTACAAACGTTCGAAACGGCACACTCACACAAACATAAGCACTGACGAGACCACACGGGCACTTCTGCTGTGCTGTCAGTACTGTTCGCGAATAGTGCGAGAACTGACCAACCATCATATAGAGCGAACGGAACGTGATCGCGACGCGATTGGTCAGTCGATCCTTGTGTCAACTGACTAACCAATCGCGCGCTCGGAACAGTGCTAAACGTTCCCCGCGTCCCGCTTGGTAACCGAAGAGACCTGAAAAACTACTCGCATATACTGCGCATCTAACGACTCTTGCCAAGTTACGTGCCGATAACTACATGTTTGTGTGAGTGTGCCGTTTCGAGCTTTTGTGGGTAGTTTCCATACTGTTTGTATATTTTTACTGTGGTTCTAATATGTATAAATTTGGCTGTTTCGGTTCGCTTACTATTGTTTTATCATGATTAAAATGGATAATAAAACAATACAATTCATATCCAGTCATCGACGGAAATACGTGTTTTTGTGCAATGGTTTCCAATATACGTGCAACAAGAAAACCAAATATAAAACTACAAACTGGCAATTTGTGAATAGATCCGTTGCATCCATCTTTACATCAATCTGGGTGGATGTATTCAAATGTCTGTCGTGTTGCGTCGAAAAAGCGAACGCGCCAACTATTATAACAAACATCGACTGTTCTGGAACAGAGAATGAATGGAGTAGCTTGTAAAGCTTATTTAGTTTTAAAGCTTTCCTAATGATCCATATAAAACGAAATAAAGTAACCCCGAAATTTCCTACATAGTATTTTTAACCTTATTGCTGAAATTTTAAGTTTCATTTTATTATAAATATTTTTGTATAACTGACTTTTAATTTTCAAGTTTTCAAGCAAACCCTACCCTACTTACCTTCCTACCCTACCTAACTACCCTACCTACCTACCCTAGCTAGCCGCCCACGTAAATATATATTTTTTAAACCGTCTCTTTATTCGAGCGCACTAAACAAAAAAATAATTATTCAAATCGATCCAGCTGTTTTTGAGTTTTAGCGAGACCAACGAACAGCAATTGGTTTTTTATAATATAGAAAGATAGGTTGATAAATTTGTGTGGCCATTTTAGCGACTTATTTTCGTTCCTGATTCTTAATCTAGTATTTTTATAGATCGATGATATAAAAAAATAATTGAACGTTTCGACTCCACTCATTCCTTGTCCAAGCAGCGAGCTCAAACATAAATTTTGAAAAATTAGAATTTCGAATTGCTTTTTTGGCACATTGCAATATAGACTTTAATATTTGCGTGTAAGACTAAATTTGTATTGAGCTCATAATTTTTTTTATTGCTTTTTGTACAGTTTTGTGAATATAACTTTAAACATTGCATTTAAGGTTGAATTTGCATTAATGTATATTTATTTCAAGTAGAATTCTTAGAATTACCTAAACACAATTGGCGTCAGTTTTAAAGATAAGTTTTGTATGGGATCCTATATCTAGTGTATTCTTCATCGAAGCTACACTGCAGGCAATCACTGTCCATTCCAGGTTGCCTGGAAGAGATCGCAGAATGCGATAAGGCCGCTCGTTGCATGTTTTAAGATTCTTTTGTTCTTGTAAATTCTGGTGTACAATAAAGTTTTTATAAATATATCAAATACCTTAGATCTATACATAAGGTTCAATTTGTGCTAAAACTTCAACATTTCCTATCGAGTGTGTCATTCTGAAATCGACTTTATTTATACTATTGTAAAGTTGGTATTTGTTTTAAGTATGATTAACATAAATTGGAAAACTAAATAAAAAATAATATTATTGTGATTTCAGGTATGAATGCATTATTTGTCACAAGCGTACGTTGGATATGAAAGTGATGCAGCAGCATTACTACTCAACACACGAGATATCGCTCAAGGAGTACAAATGTAATTTATGCGGGAAAATATCTAAGTAAGTATTATTACGGAGTCTCATTGCTAAGAAAGAAAATTTGGTTCAAATAAATCTCACTAGATGGCGCGACATATACACACAATTCAATAGAATTCTGTGTAAAATTAACATTTTCTGGAATTGAACATAAAAATTGTATGTTCTTGTTTAATCAATTCTCCTAAGTACAAAATTATGGAATATTGGGCTCTTAATTCACATTTCAAAGATTATTTGAACGATTCATTTAAAATTGATGCCAATAGATGACGCATTCTTAAATTTCTGAGGCATTCCACTCGATTGCTAAAATTTGCATTGTAGCACATTTTGGTGCAAAAAATTGTAAAAACGTACAAAAAAATATTATAAAACGAACCGTCACTGTATTTAAAGAAAAATATATTCACGAACCTAGTAAACCCTTTTACTTGCAAGTCGCTGCTAACACCATCTATTGCCGTGAAACGGGATCGAACGTGATTGATGTACTTACAAAAATAACAAGATTAATCAGATGAAAAACGCTAGTTACGTCGGCACGGTTTCTTTGTATGGGATGAGGCATCTGTATGCTAGTATTATATTATCTGTGGTATTATTAAAGGAAAGCCTCAAAAAATAACTAAAAGTTTACTTGATAATACGGTAGTTGACTGAAAATTACTTTCTTGTCCGTTTAATTCATTGATAAAAATATTGGATACTTATTTATCCTTTTGACACGTAAACATAATGTGACGACAATACAGTGCGTTGAAATATCGCGTGACCTCACGGAGTGCTACTCTTTATACTGACAAAATGACGTCACACGTGGGACGTCACACGTGGCACATCGCGTGTGACGTCATTTTGTGCGCTGTCTCCTGAACTTTTATGCACTTTATCTTAGTAAATTTTTATTCATTTGGTAAAGAAAAAAACCGGCCAAGTGCGAGTCGGACTCGCGCACGAAGGGTTCCGTACCATTATCGCAAAAAAAGGCCAAAAAATCACGTTAGTTAAATGATAAATGATTTATTTTCTGTAAGTTGGTTTGTACAAACACTGTCACATGTCGATCATATTTTTTAAAACTAGATGAGGTCGGCGTTTCCTGTCTGACTACTCTGAGAAGAAAGGCCGAAACAAACTCAGAGGTCACAGTCTCTTTTAAAGTCCAGACAAAAACTTGGTTAGATCATGTGAAGACCATGTAGACTGATGTCTGAAATGGTCTTTTGAGAAAAGAACCAGCCAGATTGAGTGGACCTGTCCAGTCAGTGCACGTATTTGTCAATAACCGTGCAGCTCAACTTAGAATTTAAGGAGCAGAGGCGGCTGTACTTTAAGTTCACTCGTGCGCTGAACTGCCAGATTTTAACAGGTTTAGAAAAAAAGATATAAATGCATTATAAATGTTTAATAATATCTGATAAACGATCTATTCAATGTTGACGAACTAATTTAAGTTCTTTGCTAAAGTAATAAGACGTATATTGCTATAAAAAATAATCCCCGTGCGCTGGACTACAGCGCACGGCGAGTGCTCATACAACTTATATGAGACACGAGCGAAAACGCCTGGCGCGTGAGACAGAGATAGTTCAATAGAAAATATACGGCCAAATACGACACTCTCGTGCGCCGTCCCAGCGAGCCGAAGATTACCGAGAGCGGGCGAAGTTTGACGAACGAAATTCACGAACATTACGCGGGTGGGAAATGTGGCGGGCGCGGGGCTTGTTTACTTTTTTTTGGACACAGTGCTTAGCTTGCAATTTTGCAGTTGATCGCGGCTTTTAGTTACTTCTATATTCTAATTTCTATTGTTTTCTTTTTAATATACTTACTGAGTTGTGGGATAGTATGTGTGAGATTTCGACACTAAAGTGAATTAAAACGTTTTTCAGAAACACCATGTCTCAGGACAGGTTAAATGCACTTTCTGTGCTTACCATTGAAACAAATCAGTCAATACCAGATTTTAATAAAAAAAGGTGATAAACATTCCGCTGCGAAAAAAAATCGGCGTATCGATTTAATTTATAAAATATAAAAATACCTAGAATAGACGAAATGTTGTTATTTATAATACAACTTGTTAATAATCAATAGTCACCCATCAGGTCAACAAAATGTTAAATTTTTGGTCAAGTTGTACAACGACGTAACTAGATGGCGTTGGCGTCGAATTAGAAGTCGCTAGCGAGATGGTTTGCCGATTTACATAGGCCCCTGTAAATTTTTACCAATTTCGAATTTGATACCGTGGTGAGCTGGCAAGTGCACTACTACTTATATGATCCACCAGCCGCCACTGTTAAGGAGCTCAACGAATTGACGAACAATACCAAAGAAATAGACATGCGCAAACCAGTGCGTTCTAAAGTGATGTGATATGACATTACGTTTCGTTCCGAGGAATATTACATTACACCATGACTCCAAACATGACGCGAAATGAAGCGCTACACGATACACTCGCGTACGTACATCATTACATGAGATGAGATAGCGCGATATGTTATGATGTGATATTGTGATGTGACAAACATCAAACGCAATGCGCCCTCGGTGTAAAATATACTTAACTATTTTTACTTACGCTATTTCATTTATGAAGAAATTCTAGTCTTAAAATTTTCTGTGTACAAATATTTTTAATCTTTAAAGTCATTTTGGAGGAGTATCCAAAAGTAACGAAAAAATATTGTGTTGTTAATTATTTTTTTAAAGCAAAAATATTTTTTATACGAAAAAACCATATTTCACAAATAATGTACATGAAATAATAGATATATATTTTTTCAAACCATTTAACCTAGCCTAAGGAGTTAGGTTTGAAAAAAATATTTATCTGCTATATAAATATATACACTAAAGTGATTGTAGGCTCTTAACTGTCAATTGTCATAATAACAAAATAATGTTCGAGAGTCCTGATTTTAAACATCAGGTACTAGGCAGTCCGCGGTGATCGAACATAAACCTTATTTCATGAAAAATACGGTTCGAAATAATAGTTACTTATTTCGCAACCAGCCGACCGACCCGCTGCGCCGGTCGGTCTTGGCTCGGCATGCCCCCATGCTCCGTCTCACTTGAACACATGGCGAGCGCGTTCGCCACCGCGCGTCATGTTTGAGTGTCATGTGCCATGCTTAATTTGGTCGAGTAATGTGTGATGCTACAGTACGCGGTCGGGATATATGTCGCGTAATGCATCAATCGCATTACTTACACAAGTCTACAAAGAAAGGACATTCGGGTAGGCCGCATAAATACTCAAACTGTCAGACCATGATTAAAAACTAACTAAGATAAATTAAAATTAAAAAAAAAAAGAATAATCCACATAGTCTTCACATTCACAATAATTAAAATAAAATAATATAATACTTTAAAAAGTAAATATTCTTGTCATTGCAAGAAAAATTAAAAAAATTAAAATATAATTAAAAACTAAATCCACGAAGCAAAATAAAAAAAAATAAAAAAACGAAATTAATTGGAGCAGCTCAATCCCAAGCCTTTTTGTCCTCAACGTAATCTTTAATGTTATAAAACGCTTTCTGGCACAACTTACGTTTAATGAAAGATTTGAATTTATTAACACTTAAACCTTGTACGTCGCTTGGAAGCTTATTATAAAAGCGTACACATTGACATCTAAACGAGCCACATATTTTCTTGAGCCTTGTTGTAGGTACTACAAATTTGTGTTTGTTCCTAGTATTTATGTTATGGATATCACTGTATTTTTTAAACAATTTTATATTTTTATGGGCATATAAAAGATTTTCATAAATATACTGAGAAGGCACAGTCATAACATTAATCTCCTTAAATTTCTCTCTGAGAGAGTGTCTCGGGCTTAATTTATAAATTGATCGAACAGCTCTTTTCTGCAAAACAAAGATAGTCTGGATGTCGGCGGCATTTCCCCACAACAGAATACCATACGACATTACACTATGAAAATAGCTAAAGTATACTAAACGGGCTGTCTCTATGTCAGTTAAATTACGAATCTTTCTAACAGCATATGCTGCGGAGCTTAGCTTCTTTGACAATCTATCTATATGTGGGCCCCACTGAAGCTTAGCATCCAAAGTTAGGCCTAAGAATACTGTGCTATTTTCAGGATTCAATTCTTCGCCCTTTAACATCACATCAGTTTTCACCTGCCTAACGTGAGGTAGGGTAAACTTAATGCATTTGGTCTTTTTTCCATTTAAAAGTAAATTGTTAACATTGAACCAGTGAACTACTTTTGAGATCGCGCTATTTACATCGTCAGTAACCAGCTGCTGACGTTTAAGTTTAAACAAAAGTGAAGTATCATCCGCAAACAACACTATATCATGGTTATCCTTTATGAGGTAAGGCAAGTCATTAATATAAATAAGAAACAAGAAAGGGCCAAGAATTGAACCCTGCGGGACTCCCATTGTTACTATAGATCCGGGAGATCTTTTTCCATTAACGTCAACTCTCTGAATCCTATTACTCAAGTATGAAGTAAGAAGAGCCAGAGCGCTGTTCCGGATCCCGTAGTGGCGGAGTTTCCTGATTAGCGTTTCATGAAGAACACAATCAAATGCCTTGGACAAATCACAAAATATTCCCAAGGCATCGCACTTATCTTCCCATGCATTATAAATATGTCCTAAAAGCTCAACACCGGCATCAGTAGTTGAACGACCCCTTGTAAAACCGAACTGTTTGCTATGTAATAATTTATGTTTATTAAAAAATCTTTGCAATTGCTCTAAAATTAATTTCTCAAATATTTTACTAAACGTAGGTAGTACTGAAATAGGTCTATAATTTGTAGGGTCTGAAGTACTACCTGATTTAAACAAAGGTATTATTTTACTATTTTTCATTAGGTCAGGAAACTCCCCACTGTCGATACAATTATTAAAGATAATAGCTAAACTAGGTGCGACAATGTCAATAATGGACTTAGCAACTTCTACAGAATGTCCGCACAGATCTGCAGTCTTTTTAACATTTAAAGTGTGAAAGGTTTTAATTATGTCTCTACAAGTAATATGTTCAAAAAGAAATTCCGAATCACAAACATTAACATTTTCTTTTAGTATAGACTCAGCAACAGAAGGTGATGAGTTTAGGGATTTAGTAGTTGAAATGGGAATATCTGAAAAGAAATTTTCAAAAGCCACTGCGACTTGTGAGTCTGATTTTATGATGTTGTCATTAATAGATAGGCTGTAGTCAATATTCCGGTTACCAGATCTTCCCGTTTCACTATTAATAATATTCCAAGTCGTTTTAATAACATTACTACTACTTTTAATCTTCGAACTCAAATAACGCGACTTGGCCAAACAACAAACTTTTTTAAATAATTTTGAATAATTTCTAACATATAAATTAAATTCAGCAGTGTTTACATAAGTCCTTTCACTGTACAGCTCATAAAGCCGTGTTCTGCTTTTATGAATACCAATGGTAGCCCAATCACCGAATGAAGCATTACTATTAACCGAGATAGTTTTGGGAATAAAAGTGGAATTAAATTGTCTACAGTATATATTAAAAAAATCATCATATAGATGATTAGGTTTAGAATGAATTGCCAATATTGGTAATTCATTAATAAGTTTAACTTTAAAAGCTGCCAAGCGACTTGCAGTTTTGGGGTTAACAGTGATATCCTTTTTAGCCACTTTGTTATTTTGGTTTGGTATAGTAATCCTCTGCCCGCAATGATCAGAATCTAGTAAATTTATAATTTCTTTGTGGACTGGTATAACATTAGTATAAATATTATCTAAGCATGTGGCACTAGTAGGGGTTATTCTTGTGGGCTCCAAAAATAGGTTTACAAGATTGTAGGACTGAAACAGACTTTTTATCTTACTACAAGAACCTGAGTTTTCTAATAAATTAACATTAAAATCACCACAAGTGATAATGGATTTATTCGAGTTACAAATCTTGTGTAACACTTCATCCATTACCTTTTCAAAGCAGTCATACAATCCTGAAGGGGGTCTGTATACACTTAATACAACAAACTGCTCCAATTCTATACAAGCTATTTCAATTGTCCGCTCAACAGATAGGCTCACAATATCCTTACGGTCTTTAAATTTAAGCTGGTTACTTACTAAAATCAAGGAGCCACCATGTATAGCATTAATTCTGCTGAATGAACTACCAACCTGGTGATTATTAAAATTGAACAATAACTGGTGGCTTTTAAGCCAATGTTCAGTTATACAAAGAATATCAATACTGTTAAAGTTCATAAATAATTCTACTTCTAAATCTTTGTTCATAAATCCTTGAATATTTTGATGCACCAGGTTAATACTATTTACTGATTTTAAACTTTTATTTAATTTAATTTTGCAATTTTCATCCTGTACAATTTTGCAAGAGGTTGTCCCTATTGTCCTAATTTCTAATTTAAATTAATATCAATTTCTGATACCATTGGCCATTACCATACCATTACCATTATTGGCTGAATTAAATAACATATCTTGGCATTGCTCAATAGAAGCAAGTTGTTTAGCCAAATTCTTGGCTGTAATAGAAAAATAATATGATAGCGACACAGCTATCTGTCTTTTACAATACTTTGAAAGAAAGTACCTATCCATGAAAAAACTATCTTTTTTCAAATAAAAGTGATTACCAACATAATTGTTGGTGTCAATTAAATGGAATAAATTACTATTATATGTTAAATTATGTAATGTCCTATTCAATTCAAATCTAAGATTATTTTCTTCCTGTGGCAAACTTTGGCTGTATGGGCATGTGAACATCACAATTTTTTTTAAACTAAGGTTGCACAATGATCTATAATGTTGGAGTAATTCACCTTTGTTTAAATTACCCCTATTACCAATAAAAATTAATAATGTAGTATCCTGGTTAAAATTAGATTTTATAACTTTTTTCATTATATCATGGGAGCCCCCCTTAATTTATTTTATTTATAATTTAATAATAATTATTTTTTTAAATGAATATACAACTAAATATTCTGTGAATATTTTAAGCGTCTACCTGTTGCCGTTATTAATATCGAGCAAAAAACGGCAAAAATATCACGTTTGTTGTATGGGAGCCCCCTTAATTTATTTTATTTATAATTTAATAATAATTATTTTTTTAAATGAATATACAACTAAATATTCTGTGAATATTTTAAGCGTCTACCTGTTGCCGTTATTAATATCGAGCAAAAAACGGCAAAAATATCACGTTTGTTGTATGGGAGCCCCCTTAATTTATTTTATTTATAATTTAATAATTATTATTTTTTTAAATGAATATACAACTAAATATTCTGTGAATATTTTAAGCGTCTACCTGTTGCCGTTATTAATATCGAGCAAAAAACGGCAAAAATATCACGTTTGTTGTATGGGAGCCCCCTTAAATATTTATTTTATACTGTTTTTAGTATTTGTTGTTATAGCGGCAACAGAAATACATCATCTGTGAAAATTTCAACTGTCTAGCTATCACGTTTCATGAGATACAGCCTGGTGACAGACGGACAGACAGACAGACGGATCGCGGCGTCTTAGTAATAGGGTGCCGTTTTTACCCTTTGGGTACGGAACCCTAAAAATACGTGTCTAATATTATTTGATAATCTCACTGACGGTCGGACTAAATAGAATTATCATTTTTCTACCCAGGCAACATCCCTATTATTTTAAAAGACACAGACCAAACAAGTGAATTATAATTTACTCATTAAATCTTGTAAAAACTGACAGAACTGGGTTTAATTCCCAAGCCTGGGAATCAGAAAGAATTTGGTCGGTCCTAAAATACTATAAATCTAACCTTCACAGCATTTAAAGAAAAAAAATATTCACGAACCGAGTAAACCCTTTTAACTTGCAAGTCGCTGCTAGCACCATTTATCTTCGGGGAACGGAACCGAAAGCGATCGAAGTACTTATAAAAATAATCAGCATAATCAGACGAAAAACGCTAGTTACGTCGGCACGGTTTCTTTGTATGGGATGAGGCATCTGTATGCTAGTATTATATTATCTGTGGTAAAATTTTGATAGTCTCTTGCAGTGGTTTTGATGTTATTTTGAAATGTTTATTTTTGTTTATTTACAGTTCAATAGACACCCACCGTTACCATCGAGACACCCACAAAGCGAGAGTACAGTGTACAGAGTGTGACAAGACATTCAGACATAGAGCGGGGCTCATGAACCATAGATTGTGAGTTTTTTTTTTTACTTTTTAACCGACTTACCAAAAAGGAAGAGGTTATCAATTCGACTGTATTTTTTCTTTTTGTGTGTTAGCTCAGAACTTTTTGGTGCTTGTCATGTGGTCCCGTTTAAATTTCATCAAGATCTGATAAAAAACTTCGGAGATATACAACAGAACTCTTCAATAAATGACGGAAAATCACTCGGGATTGCTGCAATCGCATGTCTGTTTCATAACAACACACACACTAGACTCTAAACGGGTACGCAGGTGTGTACAGTTGAGCCTGGTACACTCTCATTCCACCGGTTATTTACAAGTTACATTTTATTCGGGTAATCTATTCTGGCATCACTGTGAACATTATAAGTACCTTACTATAGAAATTGACCATTATGTGCCACTAAAAATTGAAAAATAAAAAACTATTTAACAAAAAAATAAAACCGACTTCTAAAGAAAAACACTACAAATCGAAAAAAACTAAAAGTCTAAAAACACGAAAAACAGTAGGTACCAAAGACTCCGACTTTTTTTTAGTTGTAGTGTTTTCCTTTAGAAGTCGGTTTTTTAATTTTATAGTTTCGCCTCGTTGGTCTAGCTAGTGTTCGCTATCGCTACAACTGTGCATTAAGTCAAGGGGTTCCATTCCCATGTCGGGTAAATTTGATGACAATAGGTGCGCGGTTTGTGAGGGCAAACCACGCCTACATGGATTTGATAAAATCGTGAAAATTAGGAAAAAAGTACATATCTATATATATAAAAGAAAGTCGTGCTAGTTACACTATTTATAACTCAAGAACGGCTGAACCGATTTGGCTGAAAATTGGTAGGGAGGTAGCTAAGAACCAGGAGAAGGACAGAGGATACTTTTTATCCCGTTTAGGGTAGGGTAGGTATGTAGGTAGGATAGGGTAGGTAGGCTAGGTAGGGTAGGGTAGGTAGTGTAGGGTGGTTAGGGTAGGGTAGGTAGTGTAGGTATGTTAGGGCAGGGTAGGTAGGGTAGATGAATGTTTGGTGTTTTTTATGGCAAAACTAAGTTTGCCGGGTCAGCTAGTCTTTAGTAAAGTTAGTGATGACACAATTGTAATACTAGAAATAAAGATAAGTTAGATCAACCATCTTATAGATTAGCTAAAGTACACACATCTTTCATGGGGTAATGTGTTAAATTCTATAACAAAATACCTTGTGAGATATTAAAACTAAATGAAAGAAAATTTAAAACTTTTGTTAAAAGCACACTTTGTAAACAAGCATATTACAAATTAGATGATTATACTCAAGATAAGAATGCTTGGAATCATGCTGGTCCTGCTCCATAGGGCAATCTTTAGTGTAGACAAAATCAAACTGGTTAATGTACTTATATTATATTGATATAGTAATGCCTTATTTTTTTCTTCTCTTGTTGTTTAAGAAATTGTCTCGCACACTGTTCCGTTGTTGTTAAATTAGGTAATTTACCTATGTTTGCAATATTTGTAAGTTTGTGAGAACCATGTTCCTATTTGTCAAATGAAGGAATTTACCTGTTAGTGCTTGTAATACCCATGCGTCGTATAGTAGTGCTGGGTGCATCGTTCTCATTGCATGTATATGAATTTATGTATGTTTGTAAATGTAGTAAGAAACTTTTTTTAAAATATAAGTGTGGCGTTTCTTGTCCGTTCTTCTCCATAACAAGCTACTTTTCCGAATGGACGGTATTATTAATCTTACATTTATATTTTTGATGGTCGAAAGTAGTTGAATTAAATAATGTTTGTCTTTGTCTTTAATAATTTTCTTTTTTTCCAGGGCCGTCCACGAATATCAGAACTCTTTTCCTTGCACTATTTGTGATAAAGTCTTCAGGTGGAAGACTAGTCTGAAACGACATTTTGAGAAACACGAAGTTAAGGTAAGTAAGCTTTGGGTTTTATTTAAATACTAGTATTTGCCCGCGATTTCGTCTCCATAGCATTAGTACTTTGAACTTCTACTCTCCTTTCCACCATAAAGATGATTTCCGTAATAAAAACTATCCTGTCTTACCCAGGGTCTCAAACTATCTCCATACCAAAGAAGAATGTCCATTTTGTAAGGGAACTTGGGCCCCTTTGATAAAATGTTTGTATCTTGATGAATTTGGTTGTATATTGTAGAAAAAACACATGATATTCATAATTAGAAAACATTTTTTATTTATTTTTCGGCGTTCACGAGATATAACGATGTTTCTGTTCTTGAAATTAACCCTTATTACAATGCAATAAGGTGCATAGAAAAAAAAATCGGTCCAGTTTCGGAGCCAATTCGAAACAAACAAACAAAAAAATCTTTCCTCTTTATAATGTTAGTATAGATATAGATATTATTACTACCAAACGCCTCGCGGTTTCACCCGCGTAGTTCCCGTTCCCGTGGGAATACAGGGATAAAAAGTACCCCATGCCACCCGGGGATATTGTAGCTTCACAACGGTGAAATAATTTTTGAAATCGGTCCAGTAGTTTTTAAGTTTATTCGTTACATACAAATATACAAATCTTTCCTCCTCTTTATAATTTTAGTATAGATTTAGATTAGTACATTAGTATTAGTATATATTAATTCATACTAGCTGACCCGGCAAACTTTGTTTTGCCATAAAAACACCAAACATTCATCTACCCTACCTACCCTACCCTACCTACCTTACCCTACCTACCCTACCCTACCCTACCCTACCCTATATCTCAAGTTGGACCAGACTGCTCACGGTGTGCCAATTTAATTTAAAATCGGTTATGTAGTTTAGGAATCCATCGCGGACAAACATCGTGACAGGAGATTTATTTATATTAGATTAGTACTAGCTGACCCGGCAAACTTTGTTTTGCCATAAAAACAACAAACATTCATCTACCCTACCTACCCTAACTACCTACCCTACCCTACCCTACCTACCCTACCCTACCCTACCTACCCTACCCTAACTACCTACCCTACCTACCCTACCCTACCCTACCCACCCTACCTACCCTACCTACCCTACCTACCCTACCTACCCTACCCTACCCTACCTACCCTACCTACCCTACCCTACCCTATCTCTCAAGTTGGACCAGACTGCTCACGGTGTGCCAATTTAATTTAAAATCGGTTATGTAGTTTAGGAATCCATCGCGGACAAACATCGTGACAGGAGATTTATATATATTAGATATACTAAATGCAAAGTGAAACGGTCAAGGACGTCCCGGGCTTCGCCGGCGTGAATATCGAAAATTATCCCAAGGCAACATATTCCCGGGATAAAAAGTATCCTATGTGCTATTTCAGACTATAATCTACCTCTGCGCCAAATTTCATCCAGATAATATTAGTGTGATCTTATTGAGTTAACTGATTGTCAACTTTATTTCAACGCCTAGAATGTTCAGATTTCTTTAACAATCGGCCTTTCTTAAGGATCTTATTCGTTTCCAGGGTAAGTCATCATCAGCGGCAGCATATTGCTCCATGTGTAACGTCAGCTTCGCATCCATATTTTCGTATCAGAGGCACTTGAAGAACAGTCTCAAACATGTCACTCAGGATCAGTTGAAGTAAGTACTACTTATAGATAGGGTATATAAAGCTGTTCTTAGGGTGCCTGTAGATAAAGGAGATGTATCATTTTCGGCCATGAGATGTACGTTTATCAAAAAAGTGGAAAAAAAACCCACGAATTGAGAAAAAATATTCTATTCTGTATTTAAGGTTGCACTAGTCCAAAATTCTTCCATACAAACGTAGTTTGGGTTTTACTCCACTGTTTGACGATGTACGTTCAAAATAAAAAATTATATCAATTTGTCTCATCATTATCTAGTCCTGTATGGAAGCAAAAAGTACAAAAAAAAATTAGCTTGAAAGTTATGAGCTTCGAAAGTTCCATATTTCAACACCAATTTTAACGCATCTTTGGGCGCAAATAAGTACCATAAGAAGAAAGAAAATTGAAAAACGGCCTCCATACAGGGATAGATTAGTTGTTCAACAATGCAAATAATTTTATTTTGAACAGATACATTCAGTGGTTTTTTCATGATATCCAGACTACCAAAGGTCTGTTTATAAAATTTCGCGCGCTCGTTTTCGTTCTAAATCATCATCCATCTCGCTACAAATTTCCTCCCCGGTCAGTGGGGCGGAGGGGTGCGCGTGCGTCGCATTTACACCTACACACACACACGCTCACTAGTTTAGCTACCGCCCGGCGCCCGCGCCCCGCTGCCCCAGAGGGGCCTCAATCGTCTGCTGCATAATATATACGTCACCGTAATTACGCGCGTGCGGTGTATGTTATTGATATTGTGATATCGACGATAACGTATTCGTATAATATTTTATAACATTGACCCTTGGCTTGAATTTTGGATTCCGATATCCTTTATGTGTTGTGTTGATTATTTTGAATTGGTCCAAAATTTTACTGACCCTGGCGTTCGTGGGATTTCATACTGATTAACATGGCGTTTGAATTTGAACTTGTTGCGTAGGTGAAGTGATCTTCAGCAGTTCAAGTAACAATGGGTAAGTTGAATCTTTTATCGAATTTAGTTTGTACAATTCATGAGGGCGCTTGACTTGACTTTTATACCTAAATAAACACATACTTGTAATTCTAATATTTCACGCGCATTTATAAAATTTTAAAATTACAAACTGCCTATCTTTATCTATAATTAGAAAATCTTTTTTAAAAATACTACCGACTTCCAAATAAAAACACTACAAAGTGAAAAATAACTAATTTCGGAAGTCGGTGTTCTTGTTTTTGTTTCTTCGTAATTTTTTTTTTTTAGTTGTGGTACATAAAGATCAAGTTCAATAATACCTATAATCTCAGATTAGAGAAAATCTGGGCCTAAAATGCCCAAATTTATGCCTGAATAGATTACCTGAATACCGAACATAAAACTAACATAACCGGTGCAATGAGAGTGTATCTTTCAGGGTGAACTGTACAAATCTGCGTACCCCTTTAGAGCGTACCGGCTTGACGTTATGTTATCAAAAGGCCTAACCAATAAACAGTTTTGCGATCGCAGCAATCTCGAGAGATTTGCCGTTGTTTATTGAAGAGTTCTGTTGTATATATTAGGATATTAGATTCCAATTAGATTAGGTATTTTAAGATTTTCGATAGTCGTGCCTACTTATATCGAAAGTTCATTATTATGTAGGTACCTATCTGTTATATCGATATCGGCTCGGCTTCAGCGGCGGACAAACACAAAAGGAAGCTATTTTTTAACCGACTTCAAAAAGGAGGAGGTTCTCAATTTGACTGTATTTTTTTTGTTACTTACCTCAATACTTTTTTAATGTGAACCGATTTTGATGATTCTTTTTAGGGTTCCGTACCCGAAGGGTAAAAACGGGACCCTATTACTGAGACTTCGCGGTCCGTCTGTCTGTCTGTCTGTCTGTCTGTCACCAGGCTGCATCTCATGAACCGTGATAGCTAAACCGGTGAAATTTTCACAAATGATGTATTTCTTTATAACAACAAATATTAAAAACAGAATAAAATTAATATATAAGTGGGGCTCCCATACAACAAACGTGATGTTTTTTGCGATAATGGTACGGAACCCTTCATGCGCGAGTCCGACTCGCACTTGGCCGGTTTTTTATTTGTATACCTACTATGCGCGCTGACACTCACAAGCTCGGCTCAGCCACCCGAAGCTATTATATTGTATTGTGATAACAAAGAGAATATTTCAAACTGCTATTGTAAACAAACAATCAATAAACAATTTACAAAATAACATTATTTTTTATTTGATGAACCTAATTACCTAGAAAACAAGTCTCACATCAAAGTGGCGCTGTCGAAAAAGCAGTTATCCTGACTCTGGCTGGTATGAAATACCTACTTACGGGGAGGCGCCTGTAGGTTATAGCTTACTAGCTAAGGTAAGTAAATACCTATTTAACACACATTGTAATAATTGCAAAACCTGCAATAAAATACAAAAACATAAAGACATGACCTACACCCGTGCGCATAGAGCCTAGCTTTTCGCACGCGCTGGTACGATACCTACAGTCAGCGAAGCCCTGGCGCCCGCTCTGCCAACGTAAAATCTACCGACTTGACGCTCGAACACTTTTCATTCTTATAACTAAGGGCATAAGGTTCAATAAGCGCGCAAGCGGCTCGCGCTGCTCTGCCGTCGCCGCCGCCAAAAATAATTAAAAAGTCAAATCTAACATTACTTGTCGATAATAACAATATCTATGTAAATTCACATTTTCGCAAAACATCTTATTGTCAAGTTGGCAAAGTCGCGGGTAAGTATAGGTGCAATAACAACAAGTAAATTGAGTGCCTTCTAATTACGTTACACACAGTAATAATCCAAAGTTCTACCGGCACGCCGGTGCGGTGGCGCGTATGCAATTCATTGACAACATAAACATAAAAAATAGGTGTTAGCTTTGACACCGCAACCACACACAAGTATATTATAGTAATCTTTGCACACACACCGCCGCGCTGTCGGCGCTCTGCAATGAAATTGCGCATGTGTGCGTCACACAGCGTTATGAGTGTGTATACGAACACGATCTAGCTTCTTACTGCTCATCACAGCGTCTATCTCTTTCCTGCGTGATGTCGGATGAGATAGCAAATATTTTAACTCCGCCGCCAAATAGTTCGTGCCGTTGACTAGTGTAACCTTAAGCCTGATTTATTGCATACAAAAACAAATAGATGAGCCTCTTGGCCCGCTTTTCGATCGACTCTAGTGCTTCAAGCAGTAAAGATTGGTGGATCGTTTATACTCTTAGCCCTGCTGAATTCACTTACGCAATAAGGCTGCCGGCCTATCTGAAGAACATATACAATAAGATTCTATCTCTTCTAGGGCGTTCTCACTCACGTCTGCCTCCTAAATACCTATTTCAGTCGCGTTTCCTTCATCGAACAATCAGAGGAGCTCGTGGCTAAATAATAACAGCCGCACTGGTCGATCATCAAGGTTAAGCAACGCTTTACGAGGTCGGTCCGTGGATGGGTGACCATTTCAACATACCGGGTTTCCTCCGTGCCTCGGAAAGCACTTTAAGCCGTTGGTCCCGGCTGTCATTTGAAGATCTTTGAAAGTCGTTACGGGTAGTCAGAAACTAGAGATCTGACACCAGTCTTGCCAAGGGGTATCGTGTTACCCAGTTACTGGGTTGTGGAGGTCAGATAGGCAGTCGCTCCATGTAAAACATTGGTACTTAGCTGAATCCGGAAAGACTGGAAGCCGACCCCAATGAAGTTGGGAAAAAGGCTAGGTAGATTGATTGATAGTTTCGTTCATCCTAATACCTACAACATATCGATTATATATCATCATAAATTGTTTTATTCCAGATTCATCTGTGATCATTGTAACAAGCGGTTCGCAGATAAAACAAAACTTCGAGATCACATAGAAGAGAAACATTTACACAAGACTTATCAATGTCAGATCTGCTTGAAGGTACGTCGTATCCATCGTACAAAATTACATCTGAATTCCCTGGTGGGGTGCCTACCCTTGCAGAAATTTAAAGTGCTCCCACATTTTAACCCCCAACGGAAAAAGAAAAAAGTTGATTTTATGTTTTTAAGGAGGGCTCTCATACAGCAGGAGGGTAGGCGTGAAAAAAACATTTTTGACGAGCTCCGTCATATTTGTTTAGAGCTCGTTGAGCAGATAAATATTGTGTTATTGTTTTAAAAAATATTAGAAAACAAAAGAATGAGAAGTCACCAAAGTCAGCTTTTATTACAATATATTGTTCCGAAGAATTTCTAAACTTCTCATTGACCTATGAACTTGAAATTTGGTGATCGTGTTCATTATTACGTATATTTTACTAACAAATACCAATATATTAATAATTCTGAATTTTTTATTTGAAATTCCCTCATTTTTTCTATTACAACCAACTTAATTTTGCGGAACGTTTGTACGGAACCCTAAATTTGTGAAGTCCGACATGCGCTGGCTCTATTTTTTTTTGAATATTTCAATGATAATAGGCCTGCCCAATATGTTGAGCATTATAACCTTAGATAAAGTACCTATAGATGTAGCGATGGCCTGGCCGCACATGAAACAACAATAGTTGTTTCTGGTGTTACAACAAGAACAAGAACACTACAACCCACCATCGCACTGACACTTATTATCTATAAATAACCTAATTCCTTGTCTCAATAAACACATAATACCACGAAATCACAGAAAATCAAACACGACCGAGTTTGTTTGTCAAACCTGCCATAACTTTAGAGTTTGACAAACAACAAAAAAAACCGGTCAAGTGCGAGTCGGACTCGCGCACGAAGAGTTCAAATTCAAAATTCAAATTATTTATTTGTTTGTTTGTTGTTGTTCCGTACCATTATCGCAAAAAACGACAAAAAAAATCACGTTTGTTGTATGGGAGCCCCCCTTGAATATTGATTTTTTCTGATTTTAGTATTTGTTGTTATAGCGGCAACAGAAATACATCATCTGTGAAAATTTCAACAGTCTAGCTATCACGGTTCATGAGATACAGCCTGGTGACAGACAGACGGACAATGGAGTCTTAGTAATAGTTTTAGTAGTAGTTTTTACCCTTTGGGTACGGAACCATACCCAAAAGATATAATTTTATTTCTATTGGAGTTATGCAGAAACTACAGAACGCTACCTGCTAAGATCCTAACATACTCGTTGTGCTTCCTGTATTCGTCTTGCTTTGATATTTAACGCGTGATGTGTTGTTATAGTTCTGTGTTTGTATCGTTACAGCCGTCTAAAAACCGGGTGGGTTTGGACCAGCATATTCGTAATGTTCACAAAGGAAGACCCAATAATAAAATGTGCCATCATTGTGGTAAAGGATTCCCTGTGAGTATTAACTACTTATTTTATTGTTTATATATACTTTATTGTACACCACTTAAATAATTACAGGACAAAACATTTATAAAGATAAGTGGGCAATGTTCGGTCTTATCGCACAGGGCAATCTCATACAGACAACCTTTGGATGGACTGTACGAGAGGAGATAGACAGGCACAGTAAAAATATATAAACAGTATGGAAACTACCGACAAAACATGCACATCGACTAGACCCCTTAGCGGCTCGCACTACTGACAGCACTGCAGAAGTGCCCGAATGGTCTCGTCAGTGCGTATGTTAGTGTGAGTGTGCCGTTTCGAGCGTTTGTAGGTACTTTCCATACTGTTTAAGTTGGTATATTTTTACTGTGATCTAGGGCTGTCAGTGTACAAAAACTATATTAAAGAATATTAATTATTATTTAAAATACATATATACAAATAAAATAATATACTAATCAATATCAAATACAGAACAGAGAAAGGAGAAGAATAGTTACAGACAAAGAAATGCTCCGTCACCATTTTTTTAAATGTAGGCGATGTTTGCGGACGCCTTACCTCAATAGGTAATGCATTCCACAAACGAGCTGCTGGAACCGTGAAAGATTTGTCGAAGAAGGATATGGAATGCATACGAATGCTTAATTTTACATACATACGTAAAGTCACGCCTTTTTCCCATGGGCGTAGGCAGAAACAAGACAGAACGCGATCTGCTGCCATCCTTACAAACTTCTTTTGCTTCACTTACATTCATACATCTAGTCATACACGCACGCCGATTAACGATTAAGAATATAATAGAAGAAAAATCTAGATAAAAATTTATTTATTCAATATCAGTCAAAAATTTAAATTTATATGTTGTTGTTTGATTCTACTGTCCATTCGGAAATGTAGCTTGTTATGTAGAAGAACGGACAAAAAACTCCACACTTACTCTTTAAAAAAAAAGTGTTTTAAATACTTGTATATTTGATTACATCATTATTGTTGGAAAAATAAATATATGTGAGAACGATGTAAAAAGACGTGCACGTAAATTTGATTACATCATTATTGTTGGAAAAATAAATATATGTGAGAACGATGTAAAAAGACGTGCACGTAAAAACGCCTAGAGTAAAACAAAAAATAAAAAAATACAATAAATAGGTAATTAAAAACAGGCCGAGGCAGTTAACCCGAGAACATCACCTATATGGTCTATGTATGTCTTTCTAGGGCGTCCCCTCCCGGCGTTTCCATTCACGTCTGCCTTGTAAATACCTTTCGTTAGACGCCTTTCATTCATCCTCTCAACATGGCCAAACCATCTAGCATACTCGTTTCAATTTAATATACTACCTATTTTATGATTTTTAAAATCGATCATTGCCAACCTCAGGGAATGTTCTAAGTTGACGCAGACGAATCGGACGGTAGTCAGCTTATAGAAGGTATTCTAAAGAAAAAAGAAATGCATTTGTAACTCGTACAGGAGACCGAGAGATAAAAGGAAAAACAATAAATATAAAAATAATTACAACAATACATTACATTTTAATTAATACACTCTGGTGGGTTCTGAGGAACCGTATTACAAGTATGTGCCCGAACCAGTTCTCGAAAATGACCATGTCACTTTGTACTGGCATCGGTCTATCATCACTGATAGGACTATTGTTGCCAATAAGCCGGATATAGTGGTGATAGACCGATTAGCGCGCCGCACAATGATAATCGATGTCACAATCCCGCATGACGAGAACCTCGTGAATGCTGAGAAAGAGAAACAAATCAAGTATCTTGACTTAGCACACGAGGTTGTCGACATGTGGAATGTGGACTCGGCGATCATTGTGCCGATTGTCGTTACGGCCAACGGCCTGATGGCCAAGAGCCTCGATGACCATCTATCGAGGCTGTCATTGCGCGGTTGGAACAAGGACCTGATACAAAAGGCAGTACTCCTTGATACGGCTTGCATTTTGAGGAGGTTCCTGTCTCTGGAGCCCTAACCACCGATAGCTTGGACACTGTTCCCGATACCGGTTGGCCTCTATTTTTTTATTTTTATATGTTTTTTAAGTTTTCTTTTTTTAAATATTTAAAAATGTATCAAGTAAGTGTGAAAATAAATAAAGGAAACAATAATTAAACGAAAAACCGGCCAAGTGCGAGTCGGGCTCACGCATGAAGGGTTCCGTACCATTATCACGAAAAACGGAAAAAAAACACGTTTGTTGTATGGGAGCCCTACTTAAATATTTAATTTTGTTCTGTTTTTAGTATTTGTTGTTATAGCGGCAACAGAAATACATCATCTGTGAAAATTTCAACTGTGTAGCTATCATGGTTTATGAGATACAGCCTGGTGACAGACAGACGGACCGCGAAGTCTCAGTAATAGGGTCCCGTTTTTACCCTTTGGGTACGGAACCCTAAAAAGAAACCCACGCGAGACCAAAAAGGCTTCTTATTCCAGTGAATTTTTAAAGGTTCTGCACACCTCAAAAGAGCGAACGGAACTATTTTTAACAGACTTTCCAAAAAGGAGGAGGTTCTCAATTAAAATGTAATCCGTTCATTTTATACAATACGAGCAGTTGCCCGCGGCTTCGCTCCCGTGGGCCACCCCACAGGACCCGTTTTCGGGATTAAAAAATAGCCTATGTTACTCAGGAATAACGTAGCTTTCTATTGGTGAAAGAATTTTTTAAATCGGTTGAGTAGTTTCGGAGCCTATTCGGTACAAACAAACAAACAAACAAACAAAAAAATCTTTCCTCTTTATAATATTAGTATAGACTAGCTGACCCGGCAAACTTTGTTTTGCCATAAAAACACCAAACATTCATCTACCCTACCCTACCTACCCTACCCTACCCTACCCTACCTACCCTACTCTACCTACCCTACCCTACCTTACCTACCCTTCCCTACCTACCCTACCTACTCAGCCGTTCACGCGTGATGCCGTGACCAAGGGAAATAGGGATTAATTTTTATATATATAGATAATATTTAAACAATAATGTCTTACATAGGAGCCCTTAAGTGCTTGGTTTTTACGATTTCCCTGGCACTAGGATTCTCTGTGTTGTAGGATCAAAGACTTTATCAGTATAAATTTAAATTTGTTTTTCCATTGTTTTCAGACTAAAGTCCAGTTGGAGTCTCACATTCGGTCACACACTGGAGAAAGACCGTTCATATGTGAATACTGCCCCACCACGTTCTCACAGCAATCCAACTTGTACAAACATAATAGACAGGTAAAATATTATTAAATTCTTTTATTATTAGTAAAGTCACCGAGGGATAAAATGCTGTGCAGTCGGAGGATACATATTCGCGAGCTGGCTGACCAAAACCAGATGTCGCCTCCGACTGCACAGCATGATTTTCTTCTTGGTACGTCTTTTTAGTTCGCTTTTCAAGCAGTCGGGTTTTTTGACTTTTATTATTAACTTTTTTTGTTTATAACATTTTAGTTTTTTTTTTTCGGATTAGGTACATTTAAACATATAATAGACCAGGGTAGAAAAAGCCTTAGCTGTTGGCTTAGGGCCTTTAAAAATAATAAAAAGTGAAATAAATCAATAGTAGGATGAAACCCATTAGAAAAGGAGGGGAATATTATAAAAATTAAAGGAAAAATAATTTACGGGCGATCTGAGGTCGGGAAGGGGATGGGGGTGAGTTTTTATGGGTAAAAAACGGTTTTTCTCGATTTCCACTTTTTCGAAGATAAAAATTTAGGCCCCCACAATATGGCGCCCATAAACCGCCATTATCCTATTTTCCGATTTTAATGTAGCCAGTGACACTCTCAGCGAAAAGACGAATCGATTGACGTAAGAACCATCAAAATCGGCCTACGTGTTTGGTCTCTAGAACGCCACATAGGAGCAAACATACATACATACATACTTAAATACATACATAGTCTGATAAATACATTACCCTCCTTCGACAGTCGGGTAAAAACTAAAAGTCGTTATCACTTGTCTACCAATGTATTCCAAATTTCAAAACGATAGAAAAAAAATGTAAAGGCAGTGTCGCTAACACGATCAAAACAAACGTATCGCGGTAAGGGGTTGACCGGTTCACTTCAGGCATTCAGTAATGAGTTAATATCTTATAAACGCGTGGACCGATTTATAAAATTTAAACGGATAAAATTGTTCTACGGCTATACCTTTCATTTGAGACCAAAATTATCAAAATATCTCCATAAACAAAAAATCATGTTTTCAAGTTACGTAATTACACTTTTTGGTACAAGTCGGATCAATTACTATTATTTTTTGTTATATGGCGGAGGCTTTAGTATCAGCTACCAAGATGAAAAACTGGCTCTCAAGAGGCAGTATACAATATTTCTCTTCACAATTATTATGTCAACTGATAAAATGAGAAGTGTATTCGTCTTTTTATTTTTGTATATCGATGGCAAATACAAGCTTTAAATATTACGTTTAGGCCCAGTGTATTTAGCTACGGCAATACCATTCGGTGACGCAGCCACATCCTGCCAGATCCTGATGTACAGGTTATAGGGCCCACCCATCATCCTATACTGCATGGTACAGGATGAAAGGTAGGCCATGGTCTGCGGAAACTAAGGAACTAGCACTGGACTTTTTTCTGACTTTTTTTGGAGGTTTTTGCTGATAATCAGCGCTGTTGACGATAGGTTAGTCTGAAGTCACGGCATTAAGCTGAGCATTAAGGTTAGAAAGGAAAGAGTTCCTGATTTGTATTAGAACGCGTGTCGCCACTTGTCTCCCACTCTTTAACTCCACTACAACCAAGAGGCCCATACGTACGCTCATTACGCACACAAATAAACTACGCGCACTTAGATCGCGAGCTTGCTATTGATTGTCACACTAACGCAAACACTGTGCTTGACGTGCACTCACACACGCTCAAAAGCAATTTATTTCTCATACATGTTACGGTGACCAAAAGGTCGATTATCGATATCGATAAAAATAAAGTATTTTTTAAATTATTGTTATTTAAGTTTTGCTTTAGTATCGGGATGGGGACGGGGTACGAATAGTGTGGACATTCTAAATACATAATAATAATGTCAAATTAAGGGGGAACATCCGTTACAGCCATTTAATTAATTTCATGTGACTAGTGTAAATTGTTGAAAAGGTGATGTTTAACTGTTTGTATACTTTCTTTGAAACACACAACATTTTTACGTCCAGTCAATATGGTTTCAGAAAAAACAAATCCATAAATGTGGCCATATACAACTTTTTACATAAGGTAATGAATAACTTGGACAAAGGGCTGCCGGCTGTCGCACTATACATGGACATTTCGAAGGCTTTCGATCGGGTCGACCACAAGATCCTCTTAAGAAAGATGTATGCTTATGGTGTGAGAGGTAATGCGTACAAGCTTATAGAATCATACCTTGACAACAGACAGCAATTTACAGAAGTAAGGAGGTTAAATCCTATTACTAAAACAGAAGAAATATATGCTTCTGAATCTGGAACTGCAAAATTCGGCATTCCTCAAGGGACTATCGTGGGTCCTTTATTCTTCCTTGTTTATATAAATGACATGCCTTCGGTAACAAATCACGACATTACACTATTTGCTGATGATAGCACTGTTTTATTTGTTAATGATAATAAAATGGATCTAGAATCTGATATTAACCAAACAATATCATTAATTATAGACTGGTTAAAAATTAATAATTTAATGATTAACATTGACAAAACAAAAATAATGAATTTTAAAATCCGAACTCGACGTACGGGTACTTTAAAAATCCATTACCTGGATAGCGACATTGAAGAATCTGAAGTAACAAAATTTCTAGGGTTACATATTGACGACAAACTTAATTGGAAATTACACATTGACCACGTATGCAACACGCTGGGACAGTTTTCATATGTGCTTCGCAGATTGGGGAAAATAGCGAATCAGACTACTTTACTAACAGCATACCACGGTTACGTTGGCTCTATCCTCAGATCCGGTGTAATATTCTGGGGCAACAGTACATACAAGGAGCGTACTTTCATTGCTCAAAAACGTTGCATTAGGGCTGTATTTAACTTATGTGAAACTGACTCTTGTAAACCGTTTTTTGCAAAGATGAAGTTATTGACACTGCCATGCGTATATATTTGAGGTCGCAGTATTTGTCAAAAATAATATTGACATGTTTAATTACTACACGCGTATACGACGTAAGGACAAATTGCGCACAGTAGCTAGTAGGACTCATCTAATGCATGAAAGTATCTTTTGTACAGCTTCAAGTATCTTTAATAATATTCCAGGGCCCATTAGAATAATTACGGAAATGAAAAAAATTAAAAAGAATCACCATGATCTGTTAGTAAACAAGTGCTACTACTCTATAAAAGACTTCCTATCAGACAAATCACTGCTCCAATTCAGTCCCCCTCAGTCATGATGCGTTCGGTGGCCCACTGATGTGTACCTACCTAAATTCGTTCCGTTTTATTTTGCGGTTTTTACAAGATCAAAATCTTGTGTAACAATAATGTAAATTTACTTTAATTGCTATGTAACTATTGTATGCCCGAAAGGCGGGACATAGCTGATCTCAATTTAATTATTTAAGACCTTTATTATGTACCTACCTATGATCCACAATAAAGATATTGATTGATTGAATGTTAAATTCTCTGTGAATATGGATATTATGCTCGGCTCAATACCGAGAGTTGAAAAAAACCGCCCGTGTGTAACTGGGCTTTGTTCCTGCGACAAACGTTATTCATGCGTAGAAAGACATGGGTTAAAGTTAGTAAGTAAATTAATGAAACAAGTAAAAAGTACAAGAGTATTTTAATATTTAACAATCATTTAAACAAAAATCAATACTGACATGTCACTAAATAATTCCGTTCCGACGAAGCAGCGCAAAATCTTCGTTGTCAACATACTATAATTACAATATTACTGATAATAATCATTTGAATACATTTGTAATATCGACAGTGTTTACAACTTGGTACAACACTATCGATACGCATGGAATTTCGCGGCATTCAAGACCTTTACCTGTGGTTGTCTGTTAATTGGTTTATCTAATCGCTTTTACATGCCAAATAATAAAAAAATAGTAGATTGTTTATCTAGGGAGCAAACCACAATTTTAAAGGCGAGAGTAATTTTTTTTAATTAAGAGCGCAGCGAGGGATTCAAAATACGTCACTCGAGCTTAAAATGTTATTAGCACCGTCCGTTACAGTTGTAGATTTATTTTTTATTTTGTCTCGGGCGCGGTTTTCCAGCCAGTCACTTGTTCAATACAATGTTCCCGTGCGGTCCGAAATAGAATTACAATCGGTCATTAGCGATTCATCTACATTCGTCGTAACCGATTTCAGCGATGTAATCCTATTTTGGATCACCATGCGGTCATTTTGATTAATTTCTTTGCTTATTGGAACATTTACTAACAATATCCACATTCCAAATTCAAATAACTTTTAGTCCCTAGGGATTAATGATCTATTTTGGTCCCTGAATAAACTATCCTTTTTTGAATAGATGTGATAATACATTTTTGGATAAAAATAGATGAGGTCGGTGTTTCCTGGTCACAACACAAAAACTAATACTTGAGTTGGTGGCGAAGGCTTGAAATTATCTCGAATTCTAAATTTAAGTATATCTTCTAATGAAGAGACCAATAACACTGAATCCCCGGCCCATTTTTGGGGTTCCGTACCCAAAGGTTAAAAACGGGACCCTATTACTAAGACACTCCGCGTTCCGTATGTCTGTCTGTCCGTCTGTCTCCAGGCTGTATCTCATGAACCGTGATAGCTAGACAGTTGAAATTTTCACAGATGATGTATTTCTGTTGCCGCTATAACAACAAATACTAAAAACAGTATAAAATAAATATTAAAGGGGGGCTCCCATACAACAAACGTGATATTTTTGCCGTTTTTTGCTCGATATTAATAACGGCAACAGGTAGACGCTTGAAATATTCACAGAATGTTTAGTTGTATATTTACTTCAAAAAATTATTATTAATAAATTAAAATAAAATAAATTAAGGGGGGCTCCCATACAACAAACGTGATTTTTATGCAGTGTTTTGCGATAATGGTACGGAACCCTTCGTGTGCGAGTCCGACTCGCACTTGGGCGGTTTTTTTTTTGCCGTTTTTTGCGATGATGGTACGGGTCCCTTCATGCGCGAGTCCTGCTCGCACTTGCCCGGTTGTTTTAAATCTCTTTTTTCTATTTTTCAGGTACATCTCAACATAAAATCGAAACGCTATCCCTTAGGTAAGCGGAAAGAAGACAAACTGCCCGATGTGCCCATACAAGAACATACGCAGCCCATGGACCCATATAGACCGGTATCCATTCTACAGTATAATACTGAGAAAGTGTTCGGCATGTGAATGTAACAGCACTGAAGGATGAACTAATTAACGACAGTCACGGGGTCCCAGCGCTAACAAAGAAAATTTGTTTCAAATAAATGTCACTAGATGGCGCGTTATGCATTGATTTGTTATTGAATTGTGTGTAAAATTAACATCTTCTAGAATTGATCATAAGCATTGTATGTTCTTTTTTAATCAACTGTCCTAAGCGCAAAATTATGGAATATTGGGCTCTTAATTCGCATTTCAAAGTTTATTTGATCGGATCATTTATCGCACCATCTATTGGAAACAATTCCAATAGATGGTGCGGTTTTAAATTTCTGAGGCATAACACTCGATTTTTTAAATTTGTTTTGTAACACATTTTGTTTGGCACAATGAAACCGTAAAATCTTGCAAAATGTACAATAAAACAAATCGTCACTGTATTTAAAGAAATAAATAATCTCAAAACGAGAAAACCCCTTTTACTTGCAAGTCGCTGCTAACACCATCTATAACCGTGGAACGGAACCGAATGCGATCGAAGTACTTATAAAAATAATCATCTTAATCAGACGAAAAACGGTATTTACCTCAGCACGTTTTCTTTGTATGGGATGAGGTATCTGTATGCTAGTATTATATTATCTGTGGTATGGATATAGATTGGAACGTTGACTAAGGTCCAGAAATATAGCTGTTAACGTTGTTATAAAGCGCACGGAAGCAAAATTTGAATAAAAATTATTTTTAATGCCGTACAAGTGCGATTAAATATAACATCGAGTATGCTGCAGTTTTGCGCTGCCCCTTTTTTATAGAAGGATAACATTTTCCGAAACATAAAACTCTATTTAAGCAATGGTTGGTGAATCCCGTACCTATCCTAATCTGCCATATTTGGAAAATATTAACACCAATATATTTTTTTTAAATAAACTCGCGCTAAAAGCCAAGAATATTAATTGTGACATTTTGAAGACCTCAGTCTACAGCAGCGCCCCTAGCGGAAAATTCGAACGCGGTAGCCCTCATTGGCATCTACTGAGCTCAAAGTTTTTGAAAAGTTTTCCATCGACTCTGAGAACAGAGGCATAGTATATTATATATCTTTCTTTTTCAGTTTATAGAATATCTTTTAAATTGGTCCTATATTGAGGAGGAAATAGGTGAGAGCCAAACCTTGAATTATGAGATCGGATGTCTGCGTATATACATTTTGTATATACATATTGTTTTATTTATACAATTCGGACTGCTTTGAACAACTATAATACAAAATAATTGTGATTAAATGAGATTATAATTCAACACTAAATTAAATGTAAAAACTACTTTTGTATTGTGCAATAAATATATACCTAATCGTATTTAAAAGTATTACGTGTTTAATTTTAGCTTTTACCCGTATCCTACACGAAAATGAATGTGCTAGTAATTTTGAAAAAGGTTTTGAAAATTTAAAGTCAAAATCATCATCATTGCGGGTTGGCAATTCTAGACTTACATTAATTATGAGTCCTGCAGCCTAATTGCTTTCGTGAATTCGGCAAGGCAAAGGGTTTAAACCCATGAAAGAGTATTACAAATACTCTTGAAATAATCAGGTGTTGCCAAAAAATATTGGACGCTTTCATTGTTGAAGATACTCTTTTCGAAAGAGTCCCATTTAAAAAAAAAAATATATTTCGCGAGTATTTGTAATACTCTTTTATGGGGTCGAACCCGTTGCCTTGCCGAATTCACTTGCGCAATTAGGCTGCAGGTTTAATCACGATGTTAGTGATAGTGAGTATATGTATGGCCACAGATAATATAATACTAGCATACAGATACCTCATCCCATACAAAGAAACCGTGCCGACGTAACTAGCGTTTTTCATCTGATTATACCGATTATATTTTGTAAGTCGATCGCGTTCGGTTCCGTTCCACGGCGATAGATAGATCTCCATCTATATCCTCATAAAAAAAATAATCAGTACAGTACGTCGGCACGGTTTCTTTGTATGGGATGAGACATCTGTATGCTAGTATTATTTTATCTGTGGTATGGCCAAGCAGAAAGGGTCCAGTTCTCGACATTTAGTTTCCGATATATACGCATTACGCAGTTTTGTAAAGTTGCCCTCATACACAAGGTACAGTTTTAAATGTGTAAATAATGGTACAGTTTTAAATGTAAAATGTGCCAGTTTTTGTTTTGTTTTTAATCCTTATTATCATTTGACTATTCTAGATAACGAATCTAGTCTTAACTCAATATTGGACCCTTTTTGCTTGGGTGCCCACATATAAATCTAAGTAAAATTGGAAAAAAACCTATGGGGGTAGGCAGAAACGACAGAACGGCTACGATCTCTACATCCTGCTTTGCTTCGACTAAATTCATACATCAAGAAAAACTTTCTTTATTGTGCTAACAATAAAGAAAGTTCGTTAGAATGGACATAAGCCTCCCCCAGGGGTCGCCACATTGACCGATCTCGTGCGTCTCGCATCCAGCGCTTTCCCGCAGCCTTAACCAGGTGTCCGGTCCACCTAGTGGGAGGCCTTCCAACGTATCGTCTTCCGGTTTGCGGTCGCCATTCCAGAACTTTTCGGCCCCATCGGCCATCCGTTCTGCGAGCAACGTGCCCTGCCCACTGTCACTTAAGTTCGGCAATTATTCGGGCTATGTCGGTAACTTTGGTTCTCCTGCGGATAACCTCATTTCTGACATGATAACGCAAGCAAACTCCGAGCTATTTTATTATTTTCCACGGCTGGACAAAGGCCTACCTCCATTCTTTCCATCGTTGGCAAGCCCGCGCTATCTCCTTCCAGTTCTGGTGAAATCTTTTTATTTCATCCTGCCATTTCCTATCTCAAAGAACCAACTCAGTGCTACTTTGACCCACAGTTTGTGCGGCAGACAAGTCCAACCCTTCGATAAACTTAGAAAATCAATGAAACTAAACATCTTCATAAATTGATTTATTACGGTTATCTAAGGATTCTTAGAAGGCTCTACAAAAACTTCAACATTATCGAAAACTATTTCACTTCCTGTCTTTTTCTCTCTGGTATCCTTCAACTTTTGGTCAATAGATCTCCTTAACACAGCGTACGTCATATCATCATTCTTATGAAAATTAGCTGTATCGTATTGTTCTATTGTTGGCGAATTCCTTCTTGTCAATACGGATATATTCTCATTTAACCCTGAGTACATATTCTTTGCCACAAGAAAGCCTGACAGGACTTTCATGTCAGATAATAGCGCGGTCTTTGCAGATTCATTTAAACTGTTATACTTTTTAAAAATGGCGTTGTTAAGTACCTCTTTGATAACTTTAGAATTGTCTATGTCATTATCGATGTTCCTTTTGAATTTTTTTAGTATTTTGTTTAGTTGTTTTACGTCTTCGTAGTTGTAGTAAGAATTCATTCTTCTTGCGAAGGTCTTGATAAGAGGGCTGTCATCTGTTATGGTTGTGTTTATCATTTTCTTCATCTCTTCTGGGTTACTCTTCAGCCAGTCGGTTATTGAATCTTTGATCATTGATTGTATGTTATCATCTTGGAGTACCTGCAATATTCATTTATTTATCGTTCACTACATTTGTTTTTATAGATGTGACATTGCTAACAAATGTAGCCAAAAATTCCCACACACTGAGACGCTTCTCAAAAACTGATCACACACATATTGCAATTCGCAAAGTGTCACCTTTTGGAATACTTCCAAAGAGCAACTTTCCAAACGCAGAGATACTTTATTTAGTATACTGACTGCTTTTCACCGGTGCAAACTTTAAAAGGTTTATACGGGTTACCTACTGATTAGAACGAGCAATCCCAATATAATAATGTTGTTTTGAAAATGCAAGAAATAGATATTAGCAAGTCTATAATATTGGATTTGATTTGATCGATGTCGTTATGGTGATGGACCCAGAAAACTTTGCACGATCCAGGAAGTGAATCCAAGACCTAATAGTCAGTAGAATGCGCTTAAGATTTTTTCATTAGCCACCGCATTAGATTGTAATGTAACGATACTGCACTTGTCAAAATCTCATGAGCATTACGGAGTAAATGACTACGAGCATAGACTGCCAAACCATAAGCCACCCAGTATTCGGGTCTTCTTCGTGTCAATGGCACGACAGTAATTTATAATTTTCCGGCCCAATATTTTGCCATATCCACGGCATCTTTTGTGGCGGCGCGTAATTCACTTTGGCTGCGTGTTTTGGGGCACAGAGGATAGGACACGCAGTGTCTAACCTTCAGTGGCCCACTTGGAAGTCCTTGAATTACCTCAGTAGGAACAAAAGCAAGGTTGGAATGCGGAGCGAAGTCGCAACCTATGCTCCACTTCCTATTCTATCACTGTGCCCCGAAATATGCAGCAGTCTGGTAATAAGAACTTACCTCCTTGATTTCAGCTTGGCTTTTCCTATTATCAGCGACCTTCTTGACTTCATCATGAATAATATTAACAGCTTCTTTAACCTTTTCACCCGGCATGTTAACAAAATGACTCCCTATAGTTCTTAGAATTTCAATGAAATCGGCACCGCCTTCTGCTTCTTGCGGTTTGCTATCCGCACTTTTGTGGCCTTCCTTTTCTTGCGGTTTGTATTCCGCTCTACTATGACCTTCTGTCTCTTTCGGATTACTCTCCGCTCTATAATGTTTCTTTGTGGGCTCTAGCATCTTGTAGAGTTTATCTAGGAACCCCTTGATGTTGTTTACGAAATATTTGTTGTCTTTAATGTCTTTTGGGTCAAAGAGGAAGGAGGTTTCGAGTGCTACATTGACGCTTCTTGGTGGTGGGTTTTTTAGTGATGCTGAAACTATAATATTTAAATGCTTTACTTTGAGACTACATCAGAGTATCTAGACAACTGGCATTTTATAAACGAAAATGTTATTGTGATAGCGATTGGAAGGAAAAACCCGCCAAGTGCGAGTCGGACTCGCGCACCGAGGGTTCCGTACAAATCTCAGCTTAAAGGTATTATAGACCTGAGTATTTGATATGAATTTCAATTTAATACCTCTCTACACGTTCTTGAGAAAAGGGGTAGTACCTAAGTATAAAATTACTAAAAATATTTTTATTATATGATGTAACTAAAAATTTACGGTTTTCGCTAATTTTCCTTTATCTGTGCTATAAGACGTTGCTTCGTACCAAATTTCAAGATTCTGAGTTCACGGGAAGTACCCTGTAGGTTTTGATTCCCTTGCGAGTGTCGAAAAATTGCGGCATAAACGGCTGTATCTTTTGATTGCGTTAGCTTAGAAGTTTGTTTTTTTAACAGCTTTAATTATAGGACAGTAGACCTGAGTATTTGATATAAATTTAAGTTTGATACCTCCACGCGGTCCTGACGGACGGACAACGAAGTGATCCTCTAAGGGTTCCGTTTTTTCCTTTCGAGGTACGGAACCCTAAAAATGTCAACAAAAGATCAAAAACCCGACTGCTTAAGAATAAAATTAAAAAGACATAAACAAGAAGAAAATCATGCTGTGCAGTCGGAGGATACAGCTGGCTGACCAAAACCAGATGTATCTTCCGACTGCACAGCATTATTTTCTTCTTATTTACGTCTTTTTAGTTTGCTTCTTTTGCAGTCGGGTTTTAGAATTTTTTTATTAACTGTTTTTATTTATAACTTTTTAGTTAACTATTTTTTTCGAATTAGGTGTTTAAATATAGAAGCGTTATATATTTTTGAAATCACCTCTTAAAGCCCTTTATTTTCATACCCCACACGATGAGTTTGGAACAAAAAAAAAATTGGACTCGCACAATATGGCGCCCAAAATTGCCATTTTTCTATTTTCCAATTTTGCTGTAGCACTCGCAAGGTTAAGACGAATCGATTGACGTGACGATAAGAATCATCAAAATCAACCAACGCGTTTGGTCTCTAGAACGCCACATAAAAACAAACATACATACATAGACTGATAAACACATTACCCTCCTTCGGCAGTCGGGTAAAAATAAATGGGATTGTCGAGCGCTATCGAGCCATGTATAAGTGTAGATGTAAAACAAACGATAAGTCCAGCCGCAGATTCGCATAATACCGTGTCGTATCATTCCGCTCCGCTGAAATACTTAGAGAACCAATAATAGAATAAATAAATAAATTTATTGTTCACCAAAAGCCTGTTTTACATACAATTTACAACAACTTCTGAATTACAATAAATGGCTTAAAAAAAACACGCCAAGTGCGAGTCGGACTCGCGCACGTATGGTTCCGTACCATTATCGCAGAAAACGAGAAAAAAACACGTTTGTTGTATCGGAGCCCCACTTAAATATTTATTTTATTCTGTTTTTAGTATTTGTTGTTATAGCGGCAACAGAAATACATCATCTGTGAAAATTTCAACTGTCTAGCTATCACGGTTCATGAGATACGGCCTGGTGACAGACGGATCGCGGTGTCTTATTAATAGGGTCCCGTTTTTACCCTTTGGGTACGGAACCCTAAAAAAGAAATGCTCCTGAACTATGTAGGTATGTTCCTGTGTTACTTACGAACTTCACTCTCATCATTATTTCAGCCGGAAAACGTCCACTGCTGGACATAGGCTCGTCAAGTCTCGCCACCTAGATCAGACCCGTGCTCCTCGCATCCAGCGGATTCCTGCAATCTTGACCCTAGACCTAGAAGGAGGCCTTCCAAGGCTATGACAGACGGTACACAGTCGCCACTCCAGAACTATTCAGCCGTCATCCGTTCTGCGAGTTACTTACGAACATAATAAAGCAAAAAAAAAAAAAAAAAAAAGCATATAATAAATAAATAAATAAATAAATAATAGATTGATACCTACTTTCTTATTTGATCATCAGTCCAACGTTTGCTGTTTTTGGTTGGCATTTGCTTTTTACCCGACTACGGCGAAGCAAAAAGGAGGGTTATGATTTTGATGAAACGGCTATTTTCTATTTAAGTTATACTTACTTACCTAGAGCTACCGACGACAACAAAATTATAAATTTCATGTTTTCTCCACTTATTTTTACACGTTTTTAGTTTTATTCCATATTTTCTAGTAAATGGTACGGCACGCGAGTTGTTTTAATAATATTTTTTATTTATGGCTTAGTTTTTATTACAATGTTATCGGTTATAGCATTTCCATAAAATAAAATCATTTTTAGGGTTCCGTTCCTCAAAAGGAAAAAAAGTAACCCGTATAGAATCACTTCGCTGTTGTCTGTCTGTTCGTGTATCACGACTTGTTCTCTGGTACGCCTGGTCTTTTCAAGTTGGAATTTAATATGATATACTCAGGTCTGCAATCACTTGCAGTTGTGAAAATATCAATCTTCTTAATCAACGCGATCAAAAGATATAGCCGTTTATGTTGCATATTTATAGGAATCGTCAGGAAATCAAAACCTAAAAGGTACTTCCCGTTGACCTAGAATCATGAAATTTGGCAAGAAGCAATGTCTTACAGCACTAGTAAAGGAAAAATCAGAAAACTGTAAATTTGTAACTAAATAAATAATCTATTTGCAGTTGGTAAATTGACCGCGACCTATGTTGATGTATGGGGACAACAGTTTTCGAAAGGCTAACCTTAATTTTGTCCTTCGTTAAAGCAATGTTCGGTGCTTTCATTGATTATGAACGTCAGTAATGTTAACTAATTATTTTGGCAATGGCAATACGGAACCTTCGGTGCGCGAATCCAACTCGCACTTGGCCAGTTTTTTTTGTGTCGCGAGTCGCGGCTATTCTAAGTATATCCTTCTAAACCAATGAGGAATCTTCGATAGCTCTAAAGTGGCGTAAATATTCGAAATATAATGTTTCAAGGAGCCGTGGAATTATTTCTGTGTCGGATCCTCATCTTAATATATATAAATCTCGTGTCACAATGTTTGTCCTCAATGGACTCCTAAACCACTTAACCGATTATAATAAAATTCGCACACCATGTGCAGTTCGATCCAACTTGAGAGATAGGGTAGGGTAGGGTAGGGTAGGGTAGGATAGGGTTGGATAGGTAGGGTAGGGTAGGGTAGGGTAGGGTAGGGTAGGGTAGGGTAGGGTAGGTTAGGGTAGGGTAGGGTAGGGTAGGGTAGGTAGGGTAGGTAGGGTAGGTAGGGTAGGTAGGGTAGGTAGGGTAGGTAGGGTAGGTAGGGTAGGTAGGGTAGGTAGGGTAGGTAGGGTAGGTAGGGTAGGGTAGGGTAGGGTAGGTAAGGTAGGGTAGGGTAGGGTAGGTAGGGTAGGGTAGGTAGTTAGGGTAGGGTAGGTAGGGTAGGTAGGGTAGGTAGGGTAGGTAGGGTAGGTAGGGTAGGTAGGGTAGGTAGGGTAGGTAGGGTAGGTAGGGTAGGTAGGGTAGGTAGGGTAGGTAGGGTAGGTAGGGTAGGTAGGGTAGGTAGGGTAGGTAGGGTAGGTAGGGTAGGTAGGGTAGGTAGGGTAGGTAGGGTAGGTAGGGTAGGGTAGGGTAGGGTAGGTAGGGTAGATAAATGTTTGGTGTTTTTATGGCAAAACAAAGTTTGCCGGGTCAGCTAGTTTATATTAAAATCAAATTGATTTTCACAAAAAAATAAACCAACTTCAAATCGAAGTCGGTTTATTTTTATTTTGAAAAGGTTTTTATTTCTCTCTTTTTAGTTTTAGTACACCATCACTAAAAATGAGCAAGTTCTACAGAAGGTACGGTACCTAAAGGATTGGCAAAATACAAATAATAACCCAATTTACACATTCGTGCTGTTTGTCGCTAAGGAGTTCGGTTGTATGCTCCATATCATGAAAACTGGTGGACCGATTTTGATGAAACTTGCACTATTCCCTAAGTTGAGAGATACCTAAGCCAATCAAAAAATGCTTACGATCCGATAAGTAGTTTCGGAGAAATGTGTCGACAAACATACACTTATGAAATTTGGCACACGCGTTTAGAAGCCCACGTAGAGTAACTGTGAATATTGTGCAATACCAACAATATTACATACATACGTGTCGAATTGATTGCCTCCATTTTTTTGAAGTCGGTAAAAAAAAACGGCGTTCGATTATGACTAGATGAATGAACGGAAATAAAGAAAACGAAGTTTACTTTTATTTTACACTATAAATCTACAAGCGCGGCCGTTGATTCTTAACTCACCCTTTCCACAATCACGTAGCAAATGCAATTTGCAATTAATAAGTCAACCGACAGTTTCAATAAAACAACAAATGTTATCAACAGTTAACGTTTATCTTAACTCAAATATTTAAAAAAAGCCTAGTGAAAAAATTGGTACACGCTAAAGCGTTTGATAACTAAACACATAGAATAGATATAATTTTATCTTTTTTTCATTTGGGTACATTTCTATTATCAATTTTATAAACATTCTTATATTGGAATAAATAGCCTTTAGAAAGACATAAAACACATTTAAATACATTATAAGTACATCCAATCGCTTATTTTATAGGGGCTACCTCAAGGTTCTAGTCTTGGTCCCTTTTTATTCTCGGTTTGGTAAAGATGTGTAATACGGGCCTATTCCACAATAGAGATCATATCCCTTATAAATTATACGAAGGTTGTTAAACATCAAAAATATTTTTGTAGGTCATGTCTTAAACTCAGTTTCTAGAACGATAACCAACCTAAAAATTAATTAATAAATTGTCAAACGTATGAGTGATTGGCGTTTGGAATCATCAATAGCCACTTAAGTTACAATTTGTCAGGTCATTGATTTAATTTCCAGAAACTACGCATAAATATGGCTTGTCTACCTAATCTTCCAAATCTTTCTCCTTAGCTATTTTTACTAATTCTGATGAAACTGCAGATGCATCCGTAAAATACGCCTCGATTTCTTGCAGAGTCTTGTCTTTCGTCTCAGGTAAGTACTTATATATAGCTATAGTAAAAATAGCAGCTGAAGCCCCATAGAAAAGAAAAGTTCCATGCATACCGAAAGTCCTAAATATGTACGGGGAAATCTTTAGTAACGTTGCATGGAGTATGTTGAAAATTAATGCAATTATTATGACACAAGTACTCTTAAAACGCAATGGTATTAATTCACCATAAATTGAAGTAGCCATAATCATTGGTCCTAAACTTATTGATAGAGAAAAACACGACAGGAACAATATAGATAAATATTTGTTCTCGTCAATGAAATTTAGTTTTACGAGATACAAATATATCGACATTATGAATAAGAAAATAATTCCTAACGTAGAAGAAATTAGTAGCAGAGTACGTCTTTTCATAATTCTAGTCAATCCACACCCTACATACATACTAAATACTGTGACTCCGTCTAATATCAACATCCCTATGTAAGCCATTGATTCATTTTTCGTAATCCTTTTGATTATTTCTATAGAATATATACTGCAGACGAATTTGCCTGAGAAATGATATTGGGCTACCATCAGTAAAGATAAACCTAACGGCATATACAATTGCTTTAAACGTAATGTTTTTGCAAAATCTTTTAACGATATATTCTCCCTCTTAGAACATTTCATTTGAGAATCAATCAAATTTTCTAATTCTTTCTCCGAATTTTCATCATTGCCTTTCAACCATCTATGTGCTTTCGCGCACTGATCAAATCTGCCTTTAGTAGCCAACCAATACGGAGATTCAGGCCAGAAAAACACAGCTATAATAGGATATACAGTACATACAATACCAAATAGGGGAATATACTTCCAATGTAAGAAAGTTCCTATGGAATTTGACGCCCATATTCCCCAAAGCAAAGTCGCTGATTTGATTGTTAAGAACAAACCTCTATACGTAGGCGAAGAATATTCCGATATTACTATAATAGATACAGTAATACTGCTGCCATGTGTGATACCTTGCAAGAGTTCGCTGTAAAGTAGTTGTTTGGGAGTAGTACTAAGATAAAACGACACAAACATAGCGAGGCTGTTGAAACAGACGATGGTGAAAGTCTTCTTTCGACCAATGAGGCGGACGAGGGCGGAGAGAATGAAGACCCAGGGAAGCGCTGTGTAGCCGAACATTGATGCTGCAATAGAAAAGTGTAATGTTAATTTCGGTTGAAACCTAAAGGCTAAAGGACGAATCGCGAGTGTTGCCAAACTGTTTAGCTTTGCAAACATCTCAAGGATAATATGGTCAGATATATCTGCAGTAGAAAAAGTATTAGAAAATTAAGATAAAATATGCGAGACGCACGGGGCCGGCCAATGTGGCGACGCTTGGGGGAGGCCTATGTCCAGCAGTGGACGTCTTTCGGCTGATATGATGATGGTGATGTTGCAGACGAGATTGGAATACGATGACACAGTACAAGTTTACTGCAGCCTAATTGCGTATGTGAATTCAGCAAAGCAAACTAGTCGATTCCTTCAAAGAATTAGAATAATTTCTTTCAACTTTTTCGGTATTGTAAAACTAATTTGGAAATAGTACAAACATCCTCCTTTGAGTTGAAGTTCATCTACTGCGTTGTTTCATCAAACTCGAATGATTTATTTCCAAATCATTAAGACATAATTTCATTACACAATATCAATAATGAAGTGTAAGTAATGAATGAACTACCCTCAAAGTTGGTGTCCTGTATTAGATCCAAATACCAACTTAGGAAAATATTAAAAAAACACTATCTGTCACTCTGTCCCTAGCCATGTTTTGTAACAGGCCTCGCATTGTGCAACATTGGGCAATATAAGTTGATCTTGGGTGTGGAATGTGGGATTGTCTGATCCCGATGGAATTTGATTTGTTTTGTTTGACATAATCAGGTATTTAAGTTATTGTTTAAATATTATTTGTAATGTATTGTGATACGAGAGCAACTGCCGACAAACTGTTTTACAGTTTGGCAGAATTTTTAAAATTTTATAGTGTAAACAGATTTCGAATGAATAAATAAAAAAATAAAAAAAGTTTTATCTCGATTCTTCCGCATTCGTTCATTCTTTACAATCAATTCTACGTCAAAATATTGGTAATGGAAAGGAGCGTTACCTTTCCTTTTCAGAGTGTAATATGCAATACGTAAAGTCGTTTTTGGGAAGGTTCCAACTTGTTTGCTTTCATATAACTACATAATAGAGGTAGGAAACACTAATTTTGGCCCACCACAACAGCACCATAATTGCGTATCTGCAGCCGTATTGCGTACGTAAATACGGCAACGCAAAGGGTTTGACCGCTATCAATCGACCAATCATACAGACGGAAATCAACATTGCATCATTCATCTCGCATGTGATAGGTCGATTTGATAGCGGTCGAACCCTTCACCTTGCAGAATTCACTTGCGTAATTCGGCTGCTGTTTTAACAGCACGGAGCACACCCCTTCCCTTTCATTTTGGTAATTCAACAATATTCGTGCGTGTTTTGCGCTGTCGAGTAGACGGATTTTCGAAAATTGTGAAGCAATAAACCCAAGGGAAACAATCCGTACCCTACTCTTTGAACTTACACAATTAGGCTGCTGGTTGTATATTGTATAAAAACTGATCAGACATTAGTATGCCTTCTATATAGAAATCAAAGAATACGAACAAGTAAAATTCGCCATCAAACGTAAAAATTTGGCGAGTTTAGAATTAAGTAACACCTCTGTATTAAAACGTCATTAAATAAAAAAAACCGGCCAAGTGCGAGTCGGCCTCGCGCACGAAGGTTTCCGTACCATTATCGCAAAAAACGGCAAAAAAATCACGTTTGTTGTATGGGAGCCCCACTTAAATATTTATTTTATTCTGTTTTTAGTATTTTTTGTTATAGCGGCAACAGAAATATATCATCTGTGAAAATTTCAACTGTCTTGCTATCACGGTTTATGAGATACAGCCTGGTGACAGACAGACAGACAGACGGACCGCAGAGTCTTAGTAATAGGGTTCCGTTTTTACCCTTTGGGTACGGAACCCTAAAAACTGATCAGACATTATTATGCCTTCTATATAGAAATCAAAGAATACGAACAAGTATAATTCGATATGTACAACTTACAGAGCCAAGAAGCCATTTCATTACTAACAGCTTCCGTAGAGTTGGCTTCTCTTCTCAACTGCGGGATAAAGACAGTGGGTGCGCCCATACATAGGCCGGTACCGAAGTAGATCGTCCATACCGTGCTTTAGACCAGCAACTAGAATATACAAAGGAAAATAAACCTTATGTTATGGGGATACAGTTAAATAACAATCGATGCTACGCTGCGTGTCGCGGGTTCGATTCCCGCACGGAACAACAAATATTTGTATGGCCTACAGATAGTTGTTCCGGTATGTGTGAGTGAGTTTGTATGTTTGTAAATGCACCCACGGTACAGGATAAATTCCTAGAGTTTTTGTTTTCTGAAAAATAAATTTACCTGAATTTGCCTCATCTGTAAAGGGCCTGGATACACACAAAACGTTTTGGGAACTCTTTCATTGTGCGTACAGCTAAGGAGTGGAATTCCTTGCGGGAGTCTATGTTTCCTAAAATCTACAATTCGGGAGTCTTTAAGTCAAGAGTGAATAGATTACTTTTAGGCAAGCGTGCTTCACCGTCGACCACATCTGGCACGATTTTTGGCCCACTCTGTATATACAGGTTGAGTTTTCAAGTGGCCGTGGATGGCCAAAGCCAAAACTAAGAGAAATAGCGAAAAACACTCAAATGAGTAATGAAAACTAAAACTGCATCATTGGATTTTAGTAAAATCATTATTCCTAGTATTTTGTAAAAAAAAATGCCGTTTTCTTAAGTTTGTCGTGTGTCATTACTTTCCAGAAATTGATCCTTATTACTTAGACACACTAACGAATGGTGTATTAATACAGCATGTGTATTTTTTTCAAAATCGTCGGTTTCGATTTCTGGCTAGGAATATAGATTTTTCAAAAATGCAATATTGCAGTTTTAGTTTTCATCCAAATCGGTCTCGTGGATGACCAATTCCTAATAGTTTCGGATTTGGCCATCCACGCCCACTTGAAAAACTCAACTGTAAAGTATATAGGTACTAGCTGCGGTTTCGCTCCCGTCAACTGCCTACCCTACTCTACCTACATAGGTACCCTATCCTATATACCTACCTACCTATCAATTTTAATTCCTTAATTTTTTATTTCGTGTTCCTTCTCCTAACAAAAACAAACACAACAAAAAAAGAATTAACGAAATCGGCACAGCCGTTTACGCGTGATGCCGTGACCAAGGGAAATAGGGATTCATTTTTATATTTATAAGATACTAGCGGTCAGCCCGGGGCTTCACTCCCGTCAATTGGTACCTACCTACCCTTACCTGCCCTACCTACCCTACCTAATCATGTAGTACATAATTTTTATGTATCATCAACAGTTTTCTCAGCGCACGCCAAAGAATGAATATTATAAGCAACATTTTGCTACTTTGGGTTACATTATTGCAATTTTCATAAAGATCTCTATTTTTTTTTAAATATATTATAGCGTATGACACTCAGCATTAACGTAGCTTTCTACTGGTGAAAGATTTTTGAAAATCGGTTCAGTAGATCCAGAGATTACCCCCTACAACGTCACAAACTCACAATTCACAAACTTTACCTCTTTCTAATATTAGTATAGCTAAGTACGTACCTGTCTGAACAATGGTTTCCACTGATTTCCAATGGCAGTTCTTCTTTTATCTTCTGACACATTAATTTCTTCATAGTGACACTCCATATTAAAAATACAGTTATAGAAAATAAGGAATCACTAATCCACTCTGAATTAGCGTCGTGATCAATACCCGTGACTTCTCTGTATTAGAAGAGCTTATATATACCCGGCCGTGGTACAAAAATAGGTTACAAATCTATATATCCTAGATGCTATTATACATACTAACAAAAGAGGTTTAAGGAAAAAAGAATTAAGACATTGGATTTGGGTGGCTCGCATTTGTTTTATAAGTTATTCTATTGTATCTCTTTGTTTTATGTACCTACAATAGGGAAATATGAATATGTAAAGAATATTTTGTCTTTCATATATCGTCTATAGATTGGCAAAAACGGAGTTCTACCTCGTCATGTTTTCATGCGTTTATTTACATGAATAAATAAAATATGTCGCTACACTAAAATGTCGACGTCAATGTTGGCGCTTTGAGCGATGCTGCGCTGCGTGTTGCGAGTTCGATTCCTGCACGGATCAAATATTTGTATGGCCGCATAGTTGTTCCGCAGGCTTATTACGTATCTTTTGCAAGAGCAAAACGATACCGATTTATGCGCAATAATTGCTCTTCAATACAAAAGTTTTAGAGTGTGGTTTTTTAGGGTTCCGTACCCAAAGGGTAAAAACGGGACCCTATTACTGAGACTTCGCTGTCCGTCTGTCTGTCTGTCTGTCACCAGGCTGTATCTCATGAACCGAGATAGTTAGAGAGTTGAAATTTTCACAGATGATGTATTCCTGTTGCCGCTATAACAACAAATACTAAAAACAGTATAAAATTAATATTTAAGGGGGGCTCCCATACAACAAACGTGATATTTTTGCCGATTTTTGCTCGATATTAATAACGGCAGAAGGTAGACGCTTGAAATATTCACAGAATATTTAGTTGTATATTCTCTTCAAAAAATAATAATTATTAAATTAAAATAAAATAAATTAAGGGGGGCTCCCATACAACAAACGTGATTTTTTTGCAGTGTTTTGCGATAATGGTACGGAACCCTTCGTGTGCGAGTCCGACTCGCACTTGGCCGGTTTTTTTTCTCATTCCTGTAGCGGAATATTGATTTTTAAAGAATCCAATGATGCAGTTTTAGTTTTAAACAAATTCAGTCTCGTTACTCCTTTGAGTGTTTTTCGCTATTGTTGTTTGATGTTTTTTTAATATACAACTAAATATTCTGTGAATATTTCAAGCGTCTGCCTGTTGCCGTTATTAATATCGAGCCAAAAACGGCAAAAATATCACGTTTGTTGTATGGGAGCCCCCCTTAAATATTAATTTTATACTGTTTTTAGTATTTGTTGTTATAGCGGCAACAGGAATACATCATCTGTGAAAATTTCAACTGTCTAACTATCACGGTTCATTAGATACAGCCTGGTGACAGACAGACAGACAGACAGACAGACGGACAGCGAAGTCTCAGTAATAGGGTCCCGTTTTTACCCTTTGGGTACGGAACCCTAAAAACAAAACTGTATTCTCACACCATTCGATAGTGTCGCTAATAAGGATCAAATTCTGTGAAGCTAAGGAAAAAATTTAACAAAATAGAACCTCATTTTAACCAAATACTACTATTTAACCGTGATAAAATTATGGTTATTTTTTTTATTAGCTGGATTCGACAACTCATGCGTTGTAAGTACTACGTTCAGCATTACAATAATTTTGATTCCGTTTAGAATATTCATGTTTCAATTACATGACAATTAAGACTCGTATGTCTTCGTAGATTGCCTACAAAAAAGAAGTGCTTTTTTTTCAAAAATGAGGTTTTGCCGTATGATATACTGCCCAAAATTTTATCTTTATTTGTGAAACTATCGGATGGTGTGGTGTAATAATACAGCGTGTGTTTTTGTTACAAAATCAACGGGTTCGATTCCTGGCTAGGAATACAGATTTTTTTAAAATCCAATGACGCAGTTTTATATTTTATCAAAAACGGGCCCGTGTCTCCCGTTTTCATAGTTTCTGCTTTGGCCATCCACGCCCACTTGAAAAATTCATTCTGTAAAATGTGGAGACCACAGCCTAATTGCGTAAGTGAATTCTGCAAAGCAAACAAGTTGGAACCTTCCCAAAAACGAATTTTCGTATTGCATATTACACTCTGAAACGGAAAGGTTATGCTCCTTTTATTACCAATATTTTGATGTAGAATTGATTGTAAAAGAATGAATGAAAGCGGAAGAATCGAGATAAAACTTCACTATTGGTATTGTGTAATGCAAATGTCATATATCTTCAACTCCGTAGTATCTCTAAGTTGTCTGTGTTCAACTCAAAGGAGGATCTAATTTGGAAAGCTAACGATAGCTTTCCAAATTAGTTTCGCAATACCGAAAAAGTTGAAAGAATTGATTCTGATTCTTTGAAAGAATCGAATTGTTTCCTTTGCAGAATTCACTTACGCAATTAGGCTGAGGTCGTTTAATTTGGTTCAAAAGATTAGTAAATACAGTAAGCAACTACACCAATGGAATAAACATTGACAATCGGAACACAATCAAAATTCAAAGAAAATGTACCCCATGTTAAAATAAAATATTTTGACAAAAGAATATGGCATGTTCCCGTTGAGTTACACTGTTACCCATTGGGATACAAATTACCGATTAGTATCACTGTAACTCAACGCCACGTTTGTTTTCCCATCAATTTACACTGCAACCTAATAGTACGTAATAGGGTTACATTAGCATACTATATATAAAATAGCAGAACAACCGACGAGATGACATTGTTATGAAGAGCGAGCGAAGCGAGCTCGGGAATTTAGGACATCCTGACACGGATAGGTTAGGTTCAGCTCCCGTCATGTTAGGCTCCGTCGACTTTGTCATTTGATATGTAACCCAATTTTTTTTTTATTGTAGATAGGCTCGTACTAATAAGGTTGCAGTGTAATTTGATGGGAAAAAAACCTGGTATTGAGTTACAGTGTTATTAATCGGTAATTTTTATCCCAACGGGTAACAGTGTAACACATATTGGTGTTACTCAACGGGAACAAAGGAAGAATATTACCAACACACTTTTTTAAATATTTTACTTTCGATTTATGGATTAGATTTAAAGTTGAATTTGGTGATTTGTGCTGGTCCTACTCCTTTTCGAGATCGGTCACTGAGCTTTGTTCATATCAAGATACGGTATATTTTGTATCATCATCATAGTTAATAATTTCAACCGAAAGACGTCTATTGCTGAATTTCCATCTTGGGTAGGCCTATTTTGTAGTGCAAAGGTTAAAAATAAAACAAATATAAAGAGTTTGTACACACTTTACTTTACTCACATAGGTATCAAAATACATTATTTACAAACATACACAATTCTTACAATAAATTATATCGTACATATTAATATTTTCTACGGAACCTTTAAAAATGTAAATAAAAGACGTGTGCATTCGGGAGAACGAAATTATTCGCTCCCAATTCGTTAAACTAACACATGATATTGTCAGACAAGTATGGCGGCCAACACTTGACGATAATATCCAACTAGACCAGGCGGTACTGAACGTATCGAGAGGAGGCATAACACTTTTTTGTGACGTGACGATTTGTACCAGACCATTCCTATCACAAGCCACGTTAAGGTACCAAGTTCCAAAAAATCGACACTCAGTTTATTTGCTCAAACATAATTACTACACACAACAAATAATTAGCAATATGTAAGATACCGACATATTTTTTTTTAAATTATAATGTTTGCCTTAGATAATGGTATGCAGATATTAATAATCGAATACAAATCATAATAATTAAATTTAAATCAAACTATTAATTCTGTGATATGACACCTATGTCATATCACAGAATATACTGTAAACTGGTTTATTTTGATCCGTATTTGTCATCACAGTGGTGGTGTGGTGTACAATAAAGAATATAATAAATAAAACGATTGTTTATATTTATTATATTCCTTAATTTACACCTTTTTATTTATTATATTCTTTATTGTTCTTCAATCTTTTTAATAACAAGCTGTTTTCGTATTCTTCTCAGCAAACCCTTTCATTTGATACCCATATTAAGGCAGTGAACAAAAAATAACTAGTCCTCCATCTTGGGCCGCCCGCCATATTGGATTTAGAATTACGTCACATAGTTAACCATGCATTGTCATCCAAACTAAACGACTAAACGTGTATGCAAAATTTCATCTTAATCGGTTGAGGATAACTGCTTTAAAATTCAGTTGCAAGATTTGATCCGACCACACTTACATAAATACATACATTGCAAGTTTAATAAAAGCTTGAGCTTGTAATAAATGTTGGTTGCTTTGTCATGTTGTTTCATATGGTCAAATTATGACGCATATGGTCAAATTATGACGCATATCGTTGGCCTAAAGTTGGTTGCCAGTATCACAGATAATATAATACTAGCATACAGATGCCTCATCCCATACAAAGAAACCGTGCCGACGTAACTAGCGTTTTTCGTCTGATTAAACTGATAATTTTTTGTCCATGAATCGCGTTCGGTTCCGTTCCACGGCGATAGATAGATGGTGTTAGCAGCAACTTGCAAGTAAAAGGGTTTACTAGGTTCGTGAACTTTTTTTTAATAATCGAGTGGATAGTCTCAAACATTTAAAACCGGGCAGCAATTTTGAATGATCCGTTCAAATAATCTTTGTAATGTGAATTAAGAGCCCAAAATTACATAATTTTGTACTTTAGGAGAGTCGATTCAACAAGAACATCCAATTTTTATGTTCAATTCCAGAAAATGTTAATTTTACACACGTTTAATAACAGATCGGTACATATCGCGCCATCTAGTGAGATTTATTTGAACCAAATTTTCGTTCTTAGCGCTGATACCCCGTGCCAGTATGCAGAAAAATTTACAGAATTATTACGCCGGGATTCCAGAGGAGGTATTATTTGTCCATTTTATTTTAGTGGGGTGCAGCTTCTTGGTGTGGCGCGACAGGCACGACAGCCAACTGAAGCGCGCGCCGCAAGTGTTGCACTTGTAGGCGGACTGTGAGCTGTGGAGAGCTAGCATGTGGCAGCGGAGCTTGGCTTGGTTCTGGAAAGAAAATAATGATAAGCAGGCATTCAATAACAAATAAAATTATTCATTAAAAAAACTTTTTTTCGTATTCTTCTCAGAAAACCCTTTCATTTGGTACCCATATCATGGCAGTGCACAAAAAATAACTAGTCCGCCAACTTGGGGCGTCCGCCATATTGGATTTAAAAAGACCTTAGATAACCATACATTGTCATCCAAACTAAATGTGTATGCAAAATTTCATCTTAATCGGTTGAGGATAACTGCTTTAAAATTCAGTTGCAAGATTTGACCCGAACACACTTACATACATACATTGCAAGTTAAATAAAAGCTTGTCAAAAAACTAAACCGATTTCCAAAATAAAACACTAAAAAACGAAAAATAAACCACGGCCTCAAAACAGGAGAGATAAAAAAATTATGACAATCATCATCACATCTTCAGCCTATTAATGTTCCCACTGCTGGGACACAGGCCTCCTCTCTGTGAGAGGGAATGGGCCGTAATCCACCACGCGGGCCCAGTGCGGGTTGTTGGATGTCACATGTCTTCGAATTTTTAGTTCTAGGACATGCCGGTTTCCTCACGATGTTTTTCTTCACCGTTTTGAGAGCAGTGGTGATGAAATAATTTACACAAAGTAAAGCACCTGCCTGGGCTCGAACCCTCGACCTACAACTTGTAAGTCGCGACCGATATCACTGGGCCACCACTGCTATCACACTCTCAAAAAATTATGACAATAAATAAAGCAAAACCTTAAAAACTGCAAAAATAACTTTCGCTTTAGGAAGTCGGTGTCTTTGGTACCTCTTGTTTTTATTGTTTATCAACATCGACTTTCAAAACGAAAGTTATATTTGCACTTTTTAGAGATTTGCTTTACAAAGTCGTTTTTAGGGTTGCGTACCCAAAGGGTAAAAACCGGCCAAATGCGAGTCGGACTCACGCAGGAAGGGTTCCGTACCATTATCGCCATAAACGGAAAAATATCACGTTTGTTCTATGGGAGCCCCACTTAAATATTTATTTTATTGTTTTTAGTATTTGTTGTTATAGCGGCAACAGAAATACATTATCTGTGAAAATTTCAACAGTCTAGCTATCACGGTTCATGAGTTACAGCCTGGTGACAGACAGACAGACAGACGGACCGCCGAGTCTTAGTAATAGGGTTCCGTTTTTACCCTTTGGGTACGGAACTCTAAAAACAGGACCCTATTACTAAGACTCCGCGGTCCGTGTGTCTATCTGTCTGTCTGTCACCAGGCTGTATCTCGTGAACCGTGATAGTTAGACAGTTGAAATTTTCACAGATGATGAATCTTGGGTTCGAACCCAGGCAGGCGCTTTACTTTGTGTAAATTATTTCATCACCACTGCTCTCAAAACGGTGAAGGAAAACATCGTGAGGAAACCGGCATGTCCTAGAATAGAACCAAAAATTCGAAGATATGTGACCTCCACCAACCCGCACTGGGCCCGCGTGGTGGATTACGGCCCATTCCGTCTCACAGGGAGGAGGCCTGCACGCACAACGGAACAAATGCGAGTCTAAGTACGGCAAAGGGAGTCCATTTATCCTATCCTATCCTAGTACAGTACTCACCGGGAAAGGTTTCCCGCAGTGGTCGCACAGATGTTCCGCGTTATCTTTCTTGTGAACCACTTGCTTGTGGAGGTACAGCGACGTGTGACTTTTGAACACCTGTAAATAAATTAAAAAAAAATGGTCAAGTGCGAGTCGCACTCGTGCGCCGAGGGATCCGTACCTACCCATTATACCGTCATAATCAAATTGGTATCATTTTTATTGGTAGCTAAGTTTGAAAGATATGGGCAAATTTAGATGTTCACGAAAATTTTTAAGAACCAAAATTTACCAAGTGAATTTATTTTTTATTTTTTTTGGAATTTTTCTTTTATTTGTGCTTACAAGACCTTACTTTTTGCCAAATTTCGTGATTCTAGGTCAACGGGAACTACAATATAGGATATCGACCCATAACCTATAGGGTACTTCCGGTTGACGTAGAATTGTCGATTTTGGTTAAAAGCAAGGTCTTACAGCATAAATAAAGGGAAAATGCCGAAAAATAAAAAGATAAAAATTAAGGTACATTTTGTTACTTGAATAAAAAAAAAAATTAAGGTACAAGTTTTCGCGAAAATCTAAAGGGAAATTATAAGTCTAGCCACAAAATTATTTATTGGACACGTGATTAAACTTCTAATTTTATAACTAAGCAACGGGAAAATGACATAGCCTTTAGTAAACTAATTCGTCTTTTTTGCAACGCCAACTAAATATTCTACAGAAAGCGTCAAGTAAAGATCATCAATTATTGTGACTTGTCCTTCTTATTTATACATTGCCACGTAATTTACTAACTCGGCCACGGATTTTACATCTTGTCACCATTTTACGTTTTACAGCTTCAACGCAATATCCTCAAAAAAATATAATTCAAGCTTCTACAGAAGGCATCATTTATTATAACTTAGCATGTAAAACAATACATCAAATTCTTTTATCGTGAAAATAGCCACTGCATGATTTGGCGCGAGTACGCGAGACGACAGCGACCGGCCATTTGCACCAATCAGAGAGCGCCATTCGATTCATGTGACGACGAGTTGAGTTGATCAAGTAAGTCCAAGAGCGAGCGTAGCGAGCTCGGGAGCTTAGGGCACCCCGACACGGACAGGTTAGGTTCGAAGGAGATGACGGGAGCTGAAGTGAGCGAGCAAAGCGAGCGAACTCAGCTCCCGTCATCTCCTTCGTGTTAGGTTACTTTAAACCCTGCATACAGAAATAGGAGCCCCGCACAGCGGGGCTCCGTCGACTCTGTCGCATAAATACTAATTCAACTTGCACCTATTCTATATTCAAACCAATAAAAAAAAAAAAATATTTGTGTATATTTATTAAATTGAATTATTAAAAAAACATTTACCTACATTATACCTACATTTTTTTATGTTTCTATTATTTACTATAAGTAAAATGATAGTGATTCAATAAACAAATTGATTTTTCAAAAATAAAGTCTTTTATTTTGTCTCTCCTCAATAGCTTTTGGTAATATTAGTGGCCAATATACTATTTGATGAAATTTTTAGCTAATTTTTTACGATCAATTAATATGGGATGAGTTACATTTTAAACGTACTGAGTTAAAAAATTAGAAGCTGAATAAATATATTTTTTGATGTCATTTAATAGTATTTTAGAAATTTACTGTTAGAATGCATGTTAAAAATTTAGATGCTAAAAAATAACCATCATGCTGAGTTGTATTTAGAGTGGTTTACATAGAAGATAACTAGTGGCTAACATAGTATTATTTAGATGCTCGTTAATTGTGGCTGACTTAGTAATTTAGAAGGCAACATACATTTTTGGGGGCGAATAATGATATTAAAAAGAAGCCTGTTTAATTAGCACCCAAATCTAAAGAACAATGGCAGGTGTCCATACATTGTTTTAGCTGAGATTAAATTCAAAAGTCTTTAAATGAATAATATCTGGTTTAACTCAGGGTGATGTTCTGAATTAGTTGGTGTAAGAATTTTTGTTCGAGAATGTAGAGAATAATAGATATTCAGTCATAAACTTTTGTAGGTTATGTCTGGGTAACTTTTAATAATGTGTTTAATAGGTAATATTATTCAATTTCGTGGCAGTAAAAGGGGAATATCGCATTAGTATTTCCCTTACCTAGTTATTTTAGCATGAAATGTGTAGTATACTCTTTGGAAAGAGTATATTTATTTAAACTAAGTGACTTTGACGTGTATCAAAAGGTTGTCGTCAACAACCAAGCTATATCTTTTTTAGACTTGGGTACTAGTCTTTTTGCCAATCATTAATTGAGAGTAATTCATTTATTTCTACTACACTACAATATTCTTACCTACCTGCAAGGAACATCTACTACACTTCGACATAAACTGTATTGTTAACTCATTTACTGCAATAAATACAATAATGATATTATTACTTAATATAGTTACTACTTGTTAGATATATAGATAAAATATATAATGGCAACACTACGCTAAAGAAATGAACTAACTAAAAAATCAAATAACTTTTTATTTATTATGTTTTATTTTAATCTATTATGGACCTGGCCTAATTATACTTTAAAAAACATAGACAATTAATATAATGTCTTTCGTATATAACTCACTTCCAGACGCTCAAATTTAAGTCAGCAAAAATTTCGCCATTGTTCTTTGACCATATCTTTTTATCGTGTTGACTCAGATACTTGATTTTTATACATCTAATAGCGATGATAGACCTTAGTATCTGGTATAAATTCCAACTTGCTAGGTCCACCCGTTCCTCAGAAAATCTCTTGTCCGTTGTTGACACAGACGGACAAGAGAGTGATCTTATAAGGGTTCCTTTTTTATCTTTTGAGGTACGGAACCCTAAAAAATCAGAACTTGAAGTGCGCTGTCAGTCCATCGGTTGGTATAACAGCTTACTTCACCTAAGTCATGAAGGTGAGGTGTCTGCAACTCCACAGAATCGAACGCCCGATGTGTTTATTTTTTTCGTTCTGACTGATTCATCATCGCTGAGCGTTCACTTTTAAAACTAGACACCATGTTTGGGTAAAACAGTTATTTCATAACCACATTCCTCCCTCACATTACTTGCCTAAGCAACGCGAGGAATGTGTGCTTCCACGCACACATTCCTCGCTCAGCTCCTTCCCACTCATTACTTGCTTAGTTCTCTCACACACATTCCTCACTCAGCTGCCACGCACACATTTCCTTCTCACTTCCCTCGCACATATTTCTCGCTCAGCACCCTCAAACACATCCGTCGCTCAGCTCCCTCCCACACATTACTTGCTTAGCTTCCACGCACACATTCCTCGCTCAGCTCCATCGCGTTTAGGCGCATTATGTCCAATTCGCAAAATGTCCAGCTGTCTAATTCGCAATTGGTCCAATTCGCAACTGGTCCAATTTGCAATAAGTCCAATTCGCAATTGGTCCAGCCGTCCTTGATAACGAGAGGCGTATTTAGACGACCCCACGTGAGGTTGGGTGAGATTCGGCTCGTAGTAAAAATGCATATGATTATTGATCAACACATATGTTAGAAAAACAACACATATCGGTATAAATAATTAAGCCTGATAATCAGCCTAATGTCACTCAAATCACTCAAAAAAAGACATAAAAATCACTACGTTTAGTTACTGAAAATGAGGTTACTAGCCGTGTGGTGAGGGGCGGGCAGAACAGAATACAATTGAATGAATAATAGTAGTATGTACTTACTAATAAATAGTATCATATTAAAACATACGTTTTTTGTTTATATAAATATCAGAAAACGAAATTAAAGGAAACAGAAACGTATTATCTATCTATTAAACTTCGTGAACAATGTTTTTAATGCCTTAAAACTATTCTACTACGATGCGGTTCTAAAGCTCAATAATCTCTGCGTATGAAAAAGATTTAGGAGGATTAAAATACCTAACAAGGATATCTATACCTAATTAACGACTATAATTTGAATTGGTCAATTTGCTTACTGGACCATTTGCTAATTGGACAATTTGCGATTTGGACAAATTGCAAATTGGACAAATTGCGAGTTGGACAATTTGCGAATTGGACAATTTGCGATTTGGACATTTTGAACCCATTGGACATTTTGCGAATTGGACATAATGCGCCTAAACGCTCCATCGCACACATTCCATGCTCAGCTCCCTCTCTCAGCTCCTTCACACACATTCCTCGCTTAGCGGGCTCGCACACATCCTTCGCAGCGTTCTCGCACTCGATAATAGCTATTCTGGAGTTGACTACTCATACCTTCTGACAAACAGGACAAGTATGTACATAGTTCTTGAGATGCTCCCAATCCACGTGGTCTTTGAGTCGAGTCTTGTTCGCGAAGCGCTTGCCGCAATCACTGCACATGTACCTGTGGATAACAAGCGTGAATATTCAGACGCGTGACAGATCAGTGTTGCCAGACGTCGCGATTTTGGCGGGACATCCTGATTTTTTGTGTCGGGCGGGATGTCTCGCTTTTCAGGGATAAGTTAGATCAACCATCTTATAGATTAGCTAAAGTACACACATCTTTCATGGGGTACTGTGTTAAATTCTATAACAAAATACCTTGTGACCTATAAAAACTAAATGAAAGAAAATTTCAAACTTTTGTTAAAAGCACACTTTGTTAACAAGCATATTATATTCCAGAATAGCTCTTCCCCGCGGCTTCGCCCGTGGACCACCCCACAGTACCCGTTATCGGGATTAAAAAATAGCCTATGGCACTAAGGAATAATGTAGCTTTCTATTGGTGAAAGATTTTTTATAATCGGTCCAGTAGTTTCGGAGCCTATTCGGTACAAACAAACAAAAAATCTTTCCTCTTTATAATATTAGTATAGATTAATAATTAATAATAAATAATAATAATATATAGTATAGATAAGAATGCTTGGAAACATGCTGGTCTTGCTCCATAGGGCAATATTTAGTGTAGACAAAATCAAACTGGTTAATTTGTATTATATTAATAATTATAGTAACGCTTTATTTTAATTATTTTTTTCTTCTCTTTTTGTTTAAAAATTTGACTCGCACACTGTTCCGTTGTTGTTGAATCAGGTAATGTACCTAATGTTTGCAATATTTGTAAGTTTGTGAGAACCATGTTCCTATTTATGAAGTGAAGGAATTTACCTGTTAGTGCTTGTAATACTTTATACCTAATGTAGTTATAATATATCTGGGTGCATCGTCCTCATTTATATGAATTTATTAATATATTGTAAAAAACTTAGTTTTTTAAGTTATCGTTTTTCTCCATAACAAGTTCTTTTCTGTAGAATACATTTTTATTACTTGTAAATTTTTAGGGTTCCGTACCTAAAGGGTAAAAACGGGACCCTATTACTAAGACTTCGCGATCCGTCTGTCTGTCTGTCCGTCTGTCACCAGGCTGTATCTCATGAACCGTGATAGCTAGACAGTTGAAATTTTCACAGATGATGTATTTCTGTTGCCGCTATAACAACAAATACTAAAAACAGTATAAAATAAATGTTTAAGGGGGGCTCCCATACAACAAACGTGATATTTTTGACGTTTTTTGCTCGATATTAATAACGGCAACAGGTAGACGCTTGAAATATTCACAGAATGTTTAGTTGTTGTTCAAGTAATACGAAGCGCGTGAGAAGTGCCACCTATCTTAAACCATTCGCAACTGTTTTTGGTCGTTCGTTCGTGCCGCGCCGCTAACGTTGTATGTTTGATGCCTTAATTAAATATATCAGTTTTGCTATAAAACGTGCGTTTTTATCCCATATCCCATCAGGTTATGGGCCCAGTGACTGCCAGTGAGTGAAATATAAACTAATAAGTGAACAATTGCAGTGATTTCAACTAAAACAGTTCGTCGTAAATAATGTAATAAACGTGTCTATGAGCGTTAAGGTTTTGCATAGGTAATTAGTGTAACGTGGACTTCGAAGTTACGTTTCGCCGTTTGTTTACTACATTTTGTTACGAACATTTTTTTACTCATTGCTGTTGTTTTGAAGTTGAAGAAACTTCGATATGGCTACATCTATTAAGATTGACCGACTAACTGGCGATAATTACGATACATGGAAGATACATATGCGAGCAATTTTGATTAAAAATGATCTGTGGGAATATGTATCGGGAGCGTTACCAAAACCACGATTGGATGATTTAAAATATCCCGATTGGATTAAGACGGATAGAAAAGCCGAGTCCGACATATTATTAGCGGTAAGTCCAAGTGAGTTGGCTGCATTAGATGGTTTGGGCAGTCCCAAGGCTATATGGGATAAGCTGAAATCAATGTACCAGTCGAGCGGGCCAGCCAGAAAAGCCTCGTTATTAAAGAAGCTTGTACTGACTCGTATGCAGGAAGATGATGACTTGAAGAAGCACATCGCGGATTTCTTTGATGCGGTTAAGAAACTGAAAGAAATCGGTTTGATAGTTATAGACGAACTACTAGCGATATTATTGTTGTACAGTTTGCCGGATTCGTTCGCCATGTTTAGAACGGCAATGGAATCACGCGACGATTTGCCATCAACGGAAACTTTAAAGGTCAAGATTATTGAGGATTACGAAGCTCGTAAGTCCAAGACGATTGATCAGGGAGCTATGTTTGTCAAACCCATCAATAAATATAAAAAATGCCAATCTGAAAAAGAGTCAGAACCAAGGCCATAAACATAACTTTGAATGTTATCGTTGTGGTCGTCGTGGGCATTTACCGAGAGAGTGCAAAACTAAGAATATCAACAAGTACCAGCAAAACGCACAAAAGTTAGAAGGCAATAAAGTCGACAAAAAACAACAATGTTATTGAGTACTACCGAAGAGGTTATGTTGAGTGAAAAACTAAATCCTATTTGGTGCATAGACAGTGGATGCACAGGTCATATGTGCAATGAGAAGCAAATGATCAAGGATTTTACGCAACTAGACTCTGAATTGAATTTAGCTAACAGCGACAGGACCCAAATTAGTGGCACTGGTAAAGTTAAAATTTTTGTAGACACGGGCAGTGAAGAACGCCAAGTTGATATAGAAAAAGTGTTCTACGTATCCGACTTACGAACAAACTTGCTGTCGGTAGCTAAGATCGTGGGTTCGAGGTTCGATTCAGAAAGAATGATGCGATTGTAATAGACAGTAATAATAAAATCCATATGTGTGCAGATCGTGTTGGTAATTTATACCATGTTCGGATGAGTCAGAATTCTGCAAATAATGTTGAAGTAGTAAATAATTCAATGGACATGTGGCACCAACGTCTCGGACATCTCAACGAACACGACTTGAAAGCGATGAAGAAAAGTGACTTAGTACACGGGCTAACATTCAAGGATGACGAAAAATTGTCTGAATGTGAGATCTGTATTAGTGAGAAACAGGCTTGCACGCCTTTTCCAAGGAAAAGGGAAAATCGTACCAGCGAATTATTAGAAATAGTGCATAGCGATGTTTATGGTCCCATGAAGCATCAGTCTTATGGAGTTAAAAGATATTTTGTTACTTTCATCGATGATAAGTCTAGATGGTGTGAAGTCTATTTTATTGCGCGAAAAAGTGATGTACTAAACGTATTTAAGATTTATAAAGCTTATGCAGAGAATTTAACTTGAAAGAAGATAAAGAATCTTCAGTCTGATAACGGTGGAGAATACGTGAACTATGAGTTTGATGATTTTTTGAAGAAAGCTGGGATCAGAAGAAGATTGACAACACCGTATACGCCCCAACAAAATGGGATCGCGGAAAGGAAAAATAGGACATTGGTTGAAATGGCACGATGTATGATGCGTCAAGCAGGAAGTCCTCCTTCATTTTGGGCAGAAGCAATTAATACTGCTAATTATATAAGAAACCGGTGTCCAACTACAGCGTTAAATGGTGAAATACCGTTTACATTATGGAGAGGAAAGAAACCCACGGTGATATATATGCATGTGTTTGGTTTAAAAGCTTATTACAAGGACAAGGGAAAGCCGAAAGGAAAATTTGAACCACGTTCGCAATTAGGAATATTTGTGGGCTATGATATTCAATCTAAAGCATATAGAATACATGACCCAACGACAAAGAAAATTGTTGTGAGTCGTGATGTGAAGTTTATAAATGATACAGCATTTAGACATGAATATAAAGAGATACTTGATGAAGAAGAAGACACTGATGAGGAACATATAACAGTAGAATTGAATAATGAAAGAAAGGAAAATAACCGTAGGATATTGAGAAGCAGAAGAGATGGTATCAGACCGAGAAGATCGATCGAAAGAGTAACTGAACCAGAGGAAGATAGAGATAGATATCAATTATATAGAAAAAGAAACTCAACAGATTCGTGGGAAAATTTAATAGAACCTTCTAAAAGAGGTAGAGGAAGACCTCGCCTAATACGTACTGGGATGGCAGGTAGACCGCGAAAGGAATATAATACAGTGAAAGAGAATGCTACAGATAGTGAAAATGAATGTGATGAACCTAATGAAGAATTAAGCGCAGGGATAGCCATAATAGAACCAATGACGTGGAAAGATATAGAAAAGAAAGACGACGTGTATTTATGGAAATGTGCTCTAGAAGATGAGTATTTGTCACAACTCAAAAATAAAACCTGGGAAATTGTTCCACGACCTAAGAAACGAAAGGTTATTGGAAGCAGGTTTGTGTTTAGCACCAAGAGTACTGGCAAAAAAGTACGCCTTGTCGCAAAAGGATGTTCTCAACGGCCAGGGGAGGATTTTCACGACACCTCATCCCCCGTTGTGAGATCGTCATCAATAAGACTCATAGCTGCTTTGTCGGCTGAAATGGGATTAGAGATTCACCAGATGGACGTAGTAACAGCTTACCTAAACGGTTCACTCGATGAAGTGGTATATATGGAAATTCCAGATCAGTTAAGCGATGTTCTAGAGAGAGTACTCGCAAAAGAAAATATTAGATCACAGAAGAAAATGATAACAGAAAAGAACATACTTCAGACAGCTAAACGCTGGAACAAGGCTCTTGATGAATGTATGGATAGTGTGTGTTTGTTAAAGAAATCTTTGTATGGCTTGCGTCAGTCAGGATTACAGGCATAAGGTATTAGTGAGAAAGTTGAATGATATAGGTTTTGAAGCAATATCGCAGGATCCTTGTGTATTTATTGCACAAAAAGATGAGCGAATAATGTTAATTGGTATATAAATGTTGATGATATGATTTTATCTACAAATGATGATGTATGGATGCGAGATATAAAGAAACAATTATCGAATGCATTTGAGATGAAAGATATGAGCAAGATATCTACTTGTCTAGGTATTGAATTTAGTCGTGATGATGAAAACAGAGTGTATTTAAGTCAAAGATCATATATAGATAAAGTTTTAGAGCGTTTTAGTATGAGTGAATGTAAATCTGCTATCACACCTATAGATATGAATGTAAAATTAGAAAAACCTGAGCGTGTTAAATACGAAATAATGGAACAGTATCCGTATCAGAGTTTGATAGGTGCGTTGATGCATCTGGCCGTCTCAACGAGACCAGACATCGCGTATGCCGTTAACTATTTAAGTCAATTCAATACAAGTTACGATATTGAACATTGGAAGGTTGCTAAACGTGTGCTGAGGTATTTAAAAGGAACACCAGATTACGGATTAGTGTATGAAAGAACAGGTTTGCCTCTATTTGGTGTGGTTGATGCAGATTGGGGAGGAAACACGGTAGATCGAAAATCGTATTCCGGGTTTGCATTTATTTTGGCAGGTGCGCCGATCAGTTGGGAGGCGCGTAAGCAACGGACCATTGCCTTATCAAGCACCGAATCAGAATACATGGCCATTTCCGAAGCTACTAAAGAGGCCATATATTTACGTGATGTTTTGAGTATCATTGGGATTGAGTATGAGTGTGTAAAACTATTCAACGATAATCAAGGTGCGATTAAACTTGCTCAAAGTAGAAATTACCATTCACGAACGAAACATATAGATGTGAGGCACCACTTTATTCGAGATATGTGAGAGCAAGGTGTAATTGATCTGAGATATTTGTGTACTGGCCGAATGCCTGCTGATATTTTGACTAAAGGTCTGAGTGGAACAAAGCATCATGAATGTCTGCGTAATTTAGGTATGATGGATGAATGTATGTTAATGTCAAAGATACATGCTCACGACTTCGGAGGTGTTCAAGTAATACGAAGCGCGTGAGAAGTGCCACCTATCTTAAACCATTCGCACCTGTTTTTGGTCGTTCGTTCGTGCCGCGCCGCTAACGTTGTATGTTTGATGTCTCAATTAAATATATCAGTTTTGCTATAAAACGTGCGTTTTTATCCCATCAGTTGTATATTCACTTCAAAAAATAATAATTATTAAAATAAAAATAAATTAAGGGGGGCTCCCATACAACAAACGTGCGTTTTTTTGAAGTGTTTTGCGACAATGGTACGGAACCCTTCGTGTGCGAGTCCGACTCGCACTTGGCCGGTTTTTTTATTGTTTACGTTCAAAAGTGCCGCTTAGTGGCCTAGTTGAAATAAATACATTTGACTTTGAAAGTGCGTGCAGCGTGCTTAGGAAGCGCGGCCGGGGAAACACTAAATTATTCTAAGGGATAGAACTTTTTTGGCTTTAACTTTTGTTTCTTTTTTTTTATTCAGATGACGAAGAAGACTCAACTACCTAACGATAGGTCAAATCTGATTTCAAATATCATATTTTTATTAAAATCCATTTTCAATGGCTTTTTTTGCTATCTGTTGTCATGTAAAAGTAATTTAAAACTCAAATACAAAGATAAATTTTAAAAACTTCTTTACTATGTCCCGCTTTCGAAGAAAGAATCCCGCTTTTTTTACTCAAAAAGTTTCAGTCTCGAATCACCAAAAAAAAAAAACTGGCAACGCTGAATTCTTATTATATCAATATTTAACCCCCGACGGAAAAAGAAGTTATAAGTTTGACGTGTGTATTTGTGTGTCTGTCTGTGGCATCATAGCGCCTAAACGGATGAACCGATTTTTATTTAGTTTTTTTTGTTTGAAAGGTGTCTTTGTCGAGAGTGTTCTTAATTATGTTTGAATAAAATAGGTTTAGCTGTTCAAAAGTTATTCGCATTTCACTCTTTGAATCTGGATTTTTTCGCAAGATATCGTGTTAAGTGTTTCGATATTCGAATTCGATATCGAGATTTATTTTAACTATATTTTATTTTGTCACGTTGGGTGCCTTTGTCTTTCTTCACCCTGTTAGCTTATTAAGTTCTGAATTATGGTGTTCATTTTTAGAATGCATTCCATGACGTAGTAGGTGGAATTTCATCAGTTATCTTATCAGAGTGATGGTTTATTATTATTCTTGGTTTCTGTTGGTATATCATAACCAAAGATGTGAATAGGTAGAGTATATTACCTAAAGTTCGAGAAAGCAAGTAAAAAAAATACACAAAGAATAAAAGTTATACATTTCCATTTGAAACCCTGACTCCTGTGCTAGGTGAAACCTGTGTTACAGGAGTCAGTGTCCTCACCCGTTATGATTTTAATTTTTATTTCATGCTTTTTAAACTACATATAATATACCTAGTAGCAGACACGCTTCAATCGACAATCTATCGAAACACGTAATAATGACTCGATACCTTGCGATAAACTCCTGATTCAAAGAGTAAAATGCGAATAACTTTTGAACGGCTAAACCGATTTTATTCAAACATAGCTAAGAACACTCTCGACAAAGTTACCTTTCAAACAAAAAACACTAAATCAAAATCGGTTCAACCGTTTAGGCGCTATGATGCCACAGACAGACACACAAATACACAGCAACACACGACAAACTTATAACATCCCTCTTTTTCCGTAGGGGGTTAAAAATAGTAATAACCATTAAAAATAATACGTGCGTGCTCTTGTGTGGTGTGAGAGCGTGTGTTTACGCATAGGTGTGAAAGTGTGAGTGTGTTGTTTCTGTGTGTGTGTTTGTTGTGTGGTGTGAGTGATCATGGTTGGTGGCTGGACTTGGGTGATTGACTTGGTTTGATAAGTAACATTGTTGTTAATACCTTCTCTAAAATCCCGGAATCATAAACATAACTATTAAAGAAATTGCATTGGAACTAAATTATTATATTGATGAATCTTTTTATATATTTAGAGTTCCGTACTAAAACTGTTAAATTAAAGAGCTTTGTTTAATATAAAAATTAATTCTACTAAACTCTAAAACATAATAACAAGAAAAAACTAAACCTTAAAAAATGTATTTTACAAAAAAAATAGGATAGGCTTCCAAATACTAAAATATACAAATTCAAAAATAACTTTATTTTTTGGTAGGTACCAATTTTTTGCGTTAGGGACACCGATATCCAAAAACAAAATTATTTTTCACTTTGTAGTTTTTGTTATGGTTCATCCATTTAGGAGCAGTGATGACACAGACAGATACACAAATACACACGGCAAACTTATAACACCCCTATTTTTCCGTCAGGGTTTTCAAAGGCAAGAAAACATGGAAGTATGGAATTCACATAACTGGTAGAAAGTGGGCGTACTATACACTTCTGCCTTCTCCATCGAGGGATACAGGGGTGATGTTATAAAATATTCTATACTTACTTGAAATCATTCTCGCTAACATGTTTTCTGCTAATCTTCATATGTTGCTTATACGTTGCTATAGAAGAGAATGTTCTGTTGCACGGCTCACAGACTAACTCGCCGTTTGCTCTGGAAATAAAGAAATAAAAAACAAATTATTATAAAAAAAAAAACTGTTCAAAAATTATTAACTGAAAAGATAATAAAAAACTTTTTTTACAAAAAATTACAACCGACTTCCAAAAAATAAAAACACTAAAAAGTGAAATGTGAAATATAACTTCTATTTCGGAAGTCGGTGTTCCTGTTTTCGTTTCTTCGTTTTTTGACACCGCCTTCCGAAATTGAAGGAATTTTTTACTTTGTAGTGTTTTTATTTTTGGAAGTCGGTTTTATTTTTATGTATTTTTTTTTTTTTCACTTTTTAGTGGTACGTATGTTATGAAATGGTGTAATCAATAAACAAACATGCGATTTCAGCAAGCCCGAGAGCTTTGCCATTATTCATTGAAGATTTCTGTTGTATATCTCCGAAGTTTAAAATTTAAATGGGACCATGTCGGAACAAACATCTTTCAAACAATAAAATAATTTTGCAAATCCGTTTAAATATGACGGAGTTATACCCGAATACACATAAAAAAAAATTGAAACATCCGAATTGAGAACCTCCACCTTTTTACCCGACTGCCGAAGGAGGGTAATGTGTTTATCAGTCTATGTATGTATGTATGTATGTATGTAAGTATGTATGTATGTATGTATGTAAGTATGTATGTATGTATGTATGTATGTTTGTTCCTATGTGGCGTTCCAGAGACCTAACGCGTTGGCCGATTTTGATGATTCATACGTCAATCGATTCGTCTTAGCCTTGCGAGTGTCATAGGCTACATTAAAATTGGAAAATAGAAAAATGGCGGCATTTGGGCATTTAATTTTTTCTTCCAAACCCATCGTGTGGGATATCAAAGTAAAGGGATTCAAGAGGCGATTTCAAAAATATATAACACTTATATATTTAAATGTACCTAATTCGAAAAAAATGGCGGATTTTGGACGCCATTTTGTGGGGGGAATTTTTTTTTTCTAAACCCGTCGTGTGGGGTATCAAAATAAAGGGTTTTAAGAGGCGATTTCAAAAATATAAAACACTTATATGTTTAAATGTACCTAATTCTAAAAAAAAATAACTAAAAAGTTGTAAATAAAAAAAGTTACATATTCGCGAGCTGGCGGACCAAAACCAGATATATCCTCCGACTGCACAGCATGATTTTCTTCTTGTTTACGTCTTTTTAGTTTGCTTTTTAAGCAGTCGGGTTTTTTGATTTTTTTAATAATTGGGAAGTCGGTTTTAAACCTACCAACACATAGTTTGTCATAATATTTAATGTATAAATTATACCTAATACTTGTTTTTATCTTTTCAGTTAATAATTTTTAAGCAGTCGGGTTTTTTGTTTTTATAATAATTTGTTTTATTTCAGACTTGTTAGTTTTATTAGGGAACGAGTTCTCCAAATAAGTGATGTGGTAAAAAAATATTTATTTTGCTATCAAAGTAAAGGTTTTATTGAATTTGTGCTAAAATAGTAACATAAAAGTGTTACACCTCATATGTCATGATCCGTCAAGCCGTTTGGGCTGTAGAAATGGACATACATACATACTCTAGAAAAACATTACCCTTCCGAAGTCGGGTAAAAAGGCATCAGATTTTTAATCAGAGGCTCTATACAAATGAAATTCTGTCGACGGAAATGGGCAATGATTGGATAAATAACAATATTTTTTTCCAATTAAAAAAATTCTTTTTAAACAAGCTTTTTAGGTTACCGTGCATTGTCATCCAAACTGAACGTGTATGCCAAATTTCATCTAAATCGGTTGAGGATAACTGCTTTAAAATTCAGTTGCAAGATTTGACCCGAACACACATACGTATATATAAATAATTTGTTCATTTTTTTTTTTTTAAAACAAGCTTTTCTCGTATTCTTCTCAGCAAACCCATTCATTTGATACCCATATCATGGCAGTGCACAAAAAATAACTAGTCCGCCATCTTGGGCCGTCCGCCTTATTCGATTTAGAATGACGTAACTTGGCTAACCATGTGTAGTGACCTACCCATTATAAATAAGCATACAAGCGCATCACACCATAGATAAATACATCACACGTCCGGCCGGCGGCACAGCGCGCACTCGCGCAGCGTACTGAATCACTCGACTCAGCGCGCCCGCGCCGCCGCTCCAAACAAATGGGACACCACCAGCGGCCTGCGCCCGCGCTGGCGAGCCGTATCGTGTAGCGACAACAACCCTGCGTCAATGACCATCGGGCACTGAAGACTGGAGGCCGAGCCGCCTGTATTTACGTGTCGCACCGCGCACGTTTGCTACGTCATCCTCTGTCGGTATCCAACCTAGATAGCAACCATTGGTCGTATAGCTCCTCAGTACCACCACTATTCGTATCTATATATCGTGTTAGTTACACTATTTATAACTCAAGAACGGCTGAACCGATTTGGCTGAAATTTGGTAGGGAGGTAGCTAAGAACCAGGAGAAGGACATAGGATACTATTTTATCCCGTTTAGGGTAGGGTAGGGTAAGTAGGGTAGGGTAGGTATGTAGGTAGGGTAGGGTAGGGCAGATAGGGTAAGGTAGGGTAGGGTAGGTAGTGTAGGGTAGTTAGGGTAGGGTAGGTAGTGTAGGGTTGTTAGGGTAGATGAATGTTTGGTGTTTTTATGGCAAAACAAAGTTTGCCGGGTCAGCTAGTGTGTTCGGTACAATATTTGCAACCGAACAGCTCAGCACTATTGCCTGCGTGCATTTCCATAAATGCATGTATCGCAACTAGCGTCAGTTAGTGCGTGTTCGGATACCAATCGCGTAACTCCAATCAAACCATCTTAGTGTTACTTTAGCTTAGATTAACCATTTACCATTATTTTAACCAGTATTTAATATAACCATAAAACCATATTATTGCGTATCATTGAACCAGTGGTCGTAAACCAGTAACCAAACCATTACCATTCTAAGATAAAGTCAACCAAATCAACCAACTCAGAATTTAGTGCTAAACCAAGCAGGCGCTAAATTCTACATGGTCCTTCGAGCCGGATATAAAATATCGGGAATATGTTCGGTACAATATTTGCAACCGAACAGCTCAGCACTATTGCCTGCGTGCATTTCCATAAATGCATGTATCGCAACTAGCGTCAGTTAGTGCGTGTTCGGATACCAATCGCGTAACTCCAATCAAACCATCTTAGTGTTACTTTAGCTTAGATTAACCATTTACCATTATTTTAACCAGTATTTAATATAACCATAAAACCATATTATTGCGTATCATTAAACCAGTGGTCGTAAACCAGTAACCAAACCATTACCATTCTAAGATAAAGTCAACCAAATCAACCAACTCAGAATTTAGTGCTAAACCAAGCAGGCGCTAAGTTCTACATGGTCCTTCGAGCATAAGGGGACTCGGTTCGCGAAGTACAGTGAAGTGTTTGTGTGCCGGGACCTTGCAACCAGTGTTTGTGTTTTACCAGTAGATAGGGAGAGTAGGTAGGCAGTGACATCAAATTGGAGGAATTGAGCAGCTGTCGCGTAAGGAGAATATAAGGTCAGACCAAACCATTTTATACATTTTATTTTTATTTACCTATTTAATTGACCGTGAGAAGAATGGAGCAGTTAGCAGTCAGCCAAACGGAGATTTACGACTCCTTGGTTAAACTACTAACTAATATCAAGAAAGACGGGGCTGAACGTAAAACCATAGATTACTGCAAGCGGAAGTTGGAGATATTAGAAAACTATTGGAGAGAGTATCAACGTAACCATAGAAAGTGCTGTGAACTTGCTGAATTTAACCATATATATTTCACTAAAAGTTGTTTTGATAAGGCGGAGGAAGTATATCTGTCGATCAAGCAGCTAATCACCAAAATCATGGAGCACTTGCTGTCAAAACAGCAAGAACCTCACCAGCCGTCGCCGCCGGTAGAAGCGGGGACATCAAACCAAGCAGGGGATTCGTCTCAATCACAGGCACCGCAACAGCAACGTAGGGTGACGCGTGAAGACAGTAAGCTAGAAGAAATGATGAAAAAGCAGACTATCCATTTTAGGGCTTTCATGAGAACAGTAGCTTCCATAGAAATCGACCAACTGCAGAACAAGTGGGAGTTCGACGATGCATTAAAATCTCTTCAAAGTCGTTGGGCTATTATAGACAACCTGCACTGGGATATAGAAGGTGAAAACGGAGATGAGGATGTCTGGTACCAAGAAGAGTTCAGCAGATATGAGAAAATGTATAACGATTTGAAGAAAACCATCAACTCTAAAATGTGGTCTGTATCGCATCGCGACAAATCTACTCCACAAATGGATATTCCAACATTCCAAGGCAACTACCACCAATGGACGTCGTTTAAAGACTTGTTCACAGAAACCATACACAAAAATCCATCTTTATCAAACGCGCAAAAAATGCAGTTTTTAAAGAGTAAAGTAACAGGAGAAGCTGAGCGTCTGATCCACCATCTTCAGATTAGCACAGAGAATTACGAGGTATGCTGGGAAATACTGAACCACAGATATGGCAACAGTAGACTAATTTTTACGTCTCACGTCAACATATTACTTAACATTCCTAGCATGCAGCAACAATCCATCGGGGCGATTAAAAAACTGCATGATGTGACCAAAGAATGTCTCCACGCAATACAGAACCTAGGAGTAGATATCACCACCTGGGATCCGCTGTTGGTGCTTTTGTTAGCACAGAAACTTGACAGTGAGTCATTCACTGAATACATTGAGTCGGTGAAGAATCCCAGGGAATTACCAGTCCTTCAAGAATTTTTAGATTTCTTGGAAAACAAGTTTACCGCCTTAGAAGCATCAAGGCGTAAACAAGAATCAAATAACCAAAAGACCATCACCCAACAACAAAACCAAAATTATCAAGCAAACCAGAAGAAATATTATAGTTCATATAATAACCAGCAGTCATCAAACAAAAATTATCCAAACAACATGAATAATCATACGAAATCGTTACATGTGTCGCGGTCAATCACCTGCGCATTGTGTAATGCTGACCACGGGTTATGGATGTGTACCCAATTTCTGCAAATGTCGGATGAGCAAAAACTAAAAGCTGTCAACCATCTAAACTGTTGCGCAAATTGCCTATACAACCATTTAAATAAACCTTGTTTATCTAATAAAACATGTCGCAAATGCAACGCTAAACATAATTCATTGTTGCATGACGCAATTTCAACCAAAACTAGGCTAAACGCATCAGCAAAACCAAACCATAAGGCTGCGCACACACTTGCGACATCATGCGTGACCAATGATGAACAAGCAGCAGCATCATCCCATGTATCTTGGGAAGACGTATCCGAGACACTCTTAGCTACGGCTTTAGTGGAAGTTCCAGGACACAATGGCATATACCATAACATGAGAGCTTTGATTGACCAGGGTTCTCAGATTTCTTTAATAAGTGAGAAGGCGGCACAAGTTTTGAAATTACGAAGACACTCTTGCAAAGGAACCGTATTCGGCATAGGAGAAAAAGAAAACAGCTGCAAGGGAGTAATGAACATCCGAATTAAATCAATTCATAATGAGTTTGCCTTAGATGGTGAGGTCCTTATAATGAATAATCTTATCAAAAGTTTACCAAACAAATCATTCATAAAACCAACTTGGCCTCACATACAGAACATTAATTTGGCAGATCCAGAATTTAATACCAGCCGACCAGTGGACCTACTGCTTGTAGCAGATGTATACTGCAAGATAGCTTTAGGTGGCCTTTTGAGGGGCGATAGCGAGGGTCAGCCAATAGCCCAACAAACGCAATTAGGATGGTTGCTTTGTGGGACAATGACACCACGCTACAGGTGTAACGTCGTTCTTAACAAGACGGACGATTTACGTAGGTTTTGGGAAATTGAAGACATCAACCAGGAGACTGAAATGTCCACCGAAGATCACGAATGTCTGCAATATTTCCTGTCAACAACAGAGAGGCTAGAAAATGGGAGATACCAAGTACGACTGCCGTTCAAACCAGAAACCAGGGATCAGCTAGGGTCTACTAAACCATTAGCATTAGCACAATTTCGCAACTTAGAGAGAAAGTTGCAAAAACATCCAGAATTGAAAACAGAATACACAAAGTTTATGAATGAGTATCATAACTTAAACCATATGATGCCGTCAGCAACAAGTACGAAACCCGAGTGCTACCTACCACACCACTGCGTCACTCGTGCTGAGTCAACCACTACAAAATTGCGAGTTGTGTTCAACGCGTCTGCTAGATCATCATCAGGACAGAGCTTGAATGACGTCATGTACCGAGGTCCCAACCTACAACAAGATCTGCAGGAGCTGATCTTAAAATGGAGACAGTATCAGTTCGTTTACACTGCGGATATCGAAAAAATGTATCGACAAATAATGGTACATCCTGAAGATCAGTCGTATCAGAAGATATTATGGAGAGACTCACCATACCAGCCTATTCAAACATACCAACTTACAACCATAACTTACGGCACAAAGCCTGCACCATTTTTGGCTATGATGTGCTTAAAACAACTAGCTACCGAGGAAAAACAAAATTTCCCCGAGGCAGCAAAAGCATTAGAAGAGTGCTTCTATATGGATGACTACTGTGGCGGAGCAAATACTATGGAACAAGCCAAACAGCTTAAATCCGATCTGATAAAACTACTCAGCAAGGGCGGGTTTAATTTACGAAAATGGGCCACAAATGAACCAAAATTGCTCGCTGATTTAGAAAAAGATTTGTGGAACCAGCAAATCTACGAGTTTAAACAGTCCGACTCAACGAAGACATTGGGGCTAGGATGGAATCCGCAACAGGACAAATTCATCTTTGACTCGAAATTGGAGCCATCATCATTACCAAAACCAACAAAAAGGTCGCTTCTCTCCGACATATCAAAAATATTCGACCCATTAGGCTGGCTCACACCGTTAACTATCACCATGAAAATACTATTCCAGAGCGTCTGGTCATCAAGTCTTAACTGGGATGACGCACTACCAGAAGATATCAAGATCAACTGGCTAAACTTAAGAGAAGAATTAAAAGCAATCAATACCATAGAAGTAAAACGATGGTTAGGAATAAAAACCAACCATAGCTTGCAACTACACGGATTCTGTGATGCGTCAAACAAGGCGTACGCCGCTGTTGTATATTGCAAAGTCAGTAACCAAAACAATGTTAACGAGGTAACTCTAGTTGCAGCAAAAGCAAGATTAGTGCCTGTTAGTAAAGATATATCAATACCAAGGTTGGAATTAATGGGTGCCCAACTATTATCACAGCTCATGCAAAAAGTACAGACTTCCTTGGAGTCTTATAACCAGGAGATATATTGCTGGAGTGATTCAACAGCAGTGTTGGGATGGATTCAAGGAGATCCAATGAGATGGAAACCATTCGTCTCAAATCGTGTGAAAGCTATCACCAAAATAGTACCAAAAGAAAAATGGGGTTATGTCAAAACCATTGAAAATCCAGCAGACTGTGCCAGCCGTGGGTTGAGAACCAAACAATTAAAAAACCACAATCTGTGGTGGCAAGGGCCATCATGGATCCAACCATTCCAAAATCATGACATACCTCAAACCACCTATGAAACCAGCTTAGAGATAAAACGGTCTAATGCAGTAGTTGCGGCAAAATACCAGAAAACAACCATGACCATACCAAACATTATCCACCATTTATTAAACAAATTGAATTCCTTCGCAAAAATCGTACGTGTTTTTGCATGGATACTACGCCTACCTACTGCCAAGGCAGGCCGTCAACCTTATCTCACATTACAGGAACTCCGTCGCGCAAAACTGATGATTGTTAAAAGTGTGCAACATATGGAGTTTTCCAGTGACATCAGTCACTTACTTAAGAATGGGAACGTGCATTCGAAAAGTAAACTTCTACCACTACACCCCATCATAGATCAAGATGACATTCTGCGAGTAGGAGGCAGATTAAGAAACGCACAAATAAGTTCAGAGATGAAACACCCAATCATATTACCACACAACCATCGACTTACCACGCTGATAATACAATACGCTCATGAGCTAACTTACCACGGTGGAGCGCGCCTCACTTTGTCAAACATACGACAAAATTATTGGATCATCAGCGGATATTCGGCTACAAAGAAAGTCATACGTCAGTGCGTTACATGCAAGAAGCAAGAGCCTATCCAACAATATCAGCTCATGGGTGATCTACCATCATCAAGAGTGAACCCTGAAAGCGCTTTCTATCACTGTGGCGTCGACTACACAGGCTTTGTGGAAGTGAAAGCAAACAAAGGACGCGGGATAAAAACGAACAAAGGCTACATAGCGATTTTTGTATGTATGGTGACGAAGGCTGTGCATCTAGAACTCGTCTCAGATTTAACCAGCTCAGCATTCTTAGCCGCAATAAACAGAATGGCAGCACGACGCGGAGCTCCACGTCACGTCTACAGTGATAATGGAACCAATTTTGTTGGAGCCAACAGAATGCTGCAAGAAGAATACGACCAACTACAAAATGTTTTCAATGACTCATTCTTTAGAGAGATAACAGAGCTACAAATTGAATGGCATTTCAACGCACCTTCTTGGCCTCATGCGGGAGGACTTTGGGAAAGAGCCGTGCGAAGCCTCAAACACCACCTCAAGCGCGTGATTGGGCAACAAAAACTTACGTTTGAAGAATACACCACACTGCTATCAAAACTGGAAGCTTGCCTGAACTCACGACCACTTTGTGCACTATCGGAAGACCCGGAGGATCTAAACTGCCTCACACCAGCCCATTTCCTATCAGCACGACCAGGTTTAACCATAATTGACACAGCAGACGACGCCAGAACCAGGTGGCATCTAGTGTCAAAACTATTCGAAGATTTATGGAAGAGATGGAAAACAGAGTACTTGACTCAACTATCAACCAGAAACAAATGGACGAAACACCAGAAGAATGTCAACGTGGGTGATTTAGTAACGATACATGACGACAACATTCCCGCAGGAAAATGGCCAATGGGTCGTGTGATGGAAGTCCATCCAGGAAAAGATGAACTTGTCAGAGTAGTCACTCTAAAAACCAAAAACGGCTACATGAAGCGCCCTGTAGTTAAACTATCAGTTCTACCTTTAAACCAAACGGAACCAAATATACCAGAAGAACAACCACTACATCAAAGTACTAGATCCGAAAAGGAAACACGTAATCGCCCGCAACCAAACACCAGAACGTACAGTACCTATCCCAAGATAGTAAACATTGCAGTATCACTTTTACTGTTCTTAGGTATAATATTACCAACCACAGCTACATATAATATCACACAATTCGATACCAACAAAACGTTGTACTTTGACACTGTGGGTAAAGTACAATTAATTCGGGACAAGTGGAAACTAGTCACTTATTTTGACATGTCTCCATACTGGCAAGGAGACAAGGCCATCAAGGACTTTACAAGCTACCTTGATAGAACATGCGAACCAATTATGGACTCAAGTCACTGTCATATGATACTCCTACAAATACGTCACGATTACAACGAACTGCAATACTACAACCAGCTGTTGCTTAGCCAGCATTACGGCGAGCGCTTACGAACACGACGCGGCCTTATCAACGCTGTCGGCTCAATTGCAAACTCATTGTTCGGAGTATTAGACGAAAGTTTCGCAGAAAAATACAGACAGGACATTGAACTTGTGCACCGTAATCTAAAACACCAAGGTCAGTTATGGAAAAACTTGACATCTATCGTCGAAGCAGAGCACAATGTACTACAAAGAACTGAAGACATAATTGCAAAGCAACACAAAACCATAAATAAACATTTAAATGCTTTAGACAACGTTAACAGTAAGCTGCAACAGGAAATCGATGTGATGAATACACAACAGGACTTCACATTAGTCTCTATAGCTACCATGAATATGATGCAAAACTTGAAACAGATACAGGAAACTTTAATAAATACAATATCGGAAATATACCATGGTCAAATCAGTCTCCACCTTCTAACACCAGCGCAGCTCAAACGAGAGCTGCAAATTATTTATGGGCAAATGCCTCAAGATTTAGCACTACCAATAGAAAACATAGAGACAGACCTTCAGCGCATCTACAAGCTACTGAGAACAAAAGCTCGGGTCACCGAAAAGTATATTATTTTCGAAATTACATTCCCGCTCATAGCAAGGGAAAGTTTTCAATTATATAGAATAATACCAGTTCCACAACAAACCAATAACAGTATGATTACCATAACACCAATATCGGAATATGTCGCAGTAAACCTGAAAAAGGATGCTTATTTCGTACCAACTATACATGAACTTGACACATGTTTGTACCACGGAGAATCATTCATATGTGAGCTTTTCAAACCAATCCAAAATTTGGAAAATGACGAAAACTTTTGCGAAACTAGCTCAATAAACCAAAGGTGCAAAACAGAAAGAACAGCGTGCAAAAACAGATGGGTAGAATTACACTCAACGTCACAATACTTATACTTTTGTTGTGACACATATTCGATTAAAATCATATGCGACGATCAAGTTACCGTACGCCAGCTGACCCGAGCAGGGGTCATTACCATGACTCAGAAATGCTTTATTAAAAGCAAAGATTTCGCACTATATTCTTTACAACAGCAATCCAACCAATTAAACTTTTCACCAAATATGCTCGTACCAGAGCTAGACCAGATAAACCATATTGTGAACATTACAATACCAACGGAAACAGCATTACCAGAGGACATTAGTCTGAATAGATCTCTATCCATTCTTGGAGAACAGATTAAAACGCTGAAAACCACCAAAGCAGAAGTCGATGGCGTATCAGTTCATGACATCCACCAGTACACTATCGTCTACATACTGCTGGGAGTTGTACTATGCGCGGCAGCAGTCTGGATCTGGAAAAGAGCGAGTTGCTGCTTGCAGTCTACGGCCAGCCGGGCGCAGCCTCACCACAGACAGCGGTCTGTGGCGACCACGTCGGAGTCAACCAGAGTGCATAGTGAAGTGCAACCGCGAAAGCATAGTACCGCTGACCGTCAGCAAAGTGAGAGTGAACATATAGGTTTAAGTGCATATTTCGCCAGACGATGGCCCAGTGCTATGCGTAGTGCGGGTAAAAAGGAAAGGGCTACGTTGCCTACAGTGCGAAAAGAACGTGTGCTTACAGTGGAAGACTCGTTAGTTTAAAGAATTCATGTTTTTAAGAATAATCATAATTTATACTTTACCTTTGTTTACCATTTTAGAACAAGTAAATTGTTTACCATTTTATAATTACCTAATTTACTTTTGTTTACCATTTCTTGTTTAGTTTCTACCATTTATTGTTTATTTCTTGTATAATTATAAAACTAAGATGATTTGAGGAGTACTTTACCCTCTTCTTATCTCATCTTGTGCTCGGGAATATGTTCGGTACAATATTTGCAACCGAACAGCTCAGCACTATTGCCTGCGTGCATTTCCATAAATGCATGTATCGCAACTAGCGTCAGTTAGTGCGTGTTCGGATACCAATCGCGTAACTCCAATCAAACCATCTTAGTGTTACTTTAGCTTAGATTAACCATTTACCATTATTTTAACCAGTATTTAATATAACCATAAAACCATATTATTGCGTATCATTAAACCAGTGGTCGTAAACCAGTAACCAAACCATTACCATTCTAAGATAAAGTCAACCAAATCAACCAACTCAGAATTTAGTGCTAAACCAAGCAGGCGCTAAGTTCTACATAGTGTAATATATATACGATGCTTTATGAAAATAAATGTCAATTGATTCCTGTACTCATTCGCCTTTCATTTCACAAGAAACCTCACACGATCAGCAACCTCTAAACATGCATTGTCATCCAAACCAAACGTGTATACAAAATTTCATCTTAATCGGTGGAGCATAACTGCTTTAAAATTCAGTTGCAATATTTGACCCGAACACACTTACATACATACATTGCAAGTTAATTAAAAGCTTGTAAAAAAACTTGTAATAAAAATGTATGGGTTCTCCAAGTTATGTCGAATGGGGCTACCGCGTATGAATTCGCCGCTAGAGGCGCTGTTGTAGCGTGATGTCTCCGATATTTAAATTAAATTTCATAGCTTTTTGGCCAGCGTCTTCGCCCACGTGAAAAGAGTTTTTTCATCCCAAGGGAGCGTTATACCGGGATCAAAATCCCTTATTGTGCCGTAATGTATTATCCCATGTTCCATTTGGATAATTTTCGACATTTACGCGGACGAAAACTAAAAAGCTAGTCTGATATATAAACTGTTGATTTTTCTCCAATTTCAACGTCTCCAGAAGTTCCTGCCTTTCACAACTAAAGTTACTCTTGCTCAGTCTCTTCTTCTTCCTCTTCTTGACTATGCTGATGTCTGCTTTCTTGATGCGACTGAGGAACTTCTTGATAAGCTCGAACGTTTGCAGAATTTGTGCATCCGCTTCATTTTTGGCCTCCGAAAGTACGACCATGTGTCGGCATTTCGGAGGCGATTGAAGTGGCTGCCTATTCGGCAGCGCCGAGATACCCACACTCTTTCTCTACTCTTTTCTGTTCTTCACAATCCTACCTCTCCTTCGTATCTTAAAGAACGCTTTGAGTATCTTGTTCCGAGAAGCAAGCCTTGCCACTCCTTATCATCTCTTCTCCTTCGTTTTCCTCCCCACTCAACAAGTCGTTACGGTGGATCGTTTACTGTTCGTGCTGTCCGCCTCTGGAATAATCTTCCTCATTCCATACAGGATAGCCCTTCACTAGGGATATTCAGGAGAAGAATTAAGGAACATTTCCTGTCAACATGACGCATAAATATGTATTTATTTTAGATCTATGTATGTATTATGTTTAAGCATTATGTGTTGTATACTTATTTGTGTAGTGTATTTAGTTAGTAAGAATTCAAAAGTTTTTTAGTATTTGTTCTGCACATTTGTTAACTGTCCTTATTTTGTAAATCTCTCTTTAGCACTGAGGTTTGCTGTCAGAGAACCCAATTATGGGTTAAGCTCGCCTTTGTACATAAGTTTTTCTTTTGTATCTGTAATGTCTGTTTTGTGCACAATAAAGAATATGAATATATGAACATATCACAACGATAAATCGCAGCGACTAATCGCAACGACTAATCCCAGCGGCTAATCGCAACGACTAATCGCAAGTCTCACTCTTAAGGCGCAATTACCCCTGAGTAGCTGATTTTAAAATGAGAATCACGTCTAAACGGCTAGTCATATTTTTTTTGAAAAAATATATGTCATATTAGACCATTTACTTAATAATTTGATCTGAGAAAATATTGAGTTTTATTCGTATAACATAGTGTAATTAATTTGTAAAGTTATGTGTAAAACGGACAAAAACACGACAATCGCACCAAAACCGCTGGGCGTATTTTAATGAAATCGACACCATCTCAAAGACAATATAATTATCTACATTTTGATCTGAAACTTTTTTTTAAGACATAGGATAATAAGGAAGGTACAAAAATCTACTAAATTTTGGGTCGCGCGGGTGTGTCCCTCAAGGTCGTTGGCGTTAGTCGTTGTCTTAAATAGTCACTCACCTCGCCACATGACTATTGAGATGTCTCAGCAGGTTGCCTCGCCACTGGAACTTCTTGTCGCACTGAGGACAGGGATACTTTTCCTTAGCGGTGTTCACGGAGCACTTAATCTGGTCTATAAATTGTTGATGTTTCTCCGGATTTGACGAGTCCTCGGGGAGAGATTCTGTTAGTTTCCTGTAAGTGCACAAAAATCTTCTTTAAAACAAGCTTTTTTCGTATTCTTCTCAGCAAACCCTTTCATTTGATACCCATATCATGGCAGTGCACAAAAAATAACTAGCCCGCCATCTTGGGCCGTCCACCATATTGGATTTAGAATGACGTCACTTAGCTAACCATGCATTGTCCAAACGACGAAAAAATCTCAAAAATCCAAACTAAACGTGTATGCAAAATTTCATCAGTTAAATAAAAGCTTGTAAAAAGATACGCGTATATTAAAGGCTGAAGCAACAGCAATAAATTATTTAAAACAATACGTTTTTCATATTCCTCTCAGCAAACCCTTCTATTTTTCTATATTTCATTTTCAAAAGTTTGCCACCATATCAAAAAAAAAATTGGTCCGCCATACTTGGCAGTCCGCCATATTGGATTGAGAATGATGACACTTAGAAACACAGGGCACAGTCTTAGATTCGATTCTAGGGCCGGGCAGTGTTATTGCATTTGCATCTGGCATTTCTCAAAAGCCTGGAATCTAGAATGTAAAATTGTATAATGTACTAGCTGTTTCCCGCGGCTTCGCTCCCGTTGACCACCCCACAGGACACGTTTTCGGGATTAAAAAAAGTTCGCGAGCTGGCTGACCAAAACCAGATGTATCCTCCGACTGCACAGCATGATTTTCTTCTTGTTTACATCTTTTTAGTTCGCTTTTTAAGCAGTCGGGTTTTTTGAATTTTAATTAACTTTTTTTATTTATAACTTTTTAGTTATCTTTTTTTAGAATTAATTACATTTACCATATAAGTTTTATTTAATTACATTTATCACTGCGGTCTCTCTATAGATTCAAACATTTTCTTCCGTCTAGCACTAAAACCACCTTGGTTCAGGCTCTTGTATTGCCTATAATCGACTATGCTGATGTTTGTTACTCTGATCTATCCCAAGAACTTCTTAACAAAATGGATCGACTTCTTAACAACTGTATTCGCTTTATTTTCGGGCTTCGTAAATATGATCACATTTCTTCCTACCGTTCTCAGCTTAAATGGCTGCCTATCCGTCAGAGGAGATCCCTTAGATCCCTCTGCATGCTCTTCAACATCATGAACGATCCTTGTACTCCTGATTATTTAAAACAATATTTTAAAGTGTTGGGCAGTTCTCACGATCTTAACCTTCGAGCTTCCAAAAACTTACTTCTCCATATTCCTTCTCACCGCACTGGGTTTCTATCTAAATCTTACACTGTCTCTACTATAAAACTCTGGAACGTCCTTCCCCTTGACATAAAAAAAGCTGAGAGTAAATTTTCATTTAAGCGTAAAATACGGAACTATTACCTGTCCTCTCTTACATAGCGATCTTCGTCATAGTTATTATTTAAATTTCTGTTTTATTTAGAATATGATATTTATTATAATATTTATTAGTCTATTGTTTTAGAAATTATTTATGTATTTTATTAGTTAGATAGTTTATTAATATCCGAAATTTAATTATTGTTCATTTTTATTTATTTTTTGTACTCCTACCACTATTGTGTCCTTTTTAACCCAAAGGTTGACTGGTAGAGAATGCCTTGCTGCATTAAGTCCGCCTATGTATGACCATTGTACATGAAGTTTAAATAAATAAATAAATAAATAAGTATTATATATTTTTGTAATCAGCTCTTAAAGTCCTTTATTTTGATACCCCACACGAGAGGTTTGGAAGAAAAAAAAATTTTGGGCCCCCACAATATGGCGCCCAAAAGCCGCCATTTTTCTATTTTCCAATTTTAATGTAGCCAGTGACACTCGCAGGGTTAAGACAAATCGATTGACGTAAGTACCATCAAAATCGGCCAACGCGTTTGGTCTCTAGAACGCCACAAAGGAACAAACATACATACATACATACATACATAGACTGACAAACACATTACCCTCCTTCGGCAGTCGGGTAAAAATAGCCTATGTCACTCAAGAATAATGTAGCTTTCTATTGGTGAAAGAATTTTTTAATTCGATCCAGTAATTTCGGCGCCTATACGGTACAAACAAACAAACAAAAAATCATTCCTCTTTATAATATTACTAGCTGTTCCACGCGGCTTCGCTCCCGTGGGCCACCCCACAGGACCCGTTTTCGGAATTAAGAAATAGCCTATGTCACTCAAGAATAATGTAGCTTTCTATTGGTGAAAGAATTTTTTAAATCGGTTCAGTAGTTTCGGAGCCTATTCGGTACAAACAATCAAACAAACAAAAAATCTTTCCTCTTTATAATATTACTAGCTGACCCGGCAAACTTTGTTTTGCCATAAAAACACCAAACATTCATCTACCCTACAATGCCTACCCTACCTACATACCTACCCTACCCTACCTACATACCTACCCTACCCTACCCTACTTACCCTAAACGGGATAAAAATAGTATCCTATGTCCTTCTCCTGGTTCTTAGCTACTTCCCTACCAATTTTCAGCCAAATCGGTTCAGCCGTTTTTGAGTTATAAATAGTGTAACTAACACGACTTTCTTTTATATATATAGATTAGTATAGATAGTATAGATTTAGTCATGACTTACCTAAGTTTTAATTGTATTTGATGTTTAGAACTAGTTTTTACATGTTTCTGTAAATTCGATGTATTTGTAAACGATAACCTGAAAATAATAAAACATCTGTAGTAGTATATTTTACTGAAGTTTGTTAGGGTTCCGTACCCAAAGAGTAAAAACGGGACCCTATTACTAAGACTCCGCGATCCGTCTGTCTATCTATCTGTCTGTCCGTCTGTCATCAGGCTGTATCTCATGAACCGTGATAGCTAGACAGTTGAAATTTTCACAGATGATGTATTTCTGTTGCCGCTATAAAAACAAAAAAAAACGGCAAAAATATAACGTTTGTTGTATGGGAGCCCCCCTTTAATATTTACTTTATACTGTTTTTAGTATTTGTTGTTATAGCGGCAACAGAAGTACATCATCTGTGAAAATTTCAACTGTCTAGCTATCACGGTTCATGAGATACAGCCTGGAGACAGACGGACAGACGGATCGCGAAGTCTTAGTAATAGGGTTCCGTTTTTTCCCTTTGGGTACGGAACCCTAAAAATGAACTTCCACAAAATAAGTTTAAGGCGATGATAGCTCAGTGGTAGTGACGTCGGATACCGAGACGAAGGTCGCGGGTTCGAATCCTACAATGAGCTTGAGCTTTCGGTGAAGGAAAACATCGTGAGGAAACCATAGCACGGTGGTAGGGTACTTTGTAGTACCCGCCTGGCTGGCAACCACCCTCAAGTTGAAAATCTGTCGCCAAGCACCTTCCGGTGTGTTCCGACAGCAGCACTTGAGAGCCAGTTCCCTTCTAGGCTTTGTGTGCTTACCACCATCGGCCACATCATCACTGACCACGGTGAGATTGTGGTCAAACACAGGCCTATACATAGTAAAAAAAATAAAAAATAGTTATTACTAAACAAAACTAGACCTTGTAACAAACTTTATAGAGTTGAAATTCGTCCTTAGAACTCTACTATTATGACTAGATTAGTGCAACCAAGCAAAAAAAAAACCGGTCAAGTGCGAGTCGAACTCGTGGTGACTAATTTTTTAAAGATATGGGCAAATTTAGATTTTTGCGAAAACTTGTAAGTACCAAAATTTACCTTAATTTTCAACTTTTATTATTATTTCTGGAATTTTTCCTTTATTTGTGCTGTAAGCTTACTTTTTGCCAAATTTCGTGATTCTAGGTCAACAGGAACTACTATATAGATTTTCGACCCAAAACCAATAGGGTACTTCCGGTTGACCTAGAATTTCCAATTTTGGTTAAGCACAAGGAAAGGAAAAAGGCAGAAATAAAAAAAATTGGTACTTACAAGTGTTCACAAAAATATAAATTTGCTTATATCTTTTTATCGTATTGACTCAGGAACTTGATTTTTGTACACCTAATAGGGACAGTAGACCTCAGTATCTGGTATAAATTTCAATTTGCTATGTCCACGCATTCCTGAGAAAATCGGTGGTGACACGGACAGTCGGACAAGAAAATAATCTTATTAGGGATCCTTTTTTACCTTTTGAGGTACGGAACCCTAAAAAGATCTTGTTTGAGTTGAGATTCGGGTCTTACCGGCATGGTTCACAATACGGCTTCCGTTTCTGCCCGGTCTCTATCCGGTGCGTTTCCACGTGTTTTCTTAGAGAGGCCTTCCATCTGAAACTCTTGTCGCAGAACTCGCACGAAAAAGTCGCTGACGACTGCTTTGTACTGTAAAAAGAGATACAAATATGTGATACTAGCATTTCCCAAGGATACGGGGTCCCAGCGCTAACAAAGAAAATTTGGTTCAAATAAATGTCACTAGATGGCGCGATATGCATCGATTTGTATATAAAATTAACATTTACTATGTTGTATGTTCTTGTTTAATCAACTCTCCTAAGCACAAAATTATGGAGTATTGGGCTCATAATTCACATTTCTAAGATTATTTGAACGGAGCATTTAAAATTGATGCCCATAGATGGCGCGGTTTTAAATTTCTGAGGCATGCACCCGATTTTTTTAATTTGTATTGTAACACATTTTGGTACAATGAAACTTTAAAAAAACTTGCAAAAAATACTATAAAACAAATCGTCCCTGTATTTAAAGAAAAAATAGTCACGAACCGAGAAATACCCTTTTACTTGCAAGTCGCTGCTAACACCATCTACACAGCCGTGGAACGGAACCGATCGTTATCGAAGTACTTATAAAAATAATCATCTTAATCAGACGAAAAACGCTAGTTACGTCGGCACGGTTTCTTTGTTTGGGATGAAGCATCTGTATGCTAGGTCTTATATTATCTGTGGTCGGGGTCGGCTTCCCGTCTAACTGGATTATGGTATTTTACATGGACCGACCCCCAGCATATCTGATCCACACATTCTCACAACCCAGTAACTGGGTATCACGATACCTCCTTGACAAGACAGTGGCATTCCTCAGAAATTTAAAAACGCGCCATCTATTGCCATCAATTTTAAATGGTCCGTTCAAATAATCTTTGAAATGTGAAATAAGAGCCCAATATTCCATAATTTTGTGCTTAGGGTATTGTATGTTCTTGTTTAATCCATTCTGATTAAACAAGAACATACAATTTTTATGGTCAATTCCAAAACATACAATTTTTATGTTGAAATGTTAATTTTACACACAATTCACATCAGTATCATACCGCGCCATCTAGTGAGATTTATTTGAACCAAATTGTATTTCTTAGCGCTGGGCCGTGCCCCGACATAGTTAGGAATAAACAGGAAGTAGATGACGTTACCTATTATCTTCCGTGCCGTCTGCATCATCCGTTGTGCCACCATTCTGATGACTTTGTACATCTATCTCTATTGATGGGCTGTAAGCAAATCGATTAACATTAAGATTTAGTCTTTTTCTTTTCGAGTCGATGAGAAACTCTTTATAAATTTTGGGCCCAGTAGGTGGCCACGCCGATTGCGGCGTCAGTGGCGAGCATAAGGTCTTCCAAAGTGCACGTGTATGGGCACATGATACACACCAGCATGTGTGCCATATTTTGCAAAGGGGCACCGCACTCACACTGGGTATCAGACGGGTCTATAAAACCCCACTTTGCCAAATTGTGTTTGCAGCGGCCTACTTGGGTGCGCAAACGATTGAGTGCTTTCCATATAGGCCACTGCAGTTCACGTCCAGGTGGCAGGTGTTCCTGGGGTTTTAAGAAGTCGGGTGGTGGTAGGTGAGCTTCTCTCCACAACCTGCCCCTAACTATAGGCGGTGGGTCTTGGATGGCCCGTGTGCATCGAAGAAAACTCTTCCGACTCTTCAGTCTACCCGGGGTTGTAGTGTGATCGTAGAGAAGATTTAGTCAATAAACCATTGATAAATAAACTTTTTTACAAAAAATACTACCGACTTCCAAATAATTGAGTTTTTTTTTGTAAAATGTTTTTTATTTTTCACTTTTTTTTTTTTTTTTTTTTTTTTTTATTTATGATGGGTTTGCTCTTGACTCTAGTCTAGGTCGGTGACAGAGACAGAGTCGACGATGGAGTGAGCTTACCCAGAAGAAGCCTGTTCACTCTAACTTTGAAGAGATTCGGGTTGTATGCGTTCGGAAACACAGACGCAGGCAGTGAGTTCCACTCTTTTGCTGTGCGCATTATGAAGGATGTTTGGAAGCGCTTGGTGCGAATTGGTGGAATGGCAACGAGGTGAGGATGATAACTTGCAGTGCGTCTAGATGTCCGATGGTAGAAGGGGGCCGGTGGGATGAGGTCGTGGAGTTCATGAGCACACTCGCCGAAGTACAGTCTATAGAAGACCGACAAGCAGGCAACCTTACGGCGATGAGCCAAGCTTTGAAGCTTTGCATCCACCAGTTTGACGTCGCCAATTAGTCTCTTAGCTCTGCGTTCTACTGAGTCAAGCGCGGCAAGTTGATATTTAGCTGAGCCATCCCAGAGGTGGCTGCAATACTCCATGCAGGATCGGACTTGCGCCTTGTAAAGAGTTAAAAGCTGTCCAGGCGTAAAGTATCGCTTCACTCTGTTTAGGATGCCCAGTTTTTTTGCCGCAATTTGGGCTTTGTACTCAATGGAGGCGCCGAAGTTGAGACTGGATGTCAACTCCATGCCAAGAAGCTCGAGCCGATCAGTCACAGGAACAGACGCACCCCGAAAAGTAGGCGTTTGGATGAATTGAGTTCTCTTTGCGGTAAAAAGACATGCCTGTGTTTTGGTGGCGTTAAAACAGACCAGATTGTCATCACCCCACCGGGAGACAAGGCTTAAGGTCAAATCTGTCCGCTCCACCATAGCCTCTCTCAAGGAACGAACTTCATCCCCGCTGGTTTTTGCGCTGGACAAGTATCTCTCTGAAACAGTACTATCATCTGCGTACCCAACAATACAAGATCCAGCTACAAAAACCAGCTGGGATGCCATAAGCAGGAAGCTTGCTGAGTAGACTAGCGTGCCAGACCCTGTCAAAGGCCTTCGAGACATCAAGCGATACAGCAAGTGCTTCGCCGTGCCTCTCGATGGCTTCGCCCCAGGAGTGCGTGACAAACACAAGAAGATCGCCAGTTGACCGTCCCCGGCGAAAGCCATATTGACGGTCACTGAGGAGATCATTGTCTTCAAGGTAGGTCAGCAACTTACTGTTCAGTACCCTTTCCATAACCTTGCACAGTATGGAGGTAATGGCTATCGGACGGTAGTGGGCAGGGTCTGCACGGTCGCCTTTTTTGGGCACTGGTTGTACATTTGCAAGCTTCCAGGATTTCGGCACCGTTCTATTTACAAGAGAGAGGCAGAACAAGCGAGTCAACACAGGAGACAGTTCAGGCGCACACTGCCTCAATACTCTCGCTGGAATGCCGTCAGGCCCGCTGGCCTTGTTCACGTCTAGGCTGCACAATACTCTCCGAACCTCTTTAGTGTGGACTGCGATCTCCGGCATCGAAGAGTCACAATGAGGTATAGTAGGTGGTTGCTTAGAGCCAGCGTCCAGACGCGAATTACTTGCAAAGAGAGATGCAAATAAATTTGCTTTCTCAATAGCAGAGTGAGCCAGCGACCCATCAGGTTTCAGCATAGGAGGCAAAGTGGGACGACAGAAATTGGTTTCAACCGCTTTAGACAGGGACCAAAACTGCTTGCTACCCGGAGGGTGCAATGCCAGCTTGGCCCCGATACGTCTAATATGGTCAAAACGTGCCCCACGCAGAACCCGCTTGCAGAGCTTGGCGGCAGAATTAAAGGCTCTTTTCCTCGCGCGAACCCTACGCGCTCTAACTTTGCGATCGCGGGCCTTGACCCAGGCTTGGTAGGCAGACTCTTTTCGGGCCTCAGCGTGGGCGCATTCTGCATTATACCAAGGCCGGAATTTGTGACCGAGCGGGATGTCGGAGAATGGAATAAAATACTCCATTCCCTGCCGAATCACATCCGCAACCACGTCCCTAAGTTGTACCTAATAGGCAAGTTCTTTAGTAAGGTACCTATAATGCCAGAATAGATTAGCCGAATATAATGAGACTTGAACATAACCGGTGAAATGACAGGGTACCAAAATTAACTGTACATATCAGCATACCTACTGGCGTGATGTTATGAAATGGTATAAACAATAAACAGACATGCGATTGCAGCAATCCCGAGAGATTTGCCGTCATTTATTGAGGTGTTCTGTTGTATATCTCCCAAGTTCTTCATCAGATCTTCACCAAATTCTAATGAGACCAATTTGGAAACATAATCTTTCAAACAAATTTACAAAATCGGTCCACTATTGACGGAGAAATCGGTGAACAAAAAAAAAACAAACGTTAAGTCGAATATAGAACCTCCTCCTTTTTGGCAAGTCGGTTAATAAAATGAAACACAAACACACATAGAAGCGTCTCTAGCCCATGTGGCACCCGTGTGCAATCATTACCCTAGCGCCCTCTAGTAAGCGCGCGGTCAAAATGGAATGGGTACAAATAACAGCACATTACCACAAACTGTAAAGTTCCCCAATGGTTAATAAACTTTTACTACGTACTTTATATTCGTATAAAGGTAAAATTAAAAAAAATAAACATTAATTTATTGGCGCTTATGGGCTCATTGACTTAATGTAGAAAAGTAGTGTCATTGTCTATGGAAGCGTGCTGCGCAGTCATGCGCAATGAGAATCAAAATTGCCCGCCATACCAGATATTTTTTCCGTTTCCACTTATGTTTTATTTCAACTGTATGAGTGAAGATAAAATAGTGTATGCAACGGCATATAGGTAATTAAGTATTAAAACACTCGCGTGTTATTATTATCAAATTCGGCTTCGCCTCGTGTGATAAACCCACGCTCGTGTTTTGATAATCCCTATTATATGACCATTGCATAAACTACTATTTTATCCCGGGCATATATATGTTCCCTGGAATAATTTTCGACTTTCACGCGGGCGAAGACGCTGGCAGAAGCTAGTACATTATAATTTACTCACCCATGATAATGCACCATTTCATAATGTTTTATAACAGCCCTCTTACTGGAACACCGCTCCGCACACGCTTCACATTCATACCGCCGTGTATGTTTGTTTGTATGATAGTTGTATGACACCTCGGAAGCAAAGGAACACTCGCAGATATCGCATTTGAAGTTTTTTGAGTTCTGTGAAGAAAATAACGTGATCAGGCGCAGTTCCAACCGCTTCACAAGCTTTGCAAGCGGAAGTGGCACACCACCAGCTTTCAAACTCCGGGCTGTAACATCCAAATACATTGTTCCCGACTTTGGAATTGAACCCAGGAGACTGCGCTTACCAGCCAGACTTGCAACCATAACACCTATGGGGCAGTTAATAGGCTTATATAACACTAACTTTAGCCCGCGGCTTCGAGCGCTTTAAATCTGTTTTGTCATCCCAAGGGTGAGACCCTACTATCTCGATATCAAATTTCATCTAAATCGGTTCAGCCTTCGATCATAGCCAATAACCAACTAGATAGCGGGTCACGTACAAAATACAATGCTAAATTCTGTCCGCGTCAATATATACTTACTACCCTACATCTCAGATCAAATAAAAAGTCAAGATGGAATGCAAACAACAAGGTGACGCCGGTTAAATTAAAACTACGCATTGCCGTACACATAATTACACGCACACACGTACAACGAAACTACGCCTTAGATTGTCAGCCGAGCTCCTCGGAAACAGTACTTCAGTAATCAGAACTCTGTACTTTGTTATGCTAGTATTATGTTATCTGTGTCTTTGTGTAAATTACATCCCATCAAAAACATAACTTGTAAAAACCGGCCAAGTGCGAGTCGGACTCGCACACGAAGGGTTCCGTACCATTATCGCAAAACACAGCATAAAAATCACGTTTGTTGTATGGGAGCCCCCCTTAATTTATTTTATTTTAATTTATTAATTATTATTTTTTGAAGTAAATATTACACTAAACATTCTGTGAATATTTCAGGCGTCTACCTGTTGCCGTTATTAATATCGAGCAAAAAACGGCAAAAATATCACGTTTGTTGTATGGGAGCCCCTCTTTAATATTTACTTTATACTGTTTTTAGTATTTGTTGTTATAGCGGCAACAGAAATACATCATCTGTGAAAATTTCAACTGTCTAGCTATCACGGTTCATGATATACAGCCTGGAGACAGACGGACGGACAGACGGACAGACAGACAGACAGTCAGACAGACAGACAGACAGACGGATCGCGAAGTCTTAGCAATAGGGTCCCGTTTTTACCCTTTGGGTTCCGAACCCTAAAAAACACAAGTCTAACGGCGCAGTTCTTCTAGCTCAAAAAATTATGAGATCGAATGTAAAACTAAGTCAGATAATTTATTGAGTAGGTACCTTAACAATTCGCTTGCAAACAAACGCATTAACTGAGTTTGTTTTACTTTTACACAACGGTTCCACATTACTGTGTTTAACTAATGTAAAAACAAATCGGTTAATTTGTTTATTTGTAATCTAAATGTTAAGGTAACACTGAAACATCAGGCTTCTAGCTTTATCCACAACGAAGTTACAGGGGAGTCGAAAATGTCCTGAATGGCTTCGAGAAAAGGATGGTACATCCTTTTCTCGAAGCCATTCAAGACATTCAGGCTGTGTCCTTGTTTTTTTTTTGGGTCTATCCCACCGCACTATTCCCAAACCACTGCAACTCCTGAAAGCTAGAATCAACATTGGCGACCACCAGAAAAGCGCCGACGCAATGAAGCTCGACGGAGTCCGGGAGAATGAATTTAACTTTATTGGATCCCGCAACGAAATTATCAGAATGGAATAACGGAGGAGTCGGAAAAAAATTGAAATTTCCACTTCCCTCCATATCAAGCAGGAGATAGAATAAACAAGGCCAATAGGCACAAAGGGTCGTCTACAACTGGGATAAGCCCAGTTGCCTAGCACCACGGATAAAAATTTGCATTCATATTAATGGGTTCTAACATTGTGAGCTGTTATATTTGATTCCAATAATAGGTTATGTCTCGAGAATACCCGAGAATTAGTTTTTTAGAGATTCATTTTTAACCTATTATTCGTTTACAACGTGTCTTTGTTTGCTGGACTTAGTGAGGGCACTAGCATGCCCCCAGATATTTTAATACCACTGCTCTCAAAACGGTAAAGAAAACATTGTGAGGAAACCGATATATACTATGAAAAAAAATTCGAAGACATGTGACACTTCTTCTCACAGAGAGCTGATTAAGATTTAATAAAAATTTATAACTATTAAATAGTGAATGCAAATATTATGTTGCAACATTATATTATAGTTATCTTTTTATTTTTATTTTCTTAACGCTCTTCTCCTGTTGAACTATATTCGCGCAATATTATAGAACAATTTTATCAACGAAGTCTTTCATTTACTAAAGTAATCACAAAATCCTTCAATAACTTACCAATTCATGCTTCACACTGACATGATCTTTTAAATCCTCTGCATTAGGGAACGACAAAATACACCTCTCACACCTAAACATGGCATTTACATAATCTTCTTTTAACATGGCCAGTCTTCTTTCCTCTGTTAATTCTTCTCTACTCAACTCTATTTCTTTATACAGCTGTACTTCTTTTCTCTTTCGTTTCTTCTTTTTCTTAACCATTATTCTGTTCAAGCGTTTTTCTTTTTTTGCTCCAATATTTATTATTTTTTCGTCATCAGAGTTTGTGTCAACATTGCATTGTATTGAGTTTGTGTCATTGTTGTATTCTGCCTCATTTTCTGGGGAGTTTGGTTGTTCGTTGTTTTCTGTTGTTATAATTGCGAATGATTGTTGTTGTTCAGTGTTGTTTTGTAGAGAAAAGTTGTGTAGTTTGTGTGTTGTCAGTCTTGGTACAGGTTGGAGTTTTGATAGGTTTGTGTTCTGCAACATATAGAAAGAGTTTTTAAAAATGTATTTTATTAAAAAAACCGGCCAAGTGCGAGTCGGACTCGCACACGAAGGGTTCCGTACCATTATCGCAAAACACTGCAAAAAAATCACGTTTGTTGTATGGGAGCCCCCCTTAATTTATTTTATTTTAATTTAATAATTATAATTTTTTGAAGAAAATATACAACTAAATATTCTGTGAATATTTCAAGCGTCTACCTGTTGCCTTTATTAATATCGAGCAAAAAACGGCAAAAATATCACGTTTGTTGTATGGGAGCCCCCCTTAAATATTAATTTTATACTGTTTTTAGTATTTGTTGTTATAGCGGCAACAGGAATACATCATCTCTGAAAATTTCAACTGTCTAACTATCACGGTTCATGAGATACAGCCTGGTGACAGACAGACGGACAGCGAAGTCTCAGTAATAGGGTCCCGTTTTTGCCCTTTGGGTACGGAACCCTAAAAATGAGCCTTTTCCTTAAGTTTGCCATATGCCATTACTGCCCAGAATTTAATCCTAATTAGCGACACTACCGAAAGGTCTATTATACAGCATGTTTTTTATTACAGCATTAACATTAGAAACGGGAAATTTACCATGTGTGTGTGTTTGTTGTTGTGCATGTGTGTGTTGTTTGTTTGCTGTGTTGTTGTTGTTTTTGCATGTTGTGTCCATTTTGTTGTTGTGTGTTGTTTTACATGGTAAATAACCCGTTTCTAATGTTAATGTTAGTGACCATGACAGTTTAAAAACTTATATAAAGCATGTTTTTTTTTTTCAATTGTTTTTTTTGGTGTGTGGAAAGCAGACATGTATCCGAAGAAACTTAAATTAATTAATTACCGGGTAAAAAGGGGCGAATAGGACCGCAGGGGTGAATGGGAACAAAACTTTGATAAGGATTTAAACTGTGATACCACTTTATTGGTTTCAAACAAAGCATCGCTTTTTTAAGTAATTATTTAATATATTTGAATACCTACTAAGATGTTGTAAACAATTTTTTAATAGCATGAAAATTCCATTCAAAATTTTGTTTATTTTATTTTTTTTATTTTTTATATTAGCCCCTGCGGTCAGCCCCGGATCTACGATTTTTTCGAACCGGGGCAAAACCTTGATAGTGGCGCCTCCTACCTCCTACCTTCCTTATTATATAACCAGGAAATACTACAACTTTACACAGCGTGCTTTCTTTTCTGCGAAAGAATCTATTAGCTCGTCAAAGTCCGTCGCATAGGCAGTTTTGTTTTCAATGGCTAGGATTGCGAGGCCAGATAGACGATCCTGACTTATTGTAGAACGTAGATTTGTAAGTTTTAATTATCACTTAGTATGTGTTCAAAAACTAACTGAGCGTATGGAAATAGAAAAGTTTGTTTTTCAAACATATTATATTAAGATTCGATTATTTGATAAAAAAGAGATTGTAGGAAAAGACGCTTCATTTGGTCGATATTTCGAATTCTTGTTTCAAGGATTTGGCGCCCCCATGAAACTGCCGCCCGGGGCAAGTGCCTCGGTTTGCCCCCCCTTAGATCCAGGTCTGCCTGCGGTCCTATTCACCCCGTTTTACGGTACTAAAACATACCTGTTTGATATAATCATAGAACAAAGAGTATGAGGATTTAACTTGTTGCTTGAACCTTGAGAACCTATTCATCTGTGCATCACATTCCCAACATAGCCACATTGGTATACGGTCTCCTTCTGAAAACTGAGAAAAAAATAAAGTTTAGAAGGTTTTTCTACGCTATTGAATGGCAATCAAGGACCTTGTGGCTTAAAATAACAGCCCCACGGGCCGATCTTTAAAATTAAGCAACACTTGCAGAGGTTGATTTGTGAATGTGCAACCATCTTTTACACAGCGAGATTCCTCCATGCCTTAGAAAGCACTTTAAGCCTAATTGTGGAGAGTCAGAAGCATACATTTTTGGGGGCTGAGTCACCCGCGTCCGTAGGAGAGTTACCCTTATTGCTGTTACCCTACACGTGGTCCCCGGGTGGTGCTAATCAGGTGACACTACTGGTGGTTGGCTTCGGCCGAAGGCTTGTGACCACCCACCGGGCAAAGACGTACCGCCAAGCGGCCTAGCCGTGTTCCGGTACGATGCTCGGTGTAGCCACTAGAGGAGTTGGGTCAAGATAGTTGTTCCACTGCATGCTGACCAGCCTGACTCGCACTGTTTTGGGCGTATCGGGAGACTAGTTGCGGAGGGTAGCGGGATCCGAGGCACGGTGCGCCGCTGGCCGACCGCAGGTAGTTGGGGGCCCAAGTAGTGTGCCAGCCACACACGAAAGGCTGTCCCGCCAACTGTCGAAAAAGCCCGGAATGCACCATCGTGCTGGTTGGCGACCAGATGGGAGGGCCCGATGGACATCTCCGGGGGGGCTCGGGCGTCCCCGCAGTCTCCGGACTAGTGCCTCAATGATGGCGTCCTTTCAGTGTGTGTCTGTAGGTTAGTAGCGTGGAACCTCATCTCACTTCCTTCTCCTCACCTTTCACTCTTAAATAAAAATGGCAAGAAGCAAAAAGAAAACTGGAGTAAAACAGCGGCTGCACCCCCTCCCTCACAAAGTGCACCTCACTAATATTAGAGGTCTGCACTCCAATCTCACCTCAGTCCACCATCATCTGGAGACTGAAAAGCCAGCACTGTTTTTCCTTACGGAGACGCAGTTAGGAAGTCCGTCTGACGTGTCGTACTTATCCTACCCAGGGTTTACCCTGGAGCACAATTTCAAACCACGTGCGGGTGTATGCATGTATGCCCGTGACGACACTTGCTATCGGCGTCTCCGTAACCTTGAAGACTCCAGGTTCTCAGTTCTGTGGGCTCTGGTGGACACAGGGCTGGATAAGATTATCTACGCCTGTGTCTACCGCTCGCACAGCGGTGATCAGGAGACGACCAGGCTCATAGAGTACCTCAGTGAGGCGGCTGATGCGGCACAGCAGCGGTATCCTTCCACCCAATTAGTGCTACTGGGGGACTTTAATGCCCACCACCAGGAGTGGCTCTTCCCAAACCAGTGCACTGACCATGCTGGTCGAGAGATGCGCAAGCTTGCGCTAGCGCTAAATCTCACCCAGCTGGTCCAAGGGGCAACGAAGGTGCCAGATGTTGATTCGCACACAGCCAATTGCTTGGACCTTCTGCTGACAACAGATCCAGACAGATACTCAGTGTCGATATCTTCACCTTTAGGTAGTTCCGACCACTGTCTGGTGAAGTCTGTATCCGTCTACTCCCCGCCCGATCCCAGCCCAAGAGGCACCCGGCGGGTATGGCGGTACAAGTCAGCAGATTGGGATGGGATGCGATCTTTTTTCGCATGCTATCCTTGGCAGCCCACTTGCTTCTCTTCGGACGATCCATCGGCATGCGCTGACGCTGTGACTGATGTGTTGCGTCGGGGGATGGAGTACTATATTCCATTCTCTGACGTAGCAATGTCTAACGTCGACCGACCATGGTTTGGAGCCGAGTGTAACCACGCCAACGCGGTTAAACACAAAGCCTACCAGGCATGGGTTGACGCTCGAACGCGCAAAGCAAATGACGTGTGTCAGAAGAAGAGAGCCTTTAACACGGCTGCCAAGTCCTGCAAAAAGGTGATGCGAAGAGCACGGTTTGACCACATTAGCAGAATCGGGAACAAACTTGCTTCATACCCAGCGGGTAGCAAAGCGTTTTGGTCCCTGGCTAAATCGGTCGAATCAAATTTCTGTCGCCCCTCACTACCACCACTGCTGAAACCTGACGGGTCATTAGCCCACTCCGCTGAGGAGAAGGCAAACTTGTTTGCTTCCCTTTTTGCGGAATCTTCGCATCTGAATTCTGATGGCGCGCAGCCTCCTCCTTTTCCTGATGGATGTGTGACGAAAATGTCGGACATCCGCATCCATTAAAAGGACGTCCGTAGGGTGCTGCGTAGCCTTGATGTGAACAAAGCGAGTGGCCCTGATGGGATAACAGCAATTGTACTTAAAACCTGTGCGCCTGAATTGTCTCCGATCTTGACACGCCTGTATCGCCTTTCCATAGAGACTGGAAAAGTGCCGAAGGCTTGGAAGCAAGCCAACGTACAGCCCGTGCCCAAGAAGGGCAGTCGAGCTGACCCGGCCAACTACAGACCCATATCTGTAACGTCCATCCTCTGTAAGAGTATGGAACGTGTGCTCAACGGTAAGCTCCTGGCATACCTAGAAGCGAGCGACATCCTCAGTGACCGACAATACGGCTTCCGCCGAAATCGGTCCACTGGGGATCTTCTAGCGTATGCCATTCACATCTGGAGTGAGGCCATCGAGAGACACGGGGAAGCGCTAGCCGTCTCCCTCGACATCTCGAAGGCTTTCGACAGGGTCTGGCACGAAAGCCTCATTGGTAAACTTCCTTCCTTCGGTCTGCCCAGTGGTCTGTGTGATTAGATTGCGGACTTCCTGAGGGATCGATCCATCCGAGTGGCCAAAAGGCTTATTGGCAACGATGCACTGGTCGCCTCAAAGCTCCAGAGCCTCGAACATCGACGCCGAGTTGCCAGCCTGTCGGTTTTTTTAATCGGTTACATTTCGGGGAGTGTGCGACGGAACTGCACAATTTGATTCCACCTAGCCCTTTCCATCATCGGACTACAAGACTTACGGCCATGCGCCATCGGTACATGGTGGACATCCCTCCCATACGCACAAAGCGTTTTGCTAATACTTTCATTGTACGCACAGCTAAGGAGTGGAACTCCCTTCCGGAGCCTTTGTTCCCTGATAGCTACAACCTTGGGGTCTTTAAGTCAAGAGTGAATAGGTTTCTTCTAGGTAAGCGTGCTTCACCGTAGACCGCATCATCGCTTAACATCAGGCGAGATAGTGGTCAAACGCGAGCCTATAGATTATAAAAAAAAAAAAGAAAAAAAAAAAAAAATATATATAAAAAACCAGCCAAGTACGAGTCGGACTCGAGCACGAAGGGTTCCTTACCATTATCGATTAACCAGCACAAAATCATGTTTGTTGTATGGGAGCCCAACTTAAATATTAATTATTCTGTTTTTAGTATTTGTTGTTATAGCGGCAACAGAAATACATCATCAGTGAAAATTACAACTGTCTAGCTATCACGGTTCATGAGATACAGCCTGGTGACAGACAGACACACTGACAGACAGACTGACAGACTGACAGACCGACTGACAGACAGATTGACAGACAGACAAATTCTGGAGTCTTAATAATAGTGCCCGTTTTTACCCTTTGGGTACAGAACCCTATAAAGTACTCAGAAGCCAGAAAATTTGACACAAGTCTTGCCAAGAGGTATTGTTTTAGCCAGTTAGTTGGTTGTGGAGGCCAGATAGGCAGTCGCTCCATGTTATTTACATGGAGCGACTGCCTATCTGGCCTGGACTTGAAGTTGACCCCAAGACGACTGGGAAAAGGATCTAAAATGCAGATTGATTGAATCAATAAACACTTCTCAATCAGACCTGAAGTCTGGATTTGTGGTTCCCATCACATGGTTCTTATTATACTATTGCTGAAATATGGACATTCCAATATTATATTTGTATGGAAATCAAGTAGTTTGTTAGAGCATCCATAGGTTCACTGAAATAATTTGCAGAACCACCCCACAGATGATGTCCCACATCCGTGTCTCCGTGAAAGACACCTGCATCATGCAAGACCTTTGCGAGGCCAGCGCTAAGGCTATCTATGTGGCTGAATGCTGGTCAAAGAAAATTTTGTAAAAGGAATCATCGACAAAAAGAAATAGTTTGTTGGTGGAGTCTATGGACTTTTATAACAGCAGACTACACTTCACATTTGTTTTTTTTTAAGGAAAGTATGAGTAACATACTAGCATTATGTCGGTGTTCAGAAAATTATAATAAGGCTCACCACCTATTAGATGGGTATTTATAACATGACTGCTTACCCTTCGAACATATACGTAGGCGTGATAGTATGTCGATAAATCAATACATTTTTGTGATATCTAAATATATAAATAGAGAATCAAGTGATACAAAATGGGTGCCGAGACGTAGATTTTAGGTTTAAAAACATACAGAATGTCATAAAAGTGTGAACTTACAGATGTTTCGCTTGCAATTTGCATAAAAGATTGTTTCTTCCAGTATTCCATTAGAAGCACCATTTTCCTGCCGGAACTGAGACAACCACAACAAATAATATTTTCGTCGGATTCCATTCTAGTTTTTTTAGGAAATGACCAAGTTTTAAAACAATCTTCATTCAGAAATTGTAAATAAATAATAAAAAAAAACAATGTGTTTTACGCGAAAGGGTACGCTACGGCCATTATGGCTTAAATGTCAAATACGTTTAGTTTTCAGTCAAGCGCAAAAATGTAAATATCACTTCAAGATTTCGAGAAACAGTTAAAATTTTGTTTCAATATAAACTGTTGACAATAATACATTTAATTACATTTTTAACATATTTTGTCGCGTGAATTTCCGTTTAAAATCATCCAGGCTAATCATGCATGAATGTCTAAAATATGACACCAAAACGAAGTTTCATTTAACGTTCCGTTTGACGAACAATCGTGAAAGTAGCAATCTTTTGAATTCTACCAACTAAGGTAACCTACCTTACCTACGAAGTTAATGCGAAGAAATTAAAATATTATATTTTTTACTTAATGTGATTTTATTTCAGGACTCAAAAGAATTATGGTTGTATTGAAATAAGAGAAAATAACACATTGAAGGCTTGAAGCCATTGTAAAAGTAAAAAGAAACGTTTGTTATTGGCAGAAAATCAGAAATATATTGTTCTCTTTGCCAGAAATTTAATTATATTCTTAGAATTGCTTTCCAAAATTGTTTATTTCATAGAAATACATTAAAATGTCGTCGTTGGTTTATTCGAACGATACAGATAATGTTTTAGTTTGCATTTGCTGCACATCCCAAAGTGATGTTTTAGTAAAATATAGTGCATGTAAACATACTGGTTTTTTGTTGAATTATTTAAAATCTGAGGTGAGTACCTGTCTCATAATAAGTTAAAAATATTTCAACCAAATTCAGCATATATTGTACTGTAAAAATTCTCAATTTTTTAGATTGAATGTAAAAATATGTACATATGCAACATTTGCCATAACATGCTGAAAAAGATAGAAGTTTTCAGGCAACAAGTTGAAGAGAGCATAGCATTGCTTCTAAATCAGGTAAGAGAATATTAATTTATTATAATAGTTAAAAGCCAGTTCTTGCTCCAGAAAACTACAAACTTGTACAGGTAGATTCAAACTTAATGATGACTGGAGTTGCGCAGTGACAAATTCATGACAGCGGTATTGAGTGATGGGGATAGCCATCATTAAGTTTGAAACAACTTGACACCCATCCAGTTGATAATGATCAATATCTGTGTCGATGCAACTTGTCAAATGTCTTTTCTTTTTATAATTTTTCATTGCTTTTGTCTTATAGCAGTAGGTATATACAAAATTTTATAATGTGTCTGCACCTATTTAAAAGCTATAAATTATAATTTGGTGAAGATCTGATGAAGAACTTCGAAGATATACAACAGAACTCTTCAATAAATAATTTGCAATCGCATGTCTGTTTATTGTGCCCATTTCATAACATAACATCACTCCAGTACGCTCTTAAGGGATACGATAATCTCTCATTTCACCGGTTATGTTTAAGTTTCATGATATTTGGGTAATCTATTCTTGCATTACAGGTATTTTACTAAACAACTTGCCTATTAGGTAGGTACAACTAAAAAGTGAAAATAAAAACCATTTTTACATAAAAATACTACCGACTTCCAAATAAAAAAACTACAAACTGAAAAATAACTTTATGTTTGTAAGTCGGTAGTATTTTTTTGTAAAAAAGTTTTTATTTTTCTCTTTTTTTTTTCCTACCTATTTGATTGTTAGATTGTTTCGACGGGCTGTTTCCGCAACTCCACGACTAGCGCGTATTTTGCGTACGGGTGGGATTCAATTGCTTTACTCGATCCACCCCAGCTCCTCGAGGAAGGCTAGCAGCGCCTTGGTGTTGCCGACTATCTCCTGCAGGGTACCTGGGTCACCGAAGTATTTGGCCCTGTAGCTTGCGATTACAGGGCAGCTTAGGAGCAGATGTGCTGCTGTCTCATCCTCCACCATGCATGCTCTACATAGTGGGCTGTCCGTGATCCCTATGACAAAAAGATGCTTATTAAAGGTCCCGTGTCCAGTCGTTACGGCTGTGAGAGCACGCAACTGTGTCTTGGTCAGTCGTAGGGCATTTTTCGTGAAACGGCCGTTGATGGAGGGCAGTGCCTCTTTGTCCTGCCTACAGTCGCTAAGGTCAACCCAAAGCTTACTGTGTTGGTCCCTGGTGCGTTGCCTTACCAGACCGCGTAGGTACCCGAAAGGTAGCGGCACAATGGGCTCCGGGCCCACCGGTGCCATACTAGAGCCCCTTCGGGCGAGCTCATCTGCAGTATCGTTCCCTCGGGAATCGCTGTGTCCCTTGATCCATTGAATGGTTACTTTATTGTGCATAGCGAACTGGTTCAGTCGACGGTGACACTCGTAAATCAGCCCGGAATTGACTGTGTGGCTGTTTAGTGCTTGCAGGACGGCCATGCTGTCCGAAAGTATACGTATAGGGAAATTTTTCCTACCTAATAGGCAGTATTTTAATGGAATAAAGTTTTTTTACTGTTTTGATTTGTAGATGCTCAGGTATTTCATGTAGTACCCAAAGTTCTCTTTCACAGATACCAATCCTAAAAATAAACAAACTCTACGACTTTCAACGCTCGCCTATAAAAACTGACGAGGTAATGCAGGAGAGGCGGATAGAAATAGAAGTCAAGGTAGAACCTGAATACATGGAAGTCGAACCTGAAGTAAAATTTGAGCTCGATTCATCGGACAATGACACTGAACCTGCAGCGGAAGTAAAGAAGGTGAAGAAGGAGAAGAAAAAGAAGATGAATAATGACACCAGGTAGGTAATCCAGTCTTTCAAATCCATAGTGCATTCTCATCATTTGAGCCAAAAGACGTCCACTGCTGGACATAGGCCTCCCCCAAGCGTCGCCACACTGATCGGTCTTGTGTGTCTCACATCCAGCGGATTCAGGCAACCTTAACCAGGTCATCGGTTCACCTTAAGGGAGAGAGCAGTGGTGTCCCAGTGGTAACGGCCACGATTTACAATTTGTTGGTCGTGGTTTCGAACCCAGGCAGGCGCTTTTGCTTTGTGTAAATTATTTCATCAACACTGCTCTCAAAACGGTAAAAAAAAAAAAATCGAAGACATGTGACATCCACCAACCCGCACTGGGCCCGCGTGGTGGATTACGGCCCATTATCTCTCACAGAGAGGAGGCCTGCATGCACAACTGATCAAATGGTAGTCTAAGTGCGGAAAACGGGGTCCATCTACCCTACCCACTTAAGGAGGCCTTCCAACGCTGTACTGTAAATCCATTTTATAAGTCGATTCAAACTGAATGGCAGCTCGGAATACGAGGCGAGTTGCTGCGCCGTAGCGATATTTGAGATGTGAAACATCTAATGCGGTGGATCAGCTATGCTGTTCTTGAAGAGACAGTGTCTAGGCTGTACTCGACGAGCTCGTCGTCGAGACAGCCTCGCTCGATATCGACCGATTGTGCAGCGCTGATCCAAACAGTATTCACTAGCGTCCCCGTCGCTGTTTCGTACACGAATTAGGGCTTGAAACAAAATTCTTTAAACCATAATCGATAAATCTCGACTGAGTTTTATGAGCTTTAAATGGAAAATATAGGTCAGGTTTTAATATTTTTAGTAATTGAGTGAAACTACAAACGTTTATCATAATTATACAAGAGCCTAAATAATGCATAATTTTTTATTAAATTTTTAGGCTGAATGACTATATAATTCCTTTGCCTATTTCGTAAGTATGCAACGCGCTGTCAATGTCAAAGACAATACTAGCAACCGACGCAATTTTTTTTTTGTTTATTTTTAAACCATTTGAAAGTTTGAAAACTTATAAGTGGTTGCACAGCAATTATTTTAAAATGTGTGAAACGTAAGTATTAAGTAAAGTAAGTACATATTAATTTTATAATAATATGTTTATCTTTAATATAGTAGTCACAGCGGATCTATGTGTCTCTGAAGTAGGCTCTGCCAACCATTGCGCAAGAAGCAGTTTGTCATCGAGTATACTGCATAGAGTAAGCGAGATAGGACGATGCGACAAACGTAAGCGAGTGAAAGAGGCAGTTATACAATGCTATCTTCACCTTCAACATTGACACAAAAATTGCCACTGCGCAGGGTCTCGCAGCCAATTCAGAGACATAAAGATGTTTTGTGACTATTATATGTAATGTTGCATCATTTTTTTAAGCATGCCGAGAAGTGCTGTTCCCTCTTATGCTCAAGTGGAGATGCTATTAGAGAGTTTGGAAGAAAATAATTGGTTGGCGACAGGGTATGCCCGGACATCGCATGCCCGTGACCGCACACGGAAAGCATGGCAAGAAATAGCTATGAAGCTAAAAAATAGTGATGGGAGTGGCTGCAATAAAAGTTGGCAGCAATGGGCAAAGGTTTGTAACAACATTTTATTTCATGTATTTTATATGTGTTTCATCAATATATCAAGCGTATATCTATGTATGCGTAACTATAGCACGGTCAAGATAACTCAGCACGCGAAATGTCAAACGGTCCCACACTTGCGTACCCGCGCGGTGTCCCGCGTTCGCCTCGTCAGCCAATAGCGTGAATGGCCTGTGACAAATAATGCCACAGGCCAGATCGCGCCAGGACAGACTGACAGTCTTTGGGAACCGAAGCGTCCGATAAAGCCTCTGGTGGCCTGTCGTTGCCAGTCCGTGGGCAACGACAGGCCACGACTATCCATCATCATCTCCATCGGAAGTCGGTAAATTCAAAGGCGTGGCGCGATGGCGCCTGTCGCGACATGCAAGGGCGCATGCGCGCGTCGCTATTAACTTTTTTTTTAATTTTGTTTTTGATAGGCTCGCGCTTGACCACTATCTCACCTGATGGTAAGCGATGATGTGGTCGACGGTGTAACACGCTTGCCTAGAAGTAACCTATTCACTCTTGATTTAAAGACCGAGGTTGTAGCTATCTGGAACCACAGACTCCGGCAGAGAATTTCACTCCTTAGCTTTACGCATTGTACGGTTCACGTACAGGCAAATTGCTAACGCCGCGACCTACTTTTCGCTACTCGTTTTATTTAATTTTATTATTTAATTTGTTTTGACCAATAGCTGCCGTTGCGCTATAATCGCGGATTAGCATCCTACTTAACTTTCGTGTAACTTTTACGAATAAACTTTACTGTGGTGAAATCTGTTGCTTTCGTCAACTCAACTGTAAGTAACTGGCTACCTCTGAGCCGTACTTAAAACTGGTCCCTCGAGCCGGATGTAAAAGTATGTGTTTTGAAAGTATTTCCAAAACGTTTAGTGCGTATGGGTGGGATGTCCACCATGTACCGATGGCGCATCACCGTACATCTTGTAGTCCGATGATGAAACGGGTTGGGCGGAATTAGATCACGCAATTCACTCGCACACTCCCCGAAATGTAACCGAAAAAAAACCGGCAAGCTGGCAACTCGACGGCGAGCTTTGACTCGACCAGCGCCTCATTGCTGATAAGCCTCTTGGCCCGTTTTTCGATCGACTCTAGTGCATCAAGCTAGTATTTGGCAGATCCGTCCCAGATATGAGAACAGTATTCCATGCAAGATCGAACTTTACTCACTCCACTGATTAGCGAATATCTCGTAATCGCGTGGACCGATTTACATTACTTGAACGGAAGAAATGGTTCTACGTCTATACCAGTGGCATTGCCAGATATTTTTTTTGGGAAGTCGGGATTTGAAAATCTTTTTGAGTGAAAAAAGCGGGATTCTTTCGTCGAAAGCGGGACATAATAAAAAAAACGTTATATACGTTCAGAAGTTTTTAAATATTTATCTTTGTATTTGAGTTTTAAATTACGTTTACAGGATTTTAATAAAAATATGATATTTTAAATCAGATTTGCCCTATCGTTAGGTAGTTGAGTCTTCATCATCTTCAAAAAAAAATACAAAAATTAAAGTCAAAAATGTTATATTCATTAGTAAAATGACTGTGTCAAATAATAGTCTGGGGAGTGAGTGTTACAATAATAGAATAATTATATAAAATAATTACTTATTCATGATATTTCTGTGTACATTTAACTTCTTTTAAAGTTTCCTTTTTCTCTTTAATAAAGGTGAAGAACTCTGCACAGGATAGCTCTAGATTAGCCTGGATGAGTAATTCTGCTTTCATTAAATTTAAGGAGCATTTATTTTTCGATCTGACCATTTTAAATTCATCTGCACGCATGGTCGAGTTATAAACGAAAAGCGGGACTGTGCTTGTCCCGCGCGGGACATCCCGCCCGACACATAAAAATCGGGACGTCTGGCAATGCTGGCTATCTACCTTTCATTTGAGACCAAAATCATCAAAATATCTCCATAAACAAAAAATCATGTTTTGAAGTTACGTACGTATACTGGGATATTGGAATGACGGCACCAGGCACCTGGGGAACACTCGGCAAGGGCCGCGACAGGCCGCGCCAGGCGTTGCCACGTCTGGCGCGGCCTGTCGATTTAAGACGACGACTAACGTAAACGACCTTGAGGGAACAAAACGCGCACTCGTTTCACACCCGCGCGACCCAAAATTTTGTAGTTTTTTTACTTGCCTTATTATTCTATGACTTAAAAAAAAAGCCTCAGATCAAAATGTAGATAATTAAATTGTCTTTGTTATGGTGTCAATTTCATTAAAATACGTCCAGCGCTTTTGGTGCGATTGTCGTGTTTGTGTCCGTTTTTAACTGACTTCAAAAAAAGGAGGAGGTTCTCAATTCGTCGGAATCTTTTTTAGACATAACTTTACAAATTAATCACACCATGTTATACGAATAAAACTCAATTTTTTCTCAGATCTAATTATTAAGAAAATGGTCTAATGTAACATATATTTTTTCCAAAATATTAAGACAAGTCGTTTAGACGTGATTCTCATTTTAAAATTAGCTACTCAAGGGTATCTGCGCCTTAACCGTGGGACCGCAGCATGACATTGACATTTCGGGTGTTCAGTTATCTTGACCGTGTGTTATGTACTTTGACTGTTTCTGAAGAACAAAGGAACATGTACATAGTAGGGCATGCAGTTTTGTTCATTTTCAATTTCGAAATTAGCTTACGAAATTGGACTATAAAATAATAAAAATAAATTATTATTAATAATTATTATTATTAATTATTATTTTATTGAAATATAATGGAAAATCAGAATAATACTTAAACTAAACTCAAAATGCAAAATTTGTAGTCTGGAGAGGTGCCTAAGTACAATTTATATTTAAACAAAATGAATTTTCTTTTTCTCAAGACTTCTACTACAAATACTCCACTGCTGGGCACACCTTCGGCAATACCAACCAGCTTTCCGAGCTAGGTTTAAAGATAGTTACAGATAGCGCCTCAGAAAATTCCACCCAGCTCGTTGAAAATAGGAGATGCGCAAGCAGCGCAAGTTCACTATCTTGGTTTAACCATGTAGGTGAGGCTTCGAAAAGCATTTCGAGTGCCTTTTCCCCCGCATTGGTAGACTGCTGCCCAATTCTCGGAGGCAGAAATAGACTGTCAGATGTCCGACGCTGCAGGACTAAAATAAACCGACTGCAGCAGAAAATGGTTATTTGAATAGCAAGTGGTTGGCTGAAAGGAGCGGAACTCATCTCCTACAGGCACATTCAGGTACTGATCGGGCACGGTTGCTTCGGTGAGTACCTAATAGGATTGTGTGAGAGACCACGGTAAATTGCCACATTGTAGAGGCAACTTGGATCCTGCACAGCACACGCTAGAGGAGTGCCTTCTTGGGCCTTTGAGTGGTGGGTCTTTATCGCCAGGATCGGGCGAAATCTGCCTCTGTTAGTATTAGTGAGGATTATGCTGGTGGAGACAGTAACTAGAGTGAAATAGCCACCGAGCGGAATCGTGAGAAGGCTAATCCCACTTCGGAGAAGACAGCATCGTGGAGGCAACCACCTCGATGTAGACACGCCGTAACCCCGCTTGTATCATTTAAGGCAGGTGGAACACCGGGGTTTCGGGTGCTCAGAGTGGGGACTCTGTCCGCCCACCGAGTGACCTCGGGCAAGACAGTGGCACAGTGATCATGTGCTGCCGTGCACAGCGAGTCTCAAGGGAGACTCCTTTATAGTCTCCCCAAAAATGTGGTATTTTAAGAAGTTCTGTAAAAATCTGGTCCAAACCAGTGATCACCATACACCAGCACTTGGTATTTTTACCTCATTAAAACCAATTTGAGTAAATGAGGTAAACATACCACACTGCCTGGTTTTCCCCAATAGGTTAATTTATTAAAACTTTATTCAACATAGGTTATTAAAACTTCATTCAGCATAGGTCGACTTAATGCCTGGGGCATTCTCTACCAGTCAACTAAGGATAGTCGGTTATCCTATATGGCCGAGCTTCCTTCACTCTTCTTTATTTATTTAACACCATGGTTAGGTTTTGTTTTATAGTCATGTTAGCACACATGGTCACAAGGTGGCCCAACGCAAACAGTCTTATTGGCTTTAGATTCGTATACAGACTCATTTTCAGATGATCCTCTTTTGGTTTCAATAATTAATTACATAATTGTATAAAAAATAACATATTATTTAAATTAAATCCAGTTTCGAAATTTCGAAATTAGGGGTGTCAATTTCGAAATTAGTAAACATGCAAATATGGTCCGAAATTTCGAAACTATGAAATTTCGAAATTTCGAAATGCATGCCCTAGTACATAGGCATTCATTTTAACAGGGGTCATATATATATATTATGATTAAGTGAAATTTTGATATTTAGACATTGAATATTTTTTTAGTATTGGAAGGATAAGAAGTCGGCTGTGAAAAAAAAAGCAAGTCAGATACAAATAGCTAGGCGGCAAACAGGTGGTGGTGCTATAGAGGACGGGCTGCATCTCTCTGCAGTAGAAGAAAAGATCGTTCATATTATGGGTGGTGGACGTGTTTCTGGTGATAAGGATGAAGAAAATGAGCTTATTCACGAGGTAATTAATTCATTTATGATATATTTAATTTATTGACACACACAATTTATTACAAAAACAATTTACACAAATGAATAAAATAAAATTAATAATGGCCAACGCCGACCGGGACGGGATGGCAAGGGATTTTGCCGTCAGTCAACGCACACTAGCCGCTTAGATACCGCGGCATTCCAGTTCCTTGCCATGACATGCCACGGCGTGCCGCGGCACGACAAAGCATGCTTCGGCAGCTACTGCTGCCCGATACACATTTAGTCGCGCATCCCTCGCTTCTCTACCCCGCCTCACCCTGCGATATGCCACAACGAAAGCATGCCGTCGGACTCGCGCACGAATATTTCCGTACCATTATAGCAAAAAATTACAAAAAAATCCCGTTTGTTGTATGGGAGCCCCACTTAAATATTTATTTAATTCTGTTTTTAGTATTTGTTGTTATAGCGGCAACAGAAATACATCATCTGTGAAAATTTCAACTGTCTAGTGTAACGACTAGGTCTGGGCAGGGTAGGGGTTGGAGGTAGGGATTTTGGGCAGCCAGCTCGTGAATACGTATCCTCCGACTGCACAGCATGATTGTCTCCTTGTTTACGTCTTTTAAGTTCGCTTTTCAAGCAGTCAGGTTTTTGATTTTTTTAATTAATTTTTGTATAAAACGGTCTATATTTCCAAAATGGTAGTACAGTATTCATGTAGGGATGCCGCTAGCATGGGGGTACTACAGGGGGGGGGGGGTAAATTTTGGTTATTTTTTGCCTAAGACACACCGTTTTCGAGATATTCGCATATATATATAATAAAATTCGGAGGCCCATAATTCGGAAACGGTGCGTCATAGGACCATGTGTCTCAGAGCTTAAATGGCTTCTATGGACAAGGTTAATAAGCTGACGAAAAAAAATGGCAGAAATCTGTTAAAAAAAAATCTTCGAAAAGTCCACTGCCCCTATGGCTACGCAAGGTGAAAGATCGACACTTAAAAAAATTTCTCAATTATATTTTTTTCAAATTTTCTCGGGTTTTCTTACATCATCTCATGGTTATCGACTAGAGCAACAATTTCTTACCTGAAAAGATTTTCATCCGAGCTACCATTTCGGATATATAAAGCGTTTTATGCAAAATAAAATAAAATTCGGAGGACCATAACTCGGAAACGGTGCGTCGTAAGGCTGTGCTTCTCAGAACTTAAATGATTGTTATGGTCAAGGTCAACCCGTTACTGCAATAAATTTGGGAAATTTCGGAAAATAAATTTTTCATGAAAATTTACTGTCCCAAAAATTTTTTATGTACCTAAAAATTTTTTTTCTTTGCTTCTCATAGTGCCCCTAAGCGTATAATCCAACTCCTGAAACTCCGCCCCTAAGACGACCTACTGACCAGGGCAGGCTGCTTAATGTTCCCACTGCTGGGACACAGGCCTCCTCTCTGTGAGAGGGAATGGGCTGTAATCCACCACGCGGGCCCAGTGCGGGTTGGTGGATGTGACATGTCTTCGAAATTTTGGTTCTTGGACATACCGGTTTCCGGTGCGGTTCAGTTAATACATATATTTAAGAAACTAAAGGTCCACAGCTAGGTCGCGGGTAATTAAGTCACTGTTCTGTTCCGAGCACTATCACACACAGTATAAAGGTAGGAAGGGTACCGTCCCTTGGTAGCACGTGGCAGACGCTGGGGGAGCTGTCAGCACAGGCTCCGCTACCGGCCGCCGGAACTGTAGCGGCTAGGCTGCGCAGGGTAGGCTGCGCAGGCACCGGCTCGCGTGGCGGTAGGCCGCAGGTAGGCAGACCAAGACCTAGGCAGCGTGCGTGGATAGCGTGCAGGAAGCTAGTAGAGTCGTGAGGATCGAAAGATAGTTTTCAGCTAAGCGAGAGGAATCCAAATGAACGAGCGATAGCGTCCCGGAAAATTAGAGTTGTTCCGTGTTTTTACCCGACTGCCGAAGGAGGGTAATGTGTTTATCAGTCTATGTATGTATGTAGGTATGTATGTATGTATGTATGTATGTAAGTATGTATGTATGTATGTATGTAAGTATGTATGTATGTATGTTTGTTCCTATGTGGCGTTCTAGAGACCAAACGCGTGAGCCGATTTTGATGGTTCTTACGTCAATCGATTCGTCTTAACCCCGCGAGTGTCACTGGCTACATGAAAATTGGAAAATAGGAAAATAGCGGTTCTTGGGCGCCATATTGTGGGGGCCCAAATATTTTTTTTCTTCCCAATCTATCGTGTGGGGTATCAAAATAAAGGATTTTAAGAGGTGATTTCAAAAATATATAACACTTATATGTTTATATGTACCTGATTCGAAAAAAAAATAACTAAAAAGTTATAAATAAAAAGTGTTAATTTAAAAAATCAATAAACCCGACGGCTTGAAAAGCGAACTAAAAAGACGTAAACAAGGAGAAAATCATGCTGTGCTGTCGGAGGATACATCTTCGCGAGCTGGCTGACCAATACCAGACGTATCCTCCGACTGCACAGCATGATTTTCTCCTTGTTTACGTCTTTTTAGTTCGCTTTTCAAGCAGTCGGGTTTATTGATTTTTTAAATTAACACTTTTTATTAGTGATGTAGCTATCAACCGTCCTTAATCATGATTTTTAGTATCACTCGACTATTTCCAGTTGAGAATCTCCACAACGCTACACTAGCTATCACGGTTCATGAGATACAGCCTGGTGACAGACGGACCGCGGAGTCTTAGTAATAGGGTCCCGTTTTTACCCTTTGGGTACGCAGTCCTAAAAAAACACATTGTATAGTAAGATATTTCGAGAAATATCAATCTAATTTTCATCATTTAATTTTTAGCCATCTGCTAATGAACCTGGGCCATGTTTAAATTTGACTCCTGATGCACCAGATTCTATACAGGCACTACCAGTTACTGTTGTCGTGGTATGTATCATCATCATCATCATCATATCAGCCGAAAGACGTCCACTGCTGGACATAGGCCTCCCCCAAGCGTCGCCACATTGACCGGTCCCGTGCGTCTCTCAACCAGCGGATTCCCGCAACCTTCACCAGGTCATCGGTCCACCTGGTGGGAGGCCTTCCAACGCAACGTCTTCCGGTTCGCGGTCGCCACTCCTTTCTGACCCATCGGCCATCCGTTCTGCGAGCAATGTGCCCTGCCCACTGCCACTTAAGTTTGGCAATTCTTCGGGCTATGTCGGTAACCTTGGTTCTCTTGCGGATCTCTACATTTCTGATTCGATCACGCAAGGAAATTCCGAGCATAGCCCTCTCCATTGCCCTTAATGAAACATTATTCAACACATAATTTATTTCCTGAAGCCTTGTTAAGACAGAATTAGTTTGCAGACAATACAGGATATCCCAGAGGAGGCAAATGCAACACAAGTATCAGAGAGCATAATTCAGGTATATATAACATTATATGATAAATGTTAATTTTATAGAGTCATGTGCGATTACGTCCCTTTTAAGGTTCCGTACCCAAAGGGTAAAAACGGGACCCTATTACCAGTGGTGTCTCATCCCATAGAAAGAAACCGTGCCGACGTACTGTACTGATTATACTGATTATTTTTTGTACATCGATCGCGTTCGGTTCCGTTCCATGGATATAGATAGAGTATGGCAAACGAAAGTAGAGACTGAAAAAGCGCGGAAAATTTAAAAAATATCAGCATAGCAACCCCAAAACTAGTATGAAATACCTGGAATGACTTAATTTGATACTTTAGAAATATTTATTTTATTTCGTCTGAATAAAAATATAATAGGTAATTGAGGTAGGTAATATTTTAGATATTATGTATCAATCTCAATAATAAAAAACAACAGTATTCTGTAATAATTTTGGTTTATTCAACTAACTTAAGGAATCTAACAACACACGTAAACAATCTTGTTTTTTTTTAAATTTGACATCTTTCTCCTGATGTTTTTCTGGATATTTAGACATCATGCGAAACAACATCTGCCGTAATCCACTTTTAATTGTTTTATTCATTTTTCAATTAAGAAATGCTATTATCAAGACCACAACATATCACCAAAAATTTATGTTGACATTAGTATAGCATTGCCATATAAAAAGTTTGCAAATAATTCGAGTGTCTACTTTCGTTTGCCAGACTCTAGTGATCTTATCGATCTAGCTATCAGATGAAAAGCGCTAGTTACGTCAGCACGGTTTCTTTGTGTGGGATAAGGCGTTTGTATGCTAGTATTATATTATCTGTGCTATTACAGAGACTCCACGATCCGTCTGTCTGTCTGTCTGTCTGTCCTTCTGTCACCAGGCTGTATCTCATGAACCGTGATAGCTAGACAGTTGAAATTTTCACAGATTATGTATTTCTGTTGCCGCTATAACAACAAATACTAAAAACAGAATAGAATAAATATTTAAGTGGGCTCCCATACAACAAACGTGTTCTTTAAGTTCTTTTGCCGTTTTTTGCGATAATGGTACGGAACCCTTCGTACGCGAGTCGGACTCGCACTTGGCCTGTTTTTTACCCGACTGCCGAAGGATGGTAATGTGTTTATCAGTCTATGTATGTATGTATGTTTGTTCCTATGTGGCGTTCTAGAGACCAAACGCGTTGGCCGATTTTGATGATTCTTACGTCAATCGATTCGTCTTAACCCCGCGAGTGTCACTGGCTATTTTAAAATTGGAAAATAAAAAAATGGCGGATTTTGGGCGCCATTTTGTGGGGGCAAATTTTTATTTTTTCTTCCAAACCCTTCGTGTGGGGTATCAAAATAAAGGGTTTTAAGAGGTGATTTCAAAAATATATAACACTTATATGTTTGAATGTACGGAATTCTAAAAAAAAATAACTAAAATGTTGTAAATAAAAAAAGTTAATTAAAAAAAACATATTCGCGAGTTGGCGGACTAAAACCAGATGTATCCTCCGACTGCACATCATGATTTTCTTCTTGTTTACGCCTTTTTAGTTCGCCTTTCAAGCAGTCGGGCTTTTTGATATTTTTAATTAACTTTTTTTGGCTTTTGACATCGTCCAATGACTTCGCCCGCTCTAGGTGAAGCGGGAGGGCGTGTCAGACTTTTACTGACGTGACCCACCCGTGTTCCTTCAGTTGCTTGTGCCAGGGCCGCGGTAACTCTCTTTCAAATTTATCCGCGACCCGTGCGATTACTTCCTGGAGAATATATTACTCCACACAGAATAGTCCACACCTTCAATACCAGTAAATTAATTCAAATAAAAACTTTTTTACAATAAAAATACAACCGCCTTCCAAATAAAAACACTAGGTACAAACTGAAAAATAACTTCAATTTCGGGTGTCAGTGTGTTTGTTTTCGTTTTTTTGACACCGACTTCCAAAATTGAAGCTATTTTTCACTTTATAGTGTTTTTATTTGGAAGTCGGTTGTATTTTACAAGCTTTAATTTAACTTGCAATGTATGTATGTAAGTGTGTTCGGGTAAATTTTGCAACTGAATTTTAAAGCAGTTATCCTCCACCGATTAAGATGAAATTTTGCATACACGTTTAGTTTGGATGACGATGCATGGTTAGCTAAGTGACGTCATTCTAAATGCAATATGGCGGACGGCTCAAGATGGCGGACTAGTTATTTTTTGTGCACTGCCATGATATGGGTATCAAATGAAAGAGTTTGCTGAGAGGAATACGAAAAGCTTGTTTCAAAAAAAGATTTTTTAATGAATAATTTTATTTTGGTAACAACGTTTTTATTTTTCACTTATTAGTTATGGTACCTAGTAAGCAAGTTCTATAGTAATGTACAATAAACAATATATAAAATGAGAACATCATCAATGTTGTCCGAAGTCAATTAAATACGCATTATTAAGGATAACTTAAAAACTACTTGACAGATCTTGATCAAATTTAATTGGGACCATATGAGAAGCACCAGTTTTCAAATAAAAGGATGAATCATCAAAATCGGTTCACCTAGTAAAAAGTTCTGAAGTAACACACGTAAAAAAATACAGTCGAATTAAGAACCTCGTCCTTTTTTGAATTGGTTTAAAATATAATAGCACTAGCTGTGACCGCTGCTTCGCTCCCGTCAACTGCCTACCCTACCCTATCTTACCCTACCCTACCCTACCTTACCCTACCCTACCCTACCCTACCTTACCCTACCCTACCTTACTTAAACTATCCTACCTACCCTACGCTACCTACCTTACCCTACCTTACCTACACTACCTACCTTACCCTACCTTACCTACACTATTCTACCTACCCTGCCCCCTACCTACCTGCCAATTTTGTTTTTTTTTGTTAATTTTTCTTACATAAGAATAAAACCTTCTCCTAACAATAACAATAAAAAATTAATTTGCGAAATCGGTCCAGCCGGACACGTGATGCCGTGACCAAGGGAATTAAGGATTTATTTTTATATAATAGATTGTTCAATAAAAGAGCCCTAAGGTAGACTGTTGATGGTGGTTACAATATAAATACATTTGCAGGATCTACAACCAGGCTCATCTTGGCGTTGCGACAATATGCAAATGGACCAGCCGAACACAGAACAAGCGGTGAGGTTTTATATAAAAGTCTTACCATGTTCGTTTTATACTAGCTGTCGCCCGCGGCTTAGCTCCCGTCAAATGGCTATCTACCTATCCTACTTTACCCTATCCTACCTACCTAGGTAGGTACCCTACCCTACCCTAAATACTTACCTACCCACCTCTACCCTAAATACTTACCTACCCACCTCTACCCTACCTACCCACCTACCTACCTACCTACCAACCTACCTACCCTATCCTACATACTACCTTCCCTACCCTAGCTACAATTTTTTTTTATTACTTAAGGTAGCCTATGTCCTTCCTCAGGATGCCATCTATCCCCTTGCCAAATTTCATTGAATTACGTTCGATGTAAGGAGAGTCGATCTGGGTCATAAAACAGTGTCGATTATTAAAGATAAAACAAAATAAATCACAAAAAAATAATCCGACTACCAAAGCAAAACACAAAAAATGCAAAAATAACTTTTGTTTCGGATGTCGGTGTTGCAATATAATAAAACAAAAGGTACCGACTTACCAAAGACACCGACTTCCGAAACGAAAGTAATTTTTGCACTTCTTTGTAATTTTTTTGAAGTCGGTTTATTTTTTACAAGATTATATTTAACTTGCAATGTGAATCATTGCTGCATGGTTCACGTACTGACTAATGTTAAGATATTGTTTTGATTTAGTGTAAGATAATGTATAATTTTAAATTTAAATGTAATTAATTTAATTTAATTTGATTGATAATTTTTTAATTTAGTGTATGATCCAAAGATGATTGAAATGAATAAATAATGATAAAACTAGCCAAAGAGCTAAGAAACAGTCCATGTTTACCAATAATAATAATAATAAAATTAATAATTTATTAATTTTATTTATTTTTTTATTTATTTTATAAAAATATTTAAAAATGTAGATAATAAGAAAGATAAATAAATAAAGGAAATAATAATAATGTATGTATGTAAGTGTGTTCGGATCTAATCTTGCAACTGAATTTTAAAGCAGTTATCCTCCACCGATTAAGATAAAATTCTGCATACACGTTTAGTTTGGATGACAATGCATGGTTAGTTAAGTAACGTCATTCTAAAGTCAATATGGCGGACGGCCCAAGATGGCGGACTAGTTATTTTTTGTGCACTGCCATGATATGGGTATCAAATGAAAGAATTTGCTAAGCAGAATAAAGCTATTTTTAAAAAAAAACATTTTTAATTAATAATTTGATTTGTTTTTTTTTATTTTATGTTTACAAATCGATACTGTTTCATTTACCAAATCAACCCTCCACGGGATTGCAACGACAAAAATTTACGGAGTATGCATCTTCCTTTAATATCTGTTACTTCAGAAAGAGAGCGGACATGATGCTGTTACACATATTGTTGCCTTCATATTTTTACCAATAATAGTAATTTCTTGCATATTTTATGTTCTTAGCTGCCCGTAGGCGCCGTTTGCTAACGGCACGACGCCGTCGAATCCAGAGCTCAACTCCTTTACAAAGGCAGTCACAAATGGCGAGCTTAACCAAACGATTTCTCGCTATAGAAGAGAGGCGTTTGGATAACCAGCAACAACGCATTGACAACCAGCGAAGAATGATTGATGTTTTTAAAGAAATTGCCGAGTCCTGGTCGAGACAGACCCAAGCACTACATGACTTATGTTTATCCTTAAGGATGCCCTAGTCGGTCATTTTTCCATACTTGTATGGCGATTACTCTACTGTTTGACGGTGTACGTTCAAAATAATAATAAATTGTAAATCTAAAAACTAATAAACACGCTTTTCTGGTAAATTTTATTAAAGTCGCTAATCCTGAAGATCCGGGTAAGGATAATGGGACAAACTATTTAAATTATGTCATTGTCATCAGTCCTTGGTAAGTGTGCAAAGTTTTAAATCAATCCGACGTTATGAAGGGGATGAAAATCACGTTCAAAGATGCCGTTACATAGATACATACATACCAAGCTAATAAAAGCGTGCTAAAAATGATATCAATTTGTCTCATCATTATCTAGCCCTGTATGGAAACAAAACAGTAAAAATACATGTATTTGAAAGTTATGATAATCGATAGTTCCATATTTCCACACTAATTTTAACGCATCTTTGGGCGGAAATATATACCTTAGGAAGAAGGCAAATTGCAAAACAGTTACCATACAGAAATAGATTAGTAGTTCAAAAATGCAAATAATTTTATTTTGAACAGATACATTCAGTAGTTTTTCATTATATACAAATTCCCAAAGGCCTGTTTATAAAAAATCGCGCGCACGTTTTCCTTCTAAATTATCATCAAAGCGTTAGGAGTGTGTATTCGTACGCGCACTAGCTTTTTACTGCTCATCACAGCGTCTATGCCTTTCGCACGTGTGTATGAGATAGCATGCATTTTAACCCCGCCCACAAAATAGTTCGTGCCGCCGAATAGGGCACCCTTAAAACATATTCGCGAGTTGGCGGACTAAAACCAGATGTATCCTCCGACTGCACATCATGATTTTCTTCTTGTTTACGCCTTTTTAGTTCGCCTTTCAAGCAGTCGGGCTTTTTGATATTTTTAATTAACTTTTTTTGGCTTTTGACATCGTCCAATGACTTCGCCCGCTCTAGGTGAAGCGGGAGGGCGTGTCAGACTTTTACTGACGTGACCCACCCGTGTTCCTTCAGTTGCTTGTGCCAGGGCCGCGGTAACTCTCTTTCAAATTTATCCGCGACCCGTGCGATTACTTCCTGGAGAATATATTACTCCACACAGAATAGTCCACACCTTCAATACCAGTAAATTAATTCAAATAAAAACTTTTTTACAATAAAAATACAACCGCCTTCCAAATAAAAACACTAGGTACAAACTGAAAAATAACTTCAATTTCGGGTGTCAGTGTGTTTGTTTTCGTTTTTTTGACACCGACTTCCAAAATTGAAGCTATTTTTCACTTTATAGTGTTTTTATTTGGAAGTCGGTTGTATTTTACAAGCTTTAATTTAACTTGCAATGTATGTATGTAAGTGTGTTCGGGTAAATTTTGCAACTGAATTTTAAAGCAGTTATCCTCCACCGATTAAGATGAAATTTTGCATACACGTTTAGTTTGGATGACGATGCATGGTTAGCTAAGTGACGTCATTCTAAATGCAATATGGCGGACGGCTCAAGATGGCGGACTAGTTATTTTTTGTGCACTGCCATGATATGGGTATCAAATGAAAGAGTTTGCTGAGAGGAATACGAAAAGCTTGTTTCAAAAAAAGATTTTTTAATGAATAATTTTATTTTGGTAACAACGTTTTTATTTTTCACTTATTAGTTATGGTACCTAGTAAGCAAGTTCTATAGTAATGTACAATAAACAATATATAAAATGAGAACATCATCAATGTTGTCCGAAGTCAATTAAATACGCATTATTAAGGATAACTTAAAAACTACTTGACAGATCTTGATCAAATTTAATTGGGACCATATGAGAAGCACCAGTTTTCAAATAAAAGGATGAATCATCAAAATCGGTTCACCTAGTAAAAAGTTCTGAAGTAACACACGTAAAAAAATACAGTCGAATTAAGAACCTCGTCCTTTTTTGAATTGGTTTAAAATATAATAGCACTAGCTGTGACCGCTGCTTCGCTCCCGTCAACTGCCTACCCTACCCTATCTTACCCTACCCTACCCTACCTTACCCTACCCTACCCTACCCTACCTTACCCTACCCTACCTTACTTAAACTATCCTACCTACCCTACGCTACCTACCTTACCCTACCTTACCTACACTACCTACCTTACCCTACCTTACCTACACTATTCTACCTACCCTGCCCCCTACCTACCTGCCAATTTTGTTTTTTTTTGTTAATTTTTCTTACATAAGAATAAAACCTTCTCCTAACAATAACAATAAAAAATTAATTTGCGAAATCGGTCCAGCCGGACACGTGATGCCGTGACCAAGGGAATTAAGGATTTATTTTTATATAATAGATTGTTCAATAAAAGAGCCCTAAGGTAGACTGTTGATGGTGGTTACAATATAAATACATTTGCAGGATCTACAACCAGGCTCATCTTGGCGTTGCGACAATATGCAAATGGACCAGCCGAACACAGAACAAGCGGTGAGGTTTTATATAAAAGTCTTACCATGTTCGTTTTATACTAGCTGTCGCCCGCGGCTTAGCTCCCGTCAAATGGCTATCTACCTATCCTACTTTACCCTATCCTACCTACCTAGGTAGGTACCCTACCCTACCCTAAATACTTACCTACCCACCTCTACCCTAAATACTTACCTACCCACCTCTACCCTACCTACCCACCTACCTACCTACCTACCAACCTACCTACCCTATCCTACATACTACCTTCCCTACCCTAGCTACAATTTTTTTTTATTACTTAAGGTAGCCTATGTCCTTCCTCAGGATGCCATCTATCCCCTTGCCAAATTTCATTGAATTACGTTCGATGTAAGGAGAGTCGATCTGGGTCATAAAACAGTGTCGATTATTAAAGATAAAACAAAATAAATCACAAAAAAATAATCCGACTACCAAAGCAAAACACAAAAAATGCAAAAATAACTTTTGTTTCGGATGTCGGTGTTGCAATATAATAAAACAAAAGGTACCGACTTACCAAAGACACCGACTTCCGAAACGAAAGTAATTTTTGCACTTCTTTGTAATTTTTTTGAAGTCGGTTTATTTTTTACAAGATTATATTTAACTTGCAATGTGAATCATTGCTGCATGGTTCACGTACTGACTAATGTTAAGATATTGTTTTGATTTAGTGTAAGATAATGTATAATTTTAAATTTAAATGTAATTAATTTAATTTAATTTGATTGATAATTTTTTAATTTAGTGTATGATCCAAAGATGATTGAAATGAATAAATAATGATAAAACTAGCCAAAGAGCTAAGAAACAGTCCATGTTTACCAATAATAATAATAATAAAATTAATAATTTATTAATTTTATTTATTTTTTTATTTATTTTATAAAAATATTTAAAAATGTAGATAATAAGAAAGATAAATAAATAAAGGAAATAATAATAATGTATGTATGTAAGTGTGTTCGGATCTAATCTTGCAACTGAATTTTAAAGCAGTTATCCTCCACCGATTAAGATAAAATTCTGCATACACGTTTAGTTTGGATGACAATGCATGGTTAGTTAAGTAACGTCATTCTAAAGTCAATATGGCGGACGGCCCAAGATGGCGGACTAGTTATTTTTTGTGCACTGCCATGATATGGGTATCAAATGAAAGAATTTGCTAAGCAGAATAAAGCTATTTTTAAAAAAAAACATTTTTAATTAATAATTTGATTTGTTTTTTTTTATTTTATGTTTACAAATCGATACTGTTTCATTTACCAAATCAACCCTCCACGGGATTGCAACGACAAAAATTTACGGAGTATGCATCTTCCTTTAATATCTGTTACTTCAGAAAGAGAGCGGACATGATGCTGTTACACATATTGTTGCCTTCATATTTTTACCAATAATAGTAATTTCTTGCATATTTTATGTTCTTAGCTGCCCGTAGGCGCCGTTTGCTAACGGCACGACGCCGTCGAATCCAGAGCTCAACTCCTTTACAAAGGCAGTCACAAATGGCGAGCTTAACCAAACGATTTCTCGCTATAGAAGAGAGGCGTTTGGATAACCAGCAACAACGCATTGACAACCAGCGAAGAATGATTGATGTTTTTAAAGAAATTGCCGAGTCCTGGTCGAGACAGACCCAAGCACTACATGACTTATGTTTATCCTTAAGGATGCCCTAGTCGGTAATTTTTCCATACTTGTATGGCGATTACTCTACTGTTTGACGGTGTACGTTCAAAATAATAATAAATTGTAAATCTAAAAACTAATAAACACGCTTTTCTGGTAAATTTTATTAAAGTCGCTAATCCTGAAGATCCGGGTAAGGATAATGGGACAAACTATTTAAATTATGTCATTGTCATCAGTCCTTGGTAAGTGTGCAAAGTTTTAAATCAATCCGACGTTATGAAGGGGATGAAAATCACGTTCAAAGATGCCGTTACATAGATACATACATACCAAGCTAATAAAAGCGTGCTAAAAATGATATCAATTTGTCTCATCATTATCTAGCCCTGTATGGAAACAAAACAGTAAAAATACATGTATTTGAAAGTTATGATAATCGATAGTTCCATATTTCCACACTAATTTTAACGCATCTTTGGGCGGAAATATATACCTTAGGAAGAAGGCAAATTGCAAAACAGTTACCATACAGAAATAGATTAGTAGTTCAAAAATGCAAATAATTTTATTTTGAACAGATACATTCAGTAGTTTTTCATTATATACAAATTCCCAAAGGCCTGTTTATAAAAAATCGCGCGCACGTTTTCCTTCTAAATTATCATCAAAGCGTTAGGAGTGTGTATTCGTACGCGCACTAGCTTTTTACTGCTCATCACAGCGTCTATGCCTTTCGCACGTGTGTATGAGATAGCATGCATTTTAACCCCGCCCACAAAATAGTTCGTGCCGCCGAATAGGGCACCCTTAAGAAGAGAGAATAATTCGGGCAATTATCATTCCCTATCGCATTATTATAAAAATCTGTATCGTATCCATAGCCTATTTTGATTTTAATCTATAAGTATATAGATTAAGTTTAAGTGTAAGTAATGGAAAATACGTGAATAAAACAGTATGATTAATTATTAGTATTTTTATTAAAAAATTATGTATTTGTACCTATAGTCTAGTTATTATTCATAAAAATTAACATATTTAGCCAAAACGTTATTCACAATCGCAACACAAACAAAACAAATGAATAAACAAACGAACAAACAAACGAACAAACCACAAACAAACAAACAACAAATTAAAACAACAAACAAAAACAAATGAAAAAAGGACTAATGACTTAACAAATATTATTTGACTACTTAAGTATTTTCATTAAAAATATAAAACGCCATTACACAATTGATAAGGCAATCATGGTATCTATATCCTTTTTATTTTTTTTTATTTTTTTTTGCGTGGAGAAATGCTCATGCATACTGCGCTACCACGGGGAGATAGCACAGTTATGTGGGACTCTAACCCACTAAAACTCCACGGTGTCCTACTTTGCCGCTTATGGCGGGAACACGGGAACGCGGAAGCATACATCCGCGAACCCGCCGCGGCCGTCCGTCACCGGACCCTCCTTTGGGGAGTTATCCCCGACACCGGCGTACGAGAACACGTTGTACGCCGTGACCACCCCAGGAACCAAACCGGCACATGGACGCCAGGCGACCCCGTGTGTGGCACCCTTGGTCCCCCTGTGACGGGTCAGGACAGTGGCCCCGCCACCTACCACTTTTCGGCCGCAGGAGATAGGGAGAGCGGCCAACGATATACCGACACTCCTCCTCCCCTGCGGCCCCACCGCGTCCGCTATCAGACGGTGGCGACCCCGTGCAGGCCGCGGAGGGTAGGGCGAGCGGCGCACCGCAATACCGGCACTCCTCTCCCGCCGCGGCCTCCAACCCTTAGCACCGACATCGTATGGGACCTGGGAATCTCCATAAGACATCGCGGCCCGCCTCAGTTGCGATCTCGCCTGTCACCAAGCGGCACCGCAACCTACTAGTTGGCCGCTACGTCGTCGGCATAATCAGCAAAAGCCCTGACGAGCGGCCCCTCTTCGGGTTCCTCTTCGCTTCACCGTGGGTGACCAAGCCCCCGCCTCGACAATGCGGGAACCCACCGGGGGATGCCAAGCAACCCTTCTTCCATATAAAATAATTTTAATAAATACTAATCGACTACAGATTTTTGCGGTGGGATCTCGTACTATAATTCCATAATTTATCCCAAAGGTATGAAGGGAAGATCAGAGTCGTGATGCTTACCGAAAAAGAAGTAAAAGAAGAACGAGAAAGAACTGCTAAGAATGAGGGATACTTGAAGCTGCCTTACAAATGTGAAGATTGCATCGTTGGGTTCGATCACGAGGTGTCGCTGGTCAGTCACATTGAGAAGAAACATAGGAAGGTGAGATTAACGATTTTGTTCAACTTTTTTTTAATGCCGCCTCCACACGCTCGCCGAACAATGGCGAACAGCAAACAACGAACACGAACGTGTGGATGGGTTTTTAATTGTGTTTGGCTGTTTTTGTTTGTGTTCGCCCGTGTTCGGCATCGGTGTCGGTTTTTGTGCACAAATCAAAGGGTGTTCGACGAACGTGTTTTGTGATGTATCCACACGCTTGTCAGTTCATTAGTACGCGCGAGCTTGCGGGCGGCGGTCCTCCAAAGAACAGTATAAATATACAAACAGTATGGAAACTACCTAAAGAGGAGCTCGTGGCTAAATAATAACAGCCGCACGGGTCGATCTTCAAGGTTAAGCAACGCTTGACGACACTAACATTAACATTAGAAACGGGATATTAACCATGTTTACTGTTTGTTGCGAGTTTCCGATATTTCGGTGCTGTTGCAAGCACCATGACCACGGATAAAAAAAAAAAAAAAAAAATCCAACCAGTCCAATCCAGCAGTGCAGTTCCATCCAGTCTAATGTTAATGTTAGTGACCAAGACAGTTTAAAAACTTATAACGCTTGACGAGGTCGGTCCTTGGATGGGTGACTATTTCAACATACCGAGTTTCCTCCGTGCCTCGGAAAGCACGTTAAGCCGTTGGTCCCGGCTGTCATTTGAAGATCTTTGGCAGTCGTTACGAGTAGTCAGAAGCTTGAGATCTGACACCAGTCTAGCCAAGGGAAACCGTGTTACCCAGTTACTGGGTTGTGGAGGTCAGATAGGCAGTCGCTCCATGTAAAACACTGGTACTCAGCTGAATCCGGTTAGACTGGAAGCCGACCCCAATATAGTTGGGAAAAGGCTAGGCAGATTGATTGATTGATGGAAACTACCTACAAACGCTCGAAACGGCACACTCACACAAACGTACGTGACCACTCGTCGCGTCGCGGTGCTCAGTACTGACAGCACCGCAGAAGTGCCCGAGTGGTCTCGTCGGTGCATATGTTTGTGTGAGTGTGCCGTTTCGAGCGTTTGTAGGTAGTTTCCATACTGTGTGTATATTTATACTGTGCTTTGGAGGACCTAATGAAAGCAGCTGCAATAAAAGTGGCCAACTGGGCCCAAAGTGTTAGAAGAGTTTTCCATCGGCTCCTCGAAAAGAAATTGAGTTAGTAAGTTGATATGTATCTCGGACACGGACGTGTACAGTGTAACCGCCCTTAGCATGTTGAGTACAATGGATTGTTTTACCCGACTGCCGAAGTAGGGTAATATGTTTATCAAACTATGTATGTATGTTTGTTCATATGTGGCGTTCTAGAGACAAAACGCGTTAGCCGATTTTGATGATTCTTACGTCAATCGATTCGTCTTAACCTTGCGAGTGTCACTGGCTATATTACAATTTAAAAATAGAAAAATTGCTGCTTTTGGGCGCCATATTGTGGGGCCAATTTTTTTAACTTCCATTATCGAGTCGGTATCAAAATAAAGGATTTGAAGAGGTTATCTCAAAAATATGTAAAACTCATATTTCAATATACCAAATTCGAAAAAATAAATATATCTTAAAAGTTATAAATAATAAACACATTACCCTCCTTCGGCAGTCGGGTAAAAATCATGCTGTGCAGTCCGAGGATACATATTCGCGAGCCGGCTGACCAAAACCAGGTGTATCCTCCGACTGCACATCATGATTTTCTTCTTGTTTACGTCTTTTTATTTCGCTTCTTAAGCAGTCGAGACTTTTGATTCTTTGGATTAACTTTTTTGAGTTATGCATTGTTATAACAGCTAGATCCTATGTTATATTTATTTCAGATGGAAAATGGCCTCCAATGTAATGTCTGCAAGACAATACTAAACAGCAAGGGACCTTACACAGCACATATAAAAACACACACGAGAAGGTAAAAAAACGACTTATGTATTCTTGAATTTATAATTTGATATAATGCCACCAACTCAATTATCTAATTTAGCATCACCAGTATGTTCCCATTGCTGGGACACAAGCCTCCTGTGTGAGGGAATTGGCCATAATTTATTTATTTACAATGCATGTCCTCGAAAAGAGCGTTTTCCAAGCAGCCAAACTGTGTGGAAAGTGTCACTTATTTTCACTAGTGCTTTTTACTTTTCTGTTTTGTTTTTAATTTTTAACTCCAACGTCAGCCCGTCGCATAGAGCTTTTATTATTTGAGAAAAGTTTAAAAAATTTGTTAATTACAGATTATCATTCATATAAAAGGTAAAATAAAACTAATACTTCAAAGGCGTTTTTAATTACTCTAGATTTAGATTTTGATCAATAAATTATTAATTTTAAATATTCATTAAATATGTTTGGCAGAACGTATATTTTACTCGTGTCTTTTTGCGTTACGACGTGACAGCTATTTGCACATGCGCAGTAGATATGCCCGAGGAACTTTTAGTTAATCTGTGGTTATGCTGAGCGCGCTTGAATAAGCCCGCCATTTTATTAATTTTTGCTTGGTTCAGATATATTTTTTTATTTCCTCGCACAATGCATAGTAAAATGTTGTATGATACACGTACCTAAGATGATTTCCGACTCGTGTCAATTTATACACTCACTCGCTTCGCTCGCCCGTAAATAAAAATGCCACTCATCGGAAATCACCTACCTTCCGCACTTGTAGCATAAATAACTATTAATTACGCGATGTGGATTTCCGTCTATGTGATTGGTCAATTGATGGCTGTCAAACCATTTGCCTTGCCGAATTCACTAACGCAATAAGGCTGCAGGAGGCAAAAAACTTGTTTTTAAATGAATCATTAATTGTGTTCTAGAGTGGAGTGCCTGATATGTCACAAGCGATACAACCGCATGCAGTCGGCTATACAGCACTATGATGAACAACACGCCAGCCCTGGTGCGACTTTACAACAAGGATACAACTGCTCGGAGTGCGACTATAATACCACGTGAGTGTCATTTGTTGGGTACGCCCAAAGGGTAAAAACGGGACCCTATTACTAAGACTCCACTGTCTGTCTGTCTGTCACCAGGCTGTATCTCATGAACCGTGATAGCTAGACAGTTGAAATTATCACACATCACATCATCAGCCTATTGTTCCCACTGCTGGGACACAGGCCTTCTCTCTGTGAGAGGGAATGGGCCGTTAGCCACCACGCGGGCCCAGTGCGGGTTGGTGGATGCCGTTTTTGCGATAATGGTACGGAACCCTTCGTGCGCTAGTCCGACTCGCACTTGGCCGGTTTTTCAGTAATCCTGTGCTTTTATTCATCGTCCTGCCCGCACGTTGTCGGCGATTGCAATGGATCTTGGCTTGGTACAATATTCAGTGATAAGAAAAAATATTCTTTCTCACCCATACGTATCTAAAATTTAGCTGTGGCTGACAGGGTCAATAATTGTTTATATTTATTTGTACTAACCACCAGCCGGGCGAGCACGGCCTCTGTGATAGGCTTGAGTCACGCATTTTATCACGGTTTTTGCTCCCAAACTGTGGTAAAAATGTGTGACTCAAGCCTGTCACAGTAGGCCGTGCTCGCCCGGCTGTATGTGTCACAATAAAAAATTATTTTATTTTAAAATTGTTACAGTTAAAAATGCTTGGGATTGAGCTGCTCCAATTAATTTAGTTTTTTTATTTTTATTTTGCATCGTGAATTTAGTTTTTTTTTTTTTTTTCTTGCTATTACAAGAATATTTACTTTTTAAAGTACTATATTATCTTATTTTAATTATTGTGAATGTGAAGACTATGTGGATCTTTCTTTTTTTATTTTAATTTTAATTTATCTTAGTTAGTTTTAAATCATGGTCTGGCAGTTTGAGTATTTATGCGGCCTACCCGAATGTCCTTTCTTTGGTATTGTTCGTCAATTCGTTTAGCTCCTTAAATTCTGAGTTGAGCTGCACGGTTATTGACAAATGCATGCACTGACTGGACAGGTCCACTCAATCTGGCTTCTTTCCTCAAAAGACCATTTCAGACATCAGTCTACATGGTCTTCACATGATCTTACCAAGATTTTGTCTGGACTTTAAAAGAGACTGTGACCTCTGAGTTTGTTTCGGCCTTTCTTCTCAGAGTAGTCAGACAGGAAACGCCGACCTCATGTAGTTTTAAAAAATATGATCGACATGTAAAAGTGTTTGTAACTTTGTACAAACCAACTTACAGAAATAAAATCATTCATCATTTACAGTTCAAACCGTGCGTATCGTTACCACATGGACAAACACAAGAAGAAGCACATTTGTAGCATTTGCGCAAACATCTTCGCCAACAGTCAAGGACTTAAAACTCATATGTAGTAAGTACGTTTTTACTAACTTTTATTTAATTTGCAATGTCTGTATGTATGTAAATCGAACACATTTACATACATACATACAGGTCAAATCTTGCAACTGAATTTTAAAGCAGTTATCCTCCACCGATTAAGATGAAATTTTGCATGCACGTTTAGTTTGGATGACAATGCTTGGTTAGCTAAGTGACGTTATTCTAATATGGTGGACAGCCCAAGATGGCGGACTAGTTATTTTTTGTGCACTGCCATGATATGGGTATCAAATGAAAGGGTTTGCTGAGAAGAATACGAAAAAAGCTTGTTTTAAAAAAGATTTAAAAGAACTGGAAAACAAAAATAAAAGGCAGACCTATAACATATTCAAGCGACATTTAATGAATTGTAAGCAAATAGCAACTCCTTAACTGTAAAATCTTTTCTATTTTTGTTTAAGATTAAGTTAAGAATTGTATAAACTGTATTTTAATTGAAATAAACAGCTTTTTTTTTTTTTTTTTTTTATTTTTATTAATTGACATTAATAAACTTATTACTTAATTAAAAGACTTCGCGATCCGTCTGTCTGTCTGTCCGTCTGTCTCCAGGCTGTATCTCATGAACCGTAATAGCTAGACAGTTGAAATTTTCACAGATGATGTATTTCTGTTGCCGCTATAACAACAAATACTAAAAACAGTATAAAATTAATATTTAAGGGGGGCTCCCATACAACAAACGTGATATTATTGCCGTTTTTTGCTCGATATTAATAACGGCAACAGGTAGATGCTTGAAATATTCACAGAATGTTTAGTTGTATATTCATTTCAAAAAATAATAATTATTAAAATAAAATAAAATAAATTAAGGGGGGCTCCCATACAACAAACGTGATTTTTTTCAGTGTTTTGCGATAATGGTACGGAACCCTTCGTGTGCGAGTCCGACTCGCACTTGGCCGGTTTTTTTCTAAATAATATGACCGTCGCGGTTCGTAAGGTAAAGCCACAATTTTTTTTTTTTTTGTTTTCAAATATTAATGTCTTTGCGTAATTTATAATTTTTTGCGTTGAACTATTCGTCCGAAGTTTGGTCAAAGCTGGTTATTTATTGTCGGGGGAAGCCAAGCGGTCCGGTATTTGGTGACCTCTGTTCTAAACCATTGTAATAGGTATAACCACAGATAATATAATACAATCCCATTCAAAGAAACCGTGCCGACGTAACTAGCGTTTTTCGTCTGATTAAACTGATATTTTTTTGTACATCGAACGCGTCCGGTTCGTAATATCGTATATCGTAATATTCGAATTAGGTATAAACTTCAAAACGAGTTTATATTGACATTCTTTATAAACACAATACCGATATTTTAAAATAGAATCTTATTATAACACTTTTTCTCTAACAAAATAATGCTATAATACAATTTTTTTTCTATTACGATACAGGTTAAATCCAAGAAGTTAATATCACCAAGGAGTTTCCATCAATTATTTATTTGTAATGGAAAGCTTATGCGGGGCGCGCCATTTTTATAATACCTATTATAAAAAGTTATTTGTCTGTGGCAACGCCCGCTTTAGAGCATGCGCGGTTAATGCGGTAATGTGCTGGGTTTTGGCACCATTTATACGTTTTGCTGTACTGAATTTTTCTTACTCTTTTGACTTTTTCTTTTATTTAGTAGGTTCAATCCCAATGAATGAGTATAGATAAAGTAGTGTATGACACTAACATTCGTGTGATACTATTAAAAACCTCGCCACTCATATTTTAATACCCCTTATTATACAACAGTTTCATAAACTACTATTAACCAAATGTAATTTATTTTAAAATGGGAGGAACGCTGCTAAAGTCGCAGGCATAAATAGTTTTACATCTCTATATAGTTCACACGGCAATCAAAACGAAACAATAATAAAGTACTTAGCTCTGAATTCAAATTATTATACACGATAAATCTAATAATTGATGAACATGGAAATTAGCATTCGTTTCATTCGAGGGACATTACGAAAATAGTTGTACTATACAAGATAATAGTATATTATGCAACTAGTGAATAAAGGACGGATTTAAAGCGAGGGCCATAGATGAATCACGAGCAAGTGAAGGATACCGTAGGGAGTGATTCAAGTGTTAGAATCCTGAGCGACGCGAGTGATTCATGGCCCTCGATATAAATCCGTTTTATTCAAGAGTTGCATACTATATTTTATACCATAACTACGAGAAAAATAAAGATTTAAACGAAAAGCACAAGGAATAATAATAAATAAATAAATAAAAGTCTTATTACCTTCAAATTTTACAAAAAATGTGAAAGCCTGACCCCTGAGCTAGGTAACAGCACCAGTGTTTCAGGGGCCAGTAATCACCACCGTTACGTTACATAATTATTAGTACATTACTGCAGCGGCCAGCAAAATAGGCATTGATGGACGAACGTGTAAATGTGGGCCGAGGCGAAGCCGAGGCACACATACGTAAGTCCATCAATGCCTAGTTGTGGCCAAGGCTTGTATAGTACTTTTCTCAAATAATGCGCGGAAATTAAAACTAAGTAGTACCTAGAACTCATTTTGTCAAAATCAATGACGAACAACAATAATTGTTCCAGCGTTAATGTGTTCCTTTGTTTTTTTTCAATAAACAGCGTTCTATGTGCAAGCCAGTTCGAAATTTAAATAAAACCTTTGATAAGTTACCTCCTTGGTTGCCATGTTTCGGAGTAAAACATCGTTCCATTTTTAAACTACACGACAGATATGAGTTTACTTTGGAATTTATTTGGCCGCTAGACACGACAGATATGGATTTTCATACAACTTTTGCCGGCCGCTGCGCGCATGTATTTGACCAGTACAGCAATTTCGATTTATCTCGAAGAAGGTTGTCAAAATAATGATCGCATTTCCAAGCATGTTTGAGAAAAATTAATTAAACACCAATGCAATTAATATTAGAATTACAATCCAAATAAGTATTCACTAAACATCCTAGACTAAAATAAAAATCATTATTAAAATCCTAAATATAAACAAACTTAAAATTAAATCGATGAAGGAGTTTGAAGGTCGAGTATCTAATATTAAATAGATTTTGTATCGAGTATTTTTTGCGCAAGGAGGTTATACAGCATTGAGATGGAAGTCTAATATATTGGTGTGTTCTAAATTCAAACACCAAAATAGTGATTAAAAGTGCTTTTTATTCACTGTTTTCAGTGAATAACATAAGCTTTTAGAGGGGGAATGGTATAAAGATTGATTCTGCTTCGGTTTGTTATATATAACGTAACTAGCTGACCCGGCAAACTTTGTTTTGCCATAAAAGCACCAAACATTCATCTACCCTACCTAACCTACCCTAACTACCTACCCTACCCTACCTACCCTACCCTAACTACCTACCCTACCCTACCTACCCTACCCTACCCTACCCTACCCTACCCTACCCTACCCTACCCTACCCTACCTACCCTACCTACCCTACCCTAACTACCTACCCTACCCTAACTACCTACCCTACCCTACCTACCCTACCCTACTCTACCCTACCCTACCCTACCCTACCTACCCTACCTACCCTACCTACCCTACCCTACCCTACCCTACCCTACCTACCCTACCTACCCTACCTACCCTACCTACCCTACCCTACCCTACCCCACCCTACCCTACCCTACCCTACCCTATCTCTCAAGTTGGATCGAACTGCACATGGTGTGCGAATTTTATTATAATCGGTTAAGTGGTTTAGGAGTCCATTGAGGACAAACATTGTGACACGAGATTTATATATATTAAGATTGGGTTTGTTGTACCATTTCAATAAAATTAAATAAGCCTTTCTCCCCTCCCCCCACAGCACAGTTCACAACCAATCCCCGCGCATCTACAAATGCGAGCCATGCAACAAGTCGTACCGGTCTCGTACAGGCTTCGAAGCTCATGAGCGTACAGCGCACGGGACCGCAGACATTCGCGCCTTCTGCGTGCAGTGCAACACGCACTACAGCACGCCGCAGGGGCTGAGGAACCACTTGAACACCAGCTCCAGGCACGTCACCGAGACTGACAAGAGGTGAGCACGTTTGTAGTTAGATGTTGCTGCAACATTGTTGAGTATAACTTATGCTATATAACACGTCTGCATTATTTAACATTGCTGTATAACATTACATTGAGGAGCAAGTGGCTAAATAATAACAGCTGCACGGGTCGATCTTCAAGGTTAAGCAACGCTTGACGAGGTCGGTCCGTGGATGGGTGACCATTTCAATATACCGAGTTTCCTCCGTGTCTCGGAAAGCACGTTAAGCCGTTGGTCCCGGCTGTCATTTGAAGATCTTTGACAGTCGTTACGGGGAGTCAGAAGCTTGAGATCTGACACCAGTCTTGCCAAGGGGGGGTACCGTGTTACCCAGTTACTGGGTTGTGGAGGTCAGATAGGCAGTCGCTCCATGTAAAACACTGGTACTCAGCTGATTCCGGTAAGACTGGAAGCCGACCCCAATATAGTTGGGAAAAGGCTAGGCAGATTGATTGCTGTATAACATTGCATTATAACGGCATTCATAAACATGCACCACAAATAATATAATACTAGCAAACAGATGCCTCATCCCATACAAAGAAACCGTGCCGGCGTAACTAGCGTTTTTCATATTATTAATCTTGTTATTTTTGTAAGTACATCAATCGCGTTCGAGCCCGTTTCACGGCAATAGATGGTGTTAGCAGCGACTTGCAAGTAACAGGGTTTACTATGTTCGTGAATATTTTTTTCTTTATATACAGTGACGGTCCGTTTTATAGTATTTTTTTGCACATTTTTAAAATTTTTTCAAAATGTGTAAAAATGCAAATTTTAACAATCGAGTGGAATGCCTCAGAAATTTTAAAATGCGCCATCTATTGGCATCAATTTAAAATTATCCGTTCAAATAATCTTTGAAATATGAATTAAGAGCTCAATATTCCATATGTTTGTACTTAGGAGAGTTGATTAAACAAGAACATACAATTTTTATGTTCAATTCCTGAAAATGTTAATTTTTACACACAATTCTATTGAATTGTACATGTGGCGCCATCTAGTGAGATTTATTTGAACCAAATTTTCTTTTTTGCAATGAAATGCCGTGCATGCACACATTCAAAATCGGTCCAGCAGTTTTAAAGATATGGAACATACAACCGAACTCCTTAGCGACAAACAGCACGAATGTTTAAATTAAGTCATTATGTGTAGGTATTTTGTAGACTGCTCACTTTTTAGTGATAGACTTTTTAGAACTAAAAAGAGAGAAGTAAAACGTTTTCACAAAAAAATAAACATACTTCTAAAGCAAAACACTAAAAAGTGCTAAAATAATATTAACTTTCGTTTCGGAAGTCTGTGTTGAAATATGATAAAAACAAGTGGTACCAAAGGCAAACTGTGAATTTTTACCCGACTGCCGAAGGAGGGTAATGTGTTTATCAGTCTACGTAAGTATGTATGTATGTATCTTTGTTCCTATGTGGCGTTCTAGAGACCAAACGCGTTGGCCGATTTTGATGATTCTTACGTCAATCGATTCGTCTTAACCCTGTGAGTGTCACTGGCTACATTAAAATTGGCGAATAGAAAAATGGCGGATTTTGGGCGCCATATTGTGAGCCCAAATTTTTTTTTTTCTTCCCTTTGTTTCGTGTGGAGTATCAAAATGGAGGGTTTTAAGAGGTGATTTCAAAAATATATAACACTTATATGTTTAAATGTAACTCATACTAAAAAGTTATAAATAAAAAAAGTTAATTTAAAAAATCAAAAGACCCGACTGCTTAAAAGGCGAACTAAACAGACGTAAACATGAAGAAAATCATGCTATGAAAACCAGATGTATCCTCCGACTGCACAACATGATTTTTTAAATTTACTTTTTTTTATTTATTTACATCGTACGCTTTGGTGCAAGCTTTTAGTACAGCAAGCAATTGTTAATAAATAAATAAACAGTTAATATAATATATTGTTTCAGGTTTATTTGTGACGAGTGTGGAGCAAAGTTCGCGACGAAGAGTGCTCTAACAGTGCATATCAACTGGGAACATATCAAAAGCAACACACATAAATGTACAACGTGTACCAAGGTTAGGCCATCTTGTATAATACTTATAACACTTACTACGTCTGTACTAGGAACTACTCATCATCTTAATATATATATTTCTTGTGTGCGTGTGTATGTGACTGAACTCCTCCTAAACGACTGGACCGATTTTGATGAAATTTTTTGTGTGTGTTCGTGGAGATTCGAGAATGGTTTAGATTTAAAAAAAAAAAAAAATGGAAAATTAGGGTAGGGTAGGTAGGGTAGGGTAGGTAGGGTAGGGTAGGTAGGGTAGGGTAGGTAGGGTAGGGTAGGTAGGGTAGGGTAGGTAGGGTAGGGTAGGTAGGGTAGGGTAGGTAGGGTAGGTAGGGTAGGGTAGGTAGGGTAGGGTAGGTAGGGTAGGGTAGGTAGGGTAGGGTAGGTAGGGTAGGGTAGGTAGGGTAGGGTAGGTAGGGTAGGGTAGGTAGGGTAGGGTGGGTAGGGTAGGTAGGGTAAGTAGGGTAGGGTAGGGTAGGTAGGGTAAGTAGGGTAGGGTAGGGTAGGTAGGGTAGATGCATATTAGGTGTTTTTATGGCAAAACAAAGTTTGCCGGGTCAGCTAGTATCTATACATATAATAAATCTGTAGAAAAGTCGTTTTTGTACATAGAACATATTTAAAAAAAAATAGCCAGGGTGTTAAAGGATAGCCAACAGAACCCGTTGCTAGCATATTTGGAAATATATTTTACAATGAGTGTGAATGCATAGAGTTTTTATTATTTGAGAAAAGTTTTACAAATTATTTAAGTATAGATTATCATTAATATAAAAGGTAAAATAAAACTAATACTTCATTAAAGGCGTTTATAATGAATCTAGATTTAGATTTTGATCAATAAATTAATTTTAATTATTCATTAAATATGTTTGGCAGAACGTATGTTTTGCTCGTGCCTTTTTGCGTTACGATGTGACAGCTATTTGCACATGCGCAGTAGATATGCCCGAGGAACTATTAGTTAATCTGTGGTATGCTGACCGCGCGCTTGAATAAGCCCGCCATTTTATTAATTTCTTGCTTGGTTCAGATATATTTTTTTATTTCCTCGCACAGTGCATAGTGTGTATGATACACGTACGTAAGATGATTTCCGATTCCTCGACACGAGTCCTCGAGTCCCACCTACCTTCCGCACTTGTAGCATAAATAACTATTTTTAAACAGTTATTATCCCCAACCTATCCAGCTGACATTTTGCATATGTTATGGACCAAGTGAGCATTATTCTCAAAATGCTCGGGCAGTTTGAAATATGCTCAATATGAGTAGGCAATATGATAAAAGTTATTGAAATAATTAAATTGACCGGGCTTTCTGAATAATGCCCATTACTTATTGGGCCGGGTAATAAAAGTCGACTGTTTCTGTCTACAAGGTCTAAAGTAACCTAACTTGAAGGAGATGACCTAACCGTGTCGGGCTGCCTTAGCTCCCAAGCTCGCTTCGTTCACTCTTGGACTAATTCAATGACCATATTATCGAATTGCCCAACTGTTACGTATCAATATTCACAATGACCAGAAAATGTGATAAATATGGAAGTTTAAATCAGTATTCATTACATTGCCCGATTTGACTAGATTCATAATGCCGGGGCATTATACAATGCAATTCTCTGACTATCGTCCCATTTCTATTCTTCCTTTCATATCCAAAGTCCTTGAAAAGCTTGTTTATCATCAGCTCATCACATTCCTTTCCAAACACAATCTGTTCAATCCTTTCCAATCTGGTTTTCGACGTGGACACAGCACTACCTCAGCACTTGTGCACATCACTGACGATATCAGGTCAGGCATGGATATGGGGAAGTTAACAGTACTTGCTGTGCTTGACTTTAGCAATGCCTTCAATACTGTTGTGTTCGACATTTTGCTTGTTGTCCTATGTTCTTTTAACATATCTCCTCCGGTAATTGATTGGTTTCATAGTTACCTGTTTGGCCATCGTCAGCGCATTTGCTCTGATTAATCTTTCTCCTCTTGGTGTCATACCACTGCCGGTGTACCGCAGGTTGGCGTTTTATGTCCTCTTCTCTTCGCACTCTTTATTAATGCTATCACTCAACGACTTTCTTCTTTCTACCACCTATATGCTGATGATCTCCAAATTCATACCCAAGCTCCTCTCGGAGAGTTATCTAATGCCATTGAGACAATTAATACAGACCTGTCTCGAATAGGTGACTGGAGCACTGCGTTCGGGCTGAAGATCAATCCAACGAAGACTCAAGTAACGGTTATTGACAGTTCCCGGTTTCCAAGACCGAATGGTCTATACTTCCCCAGGTTTCTTTCAATAATACTATTATCATATTGTGACGAACTTGGGGATTTATATCGACAGCACCCTTTCTTGGACCAAACAACTGCAGGAAGTCAGTCGAAAACTGTTTGCGTCTGCGGGTTCCGTGAGACGTCTTCGTAATTTTCTTCCCATCACCACTAAAATTGCGATAGCACAATCTCTTCTTCTACCTATTCTAGACAATACTGATGCCAGCTATCTTTATCTCACCCAAGACCAATTGGACAAGCTTGAGCGACTCTAAAATCTCTGTAGGTTCATGTTTGGCTTGCGCTCAAATGGCTTCCTATTCGCCTTCGCCGGATTGCCCATATACTTTCTTAGCTTTATAATGTGCTATTTAATCCTTTTACTCCTTTTTATCTCAAAGAACGCTTTCAGTTCCTCTGTGACACCCATTCCTAGGTCCTTGCGATCATCGGAAAATCTAAAATTAAATATTCGTATACATACCACTTCCTTCTTTGACAAATCTTTCACGATTCAAGCAGCTCGGTTGCAGCTCCTGAAATGTAAACCTAGGCTTTTTTTGTGTATTTTTATATGTTTTGACAAATTCAAATCTTGGTTTTACAAAAAACTTCTGACCTCTGCGATGCTTTTTCAGCGAGATATCGGCGATAACGTGTTTTTCACCGTTTCAATGGCGCGGCCATGGAATTTTAGTGTTACAGCTCCTAAAATATAAACCTAGCTAGGACTTTTTTCTATAATTTTACATGTTTTGACAAATTCAAATCTAGGTTTTACAAAAATTTCTGACCTCTGCGATGCTTTTTCAGGGAGATATCGGCGATAACGTGTTTTTCACCGTTTCAATGGCGCGGCTATAGGGTTTTGGTCTTACAGCTCCTGAAATATAAACCTAGGATATTTTTGTGTATATTTACATATTTTGACAAATTCAAATCTAGGCTTTACAAAAAACTTCAGACCTCTGCGATGCTTTTTCAGCGAGATATCGACGATAACGTGTTTTTCACCGTTTCAATGGCGCGGCCATGGAGTTTTAGTGTTACAGCTCCTAAAATATAAACCTAGGATTTTTTCTATATTTTGACATGTTTTGACAAAGTCAAATCTAGGCTTTACAAAAAACTTCAGACCTCTGTGATGCTTTTTCAGTGAGATATCGGCGATAACGTATTTATCACCGTTTCAATGGCGCTGCCAAAAGGTTTCGGTCTTACAGCTCCTGAAATATAAACCTTTTTTCACAAATTCTTTCTGTTATGTACCTAAATTTCAGGTCTCTGCAACGCTTAGTTTTAAAGCCGTGGCCGCGCTGTTCGCCGCGTTACAATGGCGCGGCCACGTTCAAATCCTTAAAACTTTTTAACCATAACTTTGACAAATTTATGGTTTTGGGAATCACCTTACACAAATTTTTACATAATCTTGACATATTTTTTTTTTAAAACTCCATGGCCGCGCCATCGAAACGCATACGAGATTGCCTATTGCGATAAGACCGCCCATTGTACACTTGTTTATGTGAACGTTTGTCCTGTATGTTTATTTGAGGTGTACAATAAAGTATATAATAATAATTTTATGTAAATTGTTAAGTGCCCTGATAAATCACGTGCTCCATGACGTACACGTTTCGTATAAATAATAATATAATAATAATAATTTATTCTTCAAAAAAGTACAAAAGCGTTACAAGAAACAACATTTACATCTATGTTAGTGAGGTGAATGTACAGAGTCATATTAATTTGAAACAACGACTCCCAAACTGAGACATACTCGTATCTTGGGTAGTCGGCGGTCGGCCGTTTTAGATGTCTTATACATATCACCGTCTTATTTAGTGCTAAAATATCACACATAACAATCCTTCCAATTAGTCAATTAGCAACTTTACAAAATAATGTGTATGTTTCGTGTTAAATTGTTATTATTTAAAATTCAGACACTTTTATTTTACTATTACAATAAGTTTTTCAGACTCTTCATAACTTAACAACTTTAACCAATTAGTTAATTCCTCTTTAAAATTATGCTTATTTAGTTTGTATAGTGAGATCCTTTTGTTAATTTCATTGTAAAGCCTAGAGCTCAATGCGTTATATTGTCGTTGCGCGAAAGCCGTTCTACATTGCACAGAGGGACAAACAAGCGCACCACTTCGTTTTTTCAAACCTTCCTTATTTAGGGGAAGTAGTGAGTGTCGCCGAAGCATCGTACGGAGAATATGTATACGTATCGTATGAAAATGACAATGCACGCCAACAAAGCCTGCTTCTGGTCCACTAAAATGCAAATACCTCTTTTCATACAGAGAAGTTTTCATCACCATGCTTTTCTTCACCATTGGCAGCGATGTTTCATTTAAAAAACTATTTTATCCCGTTTACAGGTGTTCAAAAGTTTTAGTGCGCTAAACCGACACGTTAATTACGTTCACAACAAGATGCAAGCACCTCGCAACAAGATCTGTGACTACTGTGGGAGAGCCTTCACTGTGAGTATCAAGAGCTTTTTTAACACGCTTTTATTAGCTGGGTATGTATGTATCTATGTAACGGAATTTTTTAACGTGATTTTCACCCCCTTCAAAACGTTGGGTTAATTTGAAACTTTGCACACTTATCTAGGAGGCTACGATCGATGACAGTGCAATAATTTAAATAGTTTGTCCCATTATCCTTACTAAGATCATCAGGATTAGCGATTGAACTAAAAAGTAAATAATAGTTTAAAAAATCACTAAAAAACACGCTTTAATAGAAAACCAAACCAAAAAGTAGAAAATAATTTTCAATATAGCGCGTGATTAACAAAAAAATATGTTTTATTGTAAAAAAGCGTGGGGTGCTTTTTAAGGTACCTATTTTCAAAATGATTACTTTTACCAATATCTTTCAATAAAATATTATAACAATTGACATCAAGCACCTCAAGCTTTTTTACAAAAAAAAGTTTTATTTTGTTAATCTCAGTTCTTAATTCAAATATATTGAAAATTATTTGATACTTTTTAGTTTATTTTTCTATTAAAGCGTGTTTTTTAAACTATTATTTTTATATTAGGCTACACTGTCTCATTGAAGGGAAATGCCTTCCCCAAATCCTTCCAGTTATTCTTTTTCTGAGCCGCCTCGAATCAGCCCTAACAGTAGGCGTCTAGGTCGTCGTCATTCTGGGGTATTACACGCTCTAATTCACAAACACTATTCGTCACTTACTTTATAATCCACGATTGTACACTTTCGCTGTTTACGCGTTACGTCACTAACTCAATCCGTCACAAACGCGTTACGTCACTAAGTCAGTTTGTATTTTTTTTGTGAACTGTACTGGCTAATAAAAAATATGACAATAATAGAAAAATAAAAACATGATTTTGGCGAAAATCGAATAACACAATCAAAAAGTTTACGGATATTAGTTTTATTTATCTGTAAGCCAGAACAAGTTCACAAAAAAAATTACGAACTACGATTGTGACGAAATGAGTTTATGACGTAACGCGTTTGCTACGAACAGAGCTAATGACGTACGGCGTCTATGACAACCAGAAAAATGGTCCAATTGCGGATTAGGAAGTACTACTTACGTGACGAATGGCGTTTGTGACCTAGAGTGTGTAATCCAAGTAAAATATCACAACACAAGCAATTCAGATACTCGCGACAGTTGGACTCCATGTTCGACAGATGGCGTTGTGCATTTCACGTCATTTTCAGAATGGCGGTGTTAAGATTCTCCGCGAAAGAATGACCCTAGAAAAAAGTAGGTAGGGTAGGTAAGTAAGATAGGTTAGGGTAGGCAGTTGACGGGACTCCCCCTCGGTGGGTTCCCGCACTGTCGAGGCGGGGGGCTCAGTAGACGTGGCTTGGTCACCCACGGTGAACCGAAGAGGAACCCGAGGAGAGGTCGCTCGCCAGGGCTTTTGCCGACAAGTCGACTACGTACGGCCAACATGTAAGTTGCGGTGCCGCCGGCCGCCTCAAATGGGGCGACATCGCAACTAAGGCGGCCGCGATGTTGTATTGGGCTTTCCATACCTATACGATATCGCGGCTGAGGGTTGGAGGCCGCGGCGGGAGAGGAGTGCCGGTATAGCGGTGCGCCGCTCTCCCTACCTTTCGCGGCCTGGACTGGGTCGCCACCGTCTGATGTCTTCCTTATCGCCTGTGGCTGAAAAATGGTAGGTGGCGAGGCCATTGTCCTTGACCCATCACAAGGGGTCGTCTGGCGCCCATGTGCTGGTTTGGTCCCTGGGGTGGTCACGGCGTACAGTGTGTTCTGGTGCGCCGGTGATGGGGGGTAATCCCCAGAGGAGGGTCCGGTGACGGACAGCCGCGCCGGGTTCGCGGTGAGTGCTAACGTGTGCTCCTGCTCCAGCCATAAGCGGCACAGGAGGACACCGTGGAGCTTTAGTGGGTTGGAATCCCACATAACTGCGCTATCTCTCTAAAAAAAATATATGGCAGCTGACGGGAGAAAAACCGCGAGCATAGCTTGTCTTTCATATTTGTATTTCCTTGTTATTTTCAGACTCAACAAAAACTGCAGAATCACATCCGCACGCACACAGGTGAACGTCCGCTGCTCTGCAAGCACTGCCCCGCAACGTTCGCGCACTCTGCTGCTCTTTATAATCATAACAAGCTTTTACATACTGCCAAATAAATTGTACTTCTACTTTCCCTTTGTCCCCGATGACTTATACCATTTTGTTATACTGTTACCCATTGGGATAAAAATTACCGATTAGTAACACTGTAACTCAATGCCACGTTTTTAGGGTTCCGTATCCAAAGGGTAAACCCTAGGGACCCTATTACTAAGACTTCGCGATCCGTCTGTCTGTCTGTCCGTCTGTCACCAGGCTGTATCTCATGAACCATGATAGCTAGACAGTTCATAGATGATGTATTTCTGTTGCCGCTATAACAACAAATACTAAAAACAGTATAAAATAAATATTTAAGGGGGGCTCCCATACAACCAACGTGATTTTTTTGGCCGTTTTTTGCTCGATATTAATAACGGCAACAGGTAGACGCTTGAAATATTCACAGAATGTTTAGTTAATAATTCACTTCAAAAAATAATAATTATTAAATTAAAATAAAATAAATTAAAATAAAATAAATTAAGGGGGGCTCCGTTACAACAATCCTGATTGTTTGCAGTATTTTGCGATAATGGTACGGAACCCTTCGTGTGCGAATCCGACTCGCACTTGGCCGGTTTTTATTTTTATCCCAATGGGTAACAGTGTAACACAATATGGTGTAACTCAGCGGGAACATTCAAATAAACGTAAGTCGCAACTATTCAACAAACAAAACGTACTTACAAGACAAACGTGAGTGAAAACGCCTTAGATGGGTTATAGGGGATGTTCTTCAGAAAGGCCAGGTGCGCAGTACTCATAACCGGCGTGCGTGTATGACTGGATGTATGAACGTGAGTGAAGCAAAAGAAGTATGTAAGGATCGTAGCAGGTGGCGTTCTGTAGTTTCTGCCTACCCCCCATGGGAAAATGGCGTGATTATACAAGCTTTTATTTAACTTGCAATGTATGTATGTGAGCAGTGGTGGCCCAGTGGTATCGGCCGCGACTTACAAGTTGTAGGTCGTGAGTTCGAGCCCAGGCAGGCGCTTTACTTTGTGTAAATTATTTCATCACCACTGCTCTCAAAACGGTGAAGGAAAACATCGTGAGGAAACCGACATGTCCTAGAACCAAAAATTCGAAGACATGTGACATCCACCAAACCGCACTGGGCCCGCGTGGTGGATTACGGCCCATTCCCTCTCACAGAGAGGAGGCCTGTGTCCCAGCAGTGGGAACATTAATAGGCTGATGATGATGATGATGATGTATGTATGTGTGTTCAGGTCAAATCTAGCAACTAAATTTTAAAGCAGTTATCCCCCACCTATTAAGATGAAAATTTGTATACACGTTTAGTTTGGATGACAATGCATGGTTAGCTAAGTGACGTCATTCTAAATCCAATATGGCGAACGGCCCAAGATGGCGGACTAGTTATTTTCTGTGCACTGCCATGCTATGGGTATCAAATGAAAAGGTTTGCTCAGAAGAATATGAAAAAAGCTTGTTTTAAAAAATATTTTTAATGAATAATTTTTTATAAGTGATTTTTGATATAAAGTTAATCTTATTTATTTAGTCACACTGTCGTGCAGGTAATGGCACATTTGATGTGAGTCTATGATTGCAATTTCTCATTTGTTAATAACATTATGCTTGCATTCATAATTCGAGATAATTTCAATCGTTCCGGCGTCGTTCGCTACCAACTCAAGAATCAACTTTGGTGTTGGGTATTGTAGTTGATTTTAAGTGACCATTTTGTATTGAACAAGGCCCCAAAAAATATAATATGGGTCGGACTGATAATTGAACTTTGTTATGTCAAATATATCTAAGATTTTGTATCAAGAACTTGGCCTTTCTCTGCCGTGCATCATTTTCTTAAAATAATTTAGAATAGTTAAGGCTGAATATGATTGATATTGTATATAAGAAAGTGTGTACACTGTGAACAAATAAAAATATGATACCAGTTTTGATTTTTAATTGAAGTTACCAACCCTACAGAAAAGTTAAAGGAGACTTTTCTAATATTTTATATTTTACTAGCTGACCCGGCAAACTTTGTTTTGCCATAAAAACACCAAACATTCATCTACCCTACCTACCCTACCCTAACAACCCTACACTACCTACCCTACCCTACCCTAACTACCTACCCTACCCTACCCTACCCACTTAGGGGAATGAAAAATAGATGTTAGCCGATTCTCAGACCTACTCAATATGCTCACAAAATTTCATGAGAATCGGTCAAGCCGTTTCGGAGGAGTATGGCAACGAAAACTGTGACACGAGAATTTTATATATTAGATGGACCAAGTGATTAATATGGCATTATTCATAATGCCCAGGCAATTAGAAAAATGACCAATATTAGTAGGCAATATGATAAAAAGTATTGAAATTGACCGGGCTATCTGAATAATGCCCATCAGTTATTGGGCCGGGTAGTAAAAACATCTGTTTTAAAATATTATTTTAATGTTGATATTGGCTGTGACATTGGTTAAAATATACCTAGAATAGGTAAAATTACTATTTAAGCAACAAAGTCGACGGAGCCTATTTCTGTCTGCAGGGTCTAAAGTAACCTGACATGAAGGAGATGACGGGAGCCGAGTTCCTAACCTATCCGTGTAGGGGTGCTCAAAGTTCCCGAGCTCGTTCTTGGATGAATTCATTGACCATAATTATCAAATTGCCCAACCGTTACGTAGCAATATTCAGAATGTCCAGCAGCCGAACCACATGCGAGATGAATGACGCGATGTGGATATCCGTCTGTGTGATTGGTCGATTGGGGTTCCCTACTTGAAATCGAATGACGTTAGATCGAATAACACTTGCTCGAAAATGTTTACTCGATAGTACTTGAAATCGATAAATTATGAACGCTACAGTTCACTACGTCGATGCATCAAAATCACGAATAACTAGAAGCTCGAATCATAGGCGCGCAAAGACCGATTATTACTTTACCAAGTCAGAATGTCAAGTCAAATGGTGACAATGAAACCACCCTTACAAAAACAAAAAGAATTTACAAAATTGGTCCCAAATTGACGGAGAAATTGGTGATCCTACATAAATAAAAATACATGCAGTCGAACATAGAACCTCCTCCTTATTAGGAAGTCGGTTAAAAACTATTCTGTAAATCGATTAGATGGTCGGTCGAGAAATGATGTTTCAAGATAATGGGCCTTCGCGCTGCCGATGATTCGAGCTTCTAGTTATTCGAGATTTTGATGCATCGAGGTAGTGAACTATCGCGCTCATAATTTATCGATTTCAAGTACTATCAAGTAAACGTTTTCGAGCAAGTGTTATTCGATCTAACGTCGTTCGATTTCAAGTAGGGAACTCGGTAGATTGATAGCGGTCAAACCCTTTGCGTTGCCGTATTCACTTACGCAATACGGCTGCAGACACATAATATTATTGTCAATTTTAATCATCACTGTACGCAACAAGATAAGTCAAATGAAAAAAGAGTTATCTATCCTAGAAGTTTGACCAACGGGATTTTTTTTCCTCTTGGTCAAATCAGTTTGACAAAATAGTTTGACCACGAGGAAGCACCGATATTAAACATAGTGCCCTGATTAATCACTTGATCCATGACATATTATAGATACATCCTACAGGTCAGGCCAGATTTCGCCCACCGGCACCGTTAGGTATTGGTAAATCTCTTCTTTTTGTGCCAAAAGGATCTGTTTCATTTATCCCAATCTGTTGGAATACCTATATTTTTTTGCTCCTCTTCCTAACATGTGCATCTGGACCGAGGGCCCATTTTTTAAATCCTTGCGAAACGAAATAAGACTTAAAGAGAAATTAGTTAAATATAGTAAAAACATTATGCAATGGGCCTAGAATTTCTTAAACGTGAATTAAAACAGTTATAATTAAATAACTTGGGCCCTCAATCCAGACGCGTGCATAAGCTGGCATTGCCTAAATCTCAGAAAGTACTATCTCTGGGTTAATCATTTTTATTTAGAAATTCAGTTAAGAATTTCTTAAATATTTTAAGGAATTCCCAAATCTGTAGAATATGACATACCAGATTTATGGCGGTATATCTAGGGCCCTCAATCCTTTAATGGCTCTACTGAGGAATGTGCAAAACATGAATTTATCTGAAGATATATATTAATAGGACTTTAATATATTTTGCTTAGATACCTCTGTAAATTAGTTAAGAAGAAATAATGACACAAAAGTGAATTGTTAAAAAGTAAATGAGAATCGGATTTTACTATAACGTCTGAACTGAGAGCCTTTTTTGAATTTTCGACTTTATTGACTATATTCAACCACATAGATTAAGTCAAATTTAAATAAGTTTTTTTACTATTTTTTAATTAAAATTTCACATATCGTCCGTTCTTCTAAATGAAATACTTTAAGAGAAAATAGATTTTTAATTTTTCATAGGAGAAAAAGTTTTGTAGGGTACATATGATTTTGTTACTTTTTTGGACTGATCAGTATGTATCCTCATACAAGCTATTTTTTAAGCATCTAAAGTAAATATTTATTGCTTGTACTGTCGGAAGCGACTGTTTTTTTGATGCATTATTTTGAAGGGAAGACAGTGCAATTGTCGGGAAAAGCCATTATTACATGGGTCCTTTTCGGGCGAGGATAAAACAAATCTTTCTTGGTAATGTACGGTTACAAAGTAACTAATTGCATTATGTAATGGAGAATAACGTAAACGACATTTCACTAGGCACGTATTTTTACCTAAACTTACAATCGGGAACTATAACGACTGTATATCTCTTCAAGTTTTATAATGTATCTACCACTGATCAAACACGCAATCTTTCTTTCTCGAACTCCTTGTGATCTTCTCTTGTTCGCGCCAAAAACTAGTGCTTAGTGTTATGTCAAGTTAACATCTGTCAGTCATTCGAAACCAAATCTCTCTTCAGAACGAAATTTATGTCAGTGCTGACAAATTTAATAGTGCAGTAAATATTAATAGCTCTCTGATTTGATCTCATTTGATTTGAACGGGACAGTTATAGTTAGTTTGAAGGAACTACCCGAAACAATTAGTTTAAAAGGAAAATATTTTAAAATATTAGGTGTTATTGAATTTGTCACCCCGTTGAAACCGGCTGATCTTGGTCACTACAAGCGGCATGGTTTCGTAAACGGCCGCATGGTCTGTTATGATGATTTAATGCTTAGATTTTACCATAGTAGAGAAGAACAACCTATTTATTTACACATTGTGACATATGGTTTGGCTAATCGTAATTTTGAAGAGTATAGATAAAAAAGATTAAAAATACATGACTGCGCTGCTAAAATCACGAACTTCAGTTGGGGGACTGTTCTATGGAACACTATTTAACGTCTAAGAGGTCACCCGACTGCAATTCGTGTTTTTGGTAGCTCAGTATTTTTTATATTTTTATTGTTATATATTTTTCTTTAATACATTTTAGTGACAAGTTTAATTTTAAAACAATATGTAGATAGGCAGGTACTCATCTGGACTTTAAATTTCATATCCATGTTGTTAAAATCGACGACAAAATCTGATTTCTTCTTTGAAAATTGAGGCATATAGTTAGCCGCTATTTTTGCCCAAAAATTATAGCACTAAAAACTAACATTATTAACTAGCGTTCATAACTAAAAATCAGCAACCAAACTTCGCTAACTCGCGTTTCTTCGCTAACATTTATTTGATATTTGTTACAAAAAGTTTGTAAGTAGGTAAATTGTATTTTACAATATCAGACTATTTTTAGGTTACATTTATGTGAAGAAAATAGTCTATTTTATATATATACCGATCGTAACCGTTTATTTGAATAGTTGTTACAAATAGTTTGTAATTAAATTGATGTTACGCCCAAGTAGCACAAACTAGTTGCTTAAGAGCTTTGGAGCCAATCCGATTATTCCCAAAGGCGCCAAGCTCAAGCGCCAGAGCGTGCACTGCAGACCTTATGCAGCCGCTTTGCAGCCAAAGGGGCACAACTTTTTGCAACCTACAGTTCCTTTAGAACTTCAAAATAGTGGCATAAAACCGCTACAGGAGCTGCAACTAATAATTAACACCACACTAAAGCTCTTGTGGCGCTTATTGAATGAATGACAGGTTTAACTGAACGAATAAAGGATCACTAATCATTCACCTTGTCTCTCATTTATTAAATACATCTGTTGTTCCTGAGTCAGACATTCTGAATACAAATAAATATAAGTGAAGTGAATTTAAGGTAAGTGTTTTTGAGCTATATTTTGGTATTATATGCAAGTGGCTAAAAACGCAGATCAGTTTATCGTGCATCTAGTTGATATTATTGGAGTATTTTTAACGCGCCTCAATAATTAGGCAGAATATCGTAAAATATGTAAAATATTATTAAATAAATAATAATATATCACATAGGTACCTACACGGTATTGAAATTACATACTTGACTACTTTTTTATTTTGTAAGTTGCTGGTTCTATATTTAGTTATATTTTACTGCAAATTGTGATAAAAACCTATACATTTCTCAAGTAATGATAAATAATTGTCTTGTAAACATGGCGTCTATGAGAAGCAGCTTTAACTTGAATAATTAAAATATATATAGTGAACAACAAAATAAACAAGAACTTTACATCTGTCCATCTACGTGGGAAAAACATGGAGTGTTACACTGGCCGAACATGTTCTCTATGTTACTATATTAAAACTTTCAAATGGTTGAATTGCAAATAGCAATGGTACGTTTTATGTATTTTTTTAAGTTAGTGTTCACTTTTTTTTCTTCTTTCTTTTCTTTTGACTACAGTGAATATGTTTTCCTTATTTTTAGGCCTAAAATCATGGTGCTGCTACAGTATCTAATCCGCCAGAACAAATCCAGATTCAGGAACCTATGCTGTTGCTGTTAATGAACCTACATCTGTAGTTACTGTTAACAATGAAACTACTTCTGTTCCCGTAGTAGCTATTGACCCTTCAGATTTGGAGAAAATTACAAGCAACCAAGCGTCTGTGTGTGTGAAATGTGCCGAATATTTATTTTTATTATTAATAAACGTGTTGATTATGCCAATTATGTAATGTAAGTAAGGGCCAATTTGCCAAAGAAGCATATTGATTTTGATTCAAATATTTCGTCTATTTCGATTCACCATGTCAGACACATGAAAAGACACAATCTTGTGCAAATATTGTTTACACTGTAGTTATTTTAGAATTTACCTAGTTTAATTATTTTAATAATGTCAATAATGGCCCAATTTGCCAATAAAACAAGTTGATTCTATCTCAAACATTTTTTTATTTCAATTCACCAATACAATCATACAAGAGGCGCTTCGATTGTACTAGTTACAATGTGTGTAGTAAAGGAACAAAATATAAATCCGATTCATATCGAGTGACCACAAGTTTACATTTAACATCACACGGCGAACACACGTACTCTGAATTTTTTATAATATGCCACACCAAGCTATAACTTACTTTTCCTCTGTAACTGGTCCGTTATCACTAATAACGTTAACAAAATCTACGGGACCCTCGCTTGTGTTTGTTGAATTCGAACTTGGCGCATTATTACGCTCCTGCTTCTATTGTGAAGCCTTAATGTCGCTATTAGTAAAACAGTCGATCAAATTGCTACTTAAGTCTGCGCAAAAGTACAAATCACTTCTGCAATGAAACTTTCAGTGGTAGAACAGTGGCAAATTTATCTTTTATACAGTTCCGTTAAAAAGTCTGCAATTAAAGTCTTTATACAGTTCTGAAGCGTACAGCAGCGGCAATAGATTTTTTTTTGCAGCTTTAAGCTTTAACATACATGTTGTAATTCTCTTTTAAAGCTATAGACGGCAATAGGTTGTAAAATGAACTCCTATAAAGCCTAGAGCGGCATTGGTTCAGTTTCTGCTACCCCTAGTGACATTTACAGCTATGAGCAGTTACGGAAGCAATAGTAGAACTTAAAGCCACTTTCTGAACCCCTAAAGCGCTACTGTACAGCTAAAAGTTGCAAAATAGGCTGCTATTTCCACTAGTGTGCTAGTTGGGGCGATATCAGAGTATTTTTAGATTATATAATATAAGTGAAGTACCTAAATAGTTTTAATAAATTTATACCGATTGTGTTTTATTCATCGAAATGAATTTGATTGCGACGGTGCTACATATACTGTCCATAGAAACAATGACATATGATTTTCCGTCCAAAAAAGTAACAAAATCATATGTACCCTACAAAATTTTCTCCTATGAAAAATTAAAAATCTATTTTCTCTTAAAGTATTGTATTTAGAAGAACGGACGATATGTGAAATTTTAATTAAATAATAGTAAAAAAAACTTATTTTAATTTGTCTTAATCTATGAGGTTGAACCTAGTCAATAAAGCCGAATATATTGGGCTCTCAGTTCAGACGTTATAGTAAAATTCGATTCTCATTTAATTTTTAACAATTCACTTTTGTATCATTCTTTATTTTTAACTAATTTACAGAGGTATCTAAGTAAAAAATATATTAAAGTCCTAATAATATATATCTTCAGATAAATTCATGTTTTGCAGATTCCTCAGTAGAGACATTAAAGGATTGAGGGCCCTAGATATACCGCCATAAATCTGTTATGTCATATTCTACAGATTTGGGAATTCCTTAAAATATTTAAGAAATTCTTAACTAAATTCCTAAATAAAAAAAATTAACCCAGAGATAGTACTTTCTGAGATTTAGGCAATGCCAGTTTATGCACGCGTCTGGTTTGAGGGCCCAAGTTATTTAATTATAACTGTTTTAATCCACGTTTAAGAAATTCTAGGCCCATTGCATAATGTTTTTACTATTTTAAACTAATTTCTCTTTAAGTCTTATTTCGTTTCGCAAGGATTTAAAAATGGGGCCCTCGGTTCAGATCACAGAACAGAGAAGACAGTAGAAATCGTATAGCGCTTCATTAATCGTATAGCGCACTATCGGAACCAGCGTACCCAAACTCACACATATACAGGTTAATTGTATTTGGGAATAAATATAATTGTTGAATTATGGTACATTTATATTGGCAACACCAAGTCATGTCTGTCTGTGCAATGTAGTAGAGAAAGATGTGTAATTATATCAATGTTAGATTGTGCTTAATAAGTAAGAAATAAAACTATTTAGAAGACAGTGATAATATGCAGTTTCATTAAGTATATCAACATGGTAGCAGAGCGTGGTTTATAGAAAGGAGAAAAAGTCAAAATTGATGAGAAAATTAGTTACAAAACACAACAAGAAAAAACGTGGTCATGGCGGCGAAAAACAATGATATACATATTCCAATATTCGATGGAGCCGATTATAGCAATTGGAAAATACGTATTTTAAAATTTCTGCAGTACAAAAAGTGCAAAGAAGTTGTGATGCGGCTAAAAACCAGTAGCGATGATGAGAAATGGGATGAACGTGATATCCAGGCAACTAACTACATTTATAGTGCAATTACAAATAAACAACTGGAATACATAAGCGAACTCGACTCGGCATACGAAATTATGAAGAAATTCGACGATATGTATTTGAAAAAATCGACAGCATTGCAAATTGTATGCAGACATAACCTTGAAAATGTGAAACTTAAAAATTACTCTGATGTGTCTTTATATTTCGACGATTTTGAGAAGGCAGTAAATGAGTTGAAACAGGCTGGCGCAATAATAACAGAACAGGAGAAATTGAATTATATGTTGAAATCATTGCCTCAAAACTACAGTCATATTGGTGACTTAATAGATGTTTTGCCAGAAAGAGAGAGGACAGTGGACTATTTAAAAAGCAAAATAAAACTAAAAGGTATGGAGGAAAAGTCTAATGATATGAATGATAACTCAAATGTTTTTCGAGCCGATGCTAGGCCATCTTCATCTCAGACAAACTTCAAATGTTTCAACTGTGGAAAACCTGGTCATTTGAAAAAGGACTGCCGTTCAGGATTTTATAGAGGTCGAGGTCACCATTCTGGCTATCAAGGTCGAGGACAATACAACAATAGAAATTTCCATCGAGGATGTGGTCGTGGAAATTACCATAATAGTGGAAATGAAGGTAATAGTTTTCATACTACCATTGCCTATAATAGTATAAATAATGAATCTGATAAAGCCAAGAAAGGTGAAATAAATTGGTTACTCGACAGTGGGTGTACTGATCACATCATAAACACAGATGAATATTATAATAAATATGAGACACTGAATACACCTGTAAAAGTTAAAGTTGGAGATGGAAGAATATTACAAGCTACTAAAATAGGTAACATTAAAACTTATTTCTCAGTGTATGGAAAAAGGTGTGAAATAACTTTAAAAAATGTTTATTATGTTAAAGAGATGAAAGCAAATTTATTGAGCTACTCTAAAATTACGAATAAAAATTCAGTGTTATCAAGGGGTAAATTATCAAAAATATATAATACATATGGAGAACTTATAGCTATAGCATACAAAGATGAAAGTTTATATAAAATGAAGAGTTACATACAAAAAGTTAATGGAGAAATATTGGAAGTAAATACAACTAAAAATGAAATGACTACAAAAGAAAAACTACATCGTACATTGGGACATATAAACTTTAAAAATTTGGAAAAAATGTGCAAAAGTGGGGCATTAGAGGGCCTACCTAAAGAAATTGAAAAAGAATATTTAAAGTGTGCAACATGTATTCAAAATAAAATGCATAACTTACCATTTCAAAATAATAGACGAAGAGGAGAAGATATATTGGAGATTGTGCATACAGATTTAAATGGGCCACATCAAACTACAGGATTAAATGGAGAAAAATACTTCTTAACTTTCATAGACGATTACAGTAAATTAATAAAGGTTTATTGTATCCGATCTAAAGAAGAGGTTTATGACTATTTTGTGCAGTATGTAAATGAAGTACAAAATCTAACTGGGAAGACAATTAAGGAACTTCGTTGTGACAATGGTAAAGAGTATATAAATGGAAGAATGGTCCAGTTTTCAAAAGAAAAAGGAATTATTATAAAACCATGTCCGGCATATGTACATCAATTAAATGGGACTGCTGAGAGATACAATAGGACACTAATGGATATGGGGAGATGTTTACTAAAAGAAGCAAAAGTTGATAGAAAATATTGGCCAGAAATAATCAAAACAGCAGCATATCTTAAAAACAGAACACTGACTAACACTTTTGAACAGAAAACCCCATATGAGATATTTTTTAAAAGGAAGCCATCTATAAATAATTTAAAAATATATGGAAGTAAAGTGTTTGTATGCATACCGGATGTTAAAAGAAAATCAAAATGGGATAAGAAGGCCGAATTTGGAATTTTACTTGGATATACTGATACCGGATACAGAGTACTAATGAACAACAGAATTATAATTGCCAGACATTGTCATATTATAGAGGAAGATGTAAAGTTATGTGGATTTGAGGATGAGAAAGAAGAAGAGAACAGAGAAGAAGAAGAAAGAGGAAAGAGGTTAAATGAGATAAGAAAGAATGAAGGACAAAATTTTAATAATAAAATGCAATTAGAAACAGATACTACAGGACAGTTAAAAGAGGAAAAGAAACATGAAAGAAATTATGAAAATGAGATAAGAAATGATGAAAATAAAAAAAAGGGAAAAGGTTCAGGAAGACAGATTAAACCACCACAGCGATTTCATGATGAATTTGGCTATTACTGCATTAGTGTAAATTATTGTGATGCGATGATTCCAAATAACTTTCAGGAGGCAATATCTTGTGATGAGTCAGTGCAATGGAAAGCAGCTATGGATCGTGAGATGGACAGTCTTGTGCAAAATAATACATGGACTCAAGTTAAAAAACCCCCGGTGGACAAAAAGGTACTTGATGTAAAGTGGATTTATAAAAGAAAAAGTGATAGTGAATATAAAGCCAGGTTAGTGGTCAGAGGTTTCCAACAAAAAGATTGTATTGATGATACTTATTCCCCTGTGGCTAGGATGCCAACTTTGAAACTTTTATTATCCTACTGTTGTCAAAATTCTTTAGAAATAAATCAAATGGATGTAGAAACAGCATTTTTGAATGGTAAAATTTTATCTGAGGTTTATGTAAAACAGCCAGATGGCTATGAAGACAACACTGAAAATGTTTATAAATTAAATAAATCATTGTATGGTTTAAAGGAGAGTCCACGTGCTTGGTATGAATGTTTTAATAATTTTTTAATTACACTTGGTTTTCAAAGAAGTAAATATGATTATTGTTTGTATACAAAAAGGGACAATAACTTGGTTATTTACATTTTACTATTTGTAGATGATCTTTTGATTTGTTGTAGAGACAGAAATGTTATTTCTGATATTAAAAACAATTTGTGTAACAAATTTAAAATGAAGGATTTGGGTAAAGTCAAAAATTATATTGGAATAGACATTGAGTATAACTATGAACATGAGAACATTTTAACCTTGAGTCAAGAACATTATATAGAGTCACTAGGTAAACGCTATAATATTGAAAATGCAAAATTGTATAAAACGCCCATGGAAGTAAACTTAAAATTAGAAAAATCTGAACTGAATGAGGATATAAAATATAGAAATTTGATAGGAGCTCTGTTATATATTAGCTCAGGTACCAGACCTGACATATATTACAGTGTTAATTATTTAAGTCGTTTTCAAAATTGTTGTAATCATACACATTTTATATATGCTTTGAGAATTTTGAAATATCTATATTTGACAAAAAATCTTAAATTGAAATACTTTAAGAATAATAATGCTGATATTATTGATTGTTTTGTTGATGCCGATTGGGCTGGTGATGTAACCGATAGAAAGTCTACTACAGGATTTATAATAAGAATGTTTGGAAATGTAATTAGTTGGAAGTCTAAAAAACAAAGTAGTGTAACAAAATCTTCTACGTTTGCTGAATACATTGCATTGTCAGATGCTGTAACAGAAACTATTTTTTTGATTAACTTGATGAATGATGTCTTTACTAAAATTGAAAAACCAGTAAAAATGTATGAAGACAATTCAGGAGCTATAACAATAGCTAAGTACGGTAACTTCACAAAAAATTCTAAACACATAGAGGTACATTACCACTACATACACGAAAATGTAAAATTGAAAAAGATTGAAATTATTAATATTGAATCAGAAAATAATTTGGCAGACATATTTACTAAAGCTTTGGGAAATGTAAAGTTCATTAAATTTAGAGATATGTTAAATTTAAAATAAGATGTTATGTTGATTGTTTAAGATAAGTTAAAATTAAAATGTATTGTGTTGCTATACAAATGTAAGGAGGCGTGTTGAATTATGGTACATTTATATTGGCAACACCAAGTCATGTCTGTCTGTGCAATGTAGTAGAGAAAGATGTGTAATTATATCAATGTTAGATTGTGCTTAATAAGTAAGAAATAAAACTATTTAGAAGACAGTGATAATATGCAGTTTCATTAAGTATATCAACAATAATGACCACCAAAAAAAACTTTGTGACGATAACCCCTAACCACCAAATCTAGTAATATACTGACAAAAATAGTAAATGATCACCAAATTTAGTAAATTGATCACCAAATTTTAATAGCAAATTATTGCGCTATTTAATGTTGTAAAATAGGTTAGGTTAGGTTAGAACTGTGACCAACCGCGCGCGAGCCGAGCGAGCAAAGCGAGCGGTGCCGCGGCAGCGGCCGGCGAGCGCTACTTCCAAGTTGCTCCCAGAAATTTTATAATCTTTTTGGTCATTGGTTTAATTTTGGTGATCATTTACTACTTTTGGTGATCATTTACTACTTTTGGGTTAACAATGATTTATTTGGAGTCATTTTGCCTAAACAGGATAGCGAGATGTTAAAACTTTGGTTATAATTTTACAATAAGATGCGGGTTTAATTTTGGTGATCATTTACTATTTTTGTCTGTTATATGTTACTATATCTGGTGGTAAGTTAAACATAAGCCATTGTATTTCGTTACACTAACTGCCAGTTTCCCAGCTCTCAATTATCGGGCTGTTAACGTAATCGAGGATTAATCGCCTGTTAATTCTATTTTCAGTTTCTCAACATCCAAGTGTGACAAGTGGTTGACAATTTGTCACATTTGAGTAAAATCTCGAATTAACCGCATGTTACAGCAATTTTGGGTTTCTGAGCATCTTTTTCAAAGTTAATCTCTTGTCAACGAGCCTAATTTATAATTGTTAGAAATTGGTCGATTATTCGCGGATTAAAATTAATATTATGCTTTTAAAGGCCTACATTTGTTTTAAATTTATATTACGATAAAAAGATAATAGGGGTCGGCGAAAACTATGGTATGGGTTGAATTATAAAACAAACGTTAATTTATATTAATTACAAAGATTTAAAAAAAAATTAGGATATTACAAACTTTTAAATTAATTATATTATAAAAACTTGACACAATTATCAAAAATTGTTATTTTGTATTGATGTAAATAAATTATAAAAAAACAAACTGTTACTGACCTGGGGATCGAACCTTTGAGGAAGGTTCGATTCCCAGGTCAGTAACAGTTTACCTGTACTTAGTACTTACTATGGTCAGCTTCTGGATAGGTTTGTGTTTAACTTGAAGCGGCTGGGGTGGTGACCGCGCCAGGGTAAGCAACACTTACCAAGGTCAGTCTTGGGATGGATGACCACTTTTTTTTGGATCGCTTGTTTATGGATAAGTGACTCCGCCAGGGTAAGCAACACTAACCAAGATCAGTCTTTGGATGGGTGACCATCACCACAAAAATGTTGATCACCCATCCTTTGACTTTATCACCCCACTAGGTTAACAAAACATCTAACAAGGTCACCCATCCAAAAACAAGCGAACCCAAAAAAAGTGGTCACCCATCCAAATAGTGACCTTGGTAAGTGTTACTTACCCTGGCAGGGTCACCCATCCAAAAACAAGCGAACCAAAAAAAAGTGTTCACCCATCCCAAGACTGACCTTGGTAAGTGTTGCTTACCCTGGCGGGGTCAGCCATCCAAAACAAACGAACCAAAAAAAAGCGGTCACCCATCCAAAGAATAATCTTGGTAAGTGTTGCTTAACCTGTGTGGGGTCACCTATCCAAAAACAAGCAAACCAAAAAAAAAGTGGTTACCCATCCAAAAATCGACCTTGGTAAGGTTTGCTTAACTTGGCGGCTACACCAACCCAGCCTCTCAAGATAAAATACTATTTAAAGTTACTGATTACGTTATAGTAGTGAATGAATACCAGCTAGGGTAGCCAACCGAAATAAGTTAATGTCGATTATTTAATGTAACAAGCGATTACGTAATTTCTCGATGATGAAGGGTTGAGAAACTCACTGACAACTGACGGCTGGTTAATTTGTGACAAATTGTCAGCTGATTTGAGATGTGACGTCGACTTCAGAAACTGGCCCTAAGAAATCTTTGGTGTGATTGGTAGTTTGAAAGTAGGAAAAATGTCAGTCGTCGCTTATTTGAAAATAAACCACATTTTAATGATCATAGAGTTGTGAATTCACTAATCTTTTTAAGTATTTATTACATTTGCCGTTAAAATCGCACATGGAATAGTTTAATAACCAAGTTACGCTACCCGCCGCTAGATGTCACTATACTAAATTTATTCAATTTAAATCTGTATTTCGTTAGTCATAAGATTTATATTTGCGTAATTAGGTCATTACAATTCGTTTTCCTCTAGAGATGTAACAAAATAGTGTGTATCAAAATAGTGTTTATATAAATTTATTCTAATACTTACGATTTATAGAAAATATAATTAAAAATTGTCATGTTAGACTACTAATCCGTTTTTGAAAATCATTTTATTGATAGAAAAATACACCCTGTGGCGTTTACGCGATAGATATTAAACTATAGTCTGATTTTTAGGGTTCCTTATCCAAAGGGTAAAAACGGGACCCTATTACTGAGACTTCGCGGTCCGTCTGTCTGTCTGTCACCAGGCTGTATCTCATGAACCGTGATAGTTAAAGAGTTGAAATTTTCACAGATGATGTATTTCTGTTGCCGCTATAACAACAAACTAAAAACAGAATAAAATAAATATTTAAGTGGGGCTCCCATACAACAAACGTGATTTTTTTGCCGTGTTTTGCGATAATGGTACGGAACCCTTCGTGCGCGAGTCCGACTCGCACTTGGCCGGTTTTTTTAATTTCGTACATTAAACTGACATTTGGAGGTTGCCACTTTATCGTTCATCATCATCATCATTTCAGCCGAAAAACGTCCACTGCTGGACATAGGCCTCCCCCAGGCGTCGCCACATTGACCGATCGCGTGCGTCTCGCATCCAGCGCCTTCCCGCAACCTTAACCAGGTCATCGGTCCACCTAGTGGGAGGCCTTCCAACATATCGTCTTCCGGTTCGCGGTCGCCATTCCAGAACTTTTCGGCCATCCGTTCTGCGAGCAATGTGCCCTGCCCACTGCCACTAAGTTTGGCAATTCTTCGGGCTATGTCGGTAACTTTGGTTCTTCTGCGGATATCATCATTTCTGACGTGATCACGCAAGGAAATGCCGAGCATAGCCCTCTCCATTGCCCTTTGGGTGACTTTAAGCTTTCTGATAAGGCCCATTGTGAGCGACCACGTCTCGGTCCCATAGGTGATCACTGGCACTTTATCGTTACATTAAAATATTAATTAAACAATAATTAATTAAAATATTAATTATTCGATTAACCTTTTTTTGATTAGAATACTACCAATAGATTACCCATATCCATGCTTTAGCCATTTTAAACTTGTTTAAGGCAGAATTCGAAAAAAAAGGGTTTGAACATGGAAATGACATGTATTTGAATCACCAAAAAAAACCGCACACTGGTTTAATTTTTTTCAGAAAGGTATAGGTATCATAGAACACAGAGAACATTGTAAGTTTAAAATATCGATAACTCATTATCGATAACGGCAATCTCTAATTGAGTAGCTGACTGTGACATGTGCATAGTTGGAATCTTCGAGAACAATATGTTTGAATTTAAAAGAAAGTAGACCTTAAATTTAACAACATAAAATCAACTTTTACTTTTGTGTGGGCGGGGCAGCAGACACATGCGGAATTGTGCAAATCCCGGGGTACGCGGGCCCCGCCTACTTGCGACTTCTACTGTAGAAGGCGTTTTTTCTGTTCTGTGGTCCAGATGCACATCTTCCTAACATATGAATTTCGTTTTGTAGAAAATATGATTAAAACATTTTTTTTTTGTTTATGATTATCAAGATTGACGTTTTGTTTAAAAAAGTTAATCACTGAAAAAATATATTTTTAGGCTATCAGTTTTTTTATTGATTAAGTATTTTTATTTAAATAATGTAGTTATTAAATATTTTATAATATGTAGGTACATAGCTAATATCTCTCTGAATAAATATCATCATTTCAACCGAAAGACGTCCATTGCTGGGCATAGGCCTCCCCCAGGCGTCGCCACATTGACGGATCCCGTGCGTCTCACATCCAGCGCCTTCCCGCAACCCTAACCAGGTCATCGGTCCACCTATATGAATATAAATAAGGTCATCCTACAGGTTAAGTCAAGGAAATAAATAAAAACCAACATTGGAATAATTAACACTTTTATTTACACACAATACACAATCAAATCTACAATTAAGTACTATTTACATGAAAAAGTAGGTCAGGTTTCCTGAGTGTTATATGGAGAAATGTCAGTTTAAATAAGTATCTAATAATTTATTGGTTGTTTCAAGGTGAAGCTGGAGTGCATTGAGGGCACTCGATACTACAGCATAGTTTGGTGGTAGGTGGAACAGGGTTAAAAGTCCCACAAACCTAAGATAAGATCTTGGAACAAGAGAAAAATCCTGGTTTGCTTCCGTATGCTATGGATATCTCGGCTATAAAGGCATTTTTGCCCGTCAGCTACCCAATTTAAGACAAGTTGTATCGTTATCATAAAGATTGGCAGAACATGATATACAAATGGCACAATCAGAGAAAATTTTGCATTCATCATCTGGGTGATCGTGGCTACTTAACATGATATCCAAAGATCATAATAATATTTGGTGAACCTACCCACTTTGGTGAAATATATTGGCGTCCGAATGTTTGCTCCTACGCGTTCACCGTACAAGAAAGGGCATTGTTAAAATCTCGCGCACACGAACGTTCACGAAGATAGCCGACCGCGCGTGACGAGTTCGCTTCGGTCTATTGTTAACCTAAATATATTAGACACGTATTTTTCTTTTGCCACGTAAACAAAAAAATACGACGATACAGTGCGTTGAAATATCGTGTGACGTCATGATGTGCTATACTTTGTACTGACAAAGTGACGTCACAAGTCCCCACTCCTGCAATTTGATGCGCTTTATCTTTGTAATTTTTTATTTATTTGTTATAGCAAAAAATACGGGTCCAATATTATTTGATAACCCTATTATTAACGACAGGAAAATGCGCGTTTCGCCATGTACTAACTCGATTGGTTGTATAACAATGCCTGAGGTCTCATCTTTTAGGGAAACAAGTAGAACGTAAGGGTCTCATCATAATATTTTGCAAGTCTGTCGATTAATTTTAAGCTGTCATGGGCGGGATATCTGTGATGCCGTCCTAACATGACATTGCATTGGCAGAATAGTTAAAATCAGCTCAGTACAACTCAATAATATTTTAGTTATTCTGGAAAGTTGCTCAACACTAAAGAATTTTGTATATTTAGGTACAACACATATTAAAACACACACTGGTGAAAAACCTTACAAATGTAGGTATATTTTCTGTGTTTAATAATTTTGTATTTTCTGCGTTTGTATCAACAGTATTGTTGTATTCTGTTAAGTTTTCTAGAGAATTTGTAATCCATTATCATAATCTGGAGTGGAGTATGTTCCTGGTTGTAGTTTGGCAGAAAAAGTTATGCAGCTTGTTTGTTATGAAGCTTGGCTTGGTACGAGCTTTGTGATCATTAATGCAATCAGTTGTCAAACTGCGAATTCGTTTTGAGGTCAGGGTTCGCCCAGTAAGTTGCACTTGTTGGTTCCACCTAGCAACGGAGAGATAATGTCCATCTCTGATCTACATCTTACTGGCGCTGAATCCTAGTGTATAGCCTCCGTTTCTTCCTGTGCCATAACCGGAATAATTACATATGGCATAATCAGTGGGAACTCGCCATAACCTGGATAGCGACATGGCAGCAAGTAAAAATTTTCATACAGAGATTATTAGTGTTATCAGTTATATTAAAGTAAATAGCAGCATAATTCTGAAACACATCAGTGATCCTAAAAGCCGAAAACGTATTTAAAGTTATATGGTGCTCTCTCTCTGGGTAACTTTTACCCGCACATCGAATACAGTGACTGAAGGGAAATTAAAATTGAATGAATTTAAAATTGAAATAGAAGGCTTTCCAAAACTGTACAACAGTTTTGGAAAGCCTTCTCAATTTTAATATATGGCCGCCACTGACTACAATTGATTTGGAAAGTCACTCAACACTAAAAATAGTTGTGTAACACACCTCATTATTATGAACGTCATTATTATTGTATAATGTATCTGACAACTAGCGCCATCTGTGTATAACTCTTTAAACTGTTAGCGTTTACGATTCCTTTGAGGAACGTAAACAGTAGAGGACTCACTTAGTCAACTTCATTGACAGTATTGCAAGTGGTTCGCAGTATAACCACTAGATGTCGCTGTTTATTGATGTGACGATCGTAGAACGCGGTGTTAAGAATTACCGCCGTTTAATGACTTCGACAGATTATTTGTTGTTCGTCAATACAAATCCCAGCTGACAGAAAGGTGCATCTGCGGATCTCGTCCTACTTGGAAAGATCACGTGGGACATCCCTGTCAGTTGGACTTTTTGGATTAGAGGACCAAGTACCCTGCCTTCGTCCAAGCGGACTTGGTTGTGTGTACTACGCCCTGTTTAAATACATAAATGTAAAAGTCTGTACCTTTCCTACTTGGAATAAACACCTGCAAGCGATCTTCGTGTTTCCTTCGGACCTGTGACGTCAACACGACCTATATACCCTACAAACTGGCGCCCCCCAACGAGGGGCAAGACTGCAAACCCCCTACAAACTGGCGGCCTACGTGGGGCAAGACTGCAAAACCCCTACAAACTGGCGCCCAACGTGGGGCAAGACTGCAAAACCCCTACAAACTGGCGCCCAACGTGGGGCAAGACTGCAAAACCCCTACAAACTGGCGACCAACGTGAAGGCAGAAGACGAACCAAAGTACGTCAGACAAGAGAGGACGCGGACGTCCTAAGAAACAATAACGCCCTATTATTCAGTCCTTCACGCCGAGACGTCTTTGAGGACTGAGGGGGAGATTGTAACACACCTCATTATTATGAACGTCATTATTATTGTATAATGTATCTGACAACTAGCGCCATCTGTGTATAACTCTTTAAACTGTTAGCGTTTACGATTCCTTTGAGGAACGTAAACAGTAGAGGACTCACTTAGTCAACTTCATTGACAGTATTGCAAGTGGTTCGCAGTATAACCACTAGATGTCGCTGTTTATTGATGTGACGATCGTAGAACGCGGTGTTAAGAATTACCGCCGTTTAATGACTTCGACAGATTATTTGTTGTTCGTCAATACAAATCCCAGCTGACAGAAAGGTGCATCTGCGGATCTCGTCCTACTTGGAAAGATCACGTGGGACATCCCTGTCAGTTGGACTTTTTGGATTAGAGGACCAAGTACCCTGCCTTCGTCCAAGCGGACTTGGTTGTGTGTACTACGCCCTGTTTAAATACATAAATGTAAAAGTCTGTACCTTTCCTACTTGGAATAAACACCTGCAAGCGATCTTCGTGTTTCCTTCGGACCTGTGACGTCAACACGACCTATATACCCTACAAACTGGCGCCCCCCAACGAGGGGCAAGACTGCAAACCCCCTACAAACTGGCGGCCTACGTGGGGCAAGACTGCAAAACCCCTACAAACTGGCGCCCAACGTGGGGCAAGACTGCAAAACCCCTACAGTTGTGAATTTAATGAGTATTTGACATACACGTATACACACCGGTGTAAAACTTTACAAAGGAAATTGAAAGATTAAAAAATTGTGATTGTTTATTGCCCTTTTAATAATTTGAAATAGAATGTTGAAAGTTGATGTAGCTGACACCTACTTTTAGTGTATCGCCGCCAAAGGCCATTCTCATTCATTTGGAAAGTCGCTCAACACTAAATAATATTGTGTATTCAATGAGTATTTAGCACTCACAAATACATACGGTGTAATACTTTACAAATGTAAATAAAAGTTTCAATATTGTGATTGTTTACTGCCCTTTTAGTAATTTGAAATGGAATTGTAATAGATGGCATTCCAAAGCTGTTTTAGCCGACACCTACATGGAAACGAGCTTCGCAAAAGTCCTTGGAAACTCCTATATGTACTTGAAGGAGGAGTATGCACCCGAAGAAGACATTGGCACCTACTATATATAGCACGTAGTATGCAATGGGGACATAATTGAAAGTTTAAAAATTGTTTAACTAAAATGTTTTGTTTGCAATGAGTATTTTGCACTCACAAATACATACGGAGTAAAACTTTACAAATGTAATTGACAGTTAAAAAATTGTGATTGTTTATTGCCCTTTTAATAATTTGAAATAGAATGTTGAAAGTTGATGTAGCTGACACCTACTTTTAGTGTATCGCCGCCAATGGCCATTCTCATTGATTTGGAAAATCGCTCAACGCTAAATAATGTTGTGTGTTCAATGAGTATTTAGCACTCACAAATATATACGGTGTAATACTTTACAAATGTAATTGAAAGTTAAAAAATGTGATCATTTGTTTCCTCCTTTTACATGAAGGAGGAGTATGCAGTGTTCGTAGTCGCAGCGGAAAAACGTCGAATTTATTAATTTCAGATAAGCAGATAATTAGTTTATGACGTCGTGTAATTGTGTATAGTAAGTACAAATTTGTGTATCCAACCATTGGGGAGCTATTCAACAAAAACTGTTTCCGCTGGAACTACGTCATCCTAGCGGCACCTTTTTTTTCCTATGCACGTAGATAAAAAAAAATACATTCAATAATTAGTTTGAAACGAGAGGTAAATGTGTATGCTTAAATGAAATTTGTGTGACATAAAACTGCGAAGATAATCAAGTTTCCGCTGCGCTGACGTTTGGCTATTTGATGAAAATCATATAAAACGGCTTAGTGCAGAGTTGATTTTTTTTACGCATTTTGCTTTGAATTTGTGTGTAATGATTGTGAAAACAGAATTTGAAAAAATCTTACCGTTCAGAAGATATACACGTAAAAGTAAAATAAGGTTTTTAGGTCCAAGTACTTAAAATAGGAACACTAGAGCCAAATTTATAACGTTTATTTGTATCTTGTAAGGGTCTACAAAGTCCTGCCAAGTTTCATGTATGTGTTCTTAGTAATTAATGAGCAGTCGCATAATTTACTACGACTGGACCACTATATTGTATGACAACCGATTTTAGGACATTTTAATGGAAATGCAACGTAAAACATATGGCGATAATTCGTGTATTAATGCAACTATTCACATGTAAAATTTCAGCTCATTACACTAAATAATTAAAGAGATATAATAAAAATACCAGAACAACCGCAATTCATGGATAAACCGACCAAGTTTGAATGGCTACAAAAAAGCGGCCGTGCAGTATATAGAGCTAACATTCTAAAATTTCCAGTGTCGTACCATTATTGGATTGATACAGGTGAGCACACAATTCTTGAACAAATAATGTTCGTGATCAAAATAGTAGTTCACTTGTTTGTTTCTCAAACTTACGAAATTATTACAATAAGAATTACTTCTGTATTAGCAAATGCATTTATTTGTCAGAATATTACGTCCTTAATATTCTGCTGCTTCCATCGTAGAAATATTATGATGTTAGTAAAATTTGATTAAATGAAATATTAATCATAATTAGAAAAAAATATTAACACACCAGTAGTTATTAGATAGATAAGGGAATAATCTAAAGAAGGTTGTTCTATCTCACGACGGTGGGTTGGTCTTAAGGGCTTATTACACTACACGGTATTCAGGGCCCTGAATACCGGGTCACTAAATCATTCCGAAGCAATAAGGTCGATATTATGAGAACCCTAACTTCCTAACAGTTATTACACTACCCTAAATTAAGGTTTAGGGCCCTGCATACCGTGTAGTGTAATAAGCCCTTCAGTCGTGTGTGTAGTGCACATGCACATTGTTTCTGTGTGCGTAAGCTCGGGAGCGCTCAGCAGAGAGTTTGTATTATACTAGAGGTAACGTATTTAAGTTTTAAAAGTTATCTCTTTGACGTTCAGGATGGTAGCGTTTGCCTATGTTTGTCTCTTTTTTTTTTGATAGAATTTTTCTATAAGCAAGAACGAAAGAATTAACAGTTTCTTTTTGTCGTAAATACGTTCCCTCTAGTATAATACAAACTCTCTGGCGCTCACTGCCAGTTTCCCAGCTCTCAATTATCGGGCTGTTAACGTAATCGAGGATTAATCGCCTGTTAATTCTACTTTCAGTTTCTCAACATCCAAGTGTGACAAGTGGTTGACAATTTGTCACATTTGAGTAAAATCTCGAATTAACCGCATGTTACAACAGTTTTGGGTTTCTGAGCACCTTTTTTAAAGTTAATCTCTTGTCAACGAGCCTAATTTATAATTGTTGGAAATTGGTCGATTATTCGCGGATTAAAATTAATATTATGCTTTTAAAGGCACATTTGTATTAAATTTATGTTACGATAAAAAGATAATAGGGGTCGGCGAAAACTGTGGTATGGGTTGAATTATAAAACAAATGTTAATTTATATCAATTAATTAATTACCAACATTTAAAAAAAATAGGATATTACAAACTTTTAAATTAATTACATTATAAAAACTTGACACAATTATCAAAAATTGTTGTTTTGTATTGAAATAAATAAATTAAAAAAAAACAAACTGTTACTGACCTGGGAATCGAACCTTCCTCACGCTAGTGCGCGTGAGGAAGGTTCGATCCCCAGGTCAGTGTTGACTGTACCCTGTACTTAGTACTTACTATGGTCAGCTTCTGGATAGGTTTGTGTTTAACTTAAAGCGGCTGGGGTGGTGACCGCGCCAGGGTAAGCAACATTTACCAAGGTCAGTCTTGGGATGGGTGACCACTTTTTTTTGGATCGCTTGTTTATGGATAGGTGACTCCGCCAGGGTAAGCAACACTAACCAAGGTCAGTCTTTGGATGGGTGAGCACTTTTTTTTGGATCGCTTTTTTATTGATAGGTGACTCCGTCAGGGTAAGCAACACTAACCAAGGTCAGTCTTTGGATGGGTGACCACTTTTTTTTGGATCGCTTGTTTATGGATAGGTGACTCCGCCAGGGTAAGCAACACTAACCAAGGTCAGTCTTTGGATGGGTGACCATCACCACAAAAATGTTGATCACCCATCCTTTGACTTTATCACCCCACTAGGTTAAACAACATCTAACAAGGTCACCTATCCAAAAACAAGCGAACCCAAAAAAAGTGGTCACCCATCCAAATAGTGACCTTGGTAAGTGTTGCTTACCCTGGCAGGGTCACCCATCCAAAAACAAGCGAAGCAAAAAAAAGTGGTCACCCATCCCAAGACTGACCTTGGTAAGTGTTGCTTACCCTGGCGGTGTCAGCCATTCAAAACAAACGAAACAAAAAAAAAGCGGTCACCCATCCAAAGAATAACCTTGGTAAGTGTTGCTTAACCTGTGTGGGGTCACCTATCCAAAAACAAGCAAACCAAAAAAAAAAGTGGTTACCCATCAAAAAATCGACCTTGGTAAGGTTTGCTTAACCCAGCCTCTCAAGATAAAATACTATTTAAAGTTACTGATTACGTTATAGAAGTGAATGAATACCAGCTAGGGTAGCCAACCGAAATAAATTAATGTCGATTATTTAAGCGATTACGTAATTTCTCGATGATGAAGTTTTGAGAAACTCACTGACAACTGACGGCTGGTTAATTTGTGACAAATTGTCAGCTGATTTGAGATGTGACGTCGACTTCAGAAACTGGCCCTCAGTATCGCTTACGCACACAGAAACAATGTGCATCTGCACACATGACTAAGACGATCCCGCAGTCACGCAGTGCGTCGGTCGCGAGTCGTGAGATAGAACAATTGTATCAGTTTCCCGAAAAGTTAGGTACCAGTAAAAATCCTAAGATTTACTCATTCATATAGGCTTTTACAGTGGGCCACATATTTGTTATTTATATTAATTAAAAAACTGATTCTTTATGTTAATGTTATTATTACCTACTTTGTTAATAATATTGTTTTATTTTTTCATTTTAATTAGTCATTAACCAATAAATACTTTTATGAGTATAATGTTAATACTTACAGTTGTTTTATTTTCTGCTAAACGATTGTGTACGCACCTGTACGAAACTATTACACACAATAACGATGCTATACTGGAAATTTTAGAATGTTAGCACTATATACTGCACGGCCGCTTTTTTGTAGCCATTCAAACTTGGTCGGTTTATCCATGAATTGCGGTTGTTCTGGTATTTTTATTATATCTCTTTAATTATTTAGTGTAATGAGCTGAAATTTTACATGTGAATAGTTGCATTAATACACGAATTATCGCCATATGTTTTACGTTGCATTTCCATTAAAATGTCCTAAAATCGGTTGTCATACAATATAGTGGTCCAGTCGTAGTAAATTATGCGACTGCTCATTAATTACTAAGAACACATACATGAAACTTGGCAGGACTTTGTAGACCCTTACAAGATACAAATAAACGTTATAAATTTGGCTCTAGTGTTCCTATTTTAAGTACTTGGACCTAAAAACCTTATTTTACTTTTACGTGTATATCTTCTGAACGGTAAGATTTTTTCAAATTCTGTTTTCACAATCATTACACACAAATTCAAAGCAAAATGCGTAAAAAAAATCAACTCTGCACTAAGCCGTTTTATATGATTTTCATCAAATAGCCAAACGTCAGCGCAGCGGAAACTTGATTATCTTCGCAGTTTTATGTCACACAAATTTCATTTAAGCATACACATTTACCTCTCGTTTCAAACTAATTATTGAATGTATTTTTTTTTATCTACGTGCATAGGAAAAAAAAGGTGCCGCTAGGATGACGTAGTTCCAGCGGAAACAGTTTTTGTTGAATAGCTCCCCAATGGTTGGATACACAAATTTGTACTTACTATACACAATTACACGACGTCATAAACTAATTATCTGCTTATCTGAAATTAATAAATTCGACGTTTTTCCGCTGCGACTACGAACACGAGTATGCACCCAAAGAAGACATTGGCACCTACTATATATATCACGTAGTAAGCAGTGGGGATATAATTGAAAGTTAAAAAATTGTGATTGTTTGTATCCACAGAACAGAGAAGACAGTAGAAATCGTATATCGCTTCATTAGTATCGGAAGCAGCGTACCCAAACTCACACATATACAGGTTAATTGTATTTCGTAACACTAAGAAATCTTTGATGTGATTGGTAGTTTGAAAGTAGGAAATATGTCAGTCGTCGCTTATTTGAAAATAAACCACATTTTAATGATCATAGAGTTGTTAATTGACTACTCTTTTTAAGTATTTATTACATTTTCCGTTAAAATCGCACATGGAATAATTTAATAACCAAGTTACGCTACCCGCCGCTAGATGTCACTATACTAAATGCATTCAATTTAAAGCTGTATTTCGTTATTAATAAGATTTATATTTGCGTAATGAGGTCATTACAATTCGTTTTCCTCTAGAGATGTACCACCGTCGTTGACTTATTTATCGAAAATCCGTTTTATTTTGAAACAAAACAAAATCAACAGCTAGATTCAATAAATATTATTATGCTTGAAATCCAGTGTTTATATACAACTGAATATTTCTAATCTTATGACTAATAACAAAACAAACTTACATACAAAGGGGAGAGGAAAAAGGGCTCATAGTGCATCAAAAATTCGCCCACATCGATGTCAATGGGAAACGTGCCCAGAACGCTGGCAGCATTGCTACGTTGAATGGCAATGCTGATTCTCTGGCTGAAGAAAAGGCCAGCCCTCTGGTCACGCGAACAGTCAACTAACCGTTTACTTATGTCTCGAAGCACTCGATGAGCACTCGGACCCCATGGATCTAATGTCTCAACCCTAAACGGGTCATACATATAACTGCCAATAAGGTTGTTATATTTGCGCCGTTTGAGGTTTTCTGCACCAGCAGCAGCTGCTCTAGCACAGCCCGCCGTGCTAAGGGATGGCGCAAGGGTATCGACACATTTTGCATCCCACACCAAAGGCCTACCCAACTTCCAAGGCATTATGGCCATCCCATCCGGTCTCTTCCCACCGTCGCGTGCCAAGCCATTGGGTTCTAAAACAGCTGACACCCCGGCGGTGACAAGAGCTCGACGTATGATGTCATTAATGACGGCACCGGCGCCCGCAGCTGCGCCGTCTGCGGCGACGTCTGCAGCCCACCTCGCGCGCCGCCCAGTTTAAGAAGCGCGAGCCTTTCCTTACCAGAAACTTAAGAGCGGTTCCGTTTTCTAAAGTAGCAACCACTGTACTTGTAAGTCATATTTAAAAAAAAAGAATTCAAAATAGTGTTTATATAAATTTATTCTAATACTTACGATTTATAGAAAATATAATTAAGAATTGTCATGTTAGACAACTAATCCGTTTTTGAAAATCATTATATTGATAGAAAAATACACCCTGTTGCTTTTACGCGATAGATATTAAACTATAGTCTGATTTTTAATTTCGTACACTAAACTGACATTTGGAGGTTGCCACTTTATCGTTACATTAAAATATTAATTAAACAATAATTAATTAAAATATTAATTATTCGATTAACCTTTTTTCGATTAGAATACTACCAATAGATTACTCATATCCATGCTTTATTCATTTTAAACTTGGTTAAGGCAGAATTCGAAAAAAAAGGGTTTGAACATGGAAATGACATGTATTTGATTACTAATACTGAATCACCAAATAAAACCGCACACTGGTTTAAATTTTTTCAGAAAGGTATATCATAGAACACAGAGAACATTGTAGGTTTAAAATATCGATAACTCATTATCGATAACGGCAATCTCTAATTGAGTAGCTGACTGTGACATGTGCATAGTTGGAATCTTCGAGAACAATATGTTTGAATTTAAAAGAAAGTAGACCTTAAATTTAACAACATAAAATCAACTTTTACTTTTGTGTGGGCGGGGCAGCAGACATATGCGGAATAGTGCAAATCCCGGGGTACGCGGGCCCCGCCTACTTGCGACTTCTATTGTAGAAGGCGTTTTTTCTGTTCTGTGTTTGTATCCCCCTTTTAATAATTTGAAATAGAAGGTTGGAAGCTGATGTAGTAGCCGACACCCTCTTTTAGTGTATCGCCGCCTCTCGCCATTCTCATTAATTTGGAAAGCCGCTCAAGACTAAAGAATGTTGTGTATTCAATGAGTACATTCGTATCAAAATTATGTTTCGTATCAAGAAACGTTGAAAAACGAATAGAACGCCGCAAAAAATAGCGGATTAAAAAAAATCCAGTTTGCGCAAATCCATTGGTAATAGCGGCAAACTTGGACAAATTGAAGGGAAATATTAAGCAACAACGAAAATTATGAAGATGAATTTGCAAAAAACACTGGCCATCTTTGCAGACTGACGGGAAACGATGTTTTTTTTTTTTTGTACCATGATTATAGCAAGTAAGGCAACTCTACTAACACCGAAAAGTTCGATTAACTTTGCTTCGCTACTCATTGTGAATTCTTGCTTTATGGACCGACAACGGACAACGACAACGGAAAATCAACTTGAGCAGTGGAAATTGGAGGTCACAATGTGGAAAATTGCGTCTTATATCCGTTTGCAAATCACACTACAAGACAATATGGAAGCTTACAAGGCGATAGAAACACGGACAATACAATACAACTTTGTAAGACCATTACACGAATATACCTCACCATCGATATTTGTATGGGAAAAGCCTTGGCAGAATTATGTCATGACGATATAATGGCTAATGAAACATAACTAATCTTTCTTTTTCGATTTTACTGCCTAATTGTTTTTTTTTTGTAATTTTAGTTTTCGTATCACAAGTAATGATTCGTAACTTAGTAATGTCATGAGATTTTGTTTAATATTTAGTAATAATGGGCAACTTTATAATATCGGATAGATTTAGTTTACAATAATGAATGATTCCTTACTAATTAGTCATTCCTAAAGCTGTATGGAGTTTCTTGTGCGTTCTTCTCCATAACAAGCTACTTTTCAGAATGCACGGTTGGATAAATTTTTATTACGTGTAAATTTTAATTGTTGAAGTTCAAAAGTCCGCTTAATGGCCTAGTTGAAATAAATATATTTGACTTTGACTTAGTACCATGTTCGTAAACACACAGGTGAAAAACTTTAAAAATGTAATAGAAAGTTAAAAAATTCTCTTCCACTTCTTGTTTTAGCTAGTCTTCTGCGTTTGTATCAACAGTATTGTTGTATTCTGCCAAGATTTCTGGGGAGTTTATGTTGTTCCTTGTTGTTGTTTTGTAGAAAAAGTTGAACGTTGCTCGACACGAAGAATGATGTGTTTTTCAGAGGCAAATCGTCTTGTTTGTGAAAAACCTTACAAATGTGGAACGTCACGCGACACGAAGAATGATGTGTTTTTCAGAGACAAATCGTTTTGTTTGTCTAAATCCTTACAAATGTAGGTAAACACACAGGTGAAATCTTTGTAAATATAATAGAAATTTTAAAAATTCAGTTCCACTTCTAGTTTTAGCTAGTCTTCTGCGTTTGTATCAACTGTATTGTTGTATTATGCCAAGTTTCATTCTGGGGCGTTTTGTTGTTCCTTGTTGTTATTTTATAGAAAAAGTTAATGTGTTTTTCAAAGGCAAATCGTCTTGTTTGTCAGAATCCTTACAAATGTAGGTAAACACACAGGTGAAAAACTTTATAAATATAACAGAAAAAAAATTCAGTTCCACTTCTAGTTTTAGCTGGTCTTCTGCGTTTGTATCAACTGTATTTTTGTATTATGCCAAGTTTCATTCTGGGGAGTTTTGTTGTTTTGTAAATAAAATTTGAACGTCGCTCGACACGAAGAATGATGTGTTTTTCAGAGGCAAATCGTCTTGTTTGTAAAAACCTTACAAATGTAGGTAATAGAAAGCTTAAAAATTTGGTTTTTGTTTCCCATTTTCTGATTTTGTTCCGTGTTGTCCTTTTGTAGAAAATGTTGAACGTCGCGCGACACGAAGAGTAATGTGTTTTTCACAGGCAGATCGTCTCATTTGTATTGTTTAGTAAGTTTCATCTGGGGCGTTTTGTTGTTTTGTAAATAAAAGTTGAACGTCACTCGACACGAAGAATTATGTGTTTTTTAGAAGAAAATCGTCTTGTTTGTGAAAACCTTACAAATGTAGGTAATAGAAAGCTTAGAAATTTGGCTTTTGTTTCCTATTTTCTGATTTTGTTCCTTGTTTTCCTTTTGTAGAAAATGTGGAACGTTGCGAGACACGGAGAATTATGTGTTTTTCAGAGGCAAATCGTCCTGTTTGTGAAAAAGCTTACAAATGTAGGTGCAAATAGAAAGCTTAAAAATTTGGCTTTTGTTTCCATATTTCTGTTTTTGTTCCTTGTTTTCCTTTTGTAGAAAATGTGGAACGTCGCGCGACACGAAGAGTAATGTGTTTTTCACAGGCAGATCGTCTCATTTGTAAAAATCCTTTCAAATGTAGGTAATAGAAAGTTTAAAAATGGGTTTGTTTCCCTTTTTACCAGTTTTTCGTCTTCTTCTTTTGTATCAACAGTATTGTTGTGTTCTGCCAAGTTTCTGGGGAGTTTTATTGTTCCTTGTTGTTATTTTATAGAAAAAGTTAATGTGTTTTTCAAAGGCAAATCGTCTTGTTTGTCAGAATCCTTACAAATGTAGGTAAACACACAGGTGAAAAACTTTATAAATATAACAGAAAAAAAATTCAGTTCCACTTCTAGTTTTAGCTGGTCTTCTGCGTTTGTATCAACTGTATTTTTGTATTATGCCAAGTTTCATTCTGGGGAGTTTTGTTGTTTTGTAAATAAAAGTTGAACGTCGCTCGACACGAAGAATGATGTGTTTTTCAGAGGCAAATCGTCTTGTTTGTAAAAACCTTACAAATGTAGGTAATAGAAAGCTTAAAAATTTGGCTTTTGTTTCCCATTTTCTGATTTTGTTCCGTGTTGTCCTTTTGTAGAAAATGTTGAACGTCGCGCAACACGATGAATGATGTGTTTTTCACAGGCAAATCGTCTCATTTATAAAAATCCTTACAAATGTAGGTAATAGAAAGTTTAAAAAATGGGTTTGTGTTTCCCTTTTTACTAGTTTTTCGTCTTCTTCGTTTGTATCAGCAGTATTATTGTATTCTGCCAAGTTTTCTGGGGAGTTTTGTTGTTCCTTGTTGTAGTTTTTTAGAAAAAATTGAACGTAATTCGACAAGAAGAATGATGTGTTTTGCAAAGACAAATGGTTTTATTTGTCAAAAACCTTATAAATGTAGGTAAACACACTGGTGAAAAACTTTATAAATATAACAGAAATTTTAAAAATACAGTTCCACTTCTAGTTTTAGCTGGTCTTCTGCGTTTGTATCAACTGTATTTTTGTATAATGCCAAGTTTCATCTGGGGCGTTTTGTTGTTTTGTAAATAAAAGTTGAACGTCACTCGACACGAAGAATTATGTGTTTTTTAGAAGAAAATCGTCTTGTTTGTGAAAACCTTACAAATGTAGGTAATAGAAAGCTTAAAAATTTGGCTTAAGTTTCCATTTTTCAGTTTTTGTTCCGTGTTGTCCTTTTGTAGAAAATGTTGAACGTCGCGCGACACGACGAATGATGTGTTTTGCAGAGACAAATCGTCTTATTCGTTAAAATCCTTACAAATGTAGGTAAACACACAGGTGAAAAACTTTATAAATATAATAGAAAGTTTAACAAAACTCTTCTTCTTCTTGTTTTAGCTAGTCTTCTGCGTTTGTATCAACAGTATTGTTGTATTCTGCCAAGTTTTCTCGGAAGTTATGTTGTTTTGTAGAAAAGGTTGAACGTCGCTCGACACGAAGAATGATGTGTTTTTCAGAGGCAAATCGTCTTGTTTGTAAAAACCTTACAAATGTAGGTAATAGAAAGCTTAGAAATTTGGCTTTTGTTTCCTATTTTCTGATTTTGTTCCTTGTTTTCCTTTTGTAGAAAATGTGGAACGTTGCGAGACACGAAGAGTAATGTGTTTTTCACAGGCAGATCGTCTCATTTGTAAAAATCCTTTCAAATGTAGGAAATAGAAAGTTTAAAAATGGGTTTGTGTTTCCCTTTTTACCAGTTTTTCGTCTTCTTCTTTTGTATCAACAGTATTGTTGTGTTCTGCCAAGTTTCTGGGGAGTTTTATTGTTCCTTGTTATTATTTTATAGAAAAAGTTAATGTGTTTTTCAAAGGCAAATCGTCTTGTTTGTCAGAATCCTTACAAATGTAGGTAAACACACAGGTGAAAAACTTTATAAATATAACAGAAAAAAAATTCAGTTCCACTTCTAGTTTTAGCTGGTCTTCTGCGTTTGTATCAACTGTGTTTTTGTATTATGCCAAGTTTCATTCTGGGGAGTTTTGTTGTTTTGTAAATAAAAGTTGAACGTCGCTCGACACGAAGAATGATGTGTTTTTCAGAGGCAAATCGTCTTGTTTGTAAAAACCTTACAAATGTAGGTAATAGAAAGCTTAAAAATTTGGCTTTTGTTTCCCATTTTCTGATTTTGTTCCGTGTTGTCCTTTTGTAGAAAATGTTGAACGTCGCGCAACACGATGAATGATGTGTTTTTCACAGGCAAATCGTCTCATTTATAAAAATCCTTACAAATGTAGGTAATAGAAAGTTTAAAAAATGGGTTTGTGTTTCCCTTTTTACTAGTTTTTCGTCTTCTTCGTTTGTATCAGCAGTATTATTGTATTCTGCCAAGTTTTCTGGGGAGTTTTGTTGTTCCTTGTTGTAGTTTTTTAGAAAAAATTGAACGTAATTCGACAAGAAGAATGATGTGTTTTGCAAAGACAAATGGTTTTATTTGTCAAAAACCTTATAAATGTAGGTAAACACACTGGTGAAAAACTTTATAAATATAACAGAAATTTTAAAAATACAGTTCCACTTCTAGTTTTAGCTGGTCTTCTGCGTTTGTATCAACTGTATTTTTGTATAATGCCAAGTTTCATCTGGGGCGTTTTGTTGTTTTGTAAATAAAAGTTGAACGTCACTCGACACGAAGAATTATGTGTTTTTTAGAAGAAAATCTTCTTGTTTGTGAAAACCTTACAAATGTAGGTAATAGAAAGCTTAAAAATTTGGCTTAAGTTTCCATTTTTCAGTTTTTGTTCCGTGTTGTCCTTTTGTAGAAAATGTTGAACGTCGCGCGACACGACGAATGATGTGTTTTGCAGAGACAAATCGTCTTATTCGTTAAAATCCTTACAAATGTAGGTAAACACACAGGTGAAAAACTTTATAAATATAATAGAAAGTTTAACAAAACTCTTCTTCTTCTTGTTTTAGCTAGTCTTCTGCGTTTGTATCAACAGTATTGTTGTATTCTGCCAAGTTTTCTCGGAAGTTATGTTGTTTTGTAGAAAAGGTTGAACGTCGCTCGACACGAAGAATGATGTGTTTTTCAGAGGCAAATCGTCTTGTTTGTAAAAACCTTACAAATGTAGGTAATAGAAAGCTTAGAAATTTGGCTTTTGTTTCCTATTTTCTGATTTTGTTCCTTGTTTTCCTTTTGTAGAAAATGTGGAATGTTGCGAGACACGGAGAATTATGTGTTTTTCAGAGGCAAATCGTCCTGTTTGTGAAAAAGCTTACAAATGTAGGTGCAAATAGAAAGCTTAAAAATTTGGCATTTGTTTCCATATTTCTGTTTTTGTTCCTTGTTTTCCTTTTGTAGAAAATGTGGAACGTCGCGCGACACGAAGAGTAATGTGTTTTTCACAGGCAGATCGTCTCATTTGTAAAAATCCTTTCAAATGTAGGAAATAGAAAGTTTAAAAATGGGTTTGTGTTTCCCTTTTTACCAGTTTTTCGTCTTCTTCTTTTGTATCAACAGTATTGTTGTGTTCTGCCAAGTTTCTGGGGAGTTTTATTGTTCCTTGTTATTATTTTATAGAAAAAGTTAATGTGTTTTTCAAAGGCAAATCGTCTTGTTTGTCAGAATCCTTACAAATGTAGGTAAACACACAGGTGAAAAACTTTATAAATATAACAGAAAAAAAATTCAGTTCCACTTCTAGTTTTAGCTGGTCTTCTGCGTTTGTATCAACTGTATTTTTGTATTATGCCAAGTTTCATTCTGGGGAGTTTTGTTGTTTTGTAAATAAAAGTTGAACGTCGCTCGACACGAAGAATGATGTGTTTTTCAGAGGCAAATCGTCTTGTTTGTAAAAACCTTACAAATGTAGGTAATAGAAAGCTTAAAAATTTGGCTTTTGTTTCCCATTTTCTGATTTTGTTCCGTGTTGTCCTTTTGTAGAAAATGTTGAACGTCGCGCAACACGATGAATGATGTGTTTTTCACAGGCAAATCGTCTCATTTATAAAAATCCTTACAAATGTAGGTAATAGAAAGTTTAAAAAATGGGTTTGTGTTTCCCTTTTTACTAGTTTTTCGTCTTCTTCGTTTGTATCAGCAGTATTATTGTATTCTGCCAAGTTTTCTGGGGAGTTTTGTTGTTCCTTGTTGTAGTTTTTTAGAAAAAAATTAACGTAATTCGACAAGAAGAATGATGTGTTTTGCAAAGACAAATGGTTTTATTTGTCAAAAACCTTATAAATGTAGGTAAACACACTGGTGAAAAACTTTATAAATATAACAGAAATTTTAAAAATACAGTTCCACTTCTAGTTTTAGCTGGTCTTCTGCGTTTGTATCAACTGCATTTTTGTATAATGCCAAGTTTCATCTGGGGCGTTTTGTTGTTTTGTAAATAAAAGTTGAACGTCACTCGACACGAAGAATTATGTGTTTTTTAGAAGAAAATCGTCTTGTTTGTGAAAACCTTACAAATGTAGGTAATAGAAAGCTTAAAAATTTGGCTTAAGTTTCCATTTTTCAGTTTTTGTTCCGTGTTGTCCTTTTGTAGAAAATGTTGAACGTCGCGCGACACGACGAATGATGTGTTTTGCAGAGACAAATCGTCTTATTCGTTAAAATCCTTACAAATGTAGGTAAACACACAGGTGAAAAACTTTATAAATATAATAGAAAGTTTAACAAAACTCTTCTTCTTCTTGTTTTAGCTAGTCTTCTGCGTTTGTATCAACAGTATTGTTGTATTCTGTCAAGTTTTCTCGGAAGTTATGTTGTTTTGTAGAAAAAGTTGAACGTCGCTCGACACGAAGAATGATGTGTTTTTCAGAGGCAAATCGTCTTGTTTGTAAAAACCTTACAAATGTAGGTAATAGAAAGCTTAGAAATTTGGCTTTTGTTTCCTATTTTCCTTTTGTAGAAAATGTGGAACGTTGCGAGACACGGAGAATTATGTGTTTTTCAGAGGCAAATCGTCCTGTTTGTGAAAAAGCTTACAAATGTAGGTGCAAATAGAAAGCTTAAAAATTTGGCTTTTGTTTCTATATTTCTGTTTTTGTTCCTTGTTTTCCTTTTGTAGAAAATGTGGAACGTCGCGCGACACGAAGAGTAATGTGTTTTTCACAGGCAGATCGTCTCATTTGTAAAAATCCTTTCAAATGTAGGTAATAGAAAGTTTAAAAATGGGTTTGTGTTTCCCTTTTTACCAGTTTTTCGTCTTCTTCTTTTGTATCAACAGTATTGTTGTGTTCTGCCAAGTTTCTGGGGAGTTTTATTGTTCCTTGTTGTTATTTTATAGAAAAAGTTAATGTGTTTTCCCAAAGGCAAATCGTCTTGTTTGTCAGAATCCTTACAAATGTAGGTAAACACACAGGTGAAAAACTTTATAAATATAACAGAAAAAAAATTCAGTTCCACTTCTAGTTTTAGCTGGTCTTCTGCGTTTGTATCAACTGTATTTTTGTATTATGCCAAGTTTCATTCTGGGGAGTTTTGTTGTTTTGTAAATAAAAGTTGAACGTCGCTAGACACGAAGAATGATGTGTTTTTCAGAGGCAAATCGTCTTGTTTGTAAAAACCTTACAAATGTAGGTAATAGAAAGCTTCAAAATTTGGCTTTTGTTTCCCATTTTCTGATTTTGTTCCGTGTTGTCCTTTTGTAGAAAATGTTGAACGTCGCGCAACACGATGAATGATGTGTTTTTCACAGGCAAATCGTCTCATTTATAAAAATCCTTACAAATGTAGGTAATAGAAAGTTTAAAAAATGGGTTTGTGTTTCCCTTTTTACTAGTTTTTCGTCTTCTTCGTTTGTATCAGCAGTATTATTGTATTCTGCCAAGTTTTCTGGGGAGTTTTGTTGTTCCTTGTTGTAGTTTTTTAGAAAAAATTGAACGTAATTCGACAAGAAGAATGATGTGTTTTGCAAAGACAAATGGTTTTATTTGTCAAAAACCTTATAAATGTAGGTAAACACACTGGTGAAAAACTTTATAAATATAACAGAAATTTTAAAAATACAGTTCCACTTCTAGTTTTAGCTGGTCTTCTGCGTTTGTATCAACTGTATTTTTGTATAATGCCAAGTTTCATCTGGGGCGTTTTGTTGTTTTGTAAATAAAAGTTGAACGTCACTCGACACGAAGAATTATGTGTTTTTTAGAAGAAAATCGTCTTGTTTGTGAAAACCTTACAAATGTAGGTAATAGAAAGCTTAAAAATTTGGCTTAAGTTTCCATTTTTCAGTTTTTGTTCCGTGTTGTCCTTTTGTAGAAAATGTTGAACGTCGCGCGACACGACGAATGATGTGTTTTGCAGAGACAAATCGTCTTATTCGTTAAAATCCTTACAAATGTAGGTAAACACACAGGTGAAAAACTTTATAAATATAATAGAAAGTTTAACAAAACTCTTCTTCTTCTTGTTTTAGCTAGTCTTCTGCGTTTGTATCAACAGTATTGTTGTATTCTGCCAAGTTTTCTCGGAAGTTATGTTGTTTTGTAGAAAAAGTTGAACGTCGCTCGACACGAAGAATGATGTGTTTTTCAGAGGCAAATCGTCTTGTTTGTAAAAACCTTACAAATGTAGGTAATAGAAAGCTTAGAAATTTGGCTTTTGTTTCCTATTTTGATTTTGTTCCTTGTTTTCCTTTTGTAGAAAATGTGGAACGTTGCGAGACACGGAGAATTATGTGTTTTTCAGAGGCAAATCGTCCTGTTTGTGAAAAAGCTTACAAATGTAGGTAATAGAAAGCTTAAAAATTTGGCTTAAGTTTCCATTTTTCAGTTTTTGTTCCGTGTTGTCCTTTTGTAGAAAATGTTGAACGTCGCGCGACACGACGAATGATGTGTTTTGCAGAGACAAATCGTCTTATTCGTTAAAATCCTTACAAATGTAGGTAAACACACAGGTGAAAAACTTTATAAATATAATAGAAAGTTTAACAAAACTCTTCTTCTTCTTGTTTTAGCTAGTCTTCTGCGTTTGTATCAACAGTATTGTTGTATTCTGCCAAGTTTTCTCGGAAGTTATGTTGTTTTGTAGAAAAGGTTGAACGTCGCTCGACACGAAGAATGATGTGTTTTTCAGAGGCAAATCGTCTTGTTTGTAAAAACCTTACAAATGTAGGTAATAGAAAGCTTAGAAATTTGGCTTTTGTTTCCTATTTTCCTTTTGTAGAAAATGTGGAACGTTGCGAGACACGGAGAATTATGTGTTTTTCAGAGGCAAATCGTCCTGTTTGTGAAAAAGCTTACAAATGTAGGTGCAAATAGAAAGCTTAAAAATTTGGCATTTGTTTCCATATTTCTGTTTTTGTTCCTTGTTTTCCTTTTGTAGAAAATGTGGAACGTCGCGCGACACGAAGAGTAATGTGTTTTTCACAGGCAGATCGTCTCATTTGTAAAAATCCTTTCAAATGTAGGAAATAGAAAGTTTAAAAATGGGTTTGTGTTTCCCTTTTTACCAGTTTTTCGTCTTCTTCTTTTGTATCAACAGTATTGTTGTGTTCTGCCAAGTTTCTGGGGAGTTTTATTGTTCCTTGTTATTATTTTATAGAAAAAGTTAATGTGTTTTTCAAAGGCAAATCGTCTTGTTTGTCAGAATCCTTACAAATGTAGGTAAACACACAGGTGAAAAACTTTATAAATATAACAGAAAAAAAATTCAGTTCCACTTCTAGTTTTAGCTGGTCTTCTGCGTTTGTATCAACTGTATTTTTGTATTATGCCAAGTTTCATTCTGGGGAGTTTTGTTGTTTTGTAAATAAAAGTTGAACGTCGCTCGACACGAAGAATGATGTGTTTTTCAGAGGCAAATCGTCTTGTTTGTAAAAACCTTACAAATGTAGGTAATAGAAAGCTTAAAAATTTGGCTTTTGTTTCCCATTTTCTGATTTTGTTCCGTGTTGTCCTTTTGTAGAAAATGTTGAACGTCGCGCAACACGATGAATGATGTGTTTTTCACAGGCAAATCGTCTCATTTATAAAAATCCTTACAAATGTAGGTAATAGAAAGTTTAAAAAATGGGTTTGTGTTTCCCTTTTTACTAGTTTTTCGTCTTCTTCGTTTGTATCAGCAGTATTATTGTATTCTGCCAAGTTTTCTGGGGAGTTTTGTTGTTCCTTGTTGTAGTTTTTTAGAAAAAAATTAACGTAATTCGACAAGAAGAATGATGTGTTTTGCAAAGACAAATGGTTTTATTTGTCAAAAACCTTATAAATGTAGGTAAACACACTGGTGAAAAACTTTATAAATATAACAGAAATTTTAAAAATACAGTTCCACTTCTAGTTTTAGCTGGTCTTCTGCGTTTGTATCAACTGTATTTTTGTATAATGCCAAGTTTCATCTGGGGCGTTTTGTTGTTTTGTAAATAAAAGTTGAACGTCACTCGACACGAAGAATTATGTGTTTTTTAGAAGAAAATCGTCTTGTTTGTGAAAACCTTACAAATGTAGGTAATAGAAAGCTTAAAAATTTGGCTTAAGTTTCCATTTTTCAGTTTTTGTTCCGTGTTGTCCTTTTGTAGAAAATGTTGAACGTCGCGCGACACGACGAATGATGTGTTTTGCAGAGACAAATCGTCTTATTCGTTAAAATCCTTACAAATGTAGGTAAACACACAGGTGAAAAACTTTATAAATATAATAGAAAGTTTAACAAAACTCTTCTTCTTCTTCAAAATGTAGGTAACAGAAAGTTTAAAAATGGGTTTGTGTTTCCCTTTTTACCAGTTTTTCGTCTTCTTCTTTTGTATCAACAGTATTGTTGTGTTCTGCCAAGTTTCTGGGGAGTTTTATTGTTCCTTGTTGTTATTTTATAGAAAAAGTTGATGTGTTTTTCAAAGACAAATCGTCTTGTTTGTCAGAATCCTTACAAATGTAGGTAAACACACAGGTGAAAAACTTTATAAATATAACAGAAATTATAAAAATTCAGTTCCAAAAAAGTTGAAAAAAAATAACAGAAGAAGTTCAGTCAGATAGAAGTTGAAAATCGTCTTGTTTGTGAAAAATCTTACAAATGTAGGTAATAGAAAGCTTAAAAATTTGGTTTTTGTTTCCATTTTTCTATTTTTGTTCCGTGTTGTCCTTTTGTAGAAAATGTTGAACATCGCTCGACAAGAAGAATGTCGAGTATTACATATTATTATTATGCATATTGGTTTACACTGGTAACAGTTCTTACAAATGTAGTAGAAAGTTTAAAAACTATTTTCCCCTTTTCAATTAACTACTTTTTGATCAGCCTTTGTATCAGTAGTATTGTTGTACTCTGCCAAGTTTGCTAGCGAATTTTGATGTTAATTGTTTTCTTTTTTTTCTAATGTTATTATTTGGAATGGCCTTTGTTCCATATTCGTAAACATACTGGTGAAAAACTTTACAAATGTAATTAAAATGTTGATATTGAAATGTAATTAGAAAGTTTAAAAATTTTGTTCTCCTTTTCGATTAACTAGTTTTTCGTCTTCTGTGTCAGTATCATCAATATTGTTGCACGCTGCCAATTTTTGAAGAATTTTTGGTACACTGTTTTCTTTTTCTGTTTTTATAATTTCGAATGGCGTTTGTTAGTTTTTGTTGATTTGGAGAAAAAGTTGAACGTCGCTCGACACGAATAATGTGTTGTGGGCTGACGGGAGGAAGGTTAAGAAGAAGATGTATATCCCTGCAGATGAAGACCGCATGTGTACACAGTGTGCCTCGTGTCAACGTCAGTGGGCTTATTCTGAGTTTAACTTCTGCTCGATCGCGTTAACGTAAACGTTTTTCTGTTCCCCTTTTTATTTTTACTAGAATTTTGTCATCTTCCTTTTATCAATAGTAACAGTAATATTGTGTATTCTGTCAGGTTTTCTGGGGAATTTGGTTGTTTATTCATTTCTGTTGTTATAATTTGACATGTCTTTTTTCCTTGTTGTTGCTTTGTAGAGAAAAGTTGAAAGTCCCTCAACACCGAAGAATGGAGAGTATTTAATAAATATAAAGCATATTCGTAAACATACTGGTGAAAAACTTTCCAAATGTAATTGAAGAGTTGAAAAATTCAGTTCCTCTTTTCGATTAACTTGTTTTTCGTCTTCTGCGTTTGTATCAACCGTATTGTTGTATTCTGCCAAGTTTTGTGGAGATTTTTCTTTATGGAATGGCTTTTGTTCCTTGTTTTGTAGAAAAAGTTGAACGTCGCTCGACACGAAGAATGTGTGCAGGCTGACGGGAGAAAGGTAAAGAGGAACTTGTACATCGCCGCAGTTGAGAATCGTATGGGAAAGTTTGCCTCGTTGACCAGTGAACCTATTCCGAGTTTTAACTTTTGCTCGATCGCGTTATAGGTTTTTTCTGTTCCTCTTTTTATTTTTACTAGATTTTCGTCATCTGCCTTTGTATCAACAGTATTGAAGTAGTCTGGGAAATTTGGTTGCTAATTGTTATTTATTAAAATTTTAAATGGCTTTTATTCCTTGTTGTTGTTTTGTAGAACAAGTTGAATGTCGCTCGACACGAAGAATATGTTGTGTGCTGACTAGAGGTAGGTAAAGAGGAAGTTGTATTTCTCCACAGCACAGATGAGGTCGGCATGTGTGTTGACAGGAAAACATGATGTGCCAAAAATATGTGTGTGTATTTAATTAAAACACACAGGCGAAAAACCTTTACAAATGTGTCACATACAAATGTAATAGAAAGTTAAATTGTTCTTTGATGTTGTTTTGTAGAAAAAGTTGAATGTCGCTCGACACGAAGAATGATGTGTGAAGTTGTATTTCTCCACAGCACAGATGAGGTCGGCATGTGTGTTGACAGGAAAACATGATGTGCCAAAAATATGTGTGTGTATTTAATGAAAACACACAGGCGAAAAACCTTTACAAATGTGTCACATACAAATGTAATAGAAAGTTAAATTGTTCTTTGTTGTTGTTTTGTAGAAAAAGTTGAATGTCGCTCGACACGAAGAATGATGTGTGAAGTTGTATTTCTCCACAGCACAGATGAGGTCGGCATGTGTGTTGACAGGAAAACATGATGTGCCAAAAATATGTGTGTGTATTTAATGAAAACACACAGGCGAAAAACCTTTACAAATGTGTCACATACAAATGTAATAGAAAGTTAAATTGTTCTTTGTTGTTGTTTTTTAGAAAAAGTTGAATGTCGCTCGACACGAAGAATGATGTGTATTTGATTTGCATATTCGTTTACACTGGTGACAAACCTTACAAATGTACTAGAAAGTACAACAATTATGTTCCCCTTCTTGCTTTTTCTAGTTTTTCGTCATATACGGCAGACGAAAAACAACATTCTTCTTAACAAACATGTTGTATACACTGATAAAAACCTTACAAATGAAATAGTAATTTTAAAAATCGTTTTGTTTTCCTGTTTTTACTATTTTTTCGTCTTCTTCATTTGTATCAACAGTATTGTTGTATTCGGGCAAGTTTTCTGGGGAGTTTGTATGTCCATTGTTTTCTATTGTTATAATTTGGAATTGCTTTAGTTCCTTGTTGTTGTTTTGTAGAGAAAAGTTGAAAGTCACTTAATACCCAAAAAATATGTGTATTTAAAATGCATATTCGTTTACACTGATGACAAACATTACAAATGTACTAGAAAGTTTAAAAATTCTGTTCCCCTTTTTTCTTTTACTAGTTTTTCGTCATCTGCATTTACATCAACAGTATTGTTGTTTTCTTTCAAGTTTTTTGGAGAATGGTATTCGGTTGTTCATTGTTTTCTGTTATATTTATAAAGCGTTTTTGTTCCTTAATGTTTTGTAGAAAAAGTTGAACGTCGCTCGACACGAAGAATGTTGTGTATAATATACATATTCATTTACACTGGTGACAAACCTTACAAATGTAGTAGAAGGTTTAAAAAATCTGTTCCCCTATTACGAGTATCTATTTTAATTGCTGATTTTTATGAAGATTTCTGTGATATGCCTTCATATTGGGTGAAGATCCGTGTGAAGTTCTTCTCTTCGCGACTGAAATTTATAAATTTGTGTCATGGGTGTTGTTCGCGTTTTTTGTATTGTTTTGATACATACATGTTTTATGAGTTTGTGTCATTCCATAAGAAATGTTTTAAGCAGGGTTATTCTTTTTACTTTTTCGTATACACTGATAAAAACCTTGCAAATGTGTTTGTTTGCAAAAAAATGTGTTTTCTGTTTTTACTAGATTTTCATCAACTGCATTTGTATCAACAGTATTGTTGTTTTCTGCCAATTTTTCTGGCGACTTCAGACTTTCAAAAAAATGTGTTTAGTTCCTTATTGTTGAAACAGTTCATGCATCTGATGCAAATATGTTATAGGTACAAAACGGGACCAAGTACAGATCCCTACGGCAGTCCAGCCTCCACAGTCAATTAATCATGTATTTACTGTATCATAATGTACAATATATCATGTATCATGTATTTATACACATTCGTATACACACTGGTGAAAAATCTTACAAATTATTGTTCTAATGTTTCTCTTTTTTTGTTTCGTTAGTTTTTCGTCATCTGCATTTGTATCAACAGTATTGTTGTATCCTGTCAAGTTTTTTTAGAGATATTTTTTTAATGGCTTTTGTCATTATTGTTGAAACAGTTAGCAGCATTCATATGATGTAGCAAATAATTCAAAACTGCGCCAAGGATTGATCCCTGTGGCACTCCAGCTCCAACACAAACAGTCAAAAAAATTGCTATAAAGTTATATAACAGCTGTTTTTCTTGTACCATCGCTGTTAACTTGGAAAGTAACTCAACACTTACAAATGTTGTGCAGTTTAACAAAACATTCGTAGACACACTGGAGAAAAATCTTAGAAAATATTGTTCTACTTTTTCGCTTTTCTGGGTATCATTCGTTTTTCGTCATCTGCATTTGTAGTATGTATTGTTGTTATCTGCCAAGATTTATGGAATTTTTTTTTAAATAGTTTTTATTCCTTTATATTGAAACAGTTAACAGCTTCCGTGTGATGCCAATACGTTATTCAAAATTGCGCCAACGACACCTCCCTGTGGCAGTCAAGCTTCCACTTAAAACAGCACACAAAATTGCTGTACAGTATACGAGGGCGGCACTGAAAATTTCGAGAACCAAGGAAGTGACACAACATTACTATTTAAAAATGTATTTATTGCTTTTCGAAGTATTCTCCGCGAAATTTGACACATTTTTCCATACGATGGAACCAATCATTGAAGCAACCATTCCATTCCGAAGTTGGGGTCTCCAAAATGGCCGTTTTGTAGGCGTCCACAGCTTCTTCAGGTGATGAAAATCTCTGACCACGCAATTTATTCTTTATTTTAGGGCAAGTATAGAAATCATTAGGGCTTAGGTCGGGGCTGTACGGCGGATGGTCTAATAATGTTTTCTTGCTCTAAAAAGTCTTTTGTTCTGTGCGCGGTATAACAGCTGTATTTCTTTTAAAATCGCAGTTAATTTCTTTTAAAGAGTTGCTAAACACTAAATAACCTCTTTGCCAATGGCTTCTTGCTTGCTTGGAGGTTCTTCATAATCATTAGCTGCTTCACGAGACTAAATAATTTTATATTTAGCAAAGATAGCAGAACATATCGGTGTACACACTGGAGAAAAACCTTACGAATTATGTTCTTCTGTTTACCTTTTTTCATAAGTTTTTCGTCATCTGGCTTTGCATCAACAGCACTGTTGTATTCTGCCAAGTTTTCTGTAGAGTTCGGAAGTTTTATTTGGAATAGTTTTTGTTCTTTGTAGTTATTCTGTAGCTGCAGTCTCGGTGCTGGTTGGAGTTTTGAGAGTTTCGTGTTCTGAAACATGGAAAGAGTATTTTATAGTCTTTTTTTTATTTGAGATTGGGTTGCTCTTGATTGTAGTCTAGGTCAGAGGTGATAGAGACAAAGGCGACGATGGAGAGACTTTATCCAGAAGGAGCCTGTTCACTTTGAAGAGATTCGGGTTGAATGCGTTCGGAAATACAGACGTAGGTAGTGAGTTCCACTCTTTCATTGTGCGCATTGTAAAGCGCTTGGTGCGAATTGGTGGATACTCACTTAAGTACTGTCTGTAGAAGGCCGACCTTGCGGCGATGAGCCAAGCTGTGAATCTAGGCATTTATCAATTCAACGTCGTCAATGAGCCTCTTAGCTCTGCGTCACCGAGTCAAGACTGGTAAGTTGATATTTAGCGCAGCCATCGCTGATGGCTGCAATACTTCATGCAGGATCGGACTTGCGCTTTGTATAGAGTTAAAAGCTGTCCGTAAAGTATGGCTTCACTCTGTTTAGGATGCCCAGTTTTTTGGCCGCAATTTGGGCTTTGTACTTAATGGAGGTGCCGAGGTTGAGACTGGATGTCAACCGACCCCCCTGGTGGGTTCCTGCATTGTTGAGGCGGGGGGGCTTAGTAACCGTGGCTTGGTGACCCACGGTGAAGCGAAGAGGAACCCGAGGAGGGGTCGCTCGTCAGGGCTTTTGGCGATAAGCCAACGACGTAGCGGCCAACAGGTAGGTTACGGTGCTGCCTGGGCGACATCGCAACTAAGGCGGGCCGTGATGTCGTATGGGGTCGCCCATACCCATACGATATCGCGGCTAAGGGCTGGAGGCCGCGGCGGGAAAGGAGTGCCGGTATTGCGGTGCGCCGCTCTCCCTACCTTCCGCAGCCTAGACACGCGGTAGTCACGGCGCACAGTGTGTTCTGGTGCGCCGGTGATGGGGGGTACTCCCCAGAGGAGCGTCCGGTGACGGACAGCCGCGCCGGGTTCGCGGTGAGTGCTAACGCGTACCCGTGTTCTCGCCATACGCGGCAAGGAAGGGGCACCGTGGAGTTTTAGTGGGTTAGAGTCCCACATAACTGTGCTATCTCCCCGTGGTAGCGCAGTATGCATGAGCATTTCTCCACGCTAAAAATAAAAAAAAAAGCTTTTTTACAAAAAATTTACTACCGACTTCCAAATAACAAAACACTACAAAGTGAAAAATAACTTTATTTTTGGAAGTCGGTGTCTTTGGTAGGTACCATTTTATGCGTTATGGACACCGACTTCCAAAAATAAAGTTATTTTTCACTTTGTAGTGTTTTGTTATTTGGAAGTCGGTAGTAAATTTTCCTTCCATATTTTTTTGTAAAAAAAGCTTTTTATTTTTCACTTTTTTGTTGTACCTACCTAATAGGCAAGTTGGTTAAGGTACCAATAACGCCAGAATAGATTACCCGAATATCATGAAACTTGAACAAAACCGGTAAAATGAGAGATCTGCGTACCCCTTAAGAGCGTACTGGCGTGATGTTATGTTATGAAATGGTATAAACAATAAACAGACATGCGATTGCAGCAATCCCGAGAGATTTGCCGTAATTTATTGAAGAGTTCTGTTGCATATCTTCGAAGTTCTTCATCAGATCTTCACCAAAATAAAATGGGACCAATTTCGAAACATACTTTTTCAAACAAAAAAAGAATTTTCAAAATCGGTCTAAAATTGACGGAGATATGTATGGATGTCAACCGAGGTTGAGACTGGATGTCAATCAGTTTAAGGAGTAGATGTACCCCGAAAAATAGGAGTTTGATCGAAACGTGTCCTTTTAGCGGTAAAAAAACAACGCCTTTGTTTAAGTGGCTTTAAAAGAGACCAGATTGTCATCACCCCACCGGGAGTCAAGGCTTAAGGGCCTACAACCGCTTTAGTGCCGTAAAACGGTAACTCTCTAAAGCATACTCCTTAGTAACGGCTAGGTTTAAAGGATTGAAAAAAAAAAAAAAAAATTGTATCATTTATATTACTTTTTAAACAAGGTTTTTTCGTGTAACTAATAGATTTGCTTTAAAAAAATAATTAACAACACGATATCTTTTTGGCAACTTAAAAAATTAAAAATATTCATCCTGAAATAGCATATGTATGTAAATCAAATAATATTTTGCAAACAAAACTGTTCAAAAGGAGGTTCAATATTGATATTTTGGCTCCGAGCGGGCGCACGGCCAGTATTTCGTTAACATTGGGGCGCATATTTCGCCTTAAGGTCAAATCTGTCCACTCTACCATAGCCTCTCTCAAGGAACGAACTTCGATCACATTTGTTTTTGAGCTGGTCAATTATCTCTCTAAACAAATTTGATAGGCACATATACGAGAGGTATAGTTTTTATTTACTCTCATCACATCACCAGCCTATTAATGTTCCCACTGCTGGGACACGGGCCTCCTCTTTGTGAGAGGGAATGGGCCGTAATCCACCACGCAGGCCCAGTGCGGGTTGTTGGATGTCACATGTCTTCGAATTTTTGGTTCTAGGACATGCCGGTTTCCTCACGATGTTTTCCTTCACCGTTTTGAGAGCAGTGGTGATGAAATAATTTACACAAAGTAAAGCACCTGCCTGGGCTCGAACCCACGACCTACAACTTGTAAGTCGCGGCCGATACCACTGGGCCACCACTGCTCTCCATCGATCATCCATTTACTCTCATATCGTAATAATATTATTTTATTTTATTTTTCATATTATGAAATCAAAAGTATTAACGTATTGACAGACTATACATGGTACATTATCTATGGCACCCTATGTAAAATGGCTTTTCGCGCCATATTTGCAATATTGTGTTTCTGATGAGATTACATAAAATCTACTATATAAAAATAAGTCGGGTTTTCCTTCCTAACGCTATAACTCCAGAACGCACGAACCGATTTCCACGGTTTTGCATTCGTTGGAAAGGTCTCGGGCTCCGTGAGGTTTCAGGAAAATTCAGGAAAAATTTCAACAGAAAAGCGGGAAATTCTTTTTTCACATACAGCGCCATCTCTGATACATAGCATGTACTACAAACCAATATTAGGTAGGGTAGGGTAGGTAGGGTAGGGTAGGTAGGGTAGGGTAGGGTAGGTAGGGTAGGGTAGGTAGGGTAGGGTAGGGTAGGCAGGGTAGGTAGGGTAGGGTAGGGTAGGGTAGGGTAGGGTAGGTAGGGTAGGGTAGGTAGGGTAGGGTAGGGTAGGTAGGGTAGGGTAGGTAGGGTAAGGTAGGGTAGGTAGGGTAGGGTAGATAGGGTAGGGTAGAGTTGCTAGGATAGGGTAGATAGGGTAGGGTAGAGTTGGTAGGGTAGAGTTGGTAGGGTAGGGTAGGGTAGGTAGGATAGGGTAGGTAGGGTAGGGTAGGTAGGGTAGGGTAGGTAGGGTAGATAGGGTAGGGTAGGTGGGGTAGATTGGGTATGTAGGGTAGATGAATGTTTGGTGTTTTTATGGCAAAACAAAGTTTGCCAGGTCAGCTAGTAGTGTATAAAACTGGACATAATCATTTGATTAATTACCCAATTGTTATGTGATAAAACCTTCCTTTTGTGAAAATATTCTATTTTCTTTAAAAAAACAGGAGGAGTTGGAACCACTTAGTGCACTACTGCAGTGAAACCTAGTAAATTGGGCCCTGGATATATGAGAAACCTCTACTACTGATAATTACACAGATAATATAATACTAGCATACAAATGCCGCATCCCATACAAAGAAACCGTGCCAACGTAACTAGCGTTTTTCATCTGATTATACCGATATTTTTTTGTAAATCAATCGCGTTCGGTTCCGTTCCACGGCAACAAATATATCACCATCTATATCCGTGGAACGGATCCGAACGCAATCGATGTATAAAAAATAAGAAGAATATATAGAACGTCGTCACGGTTTCTTTGTATGGGATGAGATACCACTGCCGGCGCTTTTGCACTGAAATACCTCAGCTGTTCTATGAATAATACCAAACCCCGACAACTGACTGACTGTGAACTTCCTTTAAGTTTTCTATGTTTATGTCCATAGTTCGAATATGCACCTTCGGTATGATCTCTAGATCAAACCGCCGCTAACTGGTCTTCATAGGACCCGGCAAAAGTGTCCGTGAAGTTCCTTAATATTTTGATTATTATTAAATTATCTGACTGATATATTAACATAATCTATAAGTTAAGCTACTAGAATTCAGTGGTGGGCAAACTTTCTTAATGGGGGCCAGAAATTTTAAGAAATTTCATAGGAGGGCCAGAATTATAGGAAAAATGCATTTTGTGTTGAAACTTTTAATCGAGTCTGGACCAGCAAAATATAATTATCACGGGCCATATATTATTCATGTCGAAGGACCATCGCTCGGTGGGCCCAATTAAATGCTTTCGCGGGCCATACTTTGCCCATCACTGGACTAGATAAATAAAAAAATAATTGAATTGAGTCCATATTACAACACTACTCTATTAGTCCAGTAGCCAGAAGAATATGCCCTTTGATAATTCAAAAGTTTTTTATTTTCGCTGGGTGGATACCTTATGTGAATTCAACGCTATGTACAAAAATGCTAACAGTTTAGAGTTATGCAATAGGCATAAAGTAGGTATTTCCTATTATTTCGTGTTATAACAATAATATAAAATTTAAATAATTTAATGTTTCTTTATTAGTACTATCTAAACTTTATATTAGTGAAAATGCTAACAGATACGTACTGTGGAACAATGGAAAACTGAAAATGGTTCGTAACTCTTTCAATAAAAGATTTAAGTTTTCAAATCATTTCCTATATGCGTAGAGGGATTAGTTATACCTTACAACAAAAGTTCTAACAACTAAGTATAATGCTGCACAGGTTATTGTATTTTTACATTGTGATTTGCGAAATATTGAATTTAAGTTTAACATATTCGAAATAATAAACTCTGCCACCATACAAAAGTTTAAACACTTAAGTGCTATGCTAGTTTAATAAATCAAATGCAATTGGGTATTGCGGGGCGCGGTGACACTCCACTCTGAATGTATTGAATGAGGCGCGAAACCATTTCATTACTGTCACATCAGTATTTAAACCTCGTTCATAAAATCTAATTTTATGGCAATTTTTTATTTTTAATGTTGAGGTCGAATACGATTTCTAACTTCTTTGTTCCTATAAAAAGAATAAGAAAGACATATTCACAGAACACGGAATAGTCGTATCTGCCGTGCGGACAGTATATCGAGATGACAGAATAATAAAATTCTCCGTATCGTGAATCTTTGACAGTCGTTACGGGTCGTCAGAAACCCGAAAGTCTGCGGCCACCCTAACAAAAGGGTACCGTATTATCCAGTAGGATTACCGTATAATCTGGGTTGGCAGGGTAGGCAGTCACTTCATATAAACCACTGGTATTCAGATGCGTCTGGTTCGACTGAAAACATCCACTGTTTCCAACCCAGTCAACCCCAACATATTAGGGAAAAGTCCAAGCAAATGCCTTTTCCAAACAGATGTGACTGTAGAAATATCAAACATCTTATAACCGGTGCAACTGTCACAACTAAATTGACTACATCGCTGGTCCTAAGACGTAATACAATAAAGGCAGTGTTACCCATTAAGCCTTAGTAGATGACACTGTAAGCATGATATGATGTATGCTTATACAAATCGATGTATTTATGTTTGTAAAATATTACCTACTCATTTTTTTTATTCAGAATCAATATAGTAGCAACCCTAGTGAGTCCGTTTAGTTTAGGTGTCAGTTTTGTGATACGCTTACCAAGATTTAGATTTTTTTTTATTTTAAATGTAGATAAATTTTACATGATCGTGTCTATTGCGCCCTATCTATTAGTTTTTAAACTCTATTATAACGAAAAATTACCTAAATTACATTAAATTATTATTAAGTGACCTTACCACACGATTGCTGTACATCAAAACCTAGTAAATGCAATAAAATATTATATTCCAGGAAAGCGCAAAAATATTATTTGAATTAGCCTATGGAATGTCATCTTGTGTTAGGTAACTAAACGAAAAAAATAAAAATAAGCGAGTACTAAACAAGGCTTACGGGTGAACTGTACGTAATAACACAAATTATATTAATGGTGTCCTAAATCTATTAAATATTTTACATATCTCTAAACAAGATAATTCAATACCTATTAAGTACCGGACTTGCTAATTTAAGGTGTTTTTACAATTTGAAGGGACTTTCCTATTGTAAATAATGATAAAATGTATTAATTAAAGCACCAAATCTCAATTCAAATTATAAATTGCCTGGTTAAAATTACATAGTCCATTGCAGCATATTAAAACTCATTAAAATAATATAAATAAGATTATCAGGGTATAAAACCATTATAAAAATATGTCACCTACTGCGTTCTTATATGGGGCAGTCGTACAGTACCAGACATAATTTTAATATTTATTCGTTTAGCACGGGGAAGGCTTGTATAACACATGCCAGATTACATATTTTAGTGATCTTTATTATCGTAGCAGTAAGGTTGCATTCATAGGCAAAATAACAGTGAACGATATGTCAGATACTAGACGCCAGTTTGAAATAAGAATTTGCGCGGTAATGTTTTTCTAAAAATCATCAGAAGAGTCCGTTTATGATGTGGGCCTCTGTGGTCTGTATGATTCGAAGAATTTATACTGATCGTACATACCTACACCGTGCCCCGCAATACCCAAATTGTATTTGATTTATTAAACTAGCATAGCACATAAGTGTTTAAACTTTTGTATGGTGGCAGAGTTTATTATTTCGAATATGTAGGCGCAAATTTATAAACTTAATTCAATATTTTGCAGATCACAATGTAAAAATACAATAACCTGTGCAGCATTATACTTAGTTGTTAGAACTTTTGTTGTAAGGTATAACTAATCCCTCTACGCATATAGGAAATGATTTGAAAACTTAAATCTTTTATTGAAAGAGTTACGAACCATTTTCAGATTTCCATTGTTCCACAGTACGTATCTGTTAGCATTTTCACTAATATAAAGTTTAGATAGTACTAATAAAGAAACATTAAATTATTTAAATTTAAATTTTATATTATTGTTATAACACGAAATAATCGGAAATACCTAATTTATGCCTATTGCATCACTCTAAACTGTTAGCATTTTTGTACATAGCGTTGAATTCACATAAGGTATCCACCCAGCGAAAATAACAAACTTTTGAATTATCAAAGGTTATGTGGAAAATAATTGTATCCCTACTGGACTATATACCCTCCAGAGGTAGGTGCATTGCTAAGTTTGATGATGCAGGTGTTTTTTTGTATGAATCATTATTATATTTATTATACATACGGTGCCAGCTGTTTCTACAATGTTGCCATAATGTATAAGTTGTATTTCATAATATGCCTTATATCACAATTAATGATGAATTTAATGTTTTTAAAATCTCTAACAGAATTAATGAAAAAATACCGGCCGAGTGTGAGTCGGAAATATCACGTTTGTTGTATGGGAGCCCCACTTAAATAATTATTTAGTCTGTTTTTAGTATTCGTTGTTATAGCATCAACAGAAATACATCATCTGTGAAAATTTCAACTGTCTAGCTGTATGGAACCCTTGGTGCGCGAGTCTGAATCCCACTTGGCCGGTTTTTTGTTACAAATTGTTTATTAATATTACCTAACATGATAACATTTTCTTAACATTGTGATCAAATGCTTGTTTACAAAATGTTTACTAATGTTTGTAAACATTTTTAACAGCAATGTGTGAGCACCATAATAATATATACTCTTTATGAAATGCATTATTATATTTATCTCGATTTTTTCTATACAATTCCCTATCTGAAATTTCCAATAATCTGGCAAACCCTGGTTTTCAATAGTGCCGGATTAGTAACACTCTCCTGTATGTGACAATAAAAATATGGTGCACTATACAAAAAAATATACAATGAAATCATTACTCCTATATTTATTTAAACACCTTGTAAACACCAAAATGTAATCTCTCGTTTGTATTTAATTGCATGAAACTAATTAAAATACACCAAAGATATTAAGAAATGACTTTATAACAAAGAAGAAATATTTAAAACAGTGGAATTATTTAATTAATAATTGTCTCCCTTGGCATAATTTTTGACGAAAATAATGCAATCAGAAGCATCATCAAATTACCTTTTGTATTTTGAGTTATACATACGAGAAACAGTATGTACAAAAAATATAAAAATGTATAATGAAGAATCATACAAAACCCCGGCGCCATTGATAGATCAATAATTCAATACCTTTTTGTGCAATCTGGTCTTAAGAAAGATAATAATGATTATTTGGTACAAATATTTGTGTAATCTGCAGCAAAACTATAGAAATCATATGTCTAGAAACGTAAAGAATGTAAAAAAAAAAAAAATAACTTACAGATATCTCGCTTATAAAAGATGGTTTCATCCTGCAATCTAATTGAAGTATCATTTTCCGGCCGCGATTGAAGCAATCACAGCAAATAATAGTATCTTCGGAGTCAAATTTATTAGTCACAAACAAGTAATTGACCAAATTTGCATTCAGAAATAAAATATCACTATTCACTAAAACTATTCTTTATCCGAGAGACAATCGATCGATTTCAACCAGTGTTGCCAAGTTGCCAATGTCTACGTTACAAGTTCCCCGAAAACCTTAGTCAAAACTCAAAATCCCCAATTTTGGATAACCCTCGATTTACTCCCAGAAGAATATCTTAAAAAAATTAAAGTACTTTTGATAGACTCTGGTTATTATGACTCTGCAGAACTTTTAATTGATGTCCCAAAATGTCGGTCTGTCACTTTCGCGGTACTCACAGAGTACATTTCAATATACTGAAATAGAGACCAATCTCGTTCCGTGGAACGAGTCATTTGCGTTCTTGAAGAAACTAGCGCCATCTGCCCTATATAGTTAGAACTAAACCTTTGATATAGCTGTGTGTGTGCGTGTGCGAGTGTGCGTAGGTGTGTGCGTGTATGTAAGGGTTTAATTTTATTCTATAGAACTGCAATGTTCGTTAACTGTAATGCACATCATAACATAGTAACATACGTAGTATCTCTAAGTCGTCTGTGATCATAACCTGTGATAATAACACAGAAAGATCACAAAAATAAACAAAATATCGCAAAATACCGGGCGCAAGCGTCAGATATTAGCAGACATTTGTAAATTGGGGTAACCAGTTTATGGTTCATAAAACCACCAAGGGAAATTTACCACCCGAATGAAAATTTGCAAAATGATTGTAAAAGTTATTGCTATATGTGTTTTAATTAATCAAAAAATAATCAAATGTCACACTGTGCGATAAATGTAATTAAAACCAGTAAAAATTATTCATAATTGAAAAATTTTTTGGAAACAATATCACAGAAGTTGGTTAAAAATATACTATTTTAGTAGTAATATGCTACCTACTAGGCAATATTGACAAATTATGATTTTGTTTAGCGCCATCTAGTTTAACAAGTTGGTAAAAAAATCACGATTGTAATCCAACAAAATTAAAAAACACATTATGAGTTATTTTGTACAGTGACTACATATGCTTCGTGATTTTTTATCATTGTACCCATTGCTGTCCCCAGTTTTTTGTACTAAGATTAAACGCCCTGGCGGTACTTGAGCTGTCAGATTGCTTACTTACGCTGTACATTGTTGTTCACAAATCCAAATAGAAAAAAACCGGCTAAGGGCGAGTTGGACTCGCGCACGATGGGTTACGTACCATTATCGCAAAAAAATCACGTTTGTTGTATGGGAGCCCCACTCAAATATTTATTTTATTCTGTTTTTAGTATTTGTTGTTATAGCGGCAACAGAAATACGTCATCTGTAGAAAATTCAACTGTCTAGCTATCACGGTTCATGAGATACAGCCTGGTAACAGATGGTATGGTTGGGTGATGGTATGGTTGTTGTTGTTGGTGTGTGTTAGTTGTGTTAGTTAGTGTTGTGTTGTTAGTTATGTTTGACGTCACGACATACGTCATGACTGATTGACGTGACGTATGTCGTGCTAATGATTTTGATATTTTGTCATATGCTTTTTGCAAAATAGATTATTTAATTAAGAACACTAATTCGAATACTCATACGCCTGTTCATGTTGTTTACAAGAAGATCGTGTCAAATTACAACATTATGACGCAACACAACAAACTTTGTGGTTTTGCAGTAATCACACACTGAGAAAGCTGTGACAGTGATAAAACTGTATCAAATCCACACTGCATCGTACTTCTATTCTTTATCAGGAATGAATCACAATATAAACGAAATAACCTATCAAAAACACCAAAAAAAACAGTACATAGTACATACAGTTTTTCATAGTACAGACGGTGTCATCTTCCCCAAATTTTCGTTTGCCCACTTTTTTTGAATAATGCAGAGTTAAAATTGTAGAGTTGTGTGAGTTGCAGTAAAGTCTAAATGCCCACATCACAAAAAATTGAAAAAAAAATATGAATCATGATAATTACACTCAATCTTATTTTATTACAAAAATACATCTTATTCAATAATATACTTAATTAAATTAGGTATCAATGCAGTTCAAGATTATGTTTTCTTTTTGTCAGTATTTCGTTTAAGGCGTATATGTTCCCCAATGTTAACGCAGTTTTGGCCGGGCGCACGGCTCGGAGTCAGAATATCAATATTGAACCACCTTTTGGGCAGTTTTGTTTGCAAAATATTCTTTGTTTTACATATGCTAGAAATTTATGGAGAAATTCTAGTCATCAATTATTCTGTGTTAAAATATTTTAAACATCCAAGTCGTCTTGGAGGAGTATCCAAAAGTAGCGAAAAAATATTGTGTTGTTAATAATTTTTTTAAAGGATAACTATTAGTTAAACGAAAAAACCATGTTTCACAAATAATGTGCATGAATCAATAATAAATCTATTTTTTTTTCAAACCTTGTAACCTAGCTGTTACTAAGGAGTATGCTTTAAAAAGTGACCGTTTTACGGCACGAGCGATGGTAGTCCCATAAGGGTTTGAATTTTATCTTCCTTTTGCAGTCGATTACGATTCTGTTTTAAATTCTTCAAAACGTTGAACTTATTTCACTGGTGCATTGGAGAGTGGTAGAATGAGCAAATAAGCTTATTTACAACAATTTTTTTAAATATAGTAACCATATTATTTATGTTTTAGTTTATTAAATATCGAAGAAATGCAATTTATGCCTGGCTTCCTCGCACTTTCTCCGGATCAATACTCTCTGCACAGATTATCCAATCGGACGTAGATATCCCGCATGTTGAGGAATTCCCCAAAATTTGGCAACCCTGCTCGCTACGCCTATTCGGTCTTCAGTACTGATTAACTGTCAAATACGTTTAATTTCTTTTATCGCACAAAGATAAGCAATAATTTATATTTTTTAAGACAATTAATTAAACAATTAACAACAAAAGGATACATGGATACTTTACTTGATTTGCAGCTTATTTTAGTATGTAGTACTGATTAACTGTCAAATACGTTTAATTTCTTTTATCGCACAAAGATAAGCACTAGTTTATATTTTTTAAGACAATTAATTAAACAATTAACAACAAAAGGATACATGGATACTTTACTTGATTTGCAGCTCATTTTAGTATGTAGAATTTTCGAATACAATATTCAATCACAGTGAACAAAACGTCGCATCATTTTACATTCCGTTATACGTACAGTCGCAACGCTCGAAATCTTTTGTGTTATACCAAAAAAAAGGAAACTTATGGAGAAATAATAATTTTCATTATATTTTTTATTGAATTTCATTTTATTTTTATTAGTCAGCACACCGACAAATCTGAACAAGATGATATTTATTAGAATGAATACAGAAAAAGTACCTAGCAGTCAAGTGAAAAGAGACGTTTGTGATTTTTAGAAAATATAGAATAATAGAATGTCTGTCTAGAATTGGTTTCCGAAATTAAATTTTCGTACAAATTAAATCAAAATGACGTCGTTTTTGCATCTAAACGTTCAAGATTATATTTTTGAACAAAACGTTACTGAAATGAATAAAGTCTGCATTTGCTGCACATCCCAAAATGCTGTTTTAGTAAAGTTTTATTCGTGTAAACATACAGGCTTTTTGTCGAATTACATAAAATCGGAGGTGAGTAACTGTATTTAAGTTCTAATTATGTCTCCCTAGACTTACACCAACAGTTTTTTAGTTTGTCTAAGCTAATTTACTTGTTAAACTCCTGTGTATAGGAATGACATTTTGTATTGGCATCGTTATGTTACAATATGGCCGAACGATGCATAGGTACCTACTTACTAGTTTTTGTACTTTTTTTTTGTTACTTTTATTTACTTTTTTAATATAATGTAAACAGTTTTTTTTAAATATATTTTAATGTTTTATTATTTTATATAAAGATATTTAAAAATATTATTAATATATTTAACAATGAATAAATAGGTACAATTTTAAATAATTATTGGGTAAATAAGAATAATTGATTTAACTTATTCTTTACACAAGAAACATGCGAAAATGGCATCAAGTTGATGATTCTCATTTACAACTACGAGTCTTAGATAAAAAAGAAATAAAAAAAATATGTTATGAATCCTTAACCTAAATAAAAAAAATATTATTATTTAAATTACCCTCTATTTGTCAGATTGATTTGAAAAATACGTATATTTGCAACGTTTGCCATAACATGCTGAAAAAGATAGAAGTATTCAAGCAGCAAGTTGAAGAGAGCATAGCATTACTTCTAGATCAGGTAAGATCATAAACAGAACCTCCGTTTTTCGAAGTCGGTTAAAATATATTTATAGAGGCACACTCGACAGACCACTTCTTTGGCGATTTATTAAATTGGATCTAGAAATATTGAGAACTGTCAGTCAACCGAAGTCGGTTCTTCTGATTTTTACCCGACTGCCGAAGGAGGGTAATGTGTTTATCAGACTAAGTATGTATGTATGTTTGTTCCTATGTGGCGTTCTAGAGACCTAACGCGTTGGCCGATTTTGATGATTTTACGTCAGTCAATTCGTCTTAACCTTGCGAGTGTATCTGGCTACATTAAAATTGAAAAATAGAAAAATGGCGCATTTTGGGAGCCATATTGTAGGGGCCAATTTTTTTTTCTTCCTTATCCATCGTGTGGGGTATCAAAATAAATGTTTTAAGAGTTGATTTCAAGCATATATAATACTTATATGTTTAAATGTTTCTAATTCGAAAAAAAAATGTTAACTAAAAAGCTATAAATATAAAAAGTTAATTCAAAAAATCAAAAACCCGATTGCATCTGATTATCTGCTGTGATTGGTTGAATCAATTTTCAATAGCCAATCGCGTGCTTGACAATTTGTCACATTAATTCGGCTATAATTTAGAGGTGAAAACTCGGCCTTAAGTAATCAGGTTTTTTATTTTTAGAATTAATTTTTATATTAGATGAGGAACTCGGCCTTAGAGACGTAAATAAGAAGAAAATCATGCTGTGCAGTCGGAGGATACATCTGGTTTTGGTCAGCCAGCTCGCAAATATGTATCCGACTGCACAGTTAAGATTTTTGTTCCATTCCCACAAATAGCATTTTTGAGTTAGCACACTATCATTCTGGGGTTGCGATTTACAGATGTTCATGTATTAAATTGCGCAGCACGGCAGCCCTAATTGCGAAACACATTTTTTCCACAGCCTCAGGATTAGAAAACAAAACAATATAAACCATTGCTTTGTTGTTTCTGCAAATCTTATCTTACTCATATAATATTATGAATGTGAAAGTTTGGATAGATGTAGGTATGTTTGTTATTCAATCACACCAGAACCACAGTAAAAATATTCAAACAGTATGGAAACTACCTATAAACGCACGTAACGGCACACTCACACAAACATCCGCACCCACGAGACCATTGGGGCACTTCAGTGTGCTTATTCCGAGTTTTTTAACGTACTCACTTTAGCCTTAGCGCAAGTTTTTACTCACCGTCTATCGCGTTAAAGTAAATCTCAATTTGTTTTGAAACTGGATAAGCGCCGTCTGGTGGAGGTAAGGAGAAACCTCTTTTTTCTATACATTTTGACTTAGGAGATCGTTTACGGTATCACTAAGACCTCTGCAGTGCTGTCAGTAGTGCGAGCCGCTTAGGCGTCTCGTCGATGCGCATGTTTGTGTGCCGTTTCGAGCGTTTGTAGGTAGTTTCCATACTGTTTGTATATTTATTCTGTGCCAGAACGGCTGAACGGCAGGCTTACTACGTAGAAAATAGGAATCATCAATCATCGCGCGATCAAACGCTTTATGTCATAAAAGTTGGCATTACCTACAGTGTAGGTATGGTAAGTCTTACACAATTATTTGCTAATCAATCGCTGTTTGTCAAATGCACATAATATTTCTAAAAAAAGTACCGCCAAAAGCTCAGAGCAATTATTGTGCAAAAATCGCTATCGTTTTGCTCTTGCATGATACGTAATAAGCAGGCGGATCTGGATGAAATTTGGCACGGAGATAGATTAGTCTGGACTAGCACACAGGTCACTTTTTATCCCAGTATAATTTTCCATTGGGATGATATATATACTGGCGAAGCTAGTGCTTTATACATAAAAATTACTCAATTAATGTTGTTGTATGGGTAAAATCTTAGATAAAGGACCTATAGATGTAGCCATGGTGTCGCCGCTTATGAGACAGCAATAGTTAGTTCTGGTGTTACAACAAGAACAAGAACACTACAACCCACCATCGCACTGACACTTATTATCTATAAATAACCCAATTCCTTGTCTCAATAAACACATAATACCACGAAATCACAGAAAATCAAACACGACCGAGTTTGTTTGTCAAACCTGCCATAACATTAGAGTTCGACAAACAACAAAAGCAGGCCATGGTGAAAAAGACAAAAAATAATCTTTTGTCCTTATTAATTCATCATCATCATCATCATATCAGCCGAAAGACGTCCACTGCTGGACATAGGCCTCCCCCAAGCGTCGCCACATTGACCGGTCCCGTGCGTCTCGCAACCAGCGGATCCCCGCAACCTTCACCAGCAGCCTAATGGCGTAAGTGAATTCTGCAAAGCAAACAAGTTGGAACCTTCCCAAAAACGACTTTTCGTATTGTGTAATATACTCTGAAACGGAAAGGTTATGCTCCTTTCATTACCAATATTTTGACGTAGAATTGATTGTAAAAGAATGAATGAAAGCGGAAGAATCGAGATAAAACTTCACTATTGATATTGTGTAATGCAAATGTCATTTATCTTCAACTCCGTAGTATCTTCCGGTTCGCGGTCGCCACTCCAGAACCTTTCTGCCCCATCGGCCATCTGTTCTGCGAGCAAGGGCTCATTGCCCACTGCCACTTAAGTTTAGCAATTCTTCGGGCTAAGTCAGTTACCCTGGTTTTCTTACGGATCTCTACATTTCTGATTCGACCTTATTATTTACATGTTGCCAACTAGCGATCTCGCTCTATCAATCAAGCTCATTTTATGGCTAAATCTATTGGTCCTTTATCTAAGGGTAAAATGCTCCATTCACAGGTACCCATCCTAAAAATAAACAAATTGCACAACTTCCAACGCTCGCCTATAGAAATTGATGGCGTTACCAAGTCGGATATCGAAATAGAAGTGAAAGCGGAACCGACAGATTCTGAAGGTTTAGAAGTTGAAACTGACGTCAAAGTCGAGCACGATTCTTCGGACAATGAGACCGAGCCTTTAGCGGAGTTAAAAAGGAAGAAGAAAAAGAAGACTAAAAATGAGTTGAGGTATGAAATAAGTTCTTCTTCGATTCCAAATCTTCTATACTTATAATATTACTAGCTGTTCCCCGCGGCTTCGCTCCCGTGGGCTACCCCACAGGACACGTTTTCGGGATAAAAAAATAACCTATGTCACTCAGGAATAATGTAGCTTTCTATTGGTGAAAGAATTTTTTAAATCGGTCCAGGATTTTCGGAGCCTATTCGGTACAAACAAACAAACAAATCTTTCAAACTAACAAACAAAGTATAGATAAAAGATGAAATATTTTTGTGTTTGTTTGTACCGAATAAGCTCCTAAACTACTAGACCGATTTTAACCATTTCTTCACCAATATGTATTATTAGGACAGCGCTTACCCGGCCGCCGATGCAGCGATGGAGGGTAATGTGTTTATCAGTCTATATGTATGTATGTTTGTTCCTGTGTGGCGTTCTAGAGACCAAACGCGTGCGCCGATTTTGATGATTCTTACGTCAATCGATTCGTCTTAAACCTGCGAGTGTCACTGGCTACATTAAAATATTGCCATATTGTGGGAGCCCAAATATTTTTCTTCTTCCAAACCCATCGTGTGGGATATCAAAATAAAGGGTTTTAAGAGGTAATTACAAAAATATAAAACCTATATGTTTAAATGTACTTAATTCTAAAAAAAAAAGTCGCAAACGAGAAGAAAATCATGCTGTGCAGTCGGAGGATACATCTGATTTTGGTCAGCTAGCTCTCGCACATTAAGCAGTCGGATTTTTTGATTTTTGTAATTAACTTTTTTTTTCAATATTCATCTTCAGGTACGAAGGTAAGATAGGAATCGTGATATTAACTGAAAAGGAGCAGAAGGAGGAAAGAGATCGCATGGCTAAGAGTGAGGGATACTTGAAGCTACCTTACAAATGTGAAGATTGTATCGTTGGGTTCGATCACGAGTTGACCCTGGTCAGTCACATTGAGAAGAGACATAAGAAGGTGAGATTTTCTTCTCATAAAATCTTAGACGGAGACTAAGACTACACGCTCATTCTGGCGTCAGTTCAGTCTCAGATAATATAATAAAACCGGCCAACTGCGAGTCGGACTCGCGCACGAAGGGTTCCGTACCATTATCGCAAAAAACGGCAAAAAAATCACGTTTGTTGTATGGTATCTTATACTATTTTAGTATTTGTTGTTATAGCGGCAACAGAAATACATCATCTGTGAAAATTTCAACTGCCTAACACTCACGGTTCATGAGATACAGCCTGGTGACAGACAGACAGACAGACAGACGGACAGCGAAGTCTCAGTAATAGGGTCCCGTTTTTACCCTTTGGGTACGGAACCCTAACTAGCATACAGATGCCTCATCCCATACAAAGAAACCGTGCCGACGTAACTTGCGTTTTTCGTCTGATTAAACTGTTTATTTTTAATATATCGATCGCGTACCGTTCCGTTCCACGGCGATAGATAGATGGTGTTAGCAGCGATTTGCAAGTAAAAGGGTATACTCGGTTCGTGAATATTTTTTTCTTTAAACACAGTGACGATTTGTTTTATAGTATTTTTTGCACGTTTTTACAGTTTCATTGCACCAAAATGTGTTACAAATTTAAACAATCGAGTGGAATGCCTCAGAAATTTAAAAATGCGCCATCTATTGGCATCAATTTTAATTGATGTGTACAAATAATTTTTGAAATGTGCAATTTAAATTATTTTGGTTTTCAGGTAAAAAATGGTTTTCAGTGTAACATATGCAAGTCAGTACTAAGCACCAAGTTTTCCTACAATGAACATACAAAACGACATATCAGAAGGTAAGAAGTTCTAACCAAATATCTATTATTTATACTAATACTAGCTGACCCGGCAAACTTTGTTTTGCCATAAAAACACCTAATAAGCATCTACCCTACCTACCCTACCCTACCCTACCTACCCTACCTTACCCTACCTACCCTACCCTACCTACCCTACCCTACCCTACCTACCCTACTTACCCTACCTACCCTACCCTACCTACCCTACCTACCCTACCCTACCTACCCTACCCTACCTACCCTACCCAACCAAAAGAACTCCCCCGAAAAAGCCAGTCCAAACACCACCAGCGACGGCAAGGGGGGCTATATCTTTTGAGGTGGGAAGCCCGCCCATCCAAAAAAGCAAAGTTGTCGAGGCAAGAAATTGCTCAAACAAAATTAAGTCGTTAATGACAACGTCTAAAACGACAAAAAATGAAATAAAGGCTGAGGTAAAGGCACAGGCGGACCGACTATACCAGCTCGTTAAAGAGCTGGAAAATTTTAGACAACCCCCAACCAATAAGACCTACACCCAAGTCCAGGAGGCGCAGAAGACAAGGGATGCTCCTACTCCTTCTCCAGAGGCCATTAGAGTCGTGGACACTGAATCCCTTAGAAAGGCCTTGGAGGAGCACAGTCGGAACTTGGCCGAGAACAGCGCAAAAATGGACAGGCTGAAGGAGGCACTACAAACTGGCCAAGAGCATATGGAGAAGCTCTCCTACGCCAGTGTAGCGGCAAGTCGGCCTGTCATACAAACGCCTAAACTTTCGGCACTGCACTCGATCGCAGTGACGGCCAAGGACGAGGAGGAAACCAGTGAGCAAGTCCTGGACAGGATCCGAAAGGTGGTGAACGCAAAGGAAGGGGGAATTAAAGTCGACAAAGTTCGCAAGGCGAAGGATAGAAAAGTCATAATGAGTTGTCGCACGGAGGGAGAGAGACAAAAGCTGCGAGAAAGACTGAGTAAAGCACCTGAGTTGAAGACAGAGGATATTAAAAATAAGAATCCTCAAGTCGTGTTAAGGGACGTTGTGCAGCTTAACAGCAACGACGACATGATGCAAGCTCTTAAAAACCAAAACAACCACATCTTCAAAGACTTAAGTTAAGAACAGAAGATAGTGGAAGTTTTATATAGGAAACGCCACAGGAACCCGCACATGTGCCACCTAGTGCTGAGGGTCGACACAGAAGTCTGGCGGCGCATGCTCGAGGATGGGTCGGTGCACTTGGAACTTAAGCGGGTTAGGGTCGAAGACCAGTCCCCGCTTGTCCAGTGCTCGCTCTGCCTCGGGTATGGGCATAGCCGACGCACTTGCACGGATACCGTGGCAAAGTGCAGCCACTGTGGCGGACCTCACATGAGGACGGAGTGCGCGGACTGGAGCGCCGGGCTACCACCGACCTGTTGCAATTGCATACGGGCCAAAATTGACAGCACGCATCATCACGCCTTCAGCTCAGAGTGCACAGTCAGAAGGAGATGGGATGCTATAGCCCGCTCATCCATAGCGTACTGCTAAGGGCGCCCCGGGGACTCCTGCCCAACAAACAGCAAGACCATACCGAGTGGCCCAAGCGAATCTTCAACGCAAGGAACTGGCGACCACCGAACTCTTTATAGAGGCCAGTGAACGGAAGATCTCGTGGGCACTGATTCAGGAGCCGTATGTGGGAGGAGCACGAAGTATGAAGAGCTACCGTGGAGCGAGAATCTACCAGTGTGAGGTCGATGGAAGTGGGAGGGTTAAAGCTGCGATAGCCGTCTTTGATCATGACTTGGACGTCATACCCTACCCGAAACTCACCTCAAATAACATCGTTGTGGTGGGGATCCGAACCAAAGCCTGGGAAATCGCAGTAGTCTCTTATTACTTCGAGCCAGACCAACCCATAGGGCCATACTTGGACCAGATGACCCGGATCAATGCGGAAGTGGCCAACGGTAGATTGCTGATAGGTGGCGACGCGAATGCGAAAAGTGCCTGGTGGGGCAGCATCAAAGAAGATCCCAGGGGAGAGGAAATGTCCGCTACCCTGGACGAGTTGGAGCTTCAGGTGCTAAACGCTGGTGACGCTCCCACCTTTGACACCATCAGAGGTGGTAGAGCGTATAAAAGCCACGTGGACGTCACGGCATGTTCGCTCGACCTTTTTGACCTGGTGGACGGCTGGCGGGTCGACACAGGAGCAACATCCTCGGACCACAACACGATATTTTTTAATGTCAATACGAAAAGGGAAAAAGGTGTTAACATCACTAGAACTACTAGGATGTTCAACACCAGAAAAGCAAATTGGGAAGACTTCAAGATCAAACTACAAGAATTTAAAATTAGAGATAATATCAATTTAGAAATAATAGAAGAAATAAACAGTAAAGTAAAATTAGAAGAAACAGTTGTAAATTATATAAATATTATCACAGAAGCTAGTAAGAGTGCTATCCCAAAAATAAATAAGAAAACTAAAATCACCTGTCCGTGGTGGTCCGAGGAGCTCACTGTGAAGAAGAGGGAGGTGATGACGAAGAAGAACCGCATCCGCAATGCCGCGCCGGTCCGGCGAGCGAAGGTCGTTGGCGAGTACCTGAAAGCAAAAGAAGAGTATGAGATGCAGGCGAAGAATGCCCAAATCGCCAGTTGGAAGGAGTTTTGCCGGAAGCAGGATCGTGAGGGAGTTTGGGAGAGTTTCTACAGGATCATCGGTAGGACCGCCAAAAGGCAAGAAGAACTGACCCTTTGCAGCGATGGTGCATTCCTCAATCCGAGTGAATCGGCCGCCCTACTAGCGGATACGTTCTACCCCGAAGACAGAGTAGAGCAGGACAACGCTGACCACAGGCGAATTAGAGAAGCAGCCAGCCGAGTAAATGAGTGGGCCCATGATGAACATCATGATCCCCCATTTACAACGCTGGAGCTGAAGTCCGCCGTGGCGGGTTTTAATCCCAAAAAGGCACCAGGAGGGGATGGACTGACTTCTGATATCTGCAGTCGAGCGATCCACCAGGACCCGGACGCTTTCCTTGCCCTCTACAATAAGTGCCTCGAATTGGCACACTTCCCGACCACCTGGAAGGAGGCTACAGTCGTAGTCCTCAGAAAGCCGGGCAAGGATAGCTATACCACCCCTAAGGCATATAGACCAATCGGTCTACTGCCTGTTCTGGGGAAGATCCTGGAGAGGATGGTCGTAGCGCGTCTAAAATATCAGCTTGTACCTCGGTTTAGTACTCGTCAGTTTGGCTTCATGCCCCAGAGGAGCACCGAGGATGCCCTCTATACGCTAGTGGAGCACGTACAGGACAAGTTGAGGCTGAAGAAGCTAATTGTCCTGGTGTCATTGGATATAGAGGGCGCCTTCGATAGCGCCTGGTGGCCAGCCATAAGGGTCAGACTGGCTGAGGAAAAGTGCCCGGTCAACGTCAGGAGGCTGATAGACAGCTATCTCGACGGTAGGAAGGTCAAGGTTCGGTATGCCGGGGAGGAATGCACGCGAGAGACTAGCAAGGGCTGTGTCCAGGGGTCGATCGGTGGTCCAATCCTGTGGAACCTCGTTCTCGACCCTCTACTGCAGGACCTTGAGCAGCGTGGAATTTTCGTGCAGGCGTTCGCGGATGATATAGTCTTGGTCGTGGATGGGGACACGGCGACTGAAGTCTCAAGATCTGCCAATGCAGCCCTCGCCCATGTTCAGGGTTGGGGCGTCCGAAATAAGCTGAGGTTTGCACCGCACAAAACCTGTGCGATGACCATAACCAATAAGCTTAAGTACGACACTCCAATACTGAACATGGCCGGGGTCGACATCGGTATGGTCAAGAAAATGAAGTTGCTGGGTCTAACCATAGACGAAAAGCTCACTTTTAATGAGCATGCCGCGAACGTCTGCAAGAGGGCAGCTAACGTATATAAGCGACTGTCCCGAGCCGCAAAGGTGAGCTGGGGTTTAAACACGGAAGTCATACACACAATTTACACAGCAACGATTGAGCCCATAGTAACGTACGCAGCCGCAGCCTGGGCACCCGCTACAAAAAAGTTGGGTATACGGAAGAAGCTAGGCTCTGTTCAACGAGGATTTGCTCAGAAGCTCTGCAAATCTTACCGTACTGTCTCTCTGAACTCGGCGCTGGCGCTGTCTGGGATACTACCTCTAGACCTGCGCATACAAGAGGCAGCCGCCCTGTATGAAGCGAGGAGAGGGTCATCCCGGTTTGTGCCAGGAGACAGGGAGATCGAGAGTCCGGTAAGATTTGCAGAAGCCCCTCATCCAGCTACACAATTGCCCCTGGAGTTCATGTGCCTGGAAGATCAAGAGTTACTAGACAGTAACAATGTGCAGGCGGTGCGAATCTTCACCGACGGCAGCAAGATTGAGGGGAAGGTCGGAGCCGCATTATCCATTTGGGATAATGATGGCGAAATCCGGAACCTCAAACTTAGCCTTGCCGCGTACTGCACAGTCTACCAGGCGGAACTCCTGGCCATTTGCAAGGCGACAGAAGTGATCCTCGCGCGGCAAGAGGCGAGCTATGGCTTGTACAGCGACTCAATGTCCGCATTGCAGACGCTTGCAAACCATGGCTCGCTCCATCCCCTGGCAGTTCGCGCGCGCGCAAACCTGGCTCACGCCCTGTGCCAGAGCAAAGCTGTGACTTTGTTCTGGATCAAGGCCCACGCGGGCCTGCCGGGGAATGAGCGAGCGGACGAGTTGGCTAAGGAAGCAGCATTGTCGTTACGGAGGAAGCCGGACTACGACCAGTGTCCGGTTTCATTTATCAAGCGACAGATCCGTTTGGAATCGCTTGATGAATGGAATCGAAGATATGTGTCGGGCGAGACCGCTTCCGTGACGAAAATGTTTCTTCCGGATGCAATAGCGGCTTTCCGTATTGTACAACAGGTGCGGCCTGAAGGCGTCCTCACGCAAGTTTTGACGGGGCACGGCGGGTTCTCTGAATACTTGAATCGCTTCAAGTGTAAGGATAGCCCATCGTGCGTCTGCGATCCAGGCGTGGCAGAGACTGTCCAGCACATACTTGTAGAATGCCCGTTATTTATCAGGGAGCGCTACCAACTTGAATCTGAGCTGGACAGGAAAATAACGAGGGAGAGCCTGCATGGGCTCATGGACAAAAAACACAGGGAAAAGTTTTTGGAATATTGCACTAGAGTAGCCACTGCGGTTATACATCGGAATAAAACCTGAGCGCACCGTGCTTCATTAATATTTCTGTGTGATATTTAAATGCAAGCACGGAATGCAGCAAGGACATGTATAGCCGGCAGTATTTCATGCTAGTACCTAAGTTTCTAAATTGTGTAAGACTGATTGTTATGATAAACTGCACTTTTGTGTTTTTATATCCTTAGCAATAATGTACGCTTGTGATAGAAAGCACCTTTTGTATTTCCTGTGATAAACTGCACTTTTGCACAATTTGTGATACCTTGTATTCTATATTTTTCTTAATCAGCACTATTTGCACGATTGTATTTCTGAGATAAACAGAACTCTTGTATATTTTTCTTTTTGTATTTTAAGTTTACTGTGATAAATAAATAAAACATGCCCGTAGTTATTGAAATGAACCCACACAGTATACAAGAGGATGAATGCAAGATGAACCTTGGTATGAAGGATAAAAGTGCGAGAGGAATGAAAGAGGAATGGTACGGATGTGTTTGCAATTAATAGGCGCCAATTTTGTTGGTGGGGATTAGAGGTAAGAAAAAAAAAAAAAAAAAAAAAAAAAAAAAAAAAAAAAAAAACCTACCCTACCCTACCTACCCTACCCTACCTACCCTACCCTACCTACCCTACCCTACCTACCCTACCCTACCTACCCTACCCTACCTATCCTACCCTACCTACCCTACCCTACCTACCCTACCCTACCTACCCTACCCTACCTACCCTACCCTACCTACCCTACCCTACCTACCCTACCCTACCCTACCCTACCTACCCTACCCTACCTACCCTACCCTACCTACCCTACCCTACCTACCCTACCCTACCTACCCTACCCTACCTACCCTACCCTACCTACCCTACCCTACCTACCCTACCCTACCTACCCTACCCTACCTACCCTACCCTAATTTTCCATTTCTTTTTTTTTTTTTTTTTTTGTACATCTAAACCATTCTCGAATCTCCACGAACACACACAAAAAATTTCATCAAAATTGGTCCAGTCGTTTAGGAGGAGTTCAGTCACATACACACGCACACAAGAAATATATATATTACTAGCTGACCCGGCAAACTTTGTTTTGCCATAAAAACACCTAATATGCATCTACCCTACCTACCCTACCCTACCCTACCTACCCTACCCTACCCTACCTACCCTACCCTACCTACCCTACCCTACCCTACCTACCCTACCTACCCTACCCTACCTACCCTACCCTACCTACCCTACCCTAATTTTCCATTTTTTTTTTTTTTTTGTAAATCTAAACCATTCTCGAATCTCCACGAACACACACAAAAAATTTCATCAAAATCGGTCCAGTCGTTTAGGAGGAGTTCAGTCACATACACACGCACACAAGAAATATATATATTAAGATTACAAAGCTGAAGAGTTTGATGTTTGAACGCGCTAATCTCAGGAACTACTGGTTGGAATTGAAAAATTATTTTTGTGTTCGATAGTCCATTTATCGAGGCAGGTTATAGGCGCAAAACATCACGCTACGACCAATAGGAGCGGAGCATAAATGAAAAATGTTGCAAAAACGGGCAAAATTATTCCTTTTGGAGAGCTGCCGTGGCGTGCGTTGCGTAACCGGTTAAAACATAGATATAATAAACAAGTGTATTTTATATTTCTATGGCCATCTCCTTTTGTTTATGGTTATAACGATATAGTTGTTAAACATTGTTATTACGCGCACGGAAGAAAAGTTTGGATTAAAATTATTTCTAATGCCGTAGAAGTGCGATTAATTATAAAATCAAGTACGCCGCTGTTTCCAGTTTTTCCGAAAAAAGGAGGATAACATTTTAAGAAGCATAAAACTATTAAAACAATGGTTGATAAAACCCCTACTACAATAATAAAATAGTAAATATCTCGCGCTTCAAAACCAAAACACGGTGCAATTTGACATTTTGAAGACCTCACTCTACAGCAGCGCCCCTAGCGGCAAATTCAATCACGATAGCTTTCATTGTTGGATATATTATTACATGTATTCCAGACTGGAATGCATGATATGCCGCAAGAGATACAACCACATGCAGTCCGCGGTACAACACTACGACGAACAACACGCTCCGGCCGGCGCGGGCATACAACAAGGTTACACTTGCAAGGAGTGCGGCTTCACGACCACGTGAGTCTATCTATCCTAAATTTAATACCTACTAACTGTCCTCCGCGGCTTCGTTCCCTTCAATTGGCTACCTACCCTACCCTACATACTTACCTACCCTACCCTACCCACCTACCTACCCTACCCTACATACTTACCTAATCTAATAATAAATAATAATATAATAATCTAGTAATAATAATAATATAATAATCTAGTAATCTAACTGATGGACTAAATATATATTTTTTGCCAACTACCCTATTTAAATTGTTGTTTCAGTTCCAACCGTGCGTATCGCTACCACATGGACAAACACAAGAAGAAGCAAAGTTGTAAAATTTGCGGGAATATGTTTGTCAACAGCAACGGACTAAAAGTTCATATGTAGTAAGTATTTATTATACGAGTAGGTACCTATTTATTTTGAAAAATTTCAAAATTTAAAAAAACCCCGGCACATTTTTATTTCATGCTACATAATTTATCTGGTACATAGTAGATACGCTTCGATCGGCAATCTATTGAACACGTAATTATGACACGATATCTTGCGTAAACACTCCGATCAAACAGTGAAACGCCCATAACTTTTGAACGGCTGGGCCGGTTTTATTTAAACATAGCTAAAACACTCTCGACAAAATGATTTATTTTCGATGGATCCCACTTTTGAATCCCATTTTAATATTTTTGGCGTTGGATCCCACAAAACATTATTATGTATTTCCGTTGGATCCCGAATTTAAAAAATGCAAGATAATTACGTTTTATTGTCGTTGAATCCCAAAAACTATTTCCGTTGGATCCCAAATGCTCAAAAAAATCTGAATGCGGGTACTTTCAACAACAAAATTGTTTATAATAGAATGAGATTATATTGACTGTCCACATTAAAGTCCACATTTTGCCTACATACACGAGATCCAAAACGAAGCAGCTGGCACAGCTCCGGTATACTGACGAAAAGCATTCGGAGTCGGATGTGCCCGTCGTGGCTGGGCTCGGTTGGTCCCCAGAATTGGACCGCTTTTCGATCGAAGCTACCAATACACCCGCGAACGTCGATCCGGTCTCCTTAGCATCACGCCGAAACCCCACTATTAGCACTGAACCTTCTAAATCAAGTTCTAGATCTAGTGTGTTATGTTCTTCACGGTCATCAGCCACTATCAAGGCAAGAAAGTTGACCGCAGAGGCACTTTTAACTGGAAGTTCGCTAGAAAGGGAAGAGCAACTGCTGCTACGTGAACAGCAAATCTTTTTACAGACTCCGCCATCTCCTGCTTACGTCGGTTTATGGCCCGTTCAGGTGTTCATGAAAAATACTGTCAGATAACGGCACCGCCTTTATTGGGACAAACCATCAGTTATGTAACTGTTATTTTTGCGACGCGTTTCAAGATTCTGTTGCCAATAATCAAATCGAATGGAGCTTCATTCCACCTGCGTCGTGCTTTATGGGTGACTGTGTGTGTGGGAAGGACTCCATGAAGACAGCCTTTCAGGTTACTTTAAGAGAAAAAGCCCCACGAGAAGAGCTGCTACACATGCTTCTATTAGAAGCCAAATCAATTTTTAATTGCTAATAATGAATATGAAAGCCTCAAACCTTTTCATTTTCTAATAGACAGCTCATCAAATCAGCAGTTATCTACCTCTCTGGACGATGGAGTTTTTTCATTATGAAAAGTGTGAAAAAAGCTCTTAGCCTCTCTGAGATTTATTGGAGCAGGTGGCTCAAGGAATACTTACCCCTTCTCAAGACAAAGAGGCAGCAAGGAGACGGTTATCGTAATTTGGCTGTTACTGACGTTGTCACTAAAGGCCGAACGCTGAAGGGGCCCGGATAGAAAGTTAGCCGTACTGGAATGCCAAAATCCAGTAGGTTTTGCGACCTCTTTATATATTTATGAGTTTTTACTCGTTTTTAGGGTTCCGAAGTCAACAAGAAACCCTTATAGTTTCGGTATATCCATCCGCAGCTTAGCTCAGAGACTGCTAGTACTAGAAAGCTATAATTTGGTATGGATATAAATATTAATAATTCCGACAAAGTGGTAAAATAAAATCAACCAACAACAACAACCTTTTGATACAATACACATCAAAGTCGCATTAATAAATACTCTTTCCAAAGAGTAACCACAAATAACCTACAAAAGTTGATGACTGAATATCTATTAATCTCGACGTTCCCGAGCAAAAATTTTTGCACAAACTAACTCAGAACATGACTCGAAGATAAACCAGATATTTTTCATTTAATGACGTAGAAATTTAATCTCAGCTAAAACAATGTAGTTATGAGCTTCTGCCATTGTCCTTTAGTATGCAGGAGGTTTCTGGGGCGTAAATCGATCTAGCTAGGTTGAATTTTTAGAAAACGTCGTTTTCTCTATTTATTTATTTCTCTCTCTATTTTTCTTTATTTTCACCCGAGCATAGGTCGGTCACCCAGGTACTTTAGTGTAAAAACGTGACCTGACCTTTTAACACTAAAGTACATGAGTTGTGTGCAAATAAAGTATGAATTCATTCATGTTTCATTGTTCTGTCTTTCATTCATTTAATCATTTAATAGTCGGTGGGCCGAAAACACACGCTGCTTTTTATATGTTTGCTAGAGGTAAATCACTTTTCTTTTGACAAGTACACATGTTGTTATAACATGGGATTCAATGGGAATAGCAAATGGGACCCATCGCCAATACCTAAAAAATGGGATCTAAAAGTGGGATCCAACGAAAATAAATCGACAAAATCACCTTTCAAACAAAAAAAAACAAAATCAAAATCGGTTCACCCGTTTGGACGCTACGATGCCACAGACAGACACACATATACACAGATACACAGACACACACCTCAAACTTATAAAACCCATCATTATCCGTCGGGGGTTAAAAATAGCAGTCCGAAGATTGGACTTGTGCCTGGTTGATGGCAATAGGAATTAAACATATCTGGCGACGGTTTACTAATGCTCAGCATAAAATATATTGACATAATTCACATTGGCATAACAAAATTCAGCATAATGATCATTACGCATAATATTATTCGGCATAAATGTTTTTCCATCTATACTTAATATTATAAAGAGGAAAGTTTTTTACCCGACTGCCGAAGGAGGGTAATGTGTTTATCAGTCTATGTATGTATGTATGTATGTATGTAAGTATGTATGTATGTATGTATGTATGTATATATGTATGTATGTATGTATGTATGTATGTTTGTTCCTATGTGGCGTTCCAGAGACCTAACGCGTTGGCCGATTTTGATGATTCATACGTCAATCGATGCGTCTTAACCTTGCAAGTGTCATAGGCTACATTGAAATTGGAAAATAGAAAAATGGCGGCTTCTGGGCGCCATATTGTGGGGGGCCAATTTTCTTTCTTCTTCCAAACACATCGTGTGGGGTATCAAAATAAAGGGTTTTAAGAGGTGATTTCAAAAATATATAACACTTATATATTTAAATGTACCTAATTCGAAAAAAATATTAACTAAAAAGTTACAAATAAAAAAGTTAATTCAAAAAATCAAAAACCCGACTGCTTAAAAAGCGAACTAAAAAGACGTAAACAAGAAGAAAATCATGCTGTGCAGTCGGAGGATACATCTGGTTTTGGTCAGCCATCTCGCGAATATGTATCCTCCGACTGCACCGCATGATTTTCTTCTTGTTTACGTCTTTTTAGTTCGCTTTTTAAGCAGTCGGGTTTTTGATTTTTTGAATTAACTTTTTTGTTTGTTTGTTTGTACCGAATAGGCTCCGAAACTACTGGACCGATTTAAAAAATTCTTTCACCAATAGAAAGCTACCTTATTCCTGAGTAACATAGGCTATTTTTTAAACCCAAAAACGGGTCCCGTGGGGTGGCCCACGGGAGCGAAGCCGCGGGGAACAGCTAGTAATGTATATTGCCATAAATACTGTTGGCATAATAATAATGAAGCATAATTTTATAAAGCATAATGTTATTTACACATAATGTTCTTTGGAGAGAAACAAACATGTACGCGGCTCAAGGGTGGCCCAAGGATGGCCCAAGGGCCAAGCCGCCGCACCTTAACCTAAGCTAACTTTTTTCTTATCGCCCCCAACATTTAGTGCGCAGGGTTAAAATGCGTGCTATATCAACCGACAACACGTGCGGAACAGATAGATGCTGTTATGAGCAGTAAGAAGCTAGTTCGCGTACGAATACACACTTTTGCAAATTTGTAGCGATATGGATGATGCTTTAGAACGAAAACGAGCGCGCGAAATTTTATAAACAGACCTTTGGGAGTCTGGATTTCATGAAAAAACGACGGAATGTATCTGTTCAAAATAAAATTATTTGCATTGTTGAACTACTACGAGTAATCTATCCCTGTATGGAGGCCGTTTTTCAATTTTCCTTCTTCTTATGGTACTTATTTGCGCCCAAAGAAGCGTTAAAATTAGTGTTGAAATATGGAACTTTCGAAGCTCATAACTTTCAAGTAATTTTTTTTTTTACTTTTTTGCTTCCATACAGGGCTAGATAATGATGAGACAAATTTATATCATTTTTTATTTTGAACGTACATCGTCAAACAGTGGAGTAAAAGCCAGACTACGTTTGTATGGAAGAATTTTCGACTAGTGTACCCTTAAGTGAACTAAACATGAAGTGACCTGTCAATTTTTTTTTACTATAATAAACCGGATAGTGTTTAGAATAGACCGGCTGATAAAAGTGTTTCTAAATGATTAACTATCTAAAACACCCCCTTTCTCTCCCCCACAGCACAGTCCACAAACAATCCTCCCGCGTCTACAAATGCGAGCAATGCAACAAGTCATACCGCTCCCGCTCTGGTCTGGAAGCTCACCAGCGGTCAGCGCACGGCACGGCAGACACTCGCGCGTTCTGTGTGGACTGTAAGACGCACTACAGCACCGCGCAGGGGCTGCAGCATCACTTGGCCACACACTCCAGACATGTCAGCGAGAGTGATAAGAGGTGAGGACGTTTGTAGTAAGAAATATGAACGGTCATCTGTGTCCTGAAAGCTACAATCTGGGGGTTTCAAGTCAAGAGTAAATAGGTTACTTCCAGGCAAGCCTGCTTCACGGTCGACCACATCATTGCTTATCATCAGGTGAGATAGTGGTGAAACGCGAGCTTATCATTAATAGTAAAAAGAACACAAAAGCTCGTTACTGTAACAATGTTGTGGCTACACGAAAACATGTTGCTGTAACAATGCAACAACAACACATGTACCGTCAAACAACATGTTACTGGAACATTGTTGTGCAACATTCTTGTCAAAAATGCGAGCGGTAGGTATTGTTGCGTGACACCAGTTTGCTCACGCTCTGGTCTGGAAGCTCACTAGCGCTCGGCACACGGCACGGCAGACACTAGCGCGTTCTGTGTGGACGCGCAGGGGCTGCAGCATCACCTGGCGACGCACTCCAAATATATCAGCGAGAGTGATAAGAGGTGAGGACGTTTATGTTAAGAAATTCGAACGTTGTTCAACACAGAAAACATGTTGCTGTAACAATGTTGTGCACACAATGTCTCTCACAAATGACACCATGTCCGTGCGACTGGAAAACATGTTGCTGTAAATCTTATGCACACAATGTCGCTCACACATGACATGTTAGTGCAACAGGAAAAGATGTTGCGGTAACAATGTTGAGTAACACGGAATAAGTGGGCCTTAGATGTAACAAAAACCCGACTGCTTGAAAAGCGAACTAAAAAGACGTAAACAAGGAGAAAATCATGCCGTGCTGTCGGAGGATACATCTTCGCGAGCTGGCTGACCAAAACCAGACGTATCCTCCGACTGCACAGCATGATTTTCTCCTTGTTTACGTCTTTTTAGTTCGCTTTTCAATCAGTCGGGTTTTTCGATATTTTTAATTAACTTTTTTATTTATAACTTTTTAGTTCATTTTTTTTTCTAATTATGTATATTTAAACATATAAGTGTTATATATTTTTGAAATCACCTCTTAAAATCCTTTATTTTGATACCCCACACGAAAGGTTTGGAAGAAAAAATAAATTTGGGCCTCCACAAAATGGAGCCCAAAGACCGCCATATTCCTATTTTCCAATTTTCATGTAGCCAGTGACACTCGCGGGTTTAAGACAAATCGATTGACGTAAGAACCATCAAAATAGGCCCACGCGTTTGGTCTCTAGAACGCCACATAGGAACAAACATACATACATACTTACATACATACATACATAGACTGATAAACACATTACCCTCCTTCGGCAGTCGGGTAAAAAACAAAAGTTTTTCAACATTGCAGCAACATCTTTGCGTTGCATGCCTTTTGCTAGATTATGTGAGGCAGAAACATAAATAACACGCAATACAAAAACAAACTGAATTCAGCTAAGTAAATTAAAAATTCCAGAGGCTTACAAACCTTCACTAGTGAAGGGTATTTGGTTTTGTGTGTTGTTTTGTCAGAAATGAAAATACTGACGCCATTTCTAAGGAACAAGCTGTTTCTGTAGCATTTTTACCTGACTGCCGAAGGAGGGTAATGTGTTTATCAGTCTATTTATGCATGTATGTTTGTTCCTATGAGGCGTTCTAGAGACCAAACGCGTTGGCCGATTTTGCTGGTTCTTATGTCAATCGCCACTGGCTACAGTAAAATTGAAAAATGGGGGCTTTTGGGCGCCGTATTTGGTTCGCTTTTTAATCAGTTGGGTTTTTTGTTTTTTTAAATTAATTTACAATTATTTATTTATTTATTTATTTATTTAGACTTCATGCACAAAGGTACAAAGGCGGACTTAATGCCTAAGGCATTCTCTACCAGTCAACCAAGGGTGGTGGAGAGACAACATGGCAGGTGCATAGTTTAATAATAAAAAGCTAGTAGTTATTATACTAAAATAGATGAAATACACGTACATATATATTGAATATAATACATACCTATATAAATATATATATTTATGAAGTAATAGAAAAGAATAAAGTGAAATGACTCTGCTCATTTGTGTTGAAAATAAATCCGCAATTTCCGCTTAAATGCGTACCGACTGGTGGCCGTCCTGATCTCGGAAGGAAGCGCATTCCAAAAAAGAATGGACTGGATATGAAAAGATGAGTGAACAAAATCAGTAGTATGAGAAGGACAGAGTAAGAGGAGATTATTGGAAGAACGCAGATTGCGAGCGTGTGAAGAACTTAGAAATTGAAAGCCAGAGATAAGATAGGAAGGAGGCGTGGGCGAATTGAGTAGAGAGAATAGCGTAGTCAAAGCGCGTAAGTTTCTTCTCTGGCGAATGGGCAACCATTTTAACTCAGACCTGTAGCTCGATACATGGTCATATTTCCGAAGATTAAATATGAATCTAATACAATTGTTCAAGACCCTATCTAGTTTGTCCAGCAAGACCGCGTTCAAGTCAAAGTAGCACACGTCCCCATAGTCGATGACCGGGAAAATTAAAGCCTGCACAAGCATTGTCTTCGTCTTTACAGGCAAAAACCGCCTCAAACGATACAAGGATCGCAATGTACCGTTGGCTCTCTGACTGACACTAGATACCTGACTTTGCCAGCTAAGTGTCGAGTCAAGATGCAAACCAAGATCTTTCACGCTAGGGCTAATGGGAATGACGGAACCATTGAATAAGATCGGTGGAAGAGAGCCTACCGCCACTCTACCCATCATGCGTGAGCTTCCAATTACAATAGCCTGGCATTTTGAGGGGTTTACGGACACCCCAAATTTCTCAGACCAGTCCTTAACAGCATTCAAGTCCCGGTTTAAATCCTCTATAGCGTCCGATAAATTTTCTATCCGCGCCGCTGTATACAGTTGAAGATCATCGGCATACAGATGATACGAACACCGAAGACAGTGAGTTATAAAATTAATGAAGATTGAGAATAATAATGGAGATAGAATACCGCCTTGTGGAACACCAGCATCCAGGTCACGCCAATTCGAAGAACTCTCATCGACGCGAACCGACTGCTGACGCCCCCGAAGATAAGAGGAGAACCATTCCAACGCCTCGGATGACACCATAAGATGGGAAAGGATAGAAAGGAGTATATCATGACTGACGGCATTAAAGGCATTGGAGAAATCAATTAAAACTAACACAGTTACCTTAGTATTCTCCATAGCTTCTCTAATGTCGCCAGTCACTTTAAGGAGAGCAGAGGCTGTACTGTGTCCAGGTCTGAATCCAGACTGGAATGAGCTTATGAGATTGTTTCGGTATATAAACCCCGAAAACTGCTTGTGTACGCAGGCCTCGAGCACTTTGGATAGGAAAGGGAGAATGGAAATTGGACGAAAATGATTAGGCAGGGAGGGATTTGAAGTTTTAGGAAGTGGGCGTACGTATGCCATACGCCACAGGGATGGGAATTGTCCGGAATCGAGGGAAAAATTGATGATGTGGGTAATCGGTGGGAGAAGAAAGTCGAGGATCAAGGTGACCATATAACGGCTGACGTCGTCATGGCCCACAGCTTTGGATTTTATGGATAGGATCATCTTTTTAACCTCATCCTCGGTGGCTGGAGAAAAACGAAATGGTTCTATGATAGGACCGGGTAGGCTAGAAATGAAATCAACCGTCTGAGACAAGATTTGGGAATCCAAATGACAAGTGGTTGTGAAATGACGGTTGATTTCGTCCAGGCCAATCGTCTTGGGAAAATCCACATGACGATTCCTACCGATACCGAGGGTTCCGAAGAATTTCCAGATATCAGCAGAAGAAGAGGATGAAATGTTTTCGAGAATATGGCGGCGTTTGGCGTTGCGTATCATCTGATTACACCGATTTCTTGCAGCTCTGTAGAGGTTCTTATTTTCTTCACTGCGATCCCTTTTAAACTTCCGAAAGGCTCGATCCCTACGTCTCATCGCCATACGTACCCCCGCGGTCAACCAAGGAGCAGGTGGACGCCTGAGTTTAACTTTCTTTACAGGGGCATGTCTGTCGTAGAGAGCAAGGATCGTCCTATTGAAGCTACGCAGTTTGTCGTCAACGCCTGTTGCCGCTGCAAGATTTCCCCAATCGAGCTTCGACGCATCCTGACGTAGCGTATCAACATCCATGCGAGCAAAACAACGCATGCGCAGTACTTTAGGGAGAGGTTTTGGTGGTTTTAGGACATATGAAAGGAAAATGAGGTCATGGTGAGAAAAGCCAGGTGCAGGACACTGACCATGAGAGGAAACAAGGGAGGGAGTAGAAGTAAGGATTAAGTCAAGCCACGTGTCATCGCCTGAGATATTGAAATGAGTAGGCTGCAGGGGTAGAACATGGAGACTAACGGATTCAATGATGTGGAGGAGTCTACGGGAACGAGGGGATGGGTGACTAAGGTCTGTGTTGAAATCGCCCATGATGACGCAATGCGCATACTCTGACCCTATCGATTCCAGTGCCAATTCAAGGTTGGAAAAGTAGTCAACGGCGGGCGGACAGTAGACTACACCAAGTAGAGTCTTGACACCTTTGATATATATTTCCAAAAAGAGATACTCAGCAGAAGCACTGTAGGGTGAAGGAGAAGAGGCAATGATTTTGAAAGGGAAATCGTTACGGAGATAGATAGCGACACCACCTCCTCCCTTTCCAATTCTATCGTTGCGGATAAGAATGAAACCGGGAAGAGGGTAGGTGGTAGAAAGAAGATGAGGTTTGAGCCAACTCTCCGAAACCAGAACGGCGTGGACATTGGCGCCAGAGAAGGCGTCGAACAAGTCACTGTAGTGGCTTGGCACACTCTGAGCATTTATATGGCAGACATTGAATAAATGACCCTTTTGGTGAATGAAGCTCTGACGCACAAAGTCACCAAGGGTGTCGGTCATAGAAGTAAAACTAGCATTCCCGGAAGAGTTAACGGATTCAATAGCCGAATGAAAAGAATCATCATCAGAATACATAAAATTAAAATAATATAAATACCAAAAATATATGCGACTAAATAATACCTAATGCTTATCCTGACGGTGCACTTCCACTGTCTGTACACCACCCACCAGCTGCACCAGTACAATACACGTATAACATTACAACACAAACAACAACACAAAAAAGAAAAAAATACCAACATGAAACAAATATTAACGCAAACATGGACACACAATAGGCACAAGCGGGAATAGAAGCAACACATACAGCAAGTACGAAACGCAATTGAGAAAACTCAAAACAAAAAAAAAGAAACCAAACGATACATGAAAAAGTTACATTCATTTTCCCTCCGCGTTTATTAGTTGTATCTTCTATAGTGACTTTGAAAGCACTAGTGAACAGCTGGTGGGCGATGAGTTTTTGTTATCTTACATGGACTTTATTATCAATGTAAGTATCTACTTATTTGTGGTTTATTCAACCAATATTAACTTTAAAAATGTGAAAAAATACTTAATTTTAATTTAATTTAAAATAGCGCAACGAAAACGCGACTTTACTTTTTTAACACCTACCGCCGAAAAAGTCTAAATTAATTTACAATTATGTTGTATTATAACTAAATTTCGGTTTGGGGGGGGGGGGGTGGCTTTGGGGAGGCCTAAGTTCAGCAGTGGAAGTCTTTAGGCTGATATGATGATAACTAAATCATGTTTTTCGTCAACAGATTCATATGTGATGAATGTGGGGCAAAGTTCGTGACGAAGAGTAATCTGCAGGTGCACATCAACTGGGAACACTTCAAGATCAACACGCATCGTTGTACTAAGTGTACCAAGGTGAGTTCACTAAATTACAACCTTAAATTTTGGTTGACATGAACACAAGCAGATATTTAAAATATTGTTTTTTTCAGGTTTTACAGCCAAACGGCTGCAGACTTCAAATTTTCACAGTATAAGCATCTGTTTGACCAAAGCTAAAAAAGTTTTAGGGTAGGTACCTATATTGATAAATCAGAATTTTTCTCTTAAATTTCCTCATTTTTAGGGTTCCGTACCCAAAGGGTAAAAACGGGACCCTATTACTGAGACTTCGCTGTCCGTCTGTCTGTCTGTCACCAGGCTGTATCTCATGAACCGTGATAGTTAGACAGTTGAAATTTTCACAGATGATGTATTCCTGTTGCCGCTATAACAACAAATACTAAAAACAGTATAAAAATAATATTTAAGAGGGGCTCCCATACAACAAACGTGATATTTTTGCCGTTTTTTGCTCCATATTAATAACGGCAACAGGTAGACGCTTGAAATATTCACAAAATATTTAGTTGTATATTTTCTTCACAAAATAATAATTATTAAATTAAAATAAAATAAATTAAGGGGGGCTCCCATACAACAAACGTGATTTTTTTGCAGTGTTTTGTGATAATGGTACGGAACCCTTCGTGTGCGAGTCCGGCTCGCACTTGGCCGGTATTTTTCTATTATAACCAACTTGATTTTGCGGCTTGGTACCTAAAGTGATAAATCATATATAATAATATATTGGTATTTGTTAATAAAATATACGTAATAATAAACATAATCACCAAATTTCAAGTTCATAGGTCAATGGGAGATTAAAAAAATCTTCGAAACAAAATTTTGTGATATAGCTGAATTTGGTGGCTTTTCATTCCTTTGTTTTCCAATATTTTTTAAACAATAAATACAGTATTTATCTACTCAACGAGCTCTAAACAACAATACTCCACTCAATTTTTTTTTCGGCCCCACACAGACAAAGGGTCTCATAAAAACATTAAATATTTCTTGACAATTTGTATGGCTTTGGGTCAACAAGATGCCTACACTGTGAAAATTTGAAAGTTGTAACGTAGCTCCAACCGTTTGGCTGTAAAACCTGTGTGACAGACAGACAGACAGACATGTGAGTGACAACAATAGGGCTCAGATTGTACCCTTCGGGTACGGAACCCTAAAAACGAGCCAAATGCGAATTGATCTCACGTCTTAAAGGTTCCATACAACCTTTAGGTTTCGAATTCTCCAACTCTTTCATGATGTGTGCACGTTTTTTCTGTATTTTCATTATTTTTCTTAACCTTTCTAGATCTTTAAAAGTCGTAACGCACTGAATCGCCATGTAACCTACGTTCACAATAAGAAGAGACCTCCACGTAACAAGATCTGCGACTACTGTGGAAGAGCTTTTACTGTGAGTACCAAATAATGTTAAGCCCTTTATAGGAGTTAGTAGACAGTAACATCACCCTGGTCTAGATACCACTGGACTCCACCACCACCAGACCAGTGGATACCACTGGTTTGGTGGTACTGGTCTGGTCTGGACCCAGGGTGAAATTTAATATTATGTAAAAGAAAATGGTAGCTTTGCCGAATCAGCGTACCAAACGCAGGATCCTACCAGCAGCCTAATTGCGTAAGTGAATTTTGCAAAGCAAACAAGTTGGAACCTTCCCAAAAACGTCTTTTCGTATTGCATATTTCACTCTGAAACGGAAAGGTTATGCTCCTTTCATTATCAATATTTTGACGTAGAATTGATTGTAAAAGAATGAATGAAAGCGGAAGAATCGAGATAAAACTTCACTATTGGTATTGTGTAATGCAAATGTCATATATTTGACAAGCGTTAAACCCTTTCGTCGCTGTCATAAGTAGTCTGTGTTCAACTGAAAGGAGGATTTGAAAAGCTAACGCTAGCTTTCCAAATTAGTTTCGCAATACCGAAAAAGTTGAAAGAAATGATTCTGATTCTTTGAAAGAATCGACTTGTTTCCTTTGCAGAATTCACTTACGCAATTAGGCTGCTGGCCTCCTTTACTCGAACGTACTTATCATCCCCGTACGTATATCGTCACCGGCATTTAACTTGGCAAGATTTTGGCGTAGTGGGGGTAAATTCGCGCATATTGCGCGTGCTGACCAACCACCATATAGAGCGAACGGAACGTGGACGCGACGCGATTGGTCAGTCGATCCTTGTGTCAACTGACCAACCAATCGCGTGCTCGGAACGGTGCTAAACGTTCCCCGCGTCCCGCTTAGTAACTAAAGCGATAAAAGAGACCTAAAAAACGACTTGTGCGCAACTAACGACTCTTACGATTAATGCCTACACTTGCGTAGTCCCGGCACCACTCCTCCTGACAGTTGTCACAGCTCGCGCGTGCGGGGTCTTAGTTCGGTAGCCTTGCATAAAACGAGCCGTCGCAGATTCAACCCAACCGTAACGGATATTGAGTTCAAAATTGTGTACTTGATCTCGGAGAGTTAAACATTTGTTATGTAGTAACTTCTCTCAATCTGTGACCCTACGCTCAACGAGAGTTTATTACTACTAGTCTCTACCAGCGACTTCGTTCGCGTGTTTTAACTTGAAAATACATCCTATGACACTCGGTATTCTCATAACTTTTATGAATCACCAGTGAAATATTTTTTGTAATCGACTTAGGACGTTCAGAGATTACCTTTACAAACATACACATAAACAAATAATTTGAGCTTTTTGTTTAATTATTTTAAATGTTTTTGTCTGTGTGTTACTTTAAGCAGGATATTTTAAACCCCCGATGGCAAAAGAGGCGTGTATTTGTGTGTCTGTCTGTGGCATCATAGCTCCTAAACGGATGAACCGATTTCGATTTATTAATTTTTGTATGAAAGGTGACTTTGTCGAGTGTTCTTAGCTATGTTTGAATAAAATCGGTTCAATCCGCATTTTACTCTTTGAATCTGATTTTCGCTTCGTCCTAAGTAAATAAAATAAACTGTTGTTAACGTTGGCGGTTCCCCGACGCGAGTACGAGGTTTTTTCTACTATTTAGAGGTTTTTGTGTCGGGGGATTTTTTAATTTGTAATTTAATTGTTTCGTGTTATTTTCAGACTCAAACAATCCTACAGTCTCACATCCGCACGCACACAGGAGAACGTCCGCTACACTGCACCCACTGCCCCGCAACGTTCGCGCACTCAGCTGCTCTCTACACTCATAATAAATTGTTACATACTGCCAAATAAATGTACTTAAATAAGTAAAAAGCTTTTATTTTGGAACACAAGCATTCATATTAAAAAATAAATTTCTAGTACCCTTAATTTCTGGACATTAATCGTATTTTAAGAGTACCATTATTTTATGCAAGAACTTGGCCATGGTAAAGATATCTAACAGTATTGTGACTCGGCCCTGACCTTGAAATACTTACCTATAGCTGCACGGTACGTAAACACTCGATAGGGCTGCTCGCCTACCTTCTTGAGTTTCTTTATATGTTGTGTGTTTTGAATAGTTTATTTAATAAAAAAACATCCTTATAAATTTGCGAATGAAAAATATTTGCCTTTTACCTCGACTGAGACGTACGAAAAGCTTTATTGTTAAATTTAATTGTATAAAAAATCCGCATTCGGATAAAAAGTTTAATTAAAAATAGTTTTGAAAAACGATTGTAACCAACTTTTGTTTCTACCAGGGATCTAGTTAAATTTTAGAACACAAAAGCTGCTATTGAGACTAACTATGATAGTGAGATAAATTCTCTCGCAGTCTTTTTTGTAGTTAATAATGAGTACTTTAATTATGTAGTACATTTTTATAATAAATGTAAGTAGCTAAGTACTTAAGTAAGTAGATAGCCTAGACTACTAGTTTGTTTAACGCGATCTAACATACTTTTTTCACCCTATCCACTTATTTATTTATTAATCCAGGTATTTTACTCGGTGGAAAAAATGAAAGAACTAAATACTTATAAAAAACATACAAATTACATACTAGTAGGTATATATTTTTTTTTTATAGTCTTCCCTTTCCGAGTTTCCTGGTAATCTGAAAAATATTATCTCTGGGTGCGTTATTGAAGAATTCAAGCAACCAAAAACAGCACAATATTTTCTATAATTACTGCTCTTTGCCATAATAATTAAATAATAGTACTTATTTTAAACAAATATTCACAAATCGCACGTTTACTGCACGGTAAAGATTATACTGCTTATAAAACCATCACACCATTCGTTCGTCACTGCGGCGCGTTCGCGACTGGTAGTATATCGAGTGTGTATTGAGCTCGAGTCACGTATGACCGACCGTTTGTATGAAGATAGAATACTGTAGATATCTTTACCGTGACTTGGCGTTACACTGCCGTGCAATATGCAAAGGTCTACTAATACTTCTAAGACTATAAAGAGCTCGGACAGGCATTACTTATCACTCATGTTTTTGTTAATAATAATAGTAGGTAATGATGATTGTATGTCAAGAACTTGGGTCTTTCTCTGCCAAGCATACTTAAATTTTCTTTAAGTAATTTCATAAGTACGTATGGATAAAATATGACTATATTTCTTTTTTTTGCCTGTCTCATTCAAATTGCCTGACACAGGTAATATAATACTACCTCTGAGTAAGCTTCTAACACGAAGTTACAATTGTCAAATATTGTATTAAACTGTCAATTTAACCTCATGTTAGCAACTATAATCCCCGGCACGTAACTGGGCACGAGTCGTTAGATGCGCAGAAGTCGTTTTTTAGGTCTACTTGGTAGTGAAGCGGGGCGCGGGGGTACAAGGTAGCGCCGATCCGAGCGCACGATTAGTGGCTCAGCGACCCTTGCCTCCCGCACCGCGTCTTCTTTCCGTTCGCTCCCGATTATATACTTGCGTGCACGATAGTTGTACCCTTTGTTTTTGTTAGGAGTGCTACTATTAATTTAATGTCAGGGGTAGCAGTTTTATTAAATGATAGTGACGACGAGGACACATAATTTTTTTAATATTAATATCTTTTTCGAATATTTTTTTAAAACTTAACTGTATATATTTTATTTATAATACCTAATAAACTTCACGAATTCCTCTCCTTTATTTAACTTTCTTCTAAACATATATGATTAAAAATAAATGATGGCCATAACCATTGAAAATTTACAAGAAATAAAAGCGACCACTTTTTTGTGGTAATAAGTGTACGATGCGCGAACTTACCGCCACTACGCCAAAACCTTGCCAAGTTACGTGCCGATGACTATAATTCTGAGTTAAGCTTTGTGCAAGTGGTCCTAAGCTAGGTAAAGGGTATTAATAAAAGCCAAAACATTTAAATAAATAATATATTATTTATTATTATATCTATAATACAAAAAGTACATAAAAAAAAACAAATAAATGAGAATTTTCGTAATACTACAACATTTTCTTTTATTTATTTATTTTATTATTTATACACAGCGAAAACAATAGTGAACAACATTATAACTTTGAGTACATGTTTTTCTATCTTATACTTACTAATATCAATTAATGTCAATTTCGTAATTTCTGAATCAACTCGTAATGTGAAACTGGCAAAATAGTCGAAACCGGCACAAACGCCAAATAAAAATTAGTCACTTTAGTCTAGTTATTTAACACATTCTATGACAACCTTTTTTCAAAACAGATAAGACAGACGCCATCATAGTTGACGTCACAAACTCCATCATAGTTGTCAAAAAAGTTAGACATAGTCACATTAGTCATGCCAGTAATCAAAGTCACCATCAACCACGTCAATAGTAAAAGTACCGACATAGTGACAATAGTCATGCCAGTCATAAATTTCAACTTTGTCACAATAGCCATGCCAGTCGTAAAAGTCAATATATGTAGTTACAAAAGGTCATTGTTACCACTGTGCCGCTGTATTTTCAAAACGTCATACATATTCTTGTACACACTGGGAATAAACCGTACAAAATTAATATAAAAATCTAAGCTATACTAAAACCTAAAAACTGAAACAAGTAACATCAAAAAGGAAAAAAAAAAAGACTAATTAATTAATAGCTACACAATAAATTATACAAACACACACATAATTATGAACGAAAATATATAAATTTTGTAAGTGCAAAATTAACTCGGTTATCGAGACATTGGCAGTATAGTCGAAACCGGTTCAATAGCAAAAAAGAAACGTGTCACCATAGTCAACTCAATTTACACATTCCTCGATAACCTTTTCCAAAACGCAGTCGGTCATACCAGTCGTTAGTCGCCGTAGTCACGTCAAGACAGTCGTAAAAGCCAAAATGTCAACATAAAAGCAAAAAAGAACCTCCTTTTTAAGCAATCATCTATAATTTGAAAATCCAATTTATAGCCTACAGCGGCATTTTCCGGTCGAGTACTTTTCGCCCCAACATCAATAGCCTTCGCAATTGTAAATATTTTAGAACATCACATTCTAATACATACTGGTGAAAAACCTTACGAATGTATTTAAAAGTCTTAAACTATACTAAAACCTAAATACTGAAACAAGAATTATCTAAACTAAACATGAAAAAGACTAATTAATAACAATACAATAAATCATACAAACACAGACACATAATTAAGAACAGAAATATATTAAATAAAAAAAAATATTTGGCCCGGGTTGATTTTTGTAGCCTAATTCTTAAAAGGGCCAAAGTACGTTAACAATGACTATTGATATTGGCCCTTATACAACCAGGCTACTCTAACTACTAGACGAACTAGGCTGGCTAATATTCGACTGTATAATATCTATACTAATATTATAAAGCTGAAGAGTTTGTTTGTTTGTTTGTTTGTTTGTTTGAACGCGCTAATCTCAGGAACTTCTGATTGGCATTGAAAAATTATTTTTATGTTGGATAGTCCATTTATCGGGGAAGGTTATAGGCTATACAACATCACGCTACGACCAATAGGAACGGAGCATAGATGAAAAATGTTGCAAAAACGGGCAAAAATATTCCTTTTTGAGAGCTTCCGTTGCGTGCGCTACGTAAGCGGTTAAAGTTACGCAACATTCATGTATGTAGGGTAGGTAGGTAGCCAGTTGACGGGAGCGAAGCCGCGTGGGACAGCTAGTACTGTATAATATTCGACCCGGATCCTTAATGAATACATAGTCGCAAAAGTCAACATATATATACGTTGTAAAAGTCGACATAGTCAAAATAGCCTATAATTATACAAAATAGTATATAATTGTCATCATCTGATATATATTAAAGCAAGTAGAAATATCACAAAAAAAAAAAACAAAAGTTATAGCTAAAACATACAAAGACATACAGACAAAATTATGAAATAAAAAAAAAACGAATTGACTAATAGTTACAACATAACATTCAAAGACTAAGATTAACTGTCACCAGACAGTGGTCGGAACTACCCAAAGATAAAGCTATCGACACCGAGTAGCGGTCTGGATCAGTTGTCAGCAAAAGGGCCAAGCAATTGGCTGTGTGCGAATCAACGTCCTCGTTGCACACTAGACCTGCAGCCTAATTGCGTAAGTGAATTCTGCAAAGCAAACCAGTCGATTCCTTCAAAGAATTAGAATAATTTCTTTCAACTTTTTCGGTATTGTGAAGAAAATTTGGAAAGAGTATAAACATCCTCCTTTGAGTTGAGGTTCATCTACTGCGTTATGTTTCATCAAACTCGAAAGAATTATTTCCAAATCATTAGGTCATAATTTCATTACACAATACCAATAGTGAAGTTTTATCTCGATTCTTCCGCTTTCGTTCATTCTTTACAATCAATTCTACGTCAAAATATTGGTAATGGAAAGGAGCATAACCTTTCCTTTTCAGAGTGTAATATGCAATACGTAAAGTCGTTTTTGGGAAGGTTCCGACTTGTTTGCTTTGCAGAATTCACTTACGCAATTAGGCTGCTGATCTTACTTGATTTGTTATTATATTTTGACACATTAATTTAAATATAATAATGAGGCATTATATAATATTGTCAGCATCTGATAAACTATCTGAGTAAGGAAAAGCACACGACATCAATTTAATAAAAAGTCTAAATTATACGAAATCCTAATTATACAACGGGACACGTTGTATAAATATACAACGTGTCCCGTTGTATAATTAGGTTTACGTTAGGTTTTCGTATAAAATTCGCACTTCGTATAAAATTCAACATAAATGAAATGCATATTAGCCTATTCCAACGGTGTGTATAGGCGGCATGATAAACGCTAAACAGTCCAAAATATGCCAAAACGCCAATTCACAAAACACACAATCACAGTCCAAAATAATGCCAGGTCAGTTCAGTTTGAAGCCAAAAGTCGGCACATAGTAAAAGTGTTTAGAAATAGTTGACATTTTTTTGTGGCTTGTTTTCCATTTTTGAATCTTGGTTGCGTCAACTTTTAAAAAACTTTCCATAGTAGTGTCGGTACTATCTTTATACACCACTATGGGTAAAAATAGAATTAAAGTAAAATCTTTAAAAATTTTAGGGGAAAAATGATTTTGATTAATTTGTGTGTAAAAGCTACATGTATTCTGGTATTTTTAAGGGTTGTGGTGGATAGCAGTGCTAAGGTTGCCGACAAAAAAAAAACTGAAATATTTGAAAAACTTTGGTCATGGTTGTTAAAAATACCATTACGATAACGATTTTCGAAGATGAATTTTTTTGTAATTTCAAAAAGATTGAGATTATTATTTTTTTCTTTTTTTTCTTGTGTAGTCATGAGCAGGTCCACCCTCTGGTGCCCGCTTTTTGTTGAATTTTGGGGCACGTTGTATATAGAGCAAGTAGAAGTATCACAAAAAAAAAATGTAAATAGCTAAAACATAGACAACATTGACCACAATAGATGGGTCGAAGTGCCCGAGTTATTTCTCGGCCCCTCCATAAGATAAGATAAAAAGCTAAAACATACAAAGACAAACAGACAAAATTATGAAAAAAAAAAAACTAATTGACTAACAGTTACGACATACAAAGACATGCTGACAAAATTAGGATATAAAAAAGAAATTAACTAATACTTTCAACATACAAAGACTAACAAAATTGAGAAACTAAATAATAATAAAAAATATTAATTGAAAATGAATGATCTCATGATCCGCTCCGAGAGGACAACCCCTGAAGTGAATTGCCTTTCCGAAGAGGAGCAAACGGGCTGCCAAAGATAACATGCGTAGAAAGATCGCATCCCATCCCAATCTGCTGTTTTGTACCGCCAAACCCCGCTGGAAGCATCCGCTGGGTATGTACATCAGAATCGCGGGTGTACTTTTCGGATTTGCCTAAAATTGCAGTTATTTGTTACCTTCTGTGTATTTATACCCATACAATTATATAAGTAGATTTGGTACCTCGGATGGCGGGTGTACCAAATTTTTAAAATACATTAAATAATAAATAAATTGTTTATTGATCAAAAAGGTACAGATGGTGAGAAAAACAAAACTTATACTAGTTACAAGTAAGTTATACAAGGTTATGAAAGTACCGTATAATATATAGTGGAACATGTTGATGTAAGTACATGGAACATGTGTTGACAATTGACGTTACCCTGTCTCTTACACTGGGGTATACCTGTATCTTAAGAGTCAGTTCACTCGTACATAAGTGAACCTCTACGCAACCTAATATTTATGTTAAAACAACTGCCTACAGTATAATTTTCATAATTGATTAGCATTTCATTATCTTTCAACCAATGCTCAGTGAAACAAACAATTTCAAACATTGTTTTGCGAGCAAGAAGGTGTATCAATCTCTTAGATTTTTTTACTATCTTGTTCCAAATTAAATTGGTAATTATTTAATTTAGGTATAAAATAAGTCAACACGTTCTTACCTCAGTGGAATATTTTATCTTGTTACAATTTCTAATTATTCTATTTAGTTTTGCATATGTTTTAAGTTTCTTATGACTAACTTTTATTCTGATACAATTAAGAATCTTCAGTTAGGTCAGTTGTAGGTATTGAATAAGGACTTTAATTAGATTGAATTAGTTCATCATACAATGGGAACCGAGAGCAAAGGTTTAGCCCGAAGAATTGACAAACTTAAGTGGCAATGGGCAGGGCACAATGCACGCAGAACGGATGGCCGTTGGGGCCGAAAGTTCTAGAATGACGATTGCGTACCGGAAGACGCAGCGTTGGTAGGTGGAGCGACGACCTGACAAGACCGCGGGAGTCCGGTGGATGCGAAACGCACAGAACCGATCAGTGTGGCGACGCTTGGGGGAGGCCTATGTCCAGCAGTGGACGTCTTTCGACTGAAATGATGACGATGATGAATGGGAACGAATGCAACCAATAAGTAAACACATTAAATTAAATAAGGGTGCAGAGACTGTATTTAGAATGAACAATCTTTTGCCTGGGCATCAGTAGTGGGCTCATCTAACGCGTGAAAAAATTTGGGAGGTTTTTTCATTTTTATTTTTTACTTAATACTGATCCCGCCAGTTTAACTGGCGCCTGTTCTTTTTCAAACTCATTCATACTATTCCTCTTTCATGCCTCTCGTACTTCTATTCTTCATACTAAGGTTCTTCTTGCTTACATATTCTTGTTAACTGTGGCTGGGACTACCACTTTATTTAAATAATTATGGGCATCTTTATTTATTTATTACTAGCTGTGCCCGCGGCTTCGCTCCCATCAACTGCCTACCCTACTCTACTTATCCATACTTCCCTAACATACTTACCCTACCCTACCTACCCTACATAGGTACCTACCTACTATTTTTTTTCTTAATTGTCTCTATCTAAGAATCTTCTCTTAACAATAACAAACACAACAAAAAAATATAATAAAATAGGGATTCATTTTTATATATATAGATTATTGGTTTACAGAGTTCATCCCATTGCACGCAATTGGATATTCAAACAGTATTTTATTGGCAACACAATGGCTAATAAAGTTATGGGTTCCGGTGATCCTGAGTCAATTGTCAACAGTTGGTTGCCTATGCCAAATAAAACACGAAGAAAACAAGAGTTAATATTATGACCAAAATCAAATTCTTTCATTATGACTAATGACACTAATATCACCTTATAATAAAGAAGCTATTAAGCATATTTCAGTATATTCTTTTTATGTGTATTATTGGGATCCTTGCCAAGATAAATATTAATAAACTATTTAAGAAAACTGGCAAGTTAATTCTAAGTCCGGATGCCACGGGTAGTATTTTTAAACCATTTGGTCCAACACATGAAATCATAATAACTAAACATATTTTCATTTATGTATGTATCATGAAGACAATCAAAAATGAAAGTAGCGTCCCGCTTATACTATACAAATGGTTAGAAGCTTGGCAAGAATGCAATCCTTAATAGATGAAGTCCATGTTGACGATTCATCAGCACTAATTGGTGCATACGTGAAAGAATTTACGAAACATAACTCGACAAAAGATTATGTCGAATAATCGTACAGAAAACTGGAACAAGAGAAAAGTAGTGATGATTAACCAGATGAGGTCCATGTTGACGATTCATCAGCACTTATTGGTGCTTGCGTGAAACTATTTACGAAACATAACTCGACAAAAGATTATGTCGAATAATCGTACAGAAAACTGGAACAAGAGAAAAGTAGTGATGATTAACCAGATGAGGTCCATGTTGACGATTCATCAGCACTTATTGGTGCTTGCGTGAAACTATTTACGAAACATAACTCGACAAAAGATTATGTCGAATAATCGTACAGAAAACTGGAACAAGAGAAAAGTAGTGATGATTAACCAGATGAGGTCCATGTTGACGATTCATCAGCACTTATTGGTGCTTGCGTGAAACTATTTACGAAACATAACTCGACAAAAGATTATGTCGAATAATCGTACAGAAAACTGGAACAAGAGAAAAGTAGTGATGATTAACCAGATGAGGTCCATGTTGACGATTCATCAGCACTTATTGGTGCTTGCGTGAAACTATTTACGAAACATAACTCGACAAAAGATTATGTCGAATAATCGTACAGAAAACTGGAACAAGAGAAAAGTAGTGATGATTAACCAGATGAGGTAAAGATGTTTTGGCAGATCTTTTTAAAGTTTTCTTAAATGAACATGATGGCTTAGATAAAAAAAGAATAACATTAGTTATATACAGTGCTAGGTACAGCTAAAAATGTATTAAACTCACTGGATATTTTTTTCAGACTTCGGATAATGAAATAGAAATTGTGGAAAATAAAATATGAATATAAATTATTATTATTAAATATAAATTACTTGATACGCCTAAAGTTGACGAAAAGACAATTTTAAATGCATGCTGAAATACAGACTCTGACCTAGTTCGGCTGCAGATGATCCCTCTAACAAATATTGTAAACGCACGTAGTTTTAAGTCCCTAATAATCAAATTGTGAACACAGAAAAAATAGTGGTGACACTGGATACTGAAGGTATCGGTGAGCATGATAACCTGTATTTTCCTGCTATTATTGGAACTTTATCGCGTTTACTGACAGTTTCCGTTATGGTGTAATTAATATAATGAAAAATATTTATAATTCCAACATCACCACACCATCGTCCTCAAATGTAGAAGCCTATTTTAACAACATTAAAAGGCTTTTAATACAAATGAGCACAAAATCGAATATATTGCGGACAGAAGAATTCGTATCCAAACATTTAGAATTCTTAAAAGGAAAAATAAAAGTTGCCTCTTATAAAATGGCTCACCAAGGAAAGGTCGAGGTTAAGATGTGACCCTTAGCTACTTTATTAAACATGACTGTATGAATGAATTAGAGCCCTTAACTCATATTATCCATATACTTTTCGATTAACGATAAAACAATATAAACATTGTCAAAGATGCCGCCGATGACTGCAGCTGAAAAGCAGAAAAAAATATCGTTGAAAAATGTTATGTAGGTGCGTAGGGACAAGTGAAACTACTGACAGCTATAAGCACACTGGTTTAATAAACGACAAGCGGTCGGCGCGGGACACAAAAAACGAAATTCTCCAAAAGTATGAACAAATACGAAAGAAGGCCAAAGAAACGCACTGCACACATTAACCAACATAATTTGGTAAAAATACTGAACTTCATAAACAATGAAAACTATGAACGAAATTGATCTAAGCCTTTTGAAAATGATTGTATACGATTTTCAACCTTTTCCAAATGTAAATGGCGTAGGTTTTCGTGCGTACACGCATGCACTGAATCCTAATAACGAAATACCGCACCGAATAACATTGTCAGTAAATCTTCTGCCAAAAGTTTATGAGAAGAGGCTAGAAGTAGTTAAATCATTCGTCCAGATGAATGCAAAATCAGTATGCATTACGATTGATTATTTGGCTTCCCGTACTATGGAAAATACCTTATAGAATTAAAATTGGTGCCGATTCAATGTGGCGAATCGGAAGGCCACCATACAGGCATAAAAATATATAGGAAACTGGAAAGGTTATTAGAAAACTGGGGCATTTACGACAAAGTCAACTTTTTTGTTATGCCTCCAACTACAAATTAGATGGCTGGGTTTATTTTGGATATTTTGCGCATAAACTAAACCTCGTTGTTCAATATGCGCTTGGCGAAATCAAAGACACTGAAGAGAAAGTGCAACGAATTGTAAACCACTTCAGAAAAAGCACCATGTCTAAAGGAAAAATACTAAACAACCCAGCAGAACGTAACTCTACTCAAAACTGTCATAAAATCGGTTCTAACACGATGGACCTCGTTAATATCGGTATATCTAACGCTGGAAAGGTTCGTTGAGTTAGATCATAGCGAACCACCATTCCTAATTTAGGAACCGAAGTTCCAATAATACCGATGGAAGAGTGGAAGTGTATTGAACAAATTTGTGCCATAATCAAACCGTTTTATGAACCCACTGTAGAAGTAAGTGCCGAAAATTATTTAGTCGCGAGCAAGGCGATTATTTTAACTTCAAGCCTCATAAACATATGCGACAATTAAACCAGGCAAGAATTATACCCCCTAGTAAACAAAATTGCCAAACAAACAGTTAAAAGAGAGTATGACAAAACGACTAGGAGATTTAGGAAAAAGAGACTATAAATTTGAGCAGTCTTGGATCCTAGATTCAAACTTTTTAGTTTGAAAAATTATTATTTTAATACAGTATTACTATTATAAAAATTAGTATTTTTATAATAGTAATTTACTTTTTAGCCCTAATAGACAAAGATCGTATAATTACGAAAAAGGAAAATTACTTACATATGAAATAAATAAGAAAATTCAACAATCAACCAATTCAGAACAAGTTCAACCTGTACCGTCGGATTCTCTCGCGATCCCTCGCCCGTGCCAGTTCAGTTTAAAGCCACTCCGCGCTCAAAAATCGGGAAAATAGGAAAGTTACATCCGTTTCCAGTGAGTGATACCTTAAAGTGTTCGGGCAAGTGAGTGCTGTGTACGCGCACGAAAAGAAGTCTTCGGACTCCACTTTTGGGATTTTTCCTGGGTAAAAAACGAAAAATTCAGTAAGTATTTTTCATAAGCCCTTAAACGCTGGTGAATTCTGAGTGGTGACCTACAGATTTTTTGGAGTGCTGGGGCGCGCCCTCGTTGCCCGCACCTTTTGAGGTGTCCTCCGGATTTTTCCGGTGCGACGTGGAGGGCCTGCTGGCCAAATAAGAAAATCAAAAACTGGTTTTGGCCACCTGTGGGCCATCGACGTATACTGAAGTTTCTACAATCAAAACTGTTAAATAGTGTGGTGCAAACTTTTCACAGTGCAGTTCCGGTATATACCCTAAAAGTGTTTTTTCGCTAGTGAATAACTCGGAAATTAAAGCGAAGACATAGTGTTTTTATCACGGGATATTCACCCCCACTGTGGCCCTCAGCACCTTACTGAATTTCAGATTTTTAAGGCACAGACTCGCGCGGATAAAAAATAATCAGTGAGACCGCGTTTTCCATACTTAACCTCAAAGAAAAAACGTGGTCGAAAAATCCTGAAGGTGGAAGACATCGAGGATCGTTATCCGCGTGTTGGCCTGTGCCGAGCTGACTATAGAACAGCCCCATAAAATTCTCAGCAGGAAACATCGAGGGAACTCCTCAACCCCTGGCCTGACGTCACCCGAGTTTGGACTTGTGTAGGACACCCCCTCCCCACTTCCCCAAATACTTGCCCCCCCCAACTTTTATTTTTAGAGATTACCCCCTTCGGGATATCTCGGCCAAAAATAGTAGTAGACCACCCAGGTTGGGTCCATAGTGACCGGCTTGAGGAGCCCTATCTTTTGGCTCCAACAGATTCCCCCCAAAAAATTACCCCCCCCCCCCCCCCCCGCCTTCACCCCCTCCAAACTTTGGATTTTAACCCCCCCCCCAACCCCCCTCAAAATACATCCCCCCCTCGGGGTATCACAGCCAAATATAGAAGCAGACCACCCGAGCTTGGGTCCATTGTGACCGGCTTGAGGAGCCCTATCTTTTGGCCCCATCAGAAACCCCCCCCCACCCCTTATTTTATTACCGCACCCCCCTCGTTCTATCTCGGCCCAGGTCAGGGCTAGACCAACCGAGCTTGGACTCAACTTAACTAGCTCGAGGAGCCCAATCGACTGGCCCCATCTGAAACCTTCTCATCTGCACCGGCTGAGCCAGGACCAACAAAACCTTCCCCAACGGGCAGTATTCAGTAAGAAACCAATAACTTATCTTACTGAAGGGTCACCAGGATACAAAGAGAACCTTAACACCAGACATCGGATGACCACAGTTCCTGAGAACCACCAGACCCTGGTCCTAAACATTTGTAATAGGTTAAGGACATACAGTAGCACTATTGTGCAGCTGTATAAGTAGGTTAAGATAGAATAAGCACTATTTTGCTTATTTAAGTATTTAATTTGTTGATATTTTCTTTTTAACTGTTGACCTATAGTAGCACTTGTGTGCTACTATATTTTAAAAATAAGACATAATAGCATTTTATTGCTAAATTTATTTGTAATGTCTGGTATTTTAATTTAGCCTAGGACATATAGTAGTACTTTTGTACTACTATACTATAGTTTAGGACTTTTAGTAAATTTAAACTTTGTTGACCTGTACCCTGATTGTGAAGGGGAACATCAACACTGACACACGAAGCGGGGTATATTTTACAATACCCTCCTTCTCACCTTATTTTACACACAATTGGGGTGCCTTTACACCACCCCTCTTAGACACGACACTAATCCCTACAACATACATAAGTCAGGATGAGCGGAATGCCCGGTGTTCGCACACCCATTACGAGCCGGTCTCTTACAGCGATCACCCAGAACAAAGGCCCACAAAAAGTACCTGAACAAGCAGGACCCTCGACGCAAAGCGTTAGAAGGAGTGTGGGTGAATGGGAGGCGGGCAAGACAGTCACCAAGAGGACTCCTCCAACCAAAAAACTGGACAAAACATCACCAGTAGTGTCGATCTCTTTCGAGGTTGGCAGCCCACCCACCCAAAAATCAAAAGTTCAAGAGGCAAGGATTTGCTCAAATAAAATTAAAGCATTAATGACCACATCCAGAAACACGAAAAACGAAATTAAGGCCGAGGTGAAAGCGCAAGCAGACCGGTTATACCAATTAGTCAAAGAACTCGAGCAGGAAAGAAGTAAGGAACCCCTAACCAAAAAGACATGTAACACCAAGGGAATCCAAGTCCAGGAGGCGCAGAAGACTGAGGAAGCCCCTACCCCTTCTTCAGAGGCCATAAGAGAGGTAGATATGGAATCCCTCAGAAAGGCCCTGGAGGAGCACAGTCGAAACTTGGCCGTGAACAGCGAAAAAATGAACAGGCTGAAGGAGGCACTACAAACTGGCCAAGAGCATATGGAGAAGCTCTCCTATGCCAGTGTAGTGGCAAGTCGGCCTGCCATTCAAACGCCAAAACTAACAGCACTGCACTCGATTGTAGTGACGGCCAAGGACGAGGAGGAATCCGGTGAGCAAGTCCTGGACAGAATCCGGAAGGTGGTGAACGCCAAGGAAGGGGGTATCCAAGTGGAAAAAGTGCGTAAGGCTAAAGACAGAAAGATAATAATGGGCTGTCGCACAGAGGAAGAAAGGCGTAAACTAAGAGAAAGGCTTAGCAAAGCACCTGAGCTGGAGACCCAGAACATAACAAATAAAAATCCACAAATTCTGGTGAGGAATGTTATGCAGTTCAACAGCAACGAAGAAATTATAAAAGCCATAAAGAATCAGAACAACCACGTCTTCAAAGACCTAAAGGAAGAACAGAAGACAGTGGAAATTCTTTACAGGAAGCGACACAGGAACCCGCACATGTGCCACCTAGTGTTGAGGGTCAACACAGAGGTCTGGCGACGCATGCTCGAGAGCGGATCTTTGCACGTGGAATTTCAGCGGGTTTGGGTCGAAGACCAGTCCCCGCTCGTCCAGTGCTCGCTCTGCCTCGGGTATGGGCATAGCCGACGCACCTGCACGGAGACCGTTGCAAAGTGCAGCCACTGTGGCGGACCTCACATGAGGACGGAGTGCGCGGACTGGAGTGCTGGTCTACCACCGAACTGCTGTAACTGCATGCGTGCCAAAAGTGAAAACACGCACCATCACGCCTTCAGCTCAGAATGCACAGTAAGAAGAAGATGGGACGCAATAGCCCGCTCATCCATAGCGTACTCCTAAGGGCACCCCGGACACTCCTGCCCAACGAACAGCAAGACCATACCGCGTGGCCCAAGCGAATTTACAGCGTAAGGAGCTGGCTACCACCGAACTCTTTCTAGAGGCCAGCAAAAGAAAGATCTCGTGGGCACTGATTCAGGAGCCATATGTGGGAGGAGCACGAAGTATGAAGAGCTACCGTGGAGCGAGAATCTACCAGTGCGAGGTCGTTGGAAGTGGGAGGGTTAAGGCGGCGATAGCAGTCTTTGATCATGACTTGGACGTCATACCCTACCCGAAACTCACCACAAACAACATCGTTGTGGTGGGGATCCGGACCAAAGCCTGGGAAATCGCAGTAGTCTCCTATTACTTCGAGCCAGACCAACCCATAGGGCCATACCTGGACCAGATGACCAGGATTCATACGGAAGTGACCACCGGTAGGTTGCTGATAGGTGGCGACGCAAATGCGAAAAGTGCCTGGTGGGGCAGCATCAAAGAAGATCCCAGGGGAGAGGAAATGTCCGCTACTCTGGACGAAATGGAGCTTCAGGTGCTGAACACTGGTGACGCTCCCACCTTTGACACCGTCAGAGGTGGTAGAGCGTAAAAAAGCCACGTGGACGTCACGGCATGTTCGCTCGACTTTTTTGACCTGGTGGACGGCTGGCGGGTCGACACAGGAGCAACATCCTCGGACCACAACACGATATTTTTTAACGTTAATATAAAAAAGAGAACCACAAGAAAGTATAATACTCGGAAAGCTAATTGGGAAGCATTCGAAACCAAACTGTGGGAAATGAAAATTGGGCATAACATAAATTTAGAAAGGATAGAAGAGATTAACAGTAAAGAAAATTTAGAGAATGTAGTAAATAAATATATAAATGCTATTACAGAAGCATGTAATGAGGCTATCCCAAAAATAAATATTAAAAACAAACTTACCTGTCCGTGGTGGTCCGAGGAGCTCACTGTGAAGAAGAGGGAAGTGATGACAAAAAAGAACCGCATCCGCAATGCCGCGCCGGTCCGGCGAGCGAGGGTCGTTGGCGAGTACCTGAAGGCAAAAGAAGAGTACGAGATGCAGGCAAAGAGTGCCCAAATCGCCAGTTGGAAGGAGTTTTGCCGGAGGCAGGATCGTGAGGGAGTTTGGGAGAGTTTCTACAGGATCATTCGTAGGACCACTAAAAGGCAAGAAGAACTGACCCTATGCAGCGATGGCGCATTCCTCAATCCGAGTGAATCGGCCGCCCTACTAGCGGATACGTTCTACCCCGAAGACAGAGTAGACCAGGATAACGCTGACCACAGGCGAATAAGAGAAGCAGCCAGCCGAGTAAATGAATGGGCTCATGATGAACATCATGATCCCCCATTTACGACGCTAGAGCTGAAGTCCGCTGTGACGGGTTTCAATCCCAAAAAGGCACCAGGAGGGGATGGACTGACTTCTGATATCTGCAGTCGAGCGATCCACCAGGACCCGGACGCTTTCCTTGCCCTATACAACAAGTGCCTTGAATTGGCACACTTCCCTACCACCTGGAAGGAGGCTACAGTCGTAGTCCTCAGAAAGCCGGGCAAGGACAGCTATACCACCCCCAAGGCATATAGACCAATCGGTCTGTTGCCTGTTCTGGGGAAGGTCCTGGAGAGGATGGTCGTAGCGCGTCTAAAATATCAGCTTGTACCGCGTTTTAGTACTCGTCAGTTTGGCATCATGCCCCAGAGGAGCACCGAGGATGCCCTCTATACGCTAATGGAACACGTACAGGACAAGTTGAGGCTGAAGAAGCTAATTGTCCTGGTGTCATTGGATATAGAGGGCGCCTTCGATAGCGCCTGGTGGCCAGCCATAAAGGTCAGACTGGCTGAGGAAAAGTGCCCGGTCAACATCAGAAGGCTGGTAGACAGCTATCTCGATGCTAGGAAGGTCAGGGTTCGGTATGCCGGGGAGGAATGCACTCGAGAGACAAGCAAGGGCTGCGTTCAGGGGTCTATCGGAGGTCCAATCCTGTGGAACCTCGTTCTCGACCCACTACTGCAGGACCTAGAGCAGCGTGGAGTTTACGTGCAGGCGTTCGCGGATGACATCGTCTTGGTCGTGGATGGGGACACGGCGACTGAAGTCTCGAGATCTGCCAATGCAGCCCTCGCCCATGTTCATGATTGGAGCGTCCGAAATAAGCTGAGGTTTGCACCGCACAAAACCTGTGCGATGACCATAACCAATAAGCTCAAGTACGACACTACAATACTGAGCATGGCCGGGGTCGACATCGGTATGGTTAAGAAAATGAAGTTGCTGGGTCTAACCATAGACAATAAGCTCACTTTTAATGAGCATGCCGCGAACGTCTGCAAGAGGGCAGCTGACGTATACAAGCGGCTGTCCCGAGCGGCAAAGGTGAGCTGGGGATTAAACACACAAGTAATACACACAATTTACACGGCAACGATTGAGCCCATAGTGACATACGCAGCCGCCGCCTGGGCACCCGCTGCAAAGAAGTTGGTTATACGCAAGAAGTTAGGCTCTGTTCAACGAGGACTCGCTCAGAAGCTCTGCAAATCTTACCGTACTGTCTCTCTGAACTCGGCGCTGGCACTGTCTGGGATACTACCTCTAGACCTGCGCATACAAGAGGCAGCCGACTTGTATAAAGCGAGGAGAGGGTCATCCCAGGTTGTGCCGGGAGATAGGGAGATCGAGAGTGCGGTAGGGTTTGCAGAAGCCCCTCATCCAGCTACACAAACGCCCCTGGAGTTCATGTGCCTGGCAGACCAAGAGTTACTAGACAGTAACAATGTGCAGGCGGTGCGAATATTCACCGACGGCAGCAAGATTGAGGGGAAGGTCGGAGCCGCATTATCCATTTGGGATAATGAGGGCGAAATCCGGAACCTCAAGCTTAGCCTTGCCGCGTACTGCACAGTCTACCAGGCGGAACTCCTGGCCATTTGCAAGGCGACAGAAGTGATCCTCGCGCGGCAAGAGGCGAGCTATGGTTTGTACAGCGACTCAATGTCCGCATTGCAGACGCTTGCAAACCATGGCTCACTCCATCCCCTGGCAGTTCGCGCGCGCGCAAACCTGGCTCACGCCCTGTGCCAGAACATAGCTGTGACTTTGTTCTGGATCAAGGCCCACGCCCACGCGGGCCTGCCGGGGAATGAGCGAGCGGACGAGTTGGCTAAGGAAGCAGCATTGTCGTCACGGAGGAAGCCGGACTACAACCAGTGTCCGGTTTCATTTATCAAGCGACAGATCCGTTTGGAATCGCTTGATGAATGGAATCGAAGATATGTGTCGGGCGAGACTGCTTCGGTGACGAAAATGTTTCTTCCGGATGCAATAGCGGCTTTCCGTATCGTACAACAGGTGCGGCCCGAAGGCGTCCTCACGCAAGTTTTGACGGGGCACGGTGGGTTCTCTGAATACTTGAATCGCTTCAAGTGTAAGGATAGCCCATCGTGCGTCTGCGATCCAGGCGTGGCAGAGACTGTCCAGCACATACTTGTAGAATGCCCGTTATTTATCAGGGAGCGCTACCAACTTGAATGTGAGCTGGACAGGAAAATAACGAGGGAGAGCCTGCATGGGCTCATGGACAAAAAGACAAGGGAAAAGTTTCTGGAGTACTGCATTAGAGTAGCCACTGCGGTTATACATAGGAATAAAACCTGAAGCGCACCGTGCTTCATTAGTATTTTGTATGATATTTAAATGTAAGCACGGAATGCAGCACAGGCACGTGTAGCCGGCAGTACTTCGTGTTAGTACCTAAGTTTATAAACTGTGTAATATAACTGTGATAATTTTGATAACTGTGCTTGTGTTTTTATCCCTAATTATAATATGATATTGTATACATATTTCTGTGATAAACAGCACTGTTTGCTCAAACTGAAATAAATAGCATTGATAGCACCTTTTGCACATCGTTAATAGCACCTCTGCACACTTGTATTTTACCTATTTTTATAAGAAATAAATTATGCCCTTAGATCAGATTAATAAAAGTGGGACTTGGACTTTGGACTTCCGAAGAATTGGAAAAATATTTAGCTGACAACTTAATCAAAAGAACAGAATGTCCCTTTAAATATTGGCGAGAACACAAATTTGTTTACCCCGAATTGTATACATTATTCATTAAACACTGCAACATCATGGTACCTTGCGAACGAATATTTTTAAAGTCTATCTCATTAGTGAACTAAGAGCACGTTTGCCTTTTAAACAAAAACAAAAGTAGCACAGATAATGTTTCCCAGCTTTGCCCCTCAATTTGAATTAACAATTTTGCTAATCAGTGCTCTAAAATCATCAATGATTTCGTAATGCATCTATCAGAAATAAAGTCTATTTGAATTTGTATCAGTGCAAACTAACAAAAGAGTTAAAAGAAATATCGTAAATAAGATCAATATGTTTACGTACCGCAGTTTCAATTTCAATACCTCTCAAATTATTTAGAATATGAACTGATACGGATAACTTTACTTGTCTTTTAAAATCATCCTCTTTAATTGATAGCACGTTTAATGTTTTGACGGGACTGTATAACGCGTTAATAAAACGCATCCAAACTAAGCTTCCGTTGAAGAACATCATCAATGTGAGTTCGCCGACCGTTGGCTTCTCTAGACGAATCAAGTCAGAAACAAACTGAAGAGTCAGAACAGTTTTCTGACGATGACTAAACACATCGGCAACAGGTAGAGTGAGGCAAAGGATATTTATTTATTTATTTATTTAAAACTTCATGCAACATACAGACACATAGGCGGACTTAATGCCTGAGGCATTCTCTACCAGTCAACCAAGGGTGGTGGAGTGATAACATGGCAGGTGCATAAAAATTGAAAAAATTACTGAAGTAAAATTGAATAAAAATAAATATATTGTAGTTAAAATAAACATACATATATATTTATTATAATAAATACCTTTATATATATATATAAATTAATAGAAAGGTGATTGAAACGACTCTGCTAATCTAGGATAATCTTTGGCTTCTCAGGCATACCCTTCCAGCCAACTATTTCGAACTTGCAGAAAAGCTTCCTGGAAATCTTCGTACCGACTTAGAAGCCAGGTCACCGCATGAGACGCCCTGGGCGTCGGGAATCGCAAGCAGATTCCCGGCCACCGTAGGCGCGGGCTTGCGGACGGCGAGTAATGGGTAGCTCGCCGTCCGATAAGGACCAGGCCCGAGTCGACGGCGTGTAGTGTTCCACGCGCGCCTCAAACAGATTTTTTTTTTGTTATCTATTATAGGCTCGCGCTTGACCACTATCTCACCTGATGGTAAGCGAAGATGTGGTCTACGATGGAGCACGCTTGCCTAGTAGTCAGATGTCAGCAAATTGACGGGGTCCGCTAGGGCCGATGCCTGTCTGGGTCGCGAATAAATTTGACAGAGTTACCGCGGCCCTGGCTCAAGCAACTGAAGGAACACGGGTGGGTTTTAGTCAGTAAAAGTTTGACACGCCCTCACGCCTCACCCAGAGTCATTGTATGATTCACCACAAAAAAAAAAATTGGGCTGGTGCAAGCACAACTTAGTCAGATGCCCACTCCCAATGGCCCACAGTGCGATTAAGGAATTATCCGTAATTTCATGCCAAAAGTCGTCGGTAAATGATCGGTACAGTTTCTTTCTGCTTCCGTTTCTTGATTCAAGTTTGTATTAATAATTCATAGAAATGGTATGTTTCCTTTACCTGAGTACATTCCTGATCTTTTTGACATTCCTGATTTTTTTGACTTTCACGATTGGCTTTAGTCAGTCGTGAATGTCGACGTAGTCACAAGTAATTTTAGTCTTTAGGACAGCTAAATATTACTGTAGGTTTCAACAGTTTTCAATTAGTTATCAAAGTTACAATATACAAAGGTATATTGTAACTTACAGCTGTGTTTACTTTGCAGTCACTGTTAATTAAGTTAGTCGCCTGAACTGAAGAATGCAGATTTGAAACATAAACGTATCTATACCGGTGAAAAACCGTATAAATTTAACAAAAATACTAAACTATACCAAAACCTAAATATAATTAAGAAAGTAGAACCTAACTGCTACAACATAGATACAAAGACAAACAGGAAAAAATCTGAACTAAAATTAATTAAAAACAGAACTATTTTAAATGTAGTTACGGCTCGCTCGATCGACTCCGTATATCAATAACTGATATGAAACATAAATCTATACACACAGGTGGAAAAACGTACAAATCTAACAAAAATATAGACAAAACAAAATTTAAATATTACTTAAACTATAAAAAAAAACATAAAAATAATCATGTGAAGGGAAGCAAGTGGGCTTCCAAGGATAACATGCGAATAAAGACCACATTCAATCCCAATCAAGAGCTTTTGGTAAGATGCCACTAGACCACGATCGACCGCCAGATCAAGCGTCGTAAATAGATGGATTGGAATCATCAAGGAAAAGGAAGCATGGCGTCCACGTCTAACCTGGCGACGCACCTTGTTGGCAGAAGCGACCAGCGTGAGCATCAGAATGACGCGGAGCGAGGTGAAGCGTCAAGCCCGGGGGTGATGGAGGACTTCTGGGGGGCGTCCACAGTCCTCTGCCTCAGTTAGGGAACATAGGATCTTAACTCACGTAAGAATAACGAACGAGCCAAGAATCAATCACGCACCACAATAGGGTTGTTTCCTGGATAGAAAAAATATAATTCTATTTAGACCGTCAGTGAGATTCTCAAATAATATTGGACACGTATTTTTTGCTTTACCAAATCAATCAAAAATTACGAAAATCACGCGCATCAAAGTTCAGGAGTGGGGGGCTTGTGACGTCACTATGTCAGTATAGAGTGTCTAACGGCGTGACGTCTCCCGATAGTACAACGCAATACATCGTCGTCAGGTCACTTTATTTTTACGTGTCAAAAGAAAAATACGTGTCCTATTTTTTTTTATACTTCCTGACGGACCAAAAACTAATTTTTATCGTTATTATTCATAACAGCTAATATAAGTGGCTTTCCATCAGTCATCAACATTACAATAGAATATTTTTTTCCTAACAACTGTGTTTTTTATATTAGTCACTGTTCGTTTGCAAAAGTCGCTTGATACTGAAGAACGCTAATTTGAAACATAAGCGAATACATACTGGTGAAAAACCGTATTAATGCATGAGCAAGTCTAAACTATTCCTAAACCCTAGCATTAAAACAAAAATAAAACAGAAGGTAACTACAACTACACACTAAAACATATTATAAAAAAGTACAAAAAAAAAGTAAAAAAAATAAAAAAAAAACTCAATTCCCGATAACCTCTATTTTTTTATTGTTTAATGCTTTTTTTAAATTATATAAAAATAATGAAAAATGTAGATAATAGGAAAACTAATTAATGAAGGACATAATAATTATATTTTATTAATTAAAAATTATGTAATAATAAAAAACGTAGTTTATGTTCCTAACCTGCAGCCTTATTGCGTAATGAATTCGGAAAGAGCAAAGGGCAACGAGTATGAAAAATCGAACAATCACATGCGAGATGAATAACGCGATGTGGCTTCCGTCTATGTGATTGGTCGATTTTTTAAACTCTTTGCCCTTTGCTCTTTCCGAATTCATTACGCAATACGGCTGCTGTTCTCCAAAGCAGCCAAAATTTTTGAACTAATTTGTCTAACAAATCAAATCATAAGAGTATTTAAAATATAATCCATTATCTCTAGCGGGTAATACTAGGCGTGAAAACACGAGTATGCTACATCGTAGTAAACAGGATGGAGAAAGCGGTTGCTCAATAAATTGATGAAATGTCTTCACTAAAAGTACCAAACTTTAGCCCACTGACAGTTATTTTCAAGATCATTATTGATGGCATCAAAATCCAGTGAGCTCGTAAAGCTGCAGGTCGTCGGCATAGAGATGATGATAAGACCTTGGTGATAGCGTTAATAATTGAGTAATAAATATTACCATCCTTGTTTCTTTAGCAGTCACCGTTAGTTTCGAAAGTTTCGACACTGAAGAATGTTTATTTGTAACATAAACGAATACATACTGGTGAAAACCGTATATATGTATCAAAAAGTCTAAGCTGTACCAAAACCAAAAAAATACAGAAAACTAAAGACAAAACACACAGAAGGAAGACTCATATTTACAGTTACACAATAAAACTTATAGGCACGGACAATTATTATAAAAAAAATAATTAAATAAGAATTACGTAAAAATAAAAAATAAAATGTTTCTGCTGCTTGCTCTTTTCCTTTAAGGGTGATTAAAGGTCGTGAATTCAGATAAAACATTGGATTTATATATTCTTGCTTGATAAATTGAGACTGAAAATATCGATGTGGACATGATACATTGATGCGCCATTAGTCTGGAACTTTGGCAACAAATAGTGTTTTTTCACAACATCCCCCGACAATAACCTCTCTTGGCTTGAATGTCTTAGCAATCAAGAAATAAGATCCATAGCGCTTTTAGGCACATATTCAGGATACACCATATCCAAGGCGAGGATCCTGTCGCAAATCTTGTCACTCACTGAGTGATCCAGGATCTTCAGAGTGAGGCTCACTTTGAGACGGAGGCTTGCCTACCAGGATCTCGGATCAGCACACCAATGCACCAGTGGTCAACGGACATGTCTTTGACTTTATCGTTGACCATCTCAGGAGGCAGGCCAGCCATGCACAGACAAGCCAAAATCGCCAAGTGATGGTATTCTCAAAACGTTGCCTGATCATCTCCTGATCACCGCTGTGCGAACAGTAGACACAGGCTTAAATAGTTTTATCCAGAGCTGTCTCCGCGTGTAAGTGTAAGAAGATTACAACAGTCTAATAAAATTGTGCGATACCTCACACAACTGGAAACAGCATTATCAGAATTTACACAGCATTTACAGTTATTTGCTGTAGTGTGAGTATTCAGGCAATATTAAGATACTTTTTTTTTTTTCGATGGGCTCGCATTTGACCACTATCTCGCCTGATGTTAAGCGATGATGTGGTCGACGGTGAAGCACGCTTGCCTAGAAGTAACCTATTCACTCTTGACTTAAAGACCCCAAGGTTGTAGCTATCAGGAAACAAAGACTCCGGCAGGGAATTCCACTCCTTAGCTGTGCGAACAATGAAAGTATTCGCAAAACGCTTTGTACGTATGGGTGGCGTGTCTACCATGTACCGGTGGCGCATTGCCGTACGTCTAGTTGTCCGGTGATGGAAAGGGCTAGGCGGAATCAAATTGTGCAGTTCCATCGCACACTCCCCGAAATGTAACCGATAAAAAACCGACAGACTGGCCACTTGGCGTCGATGTTCAAGGCTCTGGAGCTTTGAGGCGACCAGTGCATCGTTGCCTATAAGCCTCTTGGCCCGTTTGTCAATCGACTCAAGTGCATCAAGTTGATATTTGGCAGATCCATACCAGAGATGACAGCAGTACTCCATGCATGACCGAACTTGCGCTTTATACAATTTGAGCAGCTGATCAGGCGTGAAGTACCGTCTCACCTTTGCAAGGATCCCCAACTTTTTGCAGCCAACTGAGCCTTTGCCTCAATGAATGGACCAAAATTTAGAGTCGATGTTAACGTAACACCAAGAATGTCGAGATGGTCCGTTATCGGTACGGTTACACCACGGAAAGATGGAGCCGGGTGGAATGGGCTCTTTTTTGCGGAAAAAAGACACGCCTGGGTCTTAGCAGCATTGAAACTGACTAGATTGGCATCGCCCCATTCGGAGACTGCCTCCAAAGACAGGTTCAAGCGCTCAACCACGGCCTCCCGGAGAGACTGGATCTCAGGCCCAGTAGCCCGTGCGCCGGACACGTATCTCTCAGAAACCGTGCTCTCGTCTGCATACCCAAAGGTTCCGGGTTTTAGCAGGTCATTAATGCGCAGCAAAAACAGTGTAGCCGAGAGCACCGACCCCTGAGGGACTCCGGCGTTAATACTTAACTGACCGGACGAGCAGCCATCGATAACCACTCGGATGGACCGATCCCTCAGGAAGTCAGCAATCCAGTCACACAGACCACTAGGCAGACCCTGTCGAAAGCCTTCGAGATGTCAAGGGAGACAGAGCAAGCGCCTCTCCGTGCCTATCGATGGCCTCACTCCAGTCGTGAATGGCATACGTTAGAAGATCCCCAGTAGACCGATTTCGGCGGAAGCCGTTTGGCGGTCACTGAGGATGTCATTGTCTTCTAGGTATGCCAGGAGCTTATTGTTAAGCATACGTTCTATACTCTTACAGAGGATGGACGTTACCGAAATGGGTCTGTAGTTGGCCGGGTCAGCCCGACTACCCTTTTTGGGCACGGGCCGAACGTTAGCTTGCTTCCAAGCCTTCGGCACCTTTCAGTCACTATAGAAAGGCGATATAGGCGTGCCAGGATCGGAGACAATTCGGTTACTTGTGCCAGTTCTGAAACGCCATATCTACTGAAAAACCGTACAAATATATTTACAAACCCATACAATACTAAAACCTAAATACTTAAACTAGAATTATCGAACAAATCGTAAAAAAGACTAATAACGACACAATAAATTATAAAAACCCAAACACATACTTATGAACAGAAAAAAATAACTAAAACAATGTTTTTGGCCGCTGTTGGCCAATGTATAAAGACTGTCGATATTGTACCTTTTAGAACGAGGCTGCGTAAAACAAGTTTACATCAGTATAAGAGACGCCGATAGCAGATATCGCATCGGGCGTACATGGACCTCCTACAAGTGGATTGAATTTGGCTTAAGCCAGTCTTGAAAGTCAACATACATAAGTCATTATAGTAGTAAAACAGCTATATGTTACTGTAGGTTTCAACAGTTTTCAATTAGTCATCAAAGTTACAATATACATATTAACTTTGATAATACACAGTATACATAGTAACCTGCCTCTCTGCTTAGCGTTTGCGGACTACGAGAAAGCCTTCGATTCGATCGAGACTTGGGCTGTATTGCAGTCTCTCCAACGGTGTCAAATCGACTGAGTACATCAAGGTGTTGAAGCGTTTGTACAAAAACACCATGTCAGTTGGTCTTCAGGATCAGACCTCGAAATCTATCCTTCTCCAGCGCGGTGTGAGACAGGGAGACGTCATTTCTCCGAAACTGTTCACTGCTGCGCTGGAGGATGTCTTCAAGACTCTGGACTGGAGCGGGCTAGGCATCAACGTTAATGACGAGTACATCACTAACCTTCGGTTTGCCGACGACATAGTGGTCATGGCTGAGACCATGGAGAGCCTCAGTACAATGCTGATGACCTCAGTAGGGACCTCAAAACCAAGGTCATGTTGAATGCCCATGTAACACCCACTCCTAGCAAGATCGGAGACTACACTCGAAATTGTAGTCGATTATATCTACCTGGGACAAAAGGTCCAGTTGGGTAGGTCTAACTTCGAGAAAGAGGTCAACCGTCGAATCCAACTCGGCTGGGCGACGTTCAGGAAGTTGCGCGGTATCTTCTCGTCTAATTTACCGTAGTGTCTCAAGACAAAAGTTTTATTTTTTTATTACCAGTGTGTGTTACCAGTAATTACCTATGGGTCCGAAACGTGGTCGCTCACAATGAGCCTTATCAGAAAGCTTAAAGTCACTCAAAGGGGCATAGAGGGGGCTATGCTTGGAGTTTCCTTGCGTGATCGCAACAGAAATGAGGATATCCGAAGGAGAACCAAAGAGTCAGTGGGCAGGGCACATTGCTTGCAGAACGGATGGCCGATGGGGCCGAAAAGTTCTGGAATGGCGACCGCGAACCGGAAAACGATACGTTGAAGGCCTCTCACTAGGTGGACCGATGACCTGGTTAAGGATGCGGGAATGCGCTTGATGCGAGATGCACGGGATCGGTCAATGTGGCGACGCCTGGGGGACGCCTATGTCCAGCAGTGGACATCTTCCGAGCATAGCTCTCTCCGCCTCTCTCGCCTTCTGATGAGGCTCATTGTGAGTGACCATGTTTCAGTTCCATACGTCATCACTGGCAACACACACTGGTCGTAGACTTTCGACTTGAGACACTATGTTAAATTGTACTACCGCGCAACCATAAAAACCGTACAAATTTAGCAAGAAGACTAACCTATAACAAAGGAAAAAGAAAGTAGAATTATCTCAAAACAAAACATAATAAAAACATACAAACACAAACAGAAAAAATAATGAACTAAAAGTAATAAAAAAGAGATCTATTTTAAATGTAGGTACTGCTCTCAATAACTGATATGAATCATAGACCTATACACAAAGGTGGAAAAAAGAATAAATAAAAAAAACTATGTAAAACAAAATCGAAATATTACTAAAACTAGAATTATAAAAAAAAACATAAAAGAATCATGTGAACAGAAGCAAATGAGCTGTCAAGGATAACATGCGTAGAAAGACCGCATTCTATCCCAATAAGGAGCTGTTGGTGAGATGCAATGAGACCCCGATCGAACGCCAGATCAAGCGACGTAAACAGATGGATTAATCACACGCTCTAGAGATTCCATTGTTTGGAATAGCCACGGTTTGAAATCATCAAGGAAAAAGGAAGCGTGGCGTCTACGTCAAACCTGGCGACGCACCATGTTGGCAGAAGCGACCAGCGTGAGCATCAGAATGACGTGGAGCGAGGTGAAGCGGTATTTTGCTTAAGGTGATATATACGCTCCAATGTTAACGCAGTACTGACCGTGCGCCCGCTCGATGCCAAAATATCAATATTGAACCTCCTTTTGAACAGTTTTTTTTGCAAAATATTATTTGATTTACATATGCTATGTTAGTTATAAAGAAGTTCCAGCCATAAAATTTTCTGTGTAAAAATATTTTTAAACATCCAAGTCGTTTTGGTGGAGTTTCCAAAAGTTGCGGAAAAATATCGTGTCGATAATTATTTTTTTAAAGCAAAACTATTAGTTACACGATAAAACCTTGTGTTTCAATTATGTACATGAATCAATAATAAATATATATTTTTTTCAAACCTTTTAACCTAGTGGTTACTAAGGAGTATGCTTTAGAAAGTTACCGTTTTACGGCACCAAAGCGGATGTAGGCCCTTAAGACCGGTGGCGATGGAGGACTACTGTGGACGCCCGCTGCCCCAGCTAGAGGACATACGATCTTAAGTTACGTAAGTATAACGAGCCAAGAATCAATCACGTACGACAATTGTCGTTATTAATCTTAATAGCCAATATAAGCGGAGGAAAATTATTGCAGGTTTAACGACTTTCCATCAGTAATCAAAATTACAATATTTTGCCTATCAGCTCCGTTTCTATATCAGGCACTGTTAGTTTGAAGTCGCTTGATACTGAAGAATGCCGATTTGAAACATAAGCGAATACATACTGGTGAAAACGCGTATATATGTAACAAAAGTCTATGCTGTACCTAAACCTTAAATTGTTTCTGCTGCTTGCTCTTTTCCTTTAAAGGAACGTCCTCACTGAGAGCATTCACCTGTAATGAGCATTCGACGACGAATATTCAAGTGGTGTGGACGTTGAGCCGAGCGTTACAAAGTTTACACGCAAGCGCGAACTTCGCCCGGTGTGGACGTCGCAACGATTTTCGCGGAAACGGCTCGCATACGAATGTTCACGCAAATAAATCGTTCGAAACCGAGTACTCAAATAATGAAATGAATGAGTATGTATGTAGCAATATTACTGGCCACTTGTAAAGCAAGGAACATTGCCATGGTCACAGATAATATAATACTAGCATACAGATACCTCATCCCATACAAAGAAACCGTGCCGACGTAACTAGCGTTTTTAGACTGCTTATTCTGGCAATTTTTTGTACATCGAACGCATTCGGTTCTGTTTCACGGTGATAGATAGATGGTGTTAGCAGCGACTTGCAAGTAAAAGGGTTTACTAGGTTCGTGAATGTTTTTTTCTTTAAATACAGTGAAGGTTTGTTTTCTAGTATTTATTTGCACGTTTTTACAGTTTTTTTTTGCACCAAAATGTGTTAAAATGCAAACTTTAACAATCGAGTGGAATGCCTCAGAAATTTAAAAATGCGCCATCTGTTGGCATCAATTTTAGATGATCCGTCTAATAATCTTTGAAATGTGAATTAAGAGCCCAATAATCCATAATTTTGTACTTAGGAGAATTGATTAAACAAGAACATACAATTTTTGTGTTCAATTCCAGTAAATGTTAATTTTACGCACATTCAATAACAGATAGGTGGATACCGAGGTGCATATCGCGCCATCTAGTGAGATCTATTTGAACCAAATTTTCTTTCTTAACAATGAGACCCCGTGCCATGGTCTATGTTTTGACCTTCTTATGTGTTCATTCTTGGTGAATAGTATTATCGAATGAATGACATTTAACGATACCGTATTCGAATGCTCCAAGCTCGCAAGGGAATGTTCGACTCGAATTTTCATAGTTTTGCTCAAAAGTTAATGCTGGGCTCTGGAAAGCATTTGTTGCTCGTCTACGAATGCTTGTTTACAAATGCTCACGAAAGAATGCTCCCAGTGAGGACGCTCCTTAAGAGTCGTGAATGCAATTAATCAATGGATTTATATATTATTGATAAATTCAGACTGAAAATACTGATGTGGACTCGAATATATTAAATTCTAATTATGTTTGCGCCTGATAGATTGATGCGCCATTAGTCTGGCACTTTTCCAACAAATAGTGTTTATTCACATAATCCAGCGACAATACCATCTCTTGGCTTGAATGCCTTAGCATTTAAGAAACAATATCCATAGTGCCTTTAGGCACATATTCAGGAGAGCTACTCACTGAGAAAATGCAGTGTTCGTTGAAGATGGGACGTATTTAGCTAAAGTACGAGGTCTACGTCCTTTTGGAGTCTCAAGTCGCAAGCCAGCGGACTTAATGACATCGACCGATTGCAACGTTTTGATTTTTTTGGTACTCCAGAATGAGGCTCACTTTGAAACGAAGGCTTGCACCAGTTGACCATCTCAGGAGGCAGGCTAGCCATGCACAGACAAGCCAAAATCGCCAAGTGATGGTATTCTCAAAACGTTGCCTGATCATCTCCTGATCACCGCTGTGCGAACAGTAGACACAGGAATAATTTTTTTTTTTCAGAGCTGTGTCTACCAGCGCCCATAGCGAAGAAAACCTGGAGTCCTCAAGGTGACCAACGTCGTAAAAATCAGCGTAGTGTTAGTCAATATACGCAGCTTTTACAGTTATTTTCTGTAGTCAGTGGCAGTATACATGCCGTATGTAATATTTATTAATACTATTATAAAACCGTACAAATGTATTTACAAACCCATACAATACTAAAACTTGAAAAAAACTAATTAATAACTACACAATAAATTTTAACACAGACATAATTATGAAAAGAAAAAAATATATATTTGGCCGCAGTTGGCCAATGTACAAGGAATGTCAGTATTGACCCTTTTATAACGAGGCTGCGTAAAACAAGTCTACATCAGTATAGCAGACGCCCAGAGTAGATGTAGTCTCGGGCGTACGTGACCCACATTTTTTTTTCATGTTTATTGACCTTGGATAAGAAGTACGACACGTCTGACGGACTTGCTATCTGAAAACGCTCTTTTTCCCCTTTCAGAGACCGAAAAGCAAAAAGAGCGTTTTCAGTCTCCAGGTCGTGATGGACTGCGAGCAGATTATGAGTGCAGCCCTCTGGTAGCCCGCTTGGGGGTAGGTCCTTGTCCAACGGATGGTTACAGGCCATTGGTCGAAACCTACCACCAGTTAGTGTCACCTGCAGCATCCGAGACCGCGAGTAGGGATTCATAAGGGGTACACTACGGACGCAGTTGACTCACCCACAAAAAGTTTGTTTAGTCTGGTGACGTGAAGGAGTCCAAACTTGCAGTAGCTAAGGGTAGAACAGAGCTCTAAGTCTCTTGGAGCCAATTTATACGAAGTTCCATACGCTTTATTGTACTCTAATTGTAATTTATTTTCGTATAATCCGTAGATCTTTTCAACAATTCAAACGAATACAACTTTCGTCCGTCGTCTATTGCGTTTTGAAAAACAAATAAAAAAGCATAGTCCTATACACACTGGCATAAAACCGTATACAGGTATTTCTGTAAGTAAGATCAGTAATGGAGTTTGGGATACAGTTACACACGACTGCGTCTACTCAATTATATCTTACAAAAGGCAGGTAAAAAATCACAAAAAAAAACCCTTCAATACAAAACAGTAAAAAAAAAAACTCGTAGTCTATAGCAGCACCGTAATTTCAATACTTAAGGAAGAACAGTAATATTTTTTTTGGTATATAGTTAAAAATAAGTGGAGCCAACACAACACACGCACACATACAACACAACAAACACAACTGCGTCTAAATAATTATATTCTAGGTACTGACAGTTTTAATTGAAATAGTCAAATTTTTGATAATAAATGTTCAAAGACAACAAGTCCCAAGCCTAAGCTGTCAAATTAGTGACAAATTCATATGTGCCACACGGTTTTAATTCCTTCGAAAGGTAAATAGGGATCGCAGCAGGCGGTCTGGCTAGGCCCCCATGGGACAAGGCGTAAAGATACGTATGCATGTTCTATTGCATGAATGGTCAAGATCTTGGTCGAACTCAATCGGGTATGCACTGAATAATCTTTTGGAATATCATATTCTTATACATACTGGTGAAAAACTTATCAAACCTGATCTAATAAGTAAAAAAAAAACAAAAATCACAAAAACACACATTACAACTAAAAATAATTAATAAAATAAGCAAAAAATATAGTCATTAAATAGATTTTTTTATTAATTAGTAAATATTATTCTTTTGGAATATCATATTCTTATAAATACTGGTGAAAAACTGTCAACTGTCAAGCCGTATCTATCTATCAAGTAAAAAAAAAAGAAAACTAAACTATACTAAAAGAAAAAAAAAACACTAATAGAAATTAAAGTTAAAAAGATATACTAGGGAAATTACGGAACTGCGACAAGTCGGATTTTCCAGGGAATGAGTAGAATTCAAGCTGGTCGCCAGCTTAATTAGAAAATACTATAGGTACACAAACACATTTAATTGTTAATTAAATCCGTAATTGTAAAACCTTAATATCAAAGCTAATGCAATGACCCCCTATTCCTACCCCTTGACCTTGGCATAGCTGACGCCCGTTAAAGAAGTGTGGCCACATCTCTTGAGATGGCCTACGGTCCACCATGGCCACCTGACCATTTGCAACATATGTGCCACGAAAGATGGGACTTGACTGCACCTCCCGCGCTCTGTCCGCCGCCTCGATGACGCCCAGTTTTATCCCGCACTCAGACCTCATAGATAGCACTTGTGATGTCTTTTACATGACTTTCACTCCTACAATTCTCGTCCTCAAACAAGTAAACCAGGTAAGACAATTTCAGTAAAACCTTACATTTTACAAACCGCGGGGCCTAAAATGTTTCGAGGCATCACTCCGAACATGAGTGCGCTGCCACACAAAAACAAAGTCCTTCCTACGCTGATTGTAATAATTAGGATTAGGCCAATGAGCCATCTTCAACACCTGGTCATATTTCACGAACTCTTCGTACTTCATTTAGTTCTCCCAACTTTTTAGCTAGTATGAATCTCATCAAGATCTTCAACATCTTCGTACACTTTACCGTTAACCACAGCTTCACGCCTATGTACAATCAGAAAAGGGTAGGGGGGGGGGGGGGGGCTAAACGTAGTGAACTCGTTCGACGTTGTGTTAAGTGCAAATTGAATTTGACAATCATTGGAATCCCAACTACGTTGATCTGTACCCACTAGTGCAACAATTGCAGGGACGAGGGTGCGGTTATCCCGTTCCACCGTATTTTCTTGGGTGCCCCCAAGTAATTTCGGTGGCTTGAATGACTTTATGTCCAAAGAACTGCGGTCCATTATCCGCAATACAAGTTTGTGGAACAAGAATACATTCTGCTTCATGCGTTGGGCCACTGCCTTGCTTGTAGCCTTCCTTAGAGGGACCAACAAACAACACTTGAAAAGCCGACACACCACCACGAGGAGATATTCATTTTGCCGCCGAGACTTCGGCAGTGGGCCAACTAAATCCATGTTGATACACTCAGAGGACCTAAAACGGAGTATAGTGTATTTGGGGAATGTCATATTTGTTAAATAATGCCTTGACTTCATGTCCAATGAACTGCAGGCCATTATCCGCAATACAAGTTTGAGGAATTCCGTGGACCAAGAATACATTCTGCTCCAAGGGCCACTGCCTTGCTTGTAGCCTTTCCTAAAGGGAACAACAAACAATACTTGAAAAACCGACACACCACCACGAGGAGATATTCAATTAGCTGTCGAGACTATGACAGTGGGCCAACTAAATCCATTCCGATACGCTGAAAGGGCCTCCGATAAACTTTTGGTTTTCCAAGTAGACCAGGAGTGGGTTGATTTGGATGTTTGTATGCTTTACACTTAGATAAAAAGTTTTGAACATCCATGTACATTCCCGGCCAGAAAAAACAAAAACGCAACCGTTTGTAGGTTCTTTCCATACCAAAATGAGTACTTTCCATCGGCAGGAACAACTTCCTTCCAATCGAAGTCACCGGTTAACGAAGATCTACGTTTGGTATACCGGTAAAGCTGGTCATCAATGATTATCGGCTCGACCCGTCAAACTCAATACGTAAGGCACAAAATTAAAGACCTTCCAATTTTTTTCCCAATCAGCAGAGAAGTGGATAACTCCGAGCTCCGGAATCACAAAAAAACTTTATCACCCGCAAAACATGGTTCACCGTCACCGGCAAATACAGCCACAGGGGAAATTGAACCATATGTGGTCCTCGCAATATCTACATCATCCGACCTGTGTTTCTGTGCCATATCGGCAAAATCCTCTACAGCAGAACCACCAATCTCCGATCCTAAATCTAAAAGACCGGCCAAAGACAAACCACAAATATCTACATTTAAATAAGGACGATAGCAGTAATTTACTTTGTGTAAATTATTGCATAACCACTGCTCTTAAAACGTTGAAGGAAAACATCTTGAGATCTTGAGGTTGGGTCTAGAACCAATGTGACATACACCGACCCGCACTAGGCCCGCGTGGTGGATTAAGACCCATTACCTCTCACAGAGAGGATGCCTGTGTCCCAACAGTGGGAACATTATAAGGCAGATGATGATGAAATAAGGACGGGTATCGTCATCAGTCGAACGGATCTCCGCTACTATATTTCCCGATTGTAAGGAAAGGGTTATTACTTTTACAATTTCCATAAAACACCTTCAAATGTCGCACCATGCTCGCCACTCGGCTTCAAAAACATTACGGGAGCGACGCGACAGTTGGTTACACGTTTTTTTTGCCTCCGGACTTGCCTTATCTTTAGGGGAACACTTCGGACAATTTTTTTTAATGACTCCTTTCTCACCACAGCAGTAACAGATCATGAAGCGAGGTGCCTTGCACTCAAGAATGGTATGATCCTTCACCCGACACCGTACACAAAACTTATCCACCCCAGTACCTACAGCCTCACATATAGGACGATTACCCTTACTACCTCTGGATGGAGGATCTGGGGCAACAGCGTTCTGCACATTGCGTGGAAACAGTAAAAATAAACTTATTTCATAGAATTTTCTGTAAGGAAGATCAGTAATGAATTTTGGTAGATTTATAAATAAGTGGAGCCAACACAACACAAACACACAGACATACAACACAACAAACACAACTGCGTCTAAATAATTATATTCTAGGTACTGGCAATTTTAATTGATATTGTGTACTTATTGATAATATATCTTAAGACCAGAGAGTTTGTATTACTAGAGCGAACGTATTTACGACGAAAAAGAAACTGTCAATTCTTTCGTTCTTACTTATAGAAAAACTCTATGAAAAAAAAGAGACAAACATAGACAAACGCTACCATCCTTAACGTGAAAGATAACTTTTTAGTCACTGCTGTTACACCCATCGGTTAGCAGCTCTAATTAAAGTTTTTCGCTGTATTCACGCCTTTGTTTCGTTTATATCAGGAAGAATTTTGTTGTTTAATGATCTGCATGAACCATGCCGTGTGTGGTTATCGGTTGCAAGAGTAGAATGAGTGTATTAACAGAACATAATCAAAGGATATCTTTCCACAGGTGAGTTATAGACTAGCATACTGAAGTTATTGTGCAGGGAATACATTTCATAGGCTGTCCGGAATGAAGCAATCTTAGTTCTAAATACGTCAAGGACGTATAGTATTATTTAAACCATTCTATTTAGTGAAATAATTAACTTTTATGGGTTCGCTGATATTTGACAGTTTATGTACTTACGTTCTGATGTTAGAGATGTGACAAAAGTCACAAGAAAGATTTATCGATACTGTAAATATATTTTACTTACTTTAATTTATTTCATAAAGTTTATTTGCTAATTGTTATTATTAATCTAATATTGATTGTGCACAGGTTTCCTAAGAAAACTTATTTAAGAAATAAGTGGATCAAGAATATAAAACGAGCTAACTGGACACTTTCACCATATTCTCGCTTGTGTACACTGCATTTTATTGAATGATGCTATCGCTATCCCTTGACCCATCTATGCATACAGGTTGATGAATCATGTTTATTTTCACATTTTCTTTTTAAAATTCAATTATTATATTTAAACCATTTTTTTATTATTTATTTTATTACTTTTTATATACATATTCTTCGCGCAAGTTTATTAATAAACATTATTATACAACGCGTATAATGCGCAGAAAAATTACAAAAGAGTGGAATTGTACTCTTACAATGACTGATAAATTCACTCTTTGTACGAGTACACATTCACTCTTTAAATAAATATAAAGAATTCTTATACAAAACGTAGAAAAAATTAGCCGCAGTCAGGGACGATTCTTACAGATATTTTACTAAATTTGTAGATCGCTCCAAAACTACTAATATCGATATGACAGTGGCACAGATCTAATACTGATATATGTCTTTAAATAAGTATATATAGCGTACTCGGCCACACTGGCACAAAAGATGGCATATACAAAAGTATATCTATCTCTTTTTGCTTATGACGTTATCTATTAGTGCGAAAGTGAATACCGATATTGAAGTTGCGTCTTAAATACGTTCCCACTAGTAATACAAACTCTCTGTCTAAGTCAATGAAAGTGACAGCTCTCTACGAAGGTCAGCCAGGACGCAGTTCGTATACGCCACACGGTTTAATACTCTTTAGTTCCTACCAAAAACAATTGAGGATTGTAGCAGGGGGGCTCCATACCACTAGAAAAAGAAGTGCGAATATCTATGTATGCTCCATTGCATGAAAAATGGTCAAGATACTGATCGAACTCAATCTGGTACATACCTATTCTTATAAACACTGGTGAAAAACCAGCTAACAAAGTTTAATAAGAATAAAATATTGAATATAAACAAAAATGAAGATAAATTGTATAAACACTAACAAGCATTACAACTAAAAATAATTAGTTAATAAGTAAAAATTATAGCTCAATCGTGGATGTACGTACTGAAGAGAATCTTTTGAAATATCATATTATACTCCTTTGCATAATTAAGAGTGAAGACAAAAATCAAGATAACAAACAGAAGCATGCGACAACTAAATATAATTATTTAAATAAGTGCAAATTATAGTTATTCACAATCAAAATCAAAATTTCTTTAATTAATTAAACGACACTTTTGAACATCAAAAATTTAAATTGAAAAGTAATAATGATTTATTCTACCGTCCATATTTATTAAATAGTAAAAAGATATATTGTTTTGAAATATCATATACTTATACATCGGGTGAAAAACAAGCACACCGTATGTAATAAATTAAATCTACTATATAAAAATAAGTCGGGTTTTCCTGACGCTATAACTCCAGAACGCACGAACCGATTTCCACGGTTTTGCATTCGTTGGAAAGGTCTCGGGCTCCGTGAGGTTTATAGCAAAGAAAATTTAGGGTAGGTAGGGTAGGGTAGGGTAGGTTGGGTAGGGTAGGGTAGGTAGTGTAGGTAGGGTATCGTAGGGTAGGGTAGGGTGGGGTAGGTAGGGTAAGGTAGGGTAGGTAGGGTATAGTAGGTAGGGTAGGATAGGGTAGGGTAGGATAGGGTAGGGTAGGGTAGGGTAGGTAGCGTAGGGTAGGGTAGGGTAGATAGGGTAGGGTAGATAGGGTAGGGTAGATAGGGTAGGGTAGATAGGGTAGGGTAGATAGGGTAGGGTAGGTAGTGTAGGGTAGGTAGGGTAGGGTAGGCAGTGTAGGGTAGGTAGGGTAGATGAATGTTTGGTGTTTTTATGGCAAAACAAAGTTTGCCGGGTCAGCTAGTTTGGAATAAAAAGCCTAAAGTATATTAAAAAAAGACACTAAAATTAGAATTATCAAAACAAAATAATATTGAAAAGACTCACACTGGTAAAAAAAACACGTATTTTTTTTATAAAAAAACCTAAACAACACTAAAAAGAAAAATCTAACAGTAAAAATAAAATTATTAAATGAACAAAAAATAAAAATACTCATAGTCTTATTCTCATAGAATTTTCTGCAAGGAAGATCAGTAAAGAATGAAAAAAAAACAAAACACACAAACACATATACAACTGCGTCTTAATAATTATATTCTAGGTACTGGCAATTTTAAATGATATTGTGTAATTATTGATAATACATCCTAACAAAGTTCCTAATATCAACTGTCAAATGAAAGTGACAACTCTCTACGAAGGTCTGTTAGGAAGTAAGAGTAAGTATACGCCACACGGTTTAATACTCTTTAGTTCCTACGGAAAACAATTGGAGGATCGTAGCAGGAGGGCAACCCTACCACTAGCAAAAAGAAGTGTGAATATCTATGTATGCTCTATTGCATGAAAAATGGTCAAGAACCTGGTCGAAACTCTCTATCTAAGAGGGCTTTGTGGCTCACCCATCCCACGAGGGGAGGGCCGCGCACCTACACGACGTGGTCCGCAGAGGACCGCTCTGGGGCCCGCGAGGGACCTTCAACCCCAAACTTGTCCAAAAAGCGACATACATCAAAAAAAAAAACAATAGTAATCAATTAAATCTTTTTTATTTATGTATGCTCTATTGCATGGAAAATGGTCAAGATCCTGATCGAACTCTCTCTCTCTCGAATCTGGTACATGCCTATTCTTATACACACTGGTGAAAAACCAGCTAACACAGTTAAAAATAAAAAAAAAATGGAATAAAAAAACCGGCCAAGTGCGAGTAGGACTCGCACACGAAGGGTTCCATACCATTATCGCAAAACACTGCAAAAAGTCACGTTTGTTGTATTGCCCCCTTAATTTATTTAATTTTAATTTAATAATTATTACTTTTTGAAGTCAATATACAACTAAACATTCTGTGATTATTTCAAGCGTCTACCTGTTGCCGTTATTAATATTGAGCAAAAAACGGACAAAAAATCACGTTTGTTGTATGGGAGCCCCCTTAAATATTTATTTTATACTGTTTTTAGTATTTGTTGTTATAGCGGCAACAGAAATACATCATCTGTGAAAATTTCAACTGTCTAGCTATCACGGTTCATGAGATACAGCCTGGTGACAGACGGACAGACAGACCGACAGACGGATCGCGAAGTCTTAGTAATAGGGTCCCGTTTTTACCCTTTGGGTACGGAACCCTAAAAACAAAAATGAAGATAAATTGATTGATTGATGAGATTAAAAGGTTTACGCGGTATCAGATTTTTATTACAATAAATGTTCAAACTGCCTTCCTTCGACGGCAATGCAAGCACGACATCTTCTTAAAAAAGATCTGGTTATTTTCCGGGCAAATCTTCCCCTATTTACAAAGACAACGGCTTCCGTTATTCTTTCCCGCAGCTCGGCTAAATTCTCTATTGTTTTTGAGTACACTTTCTCTTTTACCGCTCCCCAGTAAAAAAAATCTAGGGGATTTAAATCAGGCGAACGGGGTGGCCACAAGATTGTCCCACCGCGCCCTATCCACCTGAGCGGGTATTCTTCATCAAGATGTTGCTGTTGTTGTTGTATAGTTAAAAATAAGTTGAGCCAACACAACACACGCACACATAGAACACAACAAACACAACTGCGTCTAAATAATTATATTCTAGGTACTGGCAATTTTAATTGAAATAGTCAAATTTTTCATAATAAATGTTCAAAGACAACAAGTCCCAAGCCTAAGCTGTCAAATTAGTGACAAATTCGTATGTGCCACACGGTTTTAATTCCTTCGAAAGGTAAATAGGGATCGCAGCAGGAGGTCTGGCTAGATCCCCATGGGACAAGGCGTAAAGATACGTATGCATGTTCTATTGCATGAATGGTCAAGATCTTGGTCGAACTCAATCGCATATGCACTGAATAATCTTTTGGAATATCATATTCTTATACATACTGGTGAAAAAACTTATTTAATTAAGGATTACAATAATTCCTTGTTTATTGTTTTAAGTATAGAACCCGTCGCCCCGAGTGATAATAGAGATGAAATCTAGCTAGATTGATTTATCGCCGCCGGAACCCCCCTGCATACTAAACAAACCTTAACTAATAAGTAAAACCAAAAATCACAAAAACACGCATTACAACTAAAAATAATTAATTAAACAAGCAAAAATTATAGTCATAAGTAAAAGAATTGAATAAAAAACTATACTAAAAGAAAATAAAAACACTAATAGAAACAAAAGTTAAAAAGACGCAAATTGGACACACTAAGGAAAATAAGGAGCTTCGACGAGTCGGTACTCCCAGGGAACAAGTAAATTTCAAGCTGGTCCCCAGCTTAATTAGAAAAAAGTATAGGTACACAAACACATTTTGTTGTTAAATAAATACGTAATTATAAAATCGTACACAAAACTTAACCACCCCAGTCCCTACAGCCTCACATATAGGACGATTACCCTTACTACTTCTGAATGCAAGATCTGGGGCAACAGCGTTCTGCACATTGCGTGGAGGTTCGGTGAAAAACACAGACCGGACTTTCGCCGCTTCCAACTGCCTGCAACGCCTTTAAGCTCGGACCACGAATCGATATCTGCTAAGGCCAGTTGGAAGGTATATACTGCCCTGCAGTAGCGGCGTTAGGGGGTGGCGAACAGGGCAATCGCCCGGGGCCTCGCTCTTGCAGGGGCCTCGCGCTACAATCCAAAAACAATAAAAATCTTTAGCAAACAATACAATCAAGTTGTAAAGTATTAATAATCAAACTATTGTGTTTGTATGTTTGTTACTTCTTTACGCTCAAACGGCTGGAAGGATTTGGATGGGCACAGATATAGATTTCAGTCTGGAATAGTACATAAGATACTTTTTATCCCGGAAGTATGTTCCCTTGGGCTTATTTTCGACATTCCCACGGGCGAAGCCGCTGGCAGAAGCTAGTTAATAATAAAAACAATAAGTACCAAGTTTTCCATTTCTCGTATATCTCATACATTGTAAAAAGGACAAGGGCCTTGATACGGGCACTGGTATTCCCTATTTTCCTGTATGGAGTGGAAACGTGGACAATCCTAACCCGAGAGAGACAAAGAATTGATGCATTCGAGATGTGGTGCTGGAGACGAATGCTAAGAATAACTTGGACAGGACGAGGGGAGGGCCGCGCACCTACACGACGTGGTCCGCAGAGGACCGCTCTGGGGCCCGCGAGGGACCTTCAACCCCAAACTTGTCCAAAAAGCGACATACATCAAAAAAAAAAACAATAGTAATCAATTAAATCTTTTTTATTTATGTATGCTCTATTGCATGGAAAATGGTCAAGATCCTGATCGAACTCTCTCTCTCTCGAATCTGGTACATGCCTATTCTTATACACACTGGTGAAAAACCAGCTAACACAGTTAAAAATAAAAAAAAAATGGAATAAAAAAACCGGCCAAGTGCGAGTAGGACTCGCACACGAAGGGTTCCATACCATTATCGCAAAACACTGCAAAAAGTCACGTTTGTTGTATTGCCCCCTTAATTTATTTAATTTTAATTTAATAATTATTACTTTTTGAAGTCAATATACAACTAAACATTCTGTGATTATTTCAAGCGTCTACCTGTTGCCGTTATTAATATTGAGCAAAAAACGGACAAAAAATCACGTTTGTTGTATGGGAGCCCCCTTAAATATTTATTTTATACTGTTTTTAGTATTTGTTGTTATAGCGGCAACAGAAATACATCATCTGTGAAAATTTCAACTGTCTAGCTATCACGGTTCATGAGATACAGCCTGGTGACAGACGGACAGACAGACCGACAGACGGATCGCGAAGTCTTAGTAATAGGGTCCCGTTTTTACCCTTTGGGTACGGAACCCTAAAAACAAAAATGAAGATAAATTGATTGATTGATGAGATTAAAAGGTTTACGCGGTATCAGATTTTTATTACAATAAATGTTCAAACTGCCTTCCTTCGACGGCAATGCAAGCACGACATCTTCTTAAAAAAGATCTGGTTATTTTCCGGGCAAATCTTCCCCTATTTACAAAGACAACGGCTTCCGTTATTCTTTCCCGCAGCTCGGCTAAATTCTCTATTGTTTTTGAGTACACTTTCTCTTTTACCGCTCCCCAGTAAAAAAAATCTAGGGGATTTAAATCAGGCGAACGGGGTGGCCACAAGATTGTCCCACCGCGCCCTATCCACCTGAGCGGGTATTCTTCATCAAGATGTTGCTGTTGTTGTTGTATAGTTAAAAATAAGTTGAGCCAACACAACACACGCACACATAGAACACAACAAACACAACTGCGTCTAAATAATTATATTCTAGGTACTGGCAATTTTAATTGAAATAGTCAAATTTTTCATAATAAATGTTCAAAGACAACAAGTCCCAAGCCTAAGCTGTCAAATTAGTGACAAATTCGTATGTGCCACACGGTTTTAATTCCTTCGAAAGGTAAATAGGGATCGCAGCAGGAGGTCTGGCTAGATCCCCATGGGACAAGGCGTAAAGATACGTATGCATGTTCTATTGCATGAATGGTCAAGATCTTGGTCGAACTCAATCGCATATGCACTGAATAATCTTTTGGAATATCATATTCTTATACATACTGGTGAAAAAACTTATTTAATTAAGGATTACAATAATTCCTTGTTTATTGTTTTAAGTATAGAACCCGTCGCCCCGAGTGATAATAGAGATGAAATCTAGCTAGATTGATTTATCGCCGCCGGAACCCCCCTGCATACTAAACAAACCTTAACTAATAAGTAAAACCAAAAATCACAAAAACACGCATTACAACTAAAAATAATTAATTATACAAGCAAAAATTATAGTCATAAGTAAAAGAATTGAATAAAAAACTATACTAAAAGAAAATAAAAACACTAATAGAAACAAAAGTTAAAAAGACGCAAATTGGACACACTAAGGAAAATAAGGAGCTTCGACGAGTCGGTACTCCCAGGGAACAAGTAAATTTCAAGCTGGTCCCCAGCTTAATTAGAAAAAAGTATAGGTACACAAACACATTTTGTTGTTAAATAAATACGTAATTATAAAATCGTACACAAAACTTAACCACCCCAGTCCCTACAGCCTCACATATAGGACGATTACCCTTACTACTTCTGAATGCAAGATCTGGGGCAACAGCGTTCTGCACATTGCGTGGAGGTTCGGTGAAAAACACAGACCGGACTTTCGCCGCTTCCAACTGCCTGCAACGCCTTTAAGCTCGGACCACGAATCGATATCTGCTAAGGCCAGTTGGAAGGTATATACTGCCCTGCAGTAGCGGCGTTAGGGGGTGGCGAACAGGGCAATCGCCCGGGGCCTCGCTCTTGCAGGGGCCTCGCGCTACAATCCAAAAACAATAAAAATCTTTAGCAAACAATACAATCAAGTTGTAAAGTATTAATAATCAAACTATTGTGTTTGTATGTTTGTTACTTCTTTACGCTCAAACGGCTGGAAGGATTTGGATGGGCACAGATATAGATTTCAGTCTGGAATAGTACATAAGATACTTTTTATCCCGGAAGTATGTTCCCTTGGGCTTATTTTCGACATTCCCACGGGCGAAGCCGCTGGCAGAAGCTAGTTAATAATAAAAACAATAAGTACCAAGTTTTCCATTTCTCGTATATCTCATACATTGTAAAAAGGACAAGGGCCTCGCAATTGTCTGCCGCCCGCCCGGAGCCTCGCAGTGGTTAAGGCCGCCCCTGCTGGCCTGGCATTAAATTTCGCGATGTCTAACTTTTCCTTAGCCGGAAAGCTAACAAATGTCACCTGCAACATTCCTTGCATAAATATCGTCGACCGCTTCGTGTACCTGGGTTCCCAAATCTGCAACGACGGTAGCTGCGTCTCCGAGATAAAGAGGCGAATCGGGATGACAAAGGATGCTATGACTCGTCCACACAACATCTGGAAGAAAAGAGGAATTTGTATCAAACCCAAGATGAGATTGATACGGGCACTGGTATTCCCTATTTTCCTGTATGGAGTGGAAACGTGGACAATCCTAACCCGAGAGAGACAAAGAATTGATGCATTCGAGATGTGGTGCTGGAGACGAATGCTAAGAATAACTTGGACAGCGAAACGTAATATGATAGCGACACAGCTATCTGTCTTTTACAATACCACAGATAATATAATACTAGCATACAGATACCTCATCCCATACAAAGAAACCGTGCCGACGTAACTAGCGTTTTTCGACTGCTTATTCTGGCAATTTTTTGTACATCGAACGCATTCGGTTCTGTTTCACGGTGATAGATGGTGTTAGCAGCGCTTGCAAGTAAAAGGGTTTACTAGGTTCGTGAATGTTTTTTTCTTTAAATACAGTGAAGGTTTGTTTTCTAGTATTTATTTGCACGTTTTTACAGTTTTTTTTGCACCAAAATGTGTTAAAATGCAAACTTTAACAATCGAGTGGAATGCCTCAGAAATTTAAAAATGCGCCATCTATTGGCATCAATTTTAAATGATCCGTCTAATAATCTTTGAAATGTGAATTAAGAGCCCAATATTCCATAATTTTGTACTTAGGAGAGTGGATTAAACAAGAACATACAATTTTTGTGTTCACTTCCAGAAAATGTTAATTTTACGCACATTCAATAACAGATAGGTGGATACCGAGGTGCATATCGCGCCATCTAGTGAGATTTATTTGAACCAAATTGTCTTTCTTAGCAATGAGACCCCGTGACAATACTTTGAAAGAAAGTACCTATCCATGAAAAAACTATCTTTTGTCAAATAAAAGTGATTACCAACATAATTGTTAGTGTCAATTAAATGGAATAAATTACTACTATATGTTAAATTATGTAATGTCCTATTCAATTCAAATCTAAGATTGTTTTCTTCCTGTGGCAAACTTTGGCTGTATGGGAATGTGAAAATCACAATTTTTTTTAAACTAAGGTCGCACAATGATCTATAATTTTGGAGTAATTCACCTTTGTTCACATTACCCCTATTATCAATAAAAAATAATAATGTAGTATCCTGGTTAAAATTGCATTTTATAACTTTTTTCATTATATCAAATAAAGTACAACCAGGCATACAGTAGTTCAATATTGAGTGTCCTGGATATTTATTTGATAGCAAGTGGCCTAGATCCTTTCCAATTTCATCACAAAATAATACTATTTCTGTATTTACACTCTTATTAGGCAAACAGTTAGTAATGGCAAACTGGCACTAGACTGCGGTAAGGTGGCATCACATATTGTCAATGAATGGTCCGGTGTGGGTTCAACAGATGGTGGTTGACAATGATCACATTTGTTAGTTTGTGAGCTTACCAGCTCATTCATTGCCAATACATATTCCCTCATTTGGTTTTCAGATGCTGTATATTTGATGGTTATAGAAGTAAGTTTCTCCTGTAGTTGGTCAAGTTCATACTGCAAGTCTTCCGTGTAAAATTAGAGTTATGAAAACAAACTAACATTGAAAAGACTCACACTAGTTAAAAAAAAACACGTAAAAAATTAATAAAAACATAAACAATACTAAAAAAAAACAGAAATTTTTTTTTATTAAAAAATTCAAAAGTTAAGAATTTTCTGTAAGGAATATCAGTAATGAATTTTGGTAGATTTATAAATAAGTGGAGCCAACACAAACACCCACGCACAGAGACATACAACACACACACACTGCGTCTGAATAATTATATTCTAGGTACTGGCAATTTTAATTGATATTGTGTAATTATTGATAATATATAGAGGTAGGGTAGGTTGGTAGGATAAGTAGGTAGGTAGGTAGCCAGCTAACGGGAGCGAAGCCACGGGGAACAACTAGTTGATAATATATCCTAAGGCCAGAGTGTTTCTATTACTAGAGCGAACGTATTTACGACGAAAAAGAAACTGTCAATTCTTTCGTTCTTATGAAAAAAAAGAGACAAACATAGACAAACGCTACCATCCTGAACGTCAAAGAGATAACTTTTTAGTTCACGACTTTGTTTCGTTTATGAACCATGCCGTGTGTGGCTATCGGTTGCAAGAGTAGAATTAGTGTATTAACAGAACATAATCAAAGCATATCTTTCCACAGGTGAGTTATAGACTAGCATACTGAAATTATTGTGCAGGGAATACATTTCATAGGCTGTCCGGAATGAAGCAATCTTAGTTCTAAATACGTCAAGGACGTATAGTATCATTAAAACCATTATATTTAGTGAAATAATTAACTTTTATGCGTTCGCTGATAGAGCTATGACAGTTTATTTTTTATTACGTTCTGATGTTAGAGATGTGACAAAAGTCACAAGAAAGATTTATCGATACTGTAAATTATTTTACTTACTTTAATTTATTTGCTATTTGTTATTATTAATCTAATATTAATTGTGCACAGGTTTCCTAAGAGCACTTATTTAAGAACTAAGTGGATTAACAATATATAACGAGCTAACTGGACACTTTCACCATATTCTCGCTTGTGTTCACTGCATTTTATTGAATCATGCTATTGTTATCCCTTGACCCATCTTTGGATACAGGTTGATGAATTTAGTTTTTTCACATTTTCTTTTTAAAATTAAATAACCATTTTTTTTATTATTTTTTTATTACTTTTTATATACATATTCTTCGCGCAAGGTTATAAATAAAAATTATTATACAACGCGTATAATGCGCAGAAAAATTACAAAAGAGTGAAATTGTACTCTTACAATGACTGATAAGTTCACTCTTTGTACGAGCACACATTCACTCTTTAAATAATTATAAAGAATTCTTATACAAAACGTAGAAAAAAATTACCGCAGTCAGGGACGATTCTTACAGATATTTGACTTAATTTGTAGATCGCTCCAAAACTACTAATATCGATATGACAGTGGCACAGATCTAATACTGATATATGTCTATAGATAAGCATATATAGCATATTCGGCCACACTGGCACAAATATGGCATGTACAAAAGTATATCTATCTCTTTTTGCTTATGACGTTATCTATTAGTGCGAAAGTGAATACCGATATTGAAGTTGCGTCTTAAATACGTTCCCACTAGTAATACAAACTCTCTGTCTAAGTCAATGAAAGTGACAGCTCTCTACGAAGGTCAGCCAGGACGCAGTTCGTATACGCCACACGGTTTAATACTCTTTAGTTCCTACCAAAAACAATTGAGGATTGTAGCAGGGGGGCTCCATACCACTAGGAAAAGAAGTGCGTATATCTATGTATGCTCCATTGCATGAAAAATGGTCAAGATCCTGATCGAACTCAATCTGGTACATACCTATTCTTATACACACTGGTGAAAAACCAGCTAACAAAGTTTAATAAGATTTTTTTTTAAATAAAAACAAAAATGAAGATAAATTGTATAAACACTAACAAGCATTACAACTAATAATAATTATTTAAATAAGTAAAAATTCTAGCTATTAAATCGTGGATGTACGTACTGAAGAGAATCTTTTGAAATATCATATTATACTCCTTTGCATAACAAACAGAAGCATGCGACAACTAAATATAATTATTTAAATAAGTACAAGTTATAGTTATTCACAATCAAAATCAAAATTTCTTTAATTAATTAAGCGACACTTTTGAACGACAAAAATTTAAATTGAAAAGTAATAATGATTTATTCTACCGTCCATATTTATTAAATAGTAAAAAGATATATTGTTTTGAAATATCATATACTTATACATCGGGTGAAAAACAAGCACACCGTATGTAATAAATTAAATCTACTATATAAAAATAAGTCGGGTTTTCCTTCCTGACGCTATAACTCCAGAACGCACGAACCGATTTCCACGGTTTTGCATTCGTTGGAAAGGTCTCGGGCTCCGTGAGGTTTATAGCAAAGAAAATTTAGGGTAGGTAGGGTAGGGTAGGGTAGGTTGGGTAGGGTAGGTAGGGTAGGGTAGGTAGTGTAGTTAGGGTAGCGTAGGGTAGGGTAGGGTGGGGTAGGTAGGGTAGGTAGGGTAGAGTAGGTAGGGTAGGTAGGGTAGGGTAGGGTAGGTAGTGTAGGGTAGGTAGGGTAGAGTAGGTAGGGTAGGGTAGGCAGTGTAGGGTAGGTAGGGTAGATGAATGTTTGGTGTTTTTATGGCAAAACAAAGTTTGCCGGGTCAGCTAGTTTGGAATAAAAAGCCTAAAGTATATTAAAAAAAGACACTAAAATTAGAATTATCAAAACAAAATAATATTGAAAAGACTCACACTGGTAAAAAAAAACACGTAATAATTTAATAAAAAAAACCTAAACAACACTAAAAAGAAAAATCAAACAGTAAAACTAAAATTATTAAATGAACAAAAAATATAAATACTCATAGTCTTATTCTCATAGGATTTTCTGTAAGGAAGATCAAAAACGAATTTTGATATAGAGTTATAAATAAGTGGACCCAACACAACACACACAAGCACATATACAACACAACACACACACAACTGCGTCTAAATAATTATATTCTAGGTACTGGCAATTTTAATTGATATTTCAACTGTCAAATACAAGTGACTGCTCGCTACGAAGGTCTGCCAGGACGCAAGAGTTCGTATACGCCACACGGATTAAAACTCTTTAGTTCCTACCAAAAACAATTGGAGGATCGTAGCAGGCGGGCTCCGTACCACTAGGAAAAGAAGTGTGAATATCTCTCGCTCTATTGCATGAAAAATGGTCAAGATCAACCATCCCACGAGGGGCGGGGCGCGCACCAACACGACGCTGGTCCGCAGAGGACCGCTCTGGGGCCCGCGAGGGACCTTCAACCCCAAACTTGTCCAAAAAGCGACACTCCTCAAAAAAAAATCAAATCAATCTCAAAAAAAAAAATAATCAATAGTAATCAATTAAATCTTTTTTTATTTATGTATGCTCTATTGCATGGAAAATGGTCCAGATACTGGTCGAACTCAATCTGGTACATGCCTATTCTTATACAAACTGGTGAAAAACCAGCTAACAAAGTTAAAAATAAAAAAAATATGGAATAAAAAACAAAAATGAAGATAAATTGATCGCGTTCGGTTCTGTTCCACGGCAATAGATGGTGTTAGCAGCGACTTGCAATTAAAAAGGTTTACGCGGTTCGTGAATATTTTTTTCTTTAAATACAGTGATAGTATTTTTTGCACGTTTTTACAGCTTCATTGTACCAAAATGTATTAAAATATAAACTAAAAAAATCGAGTGCAATGCCTCAGAAATTTAAAACCGCACCATCTATTGGAATCAAATATTATTTGCAATGTGAATTTAAGAGCCCAATATTCCACAATTTTGCGCTTAGGAGAGTTGATTAAACAAGAACATACCATTTTTATAATCAATTCTAGGAAATGTTAATTTTACACACAATTCAATAACAAATCGATGCATGTCGCGCCATCTAGTGACATTTATTTGGACCAAATTTTCTTTCTTCGCGTCGGGCCCCCGTGCTTATGTGATACTAACGGACGGAGACGGAGTTCAGCAGTCCTTGACCCAGAGATTATTTTATAGCACTTAAACTGTAGTAGGAGGAAGGCGCCGGTCTGTTTCAGTTCCTTGAGGCTCGCTGTTATTACCTCATCTTTTAATACCTTGATAAGAGCTTCAAGGGTCTCGTGTCCCAGCCATTCCCGTATTCATTCTCCGCTATTTTTTGTTTCAGAAACTTATGAGGGAGTGATCGACTTTCATAGACCTCAAATCTCTGATCCCGCCCGAGTACTTGTGCGTTATTAAAAAACAACAATTTGTCATTATGACCAGTCAACATTTGAATTATTTAATTTAAAAATATGCTTGTTCTCACCATCTGAGAAACTATCTGAATAGGGAAACTATCGGAGGTCGGAAATAAGTCAAGTCTGACAAGTCACTTAAATCGAAAACGTTACAAAAGCTGACCTAGCAATATTTTTCACTTAAAGTATTCTCCGTACGGTACCATCACGTACAGCCGCAGACCTTGCACGACAGGGGCCGCTCCCCCGAGTGACGAGTGCAGAACATATAGCAAGCAGAGTAACTTCACAAGTAGGAAGTCACTAGACTCGAAAATCGCGAAAGTCGTATGTCACGAAAGTCGTATGTCACGGAAGTCGCAATAGACAAAATTGTAAGTCGCTGAAGTCGATGTCGGAAAAATCGGAAGTCGCTTAACTTGGAAGCTGCCAAAATCGGAAAGGTTACAAAAACTGACCCAGTAATATTTAAATTGTTTTCGTACGGTTCAGTAGAGCCGCAGACTTCGCACGAAAGGGGCCGCTCGTCCGTGTGACGAGTACAGCACAGATCGCAGTCTAAAACTACACTCACAAGTAGAAAAGTCACTAGACTTGGAAGGCACGGAAGTCTCTGAAATCGCTACAGTCGGAAGTCACAGAAGTCTAAGTCGGAAGTCACAGAAGTCAAAGTCGGAAGTCGCAGAAGTCGAAGTCGGAAGTCGCTAAAGTCGGTAGTGATTATGTTGGCAAAATCGGAAAGTTACAAAAACTGACCTAGTAATAATTAAATTATTCTCCAACCGGTTCATTTGAGTAAGGTCACCTTCTTGGCTCTTGTGTGTACGCCGTGCACTCTCTTCCTGTGCGTGTACAGCGAAGCACTCTGTCTGAACTTGCAACCGCAGAATTCGCACGAGTGGCCGTGCAGACCAAATACACTCACAAATAACAAGAATCACTTAATTCGGAATTCAGAAGTCGTTGAAGTCACAGTCGGAAGTCACTTAAGTTGGCAGGCACGATGATAGGAAGTCGTTGAAGTCAAAGTAGGAAGTCGCTAAAGTTGAAAATTGCTGAAGTCGAATTCAGAAGTCGCCAAAGTCGGCAATCTCTGAGGTTGAAACTCACAAAAATCCAAAAAATTGCAATAACTGACCTAGTTACTATTATTACTAGCGGTTTCTTCCTTCACTCCAGCAGCGTCACCTTCTTAGCTCGGGTGTGTACGCTGTGCACTCTCTTCCTGTGCGTGTACAGCGAAGCGCTCTGTCGGAACGTGCAGCCGCACACTTCGCACGAGAGGGGCCGCTCGCCCGTGTGGATAAGCTCGTGCTCGCGGAGGCCTTTCTTATCCTGGAAAGAGAGGAAGTAGTCATTTTAATATTTTACAATGCATGTCCTCGAAAAGAGCGTTTTCCAAGCAGCCAAACTGTGCGGAAAGTGTCACTTTTTTCACTAGTGCTTTTTACTTTTCTGTATTTTGTTTTAATTTTAATGTCCAACAGCCCGACGCATAGAGTATTTATTATTAGAGAAAAGTTTTACAAATTAGTTAAGTACAGATTATCATTCATATAAAAGATAAAATAAAACTAATACTTCATTCAAGGCGTTTTTAATTACTCTAGATTTAGATATTGATCAATAAATTATTAATTTTATATATTCATTAAATATGTTTGGCAGAACGTATATTTTACTCGTGCCTTTTTGCGTTACGACGTGACAGCTATTTGCATATGCGCAGTAGATATGCCCGAGGAACTTTTAGTTAATCTGTGGTTATGCTGAGCGCGCTTGAATAAGCTCGCAATTTATTCATTTTTGTTTGGTTCAGATATATTTTTTTTATTTCCTCGCACAATGCATAGTAAAATGTTGTATGATACACGTACGTAAGATGATTTCCAACTCGCGTCGATTTAAATACTCACTCGCTTCGCTCGCTCGTGAATAAAAATGCCACTGATCGGCAATCACCTACCTTCCACACTTGTAGCATAAATAACTATTACAATGCATGTCCTCGAAAAGAGCGTTTTCCAAGCAGCCAAACTGTGCGGAAAGTGTCACTTTTTTTAACTAGTGCTTTTTACTTTTCTGTATTTTTTTAATTTTTAACTCCATGGTCAGGCCGACGCATAGTTTTTATTATTTGAGAAAAGTTTTACAAATTAGTTAAGTACAGATTATCATTCACATAAAAGGTAAAATAAAACGCGAAAGAGATCGCGGAATGCGATAAGGCCGCCCATTGTATATTATAGTATTAAGTTTCTTTTTTTCTTGTTTATTAAGGTGTACAATAAAGTGTATATAAATAAATAAATAAATAAAACTAATACTTCATTAAAGGCGTCTTTAATTACTCTAGATTTAGATTTTGATCAATAAATTAGTTTTAAATATTCATTAAATAATGTTTGGCAGAACGTATATTCTGCTCATGCCTTTTTGCGTTACGACGTGACAGCTATTTGCACATGCGCAGTAAGTATGCCCGAGGAACTATTAGTTAATCTGTGGATAAGCTGAGCGCACTTGAATAAGCACGCCATTTTATTTATTTCTTGCTTGGTTCAGATTTATTTTTTTATTTCTTCGCATAATGCATAGTAAAATGTTGTAAGATACACGTACGTAAGATGATTTCCGACTCGAACTTTAAACTATTTTCTCAAACATGCTTAGAAATTTGAGCATTATTTTGACAACACTCGTCGAGATAAATCGAAATTGCAATACTGGCCAAATACATGCGAGCAGCGGCCGGCAAAAGTTAAATGAAAATCCATATCTGTCGTGTCTATCGGCCAAATAAATTACATAGGAAACTCATATCTCTCGTGTTATTTAACCGTATAGTTCGGACGGGGTACATTTTGGGGCTTGACAAGCATACCTCCGCTGGCTCAGCCGCGGCTCATTTTGGACCCCAGATTTACATCATACGACATCCTAATTAATAACTTAATTATTGATTAAGATACCTAACGAATCTTATGTGGGGGCTTTAATTAAAATAGTTGGATAAAAAGCTTACATGTTAGCGCAAATATTTTTTTTAGATTAAGTGCGCAAGTTTATTAATTTACATTTGTTAAAAACAAGTGTAATAATACGATAATCGCCATTTTGATGACAGTGGTGGTCGAAGCTAAAAAACATAAAAATGCAGATTTTGGACACCCAAACTCCACGACAGGGGTAGTGGTTTGCTAATTGTTTAATTATTGGTCGAATTCATCCATATTTCAAAATAAATAATTAGTGGTAATGAAGTTATTTGTTATTCAAAGTCGAAGTTTCGCGCCAATCGTGTTTGTTTACATTTTTATTTTACACAAATATCACCCTTCCACATGTAAAATTGATTACAAATATGACAATTATGTCTCTAAATATAATAAACAACAAGAAGAAGCCCTGATTTTAACGTAATTAACAAACACCAGTCCAATAATACGTAAAATTCATTACCACTACTTTATTTTTGTTAAATTTCCAATTCGTCAAGTAGATTGTTTTTTTTTAATGTAATAGTTGTGTGGCAAAACGATTTTAGCAATCGATTTTATTTATGCTATCCACTCGATTAATGAGCGATTATCCCAAAACGATTCTTAAAAAATAAAATAAACCTGATTTAGGCATAAAATACAATTAGTACTTAAATTATTACTATTAATTATTTCTTAAAGTAATCTTAATAGATTTTTGGACATTATTTGACTACAACCAACTAAACAATTTCATCGAACCGTGGATAATTTCGCACCGAATTATCTATCCGATTCAAAATTCAAATTCGGAATGCGTTCGCTATTCAAAACTATTTTGTATAAAAATAATAATCATTGAGTCTTTTAATGTTTGATAGTCTCAGAAGTATACAGAGTGCCTAGTATATTTTTATGTAAGTTTGTAACGCAAGTGTAGATAAATTTAGTTTCGGGGAACCACCGATTTCGTGATTATTCGTTATATTGCAATGAGTGTCGTACTGGCCCAGTGGCTAAAGGCCTCGCCTTGCCTGAGGTCATGGGTTCAAATCTGGACAAATACCAATGATTTCCTTTTTCAAATTCATTAATGTACTTTCTTAGTATATTTTAGAAATCGTTGACAACGGTGAATGAAAACATCATGAAGAAACCTGGTCTTATAGTCTCAAATCGCCAACCCGCATTGAGCAAGCGTAGTGATCAATGTTCGTGCCTTCTCTGTATGAGAAGAGGCCTTTGCCTTGCAGTGGGACAGTTATAGGCTGGTATTATTATTATAATTATATATTGAATAATGAGTTGAGAGTATGGTATGGTTAGGTTTTGAATTCGGTCGGTTTGTTGTAATGTTATGAAATATATATATATGAATGTTGAGGAGCTCGTGGCTAAATAATAACAGCCGCACTGGTCGACCATCAAGGTTAAGCAACGCTTGACGAGGTTGGTCCGTGGATGGGTGACCATTTCAACATACCGAGTTTCCTCCGTGCCTCGGAAAGCACGTTAAGCCGTTGGTCCCGGATGTCATTTAAAGATCTTTGACAATCGTTACGAGTAGTCAGAAGCTTGAGATCTGACGCCAGTCTTGCCAAGGGGTACCGTGTTACCCAGTTACTGAGTTGTGGAGGTCAGATAGGCAGTCGCTTAATGTAAAACACTAGTACTCAGCTGAATCCGGTAAGACTGGAAGCCGACCCCAATATAGTTGGGAAAAGGCTAGGCAGATTGATTTGTTGTAATGTTATGAAAATTGGTTATTCTATACATACTTTTAAATGTTTATTTTTATTCGTTTTAAGAACATAAGTTTGGTTTGTATTTACATCTGCATTCCCCGAAAACTATTCATGTCAATAACCTTGTGCGTATCTTCTTGCGCGGTTCCTTTCCAAGCGAGTTATGGCATGGTTGTCAACCAACTAAGCTGAAAATCATCTAGAAGCATGAAATTTGGCAGAAAGGTTCCTCAAGTGACGTAAGTGTGCAGTAAGAAAGGCTTTTTGGAAATTGCATTGCATCCCTAAGGGGGTAAAAAGGGGTTTGAAAGTTTGTATGAAAAATCTAATTCCTTCGGCCATAATTCTTGAAACTTAGCACAAATATTATTCTAAGTAAACAATATAGGTTGCCATTATTAGTTTTTCGAAACCCCCAAATGACGATTTAGGGGATGTTGAAGTTTGTATGGAAGAATCTGATTTCTTGGGTCAATCAACATGAAACTTGGCTCAAATACCAACCTAAATAAACAATAAAGGTTTTCATTATTAGTTTTTCGAAACTACCCCCAAAAGATGATTTAGGGGGTGTTCAATTATTTTTGAAATATCGTATATTTCAAAAATAATTTAACACCCCATAAATCACATATTAAATATTTCTTTGGTTAATAAATTTGAAAATTGACATAAATACCCATCCTAAGTGAACCATAAAGGTTTTCATTATTAGTTTTACTTATCTAGTCCCAAAATACGATTTTTGGGGAGTTAAAGTGCTTTGAAGAATATTATTTCTCGGGTTAATAAATTTGAAATTTGACACAAATACCAACCTAAGGAAACAATAAAGGTGGTCATTATACATTTTTCGAAACTAACTCAAGCTAAGAATCTTACTGGACAGGGTTTCGTTTTTGACGTGGGTTTCTAGGGGAGCACTAAGGCACGATTTTGCGGCAATTCAACCTTTAAGAAAGTGAAATGGGTCAAAATTAGTTTGTATGTAAAATCAAATTCCTTGGGGATAAAGTTGATGATCAAAATTTACATAAAACATTTTGAAAACTCCCTCCCAGATTGGTTTTAGGGGTGTTAAAGTTTTTTTTGAGGCAACTCACTGCGCAATCTGACTAACATAAAATGATAAATAAAAAAGAGAAGAAAGGAGTGAATAGCATATTTAGGTTGTTCAAAACTCAGCTCTCAACGGGGCAAAAAGGGTTGATAAGTTTTTAGGGGAGGATTTTACTTTGTGGCGATAACCTAAAATGTATTATTGTTTAAGTCAAATAACGAATCGTCCCAATCCAATAAACCCACCAACCCCAAACCCAAATCCACGATACCCAGTTTTTAATAGTTTTAATAATATCTTATTTTTGGTTGCCTTTACTAACTGCATATAAGAAAATCATTTATAGGATAAACGAAATCACGCGAACGAAGTCGCGGGCGGAGTTGCTAGTCATACATAAACATACTCATATTTATACTGGTCATTCTGTATAAAACCGTCTGAAATGATCAATGTAAAACTCTCTTTTATATTAAAATGTGCGCGATAAAATATTTTGAATACCGACTGCATTCCAAATTTGAATTTTGAATTCTTTTACGTTCGGCGAATTTGGCGCGAAATTAGCCACGAATCCTATTTTTTTTTCAATTTACTGTTCTGATAACATTATGAAAGTATTTATGTATAGATATTACTATATATTATTACTATAAGTTGTTATTTTATTTTGTGCCTATAAACTAATTTTAATTTTAAAACAATACATTTTTGAAAATCACTCATTTATTTAAATGAATAATTTAAAATAATCGAAATACACTTAATCGAATAGGCTGAATGCAATTTTAATCGATAATGAGACGCGTGAATGGACAGCAAAAAAAAAACAACACCAATGAAATGTCATGTTGCAAGGTTGCATCAAAATTTTAAGCAATTTTTTTCCAGATTTTGGCTTGTTTTTTTATGAATTTTTGTATGACAAATTAGGAACATAAGGACGCAAATAAAATGAGTATATCTTTGTGTTGTCCTTTTGCATCTTTTCAGCAAGGGAAAAGGTTGTTTATGTACATATTTTGAGCAAATCTAAATTGTCTACCGTTTGGAAAGGTGTAATAATTCGTATTTTGTACACATTTTGCAGTAGACTGACGTGGTTTAACCGACCGCAACATGTAAATAAAGACATTTTTTACAAATTTACTATGTAAAATAGCTGCGTAAACTTATTTTTCTGAATAAATTCGAATGTTGAAAGTTCAAGTAAATTCCTGAATTTCATGTCGTAATTTGCAACAACCTGTCGACTCAGCTGGTATGTCATGTGTCAAAATCTTGTCGAGCAGAGTGGTTAAAAATGGAACGATCTCTTACTCCGAAACATGGCAACCAAGGAGGTAACTTATCAAAAGTTTTATTTAAATTTCGAACCGTTAGGCAGTCGCTGTAGAACATATCATTGTTTTATAAGAGCAGTGGTGGCCCAGTGGTATCGGCCGCGACTTACAAGTTATAGGTCGTGGGTTCGAGCCCAGGCAGGCGCTTTACTTTGTGTAAATTATTTCATCACCACTGCTCTCAAAACGGTGAAGGAAAACATCGTGAGGAAACCGGAATGTCCTAGAACCAACAATTCGAAGACATGTGTCATCCACCAACCCGCACTGGGCTCGCGTGGTGGATAACGGCCCATTCCCTCTCACAGAGAGGAGGCCTGTGTCCCAGCAGTGGGAACATTAATAGGCTGATGATGTGATGATGTGTGTAAAATATTGGTACTCATTCTGGCCGAAAGAAAGGATTATAGCAGGTGGTGTTCTGTACTTTTGCCTACCCCAAAGGAACAAAAGTGGGTGGGTTTTGTATTTTTGTGTTGCTGCATCCGGATAAATAGGAAATTGGATAAGAAGCAGATTGTTAGCTGTGGTAATAAACAAGTCTTACCCTGAACGCCTTACCGCACTGTTGACATATCTTGTCTCTGGCGCTTTCCTTGACGCCGTCGTGCGCGCGACGCATGTGTCTCGTGACGCAGCGGCGAGTAGCCAGCGCCTGGAAATATAAATAAGTCGTTAATGGCTTATCATTACTTCAGGTGCACCATAATTCAATCGAAAAACATCCAAAGCCAGATATTATGGCGCACTCAAGAGATGTCACATCGACCGGTACTGTGCTTTTTGTTTGTATCCACTACACACCATTTGAGATAACATTAGACATTTAAATAATATTTACAGCCCGTTCAACCGATTTTGACATCTATTGCTTTGGTGATATGACAAATGGCAGCTGTATTAAACAGTTAGTTTTGGTAACAGGTTTATGCTTTTTATGTCATCCTTATATTTACGGGATAGAACTCAAAATCGGTTGAATGGACTGTAAAAAGGGGTTGTAAAAATTTCTTATGTTATTTCAAATGGGGTATAGGTTATCGGTTTATCTTTTAAGAGAGAATAGAGTAGTGTACCATTATTTTTAATAAAAAAATATATCATTGTTTTACAAGAGTGGTGGTGGCGCAATGGTGGCCAAGTGGTAATGGCCACGAATTATAAGTTGTAGGTCGTGGTTTCAAACCCAGGTAGGTGCTTTAGTTTGTGTTAATTATTTCATCACCACTGCTGTCAAAACGGTGAAGGAGTTTTCCTTGTCGTGGGGCAACCGGCATGTCTTAGACTCCAAAATTCTAAGACATGTGACATCCACCAACTCACACTGGGTCCGCGTGGTGGATTACGGCCCGCTCTCACTCACAGAGAGGAGGCCCGCACGCACAACAGACCAAGTGGACAAACGCCTACGTGCCGCAAAGAGGGTCCATCTATATTTCTAGTCACAGAGATAAATGTAACTAGTAAACGCAAGTCCCTCCATTTGTATGAAAACCTAGCGTTCCACTTATTCACACACAATTAAAAACAAATTTACTTACCAAAGCAAGAAAACTTTTCCAATACCTCGTCAACTTTTTCTATGGTCTTTACAGCTCAATATGGCATAACTAGAATTTTTTCTAGGTTTCGTTGATAATGCTAAATAATGAAAAGCTCAAAGTAAAGCTTTTCGCGTATCTGTGTTTCTTGTTTATACCGAATATCAGCTTATTTTTAATCAGGAAACTTTTCATTTTCGCTCCCGACAATGGTATTTATTGCCTACTTTACTTCTTAATTCTGTTTTTCATCTCCAACCTAACCTTTTCCCAACTACCTTAGCATCGCTTCCAATCTAACCGGATGCACCTGAACTGAATACTATCGAATAGATAAATTCCCAGGACTAAATGTCCGTGCTACAGATTCGCTTAATATCTTCTATCAACAATACACTAGATGCCCGGTCTGTACTTCAAAAACGGGCCAAAAATATAGCCACAAATATGGTTGTGGTCTTATTTCAAATTAGTATGGTCCAATCATAGGCAACATTACGACGTTAAAAATGCCGCAATTTGCGCTCAAAAATTGTGCAAATAACCACCGTAACACCTTGATTTTGGAAGGTTTTTTTTTTTGTAAGTATATATCCGTTAAGTGTTTTTCATAATGTAAAAACAGAATTGAATAGTAAATATGAATCAATTATCAAATATTATGATTGTTTGACCAATATTTGCGTCGACAACGCGAACGCGCCAACTATTGTAACAAACATCGACTGATCTTGTAATTTAGACTTTAAAACATGCGTGTAAGCCTAAATTTGTATTGATTTATGTTGTGCTGTAAAGAAAACTTATACTTTTTTTTATTGCTTTTTGTACAGTTTTGTGAATGCAACTTTACTGCATTTAAGGTTGAATTTGCATTAATGTATATTTATTTCAACTAGAATTCTTATTCTTTATTATTCTTTCAACCTAATCACAATTGGCGTCAGTTTTAAAGATATTTTTTGTATGGGATTGTTTATATATAATGTTGATCGAAGCTTAATGTATTAAAATAAATTCACCTTCCCACAAACAGGACATTTATGCTGCGTTTTTCCCATATGTTGATAGTTCACGTGATCCCTCAGCTCTCCGCGCGACCGGTAGCCTTTGTCGCACATCGTGCACTTGTATCTGTAAGCAAAAAACAACTTTACAATGCATGTCCTCGAAAAGAGCGTTTTCCAAGCAGCCAAACTGTGCGGAAAGTGTCACCTTTTTTCACTAGTGCTTTTTACTTTTCTGTATTTTTTTAATTTTTAACTCCAACGTCAGCCCGACGCATAGAGTTTTTATTATTTGAGAAAAGGTTTAAAAATTAGTTAAGTACAGATTATCATTCATATAAAAGGTAAAATAAAGCTTATACTTCATTAAAGGCGTTTTTAATTACTATAGATTTAGATTTTGATCAATAAATTATTAATTTGAAATATTCATTAAATATGTTTGGCAGAACGTATATTTTACTAGTGACTTTTTGCGTTACGACGTGACAGCTATTTGCACATGCGCAGTAGATATGCCCGAGGAACTTTTAGTTAATCTGTGGATATGCTGAGCGCGCTTGAATAAGCCCGCCATTTTATTAGTTTTTGCATGGTTCAGATATGTTTTTTATTTCCTCGCACAATACATAGTAAAATGTTGTATGATACACGTACGTAAGATGATTTCCGACTCGTGTCGATTTATCCACTCACTCGCTTCGCTCGCTCGTGAATAAAAATGCCACTCATCGGAAATCACCTACCTTCCGCACTTGTAGCATAAATAACTATTACAATGCATGTCCTCGAAAAGAGCCTTTTCCAAGCAGCCAAACTGTGCGGAAAGTGTCACCTTTTTTCACTAGTGCTTTTTACTTTTCTGTATTTTTTTAATTCTTAACTCCAACGTCAGCCCGACGCATAGAGTTTTTATTATTTGAGAAATGTTTTACAAATTAGTTAAGTACAGATTATCATTCATATACAAGGCAAAATAAAACTAATACTTCATTAAAGGCGTTTTTAGTTACTCTAGATTTAGATTTTGATGAATAAATTAATTTGAACATGCGCAGTAGATATGCCCGAGGAACTATTAGTTAATCTGTGGATATGCAGAGCGCACTTGAATAAGCCCGCCATTTTATTAATTTCTTGCTTGGTTCAGATATTTCTTTTTATTTCCTCGCACAGTGCATAGTAAAAAGTTGTATGATACACGTACGTAAGATGATTTCCGACTCGTGTCGATATATCCACACACTCGCTTCGCTCGCTCGTGAATAAAAATGCCACTCATCGGAAATCACCTACCTTCCGCACTTGTAGCATAAATAACTATTATAGCATCAAAAATAGAGATATTTTTGTGGGACATCGAATTTCTGGACACTTTATTTTGAGTGGCAATAAAGTGCATGTGAACTGGTTCGGACAGGCCTTTTTTACTTGTGCAAGTCTATCTGAGTATCTACTTTGGCTATCTAAGTGTCTGTTTTAAGGTTACACTAGTCAACGGCACGAACTATTTGGCGGCGGAGTTAAAATATTTGATATCTCATCCGACATCACGCAGGAAAGAGATAGACGCTGTGATGAGCAGTAAAAAGCTAGATCGTGTTCGTATACACACTCATAACGCTGTGTGACGCACACATGCGCAATTTCATTGCAGAGCGCCGACAGCACGGCGGTGTGTGTGCAAAGATTACTATAATATACTTGTGTGTGGTTGCGGTGTTATTGCCGCCGCCGGTGCGGTGGCGCGTATGCAATTCATTGACAACATAAACATAAAAAATAGGTGTTAGAACTTTGGATTATTACTGTGTGTAACGTAATTAGAAGGCACTCAATTTACTTGTTGTTATGCACCTATACTTACCCGCGACTTTGCCAACTTGACAATAAGATCTTTTGCGAAAATGTGAATTTACATAGATATTGTTATTATCGACAAGTAATGTTAGATTTGACTTTTTAATTATTTTTGGCAGCGGCGACGGCAGAGCAGCGCGAGCCGCTTGCGCGCTTATTGAACCTTATGCCCTTAGTTATAAGAATGAAAAGTGTTCGAGCGTCAAGTCGGTAGATTTTACGTTGGCAGAGCGGGCGCCAGGGCTTCGCTGACTGTAGGTATCGTACCAACGCGTGCGGAAAGCTAGGCTCTATGCGCACGGGTGTAGGTCATGTCTTTATGTTTTTGTATTTTATTGCAGGTTGTGCAAATATTACAATGTGTGTTAAATAGGTATTTACTTATCTTAGCTAGTAAGCTATAACCTACAAGCGCCTCCCCGTAAGTAGGTATTTCATACCAGCCAGAGTCAGGATAACTGCTTTTTCGACAGCGCCACTTTGATGTGGGACTTGTTTTCTAGGTAATTAGGTTCATCAAATAAAAAATAATGTTATTTTGTAAATTGTTTATTGATTGTTTGTTTACAATAGCAGTTTGAAATATTCTCTTTGTTATCACAATACAATATAATAGCTTCGGGTGGCTGAGCCGAGCTTGTGAGTGTCGGCGCGCATAGTAGGTATACAAATAAAAAACCGGCCAAGTGCGAGTCGGACTCGCGCATGAAGGGTTCCGTACCATTATCGCAAAAAACATCACGTTTGTTGTATGGGAGCCCCACTTATATATTAATTTTATTCTGTTTTTAATATTTGTTGTTATAAAGAAATACATCATTTGTAAAAATTTCACCGGTTTAGCTATCACGGTTCATGAGATACAGCCTGGTGACAGACAGACGGACCGCGAAGTCTCAGTAATAGGGTACCGTTTTTACTCTTCGGGTACGGAACCCTAAAAAGAATCATCAAAATCGGTTCACATTAAAAAAGTATTGAGGTAAGTAACAAAAAAAATACAGTCAAATTGAGAACCTCCTCCTTTTTGAAGTCGGTTAAAAATTGCTTCCTTTTGTGTTTGTCCGCCGCTGAAGCCGAGCCGATATAACAGATAGGTACCTACATAATAATAAACTTTCGATATAAGTAGGCACGACTATCGAAAATCTTAAAATACCTAATCTAATTGGAATCTAATATCCTAATATATACAACAGAACTCTTCAATAAACAACGGCAAATCTCTCGGGATTGCTGTTGTTTAGGCCTTTTGATAACATAACGTCAAGCCGGTACGCTCTAAAGGGGTACGCAGATTTGTACAGTTCACCGTGAAAGATACACTCTCATTGCACCGGTTATGTTAGTTTTATGTTAGGTATTCAGGTAATCTATTCAGGCATAAATTTGGGCATTTTAGGCTCAGATTTTCTCTAATCTGAGATTATAGGTATTATTGAAATTGATCTTTATGTACCACAACTAAAAAAAAAAAAACGAAGAAACAAAAACAAGAACACCGACTTCCGGAATTAGTTATTTTTCACTTTGTAGTGTTTTTATTTGGAAGTCGGTAGTATTTTTAAAAAAAGATTTTCTAATTATAGATAAAGATAGGCAGTTTGTAATTTTAAAATTTTATAAATGCGCGTGAAACATTAGACTTACAAGTCTGTGTTTATTTAGGTATAAAAGTCATGTCAAGCGCCCTCATGAATTGTACAAACTAAATTCGATAAAAGATTCAACTTACCCATTGTTACTTGAACTACTGAAGATCACTTCACTGACGCAACAAGTTCAAATTCAAACGCCATGTAAATCAGTATGAAATCCCACGAACGCCAGGGTCAGTAAAATTTCGGACCAATTCAAAATAATCAACACAACACATAAAGGAATATCGGAATCCAAAGTACAAGCCAGGGGTCAATGTTATAAAATATTATACGAATACGTTATCGTCGATATCACAATATCAATAACATACACCGCACGCGCGTAATTACGGTGACGTATATATTATGCAGCAGACGATTGAGGCCCCTATGGGGCAGCGGGGCGCGGGCGCCGGGCGGTAGCTAAACTAGTGAGCGTGTGTGTGTGTAGGTGTATATGCGCCGCACGCGCACCCCTCCGCCCCACTGACCGGGGAGGAAATTTGTAGCGAAATGGATGATGATTTAGAACGAAAACGAGCGCGTGAAATTTTATAAACAGACCTTTGGGAGTTTGGATATCATGAAAAAACCACTGAATGTATCTGTTCAAAATAAAATTATTTGCATTGTTGAACAACTAATCTATCCCTGTATGGAGGCCGTTTTTCAATTTTCTTTCTTCTTATGGTACTTATTTGCGCTCAAAGATGCGTTAAAATTGGTGTTGAAATATGGAACTTTCGAAGCTCATAACTTTCAAGCAAATTTTTTTTTGTACTTTTTGCTTCCATACAGGACTAGATAATGATGAGACAAATTGATATCATTTTTTATTTTGAACGTACATCGTCAAATAATGGAGTAAAACCCAAACTACGTTTGTATGGAAGAATTTTTGACTAGTGCAACCTTAATGTCTTAGCAGATATGTATATGAAAGTCTACCCAGCGATCTGGATGTATATGTGATTGTCTGCCTAAGCTATCTGAGTGAATATTTGAGTGTCTACCTCAGCTTTCGAGATTCTGTTGAAGTGTCTTCCCAGCTATGAGTATCTGAGTGTCTAAGAATATACCCTAGACTGAGCTACCTGGGCTCCCCAGTTATCTGAGTGTCTGTCTGACAGTATACCCTAGCTATCTTAGTATTTGTATGACAGTATACCTCAGCTATCTTATTTTCTGTCATACAGTAAACACCAGCTATTTTAGGGTCAAGGTAGGTCAAGGTCAGGTAACAAAGTGTATCTGACAGTATATCCTAGCTATCTTAGTGTCCGTCTGACAGTATATCCCAGCTATCTTAGTGTCTGTATAGCCCAGCTATCTTTGTGCATGTTTGACAGTACATTCCAGCTGTTTAAGTGTCCGTCTCAGAGCCCAAGCTATCTGAGTGTCTGTCTGTGTATACTGTACTAACTTGTGCAAGTCTGTCTGCGCATGCGCCTGGGTGTACTTCAGGTGGTGCTCATAGGACGCTCTGCTCACGAAGCGCTTGGCACACGCGGCACAGCTGAACGTCTGTCTGTCTGTGTGTATGCGCGCGTGCACCTTGAGGAGGTCGCAGCGGATCATCTTGTGGCAGACGGGGCATTCTTCACGGGGTGGTGGGCCTTGGTGGAGTCTGCAAAATAAAGTAAGTCATCATGAATATCATTTGAAAGATGTCTACGCAAATTTTTGGCATCTCGCGTCTAGTGGATCCCCGTTAACCTTTACTCAGTGATCAGCTTAGATAAAGTACCTATAGATTAAGCCTTAAAATGAGCTTGATTGATAGGGCGAGATGGCTAATTGGAAGCTCCATGTAAATAATAAGGACAAAAGATTATTTTTTGTCTTTGTCACCGTGGCCGGTTTCTGTTGTTTGTCAAACTCTAATACAATGGCAGGTTTGACAAACAAACTCGGTTTTGTTTGATTTTCTATGATTTCGTGGTATTATGTGTTAATTGAGACAAGGAATTTGGGTTATTTATAGATAATAAGTGTCAGTGCGATGGTGGGTTGTAGTGTTCTTGTTCTTGTTGTAACACCAGAACTAACTATTGCTGTCTCATGTGCGGCCACGCCAGTGCTTAATCTATAGGTACTTTATCTAAGGTGATCAGTCTACTTTGTGGGAAGAATACCCTGGTTACGCCCGCTACAAATAATTTTAGGAACAAATACAGCCTAACAGCAAAACGGCTTAAGACGACGACATTCGCCAACGACCTTGAAAGAACAAAACGCGCACTCGTTTCACACCCGCGCGACCCAAAATTCAGTAGTTTTTTGTACTTTCTTTATAATATGACTAAAAAAAAAAGCCTCGGATCAAAATGTAGATAATTAAATTGTCTTTGAGATGGTGTCAATTTCATTAAAATACGCCTACGTTTTAGACATAACTTTACTAATTAATTACACTATGTTATCTATACAAATAAATAAAATTGAAGTGTCTGTATGTAATATCAAAATAACAACGTTTTATTGAATGCACGTCAAAGTATATACGGTACTTACAACAAATAAGCAATTTTTTAAATAATAACAAGTAACATAGGCTACGTTTGATCACGAGAAAATTCATAGTTCCGGCGGGAAACTAAAAAAAATTAAATATATTTTTTACGAGTTTGACGCGGACGAAGTCGCGGGCAACAGCTAGTATACAAAAAAAAAACTCAAAATTTTCTTAGATCAGATTATTAAAAAAACCGGCAAAGTGCGTGTCGGGCCACGCGCAGTAATAGGGTTCCGAAGTTGCAAAATAATGCGGACTAAAAAGAGGGTTTTGTTGTTGTTACATGAACATTAGAACGGTTTCAGCGGCACACAAAGTCTAAAAACGGGCCCACATAGTATTTTTTTAATCTATATTCTCGCGTTTGACCTAGCCCACATCATCGCTTACCACCAGGCGAGAACTATCTCGCCTGGTGGTAAGCTATGATGTGGTCTACGGTGAAGCACGCTTGTCTAGATGTAATTTATTCACTCTTGACTTAAACTAAATAAGGACTAACTGGTGACTGAAGAAGGAGTTATTAAATCCAACTTCGCAACTGAAGTTAGAAAAATATTATCTATTTCATCTATTTGAGTACCCCGCGGGTGCGAATTGCGAAAGGAGCCGATACGAGCGCGCGTTAGAGCCACGGGTAATGGTATAGTTCGTTCCTGGATCCTTGCGTGCACGCTCCTTGTTTATTTCTTTTTCGAAATTAGAAAAAATAGAGGAATAATATTATAAAATTAGAGGTGAATCCTCTAATCTGCGATAAGTAATTTGCTTGGAAATCGAATCTAATTTGACTTTACTTTTACGTTTTAATTACAAAACGTCGAAAATACTTCTGCACTAACACAAAATAGACTCCACCGCGCGCATGCGCCGTATGGACTACGTTCTGGTACTGCCAACGACTCCGGCCACTCCAATGCGTTATTCGAGCTTAAACATTATTAATTTAGAAATCATTATTATTAAGGATGTTATGATTTTATTTTTGTATATTTTTACATGGTTCATAAGCATATATTTACTGTATGTTTTACACATCTAACAACGTTATATAAGTAATTTTTCAATGGCATTTGTACAAAAATTTTACTGTGCCAAGTTCATTTTATCGACTATTACTCTTAAACTTGTAAAGCCTGTTATGATTTCATTTTTGTATATTTTTACATGGTTCGTAAGCATTATATTTACTCTGTTTTACACAGCTATCAACTTTATTCAAGTAATTTTTCAATGGCATTTGTACAAAATTTTTACGTTTCCAAGTACATTTTATAAGTTGGTCGACTATTACTCGTAAACTTGTAAACCCTTTTTATCCGTGATAATTTTCCTTTTAATTTCGTTATATTTACTACTGCCGTGAATTTTTTCACATAGCCAAGAGCAACCATTTCGCTGGCAGGGGGGGGGACACTTGACTCTAACATAAATTTGCAACTTAAAGCTTCATTTTACGCAAACGAATCTCTGAATCGAAAAATGGTTTTAACAAACCCATAATATTTTTGAATGGCCTATCCAACGATACCCCACACCATGGGATAGATGAGAAAAAAAAATACTTCCCCACTTTACGTCTATGGGAGGAACCCGATTTCTTTTTATTTTTCATGATTTTATGTTACCACTTTGTTGTATATACATGCCAAATTATAGCTTTCTAGTACTTAGATTCTCTGAGCTAAGCTGCGGACGGACAGGCGGACACAGCGAAACTATAGGGGTTCCTTGTTGACTTCAGAACCCTAAAAAGGGTGTACTGTAACAAATATTTTTTCCAAAAAATTACGAGTAGCCGTATAGACGTCATTGTCATTTAAAAATGGGGAATTTTTAACTGCACCTCTATTTAGAAATTTAAGCAAACAAAATATCTCCACTAATAACCTACTGCATATCAAATAAATTACTGTACTACAAATTAACTACTTGATTACCTAAACATGTTGTACTAAAAAATGTTTAAAATTCATCGAAATCTGATGGCTTTTTAGGGTTCCGTACCCAAAGGGTAAAAACGGGACCCTATTACTAAGACTTCGCGATCCGTCTGTCTGTCTGTCTGTCTGTCCGTCTGTCTCCACGCTGTATCTCATGAACCGTGATAGCTAAACAGTTGAAATTTTCACAGATGATGTATTTCTGTTGCCGCTATAACAACAAATACTAAAAACAGTATAAAGTAAATATGAAAGGGGGTCTCCCATACAACAAACGTGATATTTTTGCCGTTTTTTGCTCGATATTAATAACGGCAATAGGTAGACGCTTGAAATATTCACAGAATATTTAGTTGTATATTCTCTTAAAAAAATAATAATTATTAAATTAAAATAAAATAAATTAAGGGGGGCTCCCATACAACAAACGTGATTTTTATGCAGTGTTTTGCGATAATGGTACGGAAACGGAACCCTTCGTGTGCGAGTCTGACTCGCACTTGGCCGGTTTTTTTATCTAATTTACAGCAAAAATCTAGCTGAAACCACAGATATACGCATTTTGAAACAATATTACTCACCGTAAAACAAAAATACTGATTTGCACACAAATTATTCAATATTACAACGGAATTTCCAAAATTATTTTCTAAAACTGCATAACAAATAATGTATGTTTACATTATCAAATTACATTTCACGTATTAATTACTCATGTAGCTAAAATCCCTATCATCCAACTTTATTTCTTTTTGTTTATCTGTTTTATTGAAAAGTATATTGGCGCGCTTTTGTCGGCGGCGCACTCACCGCTCGCGCTAGTCGCATCGCGCTCACTTCTTCACGACGACACGAGTGTGAGAAAGATAGAGTGATGTGAATCCGCAGTCGAACACGGCGCGGCGCATGGGCACGTGCATTTGTTATTGTTTACAATTGTTTGCTCGAGTTTAAGTGCAAAATAAGTTAAGTAATTGTTGAACTATTATTTTTGTGCGTTGTTTTAGTGTATTAGTATTACCTATAACTTTCACGTTTTAATGGACAAGTAACATGGAGTTAGACCGATCATTATTAGAACCCAGCGGGAGTGGTACACAAAATGAAGAAAATGTTCCCGTTTATTGTTCAGATAGCGATAGCGAAGAAGAGCAGCCTTCGGCCAAAAAGAAGAGGACAAAGGGCAAAGAATATATATTTGTTAAGAAATTCACAAATTCTGAGGAAGCCGAGAGTTTTGTGAAAGCTGAAAATACGTGGTCCCTCAAAGTTTCGCACGACACAGAAGAAGGTAACAAAAAGTTTTATCGTTGTAACAAAGTCAAATTTCGAGGACCTCAGTGTGCAGCAATTATTTATTTGCTTTTTGAAGCAGACTCTAGTGAAGTGTTACTTTATCGAACCGACTCTGATCATGACCATGAATTTATTGCCACACAAACACGGCACGGAATATGTCAGGAGACAAAAGAAGAGATTAATAAACTTTTTGCTCTTCACTTGAAACCTAAGGCTATATTAAACAGTTTGAGAAAAATTCAAGGGATCACAGTGCCCTCAAAGAAACAACTGAACAATTATTTGTCTGACCGCCGTCGAGCAATTTACGGATCACCTACAATTAGTCTCGGAGAGCTACAGGCTTGGTTAATAGAAAATTCTGAGGTACCTGATGAGGAACATAAACCCTATGTCATTTGCTACCATGTGTACGAGAGCGAAACTCCGACTTTTCGATTTGCAATCTCCACAAAGTCTCTGCTAAAGTTAACTACATTGGCCACAAACATTCACGCGGATGCTACATACAAACTAATTTGGCAAGGTTTTCCTGTACTATTAGTCGGTACTACGGATAAAACTAAGAAGTTTCATCCTCTTTGTTTGGCCGTTTCTACATCTGAACGAAAACAAGATTTCCAGATGTTATTTGAGGCTATTCGCAACAGCGCTTTGTCCCTTTACACACACTCTTTACAACCAAACGCATTAATTTGCGACGCGGCTATGAGCATAAAAAATGCGTTTAAAGAAGTATTTGGTGAAGAACCTACTGTAAAAATGTGCTGGGCCCATGCAAAGAAAAACATTATGAACAATGTAGAAAGACTAGTAAACAAAAAAAAGCAGAAGACTTTATTACAGGATATTGATATGTTACACTCTGCTACATCTCCAGATCTGTTTAAGTCTGCATTAGCAGCATTTCTGATAAAATATGCCGACCAAAAAGACTTCATAACTTACTTCAACAAAGAGTGGGTATGTCAAAATCCAAATTGGTATCTTGGCTCTTCAAAAGGATCTCCTGTTACAAATAATGCGCTTGAATCATTTAACAGATCTATCAAAGATTGCCACACTCTGCGAGAACGCTTACCATTATCCAGATTTTTGGTTGTTGTGTTAGCTATGGTTAAAGAATGGTCAGGAACCTACCAGTTGGCATCATTTTCAAATTCGCCTTCCATCGAGCTCAAAGACTGGACTGCAGGTTACCAATGGGCGAAGTCAGACCGAAAAGTAGTGGTCTTAAAGGCAGATTCCATAAAAAAGACCTACTTGATTGCAAGTTCAGGAGCATCAACCGTTCAGTTTGGGCAGGACTGGAGTTCTTTCGATGAATACAAACAAGTTGCTTTCGCATATTGGACGGTTGTATTGCCCATGAACAAAGATGAATGGAAAACTGGTGAGTGTAATTGTCCGCAGTTTTTCAAACACTACATTTGCAAACATATCACCGGACTTGCTATCAGGTTGAAATATGTCACACCACCTGTAGAAGCAAAAAACATACCTATCGGCATAAAGCGAAAACGCGGACGTCCAACAAAAGCAAGACCTGCCTTAATCATACAATAAAAAGATTTATAGGTGATCGATTAAAAAAAAATTATGTTTAAATATGTTTTGCAATGATTAGTGTATATTAAGATTACACTTTGCTGATTTTTTGTGAACTTTAATTACATAAATATGACTGATTAACTGGTGTTTCATTTAGAATAACCCATGTTCTTAAAAGTTTAATAGGTGATGGATTCCAAAAAAAATGATTCAATATTTTGTTGCACTCGAAGAATTATTAGATTTACTTTTAGTTAACAGATAGTCATTCAGTAAAACAGTTAAGCTTTAAAGATCTAACAGTAAAGTATAATTTATTCATTTGATGAGCAAATTTAGTGTGCGATTCAGTATTTTTGGTGGTAATTTCGAATATTTTGATTGAAAAAAGGGAATTTACAGTTAAAGTATTAAATACCACCCTTTAAAAATCAGCTACTCAGGGGTATAGTTCTCGCCAAACTCCTTGGCCGCCCTGAAGTTGGCTACAATGGCTGCGCAGTAATAAATCTCACACAAAAACAGCACCGTTTCGTGCGTCGCGCATCCGACTTTATCTGCACCTTAAATAGTGGAAGAAGATTTTATTAAAGAATCTACCTTTACATAGTTCGACACGTGGCTTCACTGCGTAACGAACTTAAGCATGACTAATATCTTCTCCAACTATTATATTGCTATTAAGCTGTATTTAAGATTGACGGCAGTGGTGGCCCAGTGGTATCAGCCGCGACTTTCAAGTTTTAGGTCGTGGGTTCGAACCCAGGCAGGCGCTTTACATTGTATAAATTTTTTCATCACCACTGCTCTCAAAACGGTGAAGGAAAACATCGTGAGGAAACCGGCATGTCCTAGAACCAAAATTATGAAGACATGTGATATCCACCAACCCGCACTGGGCCCGCGTGGTGGCTTACGGCCCATTCCCTCTCACAGAAAGGAGGCCTGTGTCCCAGCAGTGGGAACATTAATAGGCTGATGATGTGAAGCTGTATTTGTTCCTAAAATTATCTGTAGAGTAAGCGAAGTTGCGCTGCCTAGAAGCACAGATAATATAATACTAGCATACAGATGCCTCATCCCATACAAAGAAACCGTGCCGACGTAACTAGCGTTTTTCGACAACTTAATCTGCCAATTTTTTGTAAATCGAACGCGTTGGGTTCTGTTTCACGGTGATAGATAGATGGTGTTAGCAGCGACTTGCAAGTAAAAGGGTTTACTAGGTTCGTGAATATTTTTTTAGTGTAGTTTAATAGTGAAGGTTTGTTTTCTAGTATTTATTTGCACGTTTTTACAGTTTTTTTTTGCACCAAAATGTGTTAAAATGCAAACTAACAATCGAGTGGAATGCCTCAGAAATTTAAAAATGCGCCATCTATTGGCATCAATTTTAAATGATCCGTCTAATAATTTTTGAAATGTGAATTAAGAGCCCGATGTCCCATAATTTTGTACTTAGGAGAGTTGATTAAACAAGAACATACAATTTTTGTATTCAATTCCAGAAAATGTTAATTTTACACACATTCAATAACAGATGGAGGTGCATATCGCGCCATCTAGTGAGATTTATTTGAACCAAATTTTCTTTCTTAGCAATGAAACCCCGTGCTAGAAGTAACAAAATTCACTCGAGACTTGAAGATAAACAAGTTTTAAAACACAAGAGTTTAACAAATTGTTATATAACTCCTACAATATGCACAATACCCTAATTTAAAACATTATTAAAAATCAATTATTATACATACTCACTGCTCATGCCTCGTAAGGTTATTCTTGAATGCGAATCTTTTGCCGCAGGTCGCACACTTGTAACCCTCTCTGTGGTGACGTTGCACGTGCTTCCATCTTTGATTCTTGTTGCTGTAACCAACATAACTCTATTAGATTACCTTTCCTATGCCCAGCACTGGCCAAAAAACGGCAAAAAAATCACGTTTGTTGTATGAGAGCACCACTCAAATATTTATTTTATTCTGTTATTAGTATTTGTTGTTATAGCGGCAACAGAAATACATCATCTGTAAAAATTTCAACTGTCTAGCTATCACGATTCATGAGATACAGTCTGGTGACGGACAGACAGACGGATTGTGGAGTTTTAGCAATAGTGTCCCATTTCTACGGTACGGGTACGGAACCCTAAAAAAAAGATAGACACAGACTGATTAAGAGAGACATTGCGTCTTATCATATGCAAGGATACTCACTCAAAATATTTATTACATTCAGTGCAGAGGTATCCGTAGGGAGTTTTCTTGTCTAGCAAGGAGGTTTTTCGACGAGGTTTGGAACCAGAGTTCAAATCTTCTGTAGGTTTGTGCCGAGTCTGTAAAGAAAGAATTGTTTTGTGGAGACTTAGAGTTGAGATGTTTGATGAATGTTTTGTAGGGGTGTAAATTTGAATTTAATTTTTTTTTGTTTTTTTTTATAAATTAAGACAAAAAGGTGAGAGATTGAGCTGCTCCAATAAATTTTTATTTTTTGTAACCTAAATTTTGTTTTCTCAAAAGACCATTTCAGACACCAATCTACATGATCTAACCAAGATTTTGTCTGGACTTTAAAAGAGACTGACCTCTGAGTTTGTTTCGGCCTTTCTTCTCAGAGTATTCAGATAGGAAACGCCGACCTCATCTAGTTTTAAAAACTATGATCGACATGTAAAAGTGTTTGTACAAACCAACTTACAGAAATAAAATCATTTATCATTTATGGCACACCCACATTTCACCAGCTATGTTTTTATTGGATACTAGCTTTCTGACGTGGCTTTGTTCCAGTTGCTTAAGGATCATTCATTTTTGGGGATAGAATGGAGTAGCCTATGACAAAAAATGGAGTAAAATTACGATCAATGATTGTAATTTGAGCTTTTCATTTAGCATTATCGGCACCGGAAATCCACCGAAATCTAGATAATTGCCTTTTTATTTATTTATTTATTTATTTATTATATACTTTATTGTACACCATAAGTTACATTTATAAAGGACACTTAAAACTAAAAACACATACAATGGGCGGCCTTATCGCATTCCGCGATCTCTTCCAGGCAACCTGGTATGGACAGTAATTGCTGGACACGAAGTGGGGCTGTTATTGGTGTGACAATACTAGTGTTACAAAAATTATATTATAAAAGATATGCAGATACATAATATATATGCTGTTTAATATATACATAAATACATACATACTAAAATATAAAGGCAATAAATAAAATGATGACAATTAATTCATAATCACAGCGACAGGTAATGCTCCCTCACGAGCCTTTTGAAGACAGGCAACGATTGGGCGCGTTTGATTGAGTCTGGCAACGCATTCCACAGACGAGTAGCCTGGACAGTAAAGGATTTATCCAGAAAACTCGTGGAATGCATTGGCATTTGAAGTCGTAAGTTATCCGATGACCTAAGAAATTTTGAGTGGGAAGCGCATTTTTATGCCATATCACGGGATCTCATTGCTAAGAAAGAAAATTTGGTTTAGATAAATCTCACTAGATGGCGCGATATGCTCCTCCATCTGTTATTGAATGTGTGTAAAATTAACATTTTCTGGAATTGAACACAAAAATTGTATGTTCTTGTTTAATCAACTCTCCTAAGTACAAAATTATGGAATATTGGGCTCTTAATTCACATTTCAAAGATTATTAGACGAATCATTTAAAATTGATGCTAATAGATGGCGCATTTTTAAATTTCTGAGGCATTCCACTCGATTGTTAAAGTTTGCATTTTAACACATTTTGGTGCAAAAAAAACTGTAAAAATGTGCAAATAAATACTAGAAAACAAACCTTCACTGTATTTAAAGAAAAAAATATTCACGAACCTAGTAAACCCTTTTACTTGCAAGTCGCTGCTAACACCATCTATCTATCACCGTGAAACAGAACCGAATGCGTTCAATGTACAAAAAATTGCCAGAATAAGCAGTCGAAAAACGCTAGTTACATCGGCACGGTTTCTTTGTATGGGATGAGGTATCTGTATGCTAGTAATATATTATCTGTGGCCATATTGAACTGTAAAGACTGTATAGAAAAAGTCGGCCGAGGTATTGGAAATGTATTCTTTCATTGGTAAGTAAATTTGTTTTTAAATTGTGTGAGAAAAGTGGCACGCTTGGATTTCATACAGATGGAGGGACTTGCGTTATCTAGTTAGATTTATGTCTGTGGTCACAGGATATTTATTTTGGACTTTATTTTAAGGTACTCAATGTTGATATTTGTTTGGCAAATGTGACTTTACACTTCAAGATATTTTATAAACTCAAAACTACCCACCTTTTTTCTCTTGCCAGGTAAAGCCATATTCTTCAAAGCATGTTCACTCCTCAAATGTGTTAACATATCATTTACACTATAGGCTGTGTACACACAGAACTGACATACGTGTCTATGGTAGTGTGCTTCTCTATGCTTATGGTATGATGTTATGTGTGTGTATACTAGGCATATGTCGCATTGGAGATGGTCTGGTTTCTAGAAATAAAGAAAATAAGAATCAGTACTATTGCCATGGGAAAGAATATAACAAAAAAATCTATACAAATAAATAAAATTGAAGTGTCTGTATGTAATATCGAAATAGCAACGTTTTATTGAATGCACGTGAAAGTATATACGGTACTAACAACAAATAAGCAATTTTTAAGATTTTTTGCTGTCTGTCTGTTTGTTCCGGGTAATCTCCGAAACGGCTGGACCGATTTTGACGGGACTTTCACTGGTAGATAGCTGAGGTAATAACGAGTAACATAGGCTACGTTTGATGACGAGAAAATTCATAGTTCCGGCGGGAAACTAAAAAAATAAATATATACCTTTTACGAGTTTGACGCGGACGAAGTCGCGAGCAACAGCTAGTATCAAGCATAAATTCCCTGAATTATTTAAGTCTCATGTATATTTCTCGGCCAACTTCTTGGCCGTCCTGAAGTTGGCTACAATCGCTGCACAGTAGTAAATCTCATACAAAAATAGAACTTGAACTTCAGGACGGCCCAGAAGTTTGGAGAGAACTATAATTGGGAGCGAGTCTATTGCTAGTAACCAGGCTCAAATCCAGAATCAGAGCTACTACTAAGATGTTACAGATGGAAAACCCAATAATTTGCTCAGTTTTGGAATTGAACGCAAGTCTATGCTTAGCAATTGCACCAGGCCTCCTTCTTTCGAACGTACTTACAACTATTAACGCCTAAAATTTCGCGCGGACCCGGCACCGCTCCGCTTGTCGCGCAGGTCCTAATTCGGCAGCCTCGCAAGAAACGAGCCGTCACGGATTCAACCCTACCGTCATGGATATTGAGCTCAAAATTGTGTACTTGATCTCGGAGAGTGAAAAATCTCTTCTGTAGTAACTTCTCTAATCAGTGGTTGCACTTGTAACCTTAGTCCAATGGGGCAATTATAGATTCTTTATTGTAGCACTCAGGGAATGCAAGGCAGGGTTGATAAAAATCACGATTTATTTTAAAAAATCAAAAATATCGGATTTATTTGATTTAAATCGGATTCTTTTGATTTTTTTACTTTCTGATCTTTTTTAATTTGGAAGTCAGTTATTTATTTAAAAAAAAAACACAACATAATATTTGGTTATTTTAATTATAAATAAAATTAACAAAAAAAAACATAAATATTACTTTAAAAAAATATTATGAAATTATTAAAAAGTTCTTCTCAAATCCAATATTTTTTTAATCACAATTTTTTGTCATATTTATCAAATATGAACAAGGAAAATAAAATAGACTTTTAATTAATAAGGACATACAGCCATTTGGGTTTTACCGGATAGATATTTTTATTAGCCTTATATTTTTTTCGAATTTATATCTTAATATATATAAATCTCGTGTCACAATGTTTGTCCTCAATGGACTCCTAAACCACTTAACCGATTATAATAAAATTCGCACACCATGTGCAGTTCGATCCAACTTGAGAGATAGGGTAGGGTAGGGTAGGGTAGGGTAGGGTAGGGTAGGTAGGGTAGGTAGGGTAGGTAGGGTAGGTAGGGTAGGTAGGGTAGGTAGGGTAGGTAGGGTAGGTAGGGTAGGTAGGGTAGGTAGGGTAGGTAGGGTAGGTAGGGTAGGTAGGGTAGGTAGGGTAGGTAGGGTAGGTAGGGTAGGTAGGGTAGGTAGGGTAGGTAGGGTAGGTAGGGTAGGTAGGGTAGGTAGGGTAGGGTAGGTAGGTTAGGGTAGGTAGGGTAGGTAGGGTAGGGTAGGGTAGGGTAGGTAGGGTAGGTAGGGTAGGTAGGGTAGGTAGGGTAGGTAGGGTAGGTAGGGTAGGTAGGGTAGGTAGGGTAGGGTAGGGTAGGTAGTTAGGGTAGGGTAGGTAGGGTAGGTAGGGTAGGTAGGGTAGGGTAGGGTAGGGTAGGGTAGGGTAGGGTAGGTAGGGTAGGGTAGGGTAGGTAATTAGGGTAGGTAGGGTAGATGAATGTTTGGTGTTTTTATGGCAAAACAAAGTTTGCCGGGTCAGCTAGTATAATATATATTTTATTTTTTTAAAAGGAAGACTAATTTGGCTGCTTTCTCGGTGCCTAATCTATTTCTTATTTTGCTGGGCACCAAAGTCATAATTTTTGGCTTATTTGGTCGCAGTAAAAGAGTATTGATTTAAATCACTGATTTTTTTTTTAAAATCATTTGATTTTAATCGCGATTTAAATCACTGATTTAAATCAAGTGATTTAAATCATATCAACCCTGATGCAAGGATAATGTCATATCAGTTTAAACTAAATAACTTCTAATAGGAGCAGAGGTAACGGCCCCGACTTACGATCCGTAAGTTCAAACCCAGGCAGGCGCTTTACTTTGTGAAAATTATTTCAACACCACTGCTCTTAAATGGTGAAGGAAAACATCATGAGGAAACCGGAATATCCTAGACCCAAAAATTCAGACATTTGTGTCCTCCACCAACCCGCACTGGGCCCGCGTAGTGGATTAAGGCCCATTACCTCTCTCACAGAGAGGATGCCTGTATCCCAAAAGTGGGAAGATAATAAGTCTGATGATGATGAACTTCTAATAAACTCACCTCAACATGTAAAGAAGAATTATGCTCATCCAATTCTTCTTGACTTCCAAACACTTCAATACAGCTATCACATTTAAATTGCGCTTCTACAAAACTAACTTCAATTTTCTTATTACACCTAATTTCTTCTAATTCACTCTCAGTTACCAAAACAGTAGAAAAATAACTCTTCTTCTTTTTCTTTCTTTTCTTTTTTATGTACAATACATCCTCTTTACACTCTATGGTATCTTTTGACAGTTCCTCTTTATAGTCTGTCGTATCTTTCGAGTTTGACAGTTCCTCTTTGCAGTCTATGGTTGGTATGACTACCTCTGTTTCGTTGTCTGAGAGCCAGTTGCTGTGGAGTTCTGAGAGAGGTATGTCCTCTTCACTTTCGCTTTTTATGTCTGTTGTTAGACCACAGTCTATGAAATTGTCTGTTAAGGAAATGTTTGATTCTGAGATTATTTTTTGACAGGTAGTCTTGTGATGGGTTGTTAGGCGGGATAGGCTGGTTGGTTGAATCTGGAAATTTATAAAGTTTATTACTTCAGTGGGTGGAAAGGCTTACTCTCCTGATAAGTGTTGAGTTAATAGGTAGCAACTTATTCTCAACTATCTTTTATTGACCATCAATCCATTTCAAACAGTCATCATCTGTGTTCCACAGCAGCTCAAGTTCATAGACATGACAATGAAGCTCAGCTGAGCTATTTTAATACTACTAAAGTTGAAAATTATACTAATGGAAAAATAAACCCGGTATAAAAAGTATCCTATGTGCAATTCCTGACTATAATCTATCTCTATGTCAAATTTCATCCAGATCCGTCCAGCCGTTTGAGCATGAAGAAGTAACCAACATACAAACACACACACATTCACAAACTTTGTGTCTCAGTTTTTATCAGCCCAGTCTAAACTATGTGAACATGCATCATTATCATCTGCCTAGGCTTATCCCAAATATGTTATGGCTTCAGTTTAAGTGGATGCAGTACAATGCCAGTGATTGATACATGGAGACTGCCTGTCTGATCTCCATAACCCCTTGCTGGGTAACATCACAGATAATATTATACTAGCATACAGATGCCTCATCCCATGCAAAGAAACCGTGCCGACGTAACTATACTCCATTCGAAATAACATTAGAAATTTTTACAACCCTTTTTACAGTCCGTTCAACCGATTTTGATTTCTATCCCGTAAACATAAGGATGACATGAAAAGTATAAACCTGTTACCAAAACCAACTGTATACTACAACTACCATTTGTCGTATCACCAACATAATAGAAATCAAAATCAGTTGAACGGGCTGTAAAATGGGCTTATTTAAATGTCTAATGTTATTTCAAATGGAGTCCAGCGTTTTCCGTCTGATTCGTGTTCGGTTTCGTTCCACGGCTATAGATGGTGTAAGCAGCGATTTGCATGTAAAGGGGTTTTCTCGGTTAGTGACTATTTCTTTATTTATACAGTAACGATTTGTTTTATAGTATTTTTTGCACGTTTTTACAGTTTCATTGTACCAAAATGTGCTACAATACAAATAAAAAAAATCAAGTTGCATGCCTCAGAAATTTAAAACCGCGCCATCTATTGAAATCAGTTTAAAATGATTCAAATGATATTTGAAATGTCAATTATGAGCCCAATATTCTATAATTTTATGCTTAGGAGAGTTGATTAATGATTACAAAAGAACATACGATTTTATGATCAATTCTAGAAAATGTTAATTTTACACACAATTCTATAATAAAACGATGCATACCGCGCCATCTAGTGACATTTATGTGAACCAAACTTTCTTTGTAAGCGCTGGGACCCCGTGGTAACATAATACACCTCAATAAGAGTGATTGTCGTGTTTTTGGGCTTTGGATAAGTAAATAAACTTACATCTCATAAAGTAGGTATAGACCATTGGTTCCCAAACTATGGTATTGGTGGTCCACATGAGTTAAAATATGATCCGCAAAAGGTTCCTAATTTCAACCGATTTTGGGTTTTATTTTTTTAAAGGTTTATATTTTTTTTATTTTTTTTTATGCTTTTACCGATTGTTTTGTGAATGTGTGAACATTGTAGGCCTTATAGATTTCTAGATGCTTGATAACATTTGATAACTTTATATCTCGTTTTAGTTTTTATTTTTAGTTTCTACATTTTATTGTCGGGCATACGTTGTCCGCCCATATCTAAGTAATGCTGTAACATAGAAATATTGTAAAAACAAACCATATTTTTAAAAGAGTAACCATGGAGTTTCTTGCAGGTTCTTCTCCATAGGAAACGACCAACCCGAACCGTGCCTCTTTTGTCTACGTTTTATAAGTGCCCATGTAGGTATAATATGTAAAAAATATGTAAAATAAAAAATATTGATTTTGATTTTGAACCTATTCAACTCAAAATTCTACAAGTTTTGAATTATGTTTATTTTCTACACAACCAGTTATAGTCGTGACAATCTAAGAAGTCTGATTTGACAAGTATAAAAATACTTAATAATAATTAAACTTGATACTTACGAAAGACACTCATTGTTAAAGTGTATGGGTAACATAGTAAATAATTATGATTATGAATTTGATTATTCTATTTCTTATGTACAAAGTTATTGTGGCATGTAAAATGAAAAACATCATCTGACTTCTCAGACTGTCACGATTTCTAATACTGGTCTAATCATAAATGTAATCAAAGTAGTCCCCAGGTCAAAAAAAAACACGTTTGTTGTATGGGAGCCCCACTTAAAAATTTATTTTACTCTGTTTTTAGTATTCAACTGTCTAGCTATCACGGTTCATGAGATACAGCCTGGTGACAGACAGACGGACTGTGGAGTCTTAGTAATAGGGTCCCGTTTTTAAGCTTTGGGTATGGAACCCTAAAAAGGTTAGGAAACTACTCAATATATAACATACTCACATGAGTTCTTCCATCAGCAATACTGGTCAGCTCTTTCTGTGCAGCACAGGCCTGCTTCCTGAACCGTGTGATCCTGCACATAACAGCTCTGCACTCCCAGCATATGAAGAGACTTGCAGTGTCCTTGTAGAAACCTTCCTGTAATGAGAAGAGCAGTTTGTGAGTTTGGACAGACAAACTGATGCACAGATTCTAATTTTGTTGCATTGGCTAGGATAGGATAGATGGACCCCTTTTCCGCACTTCGATTCGCATTAGGTCCGTTGTGCGTGCAGACCTCCTATCTGTGAGAGGGAATGGGCCATAATCCACCAAGTGGGTTTTCATGTTAGTGGATGTCACATATCTTCGAATTTTTGTTTCTAAGACATGCCGGTTTCCTCACGATGTTTTCCTTCACCGTTTTGAGAGCAGTGGTGATGAAATAATTTACACAAAGTAAAGTGCCTGCCTGGGTTCGAACCCACGACCTACAACTTGTAAGTCGCAGCCGTTACCGCTGCTCTCGTTGCATTGGCTAATATCAGGATATAATTGGGACAGTGCTAATGAGCGTACAGAAGTTAAGTTTATTTTTAGTTACCACCAAGATCATTAGTGCATGCTGTAAAATATTTTACGAAACTATAGCGACTCTGCTTAAAGCAACATACAAATACCCATTACAAAAAAGTTTAAGTCCTGTCATAACAGCATTTGAACGGACTCTTCAATTTTAATTGACCGTATTATAAATACGACTCAACTTCAGAGGCATTTCAAGCAATGATAATTTGCAAGGCGAATGGTGGGCACACGGAAGAACTATTGTACAACCCAAAATCTGGACGATGAGCATTGAATGAGTTATTGTGATGTATGTGCAACAGCTTGTTAACATCTATCTATATATAAAAATGTATCAATCTATATATTTAAAAAAATTAATCCCTATTTCCCTTGGTCACGTCATAACTCAAGAACGGCTTTACCAATTTCAATAATCATTTTTGTTTACTTTTCTGTAGAAGGTGCTTACGGAGTGAAAATTTAAGAAAAAAAAAATTGGTAGTAAGGTATTGTGTCAAGTGACCAACCAATCGCGCGCTCGGAACGGTGCTAAACGTTCCCCATGTCCCGCTTGGTAACCAAAGAGACCTAAAAAATTATTTGTGTGCATGTAACGACTGATGCCAAGTCGTGGCGACAACTATAGGTAGGTAGGGTAGATAAGGTAGGGAAGGTAGCATAGGGAAGGGAAGGGAAGGTATGGTAGGGTAGGGTAGGGTAGGCAGTTGACAGGAACGAAGCCGCGCAAAGCTAAAATACTTTTATTTAATTAATTTTCTATCACTTTGAAGGTACTTAATTAAAATATCTACGTGTTTGCAGACTTGCAATATTTTTGTTGTATTCGCAACTAGTCAAGATTACACTATAAATAAAATAATTATAGCGTCCTTAACTTCAACTGCTTAGTTCTTGTTCTTATTATACTTCACTAAAACTGCTTAGAAATTAAACATAGTGAAACGCCGATATTTTTTCAAAGTGTAGGTACCTACTTTTTGGTAAGTAAAATTATTTTAAACAAACTAAGTTTAACTTATATACTATGGCTATTTAAACTATTAAATTGTTACAATAAAAGTAATAAATAATGTATAATTACCCTATAAGCCTCAGAATCAAACGATAGGAGCAAATATAAATTATTAACGCCATCAGGAAGTCTGCAAAGTTGAAACAACTTTCTGTCCCGACTTAAGCACGTACAACACAGCTTCTTTAACTCTTCTTCGGGACAATCATCCATTTTAATAAAACTTCTTCGTTTAAAACATTAAATTAGTGTTTATTTACAATATTTACTCTGCGCGGCGCCCGCCCTCACTTGCTTATTTTTCTTTTTTCCATGTTTTTTATTTTTTTCTGTGATAGGTAAAATAGGTGTTGCTAGTGCTAAAATTCTAATATAAAATTCCGTGATTCTGTCAAACTGGTTTACACAAATATATTTTCATCAAAAATATAGCAAAATAATGATTAGTTTTTTGAAAACGATTATTTGCCTTTAATCTTGAAAATAATCAGTGTTGTTTTAAAGATGTTTTGTAGGATCGTCCATAATTCATTATCTAGCCTTGTGTCTATGGAATAGTTACCCAATCAAATTTTTACCCATAAAATTGGGAAGATATTTTCATAAATTATTATCTAATATAGAATTGTGGAAAAGTTTGGTAGTTTAGCATATTAATCCAGTAGTTCAAATTAAATAATTTACTTATTTATCTAAACAAATAAAAGCATTCTTAGTATGGTTGAATTTTCAGGGAAATTGTAAATTAATGCTGTCATCATGAGATCTAAAATTGAAAACAAAACAAATTTGTCTATGATAAATAATGGCCTATGGCTACCGTATTTGATAATTTATTGTTTCTATTGTGTATTTACTTGATAATAAACACAAAATAATGTACTTCCATTAACAACTAACGACGCAATTAAGCGACACATTCATGAAGGACGCACATCTTGCGAAAATCATAAATTACTTATAACAAAAATGAATATAAATGTCAATGTTTACGAAGTGCCTGTTGTGAGTGCTGTTATTATGCACCAGAATGGGCCTCCAGACCTGCAGAATCATGTCCAGCAACACCAACAACAACAACAACAACAGCAACAACAGCAGCAGCAGCAGCCTCAACAGCAGGTAAACACACATCAGCAAGAGCCTGCGCCAACAATGCCAGCAATACTTGAGCGAAAACCCAAACTCGAGAAAATGGAAAAGAAGAAAAAGGAAGCGATCGAGGGCCAAGCCCGAGAGATTATTTTTAAGGTAATAAAGTTCTTTGAGAGCGAAAAACAAAACCGAGGCTACGCATACCCAGTGGAAAACGTTGTTAAAAGAGCGTGCGCCGCTACAGGCTTATCAGAAAGCACTATAAAAAGAATAAAGAGAGACGGACTACGTGCCGAAGCGACACAAACAAAAATCGCTGGCCCAAAGAAAAAACGCGTAAGAAAAACGAAAGTACAGCTAGACTACTTCCAGTTATGTGCTCTAAGAGGCATCGTGAACAGCTACTCAGTCAGAAAAGAGGTTCCAACGCTTGGAAAAATTTTAGCAGCTGCGAAACATGAGTTAAACTACCGTGGAGGTAAAGAATCTCTAAGACTAATATTGTTGAATAAACTCGGTATTAAGTTTAAGAAGTGCGAGAAGAAGAATAAGAAGCCGAAGGAGGAACCGGAACAACCGCAAATGCCTCCGCCTCAACCTCAGCCGCAGCAGCTACAAAATATTATGCAGCATCCGCAGATGCACCAGGTGATGAAGCCGACGATGAACGACAACCAGTGTGTATATACTACGATGATGCCGCAGCACGTTCCACCAGTGTCGTATTGAACTAGATAAGGACCTAATATATCAAAGATATTTCTATTACGTATATGTTGGAACGAGACTGGGTATGTATATTGTTTTGTGGTACCGTTTTATTTACTGATTTTATTATGCAATTGAGGTAGATTTGTGGCTACCGGTATATTATGATGATAGCTTATGAACCGACTTTCAAAACAGGTGGCTGTTCCATTTGTAAATCATACAGTTTGACTTCATGTCGATGGTAACAAAAACAACTTGGCTTGGCAATCTTAATGGTGTCTTATTGGCTTTTCTATTATTTTGTAACTCCTTACTATACTCCATTTGAAATAACATTACACATTTAAATAATCCCTTTTTGCAGCCCGTTCAACCAATTTCGAGTTCTATTCTGTAAACATAAGGATAATATAAAAAGCATACAGCTGTTATGAAAACTATTTTATTATAGTCATATCACTCGTATTGCTAATGCAATAGAAGTCAAAATTGCATGGATGGGCTGTAAAGAGAGATTATTTAAAAGTTTAATGTTATTTTAAATAGAGTATAGGTCAGTTCAAGGTCATAGAATAATCATTTAGGGTAACCATAACCAAGTGAACAGTTGACTGAACAAGTTCATATTTTGTGGTTGCAGTATAAGGCATTTTTCTGCGTTTAATTGCAGGCTGTTATGGTCAGAATACACTTCTGAATAAAAATAAACTAGTACACTATCTGTACAATTCAAATTGTTGGGGTGCTGGCACTCCTTTCCAAACAATATTGATAGTTTGTTGAACAAACATTTGTCAAGTCCGAAGTAGCAACGTAACCAATAAAATTTGAGTTACTGTTGTGCCAGCCACATGAAGAAGATCAAAGCAAAGCGGTCAAAGCACATTAAAACAGAATTGTATTTGAATATTGACTCTTATCTCCACAACGTAAAGTCGAGTCTAAGTAACCCGTCAAGTTCTGTAGGTTGAGCGCGAATTTGCTTGTCATTCATTGAAAGTCTTCTGTTTGTGCATTATGTGGTGGAGATACAGGTCAATGTGCTATGTACATTTTAAGCCTGATGTGTTGCTTCGCTTCAATTCTTGAGTGTGCTTTGTTCTTTATGTACATCAAAGTTATTGGCAAAGAACTATTGTCTGTTATACCTTTTATGATTACTTTTTGTGCCTTTTTGTAGCAGCAGTGAAGGCAATCAATTAAACTTTCTATAATATTATAAGTTAACCCAGTAAGATGCTGGAGGGATCTTGACCGTACTTCCGGAATTTTCCTGATAGCCGTGGTATACCTCTCCACTCTTCAAGAACCTCCAGATATGTTGCCCCCCTTGGCGCTTCGTCACTTAAGTGCAAGCGACCCTTTATGGGGGCCCATTAATTGAGTGTGCCAGTCACCCCCTGCCATTTTTTAACGTGTAGTTCAACAGTGGTCAGGTAGGGGCCAGTAGTCCTCCTATAGTTTTAGGCAATCAATCCACTAAACCTACCAAACCCATAGCTCAATGCATTTTTCTCCATATTTTGCAATAGTCCTGAACCAACCGAGGACTGCCCTTGGGTGCACTTGCATAGTGCATACAGCGATATTCGTTGGTTGGTGTCACATTTTCTGATACATGTCTAACAAGGCTTCTGCGAGTTGGCTTCGGTCGGCCCCTCGCACGCCTTTCAAAGAACCGCAGGGTCCAGAGATTATCAAATTCAAAAATAAAGATTTTTAAGGTTGGATGTTTGTTACTCTTTCACATAATGACGGATTTTTATTAAATTTTTTTAGCAATATAGTTTATTCATCTGAATAATTTATAAATATATTGTGCAATTACTAATTCGGGCGGGACCGCGGGCGGATGCTAGAGTAAATGATAAACCGCAAACATCAACTTTCTCAGTCTATATAGTTCCAACCATAGATATTATATTATGTACATTATAATAGAAGAGTATAGTAGTCACAGCGGATCTTTGTGTCTCTGAAGTTGGCTCTGCAAACCATTGCGCAAGTAACAGTTTGTCATCGAGTATACTACATAGAGTAAGCGAGACAGGACGATGCGATAAACGTAAGCGAGAGAAAGAGGCAGTTATACAATGCTATCTTCGCCTTCAACATTGACACAAAAATCGCTAGGGTCTTGCAGCCAACTTCAGAGACACAAAGATCCGCTGTGATTATTATAGTCGCTAGTCGCGGAAAACCGGTGAATGCGAGACACACGGGACCGATGTGGCGACCCCTGGGGGACGCCAATGTTCAGGAGTACCCAATATTTGGCTGAAATAAATGGGTGGTGTTGATTATGAATAGAAGAGAAAGTGTCTTTAAGATATAAAAAAGAGAATCAAACATAGATTTGTCGGTTTATAATATGTTCCTACACAAGATAGTATAAAAGGTATAGAAACAATTTTTAAAGATCATTTATAGAGGAGCGGAGTAATTTCTTAACACACAAACTCACACACTGTCCTTTTAGGCTTAGCACGCATTGCGGTTTTTAGCCGCGCGAATTTTTGTCCGCGTACTAAATCATAACTAAGACATACTATGGATAAAATTCCGCGCGATTATTGTCTCTTTCTACCTGTTCATAGAGCTCAAAATGTTCGCGCGAATTTCATCTGCACCTGATTCTGTGGCAAAACACGGCTTTCTTGCGGTTTTATTTTCCCGCGATTTTTTTAACGCAATGCGTGCATCTTCATACAATTCCATGTGTCCAGAATGTGCGGAAAAAACACATAACAGACATATTATATTTTCAAATAGACGATTTTTAAGAAGTTCGAAGTTCGAACTTCTTAAAAAATCGTCTTTCGAAGTTGAAGCTTCGGTCGGACACTAAATATTCCAAATAAAGAAATAAAAGAAAAAAAGAATGATTAATAAACAATTATTTTTAATAAAAAAATTAAATCATTTTATTTATAAATAATTGATTGCAATTGACCAGGACAGTCATTGAGTTGTAATTTGTAATTGAAAGTGAGATTTAGTGTGTTACGGAATTATGGTGCTGGATTGTCAACAGAATATAATATTCCACATTTTGAGCAGGAGTTTTATGCATACAGCCTACACATATAGATAAATATTATGTTGCATGGCAGTAGCAGTTATTTTTCTGTCTCTAATATATCTTTGTAAGAAACCAACAAATATGCAAAACAATATACAGATATTTCAATATCTTGGAGGGACTGTGACTGCTTTATGCTAAAACATTTAAACAAGGTTGATGAACTTGCTGCACTTCTAAAATAAATTTAAATCAATCTCGGAATCACCCATCTTTATAATTTTAATTTATCATCTGTATATAAATTATTATAAAGTTAACTATCTATATTAACAATTAACAAAATTAATTAAGTATGCCAAATTGACCCCTTCTTCTTATATAAATGTTTTTTAATAAGTTTTATTTATTAATTTAAGTAAGTGTAAAAAGTTATGTTATTTGAGGGTAAACTATATTTAGACATCTAAAAATGAGAACTTGCTACTGTTTTGTAAGTCTCACACCTATATTCTTAGCAATTATGAAGGAAACTTGCTGTGGAGCAAGTTTCCTTCATGTTCACTCAACTTAGTCGATATGACAATGGAAAAATACCTCCGTTTAGTCTCAATAAATAACAAGCTACAAACTGTCATTTTCATTGAGGGAGGCAAAGTCGAGGTTGAGTTGAGTGGAGGAAATTTCATAGACTATAGAGGTCAGCACCTGTAGCTAAGTTGACAATCTACAATCGATAATGCCAGTAGAAAACTAATCAATGTATGGAAATGACACATCTGAACGTTAAGTCACGTGGTTAGACCAAACATAGATGGCGTTACCGATTGTAGAAAGAGATTCGATACGAAACGTGTGTAACTTGGCAAGGGTGGCAGTACTTCATAATGTGAACAGGACTTCTTCCTGCGGTCCTGGCCTTATTCCAAGTTGGCTCAGCATGTCTTCTTCCATACATCTATATCCACCATCATCTAGCTAAGTAGTCATCTTCTTCCTCACCGGTATGGCGAATAAGATGATAACAGAGATGAATTTTCACACAAACCATCCATCGATTCTTTGGTCTTCCTCTACTACTAAGCGAGAAACTGAAGCTAAAGTGACTGATGTGACTTGAGTGCAAAGCTACCCACATTTAGAACTATTTATTTTTGGTGTATATTGAGGAAACGGCTAATTTTATTCAAATATATTTCTTCATTCAGATATATTTTAGTTTGTGTGCCCCACAAAAAAAGATTGTTGCAAAAAAATATGAGTCTATGATTGTCAATTTGTAAAGTATGTAAGATTTTAGTTTTTCATCTAAAAGAAGGTTTTTATTTATATTCCAATATTATAATTTTACTGCACTTACAACACCAGTTAACTCTTGTTAAAAACTTACCTTAGGCTTTTTAAGGGGGAGGTGGTGCACAGGAGTGCGACAATTCAGGCTATATAAAAAAAAACTTTCTTTGTTAAGAGGGTAGACGTAAATTAAAATTGTAAAGAAATTAAAACGTAGGTATATCAATATTTTTGTTGTAATATCAGTAACTTTTCTGATCATAAAATTGTATAATTACGATTGCAAAATGTACGACCGAAGTACAGATTATTTTGACCAAACTCATGCAGAAGAGTAAAATATAACAGTTTTATGAATAGTTAAAGTGGCGTAGAATCTGTTGGGCGCCAATATGTATTATATTGCTGTTTTTTTTCTTACTCGGTAAACAAGAAAGAGTCGGAAGAATTTACCCCTTAGCCATGTATATGTATATGAGAGCTATCTAAATAGATTTTGCATGAGAAGTTCAACTGTGACAAATCTAACTTCTATATTCTGGTCTCTTTCTAATTGAATGTGCGAGAAAGACAGCGATACATTAGTTCAGCCAGTCTGTTCTGTTTCAATGTTACCATGAAAACTTTGGTGAAGTGAACTGTTATTCCACCTCTGAAGCTATGGCTTGACAGCTTAGGTACTTCACCGTCATGTTGAGATGTTTACAGAATAGCACTTCAGAGACTAGATTATGCGTATTTCTATCAGCGATGGCGGCTGTCGAAAAGCCAAAATGTAAGATATTAATCACGTGACATTTTCATAGCGCTTGTCAATGTCATAAATGAGTTTTTGGCGGGAACGTAATGGCGTCTATGTTGCTTCTCTGTTTTATTTTCCTAAAATTGTGTTAAATTTTATATTAATAGTGTAATAATGGTGGTTTTTTATTCTAATAATATTAGTAAACGTGCACGAGTGTGGGCAAGTAAAACACAGCGGTAGAACATGAGTTTGTACATGTTGTCGACAAAACTCCGTAGAAACTTCCAGTAAAGTTACCGCCATTTTATTGGGGCCTATCTAGGACATTGGTCTAAAATCTAAAGAAACTATAACTTCTATTCTAAACGTGACACTGGCTAAATGCACAAACCGTGCAAAGCTAAAAAAAATAACATAAATTTTGGCACTTCAAAAGAATGCCACTTGTCTAAAGCAAATGTACTGTACATTAGTACTATTCTATAGACATGTCATGGTGATGAATCACTTCACCTAAAACTCGAAGTAAGCTGTCAATCCCTAGCATAACAGTAGGAGTGCCGAGTGACAGCAAAATCAAATAGTTTATTTCAAATAAAGAAGAGAGATACTAATGGAGAAGAATTTGCAAGAAACTCCACGGACACTCGGCCTCAAGAAACTCCATTAGTTTTAATTACAAGTTTCGGGTTACATCATTCTTGTTGAAAAAATACATTTATGTGAGAACGAGGTAAAAAGAGGTGCACGTAAAAGCGTCTAGAGTAACAAAAATTAAAAAAAATACAATAACAGGCCGAGGCAGTTAAGTTATGACCAATCCCAACTGATGGCGCCCGTTCACGAACATGACGCATGGATCGGCACCACTCAGCTCAACCATCATCTCACTTCACCTTAGTCATCACGGTGAGATGGCTACAGAATCGACCGGCCTCTTAGTTGGCGAACCTCTGATTTAGCGCTAATGTTAATATTATGTACAGTACATTACTTCATTATATTAATGATTATTATAATTTCTAGATTAAGATATTGTATCATAAGGCTGAGTATTACCTTTATGTATTTTTAAATCGAATAAAATGGATTAAGTTTTTGGGTATCTTTTATTTTATCTCTAGAGAATCCCTGGTGCAATCTAAATCTACTGATATGGTGACATGTCAAACAAAACATTAAGAAATTATTTTATTGATGGTGATACACCAACAACACACAACAACAACAACTGGGAAAGTATGCGTTGTATGTCCCCACGAGGTCACCCCTTTTTTCTTTCTTGGCAAATCGCCAAAAAACTGCCGCTTTGGGTAAAGCAAGGCGTTTCAGACTTTTACTGACACTAAAACCCACCAGTTGTTCCTTCAGTTGCTTGTGCCAGGGCCGCGGTAAAACTTACAAATTTATCCGCGACCCAGACAGGTATCGGCCCTAGCGGACCCCATCAGTTTTGGCTGACATCTCTGAGGCGCGCGTGGCAATCTACGCGCTGTCGACTCGGGCCTGGTCCTAATCTGACGGCGAGCGTCCCATTGCAGTGGCCGGGCATCGAACTCCCGATGCCCAGGGCATCTCCTGCGGTGGCTAGGGGCGTGAGGGCGTCTCCGTTGCGTCTCCCTCACGCGTTCCGCCTTCTTTAACGTAACTGGCGTAATTTGAGTGTACTATAGGTAAGGAAACCGGCATGTCCTACATCCAAAAATTCGAAGACGTGTGATGTCCACCAATCCGCACTGGGCCCGCGTGTTGTATTAAGGCCCATTCCCTCTCACAGAGAGGAGGCCTGTGTCCCAGCAGTGGGAACATTAAAAGGATGATTATGACTATAGGTATCACCGCCTTACCCTACAGGCATGATGGACCTACGTAGACGTACAAACTTACTTGTTCTCAACACTAAGAGCTCTTACACACCACGTTTTTTTCAGGCGCCGTCGACGCGCGTCGCACGCAACTATAGCGCGCTGCAAACGCGATGTTATCGCAACCAATTTACCTATTCACACGTTCATCAAATTATAAATAGAGTTCATAAACTCACGAGAAACGCGCTACAGACGCGCGTGAGCAATTTCGCCTTGCAAAGTAAAACGTGCGTGTGTGTGCTGTGTGACCGCCATGCAATTTCCTTTTGCTGGTAAATGGATGTATCCATTATTTACGTTTTCGTGAGACATTTTTACGTTTCTTTTTTAACAAAAGTACTAAGGCCAGTGTAAGAAGTGTTGCCTCGATAAATTATAATGATAAATGATTTTATTTCTGTAAGTTGCTTTGTGCAAACACTTTTACATGTCGATCATATTTTTTTAAACTAGATGAGGTCGGCGTTTCCTATCTGACTACTCTGAGAAGAAAGGCCGAAACAAACTCAGAGGTCACAGTCTGTTTTAAAGTCTTGACAAAATCTTGGTTAGATCAAGTGAAGACCATGTAGACTGATGTCTGAAATGGTATTTTGAGGCAAGAATCAGCCAGATTGTGTGGACCTGTCAAGTCAGTGCACGCATTTGTCAATAACCGTGCAGCTCAACTCAGAATTTAAAGAGCTCAACGAGGTGACGAACAATCATAATCTTTATTTCTCCTCACAAACACGAACAATACCAAAGAAAGGACATTCGGGTAGGCCGCATAAATACTCAAACTGCCAGACCATGATTAAAAACTAACTAAGATAAATAAAAAAAATAATGATCCACATAGTCTTCACATTCACAATAATTAAAATAATTTATTACTTTAAAAAGTAAATATATACTTGTCATTGCAAGAAAAATTAAAAAACTAAAATCATGGTGCAAAATTAAAATTAAAAAACTAAATTAATTGGAGCAGCTCAATCCCAAGCCTTTTTGTTCTCAACGTAATCTTATGGTTAAAGAAATTTATTTCTCAATAAGAAATTACAAATATTTCACTTACTTGAGAACATTTTTTATACTTATACTAGCTGACCCGGCAAACTTTGTTTTGCCATAAAAACACCAAACATTCATCTACCCTACCTACCCTAACTACCTACCCTACCTACCCTACCCTACCCTACCCTACCCTACCTACCCTACCTACCCTACCTACCCTACCTACCCTACCTACCCTACCTACCCTACCCTAACTACCTACCCTACCCTAACTACCTACCCTACCCTACCCTACCTACCCTACCTACCCTACCTACCCTACCCTACCCTACCCTACCCTACCTTACCCTACCTACCCTACCCTACCTAGCCTACCCTACCCTACCCTACCTACCCTACTCTACCTACCCTACCTACCCTACCTACCCTAACTATCCTACCTACCCTACCCTACCCTACCCTACCCTATCTCTCAAGTTGGATCGAACTGCACATGGTGTGCGAATTTTATTATAATCGGTTAAGTGGTTTAGGAGTCCATTGAGGACAAACATTGTGACACGAGATTTATATATATTAAGATTATAAGATCTTTGACACACAAACTAAGCAGGTATCATGCAGGTATTGATTTTCTTTATAACAATATCATTTACGCAATAACATTACACTTCTCCATGCAAACAACATTACAGACACAAAACTCAAAACTTTTCAATCCACCCGCAAAAGAAATAATTACCGCGGTCGCAAGTATTCATAATAAATAGATAATGAATGCGATCCTGGTGCCACAGTAAAGCAACACAACAGCAGGGCAAGACTATTTTTTATGGAAGTAGTGCTTGATCATTAAGAATGTGATTTTTTAATTTAGTTTTGAAAATATTAAACGAGTTTGCATTCTTTACCTCTTTAGGTAGTTTATTATATTGTTGTACTCCCGCAAAAATAATTGTTCTCCCGCCATTTACTGTGCGCACTCGTGGTAGCAAAATGTGATCCTTCCTACGACTGCTACGATTATGTACTTGATGTATTTTTGTGAAGTGTATTTGTGTGTGAATGGACTTGTCCAAAATTTTTCTTATGAGTATGCAGGTACAGTATGCATGGAGTTGTTTAATACTCATGAGTTTCGTTTCCCTGTATATTTTAATTGTAGGTGTAAGGTAATCGTAGTGGAATAATAGTTTTATGATTTTATTTTGAGCGATCTGTAGGTCCTTTAAGTTAGTTTTTGGCGCGTTGCCCCAGATTTCAATAAGGTACATCAGATGTGGTTTCACTAATGAGTTGTAAATGGTCTGGCGTACTCGATGAGGAAGGCAATGAACAACTGAACAACATTGCGCAATGAGCCCAAAAGTGAGGATAGCTTGGATCTAATGTGATCAATTTGTATTTTCCAGTTTAACTGACAGTCTACTCTTAGCCCAAGGTATTTTTCGTACTGTTTTTGCTGTATTATTTGATTATCAAGGGTCAAGGGGGGGTGAGCTGGTATTTTTTATTTTTGGGTTTAAAAATGACGTAACTAGTCTTGGCAGCATTAATTGTAAGTAGGTTTTGTTGGAACCAAGTAGATAGTGTATTTAAATCTTCCTGCGCTTGGTTAATCATGTCGTCAATCGAAGTGCCATAGTAAAAAAGGCAGGTATCGTCAGCATAAAGGGAAACGTGTCCGTGTAATGAAATTTCGTGCACGGAATTAATGTAAATAAGAAAAAATAGTGGTCCAAGAACCGATCCCTGGGGCACACCGAATAAGCCTGTGCTGTGTGGTTTACTTTGGTATTCCCCGATTTTTACTATTTGATACCTATTCTTTAGGTATGAGTCAATAATTTTGCGTGCCACCCCTGAAACACCTATGTTGTTGAGCTTTTGTAGTAATATTGAGTGACTAACGGTATCGAAAGCTTTCTTTAGATCTATAAAAAGGCCTAGTCCTATCTTTTTTTGGTCAATATTTGTTTGTGTTGCTGTTATTAGGTCTGCTGTGGCTGATAAAGTGTTGGACAGTGAACGAAACCCATACTGTCGTTTGTAAAGGAAGTTAATAGAGGTGAGGTATTTGACTAATCGAGAATAAACAACTTTTTCAAAGATTTTCGAGATAACAGGAAGGACGGAGATAGGCCGATAATTGTTTGGGTCACTTTTTGTGCCAGATTTATGAATAGGGGTAACTTTAGCGATTTTTAGGGCATCTGGAAACGTTCCCTCAGCAAGGTGTTCATTAATACAAGTGGTCAGTTTGTCTGATATTAAGGTTCTTAAACATTTTATTATTTTTGTGGTTATCCCGTCAATCCCTACACTACAGTTTGGATCTAGACTAGCGATTATTTTAGAGATTTCGTCCGTTTGGCACGGTGTAAAAGTAGTTAGTTGATGAGTATAATCTGTTGTCAGTGTTGTATCTACGTTGTGTTTTTGTTGTGTCATTAGGATAGCGTTAGCGAGTGTCGAACCGATCGTTGAGAAGAAGACGTTAAAAGTCTCACAGATTTCACTACCATCGGTTACAGGCCCGTCTTTGGTTAGGAGATTTGGAGGAGTACAATGTGTTTTGACCTTGTTGTTGGATAGTGTGTTAATTAGTTTCCACATCTTTTTTGGATTTCCTGAGTATTTCTTGAATGTTTCATAGTAGTATTTCTTTTTAGTTTTTTGTATTCTTTGTGCAGTTTTGTTCCTTTCTATTAAAATTGTTTATTTAATTCTTCGTCTTCTGGATGTTGCTTCAATTTGTGCCAAGCTACATTTCTTTCATGAATCTTTGTTATTATATCTCTGCATATCCAGTCTTGTTGGGGTGGATTTAGGACTTTAGTTTTAGTAACTTTGCTTTCAAGTATTGCACACTTTATATACTGTTCAAGGTTGTTGTAGCAGTTGTCATTTGATGGATAGTTCGTACTTTTGATATATTCGAAGAGTTCACTGCCTCATAATTGGCATGTTTTCTAGGTGGTGATTTGATTTTTTTCATTGATAGGTAAATCTGCTTATGATCGGACATGGGTGAGTCCACAATTGCCATATGGAAGCCCTTATGTTTCAAGTTTGTGCATACGTGATCGAGAATAGTCTTTGTAGAAGTGGTTTCACGTGTGCAGTGGTCTTCGCTGATATGGTTAATAATTTCGTAGCCAGATTCTCGTACGGCAGTTCTATACCGTTTGCTGTTGCTATTTTTTGTTAATAGGTCGATGTTAAAATCACCAAAGACAAGACATCGCTTTTTGCTAATCAGCTGTGATGAGTACACTTCAAGAAACTCCTTTATGTTGGTTGTTCCAGGGTTGTAGACTAAACCTATGCTCAGTGCATATTTTTCTAGACTGACCCAAAGGTAGTTGATACCTCCAGTGTAGGTTTCTTCGTTCACACTATGATTTATATTATTATGCACATATATGGAAACCCCACCGCCTCTTGAGTCTGTTCTGAGATTATAATAATGTGTGTAGTTAGGTAGTTGAAATGATTCTGCATCCTCTTTTGATCTTAACCATGTTTCCGTCAGTAGGATAACATGGGTTGTGTTATCGATCGACTGTAAGGGACATTTCAGTTCGTCAAATTTTCCCCGCCTGCGTATACTTCTCACATTTGCGTAAAATAAATTTAAAGTAGATTTTGATGTATATAGATCCTGGTAGGTGTGACATAGCTGATAGGTAATAGTTTCGTTGGTCTGATTTTGCAAGACAGGCGAGATTAGTGGTTGTGGTTTTTTGAAGGCATTTCTACGATCTTTGGAGTGCCGCTAACATACTTGATAATCAGATCCTTTTCCCCGTTTTCTTTGCGTCGAGCAAAGAAAACGGGGAAAAGGATCTGATATCTATATCTTTTCATTATATTTTTCTGAGTAGGGGTCTGATCTGAGTATAATTTGATGCTGCTTGGTACTTTATTTTTATTTTGCAATATTTCCTTTGCTTCCTGAGAGCTTTTAAAGCATATCTTCAGCGGACGATTTTTCCCAAGTGCGTATTTACCAAGTCGCATAGCCTTGACAACCTTAGGAATTTCCAGCACTACATTTTGCAGGACAGCCTGAGCGGCGGTCACATCTGCAGTTTGACGTGCAGAGCTATCCGACAGCGTCTGCTCTGGCAGGCCTACCATTATGACATTTTTACTTCTATTATTCCTTTCCTGGAGTTCAGAAATAATTTTTTCACCAGCAAAAATATCAGATGTGCTAGGTTTAGAAGTGGTAGATTTAATATTTTCGATCTCAACTTCAAGCGTAGATATTTTCGATTCCGTGTTGGCGCAGTTTTGTTGGAGTACTGAGATTTTTTCTTTCATGTTTTTGTGTTCTGCCAACAATTTGTTGGTTGAGCTTTTAATATAATTTATCTGATCTTTCATTGTAGATATGTCGTCACGCATCGGTTTCAAGTTTGTTTGAAGTATTGAGATCATCTCCGCCCGAAAGTCATTGAGTGCAGTTAACACATCACAGCATTCTCTGTCCTTCCTTTTCCGGCAGCTAACAATGTTTTTCGCATCATTATCACAAATTTTTGATAAGTCCGGTTGTGAGTGCGAACAGGATTGCCCTACTGGTACGTTTCCGGACTGTGGCGGGCGGCGCTCACTCATAGTTAAAAGTTTTGTAGTATACCTGCGTGATATGCGTTAGCGCGGCGCGCGAGAGAGATGAAAAATGCAGATGTCTCTTTTACTCGAAGTGCGCGCGGGGGGCTCACGCACCGCTGGTGCGCCGAATTGTAGAAGCAATTAGTCGTTACCGTATCACTCAATGTATGCTAGTTTCGGTATTTAACACTGTTACTTTATGGGTTCTTATTGCGTACAACGAAAATAATTTTTCGGGAGTAAATTAGTTACACGTCTGCTCTGCTTGACTGTCAAAATAGGAGATCTTTAATGTTATAAAACGCTTTCTGGCACAATTTACGTTTAATGAATGATTTGAATTGTCAAGGGTCTTTCAACAAGGACGGGTCGATGTTAAAATTGAATAAAACAAGATGTGTGTGAGATATTAACGAAATTTATTTTTTATTTAAAAGGCCCATTTATGCCATTATGGATGGAATATGACATCGTTCAAATGTCCGCCGCGGCTTCTTAGGGTGGCACGAATCCGAGAGGTCCAATTTTTAATGACTCTGCTGCATAGATCCGGCTGAATCCGAGCGATGGCCTGCGTTATGTTGGCTTTCAGGGCAACGGTCGAATGTGGTTTATTGGCATAGACCTGCGACTTCAGAAAACCCCACAAGAAAAAGTCTAGCGGAACTCTAACTCTACCCTCAAACCGTTCATGCAGAATGTCGATTGTGTCGTTCGCTGTGTGGCAAGTAGCGCCATCTTGCTGGAACCACATGTCGTTCACGTCCATATTGTTCAATTCAAGCCAAATGAAATTGTTTATCATTGATCTGTAGCGCTCGCTCGATCTATGCAGCAGAGTCATTAAAAATTGGACCTCTCGGATTCGTGCCACCATACGAAGCCGCGGCGGACATTTGAACGATGTCATATTCCATCCATAATGGCATAAATGGGCCTTATAAATAAAAAATAAATTTCGTAATATCTCACACACATCTTGTTTTATTCAATTTTAACATCGACCCGTCCTTGTTGAAAGACCCTTTACCTGGCTTGGAAGCTTATTATAAAAGCGTACACATTGACATTTAAACGAGCCACCTATTTTCTTGAGCCTTGTTGTAGGTATTACAAATTTGTGTTTGTTCCTGTCCCTTCAATGTTTATTATGGATATCACTGTATTTTTTAAACAATTTTATATTTTTATGGGCATATATATAAAAGATTGTCATAAATATACTGAGAAGGCACACTCATTACATTAATCTCCTTAAATTTCTCTCTGAGAGAGTGTCTCGGGCTTAATTTATAAATTGATCGAACAGCTCTTTTCTGCAAAATAAAGATTGATGCCATCCTAATACTGTCGGCAAGTATCCGATTAAAACGCGCTGTACGTGTGTGTTTGCAGTTAAAGAAACGCGCTGTGACAGCGCGTCTGTATCGATATAACTCCGGGCTAGTAGCGCGTCGCCAGCTCGCGAAAAAGTCGTCGTCTGCATACTACAATTTTATGAACATGTGAATGGGTAAATTGGTTGCGATAACATCGCGTTTGCAGCGCGTTATAGTTGCGAGAGGTGCGCGTCGACGGCGCCTGAAAAAAACGTGGTGTGTAAGAGCTCTAAAACAGGGGAGAGGAGGTAAAATAAAACAATTCATGTAAATTCTTTCAGCATGTTTTATCAGAAACACGAATAAATACTATTTACAATAAATACAAAATTTTGGACATCATTAAACAAAGTATTGCACGGAAATTGTTAACAACAATCTTTTACAAATCTTTCTTTCTTTCTTTTTTTAAAATAAACTTTGCCCCACACTAGGAATTTCTCCTGTATCGTGGGAGCGTTTACAAACATATAAATTCACATACACAAACATCCAGAGCCGGAACAACTAACTGTAGGTCATACAAATATTTGTTCCGTGCGGGAATCGAACCCGCGACACGCAGCGCAGCAGTCAATCGCTCAACCACTGCGCCAACCGTGCGCCCAAAAAATCTGTAGTGTAAAACTAAATAAATATTTTTTATAGAATTAGTTACAACAACCCAATGGCTTCGCTTATTTACACATACGTTGGCACAAACTTGGCATATTTGGCAAAATATTTGCGCAACGTTGCCAATGCAAAACGAACCTTACTGCTAATAAAATAATGTTCATTTTGTAATAGAGTTTTCGAGCGAATATTTGTACAAATACGCCAAGTATTGTACCAGTCAACCTAATACTGATAAATTCCTATAGGCGCTGTCGATGTCAAATTGTTACCACTACTGCGGTGTCCCCTTGGAATGAAAAAAAAAACAATAAAGTTCTACAAATAAAATTCTGATTCTGAAAAATCCAAACAATGATAGCATAGACACACCAAATGGAAAAACAGATACTACATTCTTCATATATCCAAAACAGATGACAAATGCGTCACAACTTAGTACGTTTTTAATTGGTCAGTACAATAATCTTGGGTTGTGACGTCTTCAGCGTGAATGGTCGACCGTTTCATGAAATTGTTGTATTTCATGATGTCGAAAATATCCGCTGCCCACATCGTGATATGGTCTGGCCAGAACATTAAGTAAACATCGTTTGAAGATATGAACAGCTAAACGCAAGGCTACTTCATGATAATGTGCCTTTCTAAATTGAATTTATAAGTTGTTCCGTAGGGTAACATTTTTGTGAGGAGAAATAAAGATTATGATTATGAATAGTCAAACATTAGGATCATATCGTAAAATAGTTACATTATCCACCGTTAGCGGCCCTGATATCGTTTTGTTTTTGTGATTCAACATGGCGGCGGACAATACAATTCTTCTGATAAATAAAATTATTCATTATTTCTTTTTTAAACAAGCTTTTTTCGTATTCTTCTCAGCAAACCCTTTCATGGTAGTGCACAAAAAATAACTAGTCCTCCATCTTGGGCCGTCCGCCATATTGGATTTAGAATGACGTCACTAAGCTAACCATGCGTTGTCATCTAAACTAAATGTATATGTAAAATTTCATCTTAATCGGTGGCCGATAACTCATTTAAAATTCAGTTGCAAGATTTAACCCGAACACACCTACATACATTGCAAGTTAAATAAAAGCTTGTAAAAAAAGCTAATAATAATGCGCTATTTGAAGATAAAAGTTAAGTGAAATGTTGTTACGACTCAAAACTGAATTCTCCGAAAGAATCTCTGAATTCAACTGAATTTTACGAAAGTCACCCAAAAACGAGCGCAACGTAAGAAAAACATGGCTTTCGGAACATTTATGATATGGCCAGACGTGGATTGACATATCATCAAAACGTTGACGTTTAAACTATATGGTCAGTCTTACCCCCGGTTTCTCAACACTCGATTATCGGGCTGTTAACGTAATCGCGACGAAAATTCATTCAACCAATCACAGCATATAAAGCGTGCTTGACAATTCGTCACATTAATTCTGCGATAATTTAGTGGTGAGAAACCTGGCCTTAGCCACGACATGAATACAGATCTTTGTACATCAACATTTTTCATAGCCTCATTGATTGTATAGTAATACTGAGAAATTGTTTTCATAAGTAGGCAAGCACTTTAATAAGTATATTACCGACTGTTTTGTCGGCTACAACCTCACTATAGCTGCAAAAACCGACTTATTGGCGTCCCTCATTCCATTTTTACCCGACTGCGGCGAAGCGGCAGGGTTATGATTTTAGCAGTCTATGTGTGTTTATATTTACGTATTTGCCTCCGTAACGCTTAAACTATTCATCAGAGTTTGATGAATAAAGTGTCAATCGATTCGTTATTATGGCCCGAGTAAAAAAGGCAAAACAAAAAGGTTTCCGTAGTCGGATTACAGTTTTTTTTTTTACCTATCGCACCATTTACCATTGTTTTAAAAATTATACTACTGCGCATAAAAATGTAAATTTTTGTGAACATTACATACATTTACATTACATTCAAATAAATTATACTTATACTTTCTAACCAGTTGCGTTGCGAATTTGTATTGAAACTGGATAAGCGCCGTCTGGTGACGGTATGGAGAAATCTCTTTTTTGTATACATTTTGACATAAGATATCGTTGACGTTATCACGATCGAGTACGTTAAAAAACTAGGAATAAATAAATAGAAAAAAAAAAGAGGACATTGAAAAATTCTTGTGTTGTATTCAGCAGACTTTAAAAATACTACAATCAAATTTACAACACGGTCAACTTAACTGTGCTAGCGTTCGACTCTCGCTATTGGCGCACGAGGCCAACGCGGGTAGGCAGGTATGTGGGGCGCATTCCAGCGAGGTGCACATTGCAGTTAAGTTGACCGTGTAGTACCGTTCCTTCCTTAATAAAAGCTGTCAGATGGCAGAAAAGTACTTCAAATATTGACAATAGCTGCTAAACCCGACACATTACAGGGATCGGAATATGACGTGAAGGGTACAGGCAAAGAACAGGGCATGTCAATTTTTTTTATTATTCCATTTTTTATTGGCAAGCAAATCATTATCTAGGGTAGTTTTATTCTCAATCACTAACTTTTTTTAAAAAGTAAACGTAAGGCGCCAAAAAAACGTGAAGAACCGGGAATGTCCATGACATACCGGTACATACCGGTAAAGAAGACGTATAAAAATTACATACTTCTTCACGTGTCAATGTCAAAACTATGATGGTTCCACTGTGAGCGAGGGACGAAGCAGCTATACAAGACGAAGAGCACTTACCTTTTTCAAACCTTTTTCTCAGCGGCATAATTAAGGCGATATAGTCAGACCTTACTCTGCCGTGTCAAAACTATCATGGTTTCACTTTGAGAGACAGAGAGTGCTATACGACGAGCATTATCCATTTTCCACAGCTAGAGGTCGCAAACCGAAAAACCGGTATTCAAAATACCGAAATACCGGACAAAATACCGGTTTTAATTTCACGATTCACGAGAACTGGACTTTTCGGTGTTTTCGATATTTAGAAAAAGTTTACTTCCAACTAATTTAGTGTATGTTTAAATAATTAAATAATACTATGTGGGACATTTTATAAGTTTAGACCACAGATATAAATCTAACTAGATGACGCGATTGTATGTACTTCACGTGTCAAAAAACGGAGTATAAATTACGATCAATGATCGTACTTTGAGATTTACATTTAGCATTATCGGCACCGGAAATCTAGAAAAATGCCTACTTATGACATATTGAGATGTAAAGACTGTATAGAAAAAGTTGGCCGAGGCATTGGAAATGTTTTCTTTCACTAACATTAACATTAGATACGGGATATTTACCATGTATACTTTTTGTTTTGTAATATCGGAAACTCGAAAAAAAAACAGTAAACATGGTAAATATCCCGTTTCTAATGTTAATGTTAGTGACCATGACAGTTTAAAAACTTATATGTTTTCTTTCATTGGTAAGTAAATTTGTTTTTAAATTGTGTGTATAAAGTGGAACGCTTGGTTTTCATATTATTTAAGTCTGTGGTTTATTCTCATTCCTGAAGCCAGCGAGATGGTTTACCACAGAGTCGTATCTAGCCTAACATTAAGACATTCTTGTGCTGAGTCTTCTGGTGCGTCTTCATTGCGTATTGCTGCGCGAACGAGGCTGGGCAGTATTCACACTTGAACGGTCGCTCCCCGGTGTGAGTGCGCCGGTGATTTGCTAGGATCTTGTTCGACTGTAAGATGAAGAAAACATACATAATGTTATTATAGCAGGTTTAAAAAAAGATGTAGTGACTAAAATTGAAAAGAGTATGTTAAGATGGTTTGGCCATGTTGAGAGGATGAATGAAAGGCGACTAAGGAAAGGTATTTACAAGGCAGACGTGAATGGAAACGCCGGGAGGGGACGCCCTAGAAAGACATACATAGACCTTATTGGTGACTAGTTGACCCCCGCGGCTTCGCTCCCGTCAATTGACTAGGTAGGGTAGGTTATATATATTTGGGTAGGTATACCTACCTACTCTACCCTACCAACCAATTTGTTAAACAATTTATTTAAATAAGAATTAATACTACAATACGAACATACGATACGACGATATACAATAGTTTCTACTGGCGATCTAATTAAAATTTAGAACATAAAAGCTGCTATTGTGAATTAACTATGATAGTTATATATATTCTCTCGCAGACTTTTTTGTAGGTAATAATGAGTACTTTAATCATGCAGTATATAATTTTTATGTTTCATCAATAGTTTTCTCAGCACACGCCAAAGATTGATTTTTATATGCAACATTTTGCTACTTTGGGTTACATTATTGCAATTTTTATAAAGATCTCTAATTTAAAAAAAATAAAAAATATCTCATGACACTCAAGAATAATGTAGCTTTGTACTGGTGAAAGAATTTTCAAAATCGGCTCAGTAGATCCAGAGATTGGCCACTACAACGTCACAAACTTTACCTCTTTATAATATTAGTATAGAAGTATAGATTAAAATATTAGTATCAATGTTCTCCAGAAAGGCCAGGTACAGGCCAGTACTCATAACCGGCGTGTGTGTATGACTAGATGTATGAATGTGAGTGAAGCAAAAGAAGTATGTAAGGATCGTAGCAGGTGGCGTTCGGTAGTTTCTGCCTACCCCCATGGGAAAAAGGCGTAAGTTTATTTATGTATCTTTTACATCATACATACAAACAATTGGGCGCAGTGGTTGAGCGATTGACTGCTGCGCTGCGTGTCGCGGGTTCGAATCCCGCACGGAACAGATATTTGTATGACCTACAGATAGTTGTTCCGGCTCTGGGTGTTGTGTATGTGAGTTTATATGTTTGTAAACGCACCCACGTTACAGGAAGAAATTCTAAACCAACGAATCAATCAATCAACCGAACCAATCACATAGACGGAAATCCACATCGCGTCTTTCATCTCGCTTGTGATTGGTCGATTTTTAGGGTTCCGTACCCAAAGGGTCGCACTTGGCCGGTTTTTTTAGCACTTACGGATCACCAGTTGTCCACTGGCCAAAGGTTAGGAACCAATGCTTTAGGTACTCAAACGGCATACTTACACTAAATCCCCTGCCGCATAGATCGCAGATTTTATCTTTTAGCTTCGGTACCTTTTGATGTACGTGCAGAATGTGCGTGCGTAGGCCGAATCCGTTCGAAAAGTACTGAAATAAAAAACTTAATATATGAAACATAACAACAATGGTTTTGTTTTTCTGTTTTTTCGGCTCGTAAGGGCCCATTGTTTTTTTTTCTGGGGTTGGAAAATCGTCCAATGACTTTTCCCGCTCTGGGTGAAGCGGGAGGGCATGTCAGACTTTTACTGAGTAAAACCCACCCGTGTTCCTTCAGTTGCTTGTGCCAGGGCCGCGGTAACTCGCTTTCAAATTTATCCGCGACCCAGACAGACATCGGCCCTAGCTGACCCGGTAATTATTGGAAGACAACTCTTAGAGGCGCGCGTGGAACACGACGCGCCGTCACCTCGGGCTTGGTCCTTATAGAACGACGAGCTACCCATTACTCGCCGTCCGCAAGCCCACGCCTACGGTAGCCGGGAATCGGCTTGCGTCTCCCGACACCCAGGGCGTCTCCTGCGGTGACTAGAGGCGTGGAACATTAAAAGGCTGATTATATTTATGCTACAAAAATACATACATACCTTATTACATAGCTCGCAGTAGTGTTTACTTTTCTTTAGATGTATCAATCTGTAGTGATTGTTCTTGTACGACACCTTGGAGAATATCTTGTCACAAGCTGGGCACGGTATTCTGAAATAGATAATTACTATTTGTTATATCGTAAATGTTATTACCACAGACATAAATCTAACTAAAGGGTCTTTCAACAAGGACGGGTCGATGTTAAAATTGAATAAAACAAGATGTGTGTGAGATATTAACGAAATTTATTTTTTATTTAAAAGTCCCATTTATGCCAATTATGGATGGAATATGACATCGTTCAAATGTCCGCCGCGGCTTCGTATGGTGGCACGAATCCGAGAGGTCCAATTTTTAATGACTCTGCTGCATAGATCCGGCTGAATCCGAGCGATGGCCTGCGTTATGTTGGCTTTCAGGGCAACGGTCGAATGTGGTTTATTGGCATAGACCTGCGACTTCAGAAAACCCCACAAGAAAAAGTCTAGCGGAACTCTAACTCTACCCTCAAACCGTTCATGCAGAATGTCGATTGTGTCGTTCGCTGTGTGGCAAGTAGCGCCATCTTGCTGGAACCACATGTCGTTCACGTCCATATTGTCCAATTCAAGCCAAATGAAATTGTTTATCATTGATCGCTCGATCTACGCAGCAGAGTCATTAAAAATTGGACCTCTCGGATTCGTGCCACTATACGAAGCCGCGGCGGACATTTGAACGATGTCATATTCCATCCATAATTGACATAAATGGGCCTTTTAAATAAAAACTAAATTTCGTTAATATCTCACACACATCTTGTTTTATTCAATTTTAACATCGACCCGTCCTTGTTGAAAGACCCTTTAGATAACGCAAGTCCCTCCATCTGTATGAAAACCAAGCGTGCCACTTTTTCACATACAATTTAAAAACAAATTTACTTAGCAATGAAAGAAAACATTTCCAATGCCTCGGCCAACTTTTTCTATACAGTCTTTACAGCTCAACATGGCATAAAAAGGCAATTTTCTAGATTTCGGTGGATTTCCGGTGCCGATAATGCTAAATGAAAAGTCATCTAGTTAGATTTATATCTATGGTTTTTACCAACTTCAAAAAAAAGGAGGTAATCAATTCGACATGTATGTGTAATATTGGAACTGCACAATATATTTACATAATATATGATACTCTATGTGGGCGTCTAAACACGTGTACCAAATATCGTAATTGTATGTATGCATTTCTCCGAAACTAGTAATCGGGTTAGGGTTCCGTACTCAAAAGGTACAAACGGGACCCTATTACTAAGACTCCACTGTCCATCTGTCTGTCACCAGGCTGTATCTCATGAACCGTGATAGCTAGGCAGTTGAAATTTTCACAGATGATGTATTTCTATTGCCGCTATAACAACAAATACTAAAAACAGAATAAAATAAATATGTAAGTGGGGCTCCCATACAACAAACGTGCGTTACCGTTTTTGCGGTAATGGTACGGAATCTTTCGTGCGCGAGTCAGACTTGACCGGTTTTTTTTAAATGAAATTTGCTACTGCGCAGCCATTGTAGCCAACTTCAGGGCGGCCAAGAAGTTTTGCGAGAACTATACAGATGTATAATTTGTGTTTGTGGGATTACTCGAATAGGTAATGAATTTTTGACGAGGCGAGAAGACGAGGTTTTAGGCTTTTGGTTGTACATTTTAAACCTGACACTCGTTTGTCACTTTTTGGTATTTTCTCTTCTAGCCTGTCATTCATTTGTCAGTAATTTTTGTCTGTCTCTATCTAGAACTAGTCTGTCACTTCTTATTCTGAGACTTTTTTCTCTGACACTTTCTACATACATTTTGTCACTCAATTTTAAGTCCGTGAACATTGTAAGGTGACACTTTTTAGTCTTACAACTTTTAGTTTGACAACATTTAGTCTGACAATATTCAGTCTGACAAGTTTTAGTTTAACAAAGTTTAGTCTGACGGCTTTTAGTTTGACCTCTTTAAATTTGAACTATCTTAGTAATTTACACCATACATACCTAACCATCTTCCTAGGCGTATGTACCACAAACTGGTACAAGTGTCTCTTGTATTTATTAATAGTGGGGAACTGCTTATCGCACTTTATACAGTAACGAATCCCTCTAGTCGCCTCATTTATTAGGTACGAGACCAGCTCGGGATCGATACGGCGCGTGTGTGTCTTTAGTGAATAGTATTCTGCATCTGTCCGTCACTTTTTCAGTCGACTTTGTAATCTGACAATTTTTTTGTAGGTCAACTTTTAGTACGACAACGTTAGTCTGACTACGTTTAGTCTGACAAGTTTTAGTTTGACATCTTTTAGTCTGACAAAATTTAGTCTGACCTATCTTATTGTGTCACATACATACCTAACCTTCTTCCTGGGTGTATGTACCACGGACTGGTACAAGTGTCTCTTGTACTTATTAATGGTGGGAAACTGCTTATCACACTCCACGCAGTAGCGTATTTCTCTAGTTGCCTCGTTTATTAGCTTCGGGAACAGCTCGGGATGAACTCCTTTCATGTGTTTCTGTAACTGGAGGCAGGTTGGGAAGTCCTTGTTGCAGATTTTGCAGCGTCCTGGGAGGTGATTGTTTCTGGAAATAAATGTTTTTGTTCCACTACCTTGTCTATTATGTAACAAGATTATAAAATTAAAATTAAAATAAAACAAAATTACATAATAACAGTTACGAAATGACTTTTGTATGGAGTTTTGATATCATTATGTAACTGGCAGAATGATACTGAACCTGTTACCTCTAGAAAAAGAGCGCGTGGATTGTGTGTATATATTGTCTGTGGTTTTTAGTCTAAACGTTTGTAATAAATTGTTGTTGGAACTTATTTGCATTTAATTAAGTCTCATCAGGTAGTGTAAATAGAATCGTTCGTGTCTCGATTAAAAAGGCTTTATTTTAACACTCGCATGTAGCTTTCGATATTCGTCTTCGGCTCACGTCGAAATTGGCTACATCGGTCGTGTTAAAATCTCGACTTTTTACGCTCGACACGAAATGTACTATTTTTAAGCATAAGCATAGTTAGCTGGGACGCATCTATGACGTCACATATGAACCATCTTGCAACGCGCTATTTGAAGATATACATCATGCCGACAACAACCCTTGGCAGTAGCCCACCAGACACAACACACCGCTGGAGGATCGCCCTTTTCAACGAAGCTTTGCGGGACTTTCCACCTTGGTCCGCATACCACCAAAGGGAGTCACCACTCTCTGTGGGAGGAAATTATCCTTAAACCAACACGAGAGCCCATTGCGGGCTGATGGATGTCACATAACTTCGAATTTTTTGTTATTGGACATGCCGGTTTCCTCACGATGTTTACACTTTCACCGTTTTTACAGGAGTGAATGAAATATTTTTACCGACATACCAAAAAGGAGGAAGTTCTATGTTCGACTTTATGTATGTTTTTTTTTTATATTTGATATCTCCGTCAATTGTGAACCGATTTAGAAAATACTTTTTAATTTGGTGAAGATCTGATGAAGAGCTTCGGAGATATACAACATAACTCTTCAATAAATAACGGCAAATCTCTCGGGATTGCTGCAATCGCATGCCAGTTTATTGTTTATACCATTTCATAACATAACATCACGCCAGTACGCTCTAAAGGGGTACGCAGATGTGTACAGTTCACCTTGATACACTCTGATTTCACCGGTTATGTTCAGTTTCATCATATTCTGGTAATCTATTCTGGCATTATAGGTACCTTACTTGACTACTTGCCAACTAAAAAGTGAAAAATAAAAAAAATATTTTCACTTTGTAGTTTCTTATTTGGAAGTCGGTAGTATTTTTTTATAAAAAAGTTTTTTTTTTTATATTAGAAAATACTTCATATGAGTATAAACTTACTTGATATGCGTCTCCAATCTCCGCTTGGAACTGACATTTTTATTACAATAATCGCAGGTGGCTCTCTCGTGTGATGCAATGTAATGTTTGCTGAATTCTCCAAGAGTTCTGGAACAAAAACAGATTAGTTTGGAATCATCATAATGATATCAGCCGAAAGACGTCGGCGACTGCAGAATTCTGCCATGTTGAAATCATTAGGGCTTGCCTCGTAGAAGTCTTTCAGCAGATGTTATTGAACAGAGGGCATGACAAGAGGTGAGACATTGTCTCCCCATCTGAATAAGTTGTGCCTGCAGCGACACACCTGATGATTCGATCCAGAGATATCTAAAAGGGCCATGGAAGTTGGTAGCCTTTTTGGGGTTCCGTACCGTCCGAAGAGTCCAAACGGAACCCTATTGCTGTAACTCATTTGTCTGTCTGTCTGTCCGTCGCCTGTCACACAGGTTTTACGGCCAAACGGTTGGAGTTACAGTCTTCAAAGTCTTTATTCATCTTGTTGACCCAAAGCCATGTAAATTGCCAAACAATATTTATTTTTAATTTTTAATGGGGGCCCTACATACAGCTAAAGGAGGAACTACAAACCTATGAACTTGAAATTTAATGATAATGTTTATTATTACGTGTATTTTACTAACAAATACCAATATATTGATAAATCAGACTTTTCTCTTTGAAATTCCCTCATTATTCCTATTACAACCAACTTAATTTTGCTGTTTGGTACGGATCCCTAAATGTACGAAGTCCGACACGCACTTGACAGGTTTTTATTTTTTTTGGGTTTGGGATATCATCCAATGATTTCTTCCGTTCTGGGTGAAGCTGGAGGACGTATCAGACTTTTACTGACTACTTGAGCCAGGGCCGCGGTAACTATCTTTCAAATTTATCCGCGACCCAGACAGGTATCGGCCCTAGCGGACCCCGGCAGTTAAGCTGCCATCTCTTTGAGGCGCACGTGGAACAATACGCGCCGTCGACTCGGGCCTGGTCCTTATCGGACGGCAAACTAGCCATTACTCGCCATCCGCAAGCCCGCGCCTACGGTGGAAGGGAATATTCTTGGGTCTCTGAAGTTGGTGGCTGTAGAGCCAGTTTTTCTTAGTTTCATTAGACCCGCTATCGATAAGTGGTTTAGTTATCGATAGAAAGCTATTTCTACTCTTCAGTCTACCTCTTGTACAAAGAATATTGTTTGTCTGTCTCTTGTTTGTATTTTTCAGAAGAGCAGGCCATTTCTGTTTGGACTTCAGGACGGGCAATTCCTACCTACTTATCGCTTGGCAAGGTTTTAAAACAAATTATTATAAAAACAAAAACGCGACTGCTTAAAAATTATTAACTGAAATGATAAAAACAAGTACTAGGTATAATTTATGCATTAAATGTTATGAGGTAAGTAGTCGTTTTTTGTTTATATAATAATTTGTTTTATTTCAGACTGATCATCTGCCTAGCCTTTTCCCAACTACATTGGGGTCGGCTTCCAGACTTACCTGAGGATTCACCTGAGTATAGTCATCGGCACGTAACTTGGCAAGAGTCGTTAGATGCGCATAAGTCATTTTTTTAGGTCTCTTTGGTTACCAAGCGGGACGCGGGGTACGTTTAGCACCGTTCCGAGCGCGTGATTGGTTGGTCAGTTGACACAAGGATCGACTGACCAATCACGTCGCGTCCACGTCCCGTTCGCTCTATATGGTGGTTGGTCAGTTCGCGCATTATGCGCGAGCTTACCCCCACTACGCCATAACCTTGCCAAGTTACATGCCGATAACTATACCAGTGTTTTACATGGAGCGACTGCCTATCTGACCTCCACAACGCAGTAACTGGGTAACACGATACCTCTTGGCAAGACTGGTGTCAGATCTCAAGCTTCTGACTACCCGTAACGACTGTCAAAGATCTTCAAATGACAGCCGGGACCAACGGCTTAACGTGCTGTCCGAGGCACGGAGGAAACTCGGTATGTTGAAATGGTCATCCATCCACGGACCGACCTCGTCAAGCGTTGCTTTTTATTTTAAACTGAATTTGTTTTATTAATGAACGAATTCGCCAAATAAGATATGTGGTAAGAGATAATTTATAATTGAGACAAATCCAACGATACCTCATATGTCATAATCCGTCAAGCCGTTAGGGTTGTAGAGCGTGCTATAGAAATGGACATACATACATACGCTCGAAAAACCGCCCGCAGTCGGGTAACAAGATAAAATTACAAATTTAAAAATCCCCGTTTTTTTTTATACATAGTAGCAGACACTCTTCAATCGACAATCTATCAAAAATGTAATACTGACACGATATCTTGCGATAAAATCCAGATTCAAAGAGTAAAATGCGAATAATTTTCGAACGGCTAAACCGATTTTATTCAAACATAGCTAAGAACGCTCTCGACAAAGTCACTTTTCAAACAAAAAAAAAACTAAATCAAAATCGGTTCATCCGTTTAGGCGCTATGATGCCACAGACAGATACACAGCAACATACGTCAAACTTATAGCACCTCTCTTTTTCCGTCGGGGGTTAAAAAGGAAACAGAATAGGACTTACCTAAACTCCAGAGGACAGTAATTACAAGCAAAATTCTTCGTATGCGACCTATTCAGATGCTTCGGCATTTCAGCCTTACAATGGACCAGGTCACTGCAGATGGTACAGCGGAACATTTGATTGTGTTTCTTCCAATGCTCCTCGAGGTGAGACTCTGAGAGTAGCTCATGTTTGCAAATTACGCAGTTAGTTGGGTATTGTAGCTGGGGAAGAGTAATTCTTCTATTAGTAAGACTAGCTGTGGCTTCATTGGCATGGACAAAAAAAAATGATGATAATACCACAGATAATATAATACTAGCATACAAATATCTCATCCCATACAAAGAAACCGTGCCGACGTACTGTACTGATTATTTTTTGTATATCGATCGCGTTCGGTTCCGTTCCACGGCCATCTATATCCGTGGAACGGAACCGAACGCGATCGATTTACAAAAAATAATCGGTATAATCAGATGAAAACCACTATACTTCATAAAAGATAGCTTGATCTCTGCGACAGCTGTCAGTATCAATACAGTAACAATAGTGCTTGACAGGCTAACAATAACGTATACGTCAGTTTGACAGCTGTCGCAGAGATCAAGCTATCTTTTATGAAGTATAGTTACGTCGGCACGGTTTCTTTGTATGGGATGAGGCATCTGTATGCTAGTATTATAATATCTGTGGTAACACGAACCTGGCTATGATTAAAAGTATTATGCCTGAGATAGTCCAAACGCTTGTTACATGAAAAATTACATATTTTACACCGGTAATTCATAGTTTTTTTATTGCGATTTTTCATTCCTTCTCTAAAATGTTTTTCTATAACACTCGAGCTAACGTAAACCGTATCATAGTAATGGCTGTCATTTTTTGTATATCTACCGTTAATTTTTGTAACGGTTGCATATTCTTCATATTTTTTTATCCTTGACGTTAATTTGCTATACTTTTTCTTCGGTTTTTGGTAGTAAGAAAAGTCTTCATCGGTTTCCATTTTTACGTCTGGTTCGAAGTAATCTGGGTCTTTATTGATACTGCTGTCATCATATTCCTCTTTGATAGGTTCGTTACTTTCAATTTTTATGTCTATGAGAGCGCTTTCTTCTTCTGTTTCTCCTTTTTGTTCAAATATAACGTCTTTTTGTTCATCAATGACGTCTTTTTGATCAGGAATAAGGTTGTTTGGTTCAAAGATTAGCTCTTTTTTGTCTGCTTCGTCAAATTCAAATATGTAGTTGTGGTCATGTACTTTCTGTTTCGTTTTTGTTAGTTGAGATAACGTATGGGGTATGTTGTTCTGAAATTATATTATAAAGTTTTTAAAACAGGCTCAAAAGGAAAAATATTGCATTGACGATCATGAACATGCGTTTCCTGAAAACTAAAACCAGCGGGTTTTTATGGCGATATATACGCCCCAATGTTAACGCAATATTCGATGCCAAAATATCAATATTGACCCTCCTTTTGAACAGTTTTGCTTGCATAATATTATTTGATTTATGTATGCTATGTTAGTTATGAAGAAATTCCAGCCATAAATTTTTCTGTGTAAAAATATTTTTAAACATGAAAGTCGTTTTGGAGGAGTTTCCAAAAGTTGCGAAAAAGTATCGTGTTGTTAATTATTTTTTTAAAGTTTAAGTATTAGTTACACGAAAAAATCTTGTGTTAAAAATTATGTACATGAATCAATAATAAATACATTTTTTTTCAAACCTTTTAACCTAGCCATTACTAAGGAGTATGCTTTAGAAAGTATTACGGCACCAATGCGGATGTAGGCCTATAGTAATGTTACTTCTAGGCAAGTATGCTTAACCATCAGCAACATCTTCACTCACCCACATCCCATCACAGTAAGAAAGAGGACAAACGCAAGCATATCAAAAATAAATTAATGAAAAAAAGAACATTTAAATTGGCTGTATGAAATAAAGAAATTGAAAAGACTGTCAGATCTGTTCAAGTATTACGTAAGCAGATTTATTACAATTTTAAAGTGGCATCATCCCAACAAGGGAACATTATAATGGGATAAAAAGGCTTAATCAATAAAAACTATAATCTATCTCTGTGCCAAATTTCATCTAGATCCATTCAGCCGTTACGGCGTGATTGAGTAACAAACATACATCCATTCATCAAAACTTTCTAATTTATAATATTAGTAAGATTTATGCTTCTGCAAATTAGATGCTAAATATTTTATAGAGTACAACTAACTTCTGCCAGCGACTTCGCCCGTGTGAATGTCCTAAATTATCCCGAGGGAACATATTCCCGGTATAAAATCTATTCTATGTGCTATTCTAGACTATAATCTATATCTGTGCCAAATTTCATCCAGATCCGTCCAGCCGTTTGAGCGTAAAGAAGTAACAAACATACACACTCACAGACTTTCGCATTTATAATATTAAATGTGATGATAAATACTATAATAATTATGTATAGACTATAGCCTCATACTCTATACAATATATTATTTATTCAGAACGCTATTTTTTTATTTGGCGTGCCTGATTATTTTATCAGGTGCCAGCACTGGTATGTACGTTAGTTAGCTATCCCTGCACTATAGCACTTCTTGCGTTACTACGTAAAAATATTGGTGTTATGAACTTAATGTGTCAGGACAGTAGTAAATTAATAGGGCGCACGGTTAGCGCAGTGGTTGAGCGATTGACTACTGCGCTGCGTATCGCGGGTTCGATTCCCGCACGGATCAAATATTTGTATGACCTATAGATAGTTGTTCCGGCTCTGGGTGTTGTGTATGTGAGTTTATATGTTTGTAAACGCACCCACGATACAGGAAGAAATTCCTAGTGAGCGACAAAGATTAAAAAAAAAAAAAACATTACCAAATACCTGATTGTCATAAAAATTGTGTAAATACTGAACCAGCATACACTGAGCCGTTTTGATGCGTGCTTGGAAATATTTCATCTTGTTTAATAACGCTACACATTCCCAACACAGTAGTAGGCCTCTTGTGTCCTGAAATGGAAAGTAAATTAGTCCAAATAGTAAATATAAAAAACATAATTGTTGGTAACCATTTCGGCAGTGCCATACAGGGGCGGCCTTAACCTCTGCGAGGCTCCGGGCGGGCGGCAGATATGTGCGCGGCTCCGGGCGGGCGGCAGATATTTGCGAGGCTCCGGGCGGGCGGCAGATATTTGCGAGGCTCCGGGCGGACGGCAGATATTTACGAGGCTCCGGGCGGGCGGCAGATATTTGCGAGGCCCTTGTCCTTTTTACAATGTATGAGATATACGGGAAATGGAAAACTTGACACTTATTATTTTTATTATTAGCGGCGGCTTCGCCCGCGTGATTGTCGAAAATTAGCCCAAGGGAACATATTCCCGGGATAAAAAGTATCCTATGTACTATTCCAGACTGAAATGTATAACTGTACCAAATTTCATCCAGATCCGTCTAGCCGTTTGAGTGTGAAGAAGTAACAAACATACAAACACACAGTCACACACTCACAAACTTTCGCCTTTATAATATTAGTTTGATTATTAATACTTTACTATGAAATATTTAACCAACTAACTTTATTTTATTGTTTATAGGGTTAAAATTGTAAGCTTTTAGGGTTGTAGCGTGAGGCCCCTGCAAGAGCGAGGCCCCGGGCGATTGACCTGTAAAGCCGCCACTGGTGCCATATAGATAAATATTTTTTTGAAGTTAATAGATGGTTTTTAAATTTTCTGACATAAAAATTTTGTGTAATTTTAGTTTTATGAAACTTTATAGTTGGACATTATAATTTTAAATTGATGACATTTTAATTTTGTTGTTTTGATTGATATTTGATTGATATTGAATTTGTTTGTTTTGATATTTTTATTCTGTGACATTTTTACTTTTGATAACTTTAAACGAAATTTAAAATTGTGTCTTTTTCATTTAATTTAAACTTGGATCCCTGTAATTATTATAAATTCATTAATGTTAGTAATCAGTACATGACATGAAATTAATTTAATTATAAGGTTGTGTACTAACAAGGAATGGACTCCAAAATTGTCTGAATTTGAAATTAATTTAATATAATTTTAGGTAAAAAAAAATCCCTGTGCGTCTCGCATCGAGAGAGAATGAAGCACACAACAGGTAATGATGACGATTTTTTACCTGAAGCTTCACTTTTGTGGCCTATCCACGACGATATTGGACTTTTCTATCATTAGTGAAATAATTTTTGTAATCTTATTAGTACTTCTAGAGATAACTGAGAGGTTTTACTAAAATATATTCAAGACAATATTTTGAGTCTTTATAAGTCTGCTAGAGGACTTTGAATAAAAATGATAGAATTGTAAGAAAAATAACAAAACACACTCACATATTCATTTTGTATCACATCTTCTCTCAACTTTAGGAATAGCGCTTTAGTTTGGCCAGTTATGCTCTCAAGCTTTCTATCAGCGCTCAAACAGCCTTGACATATCGTAAATATACGATTACATTCGTCTTTTATATCCATTTTCACTAATAATTCAGTCATTTTCACATTTATTTTTGTTTTGGTTACACGAATTAGATGATTTCGCGTTGTGTTGAATCGAATTTGACATTGACACTTTGACAGTTTCATATTTCAGCTTCATCCAAAAAGGTTGTTTTTTGTTGTTTGGATGCCACGCCCTTTGCCTTGAGGCAGTATTTTGTATTTTTTTTCAGGAAACGGCCAACGTCATTGTTTCTTCCATAAACTCAACTCAACCCGCCATTGCTATGGTAAAATATTAGCCGGTCAGCTTATGACTATAACAGTCAGCCAAAAGTATGTTTCTCTCGTGACAGCTAGTTATATACGATTTCAAATTCCTTCTTGGGTAACTGCCCAAAATCTGAACGCGTCATCACACCGACAGAGGGTGCTTTCAGGTTTTCCCATACAGATGCACCATCAGTGTGGCGATGGTGACGCTTGGGGTAGGCCTATGTCCAGCGCCCCCGATGGGTTCCCGCATTGTCGAGGCGGGGGGGTCAGTAGCCGTGGCTCAGGGCTTTTGCCGATTAAGCCGACGACGTAGCGGCCAATTAGTAGGTTGCGGTGCCGCTTGGCAATAGGCAACATCGCAACTGAGGCGGGCCGCGATGTCTTATGGGTCGTCCCAGGTCCCATAGAGATATCGCGGCTGAGGGTTCGGGGTCACGGCGGAAGAGGAGTATTGCGGAGCTTGAGATTTTCGGCCGCATCTCCCTATCCCCTGCGGCCGAAAAATGGTAGGTGTCGGGGCCATTGACCTTGACCCGTCACAGGGGGACCAAGGGGGCCATACATGGGGTCGTCTGGCGCCCATGTGCTGGTGGTTCCTGGGGTGGTCAGTGCGTACAGTGTGTTCTGGTGCGCCGGTGATGTGGGGTACTTCCCAGAGGAAGGTCCGGTGGCGGATAGCCGCGGCGGGTTCGCGGTGAGTGCTAACGCGTGCCCGTGTTCCCGCCATAAGCGGCACAGGAGGACACCGTGGAGTTTTAGTGGGTTAGAGTCCAACATAACTGCACCTACATATTAGTAATCTGTGAACTGCGCTATCTCCCCGTGGTAGCGCAGTTTGCATGAGCATTTCTCCACGCTAAAAAAAAGGGCCTATGTCCTCCACTTGACGTCTTTCGGCTGAAACTATAGTGATGATATTCGCGCTACGATTGCTTTGTACAAGGACAATAGTGCATTAACATTAAATAGTGGTAAATGATACACGGTATAAAATAACTGAGTATTTTAATTTCCTTAAAACTATTCTAGTACAAAAAGTCATCTTAAAATAGTTACAAATTAAGTACTAAAAAACAGTTTTCGCAATTTTTAACTACACCGATACATTCGTTTTACCTATATTTTCAAAACAGAAAATATAAATAATGGAACAACCTTGAAAGTTTAGTAATATAATAAAAAAAAAAATAAGTACGTAAATGCAAACACAGATACACAGATTCCTATGTATTTCACTCAATATTTATTTGAAACAATAACAAAAAGCAATAATCTAGAAAATAACTGTATTTCTTGCTTGAAAATGCATTTGCTTAAATATTCGTAATAAATTTACAAAAAAAAAAAAAAAATCGTATAATATTTTAATTATAATCTTAATTTATGAAAGCAGGAAGAAACAATTTGTTCTTAAAATATTGTTCGATTCGAATAAAAATAAGTAAGTACATTACTTACGCCATTCTTCCCTAGACAATACTTACATACAATACATAAATAAGACGTATATATATAAACGTACACACTGACAAACATTTCCTTTTTATTGCTTGCATTCATGAACAGTACGTTTTTTTACACAAATATACAATTTTATTGGTAAATTAAATCTGATGATGAAATCAATATTTTGCCTTTTTGTTGTGTTCGTAATTAAACAGTAAAAATATACAAACAGTATGGAAACTACCTACAAACGCTCGAAACAGCACAATCGTCGCGTCGCGGTGCTCAGTACTGACAGCACCGCAGAAGTGCCCGAGTGGTCTCGTCGGTGCGTATGTTTGTGTGAGTGTGCCGTTTCGAGCGTTTGTAGGTAGTTTCCATACTGTTTGTATATTTTTACTGTGGTAATTATCAGGACAGAGTTTGTATGAAAGATTTCTTAAATTGCACCCGTGCTGTCGGCGTGTTAGGGCGCGTCGTTAGTAAATACATAAATTAAACATTTCGGGCCTTATTTTTCAAAATCTCGACGGTGTTTAGCGACTGATTACAAAATTCTAAAGAACAATGGCGAAATTTTAGCTGACTTAAATTTGAACGTCTGAAAGTGAGTTATATACGAAAGACATTCTATTAATTGTCTATGTTTTTTAAAGTATAATTAGGCCTGGTCTAAAATAGATAAAAAAACATAATAAATAAAAAGTTATTTGATTTTTTAGTTTATTTCTTTAGCATAGTGTTGTCATTATATATTTTATCTGCTAAGTGACAAGTAGTAACTATATTAAGTAATAATATAATTTTTGTATTTATTGCAGTAAATGAGTTAACAATACAGTTTATGTCTAAGTGTAGATGTTCCATGCAGGTAGGTAAGAATATTGTAGTGTAGTAGAAATAAATGAATTACTTTCAATTAATTATTGGCAAAAAGATTAGTACCCAAGTCTAAAAAAAAAATAGCTTGGTTGTTGACGACAACCTTTTGATACGAATCACAGTCACTTAGTTTAAATAAATATACTCTTTCCAAAGAGTATACTACACATTTCATGCTAAAATAACTAGGTAAGGGAAATACTAATGCGATATTCCCCTTTTACTTCCACGAAATTGAATAATATTACCTATTAAACACATTATTAAAAGTTACCCAGACATAACCTACAAAAGTTTATGACTGAATATTTATTATTCTCTACATTCTCGAACAAAAATTCTTGCACAAACTAATTCAGAACATCAACCTGAGTTAAACCAGATATTTATCACTTAAATACTTTCGAATTTAATCTCAGCTAAAACAATGTATGGGCACCTGCTATTGTTATTTAAATTTAGAATTATAAAGTAAATTTTAAATAAGTACCTCTTCTAGTACATTTGCCAAACTGCGTCGTGATTTATATAAATAAAGATATTAATTGCTCAACATGCCATGCGTACTAAAAACATAGAATCATAACTGGATGTTTAAATTACTCGCAGAATAGTTCCCACACAACTACCTAAAGGTGATTGATTATCGACTATGTTCGTGAACGTGTTGCGCTACGCGCTCTTGCAACTGCTACAAATTGTCGATACTTTTGCGAACGTTGCAGGCTTCAAGTTCATAAACGTTCACGAGCATAGTAGACACAAACATACGTACACCGTCAAACACACAACTCATTTCCACCCGCATTTACATCTGTTGTCTGAACATAGCAGTGATCTCTTCAACAGTCTTGTTCTTCGTTTCAGGCACTTTGAAGAAGATGAAGAAAATGAAGATCAGTTGGAGAACCGCGAATATTACGAAGACATTCGCGCCCAGTGCAATCTGTGGAGAAAAAAATTACATTATAACGGAATTATAGACATTAATTTAACTAATATTATATAGAAGTAAAATTGTGTGTTTGTTTGTAATTGTAATCTCTGCAAGTAGGTACTGATTTGATTAAGAATTATTTTTCACTGATGAAAAGCTCTGCGAAATGGTAGATGTACATATAAAATCTAAAACCCCCGACACATTTTTATTTGATGCTACATAATGTATCAAGTAGTAGACACGCTTCGTTCAACAATCTATTGAAAACGTAATTATGAGACGATATCTTGCGAAAACACCCCGATCCAAGCAGTAATACGCCTATAACTTGAAAACGGCTAAATCGATTTTGATCAAACATAGCTAAGAACACTCTCGACAAAGTCATCTTTCAAACAAAAAACTGAAATCAAAATCGGTTCATCCGTTTAGGAGCTGTAATGGCACACACTAAGATACACACGTCAAACTTATAAAACCCTTCTTATTCCGTCGGGGGTTAATAAAATGTACTAATCATACAGACGTATTTAGGGTACTTACAGAGAGCTGCAAAAAGCTGAGTCCAACAATAAAGTTAGCGGTCCAGTTTACTGTTACCGCCACCGACGTCGCCGCGGGCCTTGATGATTGGTTGAAGAGCTCTGTAAGCAAATTAGACAATAAATAAATGATTTTATACAAATACAATTGAATTGAATTGTATTTTTTTAATATTAATAATGATGATTGGCTTGATATACTTATATGGCAGAATCTTTTCTTTATTTTAATTGAACCTGACATAAATAACCTGTATTTTAATTTTATCTTTAAAATTTTATGTATAAATTCAGTTTTTTTTTTCAGTTATTTTAATTTTGAAATTTTTTATTTTATTGTACCTAATTTTGAGAGCAGTGGTGGCCCAGTGGTATCGGCCGCGACTTACAAGTTGTAGGTCGTGGGTTCGAGCCCAGGTAGGCGCTTTACTTTGTGTAAATTATTTCATCACTACTGCTCTCAAAACGGTGAAGGAAAACATCGTGAGGAAACCGGCATGTCCTAGAACCAAAAATTTGAAGACATGTGACATCCACCAACCCGCACTGGGCCCGCGTGGTGGATTACGGCCCATTCCCTCTCACTGAGAGGAGGCCTGTGTCCCAGCAGTGGGAACATTAATAGGCTGATGATGTGATGTGATGTGTACCTAATTTTATTAATTATATTTATATAGAGCATGTAAACTCGAACATGTATAAGCTGTGGTTACCTGTAATTGAGTGTGCATAACAAGAAGTGTATCAATTTCTATATCCTTCTATCTGTATAAGTTAATGTTGTGTAACTCGTTGGTGATCCTAAATAAATAAATAAATAGTAGAGTTCTGTGTATATATAATAGTATATAAAATAAGGAAATAACCGGTGATGAATGATTTTATGCAGCGCACCTTGAATTAAAATATACTGGGTAATCTGTTTCAGACCAAAGACAATGGCAGAGAGATTAAAAGGGTAGTATTATAATATTATCTGTGCTTTGGGTTGGCTACTTAGGTAAAGTACCTATAGATTAAGCCCTGGCGTGGCCGCACATGAGACAACAATAGTTAGTTCTGGTGTTACAACAAGAACAAGAACACTACAACCCACCATCGCACTGACACTTATTATCTATAAATAACCCTATTCCAAGTCTCAATTAACACATAATACCACGAAATCACAGAAAATCAAACAAAACCGAGTTTGTTTGTCAAACCTGCCATTATATTAGAGTTTGACAAACAACAGAAACCGGCCATGGTGACAAAGACAAAAAATAATCTTTTGTCCTTATTATTTACATGGAGCTGCCAATTAGCCATCTCGCTCTATCAATCAAGCTCATTTTATGGCGAAATCTATAGGTACTTTTTCTAAGACTGGGATTATGAGATAGGAAAAACATGTGCTTCTGGTCGCGGGTTCAAATCGCCACGGAGCAAATTAATTGACAGATATTTTGTAACATGATTTTGCCAGTTTTTCCTTTTTAGGGTTCCGTACCAGAAGGGTCCAAACGGAGCGCTATTGCTGTCACTCACGTGTCAGTCTGTCCGTCGCCAGTCACACGGGTTTTTTCAGCCAAACGGTTGGAGCTACAGTCTTCAAATTTTCAGAGCATAAGTCTTGTTGACCCAAAGCCATACAAATTGTCATAAAATATTTTTAAATACTTTTATCCCCCTACTGCTCCCATACCGCCAAAAGAGGGCGCGAAAAATTCCCACATTTTTCCTATTACAGCCAACTTAATTTTGCGGTTTGGTAAGGAACCCTAAATATGCGAAGTCCGACACTCACTTGAACGGTTTTTATAAATATGTGTAATTTTGATGCTTTTTATAGATATTGTTTTTTTTGGACATCAACAGATTCCCACAATGCCAATAAAACAAAAATAATATATGTTTTTATATGTAAAAAATATATATATGTTTTTTTTTTTTATTATTCTTCATAAAAGCTTGATCTCTGCGACATGTGTCAAACTGACGTATACGTTAATGTTATGTTATTGTTAGCCTGTCACATAGACATAAAATACCATAGATTTAGAATTTTTTTGCTACGCCAAAAGATACACGAAGCGTGCGAAAAAGAAATCGTAATCAAGTACAAACCGCCCAAGAGAAAAAGAGAGAGTGAATAAAGTCCGGTCATGTCATTTTTTTCGCGAGGAAGAGTCCATAGCGTCCCATCTATTTTACGCCGCAGTGAATTTCTTGCATTTAAATAATAATCTTAAGATTTAAATTGATAATATTAAATACGCAGCTATGGTAGCTTGTTCTGTAAGTACAGCTTGGCCAGAAAGAGTAGAAATTAAATAAATGTGAACTAATTTTTTCTACACATGGCAACATGAAAGAAATGTCAAACATCAGTCAAACTACCAAAACAATAAAAGTGTATCGTGAATTAATGTGATTTTTGGTAGATATTAAACGTATTAGTCGGTGAATTGTTATTGAAAATGGGAAAGACGATAAAAAGTGGTGCCAGAAGTTATTTACAATGTTTTTAAGAGGTGTTTGGAGGAATATCATGCCGGAAAACTTCTAAGAGAATTGGATGACCTTTACAAACGAGTTGCTGATATGTCAGGTATTTATTCAATTTTATTTTATATAATATACATAGTTCATGATCTAAGTTACAGTTAAAGTCGGTTTGGTCTTTAAAATATACCACATCATCGAAGTTTTTTTGGATTTAATTTATTTTTATAGGTTATGTTTACATAGGGAAAGTACTTTGACACAGTGACTAGGTATAGAGCGACTGCAATTTTTGATAGTCACGCACATCATTCTACATTAATGTTTTATTTTGATTACAGGAAACTCAGAAAGCACTGTTCAACGCAAAATAAACGAAGGCAATAAAAACGAAGGCAAATTTGCAACAACAGCCAAGCATAGAGTCGGGTGTAGAATATTTAGATAGTGATTAGAAAATATATTGTTACTATAATAAAGATGTTTTTACTCTCCTAGGCTTTTTATTTAACAGTTAGAAAAAAAAATAAAAAATAGCATCTGATTTAACGATTTTCCCCATTCTGATTTATCTTTAAAAATACTTCAAGTATCAAATTCATTTATGTTATAGTATAAATGATGCCATATAAACGATAGTGGCGACCTCAATTTTTTTCTACTCTTTCTGGCCAAGCTGTAAATGTGACGTTACAAGACAAAATAACCCCAATAAATATACGTTTCATAGGTAAATACAATTTTGTCCTTGGTTTGTTTTGAACCAAATTTTGTCAAATTTCTGCTAGTAATCGGCTCAGAAAAAGATTTTGACAATAGCATATTGATTCACATTGTTTTATATAAGTATATTTCGTATATTTTAGCAGAATTTGCAATAATATTATGTAAAAGAGTAAATTGTTTCTTTATGCTAGGGCTTCACAAAGCGGTGACGTCATGAGTATCGATAAAAACTTAATCGTTTTTAATGACATCATGACATGAATACAAACATATTTAGTCAAGTTTTGTTAAAATTGATTTAAGTTAGGATTGAGAAAATGTGTTTATCTAAACTGTACTTTAAGTTGCATGTTTATTATTTTAGCCTTTATTTTTCAAAATTTTTCGGCGAGTTATGATGTTTTGTTACTTTGAATAAATTTAGGCATGTTTTGCTAGTTTGTCGCAACTATCTATGATGATCGTTACGTATGTGTCTGGGTATGTAGTAAAAAAGATTATAAAAAGAGTTAATGTGAGGACTGTGTACATAGTTTATTATCAAACCCAACAGCTCTCTGTCATAATTTCTTAATTGTTAAGAGGGACTATTCTAAAACAGACGAAGGCTTATATATCCAGCTAATGATGTTGTCGCATTTTGTTGTAGTGCTGAGAAACTTTTTAGACAAAACATGAAAAGGAAAAGAATGGACGACCGCATTTTTGCAAAAATGTGTTGGAAATTCTCCAAAATAATTGCATTTACTATCTGTAGCATATCAATATTTGTTCCGTGCGGGTGTCAAACCTGCGACACGCAGCGCAGCACTACGCCGATCGCTCAACCACTAAGCCAACCGTGTTGTCAATTTCAAATATCTGACGCTGCGGTATTTGTAGTTAGTATTTCAAATACTTTTGGCTTCAAAATACATTTAAAGATTTTATTAATAGGTGCGTTCTGCAGGAAATAGCGCTTGATAGCTTTCATAAGCAAAATGGAGACCGCGTACGTCAAATTGTCAAGTACCTTGTCAATTGTCATTTTCATTTCAAACGGTACATTTTTACGAAACTTCTGTGTATTGATTAAGTTTATTAGTACGAATGTCACGATGGATGATCGACTGTATTTAGTCATTTGTATTTCGAATAAAAATACTGTATTTTGTATTTTATATTTCAAATACACGACATTTAAATATTTTGTATTTCTTATTTTAAATACATGCCATATAGTATTTTGTAATTTGATTTCTTTAGCAAAGCATGTATTTTGCCCAGCTCTTATTATAGTTCAAATTAACCAATAACCCTTTAATCATGTTTCATATTGTGTTCACCAAGTATCGATATCGATACTGAACATGAACTTTAAGACAACACTTTTTTAATTAACACATGGACAATACCCTAACACATAGATTTTATATTTTTGGTTTCGCTTTTCATCTGACTCTGTTTATCTTGTACATACTATATCTATGTAAAATACTATGGACTGGAAATACCTACAAAAAACGTGCCTACCTAAACCTTAAAATCGCACTTAAAATGGCTGCCGATGCTATGGTTGTGTCAATCACGGAACACACACACATTTTGACAGCAGGACTACCACGAACACAACCACAAAATTCGTCACTTATTACGGCGAATATGGCACGTACCTACAACTGTCACTACGTCATAACAAAATGTTGCCATAATGAGTAACAATTGAAATATTGTTGTCTCTTTTGTCAAATAGGATTACTACATCTAAAACAATGAAACAAAACGATGTTTCACATTCTGTATCGTATTTCACTGATATTTGTATAAGCTAATGTATGTAAAAAAAACCTACCTACCTTAGATAAAGTACCTATAGATGAAGCCCTGGCGTGGCCACACATGAGACAACAATAGTTAGTTCTGGTGTTACAACAAGAACAAGAACACTATAACCCACCATCGCACTGACACTTATTATCTATAAATAACCCAAATTCCTTGTCTCAATTAACACATAATACCACGAAATCACAGAAAATCAAACAAAACCGTGTTTGTTTGTCAAACCTGCCATTGTATTAGAGTTTGACAAACAAAAGAAACCGGCCACGGTGACAAAGACAAAAAATAATCTTTTGACCTTATTATTTACATGGAGCTGCCAATTAGCCATCTCGCTCTATCAATCAAGCTCATTTTAAGTCTTAATCTATAGGTACTTTATCTAAGACCAGAACTAACTATTGCTGTCTCATGTGCGGCCACGCCAGGGCTTCATCTATAGGTACTTTATCTAAGATTGTTAATGTATTGATACTGACAGCTGTCGCAGAGATCAAGCTATCTTATATGAAGTATAACTTACCAGTAACCAGGAACCACGGAATAGAGCCAGGTCCCACAGCAAACATCACGACGAAGAGAATCACCAATGCGATACATAAGTACGATACCCATGTTATATGAGTCTGAGGGAGAGAAAATAATATGTTAGATGCTTGGCGGTCGTAACATACATAACGCTCACATGTACAACCCGAAGGACAGGCAGAGTTTAATTATACAAATATTTTACCAATTTTGTATGTTTGTTAAAAGGTATTCGCACATGTTCCCATTGTATGAGAGCATTTCTGAAAGAGTGAAAAGTAGAAGTCCAAATAAATTACTTGCACCTAGCCAGAGACTACAATTGTATAGCAGGAATTGCAGTTGCAGGGCAATCAAAATATTTAATAATTTACCCTCACGCATCAGAGTGTTGCCCACTAATAAATTTAGGAAAACAAAATTTGCCTTGCTTTTAGACAATTGTTTTCAGTTAATGAATTTTTAAATTATAAATTTTGACGTTACATTTTATTAATACTTATTTACACTTGTTATCTTGAATTGCTTTATTTTTTTATTTTTTAAGCATTTGACATTGTATAATTATTTAATTTTGACATTTCATTCATGATTATCTTAACATTGTATAAAAATTATCTAAACTAACTAATTTAATTTAATTTCTAACTAATTTATAATATTGTACGCCTTAAACGTCGCACGCACACCATGTATGCGTAATCTATTGCTGTTTCTATTGTGTCAATAAATTACTTACTACAGTTGTATTGTTGCGGCCGCTTTGGAGCTTCGACACTTTGATTTTTTAAGTTAATTCTAATATTTCTACACCGGCAACGGTAGTATATGTGAAACTGTTTAATATTAAGATCTTAATGTACCATATACTCAGAAATAAATATATCTTATCTTATCTTAAAAGTTTTATGTAATAGTTAGGACTCGAATAACACTACAGCAAAAAAAAAAAAAAAATACCCGACTGCTTAAAAGGTGAACTAAAAAGACGTGAACAAGAAGAAAATCATGCTATGCAGTCGGAGGATACATATTCGCGAGTTGGCTGACCAAAACCAGACGTTATTTTTTCGAATTACATTTAAACATACAAGTGTTACCTTTTAAACATTTTGATACCTCACACGATGGGTTTGGAAGAAAAAAATAAATTGGGCCCCCACGACATGGCGCCCAAAACCCGCCATATTTCTATTTTCAAATTTTAATGTAGCCAGTGACACTCGCAAGGTTAAGACGAATCGATTGACGTAAGAATTATCAAAATCGGCCAACGCGTTTAGTCTCTAGAACGCCACATGGGAACAAACATACATAGACTGATAAACACATAACCCTCCTTCGGCAGTCGGGTAAAATACTGCCCGCGCGCTTGCGATCAACGAGGTAGTCAGAATCCACGATACTCACATACATATAAGCGACCACCAACCCCACAGAACAGACGAACATCCCCGCGAATCCAGACAACAGCAGTGTCTTACGGCCAGCTCTCTCCACTAGTAGAAGACTTATTACTGTCATTACGACGTTCATTGCGCCCATACCTAGGAAAAACATAAAACAAATAATAAGACATCACCACAGGGCCCCAGCACTACAGCACTAGCAAAGAAAATTTGGTTCAAATAAATGTCACTAGATGGCGCGAAATGCATTGATTTGTTATTGAATTGTGTGTATTATATAATATTTTTAGGGTTGATCATTAAAATTGTCTGCTATTTTTTAATCAACTCTGCTAAGCACAAAATTATGGAATATTGGGCTCTTAATTCACAGTACCTGGGCGACCGAAACGACGTTTTCTAAAAATGAAACCAAGCTAGATTGAGTTATTGCCCCCGAAACCCCTGCATACTAAATTTCATGAAAATCATTGGAGCCGTTTCCGAGATTTAGATTATAAATATATATACAAGAATTGCTCCTTTAAAGGTATTTCAAAGATTATTTGAACGGATCATCTATTAAAATTATCGTTTTTAATTTCTTAGGCATGCCAATCGATTTTTAACTCATTTTGGTACAACGAAACAGTAAAAACGTGCAAAAAATTACTATAAAACAAATCGCCACTGTATTTAAAGAAACATAGTCACGAACCGAGAAAACCCTTTAACTTGCAAGTCGCTGCTAACACCATCTACATCCGTGAAATGGAACCGAACGCGATTAAAGTAATTATAAAAATAAACTCAGATTAAAAACGCTAGTTACGTCGGCACAGTTTCTTTGTATGAGATGAGGCATCTGTGACATTGCTTTACTTACTTACATTATTTGAAAACATAACCCTCCTTTGGGCTAAGTCGAAGTCGGGGAAATTCAGGTAAAGTAGCGACATCTATGTTGTCAATCATAAGTTTTTAAATCTTTCAAATTTAGTTCGAGATATTAAATACAGATGGCGCATTCGAGTCCTGCATCGCGCAAGCAATATTTTCGGGCATTTGTGGCTGATTTTGTCGGTGTTTTCTGAATTATGATTGAATTCTACATTTGAAAGCGTTTTTCACCATAGAGCTTTTTGTGAAAAAGCTCGTCCGGGGAACTACCATACATAGTTATGTTTCCCGGTTTGCAGATGTTCATTAGCGGCATCAGAATTTGCGATTTTGCTATCATATAGGTGCCAATAGTAGTCACAGTGGATCTTTGTGTCGCTGAAGATGGCTGCAAAACCCTGCACAGTAGCAATTTTTGTGTCAATGTTGAAGTAGAAGGTTGCATTGTATAATTGCATCTTTCACTAGCTTACGTTTGTCGCATCGTCCTGTCTCGCTTACTCTATGCAGTATACTCGATGACAAAGTCTCTTGCGCAATGGTTTGCAGAGCCAACTTCAGAGACACAAAGATTCGTTGTAATCAATTTTAGCGATGTAATCCTATTTTGGACCGCATGGTTTGTGATTCATCTCTTTGCTGATTAGAACATTTACTAACAATATCCACATTCCAAATTCAAATCACTTTTAGTCCCTAGGGATTAATGATGGATATTTAATCCCTGTTTACGAAGAATAAACTAGCTCTTTTTGAATTGATGTGATAAGAAAAATGTTTTCAATGTTAATTATTTCTCTCACCCAATGTAGCATACTGCGATTGACTCGTGGTCAGCTTCACCCTGGTGAAGATATCCGTGGAAAAGAAGATCACAGCGTTAATCCCAGATAACTGTTGGGCTACCATCACGACCATGGCAATGAGGAGAGGCTGTCGGAGCTGACGGTTACTGAACAGTTCCCGGAGAGTCACTTTCTTGCTGATTTTGTTTTTCTCGGCTTCCTGTAATGTGAGGAATAAGGTTAACGGTTGGTGCTAAATTCTGGCTTTTCATCATAAATAAGGAAAATATGCGACACATCCGCACAAAATGGCAATCGCCCAGTATAATTCTGGGACTTTAGTATCTTGAGTGGATTTTTCAAAAATCTTAGGGGGCCCCGAAGGACCGACAATTTCTCTCCCATTTATTCTCAAAACACTTGTCGGGCACAGTAACAGTGAGCACCCGGGTCGAAAATAAAACTTACTTTGGTCTTAAAATTCAAAATTATGACTGTTTTATTTAACCAAATTAAGGCAAAATCAAGTAAAATTTTGCCTTTTTTCTTTTTGAAGTACAACATTTCCATAACATTTGATTGGATTTTGTCTTATTTAGCTTAGTTAAGATGACAAAAAAGTCATATTCAAGCCTAAACTTGGCTTGGAATCTGGCGTGTTGACCAAAAAATGCAAAGAATTTGCAGAATTTTATCATGAAGATATTAATGCACGTAAGCTCAAAACAGAATGTTTTTATTTAAGCCAATATTTTAAAAACATCAAATCAATCAGTGTATTTAAATATATCAACCCTACAAAACCTAATAAAGTCAGATAAATTAGAAAAAACTTTTTCAAATGATGAAGTTTTTACTAGAATATTCCTTTGCCTAATGGTTACTAATTGCAGTGCAGTGTTTGTTTTTGCAGCTTAGTAGAATAAAAAAAACCGGCCAAGTGCGAGTCGGACTCGCACACGAAGGGTTCCGTACCAGTATCGCAAAACACTGCATAAAAATCACGTTTGTTGTATGGGAGCCCCCCTTAATTTATTTTATTTTAATTTAATTATTATTATTTTATGAAGTAAATATACAACTAAACATTCTGTGAATGTTTCAAGCGTTTACCTGTTGCCGTTATTAATATCGAGCAAAAAATGGCAAAAATATCACGTTTGTTGTATGGGAACCCCCCTTTAATATTTATTTTATACTGTTTTTAGTATTTGTTGTTATAGCGGCAACGGAAATACATCATCTGTGAAAATTTGTACTGTCTAGCTATCACGGTTCATGAGATACAGCCTGGAGACAGACGGACAGACAGACAGACAGACAGACGGATTGTGAAGTCTTAGTAATAGGGTCCCGTTTTTACCCTTTGGGTACGGAACCCTAAAAATTAATTGCGAACAACAATGTTAAAAGCACGATTACGTGTTTTTTTTTTTTTTTCAATAGGCTCGCGCTTGACCACTATCTCACCGGATGTTAAGCGATGATGTCAATTAATTGACAATTGATTGAATTGATTGTTTTTTTTTTGATTATGTCTATTATGTGCATATAGAAAGTGACATCTTTCAAAAAATTTACTCTGCTATGAGGATTTAAAAGAACATTATACTCAACAGAAATCCCAAAAAGAACCACTATCATAATCGTAACCAAAAAAACCAGCAGCATACCAATAATATCATTAATAACATATTATATTACCCATAATAAATAGAAGATCATTGTAGAAAAATGTTAGTACATATATAATTAGCTTTCTTTACTTTCCAAAAGGGCCCCAAATTCTCGTGTGCCCAAGGGCCCCGGCATAGTTTAAGACGGCCTTGTGTTAAAGATGCTGTATTAAGTGGCAACACTTAATGTTTGATTTAAGGATATTTTAAGTTGTTACGCTGGCAACTCTCTCTGCAACTGAACGTCATGGAAGCTACATGTAATTTTTCTATCGTCGTTTCACCTAAATAAAATTCCACGTGTGAACTCTGCGTTGTTATTTCCAAAAGTCCTAATAGGTTATGGGCCCAGACCCGTAACCGTATTTAGGTGAAGATTGTCTTCTGATTGACGGAGCTTGGTCGTGTGTATCGACAAGCAAAAAGCATCTTGGTGGCGGCCGGCATTTTTGGCGTCACGCGGTTTGTTTTACGAAATCAAGACGATGGAAACACACGGCGTGGTAAGGTTGGAGGGAGCGAAAAACTGGAGCGTCTGGCGATTTCAGATGGCTGTGATTTTACGAGAAAAAGGTTTATACGAAGTTGCGACGCGTTCGCATGTCAAACCGGAAAATGGCGGTCAGGCGTCAGCGGAGCCCAAGCAGGCGTCAGCGGAGCCCGAGCAGGCGTTGGCAGCTAAAGATATAAAGGCGATGAGCGCAATTGTAACTAGATTGGCTGAACCAGTTTTACAACACGTAATTTACATGTCAGACAGCAAGTGAGGTGTGGAGCCGACTGCACAGTATATATGAAAGAAGTGGAGAAACATCACTGATGCTACAACAGCAACGATTTTTTGCCCTGAAATTTGAAGATGACATGAGTGTCGCGGTATTTATTTCCAAGGTGCAGGAGCAGCAGCAGACCTTGAGACGACTCGGAGAAGCTGTAACCGATAAGATGGCAATGTCGAAGATCATCATGTCACTTCCACAGAGGTATGCTCACTTTGTTAGTGCGTGGGAATCGTGTGCAGAAGAAAAACAGACTATAGACAATTTGACGGCACGGCTCTTAGTAGAAGAAGAACGGCTAAATAATAAGTGTAGTAATAAGTCAGAAGAAAGTGTAGCATTGTTTTCCAAAGGTCAGAAAGGTAATTATAAATGTTTTTTATGTAACAAGCCAGGTCATTTTAAGAAAGATTGCAAGCTTAAAAATGTTTGTTTTAACTGTAACAAGCCAGGTCATTTTAAGGAGCAATGTAAAGTAAATAAAAATAATACGAAGGATATTAGTAACAAAGACAGTAAGAAAAAAGAAAATGCTTTTGTGTCCACAGTTTTAGTTAGCGCAAGTGATAGTTTATTAGACAAAAAGTGGTTGGTAGACAGCGGTGCAAGTCACCATATGACTCATTCAAAGGAATTATTTTGTGAATATGAGAGGTTATCCACTCCTAAAGCAGTAATTATAGGTGATGGACGAAAACTAAATGCTCTAGGTACAGGAAAAATTAATATGATGGCATTTGATGGTGACGAATATGTCCATTGCTCGATAAATAATGTATTGCATGTTCCTGAATTGAAGGTTAATCTATTTTCTGTAGGTAGTGTGGTATGTAATGGTTTTCAAGTAAGTATGACAAATGATAAGTGTGTATTTTCAAAGAATAATACGGTATGTGCTATTGCTAATAAGGAAACAAGTTCAAAGCTGTATGTCATGGATTTTAAGACAGAGTTTTTGCAGGCTAATGTAGCTAAACTGGAGTTGAGTGAGTGGCATGAGAGGTTAGTGCATCAGAATTATAGGGAAGTTAAACGCATTTTGAAAGAAAATAATATTGATTTTAGTGAATCATCAATAGACACATGTACAGCTTGTGTGCAAGGCAAACAACATAGATCACCATTTGATAGCAGTAGAAGTACTACAAGCAAAACAGGCGAGTTGGTGCATGCTGATTTGTGTGGGCCGATGGAAATAAAATCAATAGGAGGGTCAAGATATTTTCTTTTGTTAAAGGATGATTTCTCAAACTATAGGACAGTCTATTTCTTAACTAACAAGTCAGAAACCGTTGAAAAGATCAAAGAATTTATTTGTACACTTCGTAGTGATAATGGTACAGAATTTGTGAACACAGAAATGAAGACTTTATTGGCAGAGCATGGAGTGACACATGAGACTACAGTACCTTATTGTCCAGAGCAAAATGGAAAGGCGGAAAGGGATATGAGGACCTTAGTTGAAGGAGCAAGAACTTTGTTGCATGCAAAAAGAATGGACAAAGTATTCTGGGCTGAAGCGGTTAGCACGGTTGTGTTCACTCTGAATAGAACTTACCATAGCAAAGAAGAAGGAAAAACACCCTTTGAGTCATGGTCAGGAAAGAAATTTGATGTAAATGGTCTACATGTATTTGGTAGTGAAGTATTTGCACACATACCGAAAGAAAAAAGGAGGAAATTTGATGCGAAAGGAAGAAAAGGCATTTTTGTAGGTTACGGAGAAAACACTAAAGGGTTTAGGATCTATTTAGGATCTATTTTCCAGAGAAGAATGAAGTGGAAATAGTGAGAGATGTTACATTTGTAAAGAAACATGATAAACCTGAAAGAGAAGTGCAAGAAGAAGAATGTATATCTCTAGATATAGAAGAAAATCTGAACAATGAAGAATACCAGTCTGAGAGTGATATGGAAGGAAGTGTAGAATTTGAAGATTGTCGGGTAAATGACAATATGATGCAAGTAGAGGATTATGTACAAGAGGAAATTTTAGAAGAAGATGAAGAAATTCAAAATGTAACAAAAAGTATGCCAGGAAACTCGGTAAATACAAATAGAACACGCTCTAGAAAAGTACCTAACTGGTTGAATGATTATGAGGTTGGTTTTATAAGCATGCATAATGAACCCAGTACTTTTAAGGAAGCCACAGAGTGTAAAGACAGAGAAAATTGGATAGAAGCCATGAACAAAGAAATAACTACATTAAAAGAAAATAATACATGGACTGAAGTAGTGGAGTTGCCTAAGGGAATAAAGGCAATAAATAGCAAATGGGTTTTCAGGATAAAAGAAAATCCTAACCAAGAAATCCAATACAAGGCCCGATTAGTTGCTAGGGGATTTGAGCAGACTGATATGGATGGTGCAGAAGTTTATGCCCCCGTTGCTAGTTTAACTACATTCCGTACTTTGTTGGCTGTGGCAATCAGAAAGAAACTTCCAGTATACCAAATGGATGTCACAGGAGCCTTTCTTTATGGTGACATTGATGAGCCTGTGTACATGAAACTACCTGATGGCGGTATAGGTAAATTAAACAAATCTATATATGGATTGAAGAAAAGTCCTAAATATTGGAACAGAAAGTTTAATGATTTTATGTGTAGTGATGGTTTCCTAAAATCAAAGAATGATCCATGTTTGTACTATAAATGTTGTAGGGAGTATTTTATTTATGTGCTTATTTTTGTTGATGATTTGCTATATTTCAGTGATAGTGACAGTCAGATCAGAAAGTTCAAGGAGAAGTTATGCAAGAACTTTGCTATGAAAGATTTAGGTATGGCTTGTAACTATTTAGGGATAAGCATTGAGCAGGATGTAGAAAAAGGAAAGACTGTTATAAACCAGAAAGAGTATTTGTTAAAAGTATTAAGAAAGTATGGGATGTCTGATTGTAAACCTTGTAATTTACCTATTGATCAAAATTTTAAGTTTGAATTGTTAAGAAGGGAAATGTCTGAAAATAAAGAAATTGAATTTAAATGTAGACAAATAATTGGAAATTTATTGTATGCTTCTAACGCTACAAGGCCTGATTTGTGTGTTGCAATTGGTTTCTTGAGTAGGTATCAGCACTGTGCCAGTATGTTGCTATTAAAATGTTTACTGCGTGTATTGAGATATGTGAAAGGTACAGTAAATTTGTCATTGGTGTTTGAATGTAATGGTAATGATAAATTGGAGGCTTATGTTGATGCTGATTGGGGTGGAGACACAAAGGATAGGAAATCTACTTCCGGATATATATTTAAGGTATTTGATTGTGTAATATCTTGGTGTACTAAAAAACAATTATGTGTGTCATTGTCATCCACTGAGGCAGAATATGTAGCACTGTGTTTAGGTATTGTTGAATCATATTGGTTAAGAAATTTGTTATTAGATTTTGGATTTAAATTGGAAGTAAAGATTTATGAGGATAACCAGAGTGTAATCAAAATAGCAGAAAACAATTTCAGTAATAAGAGGCTTAAGCATATTGATATAAAATATCACTTTATTGTAGAGAAATTAAATGATGGTTACATAAGTCTATCCTATGTTAGTAGTACTGATAATCTTGGAGATATGTTTACTAAGACATTAGGTAGACAGTTGTATGTTAAACTTAGAAGTAAGGTTTTAAAATAGTTTTTACATTGAGGGGGTGATATGTAACTGAAAGTTTAAAATGTAACTTAAGGGGCTGGATGTTTGTAATTGTATTAAGGCCAATGTGTCCATTTTGTAATTAAGGGAAAGCTATCTTTGATATTGTTAAGTGCTATACATGTAGAGCTGTATTGGGATAAGTACTTAATCAAAAATTAAGTGTTGAGGGGGTGTGTTAAAGATGCTGTATTAAGTGGCAACACTTAATGTTTGATTTAAGGATATTTTAAGTTGTTACGCTGGCAACTCTCTCTGCAACTGAACGTCATGGAAGCTACATGTAATTTTTCTATCGTCGTTTCACCTAAATAAAATTCCACGTGTGAACTCTGCGTTGTTATTTCCAAAAGTCCTAATACCTTGGCAATAGATATACATCATCTGTTAAAATTTCAACTGTCTAGCTATCGTGGTTCATGAGATACAGCCTGGTGACAGACAGACAGACAGACGGACCGCGGAGTCTCAGTAATAGGGTCCCGTTTTTACCCTTTGGGTACGGAACCCTAAAAAAGGGTGACAATCTTATTAGTGACAAACAAGTAATCGTTCTAATATAAGTGTATAAAATTTGGTTGGACAGCAAAAATATTGCCAGTCCATACATTTAAATGACAATCTTATTTGTTGTCATTATATCATAAGTTAACTGCAGAATTAGCACAGAGATGGCGGTATTCATGATTTGATGAATGTTATAAAAGAAAGAATTAGATAAATAAATCGAAGCTTATCATTTAATTTATTCTAAACAAGCTGTTACGGCGAACTTCGTTCCACTTTAAACAAATGTATGGGCAAACGGTGTAACTAACCCGACTTTGTTTAGAATTTCAGAATAATCGACAACGCCATCTACTGGCATTGCCGGAACCATTATACAACGCTATGTGTATTTTGGTCCGTGTTTTTGTTTCTGTAATGTACCAGAGATGGCGCTGTGTTCGCAAAATGTATGGGAAAATGAATTTTCTTCATAATTTTGTTTTTAAATTTCCAATATTTTGATAGTTATTCTGTTATTAGGGGCAGAGATAAATCCAACAAATCAAAGATCATGAAATTCGATCCAGCCGTTCTCGAGTTATAACTGGTGTTACTAACACGACTATGTTTTTTTAAATATAGATTACTCTTATTATCCTAAAATAACAACAGTAAGCTTAAGTAAACCTAGCTATAGGGTAAAGTATTACACACACACACACAGCTACACACATACATAGAGTTTTATGTTGGCAATAGTTCCAAAACCTGTGTCCAGAGGGCGACACTTTCCGCTTCTCAATTTGGTCGCTGAGATAATAATAATAAATTTATTTTTATTTTCTCATCACAAATGTTGCAGGAAGGTACAATAAATGCATAAACTAATACAAAAAATTAAAACATTTGTGAAAGACTGGTGCCGGAAGAAGGTATTGAATACTTGTGTTACGGGTCACCAGGCTCCCCAATTCTTACAGTTAGACTTTGTATGTAATAGATCAAGTATAAACTAGGTGTGTGATGATGATAAGGTTTACAATACATAATTTATGACTTAAAAAAAATAATGTGCTGATTCTAGTATGGATATAATATGAGTTATATGTGCATGTGTACAGGTGTATGTGAGTAAGTGTATGTAAGTAGGTGTATGTGTTCAGGTGTATGTGAGTGAGTGTATATAAGTAGGTGTATGTGAGTGGGTGTTTGTGAGTGTGTGAGAGTATGTGTGGGTAAGTGTAGGTAAACGAGACCGAGAACGAGATAGACCTCTATTTCATAACAAAAAGTACTCTTTGGTTATAATCTATTACCTGGTGCATCTCTTCCATCTCTCCATGGACAGCCACGTCTCCTCTCAACCAGTTGAGAGCTGAAACATAAAACAATCACGTTATAATCTTACCACTATTATTATAATGTCTCTAAATAGGACCTCTGTCAATGTCTCTGGATGATCCGTGAGGGCTGGTGATATAAAGCCGTCTTAATAATTACTAACATTTATCTACAACAGGCAGGGTAATAATAATATGTACTCGTACAATGTGTACAGTTTGGGGTCAAACGTGCGGTCGCACTCTACCAAAAGTAATGTGTTTGTTTCCAGCCAGTCACTTGTTCAATACAATGTTCCCGTGCGGTCCGAAATAGAATTACAATCGCTCATTAGCCATTCACCTCATACGTTAGTCGTAATCGATTTAAGCAATGTAATCCTATACTGGACCGCATGGTTTGTGATTCATCTCTTTGCTGATTGGAATATTTACTAACAATATCCACATTCCAAATTCAAATCACTTTTAGTCCCTAGGGATTAATGAGCTATTTTTGTCCCTGTTTACGAGAAATACCTAAACTAGCTCTCTTTGAATAGATGTGATAAAAATTATTTATTTGGGCCAGGAGTTAGGACTAGGTAGTAGGACTGATCTGAGCAGTGGCGTAGCTAGTCTGAAATGGGCCCTATAACAGATTTTGATGTTTCATACCCGATTTTTTACAATTAAATAAAAAAAGCACAATGAAAGCTTAAGCTATCCAAGTCAGGCTTCTTGAATCGGAAATCCATCTGTTTTAAATAAGCAAATATTTAGAGCGAGCAAAGGAAACTAGAAAATTGGAGTATCCCCACTCGCATAGATTAAGCTGTCATCATAACAAACAGCTTTTAAAATTTCTTAATTTATACATTACAGCCCTCTTATCTATTAAAATGGGAGGTTTTGGACAACATTTTACGAATTGATGCTTCCACATGTTGGGGCCCCTGTGGATTAGGGGCCCCATATCATTCATACGGCTGGTACAGCGGTAGCTACGCCCCTGTATCTGAGCCGTATTAGTCCGTAAGTGTCAAAATTCTGAAATATACAGTTTAATGTCAGACCAAGATGAATTTAGAATCCATTTCGACTTACCCCTCTGAGCATGCAACTCCTGCCCCTTGTTCAGCAGCAAGAACTTAGGAGACTCCGGACACACAGGCAGAGTACAGATCTGCAGCACTGCCGGTATTGCGGTGGCCGCCAATAGGTAGGGCCAGCCTTCAGGCGTGCCTAATACAGACTCGAGGCCTAGCACTTGTGAGAGGAGGATCGTCATTGTGATTACTAGTTGATAGACAGTGCCTATCTGAAAAAAAAAAAAGTTAATGATTATAATCATGTGTTTCTTGAAGGTTTTGGCAGAGGTGGGCGGTAAACCTGCATTTGCCAGTTATGGTTTTATCTCATTAATCCCGCCTCCGAGTGCTGCGTCTTAAGCGCCCTGTAAACAATCAAATTGTTTGACAAATTTTACGCGCTTGTCAAATTATTTGATAGTGTGCAGCTGTGTTTGTCACGTTTGTCAAACAGTCTACGTGTTTATCGTGTTTGACGAAAATCCTTATTGATGACCATGTTTGACAAACAAGTTTGAATGTGAACGGCGGTGTTTGTCTAACAAGATCTCCAGATCAAGATGTTTGTCAAACCGAATGTATGTACGGGCAAGTTAGTAAATTTGTTTGATCTTTGGTTTGATCGTTTAAGCTATTGTTTGATGAAAACGTGAAGTTTGACCAACTTTGTCTTGATCGTGTACAGGGCGCTAAATAAAAGTTTTTTACTCGTAAGAAATGGTTAGGAATTGTCTTGTAAAAGATTCAAGGATCTAAGTCAGGACCCATTTATGTCCAGTTATCGATTGCTCAACTATTAAGGTGTTTTATAAATGCATCTTATTATAAATACACCTTAGTAGGTACTGCGCAGGGTTGGGCAGTATTTGAATTAGGTACTTGTAATTAAAATACGTAATTGAAATACAAATAAGTATTTGGTATTTGTAATTAAATTACTTCTTAAAAAATTAAAGTATAAATGGTATTTCAAATACCTGACGCTGAGATATTTTGTAGTTAGTATTTCAAATACTTATGGCTTCAAAATACATTTGAACATAAATGCATTTAGCGATCTTATTAATGGACGAGTTCTGCAGACAATAGCGCTCGATAGCTTTCGGAAGCAAAATGGTAACAGCGTATAGTTCTCGCCAAAGTTCTTGGCCTGAAGCTGGCTACAATGGCTACGCAGTAGTAAATCTCATACAAAAACAGCACCATTTTGCGCCTTGCGCATCGTAAAGCCAACTTCAGGGCGGCCCAGAAGTTTGGCGAGAACTATAGATACGTCAAATTGTCTAGTATCTTGTCAATTGTCATTTTCATTTCAAACGGTTATTTTTACGAAACTTTTGCGTATTAACTAAGTTTATTATTACGAATGTCACAATGGATGATCGACTGTATTTTGTAATTTGCATTTGAAATAAAAATAGTTAAAAACACTGTATTTTGTATTTCAAATATACGACTTACAAATATTTTGTACTTCGTACTTTAAATACACGCGAGATAGTATTTTGTAATTTGTTTTTTAATTAAAGCAAAGCATGTTTTTTGCCTAACTCTGGTACCACGGCATCCACTATCAATCAAAATGCTTCCATTAGGAATATCTCGGTAGCAAGTCGACCTTGATGCTTGAGCCTTATCGACAAAGCAATAGGCTTGCGCCGTGACTGCCATGCCGGCGTCAGTGGTTACATACAGGCCATTACCCATGTGTTATGTAGCTTACGCAAATTGAAAAAACCATATTGAAAATAGGAAGAAACTAGGCTAGCTAAACAGCACGTACATTGGTACCGAAATAAACTAATTTCTCAATTCCCTTCCAAAGATAGCCAAGCAGCGGTTCCCAAACTTTTGTAGCAACGGAACCCTTTTGAAAGCCTAAATACTTGGCGGAGCCCTAAAATACGTTTGTTGCCTGAAATAATAAAAATAAGCTTATGTGTAGGCACTTATTCTTTAAAAGTAATCAAATAATAATGTCATAATAATTACTTATACCTATCTAAGCTAATGAGAGGTAAAGACAAAATAAGATTGTCACGAGATACAGAATTTAATTCAAACAAAATCGAGTGACCAACGAAAACGATGTTGCTATAATATCATAAAACTAATACCGAATAGGAACATATTGGCAAAGTGACGCATACTAAAAAAAAACCGGCCAAGTGCGAGTCGGACTCGCACACGAGGGGTTCCGTACCATTATCGCAAAACACTGCATAAAAATCACGTTTGTTGTATGGGAGCCCCCCTTAATTTATTTTATTTTAATTTATTAATTATTATTTTTTGAAGTAAATATACAACTAAACATTCTGTGAATATTTCAAGCGTCTACCTGTTGCCGTTATTATTATCGAGCAAAAAACGGCAAAAATATCACGTTTGTTGTATGGGAGCCCCCCTTTAATATTTACTTTGTACTGTTTTTAGTATTTGTTGTTATAGCGGCAACAGAAATACATCATCTGTGAAAATTTCAACTGTCTAGCTATCACGGTTCATGAGATACAGCCTGGAGACAGACGGACAGACGGATCGCGAAGTCTTAGTAATAGGGTCCCGTTTTTACCCTTTGGGTACGGAACCCTAAAAATACTTGTCTTATAAAAAGCGCCATCTGAATGAAGAAATGGACTTTACAATGGATTACTATAACTGATTCAAAGCTAGTCCGCTATATTTCGGTGTTTGACAATTTACTTGCTAAAAAAATATTATAATTTTAGTGACTAAAGTATAGTTACTAAATTTTCTCTGCAACATTATTTTTCTTTAGTATAATTTATAATTATGACCAGTATTTTCGTGGAGCCCCTACAGAGGCTCGACGGAGCCCTAGGGTTCCGCGGAGCACACTTTGAGTAAGGCTGGCTAAAGGCATATAAACTCACCGATCCCCGGAGCGAAACCGGTGATATTTCAGCGAGGTACATGGGCACTAAGCCCGCGTTCAAACCGCTGTTCACGCCGATTACAAGTCTGAAACAATACAGTGTTTTTGTAAGAGTAGTAGGTACCTAGTCGGTTCGGTTGTAAGAGGAGTCGAAGATGAAGTCTGATATGAAGAGGGTCTATTAATGTCTTATGTGAATTGTACAGAAGAATTTTCTTTAGGAGTCCACCATCTTGTCGTTTATTAAAATTAGGCTGAAAATCAGCACGTTTCAATTGCAGAACGTCGAGTTCAATTACAGAACGTGTCCTCACGGTTCAAGTTTCAGGAGACAGTAATAAACTAAACTATAGTTCAATTTGCGACTGTTTTGAGGTTTTGAGACACACGTCATTATTGTGTAGACCCCTAAAGTCACCGCCAAATATCAAAAAAATAAAAGTCGTTAACACCTGTCTACCAATGTATTCCAATATTTCTAAACGATACGAAAAATTTCTAAAGGCAGTGTCGCTAACACGATCAAAACAAACGTATCGCGGTAAGGGGCGTCCTTGACTTTTTGTATAGTATTTATTTAGGTAGGTACATACTAGTATAATGAAACTCATATAAACCAAATTATAATCTTTATTTGACAATTATTTTCAGTAATGAGTTAATATCTCACAAACGCGTGGACCGATTTACATGATTTAAACGGATAAAATGGTTCTACGCCTGTACCTTTCATTTGAGACCAAAATTATCAAATATCTCCGTAAACAAAAAATCATGTTTTCAAGTTACTTAATTATACTTTTGGTACAAATTGGACCAATGTTTTTTTTTTTTGCTATTTAACAGACTTTTGACCCGATTATGAAAACTAATCGAGATACCTGCAGCTCAGATCAAAAACATTTTTTGTTGGTCTAACTGCCAGTTTCCCAGCTCTCAATTATCGGGCTGATAACGTAATCGAGGATTAATCGCCTGTTAATTCTACTTTCAGTTTCTCAACATCCAAGTGTGACAAGTGGTTGACAATTTGTCACATTTGAGTAAAATCTCGAATTAACCTCATGTTACAGCAGTTTTGGGTTTCTGAGCACCTTTTTCAATGTTAATCTCTTGTCAACGAGCCTAATTTATAATTGTTGGAAATTGGTCGATTATTCGCGGATTAAAATTAAAATTATGACTTTAAAGGCTAATATTACGATAAAAAGATAATAGGGGTTGGCGAAAACTATGGAATGGGTTGAGTTATAAAAAATATGTTAAATAAATCAATTATAGTTGATTACCAAGATTTAAAAAAAAATTGGATATTACAAACTTTTAAAATAAATACAATATAAAAACTTGACACAATTATCAAAAATTGTTATTTTGTATTTATGTAAATAAAAAAAAAAAAAAACAAACTGTTACTGACCTAGGGATCGAACCTTCCTCACGCTAGTGCGCGTGAGGAAGGTTCAATCCCCAGGTCAGTGTTGACTATACCCTGTACTTAGTACTTACCAAGGTCAGCTTCTGGATAGGTTTGTGTTACTGACCTAGGGATCGAACCTTCCTCACGCTAGTGCGCGTGAGGAAGGTTCAATCCCCAGGTCAGTGTTGACTATACCCTGTACTTAGTACTTACCAAGGTCAGCTTCTGGATAGGTTTGTGTTTAACTTGAAGCGGCTGGGGTGGTGACCGCGCCAGGGTAAGCAACACTTACCAAGGTCAGTCTCGGGATGGGTGACCACTTTTTTTTGGATCGCTTGTTTATGGATAGGTGACTCCGCCAGGGTAAGCAACACTAACCAAGGTCAGTCTTTGGATGGGTGACCATTGCCGCAAAAATTTTGATCACCCATCCTAAAGTCACCCCGTTAGGTTAAACAACATCTAACAAGGTCACCCATCCAAAAACAAGCGAACCCAAAAAAAGTGGTCACCCATCCCAAGACTGACCTTGGTAAGTGTTGCTTACCCTGGCGGAGTCAGCTATACAAAACAAACGAACCAAAAAAAAGCGGTCACCCATCCTAAGAATAACCTTGATAAGTGTTGCTTAACCTGTGTGGGGTCACCTATCCGAAAACAAGCAAACCAAAAAAAAACTTGGTTACCCATCCAAAAATCGACCTTGGTAAGGTTTGCTTAACTTGGCGGCTACACCAACCTAGCCTCTCAAGATAAAATACTATTTAAAGTTACTGATTACGTTATAGTAGTGAATGACGCGAATGAATACCAGCTAGGGTAGCCAACCGAAATAAATTAATGTCGATTATTTAATGTAACAAGCGATTACGTAATTTCTCGATGATGAAGTGTTGAGAAACTCACTGTCAACTGACGGCTGGTTAATTTGTGACAAATTGTCAGCTGATTTGAGATGTGACGTCGACTTCAGAAACTGGCCCTAAGACCAGAGAGGTGACTATAAGCTCTTAGAGTAAGGTTATTTTGAGTGTGTGTAAAGGACAGATGTGTATAACTTGTATACATCTGTCACTTACGCGATCTCAAAATAACCTTACTCTAAGAGCTTATGGTCACCCCCCTGCAGGCACAAATTATGAAATTCAATCCCCCAAAACGGTCGCTTGTCGCCTTGTGATTTAGCTGGGAAGAACAAATGGTGCGACAAACTGCCAAATATCACCTCTCGTAAGGGATAAATTCAAATTGACGTGAGGTAGATACTTCCATGTAATTGTCAAAGGAAGGAGGGACCGTGCAGTATTACTTACCTTCCTAAAATAAGCATCTCAGCAGAGTTGGCGACTTTCGAGAGACCCTCCAGCAAAGCTGCGACAAACACCAGCACGTTGTTCCAGATTAGACCACCTTTTCTGCCGAACCTGTAATATATAGTAAGTTTGATTAGAAATACCGTTTTAATAGGGCTCGGTGTAAGAAAAAGAACATAAACAAGATTCTCATAAGGTTGATCCTAAGTGTACGGCCAGAGTGCCCGCTCTGCCCGAGCGTCGGGCGGGGCGGGGCGTGCATGTTAAACACGTGCTACCGCTCGGCCGGCACTCAGGACGGCCACTACGCGTAGCACGTGTTTAACATGAACGCTGCACGCCCCGCCCCGCTCGATGCCGTGCACTCTGGCCGTACACTAAGATGTAACGCTTGGTCCCATTGAGAGTCTTTGGCCTTACAGCTTAGTGTCCTTTGGACCTATAAAGTCTATTGGTTGTATTGTAATTTGGTCATGGTGTCTTCTAGTCTGAGTCCTTTTAAGTCTTAGAGTATTTAGGTCTAGTTCATCATAGTGTCTACTGGTTCTAGTATATTTTGGGTATGTGTATATTGTTCACAGTATCTTTGGCTCCCAGTGTCTATAAGTTCTTGTAGTTACAGGTCTTGCCTACTAGTCTCTTTTAGCCCTAGTGTCTAGTAGTTTTAGTGTCTTTTGGTCCTTGTATCCTTTGATCCAAGCGTGTTTATCTTTTGCTTTTATTCTTCTCCTTGTGGTTTTGCCTGCTAGTCTCTATTGGCCCTAGTGTCTAGTAGTTCTAGTGTCTTTTGGTTCTTGTATCCTTTGATCCAAGCGTCTTTATCTTTTAGCAATTTATTCTGCTCCTTGTGGTTTTGGCTTCTAGTCTATTTTGACCCTAGTGTCTAGTAGTTCTAGTGTCTTTTGGTTCATGTATCCTTTGATCCAAGCGTCTTTATCTTTTACCTAATCTGCCTCCTGTGCCCCAAAACATGCGGATTAAGTGACACCTGCGCTGCTGTCGACGACGCCGTGGCAATGGTAAAGTTTAGAAGTAGTATTTTTATATATGGACTTTCTTGCCAGTAACACGAGTAAGAAGATGCTCACCTTTCAGCCACAACCCCTGTTATGACCCCTCCGATCATTCCCCCCACACAGTACATGGCCACAGCTATGGACGTCTACTAGTGTGTGTTGTGTTGTTGATGCTACTGAATATCTTGATCTTAGTGTACTTTGTATTTAGTGTCTATTTGTCTGAGTGTTTATTACTCCTAGTATATTTTGATTCTTTTGTCTTTTTGCCTTGTGTCTTACAGTTTTAATGTGTTTTGGTACTTATATATTTTAGTCCTAGTGTCTTTTTAACCGACTACCAAAAAAGGAGGAGGTTCTATGTTCGACATTATGTATGTTTTTTTTTTTTTTTTTTTTTTTTTATGTATGTTCACCGATATCTCCGTCAATTGTGGACCGATTTTTTTTTGAAAATTCTTTTTTTGTTTGAAAGATTATATTCCGAAATTGGTCCCATTTTAATTTAGTGAAGATCTGATAAAGACTAACTACTACTACTTCTACTACTACTACTACTACTACTTAACTACTTCCCTATTAGGTAGGTACAACTAAAAAGTGAAAAATAAAAAGCTTTTTTACAAAAAAATACTACCGACTTCCAAATAAGAAAACTAGAAAGTGAAAAATAACTTTATTTTTGGAAGTCGGTGTCCATAACTTAAAAATTTGGTACCTACCAAAGACACCGACTGCATGTTTGAATTTATATCAGATACTAAGGTTTATAGTCCTTAGGTGTATAAAAATCAAGGTCTTGAGTCAATACGATAAAAAGATATAAGCAAATTTATATTTGGGTGCTTACAAGTTTTAGCGAAAATCTAAATTTGCCCATATCTTTAAAACTAGGCCCCCAACAAAAATGATACCTAGGTACGGAACCCTCGGCGCACGAGTTCGACTCGCATTTGACCGTTTTTTTTTGGTCATAGTATCCTTAGGTCTATCTCTCCACTCACCTGTCAGCCACGACCCCGGTAATGATACCCCCGATCATGCCCCCCACACAGTATATCGCGACAGCTATGGACATCACTGTCGTCACTTTCGGGTCGTCCTTTGCTTCCAGTGTTAAGTTTGTGCCCGTCAGTACTTCTTTTTGAAGCCATTCTGACATTACCTGAAAAAATGGTGGAAGGTTTGAGATTACGATCATGTACAGTCCTGGGTCAAAAGTCCAGGCGCCAAAGCTAAAGAGTCTTAGGCGGTTTACACACGGCACCATGTTAGGCATTAACGGATTTATTAGAGGCCAATGCGACGTGAGATCCGCTTCACCGCCTACAGCGGCGGTGCGCGGTGCTGTGTGTAAACCGCCTTATGTAGAAGAGGGTTTATGGTCGCCGACTAGATTAATCTATACTTTAGATTCTATAATATTGTTACGAGCTGGGGATCAGAGATAAATTATTAAACAAACGACTTTAATTAATCACAATTTATTACTCTAAACAACACCTAAAAATATTTGTTTACTTCGCACTATTTTCGCTTTGATCGCTCTGTGTCCCTTCTGAATCGAAACTGCCCCATGCCGAACCCGACCGCCCTATATATAGCACGGAAGGAACTTTCTGGAACGTTCCATACTGTTCTAGATACTTCGAGAACCTTTGAGAATAATCGACTCTCGAATCCATTGTTCCCGAAGCGACGAGAAACTGTCTGTTTCAGAATGTTAAAGCCTAACATTCTGGAAAGTTCAATTCGACTCGAGCTTTCAAGAAGATTAGTTACGCTATTCGATACTAAGATGGCGCTACTTGCTTCTACTAATGCGCCACTAGATGGCGTTGCCATATGTTGCAACAATATGAATTAAATCAGTTGTGGACCCTTGAATTTCTTAAAGATACAACGAAATTTTTGCTTATTCGTAGGTAAGTTAGAGTCGTAATGGCCACCCATCTCAGATGCTTCGTGGTGAATAAAAATATGTGCATTGTCATAACACATTGTAAATTCTTTTCGGAGGCAAAACCTGCATAAGTATGAGGCAGCAGATTTTCTAATAGCGAGCGAGCATAATTAGCATATTATTGTAAATCAGCTCTTGAACGTCTCACGCTTAGTGAATTATTAGCACTTTTGAACAAACTGGATTTCTTCTAACTGGACCTAACTGGTTTAGCCTACAAGATAAACTGGAAGTCAAACTCAATATGTCTGGCCAAATGACGATGAAAAACATCCTTTCTTTGACGTTTCTTGATACCGTGCTAAAAGAACGCCAAAATGGTGAACGTACCCAAACAGCGCAGGACTTACTGCAAAAAAATGCAAGTGCCACAAGACCCACAATGTGTCTCAGTACAAGAAGTCTAAGGAAAGGCTCGCTGCCCAGCGTAGAAGGCGACCGTAAACAACAGGGTTACGGTGGTTAGTCAAAGCCCATCATCAGGAAGAAGGCAAAAATCACCAAGAAAATTGTAATCCGTCTTGAGTACGCCGACTGCAAGGTGAGGTCACAGGTCGCCCTCAAGCGCTGCAAGCACTTCGAGCTGGGAGGAGACAAGAAAAAGAAGGTACAGATGAAGATGATGAGGAAGGTTCAGTTCTAGGCTGGGCTATATAATAAAAACAAGTTAAACATGTCTGCCTAAGCGTTCGGGGAACTCATCAATCAATCAATCTGCCTAGCCTTTGCCCAACTTTATTGGGGTCGGCTGCCAGTCTAACCGGATTCAGCTGTGTACCAGTGCTTTACATAGAGCGACTGCCTATCTGACCTCCACAACCCAGTAACAGGGTAACACGGTACCCCTTGGCTAGACTGGTGTCAGATCTCAAGCTTCTGACTACTCGTAACGACCGTGAAAGATCTTCAAATGACAGCCGGGACCAACGGCTTAACGTGCTTTCCGAGCCACGGAGGAAACTCGGTATGTCGAAATGATCACTCATCCACGGACCGACCTCGTCGAGCGTTCTTTAACCTTGAAGATCGTCCCATGCGACAGTTATGATTTCGCCACGAGCTCCTCAGCTTCGGGGAACTCATGCGTCATATAATATTAAATTATTACCTTTCAGCTTGTGGTACGATAACCCGTTGATCCCGGCTGTTATTGAAAATAACAGTCGGGATCAACAATAACTTATTGTTGTTAGCACGTAACTTCGCAAGTCTCGTTAGATGCGCACAAGTCGTATTTTAGGTCTCTTTGGTTACCAAGCGGGACGCGGGGAACGTTTAGCACCATTCCGAGCGCGCGATTGGTTGTTCAGTTGACACAAGGATCGACTGACCAATCGCGTCGCGTCCACGTTCCGTTCGCTCTATATGGTGGTTGCCAACTCCCACTACGCCAAAACCTTGCCAAGTTACGTGCCGACAATCAAACATCTACACTATATTTGTAGATGTTAAGCAGTCGTTGAGGGTCGTCAGAAGATCGAAAGCCTGAGACCCTGTATACCGTGGAGACACGTGTTTCCAGTGCCTTGTGGATTTGCCAGTGGAGCAGTCGCTTCATGTAAAATAATGGTATTCAGCTTTATCTGGTTAGAATGGTAGCTGTCCCCATCATATTTGGGTAAGGCACGGCATTACGAGCCAGCAGGGAATAGGGACACCATTGCACATTGAATAAATTATTGTATTCTATTCTATTGTATCTTATTCTATTCTGTTCTATTCTATTCCTTTATATTCCATTCTATGCCATTCCATTCTATTCAATTATATTCCATTGTGATTTGAAATTCAATATTGCAATATTATTTTGTAAATGTATGGAATAAAAGGCTTTTTTATTTATTTATTATATTCCATTCTATTCCATTCTATTCCATTCTATTCCATTCTATTCCATTCTATTCCATTCTATTCCATTCTATTCCATTCTATTCCATTCTATTCCATTCTATTCCATTCTATTCCATTCTATTCCATTCTATTCCATTCTATTCCATTCTTTTCCATTCTATTCCATTCTTTTCCATTCTATTATATGCTATTCTATTGCTAAGTACTCGTCTCCACGTAATTCCATTCAGCACAAGTCTCGGCTGTCACAGGCAGAGTCAGAATTATCACGGGCCGTCAATATTTAAGAGTAAACGGTGACCATCACTGCCAACCTTGGTTTGAATGAAATTTGACAATGCTGTCACCAGCAGTGGTTGTCGAGGGATCTCGTTGCTCTGAAGGGTAACGCAGCTGACGATCCCTAGGGATGTGCCCTGACAGGCGTTCCATAGAGGGTGCGCCGTTGTGGTTTTTTGAGAGCTCACGGGGCCCCGTCTATGAGCTGATGGTGGTCACCGGCATCGCCCTAAGGTAGAGCGAGAGAAGCGGTCGCTCTAGGCTCCAAAAACAATAAGTGTTGATATCTATGTATACAAATAAATAAAATTGAAGTGTCTGTATGTAATATCAGAATAACAACGTTTTATTGAATGCACGTGAAAGTATATACGGTACTAACAATAAATAAGCAATTTTTAAGATTTTTGACTGTCTGTCTGTTTGTTCCGGGTAATCTCCGAAACGGCTGGACCGATGTTGACGGGACTTTCACTGGTAGAAAGCTGATGTAGTAACGAGTAACATGCTACGTTTGATCACGAGAAAATTCATAGTTCCGGCGGGAAACTAAAAAAATAAAAAAATATTTTTTACTAGTTTGACGCGGACGAGTCGCGGGCAACAACTAGTTTGCAAGAAAAGTTGATTATTATCACACTAATATTATAAAGACGAAAGTTTGTGAGCCTGATTGTTACTTCTTCAATCTCAAACGGCTGGACGGATTCATCTAGGTTTGGCACAGGGATAGATTATAGTTAGGAATAGCACATAGGTTCCTTTTTTCCGGGAAAATGTTCCCTCGAGATAATTTTCGGCTTTCACGCGGGCGAAGTCGCTGGCAGAAACAAGTGTAACATGAAACCGTAGCAGAATTTACGTGAAGTTAAAGTTTCGACCAAAGGTCGCGAAAAGATCGCTCTATCCTCATTAAGGGCTAAGGCGCTGATCACCGGGCTGGTTTTAGAGAGATAAAAATCCCACTCTCCATAATCTTTTCGATAAAAGACCAGCCCCCTAGCCAAGTTACAAACGTTTCGTATTCGAATCTCTTTCTACAATCGTTAACGCTTTCTATTTGTATAGTCTGACCACGTGACTTAACGTTCAGATGTGTCATCCCCATACATTGTTCGTTTTCTACTAGCGTTATCGATTGTAGATTCAACTTGGCTACAGGTGCAGGCGCTTTTGTAGGTTTCCCTCCATGGGCGTACCCAGCTTCTGGTCGGATCGGCCGCGGCTGTTTTGTCATACACACTACACAAACACACCTACATGAAACATTCATGTTTATTTTTTTTTTTCTTCCACAAATAACACTTATCAACATTAGGTATATGTAGTGTAGCGTGTAGGGCAAACAGCCGCAAATGATCCTGCTTTATAGGTAGTTAAATAAATAAAAGTAAATTTGACTATGCATGCATTTTTATTTTATTTATATCGCTTTTACTTTAAAAGTAATTTTCGAGGATCTTCTGCAAAACGGTTTATAACGTCTTCCATGAAATAATAAAAAGAGCGTTCAACGCTCGGCTAGATTCGGTAATCTTCGTCCGCCATCGTCGCACGCGGTTTATTTAAAAGTTAGAGCATAAAGCCCCGTTTACACTTTGCTTAGTAATTAGGCGAGTTCATACATGTTCTGCGAGATTTCCAGGGGGGAGCAGCTGCCCCTCCCTGCCCCCCCTGGGTACGCCCATGTTTCCCTCCGATATATTAAAAGGCATATTTTGATACTTACAGCCTGTGGTGCGTTCAGGACTCCAGTATTGTATCCATGCTGGAAGGCTGACCAGCACGCTGATGATATGATGGCGAAGGCGAGCCTTGGGTTCATGCCCTGTTGAAGAAATAGAAGGATTTAAGTGACAACAATACAAAAAAAAAAAAAAAACCATCGTCGGATTATAAGACGTACGGCGATGCGCTATCGGTTGCAGCAGCTGAGGAGTGGAATTCCCGGCATTTGTGTTGCCTGATAGCTACAGCCTGGTAGACTTTTAGTCAAGAGTGAATAGGTTTCTTCTAGGCTTGCGTGCTTCACCGTCGACCACATCATCGCTTACCATCAGGTGAGATAGTGGTCGAAAGCTATCATATCAATAAAAAAAAAAACATTGGACTTTATACAAGCAAGGCAATCTCTACCAGTCAACCAGCTTTGTATTTTAATAAGTACTATAATGTGATTTTTAATTTCGTGGACTAAACTGACATTTGAGGGGTTGTCACTTTATCGTTACATTAAAATAGTGTCGTACCCTAACTATCCTGAGTGATCGAAAGTTAATCGAAAATCGAAGTAGATCGAAAATGAAATTATTGCACAGCATAAAAAAATAATTTATTTAGAAACTAGCGGCCCATATTTAGTTTCTACTCATTTATGTCAGACTTAATTTTATCGATTGAATTTATTTTATTGTTGATTTCATATTTAACACAATAAAAGTTCATGTACTATGTGTATGCATACTGTTATATTTAAAAATATTACGTTTATATTCATAAAACATTTATTTACACCAATTAGTAAAAATTAATTCAGGAGTCATGTCACGTCGATTCGATGAATCACATATGATTGAGCCTTACTTAAAACACTATGCTCCGCGCTTGCAACATTTAAAAAAAATAAGGTCAATAGCAGCTGTCAGTTTAGTCCACGAAATTAAAAATCACAGTATAGATACCTACACAATGATAGGTTTTCAAACATGTACCAAATATCTCTTTAAGATTTACTACTTCTCAAATTGATGTGCCCTGAGCAAAAAGGACGGTGGCATACGTACCATTGCCGTCGGGTGCACCTACAGCCGTTTGGCAGCCTAAATTTGTTGTAAACTTTACGGCAAATTGCAGCTTGCCTTGTCTCGAGGGGGAGGTGAGTTGTGTGGCTGCCGTGCATGCCCTTTCTACCTTTTTAGAGTGCCGTACCCAAAGGGTAAAAACGGGACTCTATTACTGAGACTTCGCGGTCCGTCTGTCTGTCTGTCTGTCACCAGGCTGTATCTCACGAACCGTGATAGTTAGACCGTTGAAATTTTCACAGATGATGTATTTCTGTTGCCGCTATAACAAAAAATACTAAAAACAGAATAAAATAAATAATTAAGTGGGGCTCCCATACAACAAACGTGTTTTTTTTTTTTGCCGTTTTTTACGATAATGGTACGGAACCCTTCGTGCGCGAGTCGGACTCGCACTTAGCCGGTTTTAAATTCTGGCAAGGGTGAGGTCATCCTCAAGGTTGATGTTAAAAACACCTCTAATATTGTTAACAGGGACACTTGGCGGAGGTAATAGAAAAGGAACTGCCAGAAATTTTCGGTTGCATTTGGCAATGTTACAGGCACCGATTATGTAATACTACGTATACAGTAGGCACACCCTTCTAAATTATTATACAACGAATACCTTTTGGTATCTGTAGAAAGATGCCAACAAGGTGACCCTCTCGGGCCAGTAATTTTCAGTTTGATTATACATCCTTATATATCCTATCATAAAATAGCTAAGTTCATAACTCAACTTGGGGTATTTAGATGATAGAACACTAGGAGCTAGGTGACGTGGTCCGTGGACACAGTTTTGAATGATATTGTCGTCTGTGCATTGGCCTCTATGACAATACGGACCACAATTATAAAATGTTTACAAACATTTTATAACACTAATACATTTACTAATTTAGGAATTGTTACATTCTGTTAGGAATTGTCAGATGTATTGAGTGCTCCTACACTGATGGAATTTTTTTACAAAAGAAGAAGCACTCTAACTGGATACAAGCACTTGTTACAATTTGTGTTTACTAACATGACCTAACATGAAAACACTTTCTTAACATTGTGATCAAATGTTTATTTAGAAAATGTTTAATAATGTTTAAACTTTAAAATAATAAATACGGACTGATATAATTATAATGTACTATGTGGCACAGAATCTGTGCTGACAATCGACCCTTCAGAAATTGAATGTGCTGGCGCCTAAAATTAAAAAAAAAATTTACTGCTCCTCCTAGATGCCCCAATTTTGGAAGACAGTTTATATCCATTAATTCACGTCAAAATAACAAATTTTAAAGATATTTTGGACAGACTTTCTAAAATTAACATGCATTATTATATGCTTATTATATGCAATGCAATTAACTTGATTTGCAAGTAGACTAATAGGCCTGTCTGTAAGTGTACAGAGGCAGACACGGTCCCGTGACCGTGTGCCGAGGATGCACTCACCAGAAAATAGTCATGGCCGGCGCGCATGTCCACTACGCAAAGGCCCTTTTTTTTTGGGTGGGAAATCATCACGGAACAGAAAAAATAGTGGAAATGCAAAGTAGGCGTGGCACGCGTGTCACTAATAAGCGCTTGCACGCAAGTCTTATTCCAGTCATGTTCTAACCACAGAACCCACTAACCCTAGGCGGGGTTCTAACATCGCGTCGAGTTGCTAGTCTCGCGACAAATTTATTTTTCCTTAACTATGCCGTTTTGTTCCATTTTGGAGTTCAAAAATGATAGTAGAAAAAATAAACTTAATAAAACCGGCCAAGTGCGTGTCGGGCCACGCGCAGTAATAGGGTTCCGAAGTTGCATAATAATGCGGACTAAAAAGAGGGTTTTGTTATTGTTACATGAACATTAGAACGGTTTCAGCGGCTCACAAAGTCTAAAAACGGGCCCACATAGGATTTTTTAATCTATATTCTCGCGTTTGACCACTATCTCGCCTGATGGTAAGCGATGGTGTGGTCTACGGCACGCTTGCCTAGATGTAATCTATTCACTCTTGACTTAAACTAAATAAGGACTAACTGGTAACTGAAGAAGGAGTTATAAAATCCAACTTCGCAACTGAAGTTAGAAAAATATTATCTATTTGAGTACCATCGCGAATTGCGAAAGAAGCCGATACGAGCGCGCGTTAGAGCCACGGGGAATGGTATAGTTCGGTACTGGATCCTTGCGTGCACGCTCCTTGTTTATTTCTCTTTCGGAATTAGAAAAATATCGTATGTATTCACCTCTAATCTCCTCTAATACCGCAGATTGGAGGTGAATCCTCTAATCTGCGGTATTCACTATTTCATTCTGGAAAGTTTTACGCTACTCAATTAGTGATGAAGTCGGGTCGAATATTAACTTTATAGAAGGATATAGACAAAAGAAAATAAGTAATTTGCTTGGAAATCGAATCTAATTTGACTTTACTTTTATGTTTTAATTATGTTCTGGTACTGCCAACAACTCCGGCCACTCCAATGCGTTATTTATTTATTAATTTTGAAATCATTATTATTAAGGATGTTATGATTTTATTTTTGTATATTTTAACATGGTTTATAAGCATATATTTACTATCTGTTTTACACAGCTAACAACGATATGTAAGTAATTTTTCAATGGCATTTGTACAAAAATTTTACTGTGCCAAGTACATTTTATAAGTTGGTCGACTATTACTCGTAAACTTGTAAAGCCTGTTATGATTTCATTTTTGTATATTTTTACATAGTTCGTAAGCATTATATTTACTCTGCTTTACACAGCTATCAACTTTATTTTAGAAATTTTTCAATGGCATTTGTACAAAATTTTTACTGTTCCAAGTACATTTTATAAGTTGGTCGACTATTACTCGTAAACTTGTAAAGCCTTGTTATCCGTGATAATTTTCCTTTTATTTCGTTATATTTACTACTGCCGTGAATTTTTTCACATAGCCAAGAGCAACCATTTCGCTGGTTGGGGGGGGGACACTTGACTCTAACATAAATTTGCAACTTAAAGCTTAATTTTACGCAAACGGATCTCTGAATCGAAAAATGGTTTTCACAAACCCATAATATTTTTGAATGGCCTTTCCAACGATACCCTACACCATGGGATAGATGAGAAAAAAAAAAATCATCCCCACTTTACGTCTATGGGAGGTACCCGAAAAAAAAATATTTTTCATGATTTTATGTTACCACTTTGTCGGAATTATTAATATGTATATACATGCCAAATTATAAATTTCTAGTACTTAGATTCTCTGAGCTATGCTGCGGACGGACAGACGGACAGAGCGAAACTATAAGGGTTCCTTGTTGATTTCGGAACCCTAAAAATGGAGGTGTTTCCTATCATCGGTAACAACGATATTTTATTTTTATGATTGGTTTATTTGTAGTGCATTATATGATTATCAGTTTATTTGTGTGAGTTTGGCGACACCGGTTCCCATAATAATTTTGCTGCATTGCACTTCCACTGTTTTTTTTTCTGTTCCGTGGAAATCATCCATTGACTTCTCCCGCTCTGGGTGAGGCGGGAGGGCGTGTCAGACTTTTACTGACCAAAACCCACCCGTGTTCCTTCAGTTGCTTGTGCCAGGGCCGCGGTAACTCTGTCAAATTTATACCATTGCGTAGTTTATATTCCGTACGTCCAAAGTTTCAAACACCAAATATTATTTTAGACATCATCAAGATTGGAGCAGTGGTGGCCGCGATTTACAAGTTGTAGGTCGAAGGTTCGAACCCAGGCTGGCGCTTTACTTTGTGTAAATTATTTCAACACCACTGCTCTCAAAACGGTGAAGGAAATCACATCCTGAGGAAACCGGCATGTCTTAGAACCAAAATTTCGAAGACATATGACATCCTCCAACCCGCACTGGGCCCGCGTGGTGGATTACGGCCCATTCCCTCTCATAGAGAGGAGTCCTGCACGCACAACGGACCAAATGCGAGTCTTTAAGTGCTGAAAAGGGGTCCAACTATGCTATCCTATCATCAAGATTAACTCCCTACTTCTCCAGTATTTCCATTCAAACACAGTTTTACGTGATTTAAGAAGCTTTAGTACATAAAGTAAGTATCTATATATATAAAAATGAAACCCGTTTTCCGTTGTCACGGCACGGTAGTGTAGGTAGGGTAGGGTAGGTAGGGTAGGGTAGGGTAGGGTAGGGTAGGGTAGGGTAGGTAGGGTAGGGTAGGTAGGGCAGGGTAGGTAGGGTAGGGTAGGTAGGGTAGGTAGGGTAGGGTAGGTAGGGTAGGTAGGGTAGGGTAGGTTGGGTAGGGTAGGGTAGGTAGGGTAGGGTAGGGTAGGTAGGGTAGGGTAGGGTAGGTAGGGTAGGGTAGGTAGGGTAGGGTAGGTAGGGTAGGGTAGGTAGGGTAGGGTAGGTAGGGTAGGTAGGGTAGGGTAGGTAGGGTAGGGTAGGTAGGGTAGGTAGGGTAGGGTAGGTAGGGTAGGGTAGGTAGGGTAGGGTAGGTAGGGTAGGGTAGGTAGGGTAGGTAGGGTAGGGTAGGTAGGGTAGGGTAGGTAGGGTAGGGTAGATAGGGTAGGATTGGTAGGGTAGGGTAGGTAGTGTAGGTAGGGTAGGTAGTGTAGGTAGGGTAGGGTTGGTAGGGTAGTGTAGGTAGGGTAGGGTAGGTAGGGTAGCGTAGGTAGGGTAGGGTAGGTGGCGTAGTGTTGGGTAGGTGGAGTAGTGTTGGGTAGATGAATGTTTGGTGTTTTTATGGCAAAACAAAGTTTGCCGGGTCAGCTAGTTATTTATATATTATAGTGCCGAGTTATGACTGTCAGACGTCGATGTTTACGTTTCAACAGATTTGCGTGGAACTAATAAAGCATTCGGTATTTCGGTTTATTTGTACCGCGATTATGTTTCGCAGTTCTGTTTTATGTGATTTTCGGGTCTAATCGAGTGGTTTAGAGTTCATTGTCTTAAATCATGTGGATAATGTTTATAAGTACCGAAAATTGCAGCATCCTATCTGGGATAGTGTAATTTAGTAATCTTCTATACTAATAGAGAGGTAAAGATTGTGAGTTTGTGAAGTTGTAGAGGGTAGTCTCTGGATCTACTAAACCGATTTAGATGAAATTTGGCATGGAGATAGTTTGAGGCCCTGGGAAGAACATAGGATAGTTTGTATTCCCTTGGGATGATAAAACAATTTTTACTAAGACGCTAGTTTTCATTAAAGAGTGACTGAAAGCTAAATGAAAGCTCGTTAGTTGAAGTATTCCGTATCCTAATTGCGTAAGTGAATTCGGCAAGGCAAAGGGTTTGGCCGCCATCAAGCGACCAATCACATGCGAGATGAAAGACGGGGTGTGGATTTCCGTCTATGTGATTGGTCGATTGATGGCGATCAAACTCTTTGCCTTGCCGAATTCAGTTACCCAATTAGGTTACACTTTCATTGTGTAGACAAAATCAAACTGGTTAATCTATATATTCATAATTATTATATTTAGTATTGTTTTATTTTATTTCTTTTCTTCTTTTTTTTGTTTAACAAAATTGACTCACACACTGTCCGTTGTTGTTAAATTTGTTAATTACTATGTTTGCACGTATATGAATTAATGTATGTAAATAATGTAAAACACTTTTTTTATGGTTCCGTACCCAAAGGGTAAAAACGGGACCCTATTACTAAGACTTCGCGATCCGTCTGTCTGTCTGTCTGTCACCAGGCTGTATCTCATGAACCGTGAGCTAGACAGTTGAAATTTTCACAGATGATGTATTTCTGTTGCCGCTATAACAACAAATACTAAAAACAGTATAAAATAAATATTTAAGGGGGCTCCCATACAACAAACGTGATATTTTTGCCGTTTTTTGCTCGATATTAATTAACCACAATAGGTAGATGATTGAAATATTCACAGAATGTTTAGTTATATATTCACTTCAAAAAATTATTATTATTAAATTAAAATAAAATAAATTAAGGGGGGCTCCCATACAACAAACGTGATATTTTTTGCAGTGTTTTGCGATAATGGTACGGAACCCTTCGTGTGCGAGGCCGACTCGCACTTTTTTTTTAAAGAGTATGTGGAGTCTCTTTTCCGTTATTTATCATAACAAGCTATTTTTACGAATGTTTGTGATTGTGTGTGTGTTTGTATGCATTCATGTTTAGTATGGATGACAATGCATATTTAGCTAAGTGACGTAATTCTAAATCCAATATGGCGGACGGCCCAAGATGGCGGACTAGTTATTTTTTGCGCACTGGCCATGATATGGGTATCAAATGAAAGAGTTTGCTGAGAAGAATACGAAAAAGCATGTTTTAAAAAAAAATCTTTTAATTAATAATTTTATTTATCTAATAAATTGATTACCTAGACCATTTTGAATTTTTTTTGCATATTCCTATGGCATGGAAAAAGAGGCCTGTGTTTATCTATGTATTAAGATACTAAAATGGTTTAGCTGTCAAAATAGCAACCTCAATTATCTAAATTTCATATCGTAATTATTCATATATTCACTATCAAATTTTTTGGGATCCGTACACAAAGGGTAAAAATGGGACCCTATTACTAAGACTCCACTGTCCGTCTGTCTGTCACCAGGCTGTATCTCATGAACCGTGATAGATAGACAGTTGACATTTTCACAGGTAATGTATTTGTGTTGTCGCTATAACAACAAATACTAAAAAAAGGTATAATAATTAAAAACATTAAAAAACCCGTCTGTTTAAAAAGCGAACTAAAAAGACGTAAACAAGAAGAAAATTATGCTGTGCAGTCGGAGGATACATATTCGCGAGCTGTCTGACCAAAACCAGATGTATCCACCGACAGCACAGCATGATTTTCTTCTTGTTTACGTCTATTTAGTTCGCTTTGGTTTTCTTCCTCTTAATACCCTTTATTTTGATACCCCACAAGATGGGATTGGAAGAAAAAAAAATAAGGGCCCCCACAATATGGTGCCCAAAATCCGCCATTTTTCTATTTTCCAATTTTAATGTAGACACTTGCAGGGTTATGACATGGTTATGACGAATCGATGAACGTAAGAATCATCAAAACCTTTTAGTCTCTGGAACGCCACATAGGAACAAACATACAGACATACATACATAGACTGATAAACACATTACCCTCCTTCGGCAGTCGGGTAAATCGGCTTATTAGCTTTTAACACTCATCATCTTCCTGCCCTTATCCCATGTTACTTGGGGTCGGCGCAACACGTTTGCTTCTTCTATACCGTCCTGTCCCCTGTCACGTTATTACTGACTCCCTTTTCTTTCATATCACTCCTCACACAGTCCATCCATCTTTTCTTTGGCCTTCCTCTCCCTCTCCATCCATCCACATTTATATTCATAACTCTTTTAGTAACATGTGTTTCATCCCTCCTCATCACATGACCATACCAGGACAAACGGTTTCCTTTCAACTTTTCTGCCACTGGCGCTACTTTCAAACTGCCTTGAATATACTCATTTCTCACTTTATCCAATCTCGTCACGCCGCACATCCATCTCAACATTCTCATCTCTGCTACATGCAATCTCCTTTCATCCATCTTTTTCACAGCCCAACATTCCGACCCATACAGTATGACAGGTCTAATCACAGACTTGTAGATTTTCCTCTTTAACTTGAGGAGCATTAGCTTTTAACACTATACCAGTTTTTGTAAACCTATTCCAACGGTCAAACAAACCGGTCAGTGACTCATCATAGCGAACATGACTGCTCACTCGTTTACAATAAAACCTTTTTTGAACACAGCGTGACGGAATGCTGATGTAATCTGTGGTCTGTGCTTGAACTACTTATTATTATTTTAAAAAAAACGAGTTCCCTCCAAAAAGCGCTCGGTCGAATGACCTCTTATGTCAAGCTATGCGTTGAAATAACGATGCTGTCATGCCTCTGTATTTGTGGGGTGATAGCTGTAGAAGGCGTTTTTTCTGTTCTGTGAGTGATGAGAGTTGTCTTGTAACGAGGGCCTATATCCGCTTTAGTGCCGTAAACTACTAACTTTCTAAAGCATACTCCTGGCTTGGTCAAAAAGTTTGAAAAAAAAAACTGTTTATTCATGTACCTACATAATTTTTAAACAAGGTTTTTTCGTGTAACTAATAGTTAGCTTTAAAAAAATAATTAACAACACGATATTTTTTCGCAACTTTTGGCAACTTCTCCAAAACGACTTGGATATTTAAAAATATTCTTACACAGAAAAATTTCTGGCTGGAATTACTTTATAACTAACATAGCATAAGTAAATCAAATAATATTTTGCAAACCAAACTTTGGGGAATATATACGCCATTAATAACTCATCATTTTTATATGAGGTTGAGGGAGCACCTCATTTTACCTCGCGAGGTACTCACGAGGTACCCCTCATTTGAGGCGAGGGATCGAACGTATTCACCTCATGAGCCGAGCCCGTGCCGAACACAGCCGATTGTCCGAGGCATCGGCAAACGAGGCGAACGGGCGCGTCGACTCACGAGTACTCTTGATTCCGATTGTTACTTCTCCCTCACACACATAATTTAAGGGCTTATTACACTACACGGTATTCAGGGCCCTGAATACCGGGTCACTTCACCATTCCGTGTCATTAAGGTCGATATTTTGGGCACCCTAACTCCCTAATATTTATTACACTACCCTTAATTAAAGTTCAGGGCCCTGAATACCGTGTAGTGTAATAAGCCCTTTACTTTTGCTCATTTTTAGACCGCCAAAATAAACGAATCAATGACACTTGAATTTTTAATACCAATCTAATCGCAATGTTTTTAGAGTTTATAGTTAAAGTTAAGAGTTCATAGTAATAGCAGTAACAAAAATATTTTCCATTAAATTATATTTGCACAATAAGTCGGTTCATTCGCTCACTCAACCACTCAATACTCAATCGCGAGTACTCGCCTCAATATAGTCAATGAAGTGAGGACGCGTGAACGAGTGAGGTGGTTCAATGTTGACATTCGAGTAACTCTTTCAATTTGCGATCATGAGTACCTCAAATGAGGCACCTCATGAGTGAGGGACACATCTCTAGGACATGGACTGGGTGTGGCTGTCACCACAAGTATCCCCGCTCTGACCTATCCTGCTTATAATGCACATCCAACAGAGAAGTAGTGCATGCCAATTTTTTTTGCCCGAATTTTAATGGCGTTAATACAGCCCGCGATGCAATTTTTGAGATATTAGATATTGAAGAGAGTATTTTATGGTAAATGCTAACGCAGTCGACGTGGCTGAATTCTGGTCGCAACAATTTGGAATCATCAATACGACGAAGCCCTGTAATTGCGACTTTTATGGAAGAGACACATCATTTTGCAAACATCAAGTAGGTACAGTAGTCACACTGGATCTTTGTGTCTCTGAAGTTGGCTGCAATTTATAGGTCAATGTTGAAGTAGAAGATAAAGTGCCCGGCAGACAAGGTTTTGGCGTAGTGGGGGTCTATCAACCATCATAAAGAGCGAATGGAACGTGTACGCGACACTATTAGTCAGTCGATCCTTGTGTCAACTGACCAACCAATCGCGCGCTCAGAACTGTCCTAAACGTTCCCCGCGCCCTGCTTCACTACCAAAGATACCTAAATTCTGCGCATCTAACGTCTCTTCTACTGCCTCTTTCACTCGCTTAAGTTTGTCGCAACGTCCTATCTCGCTTACTCTAAGACAAACTTACTATACTCGATGACAAACTGTTTCTTGCGCAATGGTTCACAAATTCGCAGAGCCAACTTCAGAGACACAAAGACCCGCTGTGACTATTATACTTAAGGCAGATGGACCATCAAAAGCATCTGAAGATTAATCAGATATACCTACTGTATGAATAGGCTACAAAGTCGCGTTGAAAAAATAACAATATATTACAAACAACACAAATCATTTGCATTGCCAACCTGCTGACTCTTGTGGACTTATTTATAGAATTGTCAAGGAACTTACTTTCAAACTGTATTATTAAAACAAAATTATTACCTTGTTTGCATTGTGCACTGCATCGTAACTCCATACGAGCCCTTTGCCCAATGCAAACACGATGAGATAATTGTAACTTGTAGGTACGGACTTATTGCGTTTTGTTTACTGCATAACCTTGAAGTCTTTTACACTTTGACATCATTTGCGAAAGTACCAGACTGGCTAATAATAAACCTTATCATGTTTCGCCTTTTGGTAATCAATTAAAAATGATACGCATACTTAATATTATACTTGGAAATATTTATAAGTGAGTGGGCTGTCTGTTTTGTAGCTAAATGCTGAATCTGCCTGTCTAAAGTCTCCACCAGATAACAAAAAAAATAAAAGTCGATAACACCTGTATATCAATGTATTAAAATATTTCAAAACTATACGTAAAAATTTAAAGGCAGTGTCGCTAACAATATCAAAAAAATAAAGTTAATAAAAAAAAACAAAAAACCCGACTGCTTAAAAGCAAACAAAAAGACATAAACAAGAAGAAAATCATGCTGTGCAGTCGGAGGATACATATTCGCGAGTTGGCGGACCAAAACCAGATGTGTGCACAGCATGATTTTCTCCTTGTTTACGTCTTTTATGTTTGCTTTTTAAGCAGTCGGGTTTTTTTGATTTTTTTAGTTAACTTTTTTTATTTATAACTTTTTAGTTTTTTTTTTCGTATTATATGCATTTAAATATATAAGTGTTATATATTTTTGAAATCACCTCTTAAAACCCTTTATTTTGATACCCCACAAGATGGGATTTGGCAGAAAAAAAAATTTGCCCCCCCTACATGGCGCTCAAAATCTGCCATTTTCCTATTTTCAAATCAATTCAAAATCGGCCAATGCGTTTGGTCTCTAGAACGCCACATAGGAACAAACATACATACATACTTACATACATACGTAGACTGATAAACACATTACTCTCCTTCGGCAGTCGGGTAAAAATGGTCCATAAACAAAAAATCATGTTTTCAAGTTACGTAATTATGCTTTTTGGTTCAAGTCGGATCAATGACTTAATTTTTATTTTTATCTGGTGGAGTCTTTAGTAGATACGTACTAAATCTTTACAGACATGCAAGTTGTTATTTTCATAAGAGCACAGGCATAATTATTAAGTTGCCTTTATTTCCTAAGCAGAATTTGCTCATGCAAGACCATATAATCATGCTCCCTCTGATAAAAATCTTTTGGTATTCTTCCATCTTCCAAAATTTTCAAGAGATGTACTTATAGAGTCACAGCGGATCTTTGTGTCTCTGAAGTTGACTCTGCAAACCATTGCGCAAGCAACAGTTTGTCATCGAGTATACTGTATACAGTAAGCGATACAGGATGATACGACAAACAAAAGCGAGAGAAAGAGGCAGTTTTACATTTCTATCTTCTACTTCAAAATTGACACAAAAAAATACCAACTGCGCCGGGTCTTACAGCCAACTTCAGAGACACAAAGATCCACTGTGACACTATAAGCTCGTTACATGGCGACATCTTTAAGCTGTTTTGGTAAGTGGGTCCGAACACCTCTATACCTCTATACGGGCCGGCACTAGCCCGGCTAGTTGCGGAAGTATCGTATGTTCCCGCGGAACACTGAACAACGGGGGTTGGTTTTAGTCAGTACGAGTCTGACAGACCTCTCCCCCCCCCCCCCCCGCCCCCAGTGCAGAAGACATCCAATGAGGATTTTCCACACCGGCAAAAAGTAAATAAATGAAAGGACCCAACATACAAAGAGTGACTAATTCATCCTAATTGTTATCAACGCTAGCAAAAGCTGTGGTTTCAAAATAGACACAAGACAGCACGTACTCCACATTCAAACCTGAATTCCTTATCTGTTCCTAAACATTTTCTTGTACATTGTGTAAACTATAGCACTTTGGTACATAGAAGATAGGGCGATGCAGAAGGTTAGCTCCATATAACGAGAAATACGCACGCACATTAGACACACTTCAGTAGAGCTCGTACTTAAAAAAAAAGTTAATTAGGATACATATTCGCGAGCTGGCTGACCAAAACCAGATGTATCCTCCGACTGCACAGCATGAGATTTTCTTCTTGTTTACGTCTTTTTAGTTCGCTTCTTAAGCAGTCGGGCTTTTTGATTTTTTTGATAAACTTTTTTTTTATATATAACTTTTTAGTTACATACCTGATTTTTTTCAAATTAGGTAAATTTTAAAAATGTAAGTTTTATATATTTTTAAAATCACCTCTATCTCTAACCCCCTTTATTTTTATATCCCCAACACGATGGGATTGGAAGCATAAAGGAATTGGGTCTCTACAATATGGCGCCCAATTTTATTGTAGTCAGTGACAGTCGCAAGGTTAAGAACGAATCGATTGACGTAAGGATCATCAAAATCGGCCAATGCGTTTGGGCTCTAGAACGCCACATAGGAACAAACATACATACATCAGTCTATGCTGATAAACACATTACCCTCCTTGGGCAGTCGGGTCGGGTCGATCTTCAAACTTAGGCAACGCTTACCGTGGTCAGTCCATGGCTGGCATCCGTGCCTCGGAAAGCACGTAAAGCCGTTGGTCCTGGCAGTAATTTCTAGATCTTTCATAGATAAGAGCCCAAAAATCTGACTCAAGTAAAGTCTTTCCAAAGGGTAACGTGTTACCCAATAACTGTTATGGACGTAATTAAACCCACCGCACTATTCCCAAACCACTGCAACTCCTGAAAGCCAGAATCAACAGTGGCGACCACCAGAAAAGCGCCGACGCAATGAAGCTCGACGAAGTCCCGGAGAATGAATTTAACTGTCTTGAATCCCGCAACGAAATTAATCAGAAAAGAATAACGGAGGAGTAGGAAAAAAGAACATAATTTCCACTTCTCATATCAAGCATAGCTTATGGTGGTTAGATAGGCAGTAGCAGTAACACTCACGACCGGCATTTTTACAAATCGCCGGACGTACATGGTCCCCGGCATGTATCTTGACAAGGTGCTGGCGTAGTGGGAACCACCATACAGAGTGAACGGAAAATGGACTGCGTGGACGCGACGCGATTGGTCAGTCGATCCTTGTGTCAACTGACCAACCAATCGCGTGCTCGGAACGGTGCTAAACGTTCCCCGCGTCCCGCTTACTAACCAAAGACACCTAAAAACGACGTGCGCATCTAAAGGGCTTATTACACTACACGGTATCTAGGGCCCTAAAACCTAATTAAGGGTGGTTTAATATCTGTTAAGGAGTTAGTGTGACCATTATTTCGACCTTATTGACATGGAATGGTGGAGTGACCCGGTATTCAGGGCCCTGAATACCGTGTAGTGTAATAATCCCTTAACGACTTTTGCAAAGTTACGTTCTGACAACTATTATATTATGTATGTGTGCGCCTATTGTTGGGTAGAGAAGTCGTGGCCCAGTGGTATTGGCCGCGACTTACAAGTTGTCAGTCGTGGGTTCGAGCCCAGGCAGGCGCTTTATTTGTGTAAATTATTTCATCACCACTGCTCTCAAAACGGTGTAGGAAAACATCGTGAGGAAACCGGCATGTCCTAGAACCAAAAATTCAAAGACATGTAACATCCACCAAACCGCACTGGGCGCACCGCGTGGTGAATTACGGCCCATTGCCCTCACAGAGAGGATGCCTGTGTCCCAGCAGTGGGAACATTAATAGGCTGATGATGTGTGATCGCTTGTTGCGCTCGCGCTGCCTGGCTGGAGGCTATAGTTTAGTCTTAACAGGATCGCCCGGTTAAGCTGTAGCCAATAACTTGGATTGACCTGCGAGACACCACACAAAATAAAAAAATAAAAATTCAAGAAATCTAAAACCCTCCTGCTTAAAAAGCGAATACACCTGGTTTTGGTCAGCCAGCTCGCGAATACGTATCCTCCGACTGCTCATCATGATTTTCTTCTTGTTTACGTCTTTTTAGTTTGCTTTTGCTTTTGCAGTCGGGTTTTTGATTTTTTGAATAATTTTTTTTCATTAGTAACTTTTTAGTTATCTTTTTTAATATTTTGGTTCATTTAAACATATAAGTGTTATATTTTTGAAATCGACTCTTAAAACTCTTCATTTTGATACCCCACACGATGGGTTTGGAAGAAAAAAAAATGTTGTCCCCCACAATATGGCGCCCAAAAGCCGCCATTTTTCTATTATCCAATTTTAATGTAGCCAGTGACACTCGCAGGGTTAAGACGAATCGATTGACGTATGAATCATCAAAATCGTCCAACGCGTTTGTTCTCTAGAACGCCACATAGGAACAAACATACATACATAGACTGATAAACACATTACCCTCCTTCGGCAGTCGGGTAAAAAAATGTTGCGCTCGCAGTGTCGAGTCAGCCTTCTGTATACAAATCTATTCTGTGGCGGGTAGTCTTTAAAGTATTTATAAATGTTTACACAATGAACCAGCCATGCAGTGTTTGCCCAAAGTGACAGGTTAATTTAAAACAAATATTTTGTCATTTCTTCTGAATGACGGTGTCGTACACTGCGGTATTTTACGCGTAAATTACTGCGTGTAAAGTCTACAGTAGCGCGAGCGGGACAAATATTTTGATGAGGATATCTTATGCTCTCTTTTATGCGCCCATGATTCATGAAGTGTGCAAACTTGCAAAGAAATGAGAGTAAGAGAATTATCATCATCATAATCATCATCATATCAGCCGAAAGACGTCCACTGTTGGCCATAGGCCTCCCCCAAGCGTCGCCACTTTGACCGGTCCCGCGCGTCTCGCAACCAGCGGATCCCCGCAACCTTCACCAGGTCATAGGTCCACCTGGTGGGAGGTCTTCCAACGCAACGTCTTCCGGTTCGCGGTCGCCACTCTGGAACCTTTCTGCCCCATTCAGCCATCTGTTCTGCGAGCAATGTGCCCTGCCCACTACCACTTTACTACACAAGTTTAGCAATTCTTCGGACTAAGTTGGTTACCCTGGTTTTCTTACGGATCTCTAGATTTCTGATTCGATCACGCAAGGAAACGCAGAGCATAGCCCTCTCCATTGTCCTTTAAGTGACTGTAAGCTTCCTGATGAGGTCCATTGTAAGCGACTACGTCTCAGAGCCATAAGCAACACACACTGGTCATAGACTTTCGTCTTGAGACACGTCAGGGGATTATATCTTATAAAAACATTTTTACAAAAAAGTAAATACAGACTTCCAATAAAAAACTACAAAATGAAAAATAACTTTCTTTTTGGAAGTCGGTATCTTTCGTAGGTACCAATTTATTGCGTTATGCACACCGACTTCCAAAAATAAAGTTATTTTTCACTTTTTAGTTGTACCCACTGTAGATTACCCGAATATTATGAAACTTGAACATAACTGGTGAAATGAGAGAATGAGAGTGTACCAAGGTGAACTGGGGGGTGACCATAAGCTCTTAGAGTAAGGTTATTTTGAGTGTGTGTAAGGGACAGATTTATACGACTTGTATACATCTGTCACTTACTCGATCTCAAAATAACCTTACTCTAGAGCTTATGGTTACCCCCCTGAACACATCTGCGTACCCCTTTAGAGCGTAATGTTATGGCGTGGCGTGATGTTATGTTATGAAGCGGTATAAACGCCCATTGTATATAAGTTTCTTTTTTTCTTGTTATATAATAAGTTTCTTTTTTTCTTGTTTATTAAGGTGTACAATAAAGTGTATATAAATAAATAAATATAAACAATAAACAGAAATGCGATTGCAGCAATCCCAAGAGATTTGCCGTTATTTATTGAAGAGTTCTGTTGTATATCTTCGAAGTTCTTCACCAGATCTTCACCCAATTAAAATGGGACCAATTTCGGACCATACTCTTTCAAATAATAAATTAATTTTCAAGATCAGTCCACAATTGATGGAGATATCGGGGAAAAACAACTTAAAAAAATTACATAAAGTCGAACATAGAAACTCCTCCTTTATGCAAAGTTGGTTAAAAAAGCGTAGTAACCGCTGTAACAGCCATGCAAGTAGATAGAAAGATTATTCACTCTTATTTGTAGGTATCTCATAGTAAAAAGGAATTTAAAAATAGAAAGAAAATAAATTTAAGAAGGGCTTCAACAAACAATCACAATTTGAACATTAAATTTGTCTCCAATTTTTACCCGACTGCCGAGGGAGGATTAAGTTATTCGCGTATGTTTGTATGTCCCCTTCATTGGCTCGCTCTACAGCCCAAACGGCTTGACGGATTATGACATTTATTAGGTGTCGATGGATTCGTTTCAGTGACATGGGCAATATAATTTTTAAATCACAAACAACTAAGCTATTCGCATTTTGCATCATTTATTTTTTTCTATCCCTTAAAAGGCTATTTAAAGCCAAAGTACAAAAGGGCGTCACTTCTGTATAGTTCTCGCCAAGCTTCTTGGCCGCCCTGATGTTGACTACAATGGCTGCGCAGTAGTAAATCTCATATAATAAAAAACTTTTTAACAAAAAAACAAACCGACTTCAAGTCGAAGTCGGTTTGTTTTTTTGTTAAAAAGTTTTTTATTTATCTCTTTTTAGTTTTGATAGGTACTTCCAATTGCCATAAAACTCATATATAGCCAAAGTACATCTCATGACGATTCCAATAAGCCCATACACGACTAGGATACATTGTTTTATTTCGGAGTACCAGTGCCTACCTGCCGGCTTCATCATCAGATCAGTTCGATGGTACCACTCTCATCAGCACTATGTATTTATAAGTATTTGCTTCATCATAGTCGTTAAACTATTCGAGATATCTTATATTCCATGACATACTTAGCATTAAGGAATTCTATTGGCCATCTGTGGTCTTCTTCACCAGTTCCACTTCATCAAATGTTACTTTCTGAGTGCAGATGATTGCATTGTTTATAAAAATACCAAAATAGCTATATGTATGCCTATAATATTTGAGGAGTTCCCTCGATTTCTCCAAGATCCCATCATCAGATCCTGATCTGATGACTATAGGACCAACTGGGCAGTATACCCTTTCAAACAAAAGAAGAATTTTCCAAATCGGTCCAGGCGTCTTACAGTAGGGAACATACATAAAAAAAAAAAACATTAAAGATTCCGACGAATTGAGAACCTCCTCCTTTTTGTTAAGTCGTTTAAAAACAGCACCGTTCCGTGGTTTGCGCATCGGAAAGCCAACTTCAGGGCGGCCCAGAAGTTTGGCGAGAACTATTGGCAAAAAGCCCTCAACCAATTTTGATATCGTTAGATGTAGATAGGTACTTAGCTACGCCCAACACCATCTTTAAATATGATGACAGAATAGTTTGAGAATCCTATTTAAACAAAACTTGCACAGTAGCAAGCTAACTAACCCATTTAGGACCATATCCGTATATTGTGTATAATATAATAAGCCTATTTCGGTAAAGAAACATTCAACCCAAACCGGTTTAAAACCAGATACAACTGGTTTACTAGAAGAAAAATAAAAAGTATAGCAGTGGGAACACACCCACACGCCATTCCAGCTATTGTTAAAGGTTTATTTTTGTGGCTTTTACCTTAAAACATGTTTCCGTAACAAATGACAACAGGAAAGGAAATAAGTTTAAAAAAAATCAAAAAACCCGACTGCTTAAAAAGCAAACTAAAAAAGTTAATTCAAAAAATCTAAAAACCCGACTGCTTTAAAAGCGATCTAAAAAGAAAATCATGCTGTGCAGTCGGAGGATACATATTATTCGCGAGCTGGCTGACGAAAACCAAATGTATCCTCCGACTGCACAGCATGATTTTCTCCTTGTTTAAGTCTTTTTAGTTCGCTTTTAAAGCAGTCGGGTTCTTAGATTTTTTGAATTAACTTTTTTTATTTATAACTTTTTAGTTATCTTTTTTTCAGATTTAGGTACATTTAAACATATAAGTATTATATATTTTTGAAATCACCTTTTAAAACCCTTTATTTTGATACCCCACACGATGGGTTCGGAAGAAAAAAAAAATTTCTTCCCCACAATATGGCGCCCAAAATCCGGCATTTTTGTATTTTCCAATTTTAATATAGCCAGTGACACTCGCAAGATTAAGACGAATCGATTGACGTAAGAATTATCAAAATCGGCCAACGCGTTTGGTCTCTAGAACGCCACATAGGAACAAACATACATACATACATACATACATAGACACATTACCCTCCTTCGGCAGTCGGGTATAAAGAGTTACCGCGGCCCTTGCTCAAGCAACTGAAGGAACACGGGTGGATTTTTTTAGTCAGTAAAAGTCTGACACGCCCTCCCGCTTCCAGAGCGGACGAAGTCATTGGAAGATTTCCCACCCAAAAAAAAAAAGCTTCGAGCGGGCTCACGTCCAGTACTGCGATAGCATTGGGGAAATATCGACTCCTGCGTCTGCCATTATTAACAGACTTCGCAAAAAGGAGGAGGTTATCAATTCGACTGTATTTTTTTAGGGTTCCGTACCCAAAGGGTAAAAACGGGACGTCTGTCTGTCTGTCACCAGGCTGTATCTCATGAACCGTGATAGCTACACAGTTGAAATTTCAATCACAGGGTGCTTGCCATGTGGTCCCATTTAATTTTTACACTTATATGTTTAAATGTACCTAATTCGAAAAAATATGTTAACTAAAAAGATATAAATAAAAAAAAAATACAAAAAATCAAAAAACCCGCCTACTTAAAAAGCGAACTAAAAAGACGTAAACAAGAAGAAAATCATGTTGTGCAGTCCGAGGATACATATTCGCGAGCTGGCTGACTAATACGAGATGTATCCTCCGACTGCACAACATGATTTTCTTCTTGTTTACGTCTTTTTAGTTCGCTTTTTAAGTAGGCGGGTTTTTTGATTTTTTGTATTTTTTTTTTATTTATATCTTTTTAGTTAACATATTTTTTCGAATTAGGTACATTTAAACATATAAGTGTTATATATTATATATATATTTTTGAAATCGCCTCGTAAACCCCTATATTTTGATACTCCACACGACGGGATGGGAAGAAAAAAAAAATTTGGGCCCCACAATATGGCGCCCTAAATCCGCCATTTTTCTATTTTCCAATTTTAATATAGCCAGTGACACTCGCAGGGTTAAGACGAATCGATTGACGTAAGAATCATCAAAATCGGCCAACGCGTTTGGTCTCTGGAACGCCACATAGGAACAAACATATATACATAGACTGATAAACACATTACCCTCCTTCGGCAATCGGGTAAAATGTCGAGTCCTTCTAAATTTTGAGTTTGTTTATGATTGTGCATCATGTTTTGGCGCTGCCCAATCTCTCGTACTTTACTACCCGGAACCGGTATTCTCGTATTACCCAAGTCGACTGCATGTATAAACACACGTAGCTATGGCGGCCAGTTAAATACCAAACGAACCGGGACTGACGTAACGGGATGTGAATAACAATAGTAATGGATAAGTTTATCGATAGAGCGGTACTTTTGGACTTGAAGTATGCCGATACGACTTGTCCGGACGTTGAAACAGTGTATCGTTGTCCGGATTTTCACTGGCCTTCGATCACTTATAAAAATACACACTGGCAGATAAGTTCGAAAATCAAACTTTTAGGAACTATGGACTCTGCAATAAAATTGCAAATTTCTAAATTATTTTTGTTCCTACTAACACTAAGTCCCCCTCGCATGAGTGCAAAGGTGCAAATAGCCACTTGCAATAAGAAAACTTTTAAGATTTTTGACAAAGCTTGTTAACATGCTATGCTATTTCCTTGTATGATCTAATCAGAAATGTAAAGATCCGCAAGAGAACCAAGGTTACCGACATAGCCCGAAGAATTGCCAAACTTAATTGGCAGTGGGCAGGGCACATAGCTCGCAGAACGGATGGCCGATGGGGCAGAAAAGTTCTGAAATGGCAACTGCGAACTGGAATACGTTGCGTTGGAAAGCCTCCAACTAGGGACCGATGACCGATGATCTCTACATTTCTGATTCGATCTCGCAAGGATACTCCGAGCATTACCCTCTCCATTGCCCTTTGGGTGACTGAGCTTTCTGATGACGCCCATTGTGAGCGACCACGTCTCAGAGCCATAGGTCATAACTGGCAACACACACTGGTCATAGACTTTCGTCTTGAGACACTGTGGTAAGTTGGACGAGAAGATACCGCGCAATTCAATTGTATTGGTTCATTAAATTACAATTAAAACACTTGTCAAATACATTACCCTTCTATACCCCACATCTGGTAACAATATTACTTCTGCAACAGTTATCGACCTACAGACCGCGTGTATAGTTATTTTTATCATTATTACGTAACATCCGGAAACACATGTGTTTTAGCATGGTTTTACTCAAGTCGAGTAAGTATGTGGTTACTGGCACGTATGATATGTGGAACAGGTTCAATGGGGCTCGTATTACTGGAACAAGATTTGTAGAGTTTTTATTATTATTATAGCTTTATCTTGCTTTCAGGGTGATTACTGAATTTTCAAGCACTTCCTGGCATCCCATTAGGCTCAATTTCGGCGTACTTAAATACCTTTGGAATCATTAAAACATTTTAACAAAAAAATCAAACCGACTTCCAAAACAAAACACTACAAAGCGAAAAATAACTTTCGTTTCTGAAGTCGATGTTTTTGGTACCTAACTACTTACCTATTGTTTTACGTTTATCGACTCCGACTTCGGAAAAGCAAGTTATTTTTCGCTTTGTAGTGTTTTGTTTTGGAAGTCGCACTATGGTTCAAAAGGCCGATCTAGCTGGACAATATTATTTAACACTATTAATTAGCTCTAAGGTTTGCATCTATATATGATTTGTCGAAATATAGCAAAAACAATAATAATTAGATTTATTTTTGCTATATTTAACGGTTAAATTCGAAAACCAGTATAAATTGACACTTGCTTAAGAAGATTTACAACGTGATAAGAGGCCAGCTTAAAATACATTTTTTCTAAGAAGAAAATCGGAGCCTAATTCCATATGGAAATTTCAATAAAAAGCCGGCCAAGTGCGAGTCCGACTCGCGCACGAAGGGTTCCGTACCATTGTCGCAAAAACGACAAAAAAATCGATGTGTGGTCGATGCATACAGCAAATGCCAAGTGTCCCATAGGACGATTACCGATTAACATACGAACATTTCCCCTAGGAGCCCCACTTAAATGTTTATTTTATTCTAGATAGATAAAAGACTCTTACCCTATAATGGTTGGCTGAAAATAAAATACAGAATGATAGTTTAAAAAAAAGTATGAAAGTAAGAACAACCTATATAAACAACTTATAAAATTTTACAAACTCTTTGGTTCTTGCTCTGAGCACAGATGGACACTTTCCATTAGATTCAATTGCGCTTGCACATCGGCAGAGTCCCACCGATTCCTTTTATAATGGTACAATCCAAAACTCCTTTGTTCAATTGTTTTTTTGATTGAGAAATTCGAGATATAATAAGTTTAATATTTGTAAGAGATTGTTTTGTTATGTCGTTAGTTTCGAATCTTATTGAAATATATTCAAATAAACGCGCATTTATTAATTTTTTATGGTTCCGTACCCAAAGGGTAAAAACGGGACCCTATTACTAAGACTCCGCAGTCCGTCTGTCTGTCTGTCACCAGGCTGTATTTCATTAAGGGAGCGTTCAAGTATTACGTAACGCAATTTGGGGGGGCGGGGGGGTCTCGTAAAACGTTACGATGCGTTACACGGGCGGGAGGGGGTCCTTCTTACAACACGTTACGTAACATTATTTCTTTTTTTATATAAAAAAATAGGGAAATAAAACTCCCAAATTGGCAACCCTTTTTATAGTGTTGCGAATTAAAAATCTCTTGTTTTATTATAAGGCAATTAAAACTATACGAAGGATAAAAACTATAACAACTTTTTGCGACTTCAGGGTAAAAATGATGACTTGAGTGTTACGTAACCTTTAGAGAGGGGGGGGGGGGTACAGAAAAACGTTACGGAGCGTTACAGTGGGGGGAGGGGGGGTCAAAAATCTTCAAAAATTGCGTTACGTAATACTTGAACGCTCCCGTGATAGCTAGACAGTTGAACATTTCACAGATGATGTTTTTCTATTGCCGCTATGACAACAAATACAGCATAAAATAGATATTTAAGTGGGGCTCCCATACAACAAACGTGTTTATTTGCCGTTTTTTGCGATAATGGTACGGAACCCTTTGTGCGCGAGTCCGACTCGCACTTGGCCGGTTTTTAGCACGCGAAGTTCATACAATCGCGTCTAGTTATATTTATATCTGTGCTTCTCCCTGGAGGATATTGTATTATCATAATTATTACTCTGTCTGTATCTCATTATAAGCGGATTAGCGGACTGTAAGTTCTTATAAGAAATAAAGGAGAATGTCCATTTTGTAAGGGAACTTGGACCCCTTTGAAAAAATGGTTATATCTTGATGAATTTGGTGTTATATTGTAGAAAAACCGGCCAAGTGCGAGTCGGACTCGCGCACGAAGGGTTCCGTACCATTATCGCAAAAAACGGCAAAATAATAAGGCTTATGTTTAACTTACCACCAGATATAGTAACATATAACAGACAAAAATAGTAAATGATCACCAAAATTAAACCCGCATCTTATTGTAAAATTATAACCAAAGTTTTAACATCTCGCTATCCTGTTTAGGCAAAATGACTCCAAATAAATCATTGTTAACCCAAAAGTAGTAAATGATCACCAAAAGTAGTAAATGATCACCAAAATTAAACCAATGACCAAAAAGATTATAAAATTTCTGGGAGCAACTTGGAAGTAGCGCTCGCCGGCCGCTGCCGCGGCACCGCTCGCTTTGCTCGCTCGGCTCGCGCGCGGTTGGTCACAGTTCTAACCTAACCTAACCTATTTTACAACATTAAATAGCGCAATAATTTGCTATTAAAATTTGGTGATCAATTTACTAAATTTGGTGATCAATTTACTAAATTTGGGTTTCATAGTACAATTTTAGGTAATAGAGGTTATGGTCACAAAGTAATTTTAGGTGGTCATTATATTTATCCCCAAATAATAACGTATGTTGTATGGGAGCCCCACTTAAATATTTATTTTATTCTGTTTTTAGTATTTGTTGTTATAGCGGTAACAGAAATACATCATCTGTGAAAATTTCAACTGTCTAACTATCACGGTTCATGAGATACAGCCTGGTGACAGACAGACAGACAGACAGACGGACCGCGAAGTCTCAGTAATAGGGTCCCGTATTTACCCTTTGGGTACGGAACCCTAAAAAACACGTTATATTCATAATCAGAAAACAATTTTTATTAATTTTTCGGGGTTCACGAGATTTAACAATGTTTCTGTTCTTGAAATGAACCCTTATTACAATGCAATAGGGTGCATACTAATGTCCAAGTGAAGGAACCTGATCTGTTGTTGTCTGTACATATAAAGGGAAAAAACACAAAATATAAATCCTATTTACCCGACTGCTGAAGGTGGGTAATGTGTTTATCAGTCTATGTATGTATCTATATTTGTTCCTATGTGGCGTTCTAGAGACCAAACGCGTTGGCCGATTTTGATGGTTCTTACGTCAATCGATTCGTCTTAACCCTGCGAGTGTCACTGGCTACATTCAAATTGGTAAATAGAAAAATGGCGGATTTTGGGCGCTATATAGTGGGGGCCCAACATTTTTTTTTCTTACAATCCTATCGTATGATGTATCAAAATAAAGGGCTTTAAGAGTTGATTTCATAAATATATAACACTTATATGTTTAAATGTATTATCCAAAATAAATAAAAAATGTTAATTTAAAAAATCAAAAAACCCGACTGCTTAAAAAGCGAACTAAAAAGATGTAAACAAGAAGAAAATCATGCTGTGCAGTCGGAGGATACATCTGGTTTTTTCAGCTAGATCGCGAACATGTATCCTCCGACTGCACAGCATGATTTTTTTCTTGTTTACATCTTTTTAGTTCGATTTTTTTAATTAACTTTTTTTATTTATTTTGGATAATATTGAAATCACAGACACGATACCTCATAAGGGGCCTGTGTATGGACAATCACCTTTATTTAAGCCGAAATGCGCGTTTCCTATAGGTGCACCTGCTCTGCCCAACCCTTTGGAGATACAGGCGTGAAGTTATGGGTTCATTGGGGCAAGTATGACTCTAGAAATACAGTAAAATGATGACGTCATGTTTACTTAGAATTAGCTTCGAGTGACGCGTTCGTGGAAATATCAGTGAGTATAATTCAGTGTATTGACTATGGTATTGACACTTTGTTTCGCTGTTCTCGAGTGCTTTGTCATGGTTAATTGGCAAGGCTTAGTATGACCACAGATAATAGAATACTAGCTTACAGATGCCTCACCCCATACAAAGAAACCGTGCCGACGTAACTAGCGTTTTTCACCTGATTATACCGATTATTTTTTGTACATCGATCGCTTTCGGTTCCGTTTCACGGCGATAGATAGATGGTGTTACGAGTAGCAGCGACTTGCAAGTAAAAGGGTTTACTAGGTTCGTGAATATTTTTTTCTTTAAATATAGGCTTTGTTTTATATTACTTTTTTGCACGTTTTTACAGTTTCTTTGTTTTCAAATGTGTTACAATGCAAATTTAAACAATCAAGTGGAATTAATTACTCAGAAATTTAAAACCGCGCCATCTATTCGCATTAATTTTAAATGATCCGTTCTAATAAAAAGGGTAAACGTAGTAAGTACGGACTAAAATAGCTCATTAATCCCTAGGGACTTAAACTGATTTGAATTTGGAATGCGGACATTGTTAATAAATGTTCCAATCAGCGAAGAGATGAATCACAAACCATGCGGTCCAAAATAGGATTACATCGCTAAAATCGATTACGTCGAATGTATGAGGTTAATGGCTAATGAGCAAAGAGAACTAATGAGCGATTGTAATTATATTTAGGATCGCACGTTTACATTGTATTGAACAAGTGGCTGGCTGGAAAATCTCATGCGAGCCGAATCAGAAAATAAATCTACAATTGCAACGGATGGTACTATTACAAGTAAAAATAAAAAAATCCAAAACCCCGGCAATTTTTAGAGTTCCGTACCAGGCTGTATCTCATGGACCGTGATAGCTAGACAGTTGTAATTTTCACAGATGATGTATTTCTGTTGCTATAACAACAAATACTAAAAACAGTATAAAATAAATATTTAAGGGGGGCTCCCATACAACAAGCGTGATATTTTTACCGTTTTTTGCTCGATATTCACAGAATGTTTAGTTGTATATTCTCTTCAAAAAATAATAATTATTAAATTAAAATAAAATAAATTAAGGTTTGTTTTGCGATAATGGTACGGAACCCTTCGTGTGCGAGTCCGACTCGCACTTGGCCGGTTTTTTTTTATTTAATACTTTTTAAACTACATAATTTATCTAGTAGTAGACACGCTTCGATCAACAATCTATCGAACACGTAATTATGACACGATATCTTCGAAAATACTCCGTTTTAAACAGAAAACAGCCCATAACTTTTGAACGGCTAAACCGATTTTCACCAAACATAGCTAAGGACACTCTCGACAAAGTCAACTTTCAAACAACAAAATCTAAATTAAAATCGATTCATCCGTTTAGGCGCTATGATGCCACAGACAGACACACAGATACACATATACACAGATACACAGCAACACACGTCAAACTTATAACACCCCTCTTTTTCCGTCGGGGTTTAAAAATTGTTACGATGCACTTCCATAGTTGTAATTGTTTGTATAATTGTTCAAATATAAACATTAGCCTCTAATTATTTATATGGGTTCCTAATTGTATGTAAATAAATAAACATAACGTTCTTGTTCTTGTTGCACTTCCTTATTTTCTCATAAAGGGTAATAAAAACCGGCCAAGTGCGAGTCGGACTCGCGCACGAAGGCTTCCGTACCATTATCGCAAAAAAACGGCAAAAAAACACGTTTCTTGTATGGGAGCCCCCCTTAAATATTTATTTTATTCTGTTTTTAGTATTTGTTGTTATAGCGGCAACAGAAATACATCATCTGTGAAAATTTCAACTGCCTAGCTATCACGGTTCATGAGATACAGCCTGGTGACAGACAGACAGACAGACAGACAGACGGACAGCGGAGTCTCAGTAATAAGGTCCCGTTTTTACCCTTTGTGTACGGAACCCTAAAAAGTAGTGTGTCCACCTCGAGAGCAACACTATTTTAAGCTCGCTGCGCTCCGGAATAAAAAAAAACACTCTCGCCTTTAAAATAGTTACCCCGCAGGTTTCGTCACGATGGTTTCCTTCACCGATGTCACCGATGAATAGAAAAAATCACATTGGTATTTGCCCGGAATTGAACCCACGAGCATGAGAGGTGAGGTCTTGGCCACTGGGCCAAGCACCACGACCCATTGTAAAAGTATTAAAGTCTCCGCCAGATAACAAAAAAATAAAGGTCATTGATCCGACTTGTATCAAAAAATATAATATTTTGATAATAATGGCATCAAATTAAAGGTACAGGCGTAGAACCATTATATCCGTTTAAATCATGTAAATCGGTCCACGCGTTTAGGAGATATTAACCCATTACTGAAAATAATTTCATGCCAAGTGAAAGCGTCAAGGACGCCCCTTACCACGATACGTTTATTATCGTGTTAGCGACACTGCCGTTACATTTTTTTCGTATCGTTTTGAAATATTGGAATACATTGGTAGACAGGTGTTAACGACTTTTATTTTTATGTTATCTGGCGGAGACTTTAGGATATATAAAGATTGTAGGCGAGATTGCAGTCATGGAATAAATTACACGCACCATCGTGCATTCTTGGAAATCATTCATTACCTATTCAAGGTCACTCAGACACACGCGATTGTAACGGCTTTATGTCCGGCCGGACTTCGGTTTTGTTGAATTTTTATGTGCATAATTCATGCCCATGTTTGACAGGCGTTACGGGACGTCAGTACCTGAGTCTGATTTTTAACAAAAACACATCTACATTACTTCAAGTACCTAGGTACTTTATCTACACCCCCGGTGGGTTCCCGCATTGTCGAGACAGGGGGCTCAGTAGTCGTGGCTTGGTCACCCACGGTGAAGCGAAGAGGAACCCGAAGAGGGGCCGCTCCTCAGGTCTTTTGCCGATCAAGCCGACGACGCACGTAACGGCCAACAAGTAGGCTGCGGTGCCGCTTGGTAACAGAGGCGACATTGGCGCGACAGATTTCAAGTCTACATATCTACAATTATTTTTTTTGTTTTATTCAAAACCATACTCGATAATCTAATATATATAAATCTCCTGTCACGATGTTTGTCCGCGATGGATTCCTAAACTACATAACCGATTTTAAATTAAATTGGCACACCGTGAGCAGTCTGGTCCAACTTGAGATATAGGGTAGGGTAGGGTAGGGTAGGTAGGGTAGGTAGGGTAGGTAGGGTAGGTAGGGTAGGTAGGGTAGGGTAGGTAGGGTAGGGTAGGGTAGGTAGGGTAGGGTAGGGTAGGGTAGGTTAGGTAGGGTAGATGAATGTTTGGTGTTTTTATGGCAAAACAAAGTTTGCCGGGTCAGCTAGTCTAATATATATAAATCTCCTGTCACGATGTTTGTCCGCGATGGATTCCTAAACTACATAACCGATTTTAAATTAAATTGGCACACCGTGAGCAGTCTGGTCCAACTTGAGATATAGGGTAGGGTAGGGTAGGGTAGATAGGGTAGGTAGGGTAGGGTAGGGTAGGGTAGGTAGGGTAGGGTAGGTAGGGTAGGGTGGGGTAGGTAGGGTAGGTAGGGTAGGGTAGGGTAGGTTAGGTTAGGTAGGGTAGGGTAGGTAGTTAGGGTAGGTTAGGTAGGGTAGATGAATGTTTGGTGTTTTTATGGCAAAACAAAGTTTGCCGGGTCAGCTAGTCTAATATATATAAATCTCCTGTCACGATGTTTGTCCGCGATGGATTCCTAAACTACATAACCGATTTTAAATTAAATTGGCACACCGTGAGCAGTCTGGTCCAACTTGAGATATAGGGTAGGGTAGGGTAGGTAGGGTAGGTTAGGGTAGGGTAGGTAGGGTAGGGTAGGTAGGGTAGGTAGGGTAGGTTAGGGTAGGGTAGGTAGGGTAGGGTAGGTAGGGTAGGTAGGGTAGGTAGGGTAGGGTAGGGTAGGTAGGGTAGGTAGGGTAGGTAGGGTAGGTAGGGTAGGGTAGGGTAGGTAGTTAGGGTAGGGTAGGTAGGGTAGGTAGGGTAGGTAGGGTAGGTAGGTAGGGTAGGGTAGGGTAGGGTAGGGTAGGTAGGGTAGGGTAGGGTAGGTAGGGTAGGGTAGGTAGGTAGTTAGGGTAGGTTAGGTAGGGTAGATGAATGTTTGGTGTTTTTATGGCAAAACAAAGTTTGCCGGGTCAGCTAGTAATACTATAAATGTGAAAGAGAATGTGTCTGTCTCTGTCTGTTAAGTTTTCACCTTTAAACCGATGAACGCATTTTGATGAAACTTGGCATATAATGGATAGATACCTAATTCTTATGATTTGGACATAGAATACTTTGTGTCCCTGTAGTAAGGTTCCCTTGAAATAATCGGGCGATGGCGCTGGCAAATGCTAGTTGGAGAATAAAAAGCAAAATCATTATGACCAACTTGATCGGCGAAGGCCACGTATCAAAATGTTGACTTTCACGCCAAGTATAAGTATATCCACTTAGTAATAATATTGTATGTATTGCTAAATAGCTAAGAATAATAGGTATTATATTAATACAAGTTATATAGACCGTGGCTTATTAAAATCAAGATTGTTCAATGTCCAGTCATGAAAAACAAAATATGGATACGGATTTGACTTTGAAGGTAGAGTAATTGTAGGAAATATAAAATAATGGATGTTCTATTTGAGCAGAGCGCAGTAGCTCGTTGTTAAATAATAATAATAACAAGCTGGCTTATTACGTATAGCCCTCGCCAAACTTCTTGGCCGCCCTGAAGTTGGCTACAATGGCTGCGCAGTAGTAAATCTCATACAAAAAAAAAGTTAATTAAAAAAATCATAAAACCCGACTGCTTAAAAAGCGAACTAAAAAGACGTAAACAAGAAGAAAATCATGCTGTGCAGTCGGAGGATACATGTTCGCGAGCTGGATGACCAAAGCCTTTTATTTATTTTTTGAATTAGCTACATGTAAACATAAAGTGTTATATATTTTTGAAATCGCCTCTTAAAACCCTTTATTTTGATAGAAAGAAAAAATATGTTGGTGCCCCACAATATGGCGCCCAAAATCCACCATTTTTACTAAATTAAGGGTGATAAATCCATTATGTCTTAAATGCTAGCACGGCGGCGGAGTTATTTTCTTGACTTGTGGCATAACTTCTTGACGTTATTTTTTTTTTCTTTTTCGGCAATTTGCCTATATATTGCAGTTTCGGTTTAACCTTGGCCATAAAAACCATTTAGGTTCAGAGAAGCATAGACCTACGATCCACTATTTCCGAATTATGGGCCTCCGAAACTTATTTTATTTTACATAAAACGGTCTATATCTCGAAAACGGATGTCCTAGGCAGAAAATAAAAAAAAATTAGCCCCCCCTTTAAAACCACCATGCTAGCAGCATCCCAACATGAATTTATGAAAAAAAAATTTTTTTTTTTTACTTTGCTTGGTTTTTGACTTGAACTACAAATTCTTTGGGTCATGACAAGTTATGATAAAATATGTCATGTCTTACAATTTGTCTTAAATGCTAGCACGGGACAACCATGTGACATAGTTTAAAGACGCGACATGCCTTTCTTGTTACTGACTTCATAGAGCGACATAATCTGAATAGACGACCAAATAAAATAATACGTATAAAAGTGTGCCGTTCATACAGATAAACAACTTTTTAATTTTGTTGGGAACAAATTAATATTTGACCCACGACCATAGACTCATGCACACTTTATTTTTCATTGTTTGTTTGATAACATAGTAAGTGTTTGTTAGAAAGATATAATTATTTTGAAAATTTTAATAATTACTTAAAAATATAATAGCTTGAACCCAGTTCCCGATACCGGTGAGGCGTTTTTTCTGTTCTGTGGGTGAGCCCCTATTTTTTTTATTTTAAATGTTTTCTGGGAGTTTTATTTAATAAATAATTTAAAATGTAGAAAGTAAGAAGAATATGGAATAAAAGAAAATAATTATAAAAAAGTAATAATCAAAATAAAAATAATAATTAAAAATAAGAATAACAATAAAAAAAATGCAATTATAAGAAAGTAATAATATAGAATTAATTAATAATCCTGTAACATTTCAATTAATTGATAAGAATTGATCACCACACACACAAAATAAATTTATTGCGATTTGGTGCAGTAATTAGAAGGAAAATATTTTATTTTTCACCTATAAAATTTTATCACCACCTTCGAACGAAAGTGATACATTTTTCTTATTTGTCTGTCAATATGTGACATCTGTGACAAAATGGGTGCGCCCGTATTAGCAACTAAGACCCGATGAGTCCCAAATAAACGTCAGGAAATTTTCTCACGCCGCCTGTACTAGTATTTAAGTCAAAATGGCTTTATCGTCCAAACTGCGATGAAATGTGTGACTCAAGCCATGTCACAGTAGGCCGTGCTCGCCGGGAAGCAACAAGAAAGGCATGTCGCGCGTTTAAAATAAGTCACATGTTTGACCCTTGCAGCATTTAAGACAAATTGTAAGACATGACATAATTTATCATGTCTTGTCACAAATGTCTTGGGTACGCCCATGCTCGCTCCGCAGGGCGGCCAAAAAGTTTGGCGAGGGCTATACCATGCAAGAGCAAAACGATAGCGATTTTTGCGCAATAATCGCTCTTGAATACAGAAGATTTAAGAGATTTTTAGCGAGCGATTAGCAAACGATTGTGTAGGACCTACCATACCTACATTGTAGGTAATGCCGACTTTTATTACATAAAGCGTTTGATCGCGCGATGATTGCTGATTGCTGTTTCTTACTGTCAATCTTCCTCGCCGATGTCGGTCAGTGGATGCGTGATGTATTGCATACCGAGACACCTCCGTGCCTCAGAAAATACGTTGCTGTTGGTTCCCGACTGCCATTTCTTCAGTCGAGACAGTCGTTTCGGGTACAATTTCGTTGCGGGATCCAAGACAGTTGAATTCATTCGCTGCGACTTCGTCGAGCTTCGTTGCCTCAGCGCTTTTTTGGTGGTCGCCACTGTTGATTCTGGCTTTCAGGAGTTGCAGTGGTTTGGGAATAGTGTGGTGGCCGCGGGATGAAGTCGTTACGGGTAGTCAAAACCCAGTAAATCTGATACCAGTCTGGGTGGGTTACCTATCGTGTTACTTAGTTACTGGAGGTCAGAAAGACAGGCGCTCCATGTTTAATACTGGTAGGTCCAACCCAACTGCATCCGGTTGGGAGAAGGCTAGCACTAGCAGTGTTGGCCCAATGAAAGTATCTTTGATTCAAGCCCAGCCAGGTTTTACTTTGTTTAATTTACCTATTTCATCAAAACGGTGAAGGGAGAAATACCTATATCCTACATCGCAAAAAATCGCGAATCCGAATTATGTATCAGAAATGCTATTGCGGCTATTGCAATGGTATTGCTGATACATAATTCAGATTCGCGATTAGAGCGATTATTGCGCAAAAATCGCTATCGTTTTGCTCTTGCAAGATACGTATTAATCCTGTCGCATGTTTGGCATGATATACGTAAGTATACCACCAAATCGCACTGGGCTTGAGACGAGATCTGTGCCCCAGCTGTGGGGCCGTCAATCTTCTTCTTCTTTGTCGTATGGATGATGCCAATTTATATTTAATTTCAACCAGAATTCAGTCACTTTGATAGATTTAGCGTTTGCCTCACAAGTGTTTCCTTGTTACACAGCGAGCATGGCAAGGAGTGAGGCATTGTTAGTACAGTTGTAGGTTGATAAGGTTTAGGCTTATTATATCCCCTTGAGTACCCGAAACGTGTATCCACGCAAGACACAGTGGCTGTTCTATTGTTTCGGTAAATAGGGCATTCAATCGGTTAAGAACAACCTACGACTATACTTCATAAAAGATAGCTTGATCTCTGAGACAGCTGTCAGTATCAATACAGTAACAATAGCGCCTGACAGGATAACACTAACGTAACATTAACGTATACGTCAGTTTGACATATGTCACAGAGATCAAGCTATCTTGTATGAAGTATAGGGGTTTAAAATCCGTAAATACGCGGTATCCGTGATTCCTCGGCCAATAAGAAACACGTGGCGTAGGTCACGTCCACACCAAGGATGTGGTTCAAGAAGTCATGACCGTTTCATTTAGCCGAATTATCTACGGACTGCTAATCTCGTCTCGGCAAGAGAGAACTATACGAGAATAGCCCATACCGATAGGTTGTTCATCCCACGGTGTAACATTAGTAAGGAGATAGTAAGATTAGAGTTTAGTTTTTAAAGTTTATTAGTAAGTATATTCTTTTTTAAAGTTTTGATAGGCAAGGCGCCATGACGTCGTTGTAATGAACGTACGGTACGAGCGTAAATACGTCCTCTCTACGCAGCGTTCTAAAGTCTAAACATACTGAGTTTGGGAGCTTGTTTCAAACCCCGTACCCGGCTTTGCCCCACGCATTTCCAACCAAGGTGACCTTGGAGCACAGGCTTTACGCCAATGACCTTGGGGGAATAAAACGCGCACTCGTTTCACACCCGCGCGACCCAAAATTTGGTAGGTTTTTGTACTTTATTTATTATTCTATGACTTTAAAAAAAAAAGCTTATCAAAATTTAAATAATTAAATTGTCTTTGAGATGGTGTGGATTTAATTAAAAACGTTTTTACAAAAAAATACTACCGACTTCCAAACTACAAAGTGAAAAATAACTTTATTTTTGGAAGTCGGTGTCTTTCGTAGGTACTTTGTAGTTTGGAAGTCGGTAGTATTTTTTTATGATGCCAGAATAGATTACCAAAATATCATAAAACTGAACATAACCGGTGAAATGAGAGTGTACCAAGGTGAATTGTAAACATCTGCTTACCCCTTTAGAGCGTACTGGCGTGATGTTATGTTATGAAATGGTATAGACAATAAACAGTCATGCGATTACAACAATCCCGAGAGATGTGCCGTTATATATTGAAGAGTTCTGTTGTATATCTCCGAAGTTCTTCATCAGATCTTCACCAAATTAAAATGGGACCTATTTCGAAACTACTTCTTCAAACAAAAAAAGAATATTTAAAATTGGTCCAAGATTGACGGAGATATGCGTGAACAAACACAAAAAAAAAACAAACATAATGTCGAACATAGAACCTCCTCCTTTTTGGTAAGTCGGTTAAAAATCGACTAGCGGTTTTGGTGCGATCGGTTTTTGTCCGTTTTAGACATAACTTTACAAATTAATTACACTTTGTTATTATACGAATAAAACTCAACATTTTCTTAGATCAAATTATTAAGAAAATGGTCTAATGTAACATAGTATATTTTTTAGCCCGAAGAAATGCCAAACTTACGTGGCAGTGGGCAGGGTACATTGCTCGCAGAACGGATGGCCGGTGGGGCCGAAAAGTTCTGGAATGGCGACCGCGAACCGGAAGACGATATGTTGGAAGGCCATCAACTCCTCCAGTGGACCGATGACCTGGTTAAGGTTGCGGGAAGGCGCTGGACGCGAGACGCACGGGGTCGGTCAATGTGGCGACGCCTGGGGGAGGCCTATGTCCAGCAGTGGACGTCTTTCGGCTGATATGATGATGATGATATTTTTTCAAAAAAATTACGACTAGCCGTTTTGACGTGATTCTCATTTTAAAATCAGCTACTAAGGGGTATCTGCGCCTTAAAACGCTTATAAGTCCTCGCCAAACTTCTTGGCCACCCTGAAGTTGGTTTACCGCATGCGCGAGGCACGAAACGGTGCTGTTTTTACCCGACTGCCGAAGGAGGGTAATGTGTTTATCAGTCTATGTATGTATGTATATATGTATGTATGTATATATGTATGTATGTATGTATGTATATATGTATGTATGTTTGTTCCTATGTGGCGTTCTAGAGATCAAACGCGTTGGCCGATTTTGATCATTCTTACGTCAATCGATTTGTCTTAATCCTGCAAGTGTCACTGGCTACATTAAAATTAGAAAAAACAAAAATGGCGAATTTTGGGCGCCATTTTGTGGGCTAAAAAAAAATTATTTTCTTGCAAACGCATCGTGTGGGGTATCAAAATAAAGGATTTTAAGAGGCGATTTCAAAAATATATAATACTTATATGTTTAAATGTACCTAACTCCAAAAAAAATAACTAAAAAGTTGTAAATAAAAAAAGTTAATTAAAAAAATCCAAAAACCCGACTGCTTAAAAAGCAAACTAAAAAGACGTAAACAAGAAGAAAATCTTGCTGTGCAGTCGGAGGATTCATCTGGTTTTGGTCCGCCAGCTCGCGAATATGTATCCTCCGACTGCACAGCATGATTTTCTTCTTGTTTACGTCTCTTTAGTTTGCTTTTTAAGCAGTCGGGTTTTTTGATTTTTTTAATTAACTTTTTTTTGTATGAGATTTACTACTGCGCATCCATTGTAGCCAACTTCAGGGCGGCTAAGAAGTTTGGCGAGAACTTATAATTATTACACTACATGGTATTCAGGGCCCTAAACCTTAATTTAGTGTGGGGTAATAAATGTCAGGGAGTTAAGGTCCCCAACATATTGACCGTAGCAACCCGGAATCGTGGAGCACGGTATTCACGGCCCTGAATACCGTGTAGTGTAATAAGTGCTTAAATCATATTGGATGATGCCAACCATGGATGACGTTTCTTTTCTTTTTCTGGAATCACCAAGGCTGCCGAAAGAGAAAGCGGGGTCGTCCCCGTCAAACCTGGCGTTGCACAGTGTTGGCGGAAGCGACGAGCATTGGTATGACGTGGAGCGAGGTGAAGCTCAAGACCGATCGCCATGGAGGACTACTATGGAGGCCCTTTTACACATCCAGGGGACATAGGACAAGGTTGCCCCCGTCGACGGCACGAACTATTTTGTGCGCGGGGTCAAAATGCATGCTATCTCATCCGACAACACGTGCGAAAGAAATAGATGCTGTGATAAGCAGTAAGAAGCTAGTTCGCGTACGAATTAGCACTTATGCAAGTTTGTAGCAAAATGGATGATAATTTAGAGCGAAAACGAGCGCGCGAAATTTTATAAACAGACGTTTGGGAGTATGGATATCATGCAAAAACTACTAAATGTCTTTTAAAAAAAATTTTGAACTACTAATCTCTGTATGGTGGCTGTTTTACAATTTTCCTTCTTCTTATGTTATTTATTTTCGCCCAAAAATGCCTTAAAATTAGTGTTTCTTTCGACGCTCATATTTTTTTTATATTTTCTTTCCATACAGGCAAGGCCGTCTTAAACTATGCTGGGGCCCTTGGGCACACATGAATTTGGGGCCGTTTTGGAAAGCAAAGAAAGCGAATTATACTAATATTTTTCAAGTAGATCTTCTATTTATTATGGGTAACCAAATATATAATATGTCATTAATGATATTAGTATGCTGCTGGTTTTTTGGTTATGATTACGATAGTGGTTTGACTTAATTCTGCCTTAATTTGGTTTAATAAAATCGTCATAATTTTGAATTAAGTATTAAGACAAAAGTAATTTTTATTTTCGACCCGGGTGCTCATGATATACTGTGTCCGACAAAAATGTTTTGAAAATAAATGTGAGAAAAATTGTCGGTCCTTCGGGGCCCCCTGAGGTTGGGGGCCCTGGGCACGGGCCCCGTGTGCCCTTATGGTAAAGACGGTACTGCATACAGGGCTAGATAATGATGAGACAAATTGATATCATTTTTTATTTTGAACGTACATCGTCAAACAGTGGAGTAATCGCCAGACTACGTTTGTATGGAAGAAAGATCGACTAGTGTAACCCATGGATGGCTTTTTTTTTTGTAAATAATCGGGGCGGCACACCTTAATGTGTTCACCCAAGTTTTTTAAAATATCATGTTAATTATCAAATTGAAAACGTATCGCCGCGTTTTTCAATGAAAAACACGTCTAAAAATCATCTTAACAAACATAGATATATATGAATGTGCTAATAAAACCTAGTGTACCGTTCGGTTCGCCATGCCTCGGTAAGCTCGCTACGAACTAGAGGAGTAGGGATGGGCGATTATTTTCGAAAAGATCGATTCTTGAATCGAAATCAGAAAAATCGATCCACAAAAAAAATTGAGTACCTACTAATACATCGATTTTCAAAAATCGATCATTATATATACATTGTATTTTCTATACAAATATAAATTCCAAATACTGAAAATAAAAAGAAGACCATAATAATAATCAATCTTTTAACTAATTTAAGTTGTTTTTACAACTAAATGAAAGTATCAGGTAAAAAAAAATATTTTGGTTACATTAAGAAGTTTTCAATTAAACTGAAAATTGTTCATTAGTTTATGTGTTTGTTTAGTACATTCAATGATTCTAATATTTTGGATCATATTAAAAAAAAAAACGTATTTTAATTTTCTAGGGTGAAATATCGATTTACTGAATCGATTCAGTACAAAATATAGATAAAAAAAAATATTGGTCCGAGGAATCGATTCTTCGATTTCAGATCGTCATCCCTATAGGAAAGGAGGTAGGCAGCCGCTCATACGTAGGAATTTAACGGTACCTATCCACTCAAGTTCATATCGCATTAGATACAAAAGTGCTTACGAAACAGTTACGATTTGTGCTCTATGCTCTATGTGTCTGTATACGCTTGGGTTTGTTTTATTAGCTGACGCGACAGGCGTTGGGTCCGTCATATCTGAGTTTGCAAAAAAAGCCATAGAAAAAGGACTACCAGTTTTTGCCGAACTTTCGATTTTGCCAGGGATTCCTGGAATGCCAAACAACAGCCACATCGACCGATGTGGCTGTTGTTTGGTAAGGTAAATACACTTGTTGGTAAGTGAGCAGAATTTCATTATTATTATAGTTAGAGAGATAAACAAAAATATGTTTTAAAATTGGAAGCTCTGTCAAAAATGTCGATGAAGATGACGTTCAACTACTTTTGTGCAGATCGAAAAAATCTTTTTAAGTCGGTGGTTTTTTTTTTTTGTAAAAAGTATTTTTTATTTTTCACTTTTTAGTTGTAGGTACCTAACAGGCAAGTTCTTTAGTAAGGTACCTATAATGCCAGAATAGATTATCCGAATATTATGAGACTTGAACATAACCGGTGAAATGAGATTGTACCAAGGTCAACTGTACACATCTGCGTACCCTTTAGAGCATACTGGCGTGATGTTATGTTATGAAATGGTATAAACAGACATGTGATTGCAGGAATCTCGAGAGATTTGCCGTCATTTATTGAAGAGTTCGTTGTATATCTCCGAAATTCTTCATCAGACCTTCACCAAACAATAAAATGGGACCTGTTTGGGAACATACTCTAATACACAAAAAAAAAACAAAATCGGTCCTCAATTGACGGAGAAATCGGTGAAAATACACAAAAAAAAACATAAATTCGAACCTCTTCCTTTTTGGAAAGTCGGTCAAAAAGGGCCGGTAATCGATGTAATTTTCGTGGCCTCTCAAAAATACTGGTCTCTGAGTTGGAACCTACTACACCCTGGTAGCTCTAGAAATCTAGAATCTAGCCACAGATTGCAGTGCTGCAGTGGGAAGTACAGAGGCCTGTCCTATGGTGGTTCCCTTCCACTTTTCAAATGCAGACCTATTCCTGAATTGGGACATATTACTGGTGTGATAGCGGTTAATTTATAATTGCCAAAAAAACAGAAATCTACCTAATTACTCGATTTAAAATGTAAAGCGGAACACATTATTCTTTTGTTACGTTATATAGAGCTGTTTGACTTGAAATATAGTCGGATAATATCGACGCGCCAAAACCAATCAAATTAAAATTCTCCATACTGCATAAATATTTATTTATGGAACGTAATTTATGGTTGGCTTGTTATTTCTAGAAAGCACGCAAGCCCGGCTTATTTTAGGAAACAAAAACAAACGTCAAGAGTGGTCAAGAGACTTTACCGCCATAGTCGAGTCTGTCCAAAGCTCCTTTCACTGCAAAAATATCACTGATACACTCAAAAAGATTATCAATTTTATCCAACAACACTGTTTTCACACTTGTCCAAACAATTTTAAAACAAATTCACAACGTTTTGAATTTATTTTATAATTTCGTTCGCGGCAACTTGGTACGCACGACGCATGCGCGACGCGATCCGGCTCTGTCTGAATTTGAAATGAAATGAGAGAGAAGAGAATGACGGACGCGCGACGCGGCTCGCTGAGGAAATGGTGTTTGTCTCGCGTGTGACGTCAGGAGGAAACCGGTTGGAGAATGTTGGCTTTACGAATAAGCGGTAAAGCGCTGGATGGCTTTAGTTAGACTGCGTTTTGTATTAAAGCATAAAGTAGAGAAATAGAATTCCAGTAATGCAAATTTCCGCTTTAGTGGATATTGACGCTCCACTTCACTGCACTTTCCGTCACTTCGGCAACGCTCTTCCCGTTTAACGTTCCTTTTCTACTACAGTTTCATAGTTTATAGTTTCATAGTTTTTAGTTTCATTTTTCTGGCTCTACAGTTCTACTGACTGTAATTTTTTGCCGGCTGATTTTCAAGGCCTCAATAATGTGTCAGTATAATGTGGGTTATTATAAAGTGCCCCATCACATCAGTAACAAACAAATAGAGATAGGAAACTTGGAATCTCAAAAACAAGGAAAATTAGGCATTCCTGTTTTCCTGTAGGATGAAATCTAGGGCCGTAGACTCTCTGCTACACTTTACTCTATATATTAGAGTATGAGGCACTCCCTCAGACAGAATTTCGGCCATAGCTGGCAACCGCAGACCAATAGACATTATTTATATATAGTTTATGACGAGTGAAACTGCATTCGCTCTATTTGAACTGAGTCAAATAAAATTAAAACGTTACCTTTTATTTTCTAACGCCTTGAACGTAGATAACACTGGAGGACCGTTTAGATTAGTCAGTCATTAGCGCCAAGCGGAATACGTGTTACCGTGTACCCTATTTTTAAAACCTACACTCCACAGCGCTTCAGCCGCTTAACTATCAAAAGTCACCGGGAGGTGTGCGCGGGGGCTTGTCAAATGACGTCACATCTGTTTGCGTACGCCATTCATCACTGTGTGGGTAAACCTTGTTGCATCCTCATGAAAATAGTTGTTGACTTTTTAATTGTCTACGGTAAGGTAAGACAAAGAGGGGTTGACGTTTGCATGATGAAATAAGATAAGTAAAAAAATTACAGTGTAAAGAGTCCAGTATGAATATAACTGAGAATAAGTAGGTATTTTACATGAAGCCACTGCCATTCCATCTTCACCACACAGAAACTGGGTAACACGGCACTCCTTGGCCAGACTGGTGTGAGATTTTATGGCTTCCGTAACGACCGTCAAAGATCTTCAAATGACAGCCGGGACCAGCCGAGATTTAATTATTCAGTCTATATTGTTGTCATTGCTGGGATACTCCTGGTGTATTCACTCCCTCTCAACTTTGAGAGGGAGTGAATACACCACACGGGCACATTGCGAATAGGTAACTGTCTCATGTCTTAGAGTTTATCAAGGTACTTTTCTTAAAATGGTAATAAAAGGCCTCTCCACTTTGAGATCAGGTACTTTTCTTAAAACGGTTATAAAAGGCCTCTCCACTTTGAGAGGGAGTGAATACACCACGCGGGCACATTGCGAATAAGTGGCTGTCTCATCAAAGCAATTTTGCAGCATAAGTGACAAATTTTATGATTGGCCATAAAAATGATTCCCTATACCAAACCGGTATAAAATATTTAATATAGACAGTCGGAAATCCGCATCCATATGCATATTTAAAACTGCATTAACGAAAAAGGGCTTCCGACTTACAGTTGTCTGTCAATTAGATTCAAAGACAGGGCCCGTTAGACCATAGGACCGACTGGCCTTCCAAGGAAGCGGTGCATGCATGTATGTATCCCGTGGAGGTTCAAGCTAATTTTCAATGTAATATTCAATTTAATGTTCAATATAGTAATCATTTTAATGTTCTATATCAATTTAATATCCATGTGGTACAAAATGTATTGTTCTAATTAATATTCAATGTATTACTTAATTGTATCGTTAATGTTTTGTGTAGGTAGGTACTTGCATGATTGTCTATGTTGTACGATTATTTCTGGAGGAGCACCTAAAACACAGGCCCCTGGGGGGTGCCCATAAGCTCTTAGAGTAAGGTTATTTTGAGTGTGTGTAAGGGACAGATGTATATGACGTGTATACATCTGTCACATATTCTATCTCAAAACAACCGTACTCTAAGAGCTTATGGTCACCCCCCTGGTCTAGTTTAGGAGGCAGCAATTCACCCTTGTTTTCGTATCATTGTACAACATGTATTATTTTAAAATCTCTGTATTGAATTATTTTAAGGTAAATGTACAAAGTAAAACAATTTATTATTATTAAGTCACCTACCAAGTTTGCGGACGCACGAATGAATCCCATACCCTGCTGGTTTGTTTTTTCTTAAATTTTTAGTTCCTTCTTTTAGTCTTCTTGAATATTTTAGGTTGAATAGCTTTCGACTTATTGACGGGAACCGATCACTTTTCCGAATCTTTTTTGTTCGAATTTCATTTTACCGAAAACCATTGAACGACGTCTTTTTTGCTATATGCATTATTTAAAGTGTTTTTTTTTTGCTATAGTCCATTTGAAATAACATTAGACGTCTTTACAACTCTTTTTACAGTCCGTTCAACTAATTTTGAGTTCTATCTCGTAAACATAAGGATGACATAAAAAGCATAAACCTGTTACCAAAACCAACTGTGTACTACAGCTTCCATTTGTCGTATCACCAACGCAATAGAAGTCAAAATCGGTTGAACGGGCTGTAAAATGGGCTTATTTAAATGTCTAATGTTAGAGCAAATGGAGTTTAGTTTATCTAGTATTAAACATGCTTCGTTTTACAATCCATCGTGACAAGTAATCATTATAACACGATATCTTGCGAAAATACCATAATTCAAAGAGTAAAATGCGCATAACTTTTGAACGGCTGAATTGATTTTCATCAAACATGACTAAGAATACTCTCGACAAAGTCACAGATAATATAATACTAGACAAAGTCATCTTCATAACAAAAAAAAACTAAATTAATATCAGTTCATCCGTTTAGGAGCTATGATGCCACAGACAGATACACATTTACACAGATGCACACTTCAAACTTAAATCCCCTCTTTTTCCGTCGGGGCGCGGCGGTTAAAAAGTGTCCTTTCATCATTATAAGTTTTCTTCTAAGTTTGCAGTACATTGATCCTTATTTTCCTTGCAATAAGTTTACTGATGGGTTGCTTGCCGGGGTAGCTTACTGTCTAAAGTATTATATGATCTGTGGTACTGTGAAATAATTTTAGTTAAATGATTACAGATGGTTGACAGTTTATGTACCCAATTTAAAAACTAGCAATACTTAATTATAATAATAAATAAGAGAACTAGCATTTATTTCTGTAACATCGTAATTATCCAGTTAGCTTAGTAGTCCATACTAATTTTAAACCGTTTTCTTGTTGATGTAATAATTTATTTATAGATCTTCTATTATTACATAAATAATGTAAACTAGTTTTTGATATCATCACCAGATGTTAATCTTATGATAAAAAAACTTATCTGAAAATGTAGCTAATGTACACATTTAGAAATAAACAACAAAACCGGCCAAGTGCGTGTCGGGCCACGCGCAGTAATAGGGTTCCGAAGTTGCATAATAATGTGGACTAGAAAAAGGGTTTTGTTGTTGTTACATGAATATTAGAACGGTTTCAGCGGCTCACAAAGTCTTAAAACGGGCCCACATAGTATGTTTTTTTTTTTAAATCTATATTCTCTCCTTTGACCACTATCTCGCCTGATGGTAAGCGATGATGTGGTCTACGGTGAAGCACGCTTGCCTAGATGTAATCTATTCACTCTTGACTTAAACTAAATAAGGACTAACTGGTAACTGAAGAAGGAGTTATAAAATCCAACTTCACAACTGAAGTTAGAAAAATATTATCTATTTGAGTACCACCGCGGGTGCGAATTGCGAAAGGAGCCGATACGAGCGCGCGTTAGAGCCACGGGGAATGGTATGGTTCGTTCCTGGACCCTTGCGTGCACGCTCCTTGTTTATATCTCTTTCGGAATTGAAAAAAAAATCGTATTTATTCACCTCTAATCTCCTCTAATACCGCAGATTAGATGTGAATCTTCTAATCTGCGGTATTCACTATTTCATTATGCAAAGTTTTACGCTACTTAATTAGTGATGAAGTCGGGTCGAATTCTGTAGTCTTTATAGTCTTTAAAGAAGGATATCGACAAAAGAAAATTAGTAATTTGCTTGGAAATCGAATCTAATTTGACTTTACTTTTACGTTTTAATTACAAAACGTCGAAAATACTTTTGCACTAACACAAAATAGACACCACCGCGCGCATGCGCCGTATGGACTACGGACTGGTACTGCCAACGACTCCGGCCACTCCAATGCGTTATTCGAGCTTAAACATTATTAATTTAGAAATCATTATTATTAAAGATGTTATGATTTTATTTTTGTATATTTTTACATGGTTCATAAGCATAAATTTACTATCTGTTTTACACAGCTAACAACGTTATTTAAGTAATTTTTCACTGGCATTTGTACAAAATTTTTACTGTTCCAAGTACATTTTATAAGTTGGTCGTCTATTACTCCTAAACTTGTAAAGCCTTGTTATCCGTAATAATTTGCCTTTTAATTTCGTTATATTTACTACTGCCGTGAATTTTTTTTATACATAACCAAGAGCAACCATTTCGCTGGCAGAGGGGGGGGGACACTTGACTCTAACATAAATTTGCAACTTAAAGCTTAATTTTACGCAAACGAATCTCTAAATCGAAAAATGGTTTTAACAAACCCATAATATTTTTGAATGGCCTATCCAACGATACCCCACACCATGGGATAGATGAGAAAAAAAAATACATCCCCACTTTACGTCTATGGGAGGTACCCGAAAAAAAAATATTTTTCATGATTTTATGTTACCACTTTGTCGGAATTATTAATATGTATATACATGCCAAATTATAGCTTTCTAGTACTTAGATTCTCTGAGCTAAGCTGCGGACGGACAGACGGACAGAGCGAAACTATAAGGGTTCCTTGTTGACTTCGAAACCCTAAAAATGACACAGCACGTTATCTGAGTAGAATTAATAAAATTGCAGACTATAGATTGTGTTAGAGGATACAGATAATGCCAAGAGAAATGACCTTTGATAATAAACTAGATTTACACCATTTGTGTCCTGTTTCATTACTACTTTTTTGATGAAATATATCTTCGTGAGAAATAGTCCGTACCTACTCCGTCTGACGAAATATAAACTACCTCATTATGCCATAGCACCAGGAGGGCCGGATCTAGGGGGAGCGAGCTGGGTAAATGCCCAGAGAGCGGCATAAATGAGGGGCGGCCAAACTGAACTAACAGCCTTCATTGTTGATCGTCTTTGATGAAGGCTGTTAGTTCAGTACTTTATTTGTGTTGTACTTCGTAGCAAGACCATTAACGTATTAATTATAACTTTAGATGGTACTGATATCCTTTTAATTTGTACTATTTTATACCACTAATTAGAAATTTTATACCTCTCAATTACCGCAGATATAAAGCCCACGACCACGCTAAAATTCCAGCTGGCGTAGAAGTGATGAATAGGAGTACATAATTTGTACAAATTTTTAGGCATGCTCCCGTTTCATCACTTCTACGCCAACTGGAATTTTAGCGTGGTCGTGCTGGGAAAGAATCTACTCTCACTCCGTTTTTGACACGCGAAGTAAATAACAAGCCTGTCATTTAGTTAGATTTATATCTGCGGGCTGTGGATATATTATATTTGTCGGGTTTAGTCAATAGTACGGACGTCAAAATAAATTCCAAGCACGCCATCTGGCGGCAAGGCAAGAACAACTACGCATTGGCGCGCTTTTTATAAGCACTTGCGTGGTGGGGAATATGGCTGTTGAGTACTGACAGCCTTAGAGCTAAGATATAGAATCAGTGTCTATCCGTAATATTAGTAAGCAATAATGTAACTTGTGTCTATTTGAATATACTCAGTGTATCGAATAATTTGTGTGGTTCCATTTTCACGATTTTACACACCTACCTGCCCATACATGATGTCTTAACCTAAAGGAATACATCCTGACTTCGCGATGGTTTACATCTATCGGCCAGCCTTGATGCGACATATTTATATCCTTTATTTAAATGTGCAAACCTGTGAGAAGCAAATTGCAGGAGCATGTACCACCTAGCCGTGAATTGCAGCGGCCTATAGGTATGGAAAACAATTAATCTGTAAAGCAACCTGCAGCCTAATTGCGTAAGTGAATTCGGCAAGGCAATGGGTTTGTCCCCATAAAAGAGTATGACAAATTCTCTTTAAACAATTAGGTATTGCCAAAAATTATTGGACTCTTTCGGAAAGAGCTATGTTTACCAATGAAAGCGTATTCATTGCCAAGTTTTGAGAAAAGAAATGCCAAGTTAAGTCTGCAGGTAAGCCGCTGCAGACACATCTTGGCTTTGTTTTGCCAATGCGATACCCCTACGTAGGTATATGTATGGTGCCCCGTTCAGTAGACCCCCTGGGGGTCTACTCCCTAAGCACGAAGTCCGTAGTTTCGGCCTTCGTTACGAGCGCATCTTGTTTTTTTTTTTGCGCATGACCACTTTCTCACCTGATGGTAAGCGATGATGTGGTCGACGGTGAAGCACGCTTGCCTAGAAAAAACCTATTCACTCTTGACTTAAAGACCTCTAGATTGTAGCTGTCGGGAAACACAGACTCCGGCAGGGAATTCCACTCCTTAGCTGTACGCATAATGGAAGTGTCCCCAAAACGTATTGTGCGTATGGATGGAATATCCACCATGTACCGATGACGCATCGCCGTACGTCTGGTAGTCCGATGATGGAACGGGCTGGGCGGAATTAGATTATGCAATTCCATCGCACACTCCCCGAAATTAATCCGATAAAAAACCAACAAGCTGGCAACTCGGCTGGCAACAAGTTCAAGGCTTTGGAGCTTTGACTTGACCAGTACCTCATTGCCGATGAGTCTCTTGGCCCACTTTTCGATCGACTCTAGTGCATCAAGCTGGTATTTGGCAGATCCGTCCCAGAGGTGAGAACAGTACTCCATGCATGATCGAACTTGCGCTTGATACATGTTGAGCAGCTGTTCCGGCGTGAAGTTCCTTCTCACCTTCGCAAGGAACAAGGAACCCCAACTTTTTGGCAGCCAGCTGAGCCTTTGCCTAAATGTATAGGCCAAAATTGAGAGTCGATGTCAACGAAATACCAAGAAGCTCAAGATGGTCCGCTATTGGCACGGTTACATCACGGAATGTTGGAGCCGGGTGCAATTGGCTCTTTTTAGCGGAAAAAAGACACGCCTGGGTTTTAGCAGCATTAAACCTGACCAGATTGGCATCGCCCGAATCGGAGACTGACTGCAAGGACAGGTTCAAACGCTCCACCATGGCCTCACGGAGAGACCGGATCTGCGGCCCGGTAGCCCGTGCGTTGGACAAGTATCTCGCAGCAACAGTGCTGTCGTCTGCATACCCAAAGGTGCCCGGTTTTAGCAAATCGTTTATGTGCAACAAGAATAATGTCGCTGAGAGTTGGCTTTACCCACTGTTTTTACCCGTCTCTTCCGACACTTGTTTTTTCCACTCCGAAGTTTCGGAATACTTTCGAACGGGGCTCGTAGACCCCCAGAGCCCGTCTGCCGAAATACTAAACCACTTATAATAGACAACAAGCAACGTTGCAGTTGCTGTGTTCCGGTTTGAAGGCTACCCGTAGGATAGGTGCCGATGTCATTACAGGCACATTATATATTTACCCGACTGCCGAAGGAGGGTAATGTGTTTATCAGTCTATGTATGTATGTAAGTATGTATGTATGTTTGTTCCTATGTGGCGTTCTAGAGACCAAACGCGTTGGCCGATTTTGATGATTCTTACGTCAATCGATTCGTCTTAACCTTGCGAGTGTCACTGGCTACGTAGAAATTGGAAAAGAAAAAAAAATGGCGGGTTTTGGGCGCCATTTTGTGGGGGATTTTTTTTTTCCTACCAAACCCATCGTGTGGTGTATCAAAATAAAGGGTTTTAAGAGGTGATTTCAAAAATATACAACACTTATATGTTCAAATGTAGGTACCTAATTCTGAAAAAATAATAACCAAAAAGTTATAAATAAAATAAAGTTAATTCAAAAAATCTGAAAACCCGACTGCTTAAAAAGCAAACTAAAAAGACGTAAACAAGAAGACAATTATACTGTGCATTCGGAGGATACATCTGGTTTTTCAATATCTACTTATCCTCCGACAGCAGAGCATGATTTTCTTCTTGTTTACGTCTTTAGCTTTGTCTTTGACAAGCGCAATGTATAATTATGTATAACTAGCTGACCTCCGCGGCTTTGCTGCCGTCAACTGGCTACTTACCTCCCCACCTACCCTACCTACCCAACTACGAATTTGTTAAACTAATTATTTGAATAATAATTAATACTACAATACGAATGTAAACAACTTTTGTTTCTACCGGCGATCTAATAAAAATTAGAACATAAAAGCTGCTATTGTGACTTAACTATGATAGTTAGATTTATTCTGTCGCAGACTTTTTTGTAGGTAATAATGAGTACTTTAATCATGTAGTACATCATTTTTATGTATCATCAATAGTTTTCTTAGCGCACGCCAAAGAATGAATTGTATAGACATAATGTTGCTACTTTGTGTTACATTATTGCAATTTTCATAAGGTGTCTTATTTTTTGCCCATGTCACTCAGGAATAATGTAGCTTTCTACTGGTGAAAGAATTTTCAAAATCGGTTCAGTAGATCTAGATCCAGAGATTACCTACCCTACAACCTCACAAACTTTACCTCTTTTTAACATTATTTTTTTAATATAATTATAATGACGAGTTGAAAACATACTTAGAAATGACCTACAACGTACAGCCAGAGGTCCAAAGTGCAGTTGCACTTTACTAAACAGTGCAGATGCACTTTTGACCCCAGACTTACGTGTACTTGAATTATTCATAATAAGAGATAAGTAATTTAAGTTCATCGACACCAGCTCAAGTATCGACCGTAGCGTTGTGTACTTTCAAGTTAAGTTTTAAGGAACCATTTATACTTATTATGCAATGGAATGGGGGCTGCCACGTTTGAATTTTCCGCTAGGGGCGCTGGTGTAGAGTGAGGTCATCTAAATGTCAAACGTCAGTTTTTTGGATTTTAGCGCGGTTTTTTTTATTGTTGTGAATAGTTTCCAAATATGGCAGAATAAAATAGGTACGGGTTTTACCAACCACTGGCTTTAGTAGAGTTTTATGTTTCGGAAAATTGTATCTGCCATTTTTCGAAAAAAAAGGGGCTGGTCAAAACTTCGGCATACCTACTTGATGTTATAATATTTAATCGCACTTCTACGGCATTAAAAAAAAATTAAATTGAAACTTCGCTTCCGTGCGCATAATAACAATATTTAACAGCTATATTTAAGGTTACACTAGTCGATCATTCTTCCATACAAACGTAGTCTGGCTATTACTCCACTGTTTGACGATGTACATTCAAAATAAAAAATGATATCAATTTGTCTCATCATTATCTAGCCTGTATGGAAACAAAAAAGTAATAAATAAAAATATTTGAAAGTTATGAGCGTCGAAAGTTCATATTTCAACACTAATTTGAACGCATCTTTGGGCGGAAATAAATACCATAAGAAAGAAAATTGCAAAATTATCTATCCCTATATATTAGATAGATTAGTAGTTCAACAATGCAAATAATTTTATTTTGAAAATATACATTTAGTAGTTTTTTCATGATATCTAGACTCCCAAAGGTCTGTTTATAAAATTTCGCGCGCTCGTTTCCGTCCTAAATCATCATCCATTTCGCTACAAACTTGCAAAAGTGCAAACTTGTGCGCGAACTAGCTTCTTACTGCTCATCACAGCATCTATCTCTTTCGCAAGTGTCGTCGGATGAGCAAGCAGGCATTTTAACCCCGCGTACAAAATACACTAACGAGCAATGAAAAAGTTCCAGTGACATAGCACCAAATTACTCCTAAACGGGAAAGGCTAGCTTAATGACGCCGTCTGCAATATTGAAGTACATTTAAGAGCACATCAGAATATTACCAACTAAAAACGTAAATATTGTGTTTAAATTTTAAATAAAATGTGAAAAAATTAAATTAAGGTGTTTGTCGGCATTTTGTGGGTGGAACTTTTTCATTGCTCGGCAGTTTAGTTCGTGCCTTCGACTAGGGCAATTTTAACAGTTACATTTAAGGACCTTACTCGCTAGTGGCGCCAACTGGTGGGCACAATAACGGTAGCCCACATTTGTAAAGTACGACAGAGATTGACTACGTTGAATTCTAGGTACTGATAATCAGGCAAAGGTTAAAAGAAACACTAATTATGTAATAAGAATATTTATTTAACGTTGAAATTATTTTGCAGTATGAATGCACTTAATATGTTTATTCAGGTTGGAATTGTTGGAAAACGTCTGTAACAAAATAAAAACAACTTTAATTTCATAACACAAAAGAATAATTCACTGAGATGACGACGACCAGAGAAAAAGTCATGCCCTTGACCTCAAGGTCAAGGGCATGACTTCTTCTATGTTCGACCACAAGGTCGGCGCAACATAAATATTCTTTTTCCAAACTTCTCTGTATTGTATTCATTCATAATCATAAATTGGAGCAAGAAATGTTTATAAAAAGGTCATTGGGCATAATCTGACCCGCTTTGCGAAGAGTGGCGTACAATAATCAAAATTGTTTTCAAGTAAAGGGTATATTGTGACCTTTCATTGCATTTATTTATTTGATGGGCAAAAACGTAATGATATGTTTTAAAAATCGATACGGTTTCAGAGGATTTTATTTCTCGTCTGTATAATTTGTTAAAAATATGGTATTTCCTCAAGTTTGCCGTACCTATATCAAATAATAAATGATTTTATCTACACTCACAACGTAATGTTCCAAATACGAATTTGAAAAATATTGTATAAACACGTACTTTATATTCGTGGATAGGTAAAATTTAAAAAAAAAACCATTATAGTTCAACATTTTCCTTCGATTTTCAAACAACTGCATCATAATAGTACATTGTGATACAAGGGTGGAAAGTAGGTTATTGCAAACGAGCTGTCATTAACAAGCCCGAGCCGAAGGCGAGGGTTTTTAATGACACGAGTTTGCAATAACCTACACGCCCGTGTATCACACGATATTTTTCAATACAGTTGTGGGAAATAGTAAAAACAAATCAAATAATTAGATTTGTTAATCCACAAAAAAAAATTTTGCAACTGCACATATTTTTTTTACAACGAAAACAGCCTACACAGCCTATTCGAATTTTGACAAATGTTGATGTGAAAATAATTAAATTGAAACTGGTAATTAAATATATTAAACAACCATTTAAAAGTCTTTTGAGAATTCAATGCTAAAACGTACGGAATCATTCATTTTTCCTCGTATAAAATCTATTCCATTTTATTCTATGTATGAAAACTCCTTGCTACTAAACTTTTTTAAATTGACTTATAACTAAAGGCGCGTTTTTGCAACTAGACATTTTTTACAACGAAAACAGTCTATACAGCCTATTTGATTTTAGACAAATGTTGATGTGAAAATAATTAAATTAAAACTGGTAATTAAATATATTAAACAACCATTTACAAGACTTTTGAGAGTTCAATGCTAAAACGTACGGAATCATTCATTTTTCCTCGTATAAAATCTATCCCATTTTATTCTATGTAAGAAAACTCTTTGCTACTAAACTTTTTAAATTGACTTATAAATTTAAAACTAAACTGCAAAACTAATGATCGAGCTCGTAAACAAAAGTCACGACCGCGTAACAGAAAGATGCCTATGCGTAAGATTTAATTCTCGAATCATAATTATAGCCTCTGAAAGTACGCCATGTTTAACAACTGTATTGAAAAATAACTTTATCTACTCTCATATCGTAATATTCGAATTATAAACTTCAAAACGAGTTTATATTGACATACTTTATAAACACAATACCAAAATTTAAAAATAGAATCTTATTATAACACTTTTTCTCTAACAAAATAATGCTATAATACAATTTTTTTTCTATTACGATACAGGACAAATCCAAGAAGTTAATCACAAGGAGTTTTCAACAATTTTTACTTGTCTATGACAATGCCCGCTTCAGGCTTAGCACGCACTGCGATTTTTATTCGCGCGAATTTTGTGTTTTTCTACATGTTCATAGAGCTCAAAATATTCGCGCGAATTAAATTCGCGCCGCGGTGCGGTGGATTCTGTGGCAAAACACGGATTTCTTGCGGTATTATTTCTGCACGATTTTTTACCGCAATGCGAGCAACTTCATACAATTCCATAGGTCGCAGAATAGGCGAAAAAAATTCGCACGAATAAAAATCGCAGTGCGTGCTAAACCTTAGCGCATGCGCAATGCGGTGATGTGCTGGGTTTTGGCGCCATTCGTATTTTGCAGGTTTAGTTGTATTGAATTTCATGAGTTTTTTTAATTCTTGCTTAAAAATGTCTGATATCAGTGAATTTGAAGAAAATTTGACTTCGCCCGATATTTTAGATGCGGCGAAGGAAATTACTCATAATTTATTACCAGCAAAGTCGAGAAAATTATATGATAAATGCTATCACGACTTTATGGCATGGAAAATGCAAAAAAGGTATTTAGTAGGTTCAATCCCAATGTATGAGTGTAGATAAAGTAGTGTATGAAACAGCACATAACTAGGTATTAAAACATTCGTGTGAATACTATTAAAAACCTCGCCTACGGCTCGGTTTTTAAACACACACTCATGTTTTAATACCCCTTATTATGCAACAGTTTCATAAACTACTATTTTCCTACTATTCCTAGTGTGGGGCAACGTTTTTAAAAAAAAAAGAAAGAAAGAAAGAAAGAATTTTTATAGCACACTTTTACTTTTTAATTTTCTGGCGCGTATGGGCTCATGTCATTGTCAGTTGTCTGTGGATGCGCGCGCTTCGCAATGAGAATCTAAATTGCACGCCATACCACATATTTTTTTCCTTTGCACTTTTGTTTTATTTCAACTGTATGAGTGAAGATAAAGTAGTGTATGCAACGGCATATAATTAGGTATTAAAACACTCGCGTAATATTATAATCAAATTCGGCTTCGCCTCATTTGATAAACCTACGCTCGTGTTTTAATAACCCCTATTATATGACCATTGCATAAACTACTACTGTAAGTTGGTTTATACAAACACTTTTACATGCCGATCATATTTTTTAAAACGATGAGGTCGGCGTTTCCTGTTTGACTGCTCTGACAAGAAAGGCTGAAACAAACTCAGAGGCCTCTTTTAAAGTCCAGACAAAATCTTGGTTAGATCATGTGAAGACCATGTAGACTGATGTCTGAAATGATCTTCTGAGGAAAGAACCAGCCAGATTGGGATACACAGATTTTTTTTTAACTAGAATTTGATCCTTATTAACGATACTATCGAATCATTACGCGATACAGCGTGTGCGTATGTTTCAAAATCACCGGGACCTGGCGAAGAATATTAAATTTTCAAAAATCTAAGATGTAATTTAGGTTTCATCAAAAGCGGCCCAAGACTGATCCTTTCAGAGCTTTTCGCTTATCCAATGTTTTCCACATAGTTTCGGCTTTAGCCCACTTGGAAAACTCAACATTAATGTGATTAATTCCATAGTAAACCAAAGCCAAATATAAATACATATATATATATCAATACATTCTGCTATAGGACTTCGTTTTTAGGGTTCCGTACCCAAAGGGTAAAAACGGGACCCTATTACTAAGACTCCGCGATCCGTCTGTCTGTCCGTCTGTCACCAGGCTGTATCTCATGAACCGTGATAGCTGACAGTTGAAATTTTCACAGATGATGTATTTCTGTTGCCGCTATAACAACAAATACTAAAAACAGAATAAAATAAATATTTAAGTGGGGCTCCCAATCTCCCATACAACAAACGTGATATTTTTGCCGTTTTTTTGCGATAATGGTATGGAACCCTTCGTGCGCGAGTCCGACTAGCACTTGGCCAGTTTTTTTTTGTTTAGGCTCGCGCTTGACCACTATCTCACCAATAGTGTAGCGATGATGTGGTCGACGATGAAACACGCTTGCCTAGTAATAACCTATTAACTCGATTCCTAGATTGTAGCTGTCGGGAAACAGACACCGGCAGGGAATTCCACTCCTTAGCTGTACGCATAATAAAAGAGTTTCCAAAACTTTTGTGTACCTACGCCATTGGTATGGTTTCCAGGAAAATACGCCCAATGATCTTTATTAAATGTTTGTTTCCCGCAGCTTCGTTCCCGTGGCTTAATCTACAGGAAACGTGCAATAGTACGAAGTTTAAAAAAAAAACTTAACCTATGCCATATTACTCAACGATAGTATAACTTTCTACCAGTGAAACAATTCTCGTAATTGGACCAGTACTTCTAGAAATTACCTTTTACAAACATATTGTTACGAGATAGGGCAACGCCATCTAGTGACGAGAGGAAGAACTAGTAGTAACTATTAGCGCCATCTAGTATCGAATAGCAGAACTAATCTTCTCGAAAGCTCGTGTCGAATGGAATATTCATACTTCCAGAATGTTCGGCTCGAACATTCTGGAAGTTTCTAGGCGCTTCGGGGAAAATGAGTTCGAAAGTCGATTGTTCTGGAAGATTCTCGAATTATCTAGAAAAGTTTGGAACGTTCTAGAAACATCTTCCGTGCTAACTATATAAAGTACGGTCGGGTTCGTCAGTCAGTTTCGATTTGGAAGTGACACAGAGCGATCGGAAAAGGAAAATAGTGCGAAGTAATAGAACTGTTTAAGGTTACACTTGTCGACCATTCTTCCATACAAACGTAGTCTGGCGATTACTCCACTGTTTGACGATGTACGTTCAAAATAAAAAATGATATCAATATATCTCACCATTATCTAGCCCTGTATGGAAACAAAAATAAAAAATAAATATATTTGAAAGTTATGAGCGTCGAAAGTTCCATATTTCAACACTAATTTTAACGCATTTTTGGGCGCAAATAAATACCATAAGAAGACGGAAAATTGCAAAACGGCCACCATACAGGGATAGATTAGTAGTTCAACAATGCAAATAATTTTATTTTGAACAAAAACGTTTAGTCGTTTTTTCATGATATCCAGACTCCCAAAGGTCTGTTTATAAAATTTAGCGCACTCGGTTTCGTCCTAAATCATTATCCATTTCGCTACAAATTTGCAAAAGTGTGTATTCGTACGCGAACTAGCTTCTTACTGCTCATCACAGCATCTATCTCTTCCGCACGTGTTGTCGGTTGATATAAAATGCATTTTAACCCCGCGCACAAAATAGTTCGTGCCGTCGACGAAGTATTTTTAAGAAGTGTTTTTGTAATAAAGTGTGATTAATTAAAGTCTGCTGTTTTAATAATTTATCCCTGAACCCCAGCTCGTAACAATATTATCTTGGTATTTTAACAAACAATTTTACCTCTACTTAATATTAATTTCGACTAATAAATCATTAGATTAAAGATTAACCTAACGTGGTCAAGGCTCTTGAATAAACACTCAATATGTACATAATCAATAATCAGATGCCAAATGACGTCATCATTGCAAATTATAGCCATTGTAACCACCATGATTAAAATTGCAATAAAGAAACATGATAAAATGTGACTTCACGATTTATTAGCAAAAACAAAACACTGATTATATACAATAAAAGGCAACGATTTTCTATGACAAGGGAATATTGACTTTGCTGCGTATGAAATAAGATTCAAACTAATGAAAAAGCTATAGTAGTCACAGCTGATCTTTGTGTCTCTGAAGTTGGCTCTGTGAACCATTGCGCAAGAAACAGTTTGTCATCGAGTATACTGCATAGAGTAAGCGAGATAGCGTCCTAGCATCGTCATGCGACAAACGTAAGCTAGTGAAGAGGCAGTTATGACAATGCTTTCTATTATTCATCATTTTCACAAAAATAGCTACTGCGCAGTGTCTTGCAGCCAACTTCAGAGACACAAAGATCCACTGTGACTACTATACTTCAAGTTATAAAACCGAGAAATAATGTTATTAATCTATATCTATATATATATATATAAAAATGAATCCCTATTTCCCTTGGTCACGGCGCGGTCACGTGTGGACGGCTGGACCGATTACGCTTATTCTTTTTTTGTTGTGTTTGTTATTGTTATTAGAAGGTTCTTATAAAATCAAAATGGTAATTTACCTACATAGGTAGGGTAGGTATGTAGGTAGGGTAGGTAAGGTAAGTAACTATTCAGTAATCTGTGGTAAGGTAGGGTAGGGTAGGTAGGGTAGGGTAGGTAGGATAGGGTAGGTAGGGTAGATGATAGTAGGGCGTCGGCGGAGGGCGGACAGCGCCCTCTTCCGGCCCCCCTAAATGGGTCCAGGGGCGACGGACTCGGGGACATCCGTTGCCCTCCACACATCTGGACCCGAGGTGGTGGCGCGTAGTGTTCCACGCGCGCCCCTCTTAGACGTTGCGGGGGAGTCAAACACCTCACTCCCCCCAAACCCGAGATCGAGGCCCGGAAGCGGGCCGGCACTAGCCGGGGGTTGCGGAAGTATCGTTGTTCCCGCGACCCCCGGCGTAGGTGTGAGATGGAACACCGGGGTGGTTTTTAGTCAGTAGGAGTCTGACAGACCCCTCCGCCCCCCCCCAGGGCGGAGGACATCCAATGAGGATTTTCCACCCCGGAAACAAAAAAAAAAAAGGTAGGGTAGATGAATTTTTGGTGTTGTTATGGCAAAACAAAGTTTGCCGCGTCAGCTAGTTCTGATATAAAAATGATATATCTCTTTTTTTATACCGAAATAAAGAGGTAGAAAGTGTATTAGGGTCTGGTTTTTGAATTGAGAATTTAATTTGTTAAGAATGTATCAACCTCTATTACCTTTTAATGTCAATAATCGACGGATTTTAATTTTTCAGGCTAGAGTTAGACAAATACTCACACTAATATACAAACGCCAGTAAGTCTGTTATTTGCTCCGGTCCCTCAAAGTACTTTGGTAGATGTTTGGAAAACGCACACACAAATTAATTGTAAGGACAGGTAATTTTGACCCCCGGGTAATTCTGACAAATTCTAGAAAAATAAATAAGTAAAAGAGGGTAGTACAAACCTTATCACACTGCGTACAGCGGTGTTCGGTACCATGTCTAGTACTTATGTGATAGTTCAATGATTTCTCAGTCGAAAACTGTTTGGTACACTCTTTGCATGAATATCTGAAAGTAAATGGGAAATAATAAGTCTAGCCACAAAATTATTTATTGGACACGTGATTAAACTTCTAATTTTATAACTAAGCAACGGGAAAATGACATAGCCTCTAATAAACTAATTCGTCTTTTTTGCAACGCCAACTAAATATTCTACAGAAAGCGTCAAGTAAAGATCATCAATTATTGTGACTTGTCCTTCTTATTTATACATTGCCACGTAATTTACTAACTCGGCCACGGATTTTATATCTTGTCACCATTTTACGTTTTACAGCTTCAACGCAATATCCTCAAAAAATATAATTCAAGCTTCTATCGAAGAAAGAAAGAAAGCATAATTTATTATAACTTAGCATGTAAAACAATACATCATATTCTTTTATCGTGAAAATAGCCACTGCATGATTTGGCGCGAGTACGCGAGACGACAGCGACCGGCCATTTGCACCAATCAGAGAGCGCCATTCGATTCATGTGACGACGAGTTGAGTTGATCACATGTAATTGTTTATTGTCGTTCGTGCGTTCGTATTGCAATTGTTTTCGCTGTAATTAAATTAAAGTTTTCGATGAGTAATAATTAGTTATGACGTTTAAAAGTGAAAATGAAGTACCACTGTACTGTTCTGACGAGGAATTTTAAATAATATATTATATTTAAAATAATAAATGACGGTCAATGAATAAGTCCAAGAGCGAGCGTAGCGAGCTCGGGAGCTTAGGGCATCCCGACACGGACAGGTTAGGTTCGAAGGAGATGACGGGAGCTGAAGTGAGCGAGCAAAGCGAGCGAACTCAGCTCCCGTCATCTCCTTCGTGTTAGGTTACTTTAAACCCTGCATACAGAAATAGGAGCCCCGCGCAGCGGGGCTCCGTCGACTCTGTCGCATAAATACTAATCCAACTTGCACCTATTCTATATTAAAACCAAAAAATATAGTCTTTTATTTTGTCTCTCCTCAATAGCTTCTGGTAATATTAGTGACCAATATACTATTTGATGAAATGTTTTTGCAATTTTTTTACGATCAATTAATATGGGATGAGTTACATTTTAAACGTACTGAGTTAAAAAATTAGAAGCTAAATAAATATATTTTTTGATGTCATTTAATAGTATTTTAGAAATTTACTGTTAGAATGCATGTTAAAAATTTTACACGTAAGTTACATTTTAAACGTACTGAGTTAAAAAATTAGAAGCTAAATAAATATATTTTTTGATGTCATTTAATAGTATTTTAGAAATTTACTGTTAGAATGCATGTTAAAAATTTTGATGCTAAAAAATAACCATCATGTTGAGTTGTATTTAGAGTGGTTTACATAGAAGATAACTAGTGGCTAACATAGTATTATTTAGATGCTCGTTAATTGTGGCTGACTTAGTAATTTAGAAGGCAACATACATTTTTGGGGGCGAATAATGATATTAAAAAGAAGCCTGTTTAATTAGCACCCAAAGTAAATTATGTTTTAAAATTATACATAGTACCTATTTAGTTGAAATTACTAAATAGGTACAATGTATAATTTTGAATTAAAAAATAAGTCTGTATTCAAATTAGATCTGCAAATTAGATTTGGATAAAAAAGTTAATTTAAAAAATCATGAAACCCGACTGCCATATTATAGAGGAGGATACCATATTTGCGAGCTGGCTGACCAAAACCAGATGTATCATGCTGTGCAGTCGGATAGACTGCACAGCATGATTAACCCCCGACGGAAAAAGAGGGGTGTTATAAGTTTGACGTGTGTTGCTGTGTATCTGTGTGTCTGTCTGTGGCATCATAGCTCCTAAACGAATGAACCGATTTTGATTTAGTTTTTTTTGTTTAAAAGGTGAATTGAATAAAATCGGTTTAGCCGTTCTAAAGTTATTCGCATTTTACTCTTTGAATCTGGATTTTTTCCAAGATATCGTGTAATTATTATGTGTTTCGATAGATTGTCGATTGAAGCGTGATATGTAGTTTAAAAAACATGAAATAAAAATTGAGATCGGGGTTTTTTAAAATTTGTAATTTTATCTTGTTTTCTTCTTGTTTACGTCTTTTTAGTTCGTTTCTGAAGCAGTCGGGTGTTTTGATTTTTTTAAATTGATTAGCTATTTTTTTTGGGATTTTTTTAAACATTATAAGTGATTTTTTTAAACACCTTTTAAAACCTTTATTTTTCAATTTTAATGTAGCGAATGACACTCGCAAGGTTAAGACGATTGACGTAAGAATCATCAAAATCGGACTACGCCTTTGGTATCTAGAACGCCACAAAGAAACAAACATACATACATAGAGGGATAAACACATTACCCTCCTTTGCGTCACGCAGTCGGGACAAAAGATACTTTTTATATATGTTTTATATCCCACAATAAAAGATATTCATCATAAGCAGGTGGACTTCTGCAGTTTCTGTTTACCCCCAAGGGAAAACGCGTGACTTTATGTATGTATCTAATTTCACCCCCCCCCCCTCCCCCCTAAAAACAGCCACGAAATAAAAATAAAAAAAATAACCTTGTATAAAACCTATACACGTTATACATTAAAATGATATTGGTACTCACGAATCACTCTTAATCCCCACATGCTTAGCAGACTCATTAAAATGTCTCTTCAGACTCTTAGCCGTCTTATAATGCGTATGACATTCCACACAGTAGAACTGGGTAGTGTGATCATGTACTGCACTATGCGCGCGTAAGTTTGAGCGCGTCGTGAAGGTACGTGCGCATTGTCCGCAGGAGAATGGCTTTACACCGGAGTGGGATCTAAAACAATATATTAAAATAGTTAGTACACGATTTTTAAGGTCATTCTGGCCAGTGCCACTTTTGTCGGGGTCATTCTGGCTAGAGTCACCATAGCCGGGGGTTATTCTGGCCAGAGTCAATTTAGCTAGGGGTGATTCTGATCGGGGTCACTCTCGACTGGGTAGCTTATAGCCGGTGTTACTTTCAGGGAGTTATTCTAATGAAGGTAATCTATAACAGGGGACAAATTATTTTACTTATTGGGATTACGCTATTTACGCTTCATGATGAAGGACCTATCGGTCTTATAATACGTATGATACAGTGGAACTGGGTGGTGTGATCATGTACTGCACTATGCGCGCGCAAATTTGAGCGCGTCGTGAAGGTACGTGCGCATTGTCCGCAGGAAAATGGTTTTATACCGGAGTGGGATCTAAAACAATATATTATAAGAGTTTATACACGATTTTGGTGGTCATTCTGGCTAGTACCACTTTTATTGAGGGTCATACTGGCCAGACACTTTTGTCCGGGGTCATTCTGGTTAGATTCAGTTTTGTCGGAGGTTATTCTGGCCAGAGCCAGTTTTGCTGGGGGTGATTCTGGTCGGGTTCACTCTCGACGGGGTTGCTTATGGTCGTTGTTACTTTCAAGGAATCATTCTAATGAAGGGAATCTATAACATGGGCTAGTTATTTTGGTAATTGGCATAACGCTTGCATGATGAAGGACCTATCAGTCTTATAATATGTATGACACAGTAGAACTGCGTGGTGTGATCATGTACTGCATTGTGCGCATGTTAGTTGGAGCACGTCGTGAACGTACACGAGAGTGGCTTTATGCCGGAGTAAGACCTAAAACAAGGGAGAGGGGGTAATTTACTGTGGCATCCTGGTCAGGGCCACTTTTGTAGGCGATCATTCTGACCAGGGTCTCTTATGGTGGGGTAAGTTTTGACGGGGTAATTCTGGCCGTTGAATGTCAAAGGAAATCCATAAATTTTAAAGTCCACAGACATAATGGATTTCAAACAGCTATTAACGATAAAACTAAAAAAATACTAAACTTTTAATTTCTAGGAGGTAAGTAGGTATATGCCTGAGAACTTCGACCTAGTCAGCTGTCAGCCAGACACTTTAAACTATAAGTTTAGACTTTTTTATCATCATTAGATATCGTAACCGACTTAATGACCCTGTAGAACAAATACATTGGTAGTGGTGGTAGTATTAGGGACTCCGTTTTCCGCACTTAGACTCCCATTTGGTCCGTTGTGCGTGGGTGCACTGGCTGACATAGCCAGCCTAGCTTCGTCCAAAACACAGAAGCTTCCTGAGAGCTTCACAGGCTTCACGGAGCGACCTCACTGTTCCCAGGATTTGGCGTTGAGATGCCACGGCCTCGCATTCCAGGATTACGTGGGCGGCTGATTCTTCGGCGTTAAAACAGCCTCTGCAAAGTGGGCAATCCGTGGCGCCTATCTTGAATAGATGTTTGTTAAGAAGGGTGTGGCCCGTTATTGTCCCTATAATTATTTTGAGGTTATTTCTACTCAGGGTGAGGAGTTTTTTAGTAAGAGCAAAATAATATTTTTTTCGCCTCACCTCATATGCACAGTCAATCGTTGCTTGCTGCCAATTTTTTTACCGCACTGCTCACAGCAGTATTTCTTTTCAGTCTTGTGAACTTTCATGTGGATTTTCAGGGCATATTCGTTGCTAAAATAGTGAAGTTAAATTATAATTACAAACTCAAGGCATTTATTACAACTAAACCATTCGATGGGATACGCAATAACCCCATTTCATTTCGAATGGTTTCCCAAATAACCCCACTTCTTTGCGATGGGATTTAAAATTACCCCACAACTATACGATGGGATGGACTTACTCACAGCACACAACTGTTGTTTTTATGATCTGTGGACTTACCTAAACACCTTAGAATATTCTCCACAAGCGTTAAGCTGGATGTCACCATCACACTAAAGGTGGAAACATACTTCCAAAACCCGACGCCATTCGACGCATTGCAGTACTAGAGTCTGGCAAATGAAAGTAGACACTCGAATTATTTGCAAACTTTTTATATGGCAATGCTATACTAATGTCAACATCAATTTTTGGTGATTTGCTGTGGTCTTGATAATAGCATTTATTTAAGTGAAAAATGAATAAAGCAATTCAAAGTGGATTACGGGAGATGTCGTTTCGCATGATGTCTAAATATCAAGAAAAACATCAGGAGAAAGACGTGGAAGTGGCGTGTTGTATATGTGCACGATTCGCATCGGGTGTCGACACGTCACGTCGCGTCGGGTTTGTTTAGTATGTTTTCACCTTTATAACTATGTGCCACACAGTGGGACCATCTTGTAAACTTATTGCCACAGAGTACGCATTCGAACCATTTCTTATGAGCTAGCGAATGAGTATACCTTATGCTGGGCTTGCGTTTCTTTCACTCTTACTTCTTACTAGTTTACGCTGGGATGAGAAATTACCCCACTTCGTTGTGACGGGGTGCACAATTACACCACTTTTTAGGTTTCCGTACCTTAAAAGGAGACCCTAAGATAAGACCCTTTATCTCGGGAACGCGATGAGGCATCGAGTTGAAATTAATATCGTGTAATGTGTACTCAAGTTTGCAAACCCTTGCAGCTATGAAAAAATCAAACTTCTAGATCAACGCAATCAAGAGATACAGCCGTTAATGACGCATATTTTACACTCGAAAGAGATTCAAAGAAAATTTGAAAAAAAAAATTAAAAAAATCTTATTTGCAGTTGGTAAACTGACCGCGGCAGCAGCGGCGGTAGAGCAATGTTCGGTGCCCTCATAGTTTATGACCTTCAGTAATGTTATTCGCTTACAATGGGCCTCATCAGAAAGCCCTTTGAGTGACTGTAAAGTCACTCAAAGGGCAATGGAGAGGGCTATGCTCGGAGTTTCCTTGCGTGATCGAATCAGAAATGTAGAGATCCGCAAGAGAACCAGGTTTACCGACATAGCCCGAAGAATTGCCAAACTCAAGTGGCAGTGGACAGGGCACATTGCTCGCAGAACGGATGGCCGATGGGGCAGAAAGGTTCTGGAGTGGCGACCGCGAACCGGAAGACGTTGCGTTGGAAGGCCTCCCACTAGGTGGACCGATGACGATGACCGAGACGCACGGGACCGGTCAAAGTGGCGACGCTTGGGGGAGGCCTGTGTCCAGCAGTGGACGTCTTTCGGTTGATATGATGATGATGACTAATGTTATTTAATAATTTTGGTGAATGTAGCTATTTATACGGAACCCTCAGTGCGCGAGTCCGACTCGCACTTGGCCAGTTTTTACATTGGTGTGTGAAATTACCCCACTTCAAAACAATGGGTTGCGACTTACCTAAATACCTTGGAACATTCTCCACAAGCGGTAGGTTCAACAACTCCTCCGCACTTATATCTATGTGCCACACTGTGTGACCATCTTTTGAACTTACTGGCACAGAGCAAGCATTTGAAACGCCTCTTATGAGCTAAGACATGTTGTGATAGGACGTCTTGAGATTTGAAGTGGAGAGCGCAGATCTGGCATTTGTGTTGGCCGGAGAACTGAAAGTAACAATATTTCTTAAAGATGATGTTGATAAGTTGAAAGAGAATTGATGATGATGCTATCTAGCCGGTTTCGGCCACAGCAACCGCAATCATTGGCTACTCAATGTGGTTGAGAGCTCAGATTTGCTGCTCTGTTATGTGCTCTCATGTGACTTGCATATCCACCCTTGGCCGAAAAACTCCGAGCACAAAGCGGACACGTCAGAACACCGTTGACTATGTGATAAATAGTAGCTGTTGGTGGTCTAGCTTTGAGGTCGTCGCGTTTCTGGTCCAATTCCGACCTCCATTAAAGAAAGAGAATTACCGCGGCCCTGGCACATGCAACTGAAGGCACACGGATGGTTTTTAGTCAGTAAAGTCTGACTCGCCCCCCCCCCCGCTTCACCCAAAGCGGAAGATGTCATTGGATGATACCTAAATCAAAAAAAAAAAGAAAAAGAAGTGGTGATGATGAACCGGTCAAGCATAAATACCAAATCCTAAAAAACCTAAAGAGAATTTCATCTTTATTTTAAAAACGATCATGAAATCATAGTTAATTATAAGTGCGAAAATTCTTTCTACCTGTTTTATATTTCACACCTAAATCGCTGAACCAATGTTCATAAATTTTGTTTTATTTAGACATAGATGGACCATGGACTATGAATACAAACTGGTACATTTTATCCCTTTGGGATAATTTTCGACTCTTACGCGGAGGAAGCCAGTATGCCTGTCTTGGCTAGTATGAATAAAATGAAAAAAAAAAAAACTTACCTCAGAATGTCTAACTTTATGGTCTTCAAATACATCACTAGTAAGGAACCCCATACCACATTCATCACATTTAAACTCAAAATCTTTATACTTCAACTTTTTCAATTCAACTTCTTTCAACTGCTCTTCTAAATCCAAATATTCTACTTGAAACTGTAACTCATTGAAATCAAATTCCTTTTTGTTTCTTTTCTTAGTTGCCATTTCATTTTCGACTGATTCATCTTCTATAATTGAAATCGATTCTTTATTCGAAATTGATTCTTTATTCGAAATCGATTCTTTATTTGAAACAGATTCTTTATTCGAAATTGATTCTTTATTTGAAACTGATTCTTTATTCGAAATTGATTCCAAAACTGATTCTTCATTTGAAATATCAATTGATTTCAGTATGTTTCTATTTCTTTTTAAAGGCATTTCTTCGTCCTGTGTTTCAAGTAATGGATTAGTAGTTACTTCTATGTCTTCTGTAATATCTTCAGTCTTATAATCTTGGTATTCTATTGTAAGAGGAAGTATGTCTATGTGAGAATTGTGGCATAAATTAAGGGAATATAAACTTTTATGTTTGGTAGCAATAGCTGATGGAGACTAAAATAAAATAAAGAATATTAGCTTTTTACAGACCATCAATTCTAATTATGTAATGAACGGAAGAAGTAATTTGGAATGCCATTGAGTTCTTCCCCTCCCTGGGCAAAGTGCCCAAAACACTGTTAGTACCGATTGTAAATTTGAATGGCAATGCTGATTCTTTGGCCGAAAAATAGGCCAGCCTTCTGCATCCCAATTATGTAAGTTCCAAGAATAGTGCACGGTTCATTATGTTTAAAAATTCGTCTACTCAACAGTGTAAACCACACATTTACCGCACTTGACTGTAAAAACAGATACACAATGTGCTGGTTGAGACTAACCAGCGCCCTAATTGCGTAACTGTTCTGACAACACGCAGCACTCACAGTCCCTTTCATTTTGACAACTCAATAGTATTCATTGTGTGCGTCATTCTTTGAAGTAAGGTGCAGGTAAGCATGGCACAATAGGGAGTAGACCAAAAACATTATTATGAGGTGTTGCAGACAAACCTTATTATGTAGAATTTTTTCAGATTCTAATGCCAATGTAAACACAGCCATTGCTTTTCTCAAAGCAGCCTTACACCACATGCAGAGCCATAACTTTTCATTGAAGTTCTGTAAAATAATTAATTAAAAATAAAAAGAGCATGCTTAGTTAGACGGTTTGGTAGTATTGAGAAGATGTATGAAAGTTGACTAACAAGAATTATTAACAAAGCAGGGGTGATTGTCATTTTTGATGTTCTTCAGAAATGCTAGGTGCAGTGCGCCTAACCGGCGAGCGTGTACTATTATAGATGTATGAACTTAAATGAGTATGTAGGTACGCAAATATCGTGGCGTTCTGTAGTTTTTATTAGGTATTTTACCGTACAATTACACTTAGTCCTCTAATACAACGCCTCAATACATATTAAGCTATAAAAAAAATATTCCACTGTTACTTACTTTCAAACCCATAATTTGAATGAAAAACTTAGCGTAACACGATGAATCACTAATATTAGCTTCTCTATCATTTGTTAAACAAATGCGACACATTTTTGTGTAATTTTCTGCCATTTCAAACGATTAAAAGCAAATAACAATCAACTCAGTACATTGTTTACCAAAAGCAGCTGTTCTTTGTTATTAGATTGTCACTGTCATTTTAATCACGGTCATAGATAATCTACAGCATATAAAGTCAATTTACACTTCACTTACATTCTCACTTCTCAGTGGTCTCACCAACAATTTATTAGTTTTACGGTTTTCGGTAAAAGTCTTTCGGTAGTGAAAGATAACAACATATTAAAAAAAAAATAAAAAAAATATGTCATGGCTGTCATAACACCCTTCATAACATGAAAAAGAAAGATATGGTTTGTTTTGTTTAAGTTTTTTTGTTTTCTTTTGAGAAACAGGAAACATAATAAAAATGGAAGAAACAATAAATATATGCTGGACATGTTTAAGCACGGATCGCAACCTTATTCCTGTGTTTAAAATGACTACGTTGCTACAGGATATACATTTCGAAGAGGTTAGTGTTTCAATCCTTTTGTCTGTAGCCTATACTTACTGCGAACAATCCTAAAAGATAAATAAGACTTGATGCAGTTTAATAAGTATATTTTGATATGCAATTACTGTTTCATTTCTTGTATAAGGTCATTTTGGGTTTTCAGTTGAAACAGACCCATGGTGGAGTGTGTTGGGAATGTTATAATATGCTACTGAAGTTCCAGAGGTTTAAGAATAGAGCTAAGATAGCACAGGAAAAATTGTCACAAACAGAACAGGTAAGAATATATAAGAACGAAAAATATACTAACAGAGTTTGGGGACTAATAAACTACGTAGTATGTATATATGTCATGGCCAGATCTTAGAATTGATATGCCTGCCTGGAGGCCATATAGCTTAGTCTTTTTTTTTTTAATAATTTTTAGTATTGCGTTTGACCACTATCTTGCCTGATGTTAAGCGATGATCTACGGTGAAGCACGCTTGCCTAGAAGAAACCTATTCACTCTTGACTTAAAGACCCCAAAGTTGTAGATATCAGGGAACAAAGACTCCGGAAGGGAGTTCCACTCCTTAGCTATGCGCACAATGAAAGTATTAGAAAAACGCTTTGTGCGTATGGGAGGGATGTCCACTATGGTCTCCACAGGATCGCCCCGTTAAGCAGAACACAATCACTTTGATTGACCTGCGAGAAGCCAAACAGAAAAAAAAATTTATTGATCTCTTCATGATAAATTTTTGAAATGATTGGCCATTATTTCAAAAAATTATTAAATTTCATGATATGGCCAGCTAAAACTGACCATATCGTTTAAACATCAACATTTAACGATATTTCAATCCACATTTGACCATTTCATAAACATTCCCAACTACATGGTTTTTAGGGTTCCGTACCCAAAGGGTAAAAACGGGACCCTATTACTAAGACTTCACGATCCGTCTGTCTGTCTGTCAGTCTGTCTGTCTGTCTGTCTGTCTGTCTGTCTGTCTGTCTGTCTGTCTGTCCGTCTGTCTCCAGGCTGTATCTCATGAACCGTGATAGCTAGACAGTTGAAATTTTCACAGATGATGTATTTCTGTTGCCGCTATAACAACAAATACTAAAAACAGTATAAAGTAAATATTAAAGGGGGCTCCCATACAACAAACGTGATATTTTTGCCGTTTTTTGCTCGATATTAATAACGGCAACAGGTAGACGCTTGAAATATTCACAGAATGTTCAGTTGTATATTTACTTTTTATTTAATAAATTAAAATAAAATAAATTAAGGGGGGCTCCCATACAACAAACGTGATTTTTATGCAGTGTTTTGCGATAATGGTACGGAACCCTTCGTGTGCGAGTCCGACTCGCACTTGGCCGGTTTTTTTTTAAGTTGTGCTCGTTTTTTGAATGACTTTTTTGAATCGACGTCGAAGTAACGACATTTCACTTCACTATTATCTTTAATTGGCGCATTATTATTAGCTTTTTTAATCAGAATAATTGTCCACCGTTGATAATATTATTAAAATAAATATTTATTTTCCAGCTTTCAAATATAAAACCTCTTACAACATTGACATCTAAAACAAATAATTTCTACGACTATCAGTACACTTATACCTTTGATCCTCTCACTGACTGCAACACGAAACCAAAAGCTGAACCGGACTCCATAAAACAAGAAATAACAGACCAAAGTGATGATAATCTAGATAACAATACACATTTTCATGAAGAAAAAGCAGATTTTGATGAAGAAACAGAATATATTGATTTTATAGAAACAAAACATGTTGATAATTTACTGAGGAAACAAGAATTTACAAACCAATGTAATGATTCTTTAGACAACAGTACAGATTTTGATGAAAAGTTATCAGAAATCCCTGAAAAAATCTATGTAGACATGGTTGAAACTAATAACAAACAAAATGATAAGTTATTAAAAAAACAAAAATGTTCTCAATATGTAAATGGAGTAAAATTAAAGAATGATAAACTCAATAAAGAAATTATTGAAGATGAAAATTTAAAAAGAAAAATTAATAAACACAAAGCTAAAAGAGACATACACAGAGATACCAAAGATTTTCAAGAGAAGTTCGTAAGAGTTGTATTAAGTGAAGAAGAGATGCTAAAAGTTAGAGAAGAGAAGCGGAATCATTACAATTTTAAGAAGATTCCTTTCAAATGTGATACTTGTGTGCTTGGGTTTACAAGGAAGGACACTTATAGTTTACATATGAGGAAGAAACATGACAAGGTAAGGAAAAGGAATCATATTTCTGCCTAGCCAAGTTACAAACGTTTCATATCAAATCTCTTTCTACAATCGTTAACGCTTCTATTTGTATGGTCTGACCATGTGACTTTACGTTCAGATGTGTCATTCCCATACATTGATTCGTATTCTACTAGCGTTATTGATTGTAGATTGTCAACTTGGCTACAGGTGCTGTTATCATTCCAACATTATTCCAGCTGAAAGACGTCCACTGCTGAACATAGGCCTCCCCCAAGTATTGCTACAAGGACCGGTCCCAAGCGTCTAACATCCAGCAGGATCCCGCAAGCTTAACCAGATTATCGGTCCACCTACTGAGAGGCCTTCCAATGCAACGTTACAATATTTTTGTTAATCCCTTGGCAAAGAGAATAAATCTGCTATTATATTTAATAGGTTAACACATACCATCACAAGACATGAACTTATAGTTAGAACATACACATTTTGGCAGTTATGATTGAATCACATGTAAGGAAGGGGTAACATTCCCAGTAGTATGGGAACGTACCCATACAATGTGACCCATTCTTAGGGTTCCGTACCCAAAGGCAGGGGGGTGTCACTCCGCAGTTTAGGTACGATCGGCCGGCGGTACCTTGCAGAGGGAATAACGCATTAGGTTGCCGCTTACCGCTCGGCTCGCACGTTAGCCACGTTATTTATATTATGCAGCAAATAACGATGACTTCTAAACGTACTTCTAAGGCCTTTAAAAGATATTGTTGTGTTTACGGGTGTTTAAATAAAGCAAAGAACAATGAATCGATATTAAGTTTTTTTAAAGTACCAAAAGATTTTGAAAGGCAAGCTATTTTGTTGTACCTATTTAAATCATTACATAAATAATCTGTAACTATCGGTAGTAGGTGCATAATGAGTACGAGTTTTGTATAAAAATTTAAGCTTATTAATGTTCCTAAAATAATGAATAGGTGTGTGAAATACCTAAATAGGTACCCACCTACTTAGATATTTTAGATTTTCGTGTTGTTCACAAATATAATTTGATTTCTTTTTTTATTGAATGGTAACCGTTTTGTTAACATAAAAATAAACGCTTTAGATCCAGTTTAAAATAAATTATAATTGCCTAAGTAGTTACCTATGAATTTACCAATAGCCTGAGTAAGTGTAGGTACGCACTTGTTAAAGTTAACGTTTGTATATAAAACTAGGTACTTACTTATACCTAACGAACAAACAAAAAATATTTCGTAAGATTTTTTCAAGCCAACTTTAAATAAACTAACAAAAATATCACTAAAGAGTAAACAAAGAGGTAGGTACCTATACTCAATTTGAAATAACATTAGACGACTTTACAACTCGTTTTACAGCCCGTTCAACCGATTTTGTGTTCTATCTCGTACACATAAGGATGATATAAAAAGCACAGATCTATTACCAAAACCAACTGTTTACTACAGCTTCCATTTGTCGTATCACCAACGCAATGGAAGTAAAAATCGATTGACCGGGCTGTAAAATGGGCTTATTTAAATGTCTAATGAAGTTTAGGTAACCTAGTTTTCATTTGTTAAGTACCAAACAAAATGACGGTCTATAATATTCATTGTCTATCTACCTACTTGACCGTGTAATCATAGGCATCAAACCTACGAAAGATTACGTGGTCAAGTAGGTAGGTAGTGGATGTAAGCGAAAGCGGCAAGTCGACAACCCTTACGAGCCGAGTCAAACCGCGCCAGACAGCGACGGAGATACGCGTTAGAAGAGAACGGCAACGTTTAGGTGAATATCAGGTTAGGCACTGAGCGCTTATGCGAGCTGCATTGCACTTTGTTGCTAACTAGCAGGAGTCTCTATTTCAATGAATTGTTGCACGAAGTGAGTCTTCTGTACTTGTACTATTATTTATTCTGTGCCAAAGGGTTAAAATGGGACCCTATTACTAAGACTCCACGGTGATAGCTAGGAATTTTCACAGATGATGTATTTCTGTTGCCGCTATAACAACAAATACTTAAAACAGAATAAAATAAATAATTTTGTTTTTTTTAAGGGCTCCCATACAACAAATGTGATTTTTTTGACGATAATGGTACGGAACCTTTCGTGCGCGAGTCCGACTCGCACTTGGCCGGGTTTTTTAACAATTTTTACCCTCCTCGGTGATCACGCGTAGTATATGCCAAGCCACTCCCTGTTGTTTTCACGTAGTAATTCATAAATATGAATCATAAGGCATCACAAGTGCGTATTAATAAAGACAAATATAAGTCAAATTTAAGTAAAAATAACAAAAAAAAAGTGATTTAAGACCAAATCACTTTTTTTTTGTTATTTTTACTTAAATTTGACTTATATTTGTCTTTATTAATACGCACTTGTGATGCCAAGAGTGCGTGCATACCTATAATTACAAATGACAAAAATATTATACAGTGGGGCGTGGCCTATTTATGAACAGTCATGTGGCTAGAGGATATAGTCTAGGTGACGAAAACCCCCTCCCCTGTGGCCCTGTGACCAAGCGTGGTATTTTGAAGGCCCCTCTCCCCTCAGAATGGGTCACGTAGTATGTGTAGGTACATTCTCTATTGGTTCTTTGTTTTATATATTGTCAATCTACCTACTATACAATATATTCTCCAAACATCCAAAAAACCTATACAATAACAAATAAACTTAAAAAAACCGACTTCCAAAGCAAAACGATACAAGATAACTTTTTTTTGGCCTAGTCAGCCATTGACAGTTTTATTTAGGGCAGTTACGTTTCCTTGTCTTACTTAATCAATCAAAACAGACCTGAGATATGGTGCCTTAAAGTTGCTAAGATATTTAGCAATTTTCTCATTACCAGATAACTCCAGATTTCTATGTACATATAGCTCCAGAGAAACCTCATCCCCTAGAAATTTATAAAAAGTGACATCTATGGACAGGAAGAAACACTTCGATGTTTACGTGCGCCGCGTGCGCGCCATCTCTGTTACATCAATGAAGTTATTTTTCTGTAGTTATTGACATCGATTCCACAAGTAAGCGTGCAAGATACCCATTGTATTTTTATGGCAGGTTTATTATTATGGATCCCAGCTGCATGTAAATGTCTTCGAACAGTGGTAAGCGAAATACCATGGGGTGAGGTTTCTCTGCAGCTGTATGTACAGCTTCGTACTTTTTTTTAATGTTTTTATTTTTTACTTATTCCCTTTTTTTCAGAGCATCGGTGATCAAGTCTGCGATATATGTTCCATCCGTTTCCGCCACAAGCTAGCTTTAAACAACCATAAGAGCAAGCATTATAATGTTTACCGGTGTCGACTGTGCAAATATGAAATACATGAGTTCATGTCTGTGGTGAATCACTGTAGGACGAAGCATGAAGATGACAAACCTGATCGCATTCATTGTTCACAGTGTAGTGTTGTGGTCAAGTAAGTGCTTTAATTTTAATTTTTATTGAAAGGCGGGCAAACGCCGAATACCGAATTTTGTAAAAGGAGGAGGTTCTATGTTCGACTTTGTTTGTTTTTTTTTGTGTATATTCACCGATTTCTTCGTCAATTGTGGACCGATTTTGAAAATTCTTTTATTGTTTGCAAGAGTATGATCAATATTTGCAAATTGGTATCTTACTGTAGAACTTCCCTATTAGGTACCAAAACTAAAAAGTAGAAAAATAAAAACTTTTCACAAAAAAATACAACCAACTTCCAAATAAAAACATTACAAAGTGAAGTGAAGTGGTTCTCAATTTGTCGGAATTATTGTTTCCCTTTTTTTTAGGGTTCCGTACCTCAAACGGTGAAAAAAGGAACCCTTATAAGATCACTCTCTTGTCGGTCTGTCCGTGTGTCACCACCGATTTTCTCAGGAACGGGTGGATTATAGCAAGTTGAAATTTATACCTGATACTGAGGTCTATAGTCCCTATTATAGGCAGGGGGGTGTCACTCCGCAGTTTAGGTACGATCGGCCGGCGGTACCCTCTAGATGGAATAACGCATTAGGTTGCCGCTTACCGCTCGGCTCGCACGTTAGCCACGTTATTAATTCTATGATTTATGCAGCAAAGAACAATGACTTTAAAAGATATTGTTGTGTTTACGGGTGTTTAAATAAAGCAAAGAACAATGAATCGATATTATGTTTTTTTAAAGTACCGAAAGATTTTGAAGGGTAAGCTATTTTGTTGTACCTATTTAAATCATTACAAAAATTCTCTGTAACTATCGGTAGTAGGTGCATAATGAGTTCGAGTTTTGTATAAAAAATTAAGCATTTTGGTGTTCCTAAAAGAATGAATAGGTGTGTGAAATACTAATAATTAGGTACCTACCTACTTAGATATTTTTGATTTTCGTGTTGTTCACAAATATAATTTGATTTCTTTTTTTATTGAATAGTTACCGTTTTGTTAACATAAAAATAAACGCTTTAGAACCAGTTTAAAATAAATTATAATTGCCTAAGTAAGTAGTCACCTACTTAGCCTAAGAATTAACCAATTGCCTGAGTAAGTGTACGCACTTGTTAACGTTAACGTTTGCATATAAAACTAGGTACTTACTTATACCTAACGGACAAACAAAAAATATTTCCTAAGAGTTCTTCAAGCTAACTTTAAATAAATTAACAAAAAATATCACTAAGGAGTAAACAAAGAGGTAGGTACCTATACTCAATTTGAAATAATATTAGACGTCTTTACAACTCGTTTTACAGTCCGTTCAACCGATTTTGTGTTCTATCTCGTACACATAAGGATGATATAAAAAGCACAAATTTGTTACCAAAACCAACTGTTTACTACAACTTCCATTTGTCGTATCACCAACGCAATAGAAGTCAAAATCGATTGACCGGGCTGTAAAATGGGCTTATTTAAATTTAGTAAATGAAGTTTAGGTAACCTAGTTTACATTTGTTAAGTACCTAACAGAATGACGGTCTATAATATTAATTGTCTATCTACCTAATTGACCGTGTAACCATAGGCATCAAATATAAGAAAGATTACGCGGTCAAGTAGGTAGATAGTGGATGTAAGCGAAAGCGGCAAGTCGACAACCCTTACGAGCAGAGTCAAACCGCGCCAGACAGCGAGGGAGATACGCGTTAGAAGAGAACGGCAACGTTTAGGTGAATATCACGTTAGGCACTGAGCGCTTACGCGAGCTGAATTGCACTTTGTTGCTTACTTGCAGGAGTCTCTATTTCAATGAATTATTGCACGAAGTGACTCTTCTGTACTTGTACTATTATTTATTCTGTGTTATAGGCGTATAAAAATCAAGGCCCTGAGTCAACACGATAAAAATATATGCGCAAATTTAGATTTTTGCTAAATTAATTAAAAAATATGAAAATTAAGGTAAATTTTGGTACTTACAAGTTTTCGCGTAAACCTAAATTTGCACACATCTTGAAAACTTAGCCACCAATAAAAATTATACCAATTTTATTGTGGCGGTATAATGGGTACAGAACCCTCGGCGCACGAGTTCGACTCGCACTTAAATATTTATTTTAATCTGTTTTTAGTATTTGTTGTTATAGCGCCAACAGAAATACATGATCTGTGAAAATGTCAACTGTTTAGCTATCACGGTTCATGAGATACAGCCTGGTGACAAACAGACGGACAGTGGAGTCTTAGTAATAGTAATTTTTACCCTTTTGGTACGGAACCCTTAAAAAAAAACCTAGACATAATGTGTCTCTTAGAATTTCCTATCGACAAAATTATAAACTTTCATACAAATCCTTCGTGGCCATATTTTTGTTGTATAAGGTACTCCTCTGCAAAATTTACTTTAAATATTTTGTTGTCAGAACCCCGGACGACTTAGAAGTGCACATACAAACGGAGCATAGCCTTTTCTGTGACTGTGGCATCAAATTCAAAGACAAGAGCAATCTGAGGAAACATATACAGTGAGTGTATATTAGTTTTTCGTTAACTTCAACTTGTTACGGGGGATACGGGGTCAAAGCCGATGAATAAGCATACAGATGCCTCATCCCACACAAAGAAACCGTGCCGACGTAACTAGTGTTTTTCGTCTGATTATGCTGATTATTTTTATAAGTACTTCGCGTTCCGTTCCGTTCCACGGCTATAGATGGTGTTAGCAGCAACTTGCAAGTAAAATTATTGTCTCGGTTAGTAACTCTTTTTGTCTTTAAATACAGTGTACGATTTGTTGTACAGTATTTTTCTTGCATGTTTTTACAGTTCCATTGTGCCAAAATGAGTTACAAAACCCATTAAAAAAATCGAGTGCCATGCCTCCGAAATTTTAAACCGCGCCATCTATTGGAATCAATTTTAAATGATCCGTTCAAATACTCTTTAAATTGTGAATTAAGAGCCCAATATTCCATAATTTTGTGCTTAGGAGAGTTAATTAAACAAGAACATACAATTTGTATGATCAATTCTGGAAAATGTTAATTTTACACACAATTCAATAACAAATCGATGCATATCGCGCCATCTAGTGATATTTATTTGAACTAAATTTTCTTTGTTAGCGCTGGGACCCCGTGGCTTAGGCCTCCATAATCAAGTTCTGTATTCATTATTAATTATTTATTTATTTATTTACTAGCTGTGCCCGCGTAAATACGCGTTAAAGCCCGCCGTAAGTGATGGTCCCATATAATATGTAGAGGGACACGTCTTCCTAAACATTCGTTTTTTTTACAGCCGAGCCCACTCCGATCTACGCAACTTCGTCTGTGACATTTGCAAAAAGACTTTCAAGACGAAGACCCGCCTAGAAACCCACATGGTGACGCATAGCGGTAACATTGCTAAGAAGCTCGCGTACTGTCAACAGTGCAATGTTCAGTATAAGAATATTCAGATCTACAGGAGTCATTTGAAGAACAGTGCTAACCATTCAGAAGGGTAAGTAATGTTCTTCATCATCGTCGACATTTCAGCCGATCTTCTTCTTTTTCGTATCGATGGTGCATTTTATCAAACTTTTTGAGCCGAGTAGGTGGCCACGTTTATTGCAGCGTCAGAGGCATTATACAAGCCATTCATGGTACAGGTGAATGGACAGTCGGGACACTCCAGCAAGTGGGGCATAGTCTGTACAGGAGCACCGAAATCGCACCCAGCGTGCAATGGACCAATAATCCCCCATTTTGCCAAATTATATTTGCAGCGGCCTACTTGGGTGCGCAACCGATTCAGTGCCTTATTTCAGCCGATAAGATGTTCAAATTCAAAGTCAAAATTATTTATTTCAATTAGGTCATTAAGCGACACATTTTAAAGTAATAATAATTGATTCTACCGTCCATTCGGAAAAGTAGCTTGTTATGGACAAGAAACGCCACAATTATTCTTTAAAAATAAGGTTTTACAATATATACATACATATATAATGTGAGGACGACGATGTATAGGTAAAAAGTATTAAAAGCATTAACAGGTAAATTCATTCATTTGATAATTAGGAACATGGTTCTCATATACTTACAAATATTGCAAACATAGGTAAAATACCTAATTCAACAACAACGGAAGTGTGTGTGTGTCATTTTCTTAAAACAAAAAAAAAGGAATACAATACTTAACTATAATATAAATGGGTATATTAATTTGATTTTGTCTACGCTAAAGATTGCCTTATGGAGCAGGACCAGCATGATTCCAAGCATTCGCTTCAATATAATAATTTGTAATATGGTTGTTTACAAGATGTGCTTTTTTATTGTATTTGTTTTCGATGTATTTTTTAATCAGGTGAGGATTGTGACGATAAAGGCTCACCACGTAATCCTCACCAAGACAAGGTGTCAGACTATTTTCGATATATGGGATAGCGTTACGAATTTTTTTTGGAATTTAAACCAAGTCGATACTACCAGCCGTTTGCTTGCACTGAGGCGAGGGGAATCTCACCAAGATATAGTTATAACTTCGGAATCATAATGCTACGATTTCTTTAACCTTGGCACAGATAATATAATACTAGCATACAGATGCCTCATACCGTACAAAGAAACCGTGCGGACGTAACTAGCGTTTACTGATTAATCTGATATTTTTTTGTAAATCGAACGCGTTCGGTTCTGATTCACGGTGATACATAGATGGTGTTAGCAGCGACTTGCAAGTAAAAGGGTTTACTAGGTTCGTGAATATTTTTTTTCTTTAAATACAGCGAAGGTTCGTTTTATAGTATTTTTATGCACGTTTTTACAGTATTTTTTTGCACCAAAATGTGTTATAATGCAAATTTTAACAATCGAGTGGAATGCCTCAAAAATTAAAAAAATGCGCCATCTATTGGCATCAATTTTAAATGATCCGTTCAAATAACCTTTGAAATGTGAATTAAGAGCCCAATATTCCATAATTTTGGATTTAGGAGAGTTGATTAAACAAGAACATACAATTTTTATGTTCAATTCCAGAAAATGTTAATTTTACATACATTCAATAACAGACAGGTGCATATCGCGCCATCTAGTGAGATTTATTTGAACTAAATTTTCTCCCTTAGCAATGAGACCCCGTGACCTTGGTGACTATTTATGACTATTTCTTGACAATTATTTTTGCGTACTCATAATTGATTTTCATGAAGTCTGAAAAGGTGAGGATTGTGTGGTGGACACCATGTTTTTGCCCAGAATCTGATACACAAATACAATATGTTTTCAATCTCAATTTTCAGATACCCATGTTCGGAGTGCAATAAGAAATTCAGGTCGAAAGGGTATTTGAGACAACACGTCAACTTCTACCATTTACGGAAGTCGCAGTACAAATGTGAAGTATGCAATAAGGTACGTATTTTCATTTTGAATGCCCGACGAAAAAATTAGGTTGTTATAAGTTTGACGTGTGTACTAGTGTTTATGTATTCGTGTATCTGTCTGTGGCATCATAGCTCCTAAACGGATGAACCGATTTGGTTTTTGTTTGAAGAGTGACATTATCGGGAGTGTTCTTAGCTATGTTTGGTGAAAATCGGTTCATCCGTTCAAAGGTTATGGACAGTTTACTGTTTGAATCGGGGTATTTACACAAGATATCGTGTCATAACTGTGATATCGTGTTTGATAGATTGTTGTTCGAATCGTGTCTATTACTAGATAAGTTAAGTAGTGTAAAAAGAAATAAATAAAAAAAAATGTCGGGTGTTTTGGAATATTTTAATTTTTGATTGTTAACGTAGTTATATCTAAGGAAGAGCTCGTGGCCAAATAATAACAGCTGCACTGGTTGATCTTCTAGGTTAAGCAACGCTTGCCGAGGTCAGTGCCTGGATGGGTGACCATTCCTGACATACGGAGACTTCTTGGTGTCTCGGCAAGCATGTTAAGCCATTAGTCCCGGCTGTCATTTTAAGATCTTTAACTTTCGTTACGGCCTGCAGATTAGAGAAGTTACGGCACAGATTAGAGATCAAGTACACAATTTTGAGCTCAATATCCATAACGGTTGGGTTGATCCTTGACGGCTCGGTTCTTGCGAGGCTGCTCGAACTAACACCTCCGCGCCCTTAGTCTTACACGCATGTTGTATAGTTCTAAATTACAAAGTTCCAGAACAGACGATGTTTGTTACAATAGTTGGCGCGTTGTTGACGCAAACGTTGGTCAAACAATCACAATATTTGATAATTGATTCATATTTACGATTTAATTCGGTTTTTACTTTATGGAAAACACTTAATGATATAAACTTACCGAAAAAAAGATATTTCTTCCAAAATGAAGGTGTTACGATGGTTATTTGCACAATTTTTCAACGCAAATTGCGACATTTTTAACGCTTAATGTTGGCTTTCATTGGACCAATTTTTTTTTAAATAAGACCACAACCGCATTTGTGGCAATATTTTTCGGCTCGTTTTTGAAGCGCTGTTTTAGTGTATTAGTCATCTCATCACATCACCTACTAGTCCTACCAATTGTCTTTACATCAGCCATTCTTGTTGTTCACAATTTGAACCTTTTTTAATATTACGCACGCGCGTGCGTAGATAACCGACTGGTGGACCGGTGCCGAGACCACGCGAAAGTGTAGGTATTAATCGCTGTAGGTACGGTCCAGTGAAGGAGGCCTGGTTACGAGTAGGCTTCTGAAAGCCTAAAATCTGACAAAAGTCTTGCCAAGGGCACATATAATATAATACTAGCATACAGATGCTTCATCCCATACAAAAAAACCGTGCCGATGTAACAAATCGATGCGTAGCGCGCCATCTAGTGAAATTTATTTGAACCAAATTTTCTTTCTTAGCGCACAGTGTTTTATAGACCCAAAAAAAGTGACATCGGCTTTTTATTGGCTATTTCTACCTAATAGTTCATTACAAATCCACGAGTTAAACTCCTATGTGCTAATTTTGAATATTTGTTTTTTTTTTATCGGTCAAAAGATCAAAAATAAATCGTTAAATAAAAACTGTACATAATTAAGGTTTTTTTGGTCATTTAAAAAAATCAAGGACACTAAATTGACACATGGGAGTTCTACCCGTGCACTTGTAATAAACTATTAACCTCTTGTGCGGGCCGGCCCGCAAGCGTCAAGGTCGTGGCACGTGACCCCACTGCGATTTATTTTTTATTTTTGGATAGGCCCTCAGTAAAATTGAGAAATCGGCAATTTATTGCCATGGCACGGTATATTATTATACTTTCTTGGCTTCGTTATGAGTTTATCTAACTATTTATACAATTCAATAAGCAAATAAATCTGACCTCATCTCGCAGTGACGAAATACAGTAGCAACTTATCACTATTAAATTTCAATCGCATAACTTTTTCTCGCACCATAAAACTTTATCACAATCAAATCAAATCAATCAAATCAAATGTTTTTTATTTCACATAGGCCTACATGGGCACTTATAAAACGTCGACAAAAGGTGCACGGTTCGGGTTAGTCGTTTCCTGTGGAGAAGAACCGGCAAGAAACTCCACGGTTACTCTTTTAAAAAAATTGGTTTGTTTTTACAATATTTCCATGTTAGGTTAGGTTAGGTTAGGTTAAAACGGGCTGGTTTCCGCAACTCCACGACTAAGCGCGTATTTTGCGTACGGGTGGGACTTAACCTTCCACTAGCTACCTCACTCGATCCATCCCAACTCCTCGAGGAAGGCCAGCAGCGCCTTCGTGTTGCTGACTACCTCCTGTACGGTACCTGGTTCACCGAGGTATTTGGCCCTGTAACCGGCGATTACTGGGCAGCTTAGAAGCAGGTGCGCTGCTGTCTCGTCTTCCTCCATGCATGCTCTGCACAGTGGACTGTCCGTGATCCCTAAGACAAAGAGGTGCTTATTAAAAGTCCCGTGGCCAGTCGTTACAGCTGTAACTGCTCGTAACTGCTGTTTCGTTAGGCGTAGGGCCTTCTGCGTGAAACGTCTATCCAAAGCGGGAAGTGCTTCTTTGGACTGCCTGCACTCATTGTGGTCAATCCACAATCTGTGGTGTTGCTCCTTGGTTCGTTTCCTTACCAGACTGTGGAGGTAGCCAAATGGTATTGGCACGATTGGTTCCGGACCCACCACAGCCATACTGGAGCCTCTACGGGCTAGCTCATCCGCTGCATCGTTGCCTCGGGAATCGCTATGCCCTTTGATCCATTGAATGGTTAGTTTATTGTTTGACCCAACCTGGTTTAGGCGTTGGTGACACTCGTATATCAGTCCAGAGCAGACCGTGTGGCTGCCCAACGCCTGCAGGACGGCCATGCTGTCAGAGAGAATGCGTATTGGGAAATCTTTTACCTTCCTGTCTAGAATGGCCGATGCAGCCAGAGTGATGCCCACACACTCTGCCTGGAACACCGTGTTGTGTGCCCCAAGTGGCGCGGCTATGTGTATGTTGAGGTCCTCTGAGAACACCCCCGCACCTGAGCCAGTACCTGTCTTGGAACCATCGGTGAAGATCCTCAACTCGTCTGGGCGTAACCCCTCACAGTGGTGGTCCTCATGGAGTTGGATCTTGTATTTCTTGTCAAAAACAAATTGCTTAGGTATCCGGTCCATAATTGCTGTTGTTAGAGGGAACTCTTTATTAAGGTCCTCGAGCAGAGCCGTGTGTTGTGTCTTTCTCCTACCCCAGAGATTTAGTGCCTTAAGCCGCCCTGCCGCCGTCGTAGCCTCCTGCTGAATGAAAAGCTGGAGCGGTGGCAGTTCCAGCATGGCCTCGAGCGCAGCGGTCGGGGTAGTTCTCATGCAGCCTGTCGTCGCCATGCAGGCCAGTCTTTGCATGCGTTGCAGTTTGTTCACGGCTGTACTTACCTTTGTGCGGGGCCACCAAACCACGGCTCCATAAGAGATCATGGGTCGAATCACCGCGCAGTACAGCCAGAGAATGATTTTGGGGGACAGGCCCCATTTTTTGCCTATCATTTTCTTGCATTGCCAAAAGGTAATGCACGCCTTATTAAGTTTGTTGTCCAAGTGACTGCTCCAGTTCAGCTTGTTGTCGAGAGTGACCCCAAGATACTTTACTTCATTGGACAGCTGGAGTTCTGTGTCGAACAGCTTCGGTAGACGGAAAGGGCCCAGTGCTCTTTTCTGAGTAAACATGACCAGTACAGTCTTAGATGGGTTAACTGAAAGATCATACTCCCTGCACCATCGTTCCACTATGCGTAGCGCTTGCTGAGTAAGGTTACAGATGGTACCAGTCACCTTCCCGGGTACTAGAATTGCGAGGTCGTCTGCATACCCTATTGTGTAATAACGGTGTTCGTTAAGTCTGGTGATAAGGTCGTTGATTACCATATTCCACAGGAGAGGGGAGAGCACCCCTCCCTGAGGGCAGCCCCTGGCTAAAAAGGCCAGTTGCTGTTCGCCCTCCAGCCGAACCGCACGTTTGCTTAGCATATTAGTTATCCAGTCAATTAGTACCTGTTCAGCTCCGTGTCTGGAGAGGGCAGCACCTATGCTGGAGAAGTTGGTTTTGTCGAAGGCCCCTTCGATGTCTATGAAAGTGCCCAGGCATGTACCCTTTTGATGGATTGCTTCCTCTATCTGGCCCACCACCAGATGGAGAGCAGATTCCGTTGACTTACCCGAGCTGTAGGCATGTTGGTTACCGTGGAGAGGTAATGATTTAAGAACGCCATCTCGTAACTCCCTGTCGCACAGCCTCTCCATCGATTTGAGTAGAAACGAGGTCAGGCTTAGGGGTCTGAAGGATTTGGCGTTAGTATAGTCCCCTTTGCCTGGCTTGGGGATGAATATCGCCTTCACTTCCCTCCATCCTTTCGGAACGTATCTAAACGCCAGGCACGCCCTCATTATTGGCACCAGTCTCTCTACAACAGACGTACCTCCCCACTGCAGCAGCGCAGGGAACACCCCATCTGGACCGGGCGCCTTGAAAGGATGAAAGCTTAGGATGGCCCACTGTAGTTTCTCCGTCGTGATCATCCTATATGCGTAGAGCCAATCATCATCTGTTGGTACCTGGGTAGTATCTACCCAGTCAGTTACCTGGGCAATAACGCTGCCTGGGAAGTGAGTATCTATCAGGACGCGTCTAGCCTCTTCAGGTGATGTGGTGAGTGAGTTGTCAGGTTTACGGAGTGTGGCAGGCTCAGGTGTTTGCGCCTGAGCCATTATTTTCCTTACCCTGTTTGCCTCTTGGCAAGATTCGATGTTACCACAGAATTTGCGCCATCCTGCGGTACGCCTGAATCTGATGCATTTTTTATAGCTGGATTTGGCCTCGTAGTAAGCGTCCCAGTCCTAATCCTTGCTTGTATTCATGGCCCTGTTTAGGGCCTTCCTTACCTTCCCGCGTTTACGATTTAACTCCGCTCCCCACCATGGTTGTTTGCCCGGTGTATCGCGTGGGGTAGTCAGAGGGCAAGCGGTGTGGTAGCTGCTTATCAGACACTCGGTAAGTTGATTGACCTGCATGTCTAACCTCGTTTCGTTCCCTATAGTCCGCGCCTCACATAAGGGCGGCAGTTTCGACTCTAGGGTGCGTATGTATACAGCTCTGTCCGTGTTGCGCGGATTACGCCAGGGAGGCGTAGGTGCTACCCAGAGCTGAATGTCAAAGCGGATCCATCTGTGGTCTGAGCAAGAGGCCTCGTTGGAGACTTGCCATCCAGTAGTGATCTCCGCTGCGCCTTCCGTCGCCAAAGTTAGATCAATAATTGTGCGACTGCGTCTAGTTACGAACGTTGGTTCTGCACCTGTATTTAGTAGAGACAAGTTAGTAGTAAACAAGTAGTCCACTAATGCCTTACCTCTTTCATTGGGCGCTTCCATTCCCCACAGGGGGTGATGTGCGTTCGCGTCGGTCCCAATGATGACCTCTTCCCCGCTGGTCTCGCAGAAGGTTACGAGGCGGACAAGGTCATGTGGGGGTGGTGCCTCCGCCTCAGGCATGTAGACCGAGGCGAAGACAATCGGCATATCAATGCCACCGCGCTGCATATACAGCCTAGCTGCAGAGGTATCTCTGCAACAGAAATCATTTAGAAGCTGTGCTTTGAGGTTACCTGTAACAAAGATACACGCTCTAGGGTGATCCTGATTAGAAGTAACAAGGAGCTTACCCCCAAGGTTGGATAGTCCTCTGATTTGGCCACCCCTAATCCACGGCTCCTGGATTAAGGCGATGGCAGTCTGTTGAACCTCCAGCCACTTGCGTAGTTGAGCCGTCGCTGTCTGGCTGTGGTGGAGGTTTGCCTGCACAACTTTACAGGCGGACGAAGGGGTCGCCATCATGGGTGGGTCCCTCCTCCTCCTCCTCCAGTTGTAGTCCCGCGAAAGCATCACCCACGATGAGGTCCTCCTCCAACGGGCCAGAGGCTGGCGACAGTGTAATGTCGTCCAGCTCCCCGCTCGCCAGAGGGACACCAGACGTGTCCTCCTCAGTGGTGCCCTCTTCTGCAGTTGCTGCAGAGTCGGCCACAGAAGCTTCCGGGTTGCTAGGCAGGGGGATGCTCTCCCCTGTGCTGCTGTTCTTGACGAGCTGCTTCGTGATCGGGTCCCAACCACGAGGGACGCACGCAAACTTCCCGTTCGCTCCCTGGAACTTGATGTACACCGAGCCCAGGCCGAAAGACAGCCTGCGCTCGGCGCCCATCAAGACCGGTATGTGGTCCTCGGGGACACCCAGCACCACGAACCAGCACGTCTTCTGCCTATCTGAGTGGATCACCACCCATTTTTTTATGTCCACCCATGGGTTCTGATACCACAGCGTTCTCGCTGCGATATTCAGGTCTTGGTACACTGCGCTATCGTCCGGTATGACTATACCACAGCGTACCATTTTAGTTAGCTCCGATTGGCCCTTCACGACTAGCGAGGTGCTATCCGGGAGGGGCAAACCGGGGACCGTCCTCTTCAGCCAAGCCAGGGTGAAGTCGTCGCAACACCACAGCTTGAGTGCACCGCTGCCAAATTGAGGTTTAGCGGTGAAGGACGGTATCTGCCGCTCTGGAGTCTCCATCGTGGGAGAGAGGGCTTCTTCGATGATCCGTTTTTGGATCAGCTGGGTCACCAAAGCCGACAACTCCTTGCTGATGGCACCCGTGCGCTCGCATGTCACCGCGACACACAGGTGGGCACTGGCAGCCTGGGCGTAGCTCATCCCACCAGCTCTCCCGGACCGATCAAGCCGCTGCCGCTTGTGCTCTCCACGAGGTGACAAAGTCTCGTTGAGAGCTCGCTTGGCACCGACCTGACCGTCCCGAGCGGTCTGCTGCGATGAGGTCGCCGTTTGTGCTGGTCCGCCAGTCCCTGCAGCTCGGCTCGTTTCCGGCGCAGGTTGTGCTTCCTTCCCTTTCGAGAAGCTGATTGAAGCTTTCGCTTTGCCTCTCCTTTGCTCCTGCCGTCGCTGCTTCCGGTTCATGGGCTTATTGCCCTGAGCTGGTTCAGTCGTACTCGCCGGTTCCTTGGCGGGGGCAGAGGTTTGCGTATTTCTACGCTTACCCTTGCCCTTGCCCTTTCCCTTGCGGGTTTGCACTCGCCAGGTCAAGGCAGCCTCGCCAACGGGTACGCTAGCAGCCTCCATTGTACAGGAGGCAGCGACTTCGGAGGATGTGGTTTGAGGAGCCACGAAGTTACCGCTGGAGGCCGCGGCCTTGGCCGCGGGTCCAGGTACACGCGAGGTGCTAGGAGCACCCCGCTTATTTTTATTACCCGTACTGGGACCTGCAGCTTTCGCTGCAGGTTGCCCAAGGGACTTCTTGACACTCCTGACTGCGGTTTTCACCGCAGCCGGAGGGGCGGCAGCAGTTTTCACTGCGGCCTTGGGGGCACCCGCGCTGGATTCTGCGGAGTTAACCGCAGGTCCAGGGGCAGAGGTGGTGCCGGCTTTCGCCGACACCACCCCTAATGTACTCAAGTCTTTCACAAAATCCATGACCACATTTAATACAAAATTCATCTCTCCGGCTCCCACCCTCCATCGAGCCCGCAACTGGGAACGACCCACCACTTAAGGTGAGCCGTTAGGACTACCATTGAGATATAGGTGCGCAGGGCTGGCTTACAGTGCGACATCAGGTGCTCGTTTGGGCTGGCTTGAACAGAACAACCCTCCCTTACACCGTCAGCGTGACCTTCACCACCACTTCAGCCGTCCGAAAACGACCTCAGTGGACCCCACGCACCTCGCTTATACCCTCAGAAGGAGAGATCAGCCGATTGATCGTGGATAAGCTACTCCCACAACCTCCCGTGTCGTAGGAAATCCAGGCCAAAGTGGCGTGTTGTGTGCAACCTGCTCCACTCAACCACCAGGATCCCTTCATCCCTCCATACGGGTCCCCGCGCACGGCACAAACACGCAGGAGGTCATTGCTATCCAACATTGTGATTGTTCAATGGTGGACACCCAGGGGCATGACCTCGCCACCCCTGTGATACTTCGCCCGGTGATTTCAGTTACGTCTATTTCATAGGGAATTAGACCAATAACAGGGCGGCAACCACGAGAAGGTTAATCACCGCACTTGCCTTGAGGATCTACACGACCGTAGCGCTCTCCCTCAAAACCAACGCCACCTTGCCGTCTCTGAAGGAGCTAGACAAGGTAGGACTGCATCTACAAAGCCAAGCCCTACTACTATTTCCATGTTACAGTATTAGTGCTTAGATATGGGGGGACAACGTAGGCCCGACAATAAGTCGTAAGAAACTAAAAAAAATTGTATAAACGAGAGAGTTAACAAATGTTAACAAGCGTCTAGAAATCTAGAAGGCCTACAATGTTCACACATTCACAAAACAATCAGTAAAAGAATCTATACAAAGGAAAAAATAAATAAAAATATATAACAAGACTAAATTTAACATGTGGCACAAATGTTGTTATCAGTGCTGTAACTATTCATAGCAAAGGGCTATAAAGATTATTGAAATCAGAAAAAAAGTAAAAATGAGATTGAGAATAGTTAGAGACATCCTCATATTTGTGCCGTTTATGAGTTACCAGGGAAGCCGCATGCGCAGGAGCTAAAATTTTTATCTTCAACGTAGTCCTTGATTTTGTAATATGCTTTTTTAATAAAGACACGTTTGATGTAGTTTTTGAACTTTCCATCGGTCAATTCTATAACTGGCTTTGGCAACTTGTTATAAAAGCGTATACTGTTTATAAGAAAAGACTTGCTAGTTTTCGTTAATCTGAATTTGGGTATTACAACTTCATGCTTACTGCGTGTATTTAAATTATGGAAATCGCTTCTAGTTTTGAAAAGCCCTCGATTTTTGCGGACATACAAAATACATTCCAATATATAAAGAGAAGGTAGAGTCAGTATATCGATCTCTTTAAATTTTTCTCTGAGGGACTCTCGTGGACTCATTTTATAGATTGCGCGGACTGCCCTCTTTTGTAAGATGAAAATTGAGTCAACGTCTGCTGCTGATCCCCACAGCAGAATGCCATAAGACATAATACTGTGGAAATAAGCATAGTATACTAACCTTGCTGTGGCTACATCGGTTAACTGCCTTATCTTCCTTACTGCATATGCAGCCGAACTTAACCGACCCGAAAGAGTTCTAATGTGCGCGCCCCACTGCAATTTTGAATCGATAGTAATCCCCAAGAATACAGTTTCCTTTATAACTTCAAGATTTTTGCCGTCAAGATTTAAATTTAGGTCACGTTGTGGTACATTTGGTAAGGCAAACTTCAGACATTTTGTTTTTTTCGCATTCAGTAAAAGATTGTTAGCTGCGAACCATTTAGAGAGAACAATCAGACTTTCGTTGACATGTAAGACATCCGTATCTTTCCTATCTATTTTAAAAAATAGCGAAGTATCATCAGCAAATAGAATTATATCCGATAATTTGGCCATCATAAAAGGGAGATCATTAATGTAAACAAGAAAAAGGAAAGGGCCGAGAATTGAACCTTGGGGCACGCCCATCTTGACTAGAGACCCGGAGGACGTCGCCCCATTAACATTTACTTTTTGCTGTCTGTTTGATAAATAGGAAAGCACAAGATCAGCAGATTTTCCTCGAATTCCGTAGTGGTGTAATTTACGGATCAGTGTGTTGTGGTCGACGCAGTCGAACGCTTTCGAGAGATCACAGAAAATGCCATGAGTTGGCTATGGCTGATGAGTTTTACTCCCGCGTCCGTTGTCGACCTACCTTTCGTGAAACCAAACTGTTGACTATGCAGGATCTTATTTGAATTGAAGTGAGACAACATCTGTTCCAGCATGATTTTTTCATAGATTTTACTCAATGCTGGAAGCACGGATATAGGCCTATAATAAGAGGGATCACTCTTACAGCCTGATTTGAAAATTGGTACTACTAAACAATATTTCGAATTCACACACATATTCCAAAAAAACACTTCATCACGATACAACAATGTGTGTAGGCAATGTTTAGACAAGCAATTCCAAATAAACATCACTCAACAATAATAAAATGTAATAAAAACTATTTTGTTTACACAACGGAAAAACATGGTGCCGGAGTCTCAAAAATCACAGATACATTTTGTAAAATTTTTATGTCATTAAATTTTAGTGGTGTCTCACTAAAATGTTACCAAAGTCGGTGAAATATGAATCGATTGACCGAATGATACAGGCAGAAAGTGTTGCAAGTAAAGTTTTTACGTCAAAAACCACCGTCCAATCGGACCTTTGAGTTATGGCCCGCCATAGGCCCAGGATACGTCCAGCGACTACTTTTCTTATGGCAGGTCCAACGGACCAAAAATCGCGTCAGAGGTTAAGTAAAAATAGCCAATAAAAAGCCGATGTCACTTTTTTTGGGTCTATAAAACACTGTGCGCTGGGACCCCGCGCTATGAGGTATCGTGTACAGTTAGTGGGGTGAGGAGGTCAGATAAGCAGTTGCTCCATGTCACGGGGTCCCGACGCTTATAAAGAAAATTTGGTTGCAACAAATTCAACTAGATGGCGCGATATGCATAGATTTGTTATTGAATTTTGTGTAAAGTTAACATTTTTTAGAATTGATGATAAAAAAATTATGTTCTTGTTTAATCCACCCTCCTAAGCAGAAAATTATGTGATATTGTGCTCTTAATTCACATTTTAAAGATTATTTGAACGGATCATTTAAAACACTCGATTTACTTACATTTGTATTGTATCACATTTTGATACAATAAAGCTGTAAAAACGTGCAACAAAGTACTATAAAACAAATCGTCACTGTATTTAAAGAATTAAATATTCATGAACCTAGTAAACTCTTTTACTTGCAAGTCGCTACTAACACCATCTATCACATGTATCGATGTACAAAAAATAATCGGTTTAATCAGACGAAAAACGCTAGTTACGTCGGCACGGTTTCTTTTTTATGGGATTAGGCATCTGTATGCTAGTATTATATTATCTGTGGCCTTGCCGAATTCACTTACGGCTGCAGTTCAATTTCCATGTCCTATGTTCCAGATTTTCATATCAAATTGGCGCTTACGCAGTCACAAGCAGCAGTACCATGGGCTCACCAGACCTAGGAATCACACTTGTAACACGTGTGCCAAGCAATTCTTTGTGAGTATCACTGCTCTTAACCCGACTGCAAGGAAAGGGTTATGTTTTTCGCGCGTATCTTGTATGTATGTAATATTCTTTATTAAGACGACGATATTCGCCAACTATAGCCCTCGCTATAGTTACCGGATGCGCGAGGCACGAAACGGTGCTGTTTTGTATGAGATTTACTACTGCGCAGCCATTGTAGCCAACTTCAGGGTGGCCAAGAAGTTTGGCGAGAACCTATACCTTGAGGAAACAAAACGCGCACTCGTTTCACACCCGCACGACCCAAAATCCAGTAGTTGTTTGTACTTTTCTTATTATTCTACTAGCGGACGCCTCGCGGTTTCACCCGCGTAGTTCCTATTCCCGTGGGAATACAGGGATAATAAGTAGCCTATGTCACCCGGGGATAGTGTAGCTTCCCAACGGTGATATAATTTATGAAATCGGTCCAGTAGTTTTTAAGTTTATTCGTTACATACAAAAATACAAATCTTTGCTCTTTATAATATTAGTATAGATGATTTTTAAAAAAGCCAATTGGATTGTCTTTGAGATGGTGAATACTTCATTAAAATACGTCCGGCGGTATTGGTGCGATTGTTGTTTTTATGTTCGTATTAGACATAACTTTACAAATGAATTACACTATATTATACGAATAAAACTCAAAATTATCTCAGATCAAATTATTATGAGAATGGTCTAATATAACATATGTTTTTTCCAAAACATTACGACTAGCCGCTTAGACGTGATTCTCATTTTAAAATCAGCTAATGAGGGATATCTGCGCCTTAACTCTTATCTTTTACCCGCTAGACAGATTTATATAATTAAGATATACAAGTGTTTTTAGAAAAGTGACGTTAATAAAAACAAACATGGCGGGTTCTGGGCGCCATATTGTGGGGATCCCAATTGTTTTTTTTCTTTTTAAGAGGTGGTGACAAAATTATATATAACTTAAGTATACCTACGTTTAAAAGTAATTTGAAAAAAAAAATATACTATAAAGTTATGGGTGCTAATTAAACAGGCTTCTTTTTAATATCATTATTCGCCCCCAAAAATGTATGTTGCCTTCTAAATTACTAAGTCAGCCACAATTAACGAGCATCTAAATAATACTATGTTAGCCACTAGTTATCTTCTATGTAAACCACTCTAAATACAACTCAGCATGATGGTTATTTTTTAGCATCAAAATTTTTAACATGCATTCTAACAGTAAATTTCTAAAATACTATTAAATGACATCAAAAAATATATTTATTTAGCTTCTAATTTTTTAACTCAGTACGTTTAAAATGTAACTTACGTGTAAAATTTTTAACATGCATTCTAACAGTAAATTTCTAAAATACTATTAAATGACATCAAAAAATATATTTATTTAGCTTCTAATTTTTTAACTCAGTACGTTTAAAATGTAACTCATCCCATATTAATTGATCGTAAAAAAATTGCAAAAACATTTCATCAAATAGTATATTGGCCACTAATATTACCAGAAGCTATTGAGGAGAGACAAAATAAAAGACTATATTTTTTGGTTTTAATATAGAATAGGTGCAAGTTGGATTAGTATTTATGCGACAGAGTCGACGGAGCCCCGCTGCGCGGGGCTCCTATTTCTGTATGCAGGGTTTAAAGTAACCTAACACGAAGGAGATGACGGGAGCTGAGTTCGCTCGCTTTGCTCGCTCACTTCAGCTCCCGTCATCTCCTTCGAACCTAACCTGTCCGTGTCGGGGTGCCCTAAGCTCCCGAGCTCGCTACGCTCGCTCTTGGACTTATTCATTGACCGTCATTTATTATTTTAAATATAATCAACTCGTCGAATCGAGATGTGATCAACTCAACTCGTCGTCACATGAATCGAATGGCGCTCTCTGATTGGTGCAAATGGCCGGTCGCTGTCGTCTCGCGTACTCGCGCCAAATCATGCAGTGGCTATTTTCACGATAAAAGAATATGATGTATTGTTTTACATGCTAAGTTATAATAAATTATGCTTTCTTTCTTTCTTCGATAGAAGCTTGAATTATATTTTTTTGAGGATATTGCGTTGAAGCTGTAAAACGTAAAATGGTGACAAGATATAAAATCCGTGGCCGAGTTAGTAAATTACGTGGCAATGTATAAATAAGAAGGACAAGTCACAATAATTGATGATCTTTACTTGACGCTTTCTGTAGAATATTTAGTTGGCGTTGCAAAAAAGACGAATTAGTTTATTAGAGGCTATGTCATTTTCCCGTTGCTTAGTTATAAAATTAGAAGTTTAATCACGTGTCCAATAAATAATTTTGTGGCTAGACTTATTATTTCCCTAAAGTTATTACATAATTTTTATGTATCATCAATAGTTTTCTCAGCGCACGCCAAATAATGAATTTTATAGGCAACATTTTGCTACTTTGGGTTATATTATTGTAATTTTCATAAGGATCTCTAATTTTTTTGAAAATAAATTATGCCCTATGTTACTCCGGAGTAATATCTATAGCTTTCCATAAGTGAAAGAATTTTTTAAATTGGTCCAGTAGTTTCGGAGCCTATTCGGTACAAACAAACACAAAAAAAACTTTCCACTTAAAAAAAACTATTATAAGTATAGATATTTATTTATTCATGTCTTTATTTTCTTTCCCCACAGACCTTAGCAATACTTCGCAGCCACCAGTTGACACACTCCGACCAGCGATCGTTCATGTGCGAGGATTGTGGCGACACATTTAAGCAGAGTGCGGCTTTGTACAATCATACGAGGCTTGTGCACAAAGGTGGAGAGACACGGAAGAAGCGCGACTGTTGAGCGATAGTTGGGCTACAGTGGCGTGGCAGGTTCAAGTAGAGTGCGGCTTTGTACAATCTTGCGAGGCTCGTGCACAAAGGTGGAGAGCCACGGAAGAAGCGCGACTGTTAAGCGATAGTTGGGCTACAGTGGCGTGACAGGTTCAAGCAGAGTGCGGCTTTGTACAATCTTGCGAGGCTCGTGCACAAAGGTGGAGAGCCACGGAAGAAGCGCGACTGTTGAGCGATAGTGGCGCGAACCTTTAGGCAGAGTGCGGCTTTGTAAACACATACGAGGCTCGTGTATAAAGGTGGAGAGGCGCGACTGTTAAGCAACAGTGGCGCGACGACAATGTTATATTATTTCGCCAGAATATTGCAAATTGTGTTAGTTTATGAACTACAAGAGATTATAAACTGTCGATAAATTGTGAACTGAAAGGTGAACGGCAGATTTTCGGTTCGGTTATAGAATTTGTATCACTTATTAAGACAAGTAAGCCATTTATTTTCATGTAAGTTTACTATTTTTAGAACTTCGGATTAATTAATAATATCAATAAAATGATTTTAATAAATACATGTAATAAAATCGTACACAAAACGCAGTTAAGTTGCCTTATGTAAAATTACAAAAATATTGAAATGATAATTAATTCTATAGAATTCATCAGTTCGCTGCTGGACATAAGTAGGTATCTCCTAATTCTCTGAGTAAGTACGATCCTCATCTCAATCTATCGACTCAATGGTAAGTAAAACACTACAAAGATAGCAACAAACAATTTACTTTACACATTATGTAACAATATGCAACATTTACATAAATGTAACAATTACATTGGTACATAACCTTAAAAAATAAAACTGGTTATAACTTTTACATCCCAACTTCTAAAAATCTATGAATTTAAAAAGGGATTATCTATCATATTAACTACCAATTAAAACAAAAAATATACCAAAACACGAAATTTTATTAGGGGTACGAAATTCCCATACAAGCCTGCCGTTTGCCTTTCAAATAGACCACGACCAATCAGTGCACTAGTATATTTAATGTGCGAGATTGTGGCGACACTTTCAAGCAGAGTGCAGCTTTGTACACGCATACGAGACTCGTGCACAAAAGTGGAGGAGCACGGAAGAAGCGCGACTGTTGAGCGATAGTTGGGCAACAGTGGCGCGACAATAGTGTTATACGGGATGTAACGGAAAGGTGTATTCATATTTTAGAAACTTTTTTTACCCATGTAAATGAACAACTTTCTTCAAGAAAGTCATAGAAAATTCTCAAAAAAATAAAGGATTTTACATACAAAATTTTCGTAAGCTGACCAAAATTTGTATGGGAGATAGCTGCAATTTTATTTTTTTGAGAACTGGCTTTGATTTTCATTGAGAAATTTGCTCATTAACATAGGCACAAGCAATGTTTGCAACAGTGCAAGAGTCTACAATCAATCCTGAAATAACACGCTTCTGTTCTGATCCTCCTTGTCAACGGTGTATAGGATCTTTTTCTATTAAGTAACACATTGCCTAAGAAATTCGTTTCGAAATATGAACATTTCGACACAAGATTATAAAATTAAAATAAACAAAATTACATAATAACAGGTGCGAAATGACTGAGTTTTGATATCATTATGTAACTGGCAGAATGATACTGAACCTGTTACCTCTCGAAAAAGCGCGCGTTGATTATGTGTATATAGTCTGTGGATTTTAGTCGTTCACGTTTCTAATAAATCAGGTGGTGGAAAAAGAATCGTTCGTGTCTCGCATAAAAAGGCTTTATTTTAACACTCGCATGTAGCTTTCGACGAAATTGGCTACATCTCTCGTGTTAAAATCTCGACTTTTTATGCTCGACACGACATGTACTATTTCACTCCTGATACCACAAATAAAAAAAGGCTTTTAGTTCATGCATTAAAGATTGCACTAAGCAACCAATATCTTAGCCACTATTTAGTCAAATCCAAATCCAAAATAATAGTGCAATAATGTGTAATAAATAATTTTAACAAAATACATAATTATATTATATTTTAATTTACATTTGGTCTTTTATTATTTACAAGATGACCCTCTCACCCGAGTGCTTAACAAATAATGGGAAGAATTTAAGGTCAGTGCAGATACTACTGCACGCTTAAGGTGAACGCGCAGTCGTCGCTTTTTACCCGACTGCCGAAGGAGGGTGATGTGTTTATCAGTCTATGTATCCCTTGTTCGCTTTAGGACAGATTCGCTTTAAGACAGATTCGCTTTACGACAGATTCGCATTACGGCAGATTCTCTTTACGGCAGAAATTGTACAGTCGTGTTGAAATGGACTCCACGTAATTTTCCTGGATATATATGTATGTTGTCAAGCATAGAAAACTCCTTTATTTTTCAACTTGTAGAGATCAAAATGATCTGAAGTTACCTCAGTCTTGAGGATATTTTTTTTTCTGGTTTGACTACGGGAGAAAGAAGAAAATTATGCTTTTTAGAACACCATTAGTGAAGACCAAATTTCAAAACTAGAAATGCTATGACGATGACGGTACCTTCAAAGTTTTTCCCAGGATCTTTTTATCAAATAATACACGTTACATAATAATGCTTCACAAATCGATGTTACCGTAAATTTTGTACCCTTTATACCCATACTCTTACCTAACAAAACACAAACTACTTACGAAAGACTGTTTACTATGTGACGGGCTCAGTTTTCATTAAATAAATAGCAGTATAGATTTGATTACGAGTTAGCAGTAATTAAAGAGTTAGAGTTATATCCCAAAACCCAATGATAAAGTTACCAGTTGCTTCTACCACTATTAGAAAGAGCTCTCAAAAAAAGCCAAAATCTCTGAAGAAAGTCGACGGTGGGGACCGTATTACACAAATGTATATGTAATTGGCATTGTTACCACAAATTTTGATCCCTGAAGGTATCTTAGTTATTCAAGAATCAGTGAATGATTCTGAAAAATATTCAGTGTTCAGGGACTATTATTTTCTCAAAGCAATGGATGGGAATAATTACTACTGATACATTTAGTTGCTACAAAGAAGTATTCGGGACGAATAACCCAGAGAAATATTTAAAAATTGTCATGAAACTAAATTTCAGTTCTGGAATGTGTAGAACGCTTGTGCAGGCTGAAATATAAGATACCTAAGTATCGTAAGATAAATAATAAAAAGCTATTTTGTTACTTGTTTTTAATAAAACAAGTTTTACAGATTTAGATATATCAAGTTCACTGTACTTCTGCCGTAAAGCGAATCTGTCCTATAGCGAATCTGTCGTAAACCGAATCTGTCTTAAAGCGAATCTGTCCTAATGCGAACAAGGGCTATGTATGTATGTTTGTTCCTATATGGCGTTCTAGAGACCAAACGCATTGGCCGATTTTGAATATCCTTTTGTCAATCGATTCGTCTTAACCCTGCGAGTGTCACTGGCTACATTAAAATTCGAAAATAAAAAATGGCGGATTTTGGGCGCCATATTGTGGGGCACCCAATTTAGTTTTTCTGCCAAACCCACCGTGTAGGTTATAGTCCAGTAGGGATACAATTATTTTCCACATAACCTTTGATAATTCAAAAGTTTGTTATTTTCGCTGGGTGGATACCTTATGTGAATTCAACGCTATGTACAAAAATGCTAACAGTTTAGAGTTATGCAATAGGCATAAAGTAGGTATTTCCTATTATTTCGTGTTATAACAATAATACAAAATTTAAATTTAAATAATTTACTGTTTCTTTATTAGTACTATCTAAACTTTATATTAGTGAAAATGCTAACAGATACGTACTGTGGAACAATGGAAAACTGAAAATGGCTCGTAACTCTTTCAATAAAAGATTTAAGTTTTAAAATCATTTCCTATACGCATAGAGGGATTAGTTAAACCTTACAACAAAAGTTCTAACAACTAAAGTATAATGCTGCACAGGTTATTGTATTTTTACATTGTGATTTGCGAAATATTGAATTTAAGTTTATAAATTTGCGCCTACATATTCGAAATAATAAACTCTGCCACCATACAAAAGTTTAAACACTTATGTGCTATGCTAGTTTAATAAATAAAATACAATTGGGTATTGCGGGGCGCGGTGACACTCCACTACGAATGTATTGAATGAGGCGCGAAACCATTTCATTACTGTCACATCAGTATATAAACCTCGTTCATAAAATCTAATTTCATGGCAATTTTTTATTTTTAATGTTGAGGTCGTATACGATTTCTACCTTCTTTGTTCCTATAAAATAATAAGAAAGAAATATTCACAGAACACGGAATAGTCGTACCTGCCGTGCTGACAGTATATCCAGATGACAGAATTATAAAATTCTCCGTATCGTGAATCTTTGACAGTCGTTACGGGTCGTCAGAAACCCGAAAGTCTGCGGCCTCCCTAACAAAAGGGTACCGTATTATCCAGTAGGATTACCGTCTACTCTGGGTTGGCAGTCACTTCATATAAAACACTGGTATTCAGATGCGTCTAGTTCGACTGAAAACAGTGGAAGTCAACCCCAACATATTAGGGAAAAGTCCAAGCAAATGCCTTTTCCAAACAGATGTGACAGTAGAAATATAAAACATCTTATAACCGGTGCAACTGTCACATAACTAAATTGACTACATCGCTGGTCCTAAGACCTAATACAATAAAGGCAGTGTTACCCACTAAGCCTTAGTGGATGACACTGTAAGCATGATATGATGTATGCTTATACAAATCGATGTATTTACGTTTGTAAAATATTACCGACTCATTTTTTTTATTCAGAATCAATATAGTAGCAACCCTAGTGAGTCCGGCAAGTTTAGTTTAGTGTCAATTTTGTGATACGCTTACCAAGATTTAGAACATTTTTTATTTTAAAGGTAGATAAATTTTACGTAATCGTGTCTATTGCGCGCTATCTATTAGTTTTTAAACTCTATTATAGCAAAAAAATCGGCACCACGTGACCTTACCACACGATTGCTGTACATCAAAACCTAGTAAATGCCATAAAATATTATATTCCAGGATAGCGCAAAAATATTATTTAAATTAGCCTATGGAATGTCATCTTGTGTTAGGTAACTAAACGAAAAAAAAAACCGGCCAAGTGCGAGTTGGACTCGCGCACGAAGGGTTCCGTACCATTATCTAAAAAAAAAACACGTTTGTTGTATGGGAGCCCCCCATAATTTATTTTATTTTAATTTAATAATTATTATTTTTTGAAGAGAATATACAACTTAATATTCTGTGAATATTTCAAGCGTCTACCTGTTGCCGTTATTAATATCGAGCAAAAAACGGCAAATATATCACGTTTGTTGTATGGGAGCCCCCCTTAAATATTTATTTTATAATGTTTTTAGTATTTGTTGTTATAGCGGCAACAGGAATACATCATCTGTGAAAATTTCAACTGTCTAACTATCACGGTTCATGAGATACAGCCTGGTGACAGACAGACAGACAGACAGACAGACAGACAGACAGACAGACAGACGGACAGCGAAGTCTCAGTAATAGGGTCCCGTTTTTACCGTTTGGGTACGGAACCCTAAAAATAATAATAAGCGAGTACTAAACAAGGCTTTACGGGTGAACTGTACGTAATAACACAAATGATATTAATGGTGTCCTAAATCTATTAAATATTTTACATATCTCTAAACAAGATAATTAAATACTTATTAAGTACCGGACATTTGCTAATTTAAGGTGTTTTTACAATTTGAAGGGACTATCCTATTGTAAATAATGGTAAAATTTATTAATTATAGCTAGCACCAAATCTCAATTCAAATTATAAATTTCCTGGTTAAAATTACACAGTCCATCGCAGCATATTAAAACTCATTAAAATAATATAAATAAGATTATCAGGGTATAAAACCATTATAAAAATATGTCACCTACTGCGTTCTTATATGGGGCAGTCGTACAGTACCAGACATAATTTTAATATTTATTCGATTCGCACGAGGAAGGCTTGTATAACACATGCCAGATTACCTATTTTAGTGATCTTTATTATCGTAGCAATAAGGTTGCATTCATAGGCAAATTAACAGTGAACGATCTGTCAGATACTAGACGCCAGTTTGAAATAAGAATTTGCGCGGTAATGTTTTTCTAAAAATCATCAGAAGAGTCCGTTTATGATGTGGGCCTCTGTGGTCTGTATGGTTCGAAGAAATTATACTGATCGTACATACCTACACCGCGCCCCGCAATACCCAAATTGTATTTGATTTATTAAACTAGCATAGCACATAAGTGTTTAAACTTTTGTATGGTGGCAGAGTTTATTATTTCGAATATGTAGGCGCATATTTATAAACATAAATTCAATATTTCGCAAATCACAATGTAAAAATACAATAACCTGTGCAGCATTATACTTAGTTGTTAGAACTTTTGTTGTAAGGTATAACTAATCCCTCTATGCATATAGGAAAAGATTTGAAAACTTAAATCTTTTATTGAAAGAGTTACGAGCCATTTTCAGTTTTCCATTGTTCCACAGTACGTATCTGTTAGCATTTTCACTAATATAAAGTTTAGATAGTACTTATAGAGAAACAGTAAATTAATTAAATTTAAATTTTATATTATTGTTATAACTCGAAATAATAGGAAATACCAACTTTATGCCTATTGCATAACTGTTAGCATTTTTGTACATAGCGTTGAATTCACATAAGGTATCCACCCAGCGAAAATAAAAAACTTTTGAATTATCAAAGGGCATATTCTTCTGGCTACTGGACTATTATCAAAATAAAGGGTTTTAAGAAGTGATTTCAAAAATATATAACATTTATATGTTTAAATGTACCTAATTCTAAAAAAAAAAGGTTATAAATAAAAAAAGTTAATTAAAAAACCGGCCAAGTGTGAGTCGGACTCGCGCACCGAGGGTTCCGTACAAACCTGTAGGTATCATATCGAAACCACAGATGGTGACTGGCCATATTTATTTTCTATTCCGAACGAATACCATTGTTAAATTAAAACTAATACCAAAACAAGTTCAAAAATATAAGGTACAGTCAGTAAAAATGCTTTGTATGAAATTACAAGACGTGAAAATGAAAAAAAAAAACCAGGTAAAGCTCTTACATTTTTTTGTTGTTAGAAAACGTCTAGTTCAATAACAAAATATGATTCATAATTAACTTTATTAAAATTTTTGTGTTTGTAACTGTATAATATTTTTTTGCAGTAATTATTTAGGTCTATCTACCTATCTAATACTAACTACGAGGGTAATCAATCAACATTATCCCTTCTGAGTCCCAAAATATTGAGGCCATAACCTTGCCAGCCGATGCCACGACACGAAACTTCTTCGGGGTCGGTGATGATGGCCGTTTCCATTGCGAAGATTGCTGTTTTGTCTCGGGATCTAAATGATGGACCCATGTTTCGTCCATTGTTACGAAACGAGACAAAAAGTTTTCAGAATCTTCTTGAAACTTGTCCTACAATATCTTCGAAATGTCAAGTCGATTTTGTTTCTGACTGTCGGTTAACATTCTCGGCACCCATCTTGCGGAGACTTTTCTCATATTCAAATATTGTTTCAATATGGATTGAATACTTCCATATGAAATGCCCGTTTCTTGAATTAAGTATCGGATGGTAACTCTTCGATCGCTCAATACAATTTTCTCGACTTTCGCAACATTTTCTTGGGTGACTGACGTCGATGGACGGCCGCAACGATGTTCGTCTTCCGTGCTCGTTCGCCCTACTCGAAATTGAGAACTCTCCTAATATTGCCTCCAAAACGCAATGAATCTCTTGCGTCGTTAACTTTTTTAAACAGAGGTATTTAATAACGGCTCGCACTTCGTTTTTCTCCATTTTCGAGAACACGTTTCGACACGAAGCAAACAAATGACTACATTCAGAAAAAAACAAAAGAGAATCGAAGATTTTTTTCTTTATTAATATTACAAATATGTATCTGAGCTATGCCTGCCAGTATTTTATTTTTCTTTCCAAGGAGTATGTCGTTCTCACTACTTTTTGATCCCTCCTAGTACGTCAGGTAAATTTTTCACAAGAATAATTAACTTTTAATCTAACAACTGTTAAATATCATAGAAAATCTACTTTTTTGTTTAAACAAATCAGTCATTCTTTACTTATATATTCTTTTTTTTTTCCTTTTTATACATTTTTCGTCTAGTCAGTTGTTGTGACGACTTCTTTGACTTTTTTATAGCTATTGAACTCACAAGAACCATTGGTGTAAATTAAATTCGATAAATATATATACGTCCCTATAGAAACATTTTTGATTAGGTTTGAATGAGCTGACTGTACCAAATTCAAGTTGTTAGTATTAGTTAGTTCGCACATTAGATTTAATTATTTAATGAGTGGTATTCGTTCGGAATAGAAAACAAATATGAATTGAAACAAATAGATGTTGGTATTAGAACGGAAAAAAATCCACATTTAAACAGGCATTTTTAAACGTCAAAACTTTAAATTTAAAAGTAATAAGTTGTATCTTATCTTATCTTATGGAGGGGCCGAGAAATAACTCGGACACTTCGACCCATTGGGATCTATTGTGGTCCCCTAGATACCTTACTCCTCCTCAATCTCATTAAAAACCGTTTTCATGAGTTTTACAACGAGACTAGGAGATATGAGCCTGTAGTCTTCTGGTTTTGGGTATCCAACCCCTAGGAGACCCATTCGCTTGCCAGCCAGTGCATCGCATGTGCACAGAAGGTGCTCCATGCGTTCCGTATGTTCCCCACACAACCTGCACACGGGGGTTGTAGTTAAACCCATCTTCATGAGCATGTCGTTGGTTCCAAAGTGCCCAGTGAAGGCCCCAAGCAGGTAGCGGATTTGCCCCCTGCTCATATTCCAAATGCATTCCCGGGCTTTGAACGTAGAGCCTAGAAATTTCTTGGAGTGTTGCAGACCGGTATTAGACAGCCAATAAGTTCGTTGTCTGTGATCTGCAAAGTCCCTGAATGCGGCTTTTACGAGACACGTCGAAATGCCTACACATGGTTCTGGACCCACAAAATTATTTACTGAGCCCTCTCTTGCCAGTTCATCAGCCACTTCGTTACCATGGATTCCTTTGTGCCCAGGGACCCACATCAGTCTTAACCTGTTGTGCTTCCCAAGCCTGTTTAGGGTTTGGATAGCATCCAGAATAAGCCCGGAGTCCACCTTGTAGGATGCCATTGCTTTGATTGCTGCCTGACTGTCACTAAGAATATATATGGATTTACCTCTGGTTCCTCTATCTATATTCTCTTGAGCACAGGTTATTATGGCAAATGTTTCTGCTTGGAATACAGTTGCCATCTTCCCTAAGCTTTTGCTACATTTGTAACCTTTTGCGTATATGCCCGCTCCTGTACCTGATTCCATTTTGGATCCATCAGTGTACCACACCAGACTACCTTGTTCTGGTGGATCGAGTCCCTTCTTCCAGTCCTCTATTGTAGGGATTTGGACCTTAAAAGACCTTTCAAACACAAATGTAGTTTGCATTTTATCGGAAAACATGCTTGTTACCCGATCCAGGCCTTCATTTTCGTCGAATTTTGTATGGTTAGTCTTTGGCTTGGAGGCATCCCATAGTCCAGCAACAGCAAGACGATGTAATGTCTTCCTTGCCTCGAATTCAACCATCATATGCAGAGGAGGGATATTGAGGTATCTCTCAATCGCTGCCGTAGGTGTTGTCCTGAAAGCACCCGTGATGCCGAGACACACTGTTCTTTGTAACCTGGTGAGTGGCGCTTTGCACGACGCAAGCTTTGTTCTTGGCCACCATACTATGCTGCCGTATGTGATAATAGGTATTATCATCGTCCGGTACAGCCATCGTATCACTTTGGGCTTTAACCCCCAAGTTTTACCGTAGGTGGAACGACACATGCCGAACACTCGTAAGGCCTTTGTCGTTATATTTTCCACATGAGTTTTCCACCTGAGTTCTTTATCAAGCGTTTCACCCAGATATTTAACTTCGGTGGACCAGGGCAGCTTTATTCCATTGAGGGAGAGCTCTCCTAGGTTTCCTAGTTGTCTCTTCCTCGTGAATGGAATAATGACTGCTTTGCTTGGGTTGATAGAGAGGTGATTTTTTGTACACCATTCCTCTGTAATCCTCAATGCCTGTTGTAATAATCCAGAGACTATGTTCGGGAATTTACCATTAACCATTATTGCTATGTCATCTGCATAGCCTACTGTGTAGAATGGTCCGGTATTGAGTTTGGTAAGTAGCGAGTCTACTATCAAGCACCACAATAATGGTGACAGCACCCCGCCTTGCGGACAACCTCTAGTTGTTTTTGCACTAAGTCTGTCTCCCATCAGTTCCGATCTGACTATTCTGCTTCTCAGCATATAGTCAATCCAGTTGCACGTGGTATCGTTGATGCCATGTTCCTTTGCAGCAATGCGTATGGACTCAAATGTTGTTTTGTCGAAGGCTCCCTCTATGTCGAGGAAAGCCCCGACACAAGTCTCTTGTCCCTCTAGCGCAGCCTCGGCTTGACTCGCAACATAATGCAATGCCGTTTCCGTAGATTTGCCAGGGCTGTAGGCGCACTGTAATTTGTGTAGAGGGAATACTTTCAGTGGTCCCTCTCTTAGATACCTGTCTACCAGTTTCTCCAGAGCTTTTAAGAGAAAGGATGATAGACTGATGGGCCTGTAAGCTTTAGCTTCTTCATAAGTCGGTCTACCCACCTTCGGTATAAAGGTGACTTTGACCTCCCTCCATGCCTTGGGTACGTACCCAAAGGCTATGCAGGCTCTGTAGAGCTTACTCAAATGGGGTATCAAAACAGATGCCCCTTCTTGCAATAGTATTGGGTAGATGCCATCCGGACCAGGGGATTTGAGAGGCTGGAAGCCCGCTATGGCCAGCTTCAGTTTATTTTCATCTACCACTTTCTTTGCCGTGAGCCAGTTACTTTTGGACGTGTGCCTTGTGAGATCGTCCCTTGTGACTGGTTCCTCTTCATAGCTATTTCGCAGTATACATTCCGGGAAGTGGGTCCTAAACATCACGCCCAGAGTGTCCTGTCCAGTTCCCGTGAGATACCCATTCTCATCTTTTACAGATGATAGTGGGTTTGTCTTAGTCATGGACATTGCTTTGCACAACCTCATTCCACTTGGCAGAGTTTCGATGGAGGTGCAATGCTGCCGCCAATTAGTTCTTTTGGCCTTGCGTACCGCCGTGTTATACCTCGTTAGCATGCTATGATAGCCAGAAAAATCCTTCCTGGCTTTTGCATCATTAAAGGCCTGTAGTGTTTCCTGACGTATTTTGGCTAGTTCAGGAGTCCACCATGGTACCTTTTTGCAAAAGGTCTTTTTCTCTGGGCAATTATCTTCCCACGCACCGATGATGCCCGCCTTGATTCTGTCCGCTTCGAATTCTATATCCAGTATGGAATTGAGTTTACCTTTAGGGCTCCCTAGATTTACTCTGAGGTCCCTCCTGTATGACTCCCAATTTGTATGCCTTGGGTTTCTCCTTCGTCTAGTTTCGGCTTCTCCCGCCGTCCTAAACCTAAAGCATATATAATTATGGTCAGACAGAGAGATTTCGTCCGATACATGCCAATTTTCAATATGAGCGCTGGCCCTGTTTGAAGCCAGTGTCAGGTCAATAACTTCAGTTCTCGCAGAGGTCCTGAAAGTAGGTTTATTGCCTGCGTTAAGGATTTGTAAAGAAGAGCTTACCACAAAGTCCACCAAATCCTCCCCTCGTTTGTTGACATCTGAGCTGCCCCAAACGACGTGGTGTGCATTTGCATCGCAGCCAAGTATCAGATCGAGATTTTCTTGGTTGCCGTAGTCAACCAGTCTTCTGATTAGAGGTGTTACCGGTTCCTTTTGTTCATATGGGAGGTAGGCAGAGGCAAGGATGATTCTCCTTTTCTCTGTTCCCGTCCCCACTTGGATCAGAGCTGTTGTGAGATCCCTGTAACAGAAAGTACGTAAGGGCATTGCCTCTATACCGCCCCTGATATAGATGCAAGTCCTCGCGTCATTAGTTGGACAGTCATAGAGCACCATGCCTCCTGTCCCACCTAAGCCTTTTATAGTCCCCTTATACAGATAAGGTTCCTGAATCAAAGCAATGTCGTATGTATTTAGCTTCAGTTGCCGAGCCAGAAGGGCAGTAGCGGCTCTGCAATGATGCAAATTGATTTGTACACACCTTAGTCCTTCCATCTTGGATATCTTGATGGGTTTGTGTTGTTGTTGGGGTGTCTCAGTTTTGAGGCTCCCCCTCCATCGCACCCTCCTCGAGAGCAGTTGGCGACTGAATCCCCAGGGTGTCGAGGCCCTCAAGGATGTCATCCTCGAGGTCCGCCTCTGACGCCCCGGTCTGGATCTCTGCCGCCTGCGCTACGTCTTCAGCAGAGACCTCGTTGATGGCCTCCTCACCCTGCGGTGGACCATATTCGGAGGGCTCCACTTCTGCTTCCGCAGTGGGTGCCTCTCCCTTGTGCTCTTCCAGGAGCTTGAACGAGTAACGTTCAATTCCTCCTGGAAGAGAGTAACCCGCGGCCTTGATGACCCCAGCGGACACCCCGTCCATGAGGACGATACGACGGATGCCGGTCTGCTCAGTGAGAGTATTCACGACCTTCCAGTCGTCCGTCCTCAAGGCAGGGTTAAGCCGCTGGAGCAGTCGAATGGCCCGGGCCGAGTCTTTCAATGCCAAGTTCCGACTCTTCCATGCCATTTTGACTGGCTTTGGAAGGTCCTTGGCGTCGACGACCTTGAGTTTCAGGGAGCCCAGTTCCACATTGTGGATGGCACCCCGAAACCAGTTAGCTGCTTCAGAGAATAAGTTGTAGGTCGTTGTGTAAATTATTTCATCACTACTGCTCTCAGAATGGTGAAGGAAAACATCGTGAGGAAACCGTGTGTGTGTAAATGTCTTAGAATAAAAAAATAGAAGACATGTGACATCCACCAACCCGCACTGGGCACGCGTGGGGGTTCACGGCCCATTCCCTTTCACAGAGAGGAGGCCTGCACTCTCAACGGACCAAATGGGCGTCTAAATGCGGAAAAGGGGGTCCATCTATCCTATCCTAGTCAACAATTTTAACCACTGCATCTCCTGAAAAGCGCCGAGTCAATAAACAGAGTCATAAAGCATAATTATTCAACTTTCTCGGTTGCCGCAACGAATTAATCAGAAAATAATAACCAATCAGTCAAAAATTAATTAAAAAACAATCAACTCACCTATTAAAGATTTGAACTGCAGTTATTGGGCTGTTTAATTAATAATTATAGTAGGTAAGTTACCTCGCCAATTCGATTTTATGAACTAATCTTTCGATCAGTCACAGTGCGACGAGATGAATATTTTAATTTTTATCCAATTATTGGTAATTGTATGTAAGTAAGCAATTTTTTCAAATTTATTTAACTCATACATAATTTCAAGTAAAGCCTCCCAGAGACAGGTGAGACGCGATTATAGAACAACGCGTTTTCGTAGTTTATTTTTTGTATCTGTGGATAAATCTCCTTCGTCCATAAATCTGGTGTTAGGTACACGCGCATTGGCTACACCTGCTCTACTGAAGGACATCACCAATAAGGTCTGTGTATATTCCTCTCGGGCTCCCAGCGTTTTCACTCAATTTTAGATCAATAAAGTTTCAATGAAAACATAATGGTATTGTCTCGTTGCACCTGTTTGTGGGAACTTTAGTAAAGAGATTGTTACCAGCGGGCCCTGTAATTATGAAAATATTATTTTTGTTGATTACAACAGCGTTTCATCTCTATTTTAGATGCTCAGGAAAAAAAAGCTGCACCTCTGCAAAAGGTACCAATGAAGTAAGTTCTATGTATTTTATTCATCATCATTTCAGCCGAAACACGTCCACTGCTGGACATAGGCCTCCCCCAACAGTCGCCACACTGATCGGTCCTGTGCTGAACAGGTTGTTCCACCTACACGGAGGTCTTCCAACGCTGTGTCTTCCGGTACGCGGTCGCCACTCCAGAAATTTAGGCCCCATTGACCATCCGTTCTTCGAGCCTTGAGCCCTGCCTACAGCCACTTAAGTTTGACATTTCTTCGGTAGAAAAGCAGAAATATGCAACATATATTTCTGGTCACATTGCGCATTGCAGGATAAATATGCCACTAACTTTGTTTTGTGAATGTGTGAACATTGTAGGCCTTCTAGATTTCTAGACGCTTGTTAACATTTGTTAACTCTCTCGTTTATACAATTTTTTTTTAGTTTCTTACGACTTATTGTCGGGCCTACGTTGTCCCCCCATATCTAAGCACTAATACTGTAACGTGGAAATATTGTAAAAACAAACCAATTTTTTTAAAAGAGTAACCGTGGAGTTTCTTGCCGGTTCTTCTCCACAGGAAACGACTAACCCGAACCGTGCACCTTTTGTCGACGTTTTATAAGTGCCCATGTAGGCCTATGTGAAATAAAAAACATTTGATTTGATTTGATTTGAAGGCTTTAGACAAATGCCTACCCACAGTGGGACAGGCTGGGGAGTTGTCCTACAATCCACCTTGACGTGATTACGTGAAGCTAAAAAGATCTCAAAAAATGCTCCAGATTTTGCCAAAACGGAAATTATGATTTATTTATTAGGTCTACCAACAATTGTTTACACTAATCTACAAACAAAAATAAAACATGCGTATAAACTCTACACAGACGTTATTGAAAGTAGATAATTCAAATTTAAAACCGTCGACACATTTTTATTTCATGCTACATAATTTGTCTGACACGCTTCGATCGACAATCTATTGAACACGTAATTATGACTCGATATCTTGCGAAAACACCCCGATTCAAACAGAAAAATGCCCATAACTTTAGAACGGCTGAACCGATTTTCATCAAACGTAGCTAAGAACACTCTCGATAAAGTGAGATATTAAAATAAAACGAGTCGGACTCGCACACGAAGGGTTCCGTACCATTATCGCAAAACACTGCATAAAAATCACGTTTGTTGTATGGGAGCCCCCCTTTAATATTTATTTTATACTGTTTTTAGTATTTGTTGTTATAGCGGCAACAGAAATACATCATCTGTGAAAATTTCAACTGTCTAGCTATCACGGTTCATGAGATACAGCCTGGAGACAGACGGACAGACGGATCGCGAAGTCTTAGTAATAGGGTCCCGTTTTTACCCTTTGGGTACGGAACCCTAAAAACCATATCAAAATCGGTTCATCCGTTTAGGAGCTATTATGCCACAGACAGGTACACACATACACAAATACTCAAATACACAGGTTCACACGTCAAATTTATAACACCTCTCTTTTTCCGTCGGGGAAAAGAATAAAAAACAATTATTGGACTCTTTCGGAAAGAGTATCTTCACCAATGAAAGCGTCCAATAATTTTTGGCAATACTTAATTATTTCAAGAGAATTCGTCATTCTATTACACCCTTTGGCTTGCCGAATTCACTTACGCAATGAGGCTGCTGGTATTCTAAAGACTTTGTAGACTTAGTAGATGCGTTGCCAGTTAGTAGAGAAAGAGTTAAAATGTCTCATGTGCCTGTAACTACACCAGCACTCATACCATTCAAACCGGAACACAGCAACACTACTTAGCGGAAGAAATGAGCATCTTTTACTTGTAACCTACTAATGTTGACATAATTTTAAACTTATTTTTTCCAGAAATAAGCCATCCAGAGAAAATCCTAACTTTGTAAGAGACCGTTTGAGGAGTAAGTAGCTCTTAAATTAAAAGTACACAGTTTTTTACTGAGGCGTCACGCCAACGCCACGGAGCGTAATAAAAATAATCTTACTTTTTTTTACTTTTCTTCTTAAATTTCCGAGTTAGTTAGTTAATGTATGCCTCGAATCATGCAAGTCTTGCAACTGAATTTTAAAACATTTATCCCCAACCCATCCGATTGAGCTGAAAGTTTGCGTACTCGTTTGATTTGGATGACAATGCATTGTTAGCTAAGCGGAATCATTGTAAGGCCCAGTTTTTTGATGCATAGTTAACTCAACCAATGGTTAAAATATGCTAACATAGTTTAAAATTTCGGTAAAACGAGTCTTTACATCAAATGTTAGCTTCACAAACGGTCAAATAGGATGAAAAATTATTAATTTGACCATTTAATTTTGGTAGGCTCACAATTACTGAGCCTTAATGCAATATGGCGGACACCCAAATATGGTGGACCAGTTATTTTTATGCACCACCATGATATAGGTACCAATTAAATGAAAGGGTTTGCTATAAGGAATGCGAAACACTTGTTTTTACAAGATTTCACTTTTATTTATTTAGATAGATAGATAGATAGATAAATCATTTATTTAGTGTACACAAAAGACACAGCACAACACACAAAATTTTTATTAATCTCATCTTCTCTTCTTCTTCTCATCTTCTCTTCTTTCTCTCATCTTTCTTCATTCATTCTTTTTTCTTTATCTTTCCCGGTGTCTGTAATCAAATCTTGTAAGTAAAATTTGACTCACTTCTCAGTGTTCCATCGAGGAAATTTTACACACACGTTTTTTTCTCTAGACAATTCAACTTTTAATTAAACAAGCTTGTTTAAAAAAAGTAATAACATGAATACTTGTTTATTCTAATCTGCAGCTAGTACATTTTACACTATTGTAAAAGGTTTCGATGAAATTTTACTGTTAGTGAAGTGACATCATTCTAAAATGCAATATGGCGGACTCCCAAAGGGCCAATTATTTTTATGCACCCTCATGATATACAATTTTAAGGGGTTAGCTGCAGGCATACGAAAAACCGACTTCCAAAACAAATCACTACAAAGCGAAAAATAAATTTCTTTTCGGAAGTCTTTGTCTTTGGTACCATTTTTTTTTCGTATTTGACACAAGTCTTCCGAAAAGAAAGTTAGTTTTCGCTTTGTAGTGTTTTTTTTTGGAATTCGGTTTATTTATTTTTGTTTTAAAGTTTATTGTTTTTCTCTTTTTAGTTTTGGTACCTTGTATTACCATGAACATACGCTTTATTAAAGATTACTTAAAAACTAATCCTACTAACAGACCTTGATTAAATTTAAATGGCACCACATGAGAACCACCAGCTGAGCAGAAATCGGTTCATAATTGGCGCAGTAATCGCATAACAAACATCCAAAAACATGCAGTCCAATTGAGGACCTCCTCCTTTTTAAAGTCGGTTGAAGAGCATTTTTTTAATATAGAAAATCTTTATTGCTGGTAGAATGTCCCTTTGGCTAGCCCCTCTAAGTTCGATGGCTAACATTTATTTTACGACTTCCAGAAATAATTATTAAGCCAGAAATGCCATCCACTTGGACAGACCGTCACAAACAGCCGTTCGACTCAAACTGGATGGATTATTGCGACCCTTACCACTGTGATGACTATCACAGGACTGTCTGCGGCCTAAACAGAAGGAACATGCGTTTTAAATGGTTTCAGAGCGTTTGCCATCTGATTCTTAATAACCAGTGTTCTACTTTTAGAGGATTTTTGAGTAAGTATGTATATTTTCTACTGCTTAGTTGGAAGCGTAAGAATAGCTTGCAAACCTAACCGTACCGACTTGGAATATATGAGCCTGGGACATGAATTTGAATTTTTAAGTACGAATTGGTTTTCGTTACTCAAAGAATCGCTCTAGATAATGTTTCTACCTGCCTCATAGCCTTTTCACTAACAATAGAAAACGCCTAACTGAACTTTCAACTAGGTGTTTTCAGTGGTAGCGAAAAGGCTATGAGGCAGGTATAAACATTATCTAGAGCGATTCTTTGAGTAACGAAAACCAATTCGTACTTAAAAATTGAAATTCATGTCCCAGGCTCATATATTCCAAGTCGGTTTGAAGGACCTCCACTCGACTAAGTCGCAATGACAACGAGCTCGGAGTTATTACGAGTATTATGACTGACTCGAGTGATTTTATAAAAAAAAAAACAAGCTACATACTCCGTAAAATTTTGGTTGTTACAATCCCGTAGAGAGACGATCCGGTAAATGAAACGGTATCGATATGTAAAGATAAAAAAAAAATATAAAAAAATACGACTACCAAAGAAAAACATAAAAAAGTGCAAAAATAACTTTCCTTTCGGAAGTCGGGTGGTGCAAAATGATAAAACAAGAGGTACCAAAAACCGACTTCCAAAACCAAAGTTATTTTTGCACGTTTTAGTGTTTTTTTTTTAAAGTCGGTATTTTTTTTATTTTTTTTTTATTGATAGGCTCGCGCTTGACCACTATCTCACCTGATGGTAAGTGACGATGTGGTCGACGATGTAGCATGCTTACCTTGAAGAAACCTATTCACTCTTGACTTAAAGACTCCCAGGTTATAGCTATCAGGAAATACAGACTCTGGCAGGGAATTTCACTCCTTAGCTGTACGGTTTATTGTATTGTGATATTTTTTTAATTTTTATCTTTACAAATCTCTCCTCGGGACTGTTACGATCAAAATTTAACGATGTGTGTTTGACGAATTTAATTGTCAATTTGATGATTCGAGGAGCCAAACTAATCACGAAAACAATGAAATCAAAAACTTTTCAAAAGGTGTCTAACTTTCATAGAATGAATATGAGATTAGAATGCAAAGGTTCCTTTTAAACAAAGAACTTGCACCTGTGATTAAATAATATTTGGATTCGTTTTCAGAATACGACCAGATTGAAACAAAACACTGCCAAGCTTACGTCATGTTCCTGAGAGCCGGATGTCCTCGGCATCACGACTGTGACGAATATAAGTTCAAGCCTCTATGCGCTATGAGCTCTGTAGACGGCCATACAGTTATGTTCCAGAATAAATGCTTCCTAGATGCTATGAACTGCAGGAATTCTACCTTGCAAGGTATTTACAATATTTTTAATGTTTGACCAGCCCTGCCTTCGCACGGGACAAGTTATATAAAGTAACCTTCCTCGTTTATCACTGAAACCCGTATCGAAATCCGTTGCGTGGTTTAGAATAAGTAAACGGAGAAACGGACAGAGACAGACAGTGACTTTGTTTTATACTATTTATATAGATATATAGGTAACGACTGTGATGAACATAAGTTAAGCCCTTTGTGCGCGATGAACTCTGTAGACGGCCATGCAGTTATCTTCCAGAATAAAAGCTTCCTGGATGCTATGAACTGTAGGAACAAGATCTTACAAGGTAACAGTTCCTTCCTCATCCTTGCCTAGCTGCCGCCCGCAGCTCCGCTTGCGTCAAATTGGTTCTTCTATCTTTAAAACTATAGCCTATGTATTATTCTGATTTATATGCTATACTAGCTTTTAGTGTTTTTGTTATCAGTAATAGTAGGCACTTTTGTCTGGATGTAAGGTACCAGTCCTGATCTGTATCCTTGACAACGTGTATGTGAAATTTCATGATGATCGTTCGAGTAGTAAAAGCGTAAAAGCGTAGCAAACAAATAAACTCACATTCGCATGCTTAACAAGATTCCTGCCTGATATGTTTCAACATATCTACTAATAATTATTATTTAATTCTCAGAGTACGATGTAGTTCGCATGTCATTTTGTGAAAACCTTATTCTGGATGCCCAGAACTCGAAAAATGAAGAAGCAAAAAACGATGAAAACCCATTAATTTATAAATTAAATCTTGATGGGCAAAATTAACCGTTGTGTTTTATTTCACCTTACACCAACCAATCAGTAGGGTTGGGCAGTATTTGAATTACTTGCAATTAAAATACGTAATTGAAATACAAATACATATTTGGTATTTGTAATTCAATCACACATCTTAAAAATGTAATTTGTATTTCAAATACCTTACGCTGAGGTATTTCAAATACTCATGGCTTCGAAATACGTCACATTGTCAAGTCATTGACATTTTCATTTCAAACGGTCTCGTGAATTCTTTAAATGACCGCCCTGGAACCCCGCTGTGCAACGCCTGTTATATCCCTGGATAGACTGAAAAACGATCTGTGTATTAATTAAGTTTATTAGTACGAATGTCACGATGGATGATCGACTGTATTTCGTCATTTGTATTTAAAATTAAAATAGTTAAAATACTGTATTTTGTATTTTATATTTTAAATACACTACTAAAAATATTTTGTATTTCGTATTTTAAATACATGTGAGATAGTATTTTGTATTTAAATGAAAGCAAGGTATTTATTTTACCCGTCTCTGCCAATCAGTATTCGTCATCATCATTTATGCCGAAAGACATCAATTGCAGGGCAAAGGACACAAGCCTCCACCCCCCCACCCCCTTTTGGGATGGTCTAAGATCCATCCACATTAGTCGCCTACTGAAACGACACACTGCACAGCACATGCGTGAGTACTATGTAACAACTGTAAATCTACCATTTATTGTACCTATATGTCATTCGTTGATGTGTGTGTGCCCTGGTAGTTAAGTGTATAATACTCGCTCTAATGTCTCTCTGCTGGTGGCACATGTGTTGGATCATTCAGTTACCATCATTATGGTTGAGGTGAGTGGTGCGAATTCATGCGTTTTGTTCATGAACGGGCACCATCAGTTGGAATTGTTCATAACTTGCCTGCCTCGGCCTGTTTTTATTAGGTACTTATTGTATTTTTAATTGTTTTTTTTTAGTCTAGGCGCTTTTAAGTGCACGTACGTCTATTTACATCGTTCTCACATATATGTATTTTTCTAACAATAATGATGTAACCAAATTCTTGTCATAAAACTGATGGAAAAGAGTGTCCATGGAGTTTCTTGCACATTCTTCTCCATAGAGACTACTGATGCTTGCGAATGTGCATCTAGATTCATCTTTGTTTGTTTGACAATTCAAAAGTACTTTTATATGGTTTAGTTGAAATAAAGTATTTTAATTTGATTTGATGGCGGTCAGGCATTCACCTGCATCCCTACAAGGCTAGGCGGGTTGATTGTCATGAATTTGGTCTTGAGCCCAGTCACGTTGTTTGCGGAAGACCTGAATGAACTACAGTGAAATCTGGTTAAGTGAGACATCAAGGGACCTGCAATGTTGTTTCACTTATAGAGGTATTCCACTTACACTGGGTCTCAGATATCCAGGTATAAATAAATATCTGTCTCATTTACAGAGGGTTCCATTAATAGAGGTCAGAATACAGGTTATTTCAGTTATAGAGGTGCGATTATTAAATAAAATAACGTTGCTTGACCCATGTTAGCAAACACTGTTCAAGTTCAGGATATTCTGATAAACGTAAACGTTTTAGTTTTCCTTGTCCTTCAGAACATTGTGACATATTTAATCTCGTGTCTTCCCACTTTTATAAACGGATATTTACTTCAGTTTTTCACGTACTGATGTAACTTTGGTTTTGACATTTATCAAATAAACATCCGTATGATAGTAAAGCGAAACTAAAACTGGAGGTCATTGGGACTCAAAATTACTTACGTAGTTAAGTGCGGAATTTGCGGGTAGAATAAGAATGAATGAATCCCAGATATAGAGGTTTGCTTCGTCCCACTCTGGGGTAATTTAGTGCCAAAGTGCAAACCTCAGCATGAGTTCCAATTATGGAGGTTTCTCACTTATCTAGGTCCCACTTAACCAAGTTTCACTGTACTAGACTATACAGACTAGATTAGGTACTTCTTGGGAAAATAAAAATATTGCGCATAAAAATAACGAATTTATTCAAATCATACTTAAAATTTATCTTTCGTATCATAAAATACTCTAATTTGACTGCTCCGGCCTGTTTTAATTATGTACTATTGTATTTTTGAAATATTTTAATTATATTACTAAGAAATGGTCGCTTTAGTTCTAAAACCACGTAAGTATGAGTATTTATTTTGACAAAAATAATATATTAAATATTCCGAATAAATAATAGTACAAAAATAGTACAGGTTTATGTCAAAAATATTGGTATTATTGACAGATACATGTTATTCGATAGAGAATCGAAAAACGCAGCGTTCCGAAAATCAAATATGTGATTTTTTACCAATGGTGACGTGTTATTTAAAAAGAAATATTCAATAGTGTTTTACAGAAAAGCCACACCAAATCCGTGTAACTAGTTGAACGGCGCGGAAATCACTCAAGTACCGTTCTGCCAGAAAGTATCGGCAACTTATCAGGACAACAATTTTCCAGATAAGTTGCCGATTTAGACGTTCGCAGTGTTAGAACTTAAGCAAGGAAATATCCTGAAACAGGATTTTTATTCTGTGAAAATCTACCGTGAAATCGATAGGTGGAGTGAGTGAACATTAACTGTGCTATCACAAATCAAATCAAATTGTTTATTTGTGATACATGAGTTACATGCAGGTGTTCATTACATAATTATATACTAATAATGTTCATGCCATGATCAGGCACTTAGGCATACAAATTATTAAAAAACATAATGAAAATATGAGAGATAAAATGGTGTTAGTTGTTTTAATAGAAATATTATGTTACGTGGAGGTTCACTTATATTAATTAAAAATGGTATTAAATCAAAACCTCGTAAAGATATTGTAGATCTATCAGTTGAACATAGTGTTGAACTGTCATGCGTTGAGCTGGATAAGCATGTCATAGTGTGCGTTTACAGACCCCCCAATTATGGTAACTACTCTATATTTGAGTCAGTGATGGAAGATGTTTTGGCAAAACTTGCAATTGGAAATAAACTAATCATAATCTGTGGTGATTTTAATATAAATATTTTAGAGAGTAATTCAGATAGCAGTAGATTATTAAATCTCTTCAAATCATTTAATTTGTCACATGTGTTTATGGAACCAACACGAAAAACTGTAACTTCTGCTACATGTATTGATAATGTATTTTGTTGCTGCGACTACTTAGACAAAGCCATTATAAATTGTCTGCCTTCGGATCATAGTGGGCTATTGGTAACCTTTGAGTCCAACATACCAATTCAACAAGTGCAGATTCAATCCAGACCAATAACATCCGGTAAATTAAATCAGTTTAACAGCAGTTTAATTAGTAAGCTAAGTGATCAAGACCTTACAGTGAATGATGGTAATATTCTATATAAAAAAGTTTTCTCAGTAATCCAAAAGGAGTTCAATAATTCTTTTAGGAAAAAAACTAAAACTGTATGCCCTAAGTTTTTATTCAGTGACTGGGCGACTGAAGGACTCAGGAAAAGTAGGGAAAGACTTTACGAGCTCTATGGCCTTAAGCCTTATATTAACACTGAAACTTTTAACAAGTATGTTGCTACTTATTCAAAAATTTTTAGAAATACGTGTAAAGTAGCTAAGGCTTTATACATTGGTAATAAAGTTAAAACCGCAGAAAATAAAATCAAGACTGTTTGGAAAATTATAAACAATGAAACGAACAGGAACAAAAGAAATAATACTGATTACACGCTTGAAACTACACATGGACTTATTAGAGATAACAAAAAAGTTGCTCAAGAATTTGTGGATTTCTTTACCAGCATCCCAATTAAAACTACTGAAACCCTAAATTCTTCGCCCTCACTTGCTTCTGGTTTATTAAACGCAAACGTTTCAGCCTGCCCGACAGAATTTAACTTTTCACATGTAAACCCAATAACAGTAATAAAAGCTTTTAAGCAAATCAAGATCAAATTGACCGAAGATCTATGGGGAATGTCCATCAAAGTTTGTACCTCCATTATTCAGACTATAGCGCCGTACTTAGCTTTAATTTTTAATTTGTGTGTAGATCAAGGAGTCTTTCCGGATCTAATGAAACATAGTAAGGTTATACCACTTTTTAAATCCGGGAACAGTAAAGACACAAATAATTATAGACCAGTATCGGTGCTGCCGGTTTTCAGCAAGATATTTGAAAAGATAATGCTAAATCAGATGCTCATTCATTTTAATACGAATAACATCCTACACGATAAACAGTATGGTTTTACCAAAGGACGTTGTACGACTGACGCTTGTGTCACCTTATTAAAACATATCTTTGAAGCGTGGGAAGAGGCACAAGATGCCATAGGGGTTTTCTGCGACCTGTCGAAAGCATTTGATTGCGTTAATCATGAAACATTACTTTTGAAACTTGAGCATTACGGGCTAGGCCAATCAGCGTTGAGTTTAGTTAAATCTTATTTAAATGATAGACAGCAATTAGTTCAAATAAACGGTGTCAATTCGTCCGGGTTAACCGTGAAAATGGGGGTACCCCAGGGTTCAATTTTGGGTCCTTTCTTGTTTCTAGTCTACATTAACGATTTACCTCATCTATTGAAAAACAATCTAAACATGGTGTTATTTGCTGATGACACTTCGTTGATTTTTAAGATAAATAGACGTACGAGTAACGTTGACGATGTAAATACCGTCTTGCGACAGGTTCAAAATTGGTTCACAGCTAATAATCTAGTTTTAAATGCTAAAAAGACTAAGTGCATAAAATTTGTCTTGCCGAATGTCAAAAGTAATGATTGTGACATTTTATTAAACAAGGAGAAGCTAGAATTCGTCGATAAAACGGTTTTTCTGGGGATCACGCTAGACTCGAGGTTGCAATGGGGGCCTCATTTAATATCACTTGCGGGGCGGCTAAGCTCGGCAGCTTATGCTGTTAGAAAAATACGTCAGTTTACTGATGTCGATACCGCAAGATTAGTCTATTTTAGTTATTTTCATAGTATAATGTCTTACGGTATCTTACTATGGGGAAGGGCTGCAGACATTGAGTCAATTTTTATTCTGCAAAAACGAGCCATCAGAGCGATATACAATCTTCGCCGGCGCGATTCTCTAAGGGAACTGTTTAAGAACATTAACATCATGACGGTACCTTGTCAATATATTTATGAAAACATCATGTATGTTAGAAAGAATTTACATCTTTTTAGTAAAAACGGTGACAGACATAATTATGTTACTAGAAATAGGGACCAACTAATTCAACCAGGTTTCAGGCTGGCTAAAGTAGCATCATCTTTTATGGGGTACTGTATAAAATGTTACAATAAAATTCCTCCCCACATTCTACAACTAAATGAGACGAAATTTAAGACTTGTATAAAACGCACACTATGTAGGCAAGCATATTATAAGTTGGGGGATTACATCGCTGATAAAAATGCTTGGCTCAATGCTGGTCCTGCTCCGCAGCCACTAGGGCGCAAGAACAATTAGTGATGGGCAGAAAAGTATCGAAGTATTGTTGGACATGCTGAAGACTGTATGCAAATTTTTGTATTGTATAAACTCAATTTCTTTTAGTATTATATAATTGCACAGCACATGTGTGAGTACTATGTTCCGACTGTAGATAAATCTACCATTCACTGTACCTATATGTCGTTCGTTGACTTCTGTGTGCCCTGGCAGTTGAGTGTGTCATGCTCTCTCTAATTTCTCTCTGATGGTGGCACATGTGTTGGATCATTCGGTTCCCTTCATGATGGTTGAGCTGAGTGGTGCCGATCCATGCGTCATGTTCGTGAACGGGCGCCATCAGTTGGGATTGGTCATAACTTAGCTGTCTCGGCCTGTTAAAGTGCTTTTTTTTTAATTATTTGTTACTCTAGACGCTTTTACGTACACGTCTTTTTACATCGTTCTCACATATATGTATTTTTTCAACAAGAATGATGTAACCAAAAACTTGTAATTAAAACTGATGGAAAAGAGTGTCCGGGGAGTTTCTTGCAAATTCTTCTCCATTGAGACCTACAGACGCTTGCGAATTTGCAACTAGAGTCATCTTTTTATTAATTTTTTGTTTGACAATTCAAAAGTACTTCTAAAGTTTAATTGAAATAAATACCTTGATTTTGATTTTGATTTTGTCTTTTATCTCTCATATTTTCATTATGAGAGATAAAATGGTGTCTTTTATCTCTCATATTTTCATTATGTTTTTACAAATTATATTATTACTATTAGTCATACATGACAGACACAACACAATCAACAAAAACAAATTATCGTCAAGCGGAATGAAACATTTAAAAAGTTCTCGTCGATAAGAATTTATTTACGGAGTAAAAACACTTTTCCATAAGAAATTGGAACAATTTATTTTTAAAAACATTAATATTGCTACATTCTTTTATGTTATTAGCAATTTGATCTTAGATCTTCGTGACCATAGCAAAGACACTTTTCCCAAAGAGGGTTGTTCTATATTGCGCATGACTTCTATTTCGCGATCTGAACTCTAATGTAAATAGTTAGGGATGATGTCTAATAAACAAGCCCATTTCAAAAATATATAAACATGGCACGGTAAGTATTTTTTATTCCATAAAGTATATTAAGTATAGTATAAAATTCTGAATGTGTTTATTTTTATGAGTCTTACTCAAATTGAATAAAAAATTTGACATAGCGATTATTGATGGATTTTTAAATTGTGACATAGTGATTTTTTTATGAATTTAAGTTTTGACATTGTAATTTCATTTTAATTAAAATTTTGACATAGTGATTTTTTATTGAATTTAAATTATGACATTGTAATTTCAATTTAATTCAAATTTTGATATTGTACTTTATTGTTTGTCTAGTGCAACTAATTTTGTACGCCATAAATGGCAAAACATGTAGCCACATCATATTAATATAAGACCTTCTTACTGTACTCATGTTTTACAAAATAAATAAATCTTATCTTATCTCTTGCAGCTGTCAGTTCTGTTGAGACCACATATTGCTCGACTATCTATCCAATCAAGGTGGAATGACATTTCACTTGTAGCTGACTCCAAATAAGTTTTCACGGTGACGTATTTATTTAACAGACTGGCAGGTTCTTTAATTCACTGATGAAACTTCACAGAAATGCGGCCAGAGAGCGCTGACTGAATTTCCTTAGTAAAAAGTCAAAATTCGAGGTTTGGCTCTTTCTTATTTCCTTCTCAAGTATTGGACAAATTTAAAAGATATTTCATAAATTGAATAAAAAAGATATATGTTGTGCTTCTATGTTTTTCTTTTTTAAGGGTTCCGTACCCAAAGGGTAAAAACGGGACCCTATTATTGAGACTTCGCGGTCCGTCTGTCTGTCACCAGGCTGTAACTCATGAACCGTGATAGTTAGACAGTTGATTTTTTTACAGATGATGTATTTATGTTGCCGCTATAACAACAAATACTAAAAACAGAATAAAATAAATATTTAAGTAGGGCTCGCATACAACAAACGTGATTTTTTTGCCGTTTTTTGCGATAATGGTACGGAACCCTTCGTGCGCTAGTCTGACTCGCACTTGGCCGGTTTTTCTTTTATAGTTGTCGAATTTGTACATCAGGCCTCTGTTGACAGCGCAATTATATTCATTTTTGAGGGTTCTAGTGCTTCTAAAGATAATGTATCATCAAAAAGGAAAACATAGGTTCCATAATAGCTTGCATCTTTCATATTCAGTTTATGGTTCGTTTTTAGGGTTCCGTACCCAAAGGGTATAAACGGGACCCTATTACTGAGACTTCGCTGTCCGTCTGTCTGTCACCAGGCTGTATCTCATGAACCGTGATAGTTAGACAGTTGAAATTTTCACAGATGATGTATTCCTGTTGCCGCTATAACAACAAATACTAAAAACAGTATAAAATAAATATTTAAGGGGGGCTCCCATACAACAAACGTGATATTTTTGCCGTTTTTTGCTCGATATTAATAACGGCAACAGGTAGACGCTTGAAATATTCACAGAATGTTTAGTTGTATATTTACTTCAAAAAATAATAATTAATAAATTAAAATAAAATAAATTAAGGGGGGCTCCCATACAACAAACGTGATTTTTTTGCAGTGTTTTGCGATAATGGTACGGAACCCTTCGTGTGCGAGTCCGACTCGCACTTGGCCGGTTTTTTTAAATTGGTCCAATATCGGAGGAGGAAATAGGCGAGAGCCAAACCTCTAATTCAGACTTTTTACTTATGATATTCAGTAGGAGGTCTGCGACCGCATTTCCTCTAAATTTATAATATATGTGTTCCAGCAAATCAATAATAACCCAAAAGATCTCTTAACTCCGCAGATTCTTCACGGGAGTTACGTTTACGTTGGCTTAACTTGCGTTTCCTTTTCATCCCCAGATTAAAATCATCGTCATCATAATAATCAATCATATACTTAACATAATTCTTTTTAGGATCTATTATAGGTATTGGTTCACTTTTCCAATCCTCAGATGGTTTTTCGTACGACAATGAAGCGTCATATTCTAACGAAATGTCAGAATTTGGATTGTATCGGGCTATGTCTTTTGTGTCTAGGTCTAGATATTTACTTTGTTGCTCTATGATTTGCTCAATCAAGTCTATGGCTTCTCGAAGGCTGAATTCTCTATCTTCAGATAGCAGGCTTAAAAGTGCCTTTGATGTGTTGGTAATTTGAATGATTGCTGAAAATATTAAATAAACTTATTATGATTATTTCTTCTCAACAGATCTTTGCATTTCGCTAGCTTATTTAATTTGACCGGACGCTCTATACAATTGGCATTCTTACATCGAAAGCGTGGCAATAGCGATTGTCAATAAAAAAGTTAATAAATATATCAAAAAACCCGACTGCTTAAAAAGGGAACTAAAAAGACTTAAACAAGAAGAAAATCATGCTGTGCAGTCGGAGGGTACATATTCGCGAGCTGGCTGACCAAAACCATATGTATCCTCCGACTGCACAGCATGATTTTCTTCTAGCTTAAGCAGTCGGGTTTTTTGATAATTTTATTAACTTTTTTTATTTACAACTTTTTAGTAATTATTTTTTAGAATTAGTTACATTTTAACATATAAGTGTTGCATATTTTTGAAATCACCTCTTAGAAACCCTTTATTTTGATACCCCATACCATGGGGTGGGAAGAAAAAAAATTTCATTTACACAAAATGGCGGCCAAAATTCGCCAATTTTTTCTTTTCCAATTTATATGCAGCCAGTGACACTCGCAGGGTTAAGACGAATCGATTGACGAAAGAATCATCAAAATCGGCTAACGCGTTTGGTCTCTAGAGCGCCACATACATAAACTGATAAATACATTACCCTCCTTCGGCAGTCTGCTAAAATGGCAAAATTGTATGGGATTGACAAGCGATATGGAAAAATCAAGTGATCAATCCCTTCCATTTCGACTGTCGCCTTCGCTGACCTCGGATACCACTTGCCAAGAGCCACTGATGCAGTTAAAAATGCCAGAATTGTACGTGGGACGCCCGCTTATCTGACCTCTACTGTCTATTGGGTATAATACAACTCTACGAACTGGATTATTATACAGGGTGATTGGAAGTTGGGTGCAAAACTTAAAGGCGAAGATAGTACAGACAATTTAGAACCATTTAAGTCATGGTTGTCTTAGACGAAGTCTTAACAAATTTTTTTAACCAAATTTTTATGATTATTTTTGAAAAATCCCAAAATTTTAGCTTAAATGCTTATTTATAGTCAAATTGAATGATAAATGAATTCATTTTTATTTTATTTAATAAAAGTAATGTGTAAGCCAACTAAAATCCCAAGAAGAAATTTCAAAATACAGAGAAACCTTGTCATCAAAGATAACCGATCTCCCTCGGTTACAGGAGGACATCTCAGTACAAAATTATTATAACAAAATCACAGATGCTATCACCAAGAGCTTAAACTCCGCCAGAATATGCGAAAAAGATCATAACCATCACAAAATACTTTCAGCACGAACAACTACTCTTTTACAAAGAAGAAAAGTATTACAAAAAACGAAGAACAAAACTCGACCGATGAAAATGGAACTGGCTGCACTGTACAAGTTAGTTAATAAATATATAAGAAATGACTATGCTAAACACAGACAGGATACTTTAGAAAAACATTTAAACCTCATCGGCAGCACGAAGAGGGCCTACAAAGAACTCAGAGCCAGTAAAACTTGGATAGAAGGATTGAGGAAGTCCGATAAAGACCTGAACAAAAGAAAGGATATAGTTACTGCAGCAACAGACTTTTATAGAAACCTATACAGCGAAAAAACCCAGACACCTTTAAATCTAAGCGTCAATATGAACACAGCCGAGAATGCACCAGCTAATTCCACGGGCCAAGATAGCGAAGAGACTGTCAAAACAATAAGTAAAACTGAAATTATAGAAGCAATTAAAGGGCTAAAAACTGAAAAGTCCCCCGGATCAGACAACATTACCAATGAAGCTATAAAGACAGCACACCATATACTGGCTGCACCTCTCGCTGATTTATTCAATCGAATACTGCAAACATCCGAAACACCGACACAATGGTCAGAATCCAATATAATTTTAATATACAAGAAAGGTGACCCAAAAGATATAGGTAACTATAGACCTATAAGTCTACTACCGAGTTTATATAAGCTGTTCTCCACCATAATAAATTCGAGAATTAGCCCTGTGATAGAAGCTAGTCAACCTGTGGAGCAGGCAGGCTTCAGGAAGGGCTTCTCTACAGTAGACCACATACACGCAATAGAGTTAATCATTGAAAAGTACAGAGAACAACGAAGACCACTATACCTAGCTTTCATTGATTACCAAAAGGCGTTCGACACGGTAACTCACGATAGCGTGTGGCGGAGCTTGAAAGAACAGGGAGTAAACGAAGAGTACATAAATGTCATCAGGAGCATATACAGCAATAATAAAGGCAAAATAAAGCTAGAGACACTGGGCCCAAGCTTCCCTATAAAAAGAGGCGTGAGACAGGGTGACCCGCTATCACCAAAAATATTTATTGCAATTCTAGAAGCCATCATCCGCAAGCTAAATTGGGGCAAACTAGGAATATATATACAGGGAACCTACCTGAGTCATTTGAGATTCGCCGACGACATAGTAATACTATCCGAGTCAAGCTCACAATTGCAACTCATGGTTGTAGCACTACAGACAGCTAGCTCCAGAGTAGGACTGGAAATAAATATCAGTAAGACCAAAATTATGTCAAACAGCTTTAAAAAACAAATAAATATAAATGGGAACCCACTAGAATACACAGAAAATTACATATATTTGGGAAAAAACATCAGTTTTGATAAAGCAAGTAACGACATAGAAATCGAAAGAAGGATACAGCAAACTTGGAACAAATACTGGAGTTTAAAGGAAATATTTAAAAGTAACATGTCAACAAGTTTAAAAACCAAGGTAATGAACTCCAGCCTCTTACCGTGCTTGACATACGGATGCCAGACTTGGAAATTCACTGCAAAAGCCAAGCACAAAATCACCACCTGCCAGAGAGGTATGGAGAGAAGCATGCTTAAGATTAAGAAAATAGACAAGATAAGACACACCAGGATAAGAGCAATAACAAAAGCCACAAATGCCTTGAACTATGCCCAGAAGCTCAAGTGGAAATGGACAGGACACGTAGCGAGGCTCACGGACCAGAGATGGACCCTCAAAACTACCTTGTGGGGAGGCCCACAGGGAAAACGAGGAAGAGGGAAACCGATTACACGATGGGAAGATGAAATCAAGAAAATTGCCGGCGCAAATTGGTGCCAAACAGCTCAAAATAGGGAAATTTGGGCATCCTTGGAGGAGGCCTTTACCCACCAGGGGTTCTTGACTTAGATTTAAGTTAACTTAGGAAATAGTTTAATATTAAGTAATTTACTAAGAACAAATAAAGGCTTTTTTATTTTTTATTTTATTTTATTTAATGTGTAAGCAATCTAACAAAACATGTTTTAGGCCTCTGTGTCGTTAGACATTTTTTTTACAGGCATTTAAAGTTCATAAAAAAAAATCATAAATACATTTTGTAAACCTTATTTAAAAAAAAGACGGGGCGTGTTTTTTTTGTTCAAACCTTTTTGAAAATATGCTTGACAATCGCTCTTTCTTTTGAGGTCATTTATGCGGATATATTACAAATTATTGAAATAAGGAGAGGACCTACAAACAAATTTGAGGGAGAAATTTAAAATTTTGTATTTGTATGTAAAATAAAATTCTAACGACACAGAAGCGTAAAACATGTTTTGCTAGATAGCTTACAAATTACTTTAAAAAAAAAATGGGTACATATATCATTCAATTTGACCATAAATAAGCAGTTTAGTTAAAATTTTGGGAACTTTCGAAAATAATCATAAAATTTGGTAAAAAAAAATAGTAAGACTTCATCTAAAATAACAATGGCTTAAATTGGTTCTAAATTGTCTGTACTATCTTCGCCTTAAAGCTTTGCACCCAACTTCCAATCATCCTGTATATTATTTGGAAGTCGGTTTGATTTTTTTGTAAAAAAGTTTTTTATTTATTTATTTTTAGTTTTGGTAGGCATGAAAATTATTTATAACCAAAGTACATCTCATGAAGATTCCAATAAGCCCAAACACGACTAGGATACTTTGTATTATTTCGGAATTCCAGTGCCTACCTTCCAGCTTCATCATCAGATCAGTTTGATGGTACCATTTTCATCAGTTCCATTTATTTATAAGTATTTGCTTCATCATAGTCAGTTAACTATTCGAGATATCTTATACCCGTGACATACTTAGCATTAAGGAGTACCAGTGGCCATAAGTGATCTGCTTCATCAGTTCCACTTCAGCAAGTGATACTTCCTGAGTGCAAATGTTTGCATTGTTGATAAAAATATTGAAATCGCTATATGTATGAATATAATATTTGAGGAATGCCCTCATCAGATCCTAACCTAATGACCATGGGACCACCTAGGAAGTATACCCTTTCAAACAAAAGAAGAATTTTCCAAATCAGTCCAGGCGTCTTTGAATAATAGGGTAAAATACATAAAATAACAGATTCCAACAAATTAAGAACTTCCTCTTTTTATGAAGTCGGTTAAAAATTAAATCCCCGCCGCGTCTTTACGCGATTAACTTATAAACTACTGAACTTTTTGTGCATAATTAGTCACGGGCGAAGCCGGGGCGGGTCGCTAGTTATTTTTAATTTATACTCACATAATAACACGATGAGTGAAAATCCAAATAGTAACATATTAAATCACCAGTTTAGATATTATAATTATAGGAATAATCAATCAACAAATCAACTAGCCTTCATTAAACTGTTTGTATAAATAGTAACATGGCCCAATCAGAATGATTGAAAAATACACGACAAAATGGCTTCCCTTTTATTTATCTTTGACTTAATTGAATTGCGTTTTGAATAAAACACTGCGTGTTTAATATATGTAGTCACCTAAAGGTACTGTTTTTAGAGAAACCATGAAATTAATAATTGAATAAAACATGAGTTATTGCATTATTAGGCAATTTTCTTAACAAAAATAAATTACTTAATATTGAGTTGTCAATGTCGATTTTGATTAGATATACGAGGCACCCGTGTATGAGTCCAGTCTGTAGTATAGGCCTACCCTAAAGAAAATAGTCATAGTGCTAGTTTTTGCCGCGGCTTCACCCTCGTGAATTTTATAGAAATTACATAACTATTATTCTTACAAGCATGGGCGGATCCAGGGGGGAGGGCACAGGGTCACGTAGCCTACCGGTTCTAATAAAGGGTGTCTCAGAATGTATAACATTTTTGACACTTAAAAAAAACACTAGGATTAGTTCAAACTCGGTTTATTTACTGTTCTGCTTAACAGCAGTTTTCAGTTTAGTTTATTAAAAACAATATTTAGTAAAATGTGCACGCTCCACTTCCTGACACTCAATTATCCTGTAACTGGCTACTTCTGGATAAGCTCACACCATCGTCGACTTTGTCTATGTCACCACTGACACATCGGTGCGGGAGATATGAGTGTGTGTGCAAATACACAGCACTCTATTTCCTGGCTCTCATGGTCCAATAGAACTTTAACTGGCTGCTACTGTGAAATTCACCTTCACCTTCCCCGACATGGAAACCAAACCCGGGACGCGGCCCTCACGCTCGGCATTCGCCCTAGCGAGTTCGACAAGGCTCTATGATTAGTATTTATATGTTTATAAAATAGGACTTATGCTTTATCTTCCATGGTGTTGTTTGATAAGGTTAAAAAATTGAATAAAAGTAGATCATCATAATAAAATAATATTTTTTTCAACACACTTGCTCATAAAGTGGCTCTAATTTCACCACAATTAGGCACATAATGATACCTGTAATCAAACTGTGACTTTTTCGTTGCTATTATTCACAAGTGAGTTATAGAGTTTTTTTTTATTGGTTGATTTGCTTTGATCTTAAAAAAGTTTCGATACAAAAAGATCGTGCTCAATAGTACAAATAAATTAATGTACCTATTGCTTGCTCATTTCATGCAACTTCGTATTTAAATAGATAATTTCAACTTGTACGTGTTTAATAAAAAAACTTTCCCTCAAATATAACTTTTGTTTTCTCTGTAATAAAGAAAACTTGAAATTCCCCATTTTGTACGTGGCTAAAACGCAATCCGCGAAAAGCGAAAAAAAAGCCTCATTCTTTTAGTCTATGGCCGATCGCCATTGTTAGATGCGCGCGCATAGGAAAACTGATGAATTTTGCCCGCCATTGCGGAAAATTTTTCACAACTCGTTTTCTTCACAAGTTTATTGAAAAACGTCGTACGAAACACGTGTGTATTGATGATTACCGTCCTCGGCTCTCTTAAAACCACCTAACGGCTCGGGTCTCATCTCAATGGCGCCTCAGCGGCAATCACCAACATTACACACTTGTACCATAATAACTAAATGTATTGTAAATTAGTACTTACAATACATTTAGTTTAGCTACTAATGCCTACCTGTTGACTGTTATTTGAAATGTTGGTAGCTGTCAAAAAAGTATACAAGAAAATTGACTGTCAACTTGATTACTAAATTCTGATTGCGCCAGGCCCTACCGTCAAAAAATTTACTAATCTGAAGAAAGCGACAACGCTACTGTGCGCTCATTATGTGTCTCTTTTCTATAGCTCGTAGTGACGAAGGTGACACTACAGACAGCCAGTGACATGGTCCAATTTGAATCATTTAAAAATACAACTACAGGCCGCATGATGATCCCCCCCGGTGGGTTCCCGCTTTGTCGATGCGGGGGGGCTCAGTAACCGTGGCTTGGTCACCCACGGTAAAGCGAAGAGGAACCCGAGGAGGGGCCGCTCGTCAGGGCTTTTGCCGATTAAGCCGACGAAGTAGCGGCCAACTAGTAGGTTGCGGTGCCGCTTGGTAACAGGTGACATCGCAACTGAGGCGGGCCGCGATGTCTTATGGAGATTCCCAGGTCCCATACGATGTCGCGGCTGAGGGTTGGAGGCCGCGGTGGGAGAGGAGTGCCGGTATTGCGGTGCGCCGCTCTCCGCTGCTCCTCTTCCGCGGCCCGGACGGGGTCGCCACCGTCTGATGGCGGACGCGGTGGGGCCGCAGGGGAGGAGGAGTGTCGGTATTGCGTTAGCCGCTCTCCCTATCCCCTGCGGCCGAACAATGGTAGGTGGCGGGGCCATTGCCCTTGACCCGTCACAGGGGGACCAAGGGTGCCATACAAGCAAAAAAAAAAAAAAGCCCGCAAGATGATTGCCCTTTCACAATTTTCAAAACTTAATAAATATTTAATTTCACGCGCTGTTAATTGAGAGCAGTGGTGGCCCAGTGGTATCGGCCGCGACTTACAAGTTGTAGGTCGTGGGTTCGAGCCCAGGCAGGCGCTTTACTTTGTGTAAATTATTTCATCACCACTGCTCTCAAAACGGTGAAGGAAAACATCGTGAGGAAACCGGCATGTCCTAGAACCAACAATTCGAAGACATGTGACATCCACCAACCCGCACTGGGCCCGCGTGGTGGATAATGGCCCATTCCCTCTCACAGAGAGGAGGCCTGTGTCCCAGCAGTGGGAACATTAATAGGCTGATGATGTGATGTGATGTGTGCTGTTAATTAAATATTGCATAAGTTTTATGCAAATTGCATCGATGTTTTACATTGTATATTGATCAATTTCAACATGTAGCAATTATGATAAAAATAACTTTTAAATTGTTATCAACAATTCTCGAAATTATGTTTTCTGTAAATCGTTTTATTTATCAAAAAACTGGATAAAATTATAGGGACTTCAACTATAACGGACGGAGGTCAAACTAAAAGGGCTGTAACCAGCTGTGGAGGTCAGAGACAGATGCATACAAGTCATACAGCTATCCCTTATGCATAATGAAAATAAACTTGCTATAAAAGCTCATGGTAGGGCTGATATGAAAGAAAAGGGAGTCATTGATGGCGTGACGGGGAACAGGACGGTATGGGAGAAGAAAACGTGTTGCGCTTGTCCCAAGTAACATGGGACAAGGGCAGGAAGATGATGATGATGGTATGGCCCCAGATATAGGCTTTCTGTGAAACAATTGTGTTCAATGTCTAATAACAAAAGTTGTAATGTTTTACAAATAACCCTGCATACAGATTTTAACTAAATCAAAACAATTCCTGAAAATGGGTCATTGTACTTAACATTATGAGCAATTTTTACTTTGAGACTGACCCCGAAATCGCGAGAAAAACACAACTGTCTCACGTTTGCATAACTCGACAACATATTTAGCTAAATTTTTATTCGATATCTCAGGCTTGGACTGTTGAGAATAATGACTCAATTTCAGAAGTTGTGTTATTTCAGTTACACCTTGCATAATGGTGTCTTTAGTTGCTGCCGGCGATTCCGTGCTGTGCGTGTGACTTTTCTTAAATCAGGGATCGTTGTTATATTTTTGTTCCCGACTTTTACACGATACGTCAGGATCGTGATATATCTTCGGTTTGTGAGGTTTGGTATAAACGGCAACACCACCGGGTTTTTTCGTGGAACCTGAAACATACATAAGTACTTAGTAATAGTAAAGCCATTGACTTATATAGTAAGGTCGGGGTGGACAGCGCATTTTTCTGACGACACATCATTTGGTCGTACATACATAGATCATAATAGACCAAAGCGAACTCGACAAGCGTTCGGCTATCTTCGGGAGCGACCTTATTAAAACTGCCGTGTTTTTTGTATGCTGAACGCTCGTTAGTAAACGTTCGAACGAACGTATCTTTTCTATTTCAAGTAAAGCTCGGATCAAAAGAAGGCGATCCCACGCGGATTATGGGATAATATTCGTTTGTGCCGAATTTCTAACTCGTACCAATACATGACCTCAATAATAATAAATTTCCAAAAGTTCTGCCAATTGCTTCGTCCACGTGTAAGTCGAAATCATTCCAAGAAAATGTATTCCCGGAATAAAAATGTTTGATCATGTCTTATATAATTTTAAGCATTTCCAGCATTGACATCGTGGAATTACATTTTAGCTGAAACCTCAGGCACGGGCACCCAACGCGAAGAAAGACAATTAGGTTCAAATAAATTGCACTAGATGACGGGATAAGCTTCGATTTCTTATTGAGTTTTGTGAAATATTAAGATTTTCTAGAGACGATCATATAAAAATATGTTCTTGTTTAATTAACTCTCCTAAGCACAAAATTAAAGACTCCTAATTCACATTTCAAATATTATTCAGGATCATTTAAAATTGATTCCAATACATGGCGCGGTTTTAAATATCTGAGGCACTTGATTTATTCAATTTGTTTTGTAACACATTTTGGTACAATGAACCAGTAAAAACGTGCAATAAACACTATAAAACAAATCGTCGCTGTATTAAAAAAAAAAGTAATCACTAACTGAGTAAACCCTTTAACTTGCATGTCACTTCTAACACCATCTAAATTCGTGGAATAGAACCGAACGCGATCGATATTCTTAGAAAAATTATCAGTTTAATCAGACGAAAAACGCTAGTTACGTCGGCACGGTTTCTTTGTATGGGATGAGGCATCTGTATGCTAGTATTATATTATCTGTGCCTCAGGTAATTACTTACCAGAATAACCAGATATATGAATGCAAGGAGGCCGAAATATCCTAGTTTGCTCCAAAAAAATCGGTAACATACTGTCACTGGTGTCGAGATGCCATTTTGCAAACAAGTTTTTTATTCCTGTTTTTAAAGTTCTAAAACTATGAACTGGACCTGTAAAAAGAAATATCGATTATCTCATAGACATACGTCACTAGACCTGTAATAAATTCAGTAACATAAAAACCGGCCATGTGCGAGTCGGACTCGCGCAAGAAGGGTTCCGTACTTGGTAAATTGCAGTTTACGATTTATGACGTATTAAAAAAAAACTACTTACTAGATCTCGTTCAAACCAATTTTCGGTGGAAGTTTATATGGTAATGTACATCATATATTTTTTTAGTTTTATCATTCTCTTATTTTAGAAGTTACAGGGGGGGGGGACACATTTTACCACTTTGGAAGTGTTTCTCGCGCAAACTATTCAGTTTAGAAAAAAAATATACTAGAAACTTCAATATCATTTTTGAAGACCTATCCGTAGATACCTCACACGTATGGGTACGATGGAAAAAAAGTCAGATTCATTTCTAAGTATGGGGAACCCCCAAAATTTATTGTTTTTTTTACTTTTGTGTGAAAATCTTAATGTGGTTTACAGAATACATCTACTTACCAAGTTTCAACAACATAGTTCTTATAGTTTGGGAAAAAAGTGGCTGTGACATACGGACGGGCAGACAGACAGGACGAATCCATAAGGGTTCCGTTTTTTGCCATTTGGCTACGGAACCCTAAAAATCGTGGTATCGATCGAAAACTCCTACATATGTATGTAGGAGTTTTCGATCGATACCACGATTTTTACATCCGAACATTTTGACAATGTTCGCTATGTGTGTGTATGTTGTAAACATATGAGGCAATTGATTAATAACTTCGGTTATGATGAAAACCGTCTGGGGTAGAGGCGTGTCTGTGTGCCCCCCTCCCCTGAATCCGCCCTTGGCAATAAGTCAAGTTAAAATCAATTGCAGAGAGGAGGCATGTGTCCCAGCAGGGAGAACATTATACGCTGATTATGTTACGCTATGCTATAATGTATAATTTACCTTTAATTATGACGTTAAAAATCATAGTCATAGCGGTATAATCCCACTGATACATTCGGATGCGAATTTTACTTATTTGTGATAAAACTGAAACTATTTCCTCTTGTGTAAAATCTTTTACGTCTAAGAAAAGTAGCTGTGCTAACCTGAAATAAAATAAAATACAATTAATTCTACACATTTAGAAGACCCTGCTCTCAAAAACGGTGAAGGAAAACATCTTGAGGAAACCGGCATGTCCTAGAACAAAAATTCGAAGACATATGATATCAACCAACTCGCACTAAGCCTGCGTGGTGGGTTACCTGTCACAGAGAGGAGGCCTGTGTCCCAGCAGTGGGAACATTAATAGACTGATGATGAAGGTGGTGATGATTTAGAACACCTAGGTCCTCGGCGGTCTTCCAACGCAGCGTTTTATGATACGTGGTCGCCCGTTCGCCACTCCAGAACTTTTTAGCCCCTTTGATCATTCGTTCGTTCAATCATTTGTTCGAAAGTAACTGTCTGTATGTTTGTCTTTTACCTTTTCACGCCTAACCGGTTGAATGCCCGTAATTACCGAAAAAATTTAAAAGCCATGTCTCGCATGGATACACGTTTGGGGCATTCATGGGAGCCGCTGAACCGATTTTGATGAATTTTGGTATGGAGACTAACTAAACTAAACTAAACTATCTCCATACACCTATACCGACATACCTTTTAAAACCCACCCGTGTTCCTTCAGTTGTTTGTGCCAGGGCCGCGGTAACTCTCTTTCAAAAGAATGACATACCTAGTATAGTTTTAATACCGGATAACATCTTAAGTGTGTGGGTTGGAAGTTTGTATGGTGAATAAGGTTATTTGAACTACCAATGCTATGCAGACGAACTCGCGAACAAAAGCTAGTATTAAACTAGTCGACGGCACAAACTATTTTGTGCGCGGGGTTAAAATGCGTGCTATCTCATCCGACAACACGTGCGGAACAGATAGATACTGTGATGAGCAGTAAGAAGCAAGTTCGTTTGCAAATTTGTAACGAAATGGATGATGATTTAAGACGAAAACGAGCGCGCGTAATTTTATAATCAGACCTTTGGAAATATGGATATCAAGAAAAACCGGCCAAGTGCGAGTCGGAATCGCGCACGAAGGGTTCCGTACCCTACTATTATCGCAAAAAAGGGCAAAAACATCACGTTTGTTGTATGGGAGCCCCACTTAAATATTTATTTTATTCTGTTTTTAGTATTTGTTGTTAAAGCGGCAACAGAAATACATCATCTGTAAAAATTTCAACTGTCTAGCTATCACGGTTCATGAGATAAAGCCTGGTGACAGACAGACAGACAGACGGACCGCGGAGTCTTAGTAATAGGGTACCGTTTTTACCGTTTGGGTACGGAACCCTAAAAACTACTAAATGTATCTGTTGAGCTACTAATCTATCCCAGTATGGTAGCTCTTTTGCAATTTATTTGCGCCCAAGGATGCGTTAAAATTAGTGTTAAAATATGGAACTTTCGACGCTCATAACTTCCAAATATATTTTTGTTTACTTTTTTATTTCGATACAGGGTTAGATTATGATGAGACAAATTGATATATTTTTTTATTTTGAACGTACATCGTCAAACAGTGGAGTAATCGCCAGACTACGTTTGTATGGAAGAATGATCGACTAGTACAACTTTAAATATTATTTAGTACTAGATGTTGTCCGCGACTTCGTCCGCGTCAAACTCGTAAAAAATATATTTATATTTTTTTAGTTTCCCGCCGGAACTATGAATTTTCTCGTGATCAAACGTAGCCTATGTTACTCGTTATTACATCAGCTATCTACCAGTGAAAGTCCCGTCAAAATCGGTCCAGCCGTTTCGGGGATTACCCGGAACAAACAGACAGACAGACAGACAGACAAAAATCTTAAAAATTACTTATTTGTTGTTAGTACCGTATGTACTTTCACGTGCATTCAATAAAACGTTGTTATTTTGATATAACATACAGACACTTTAATTTTATTTATTTGTATAGATGTATAGAAGAGTAACCTAAGTCATGTATGTCAGTTTAAACCTACCTTTTAATATCGCCATGCTTATGAGTCACTTCTTTAGGTGGCCATACATGCTCGTTGATCCCTTGTAGCCTTGGCGTTATTAACTCCAGGCAATGCACCCATTTTTGAGGCTTATTTCTTTCACTATCATGTAAATAATTTAATCTTCTATAAAACGGAACTGCAAGCGATACATTAGAGTTCGATTTTCTTGGATTATGCGTCGTTGTTGCAAAATTTTCATCTCCCTTTTTGATCACAGTATCATTTAGGTATATTTTTGAGTTTTTTATTACTACTTTTTCTGCCAGTGGCCTTGCACTCGTATCGTTTCTGTCTCCTCTTTTAGTATCGGTCTCATCCAGGAATTTGTTTAAATTATTTATCGCTGTGTTTACTTTGTCTTCCAGTAGTGTTTTTGTTTCAAAAGTTGCACTAGGTGCATTAATTATTGCTGTTTTTACTTTTTGCTTCATTTTTTCTACATTTTTTCCAAGTGTTTCACTAGTTGCATTATTTACCGTTGTTTCTGCTTTTTCGTTCAGATTTTTTATATTCTTTTCAAAAGTTTCACTTGTATTGTTATTTGGTGTAGTAGAAGTAGTCTCTGGTGGGCTCTCTACGATTGTTACTGTTGATGCTAGCTCTGTTGTAGTTTGTGTTTTAGTAGTTATATTTGCATCCTTTCCTAGATCCTTTCCTGGATTACAAAAATAATTGTTAGATTGCATACAGGGTGTATTTGACACTGACGTGAAAAGGACATGGATTCGGTATTTTTGTTTTTTAATTACGAAAATGTCGACGAAAAATTTTAACGCTTGGGGGTCCAGAATGCATGTACTGAATCCATGGTACTCTTCGTGTTGGTGTCAAAAACTACCTGTTTCAAAATAGCTTTTATTCCTACGGCTACGCTCCCGTATTCTATCCCAAAAAAAAGGAGTCTGACACCCAGAGGGTATCTAACACCTTTACTTTAAGTACTTTTCAAGGACACTACCTCCACTCCACTTGACTCAGTCACCATGATAACGGAATATCCCTCGATTAACGTCTGAATTTGACTGAGGGATCCAGAGTCGAGAGGGTTAAATTGATTGGAGGAATTATCCTAGAATATAGGGCTTACTCCTTGGTAAGGTCAGTTGATGACCAATAGGGTCGAAACGTGACCACTCACGATACGGCTGGTCCATCAGTCTAAAGGTCACTCAGCTATCTATTGAAACGGCTATGCTTGGAGTATCTCTAAGGGATGAGTAGGTTATCTAGGGGACCACAATATATTCCAATGGGTCGAAGTTTTCGGGTTATTTCTCGGCCCCTCCACAAGATAAGATCTCTAAGGGATTGATTCTAAACGAGGTGGTCCGCCAGCGACACAAAGTTGTTGACATAGAGCACAGAATAAGCAGTGAAGTGGCAATGGGCCGGCCATATTAGCTGTGAAACGATGACTATTGGGTAGACGTATTCTTGCCTAGGTGGAGCGACAATCTTCGCAGGGTCGATGGTATCAGCTGGATGAGAGTTGCCTTAAACCGATGTAAATGGCGTACAATTGGAGGGACCTATGTCCAGCAGCAGACTTCTTTAGGCTGATGATGTGAAGGCTAGTTGGTTCAGGCAGTTTTATAAAATCTTACTTAAACGATGTTTCCGGTGCCGATGTTGATGACGACCTCCAACACGAAGGCCAGGCTTCGACATCACCATCTCTGACGATTCGGAGACGATCAAATCATAGTTTAAATCTACGTAGTCTGGGGCTTCTGGCTTCGAGCTCTGTTGAAGAGCCTGTTCTTTTTTCAACTTATGTCTGAGGACACTAAGTCTTTGATGCAAGTTTGCTGTGTGAGAAAATACTTGCTGTTGTATGCCTGGAAGTTATTGTACGGTTAGGGAATTTGTATGTTTAGTCTGGGAAATGGCTTATCACCTTTAAAGCCCTTGACCTCCAAGATCGGTAAGTCTCGATAGGTCTCAGTTAGCCTAAGCAATCAGCCGAGGGATGTTGACGAAACGTTATCAACATATTGTAACGATCGTACAAACCGATCGAGTTGATAAAAGTAATATAAGTTGAAGGTACATTATCCACATTACAAAAAAATATAAACGACTTCCAAATAAAAACACTACAAAGTGAAAAATTACAACTTTTTCGGAAATCGGTGTTACTGTTTACTTTTCTTCGTTTTTTGACACCGACTGTCGAAAAAGAAGTGATTTTTCACTTTGTAGTGTTTTTGAGTCGGTTGTATTTTGTTGGAAAAAAGTTTTTATTTTTCACTTTTTAGTTGTGTTACCTAATAGGCAAGTTCTATAGTAAGGTACCTCCTATAATGCCAGAATAGATTACCCGAATATCACGAAACTTGAACATCGAAAAGCACTTGAACCGGTGAAATGACGGTATTCCATGGTGAACTGTACACACCTGCGTACCCCCTTAGAGCGTACTGGCGTGATGTTATCTTATGAAATGGTATAAACAATAAACAGACTTGCTATTGCAGCAATCCCGAGAGATTCGCTGTTATTTATTGAAGAGTTCTGTTTTATTTCTACGAAGTTCTTCTTCAGGTCATCACTAAACTCAAAAAAAAATTCAAAATCGGTCCACAATTGACGGAGATATCAATGAAAAAAAACATAAGAACCTCCTCCTTTTTGGAAAGTCGGTTAAAATGACTTATGATTTTTCAGCGATAACTATGGTCGAAGAGTCAATTTTGAGTTCTTAGCGAAAGAAAGAAAATAAAAATATCTTACCTAAAATTATTACTAATCTCAAGTAACATGTATTCATTTTGTACTAAATAATTTTGATTATAAATAAATTTAAAACTAAACCAGTTATTATAGAATACACTAAATATGTATAAACACAGACTTTTTCAAATATTTTCACAATCAAATCTATTGTAGCATGAATATCACGTGGTAACTGATTTCCATGCATTCTAAATTTTTAAACCATCAGTAAACAGAATGATTAAAATCATTCAAGCATTTTTAAATAAACAGTTATATAAAATTAACATTTTCAGAAACTGTACTAAATATGATGATGAGAGCTATATAGGTTTTCTTGAGTCTTCTTAATGGGATGTTTGATGTAGATGACCCGGAGAAATAATTAGACTGCTAAGGATTCGCTTTTTCTTCAGACAAACTTAAAAAAGTCACAATAACGTTACGAACCACGGTCGTTAGATGATCGAATTCATCTGCTCAAGCATGTGCCACGAGTCCAATATCGTCCGTCTCATATGTATCACGTTTAACATTATGTTTCGAAAGAAAAACCGTTTGGGTGACGAATCATATTCGTACGTCAATAGTTGAGGGTTAAGGCATTATTCTACAGGATCCTACGGCTAAGCTACAAGCTACGCACGTGCACTTTGCTTTACTTTGTATTGAAATAAAAAAATAATTGTGACCAACGGCCACGCTTAATAAATAAAATCGTATCAACAAAAACGATACGTAACTTCTAATAATATTTCTAAGGCGTTTGATTCATTAGATCATCAACAATTTAATAAACAATGTTTTTAGGCATATTTTGGTGATATACAAGTATCTTCATATATTCGTTCAACAGATAACTAACTGTTCAAAATTCAATATAAAAAGGCCACTGGAAAAACCTATTCAGTGTATTAACTCCTTAAGGTGTCCCCCAGGGCATAATACTAGGACCATTTTTTTACGACGATTTCTTGTGATTGGCTTAAAATGTAATCCCATACCAAATCCTTAAACTTAATCACTGACTTGCTTGTATTGTTCAATTAAGAGCTTACCACAATAATAAATATCACACTAATATTATAAAGGCGAAAGTTTGTGAGTGAGTTTGTTTGTTTGTTACTTGTTCACGCTCAAACGGCTGGACGGATCTGGATGAAATTGGCACAAAGATAGTTTATAGTCAGGAATAGCACATAGGACTATTTTTAATCCCGGGAATATGTTCCCTCGGGATAATTTTCGGAGTATCGCGTATCACGTTTAACATTATGTTTCGAAAGAAAAACCGTTTGGGTGACGAATCATATTCGTACGTCAATAGTTGAGGGTTAAGGCATTATTCTACAGGATCCTACGGCTAAGCTACAAGCTACGCACGTGCACTTTGCTTTACTTTGTATTGAAATAAAAAAATAATTGTGACCAACGGCCACGCTTAATAAATAAAATCGTATCAACAAAAACGATACGTAACTTCTAATAATATTTCTAAGGCGTTTGATTCATTAGATCATCAACAATTTAATAAACAATGTTTTTAGGCATATTTTGGTGATATACGAGTATCTTCATATATTCGTTCAACAGATAACTAACTGTTCAAAATTCAATATAAAAAGGCCACTGGAAAAACCTATTCAGTGTATTAACTCCTTAAGGTGTCCCCCAGGGCATAATACTAGGACCATTTTTTTACGACGATTTCTTGTGATTGGCTTAAAATGTAATCCCATACCAAATCCTTAAACTTAATCACTGACTTGCTTGTATTGTTCAATTAAGAGCTTACCACAATAATAAATATCACACTAATATTATAAAGGCGAAAGTTTGTGAGTGAGTTTGTTTGTTTGTTACTTGTTCACGCTCAAACGGCTGGACGGATCTGGATGAAATTGGCACAAAGATAGTTTATAGTCAGGAATAGCACATAGGACTATTTTTAATCCCGGGAATATGTTCCCTCGGGATAATTTTCGACTTTCACGCGGGCGTAGCCGCTGGCAGAAGCTAGTAATATAATAAAGGCGAAAGTTTGTGAGTTCGTGTGTGTTTGTATGTTTGTTACTTCTTATATAAACTCACATACAGAAACACAGTTAGTTATATTGTTACATATAACAACAGTTAGTTATATTGTATATAATGTTTATCTATCTGTGTAGCTTCTACCTCTGTGGGATCAGCTTCCAGTCCTACCGATTGCAGCTGAATTCCAGTATTTTACTTAGCGACTGCCTATCTATCTTCCTCAACCCCATCCATTGTTTCCTTGGTGTCCCTATTCTTGTTGCCAATTAGCAATTATATACTTATCTACCCCCTACCGTAACCTACTTACCCTACCCTACCTATTCTAACCTACCTACCTACCAAACTACCAAACTACCACCCTACCACCCTACCAACCTACCAACCGACCAACCTACTAACCTACCAACCTACCAACCTACCAACCTACCAACCTACCAACCTACCAACCTACCAACCTACCAACCTACCAACCTACCAACCTACCAACCTACCAACCTACCAACCTACCAACCTACCTACCTACCAACCTTCCAACCTTCCAACCCACCAACCTACCAACCTACCAACCTACCAACCTACCAACCTACCAACCTACCAACCTACCAACCTACCAACCTACCAACCTACCAACCTACCAACCTACCAACCTACCAACCTACCAACCTACCAACCTACCAACCTACCAACCTACCAACCTACCAACCTACCAACCTACCAACCTACCAACCTACCAACCTACCAACCTACCAACCTACCAACCTACCAACCTACCAACCTACCAACCTACCAACCTACCAACCTACCAACCTACCAACCTACCAACCTACCAACCTACCAACCTACCCTACCTAACTAACCCAACCAACTTGTTTTTTTTTTAACCAATTTTTTTCTTAGTTGTTTCTATCTAAGAACCTTCTCCTATCAATAACAAACACAACATAAAAAGAATAAACTAAATCGGTCCAGCCGTTCTCATGTTATAGCGTGACCAGCAGAAACAGGGGTTCATTTATATATATACAAGTATAGATTAATATGAGGAAAGCATGTGTTAAAAACTTAATTTTCTATGAGCTTTGTTTATAAACGCATGATATAATTTAATCATTGTGTTTTGAAATGTTTCTAACGTAAACAATAATTGTTTAATAGATTAAAACGCATCGAATATTTGCTACGAAATGTATTTTTCACATAATCTTTGAAAAACCCACCTTTTATTTCAATTATTTAGTAAAGAGTTATCAATGTGATCCTGATTTTTGTATCTTGTTTATTTTCAAAAGTGAAGACAATGAAGACAGTTTTAATTTTATTTTCAATGCTATGTGAGTACTGGATCATAATTTCTTTAAAATCCTTATTGACAACGTGGAATTCTACTGTTTCTGTCAATCTACATAGTTGTCCTACCTGATAGTCAACTGGCTTATGTATTCTCATTATTTTCTTTTTCATACAAAATGTCTTTCCGTCTATCACCAGGCGGTATTTCATGAACCGTGACAGCTAGACATGTGAAATTTTCACAGATGATGTATGTTGTTGCCGCTATAACAACAAATACTAAAAGCCGAATAAAATAAATATTTAAGTGGGGCTCCGATACAACAAACGTGATTTTCTGCGGTTTTTTTCCGATAATGGTTTTATTGTATTTTCTTTTATTAATTTTTTATTATGGTATTCTGTTTTCAATTGCATACTCTGTATAATGTTAAGTGGAAGAGCGAGGTTACCTATCACAAGCATGCTTTATGTAATTGAAATAAACATTTTTATTTTGTTTATTTATTTTTTATCAAATAAAACATATTGTATAATATTAGGAACAAGTAAACTTTTTGCTTACTGCTTCATTGGTCTAATGGTCACAAGTGCTGCTGAGCATCAAAGCATTATCGTCAAGAGCTGCAAATTCGATGTCCGGATCGGATCAAGTGTGAATGAGTATTGCTCTATGGAATTTCTCATTAGAATCCTGGTTGATTATTATGAGCTCGCCTTCTATTTCCTTGGACTTTAACATAACCGGTAAATGTACGTGTAGTCCTTATAAGCAGGTCATGGCCAAACTACGTCCATGGGTTCCCCCATTACGGAAACCATGGACCCAGGGCTGCAGGGCACGCTCTTTCCAGTAGATAGGGAAAGTCCCTCGTCACTCATCACCTTCGGACTGGACTGATGAGTTGGGGGTGACTGAAGGTGAGCTGAACCGTGTCGTTGGTCGCATGGGGGCCCATAAAACCGTGCCAGGCCCGGGTGGCGTCCCTGGCCGAGCGTGGGTTCTGGTTATGGCTCCTCTGGGGGACCACCTCAGACAGCTGTTTAAGAGCTGCCTCTGTGCGGGCGTGTTCCCCAACGACTGGAAGGAGGATGGATTGGTCTTGAAGAGGAAAGCAGGCTCCTCTTCCAGGTGCTGATGGTGATCAACGGGGTGGTTTTAGTGAGGTGAAAATCCCACACTCCCTGGTCTTTTTCTCAAAAGTCCAGGGCGTGTTTTGAAGGTATCCAACAGTAAAATTTTACTACTGTTTACCTACTGTTGCCGTTGCAGTGCTGAACGTTAGGCCAATATAGGCAGGATGTCATATAGTTTAATTTTTTATGATATTTCAGCTGTCCTCAACGAGTTCGCAACAACAAAAACACATGATATAGAGCCCATAGAACAAGGAATTAAAAAACCCCACGACTCTGAAGTGTACAAAGACACATACGATTACGTTGATGATGAAAATATACACACCACTGCAAAAAGCGAACATGACAAGAAAAAACTAGAAAAAATGTTCAACAAAAGAGAATTAAATACTGCGACGACAGAAAGGTTTAATCATTCGCCAGAAAATATGGCTAACAGGCATACCAATCCAAAAGGCGAACATTACAAGAAAAACCTAGATTTTTTTTTCAAAAAAAGAGAATTAAAAACTTCGGCGACAGAAAAGTTTAATAATTCACCAGAAAAGGTAGATGATGTAGGCCCTTTAAGAATACGAAAGGAGAAAAAGAAGAAATCGAAGAATTCGTCAAAGAAGAAGAATGCAGACATATTCTATAGACGGACGATTTTTGATGGGAATGCACGGGATAAGCCGCAGAAATGGACGCACTGTCTGGACCTGCTGTCACCATTTCTGAATGGATATTTGAGTAATGTAACAGAAACTAAAAGAGTGACGGCTTCGGATAATAATATTAGGAGGTTTGTTCAAGTTTTATATTGTAGTGGTTCCAGAGATTACCATATTACACGTAGAAACAAACTCACATAATTTGGGCTCTCTCTTTATACAAGCTTTTTATTAACTTACAATGTATGTAGTTATCTTTGTTTCAATGCATGGTAAGTTAAAAAGCTTGACTAAAAGAGTTTTGTTTTTTTTTTTTAATTTCAAAACAATTTATTTCAGAAATACCTAAGTAGTATGTACTTTTTTACAGTTATTTTCAAGTAATTCTAATAGAATATACTTTCAGATTGTCATATCTTCTCGCACTAAACATGTCAGATGCAACCAATGAAGAAATTCGTGCAATATTGTATGAAATCAGTACTATACAGTTAAGACTCTTTCAATGGGATATTGGCGCTCTGGCTTCTATTATGAACATTATTGTTCAAGGTAAGGCAGAATACTTTTTTCATCTTAACGACCTTTCTAAAACCTTGAGACAAGTACCATTCTATTAAAAAAAATCGCGAGTCTGGCTATTATAACTATGCAGTACTCATAATTGGTATCCCCAAAAAGTTATGTAGCTGACATGCTTTTACATCTGTCAATTTCGTTGTACTTGAGCTGTCAGATTGCTTACGCTGTACATTATTTTTCACAAATCCAATTATAAAAATGGTAAAACCTATTAGAAGAAGAGTGCGAGAGTTATTTATTATATTAGGTACATGTTATGTAAATTCCAAGATATCGAAACGTTGACGGGTACTTCGATCTACTGAACGAAAGCGGTCACTCGCAATGAGAAAACTGTAACAAATCCACACTGCAACGTACTAAAATGCTTTCTTTGCCAGGAATGAATCAGAATATAAAAAAGTAGCCTATCAAAAACAACAAAAAAAACAACAATCAAAATCTTTGCCACATTTTTTGCGTTATGCATAGTTACAATAGCCAGAATCTATCTATACATTGTCGATGACGATGGTCGAAATACCAAAATTTAAGGGATTGATCACGTGACATTTCGATAGCGTTTGATATTCGATTACATTGTTGTCATTTTTTCAATCGCTATCGCCATACGCTTTCAATGATAGATTGTCAGCCTTTGCAATTTTTCTTAGAAAATACGTGCGCGATATCGTCGATCAACGCAATAAAAAATGTAACGCGTCATCAGGTTCCTTACACGGCTATTTGAGTCCCATCAAAATCGCTCTAACCAGAAATTAATCTATTATGTTCACATTCATAGGCGTCGCCAAGGGAGGGCGTAAAAATTAATAAATGTAGCGTGTATGTGCGTTGATGATGAATAAACACGTTTTACCGAGATTTGAAACCATTGGTTAGCATGTTTAACAATTGGTTGAGATAACTAGAAACAAAGATAAAGTATTTAATTGCTACAAAACCACATAATAAACATTACATTACGGAGCAAAAAACTGAGTTATAATCCATTCACTTAACAATCCTAACCGCTGTTTATATCCTCAAAGAGACAAAAACCTTCTTTCCCGAAACGGGAAAAGCATTGAAAATATTGATCGCTTACAAAAAAAACCGATTAGAGCAATCAACGTTTTCGTTTCGAAAACCGTTTAACAACCTCTCAGGAGACTAAAACCTGGTTAAGAAGCACTATGTGGAAAATCGCCTCAATGGTCTGTCCATGATGAGTGTGCACAGAAAATGTTACAAGATTTTCATAAAAAGTGGTCGAGAAGTTTAAAATCGCCGAAGGTAGTGCAGTAATATCCAAAAATAAAAGAATCTCGCTCGACTACTTTATTATTAAAATCTTAGTTTAGATGCCAAATTAAACGATCTAAAAGATCAACGTTTGTCAAGTGAAGGTTTACAATGAAGACCAAATTTTTTAATTTGGAATATGGTTTTTCCAATTTCAAATCAGAAATCAAACAAAGGTGGACCCATTATAAGGAAGATAATTTTATAAAATATCAAAAAAAGAAAACAAAAACAATTTTGCCTGAAACCTTGGCCATGTTTGTATCCGCGGCATCGAACATATTATCAGAAAATTCATCAGTGAGCGACGAAGAAACGTACTCCAGAAACATAGCATTATTACGTTTTATCCTATGTACCAATAATTATAGCGATCTAAATATTATTATTTTTTAAATTTATAAGTTTTTTTTTTGAGAACCTTTTCTTTTTAAATATTTTTTTTGTTTACCTTGTTTAGATACCTACCAATTAAGCATTGAAATAATTTTGGCCACGTTGATCGTGCAAATACCTGAACGTGCATTGTTGTGAGCCAGGCCATGGAGTTCTTATACGGCCAGAACGCCGACGGTGTTATGAGCACGTCGTTTATTTATGTTACTTATGTTTTTCAGATTATCGACACGATTTTAAAAGCTTAAAGTTTGGAATTAAAGCGCTTTTTGCTTCTTGGAAACTTAACACGTCAAATCTCACCAGAGTTTTGACGCAGTCCAGGATATTTCGACCGCCATGCCTTCAAATTTCTCAGTATGGAGGTAAGTGAGAAAATCTAGTATTTTTAACCGACTTCAAAAGGGAGGAGGTTCTGAATTCGACTGTATTTTTTTAAGTGTGTTAACCTCATAACTTTTTACTAGGTGAACCGATTTTGATGATTCTTTTTTATTTGAAAGTTGGTTCTCATGTGGTCCCATTTAAAATTGATCAAGATCTAGCGAGTAATTTTTGAGTTATCCTTAATAATGTGCATTTTCATGGAAATAAATAAGTAACCAAAAATAAAAAAAAGATTTTACAAAAAAAAAAAACCGACTTCCAAAACAACACAATACAAAGCGAAAAATAACTTTCTTTTCGGAAAGTGGTGTCAAAAACGAAAAAAAATAGGTACTACAGACGTCGACTTCCGAATTTTTTTTTTGTTTTGGAAGTCGGTTAAAGTTTTATGTAAAAATATATACAATTTTGTTGGTCCGAAGTTTCGATTCGCCACTTCGACATAATAATATCCACAAGGGTTGATCTTCAAGGTTAAGCAACGCTTGCCAAGGTCAATCCGTGGATGGCTGACCATATGCCATAGCGAGTTTCCTCCGTGCCTCGGAAAGCACGTTAAGCCGTTGTTCCCGGCTGTCATTTGAACATCTTTGACAGTCGATACGGTTAGTCAGAAGACAGATCTGACACCAGTCATGCTAAGGGGTATCGTGTTACCCAGTTACTGGGTCGTGGAGGTCAGATAGGCAGTCGCTCAATGCAAAACACTGGTACTTAGCTGAATCGGGTTAAACTGGGGGCCCCCCAACATAGTTGAGCAAAGGCTTGGCAGATAGAAAGGGAAAACCCGGCCAACTGCGTATCAGACTTCGCTCGTTTAGGGTTCCATACTAAACCGCAAAAAACAAGTTGGTTGTAATAGGAAAAATGAGGAAATTTCAAAGAAAACATCTGATTAGCAATATATTGGTATTTGTTAGTAAAACAGACTTAATAATAAACATTATCACCAAATTTCAGATGCATAGGTCCATGGGAAGTTAAAAAATGCCTATGATAATTTTTATTTTTAAACTGGCTTTGTCAGCTTCTCATTCCTTTGTATTCCAATATTTTCACAAAACAAAAAATACAGTAGTTATCTACTTAACGAGTTCTAAACAACGATACCCCTATAGATAGGGTAGGTCAAAGTTTTTATTTCACACGCCCCTTTACATTTAAAAATAATTTTTGACAATTGTTATGGCTTTGGGTCAACAAGACGTAAGATGTATTTATTTATTTATTATATTTGGGGAACAAAAAGATGCAATAACATACAATTAGTTCAACACAATCCAGAAACAGTTTCCACTGTAAAAACTGAAGACACTCCTCCTCAAACGGCTACACTCCAACCGTTTGGCTGAAAAAACCTGTGTGACAGACGACGGACTGACGGACAGACAGACAGACGGACTCGTGAGTGACAGCAACAGGGCTCCGTTTGAACCCTTCGGGTACGGAAACCTAAAAATTAGTAAAGAGCTCTTCGTCTCTCTCAAAATACAACTCTTAAAAACAAAAAACAAACAGCTCTTCCCTACATTTTGTATAGTTATACGAACAAAAATTAACCAAACAGTTTTTCCTTTTTCTCAGTGATGATTTTTGATTGAGTATATTTGATAATTGTGTCTTAATAATATCTTCCTCATGCTTGAACTTATATAGGTGCTAAAAGTCACTTTTTAGGTATACTAAACTGTCAAAATGATGTGCACATGGAGCTGTCAATGTCACTCGGACGTTTGACTCTCGCTATTGGCCCACGAGGCGAACGCGGGGCGCTTGCGCGGATACGCGGGAGTGGAGTCGCTTGACGTACGAATTGTACAGCTATTTATTTATTTACTATATTCTATTGTACACCAAAACATATATGTACAGGACAAACATTTTTAAAGGCAAGTGTACAATGGGCGGTCTTATCGCACAGGGCAATCTCTTAAAGACAACCTTTTTCTTACAGATAGCTATTTTGACCGTGTAGCACCAATTTATTCTACCTAGCAGTGGAAAGTAAAATGGCGACGGGCCTGCCAGCTACCACAGATAAATCATAAAAGTTCAAATTTCTTGTTTAATTTCAGGTTCCACGGTAACGCCATACCGCGACCCGTCAGGATTCACAAGAAGACCAACAAAATCTCCGTGTAACAGGCGAAATGAAGATGACGAGTGTATAGATTTATTAGAAAGCAACGATTAGCAATGTTAGTAAGGGCGGATCCAGGTGGGGGGCAGAGGCATGGTCCTTCCTCCCCGACGGGTCAAATAACTGTATCGCTATATCGCTTTGATAACATTCGTTTCTTTTGCATAGTAGTGGCACACCGGAGTGAAGTCCCAAACTAAAAGCCTGGATCCGCTAGTTTAGTGCTATTCAGTCGCCATAACACCCTAGCGTCTTCGGTTGGAATAACATCTCACTTCGAGCTACTAGTATTGCAGCAGCCGGTCGATAGCGTTTTATCAATTAAAACGCTATCGACTGGCTGCCGCAATACTAGAAGGGACAATATTTATTTGGCTGGACCTTTTGCCTTTTTGGCACTTCGAATGTTTTTTTTCTTCAGATCAGATGCAAAAACTCTAAGTATGCGTTTAAGTCAAATAGTTTTTATGAACTGTAGGTATTTAAATTTATTATCCTGATAACGTTTTTAAATAAATGAAATGCGAAAACAGAACAATTCATTTCTCATTTTGAAATTGATAGACTCATATTTGAAATAAATACATTATTTCATTTAGACCATTTTTAAATTGTCAAGGTTGGTTGGTGAAAAGATGGAGCTAGATTGTTCCAAAGCGCAGATATTTACGGAGAAGAACGTGCAAGAACCGCTATTAAGTTGTGTAAACGCGTTTAAGCTGTTAAGCAGACATCCCATCACAACATTACTGCATGTTCCATTCCGCAAAACCAATCTAGGTCTCAAGGCTCCACTTCTCCGCATGTGTGCTACAATAGTTTTTGTACAACACCAGACACTGTCTTACACGGTGTTTCGCTCAATAAGTTTGGAAGAGCAGTCTCGGAGATACGGGAATGCGCAAATCCTTTAACTTAGGCTAATTACGAATACTTAATATACATCTTACTCCTTTTTTATTCTGTCTGTTTTTCATCTTGTATGTTTTTATTTTTATTATGCTTTATATATTTTAGACAATTTTAAATAATAATCAGTGTTTATGTTCATGTGGTGTAAGCAGCGTATACCTTTAATAAGCATACCAGCACCTATATTTTAACATTGTTTACTACAAACTGTTTTCTATGTAATGCTGTTGGTGTACCTTATAATTAATAAATAAATAATCTGTAAGAGAGCCTAGAGTGACATTCCATCAACGGAAAAGACTAAGTCTATTTTCATAAAGTAAGTACAATAATCCGCTGTTTTTTCTCTAAATTATTCCTAGAGTCTGGCAAACGAAAGTAGACTCTCGAATTATAGACCGATAGCGCTAGGTTTTGAGGTTTCAAAAATATTAAAGTTATTCGTGTTTCGCATATAGTTGCCGGACCATTTGCCCAACCTAATACCTAAGTTTGTGTCATCCTAGGTACTTGCATAGGTAGAAATTTAGGTATTTGTCTTTTCGTTCAATACTGTGAGCCCCTAGCACAAGTTTCTAGCGTATACGTATCGTCATCGTGACGTTTTCACCAGACGTTAACGTACTCGATGCTGCGTCAAGTTATTTTGGTAGCACAAGTTCAAAAAAACGTCTTGCGACAACTCGGAAGTAGTAATTGAACGATGGTTAATTAAGGCCGAGAATCCAATAGCGTTTGGATTGGTTTGTAGTGAATGGTGCGTTCTGAAAATAAAAGACAAAAACGGGTAACTTTGTCTTAAATAATTTAGAGACTAAAACTGAAAAAATAATTATTATAAACAAATGTTAAAACATATTTAACATTTTTATTAATTCTTTTTTTTAATAAGTCATTGGCAATTTCAGTTTATTGGAGTTTTAATTTATGATAAATGGTTCGGTTTCGAACGGTCCCGTACATGACGTTTGACAGTTGTCACATAATGTTTGACGGTTTCCTTCAAATTACAAAAATATAAAACCGTTAGCACACTGATGCAAACGCGTGTAGAAGCGAAATTCTTACGACATACTTTCCGAACTCAGTGATTGGTAAAAATAGATATTTTGCACGTCCACACCGAAGCGTTAAATACCTTATTATACTTAATTTTTCATTCATTTAATAAAAGCAACAGGGCCCACAGAATAACTTACCCTAAATACATAATATATTCATAGTATTACATAGTATTAGTAACAATATAAACTTAACAAAGTCAAAATACTTTATTTCAACTAAACCATTTTTTTTTTTTTTTTTTTTTCTGTTTTTATCTTGCGATCAGTCATTCAAACTATAAGCAGATGAGGTGAGTGTTTTTTTGGCATTTAGGGCAGTGCTCCCATCGGAACCATGCCCTTTCTTTATCTTTGTCTGGATATCAGACACTCCACTAGTCAAAGATATCTCGCCGCTTTTTAAGCCGACGTAAGGTTTCTGGGATAGTGAGCTGCCCCGCTAGCTGGTTCGGGTGCCTAGACAGTCTTGATTTATATGTGTTTGCATACGTGTCTATTTCTTCCCTTACCATAGGCATATTCAAAATTTCATGCACTTCATTTATTTTACTAAACCACGGTGCATTGGATATTTGTTTTAAGATGTAGTTTTGTACTCTCTGTATTATCATTATGTTGGAGGTGCTGGCAGACCCCCATAGCTGTATGCCATATATCCAAATGGGCTTCAATATTGTTTTATATATTAGCAGCTTGTTATCCAAAGACAGTTTTGAGTTACGTCCCAACAGCCAGTAGAGACCCTTGTATTTAAGTTTAATTTCGTCTCGTTTTGTTTCAACATGCTTTCTCCACGTAAGTCTACGGTCCAAGTGCATTCCCAGGTACCTTACTGTATTTTGGTGCGGCAGTTGAATGCCATTCAAACTGACTGGAGTACAATTTTCTTTTCTGAGGGTGAAAGTTATGTGCACTGATTTGGACACACTAACGGCAATCCTCCATCGAGCTAGCCAAATCTCGATGTCATTCAGACAGTTTTGTAGGACTTGAGAGGCCTTATTCGGACATTTGTTCGAGGTAAGTAAGGCTGTGTCATCAACGAAGGTTGCCACGGTAACTCCTGGACTTTGTGGTAGATCATATGTGTACAGCGTGTACAGGACAGGTCCCAGCACAGAGCCCTGTGGCACTCCAGCTGTAATTTCGTAAAAATTGGAGGTGCAGTCGTTCTCTCTCACTTGGAAGATCCTATCTGATAGGTATGATTTCAGGACATCATAGAAGGTATGAGGTAGTATCGATTTAATTTTGAACAATAATCCCTTGTGCCAGACCCTGTCGAAGGCCTGCTGAATATCCAGAAAAACTGATGAACAATATTCTTTCCTTTCTAACGATGCTCTGATCTCTCTGCACACTCTATGTATTTGCTCAGTAGTCGCGTGTTCCCTTCGAAAACCGAATTGGTGTTCCGGGATTATTGACCTTTCTTTTATGACTTTCATCATTCTGTGTAGCAGTGATTTCTCAAAAAGCTTTGACATTATAGGCAGAAGACTGATTGGCCTGTATGATGTGAGTTCAACTAAACCATTTAAAGGCATTTTTGAATAGTCAAACAAAAGATGCATCTAGTTGCACATTCGAAAGCGTCATTGGGTCTTTAGGGAGAAGAATGTGCAAGAAACTCCACGGACACTCTTTTCCATCAATATAGTACAATTACAAATATTTGGTTACAGGGAAATTATATGGATATGTGAGACCTATGAAAAAAGACTTATACCTATTTTAGTAACACAATAACAACAAGCAACATTTTTACACACAAACATTTAACACTTACACACAGGCAACCATCATTGCTTCAATGTTCCAGCTAAAATACTGGAGCAACGATTCTATACAACACAGCCTGTCAGCAATCATGCCCAGAATGCTAGACATAATAAATATACCTCCATTATTACTACTCACCAGGATTGTCCACATAATCATTCACATTTTACGCATAATAATATTATGCATGTAATTAAATTAATATAGGAATAAATAGATTGCAATAATGTATTCATCGGTTGGAGGATTTCATCACTTTTTTAATTTTGAATGCCACGCGGTTTATATGTACTATCGCATTGCTTCTCGGTGTGAGCAGACCCTAAGGTGTAAACGTCTATTGTTGTTTGTTGTCATTTCAAATAATTATTTTAATTTACAAGTTTTATACGAAAGTCTGTTATGTACGACGGTTCTGTGATCTTAGAATTAAAGAATCCAAAAAGAACTTGCTTCACTCAGTTTATTATCAAGGTGAACTTCATAAAGAAGCAAACAAGTAAGTTTATTGTACAGATTCATACAATTTTGCAAAATGCGCTTCATCCGCTTAATTCTATGAGGTCTCATGTAGTAAGAGGCGGGCCTATTGCCGTGCACAGCACACACAGGGACTCCGGGACTCAGGGACTCCGGACTCCGGGTTGCTACTAAGAAATTCCTAATGGAAAAGTCCAATAACACTGCACGACCGACAATGTTGTATTTAGTTTCAGAATCTTTGTATATTGTTCTATATCAACTTCTTTTACCAACAGGAGATGACGAGTAAAATATTCCTGGTACTAGTCAAAAGCCTTTGTCGACACCGCAACAATATAAGCCAGCATTGCCACTAAGCGAAGACAAGCCATTCCGATCGATTGCACCACCGTCTACAAGACTGCAGACGTGATTTCTTGAAAGCCCACGGCAAGCTATACGTCTCTTTGTGCAGTAGTGACATCCAACGAAGGAATCGGGGGAATATTTTGTAACTTACGACGTTAAAACTACTAAACCGTTTAGGTACAAATGCTATTCATGCTATTTTAAGCGTTTGGTTGGAGTAGCCATGGGTTTTTTTTTTTTTTTGTTTAAAACCATCCAATGACTTTTTCCGCTCTGGGTGAAGCGGGAGGCGTGTCAGACTTTTATTGACTAAAGCCCACCCGTGTTCCTTCAGTTGTTTGTGCCAGGGCCGCGGTAACACTCCTCTTTCGCGAGCATGACTGCTTCGCAGAAGGAGGTGACAGCTTCCCATGCCCTCTCGCTCCGTACCATGGCTTGAACCAGCGCCAGCCGCGAGAGGTCGCCACCGCTGATCGCCTCCACGAGGACACGGCGGTGCTCCATCAAAGCGGGGCAGACCTCCACCGTATGTTTCACCGTGTCCTCTGGGCGATCCACACAATGGTGACACCCGTTCGTTTCCTCCCGCCTTATCCGTAACAAGAACCTCCCGAAACAACCATGTCTGGTGAGGACCTGCGTCAGGCGCAAGGTGAGGACGCCGTGGTGCCTCTCAAGCCACTCCTCAAAGAGGGGCCTTATCGCCGCAATTGTGGCGTACCCAGCACTGGGTTCACACAGTCGCTGTCTCCATGTCGCCATGAGATCCCGGAGTAGCTATGGAGGAGCTAGCATTATGATGCAAATGTGAAAGAACATTATGTAATACAAAGTTTTGTTAATTAAATCTGTATTTTATTTCATCAATGCATAATATAGATTCCTACCACGTACAGCTACATATTCTATTACTTATCCTTAATGCAGCTGTTGCCTTATCAGCCCATAAAGTTTTTACTGCTACACCTAGCGATAGGAACGGCAGGCGTTTCCTTCCAGATATTACCTGGTACATATAGTAAAAAAACCTATGTGTGGTGTAAGTTTGAATGATATATTGAAGAACGATGATGAGCTGAGAGGGAAGATGTAATAAGACAACGTTATGGTTTAAACTAAGATGTATAAATTAAAACTGTAAATAGTAGGTATGCTTAGATGGTTTGACCATCTTGAGAAGATGAATGAAAGGAATCTAACAAAGGGTATTTACAAGGCAGAAGTGAGTGGAAACGCCCAGTGGAGACGCCCCGGAGGGACATACACGGATCTTGTCGGCGACGAAACCCCATCTGCAAGCTAACTAGGTAGCAAGTACATAGGTAATAACGGGATTCATGCAATATATTAGAAAATATTACGGGTGTTAGTGTATTATATAGTTAATGTAAGTCTGAAATAACCGAGTCAGAGGTCTGAGGGGTTCTCAGAGACGACTGAACTAACTCTGACAACAGCGGTGGTCACATCCTCACAAGAAAAGAAGAAGAAGAAGTATTATGATTATGTTATTTCGCTTCTAAGTAGCAAGTAGAGTCATATTAGAATCCTAGCGTTAACGTTTAATGATTAATAAAGATAGTTTTAAAGAAATTTTGTTATGAGTTTATAGTGTCGTATATTTACGTAACTTGAAATCTTGATTTTTGTTTTATGGAGATATTTCAACGATTTTAATATAGTCAAATTAAAGGTCTAGATGTATAACCATTTCATCCGTTTGAATAATATAAATCGGTCCACACGTTTACGAGATATTCGCTTATCCAATGTAATGAAAGTGTACCAAAACGGAATTTTCGATGTTATTGTTCTACAAACTTTTTAATTGTTTAAAAATGTGTAATTATTATTGCCGTATGTCAATAAGGGGTTTGAAATGATTATATTTTCTTGTTTTAGTTATGGCTCTAAAGATTTCAGCTAAGTAAATATGAACGTAAAAAATGGCCTAAACACGTGCAACAAGATATTACAAGAAAAAGCCCGCTTTTTACCCGACTGCCGAAGGAGGGTAATGTGTGTGTATATAATGTATGTATGTATGTATGTATGTTTGTTCCTATGTGGCGTTCTAGAGACCAAACGCGTGGGCCGATTTTGATGGTTCTTACGTCAATCGATTCGTCTTAACCCCGCAAGTGTCACTGGCTACATGAAAATTGTAAAATAGGAAAATGGTGGTTTTTGGGCGCCATATTATGGGGGTTCAAATTTTTTTTTTCCTCCTAATCTATAGTGTGGGGTATCAAAATAAAGGATTTTAAGAGGTGATTTCAAAAATATATAACACTTATATATTTAAATGTACCTAATTCGAAAAAAAAATAACTAAAAAGTTATAAATAAAAAAAGTTAATTAAAAAATCAAAAATACCGACTGCTTGAAAAGCGAACTAAAAAGACGTAAACAAGGAGAAAATCATGCTGTGCAGTCGGATGATACGCCTGGTTTTGGTCAGCCAGCTCGCGAAGATGTATCCTCCGACTGCACAGCATGATTTTCTCCTTGTTTACGTCTTTTTAGTTCGCTTTTCAAGCAGTCGTGTTTTTTGATTTTTTAATTAACTTTTTTTATTTCTTTGGTCAAAACGTGGATCTTGTATGTGGGTCTTCCTCGTACCTACCACCCTACATACGCATTCAGGGGTGCGTGGTGGCGTGTGCCACCAGCAGAGCCGCTTGACTCAGAGCGTATGGAAAGCACGTCAAACAACAGTGGGATACTGTCCCAGGGCGACCGCGGGTAATTACACCACCCGGGTACCGTCCGCAACAGTTCTTGATGTGATGTTCTTCAGAGAGGCCATTGTGCGTGCATGTCATAACCCGCGTGCGTGTAGATGTATGAACGTGAATATAACGTAGCAGGTGCAAAGCGTAAGTTTATGTATATATGTTTAGATTAGAAAAAACATATAGTTTCTCTTTATTTAGGTTTTTATTATCACATTAATAGCTTAGTTAGTTACTTATTCGATTCACGGATACTTATGTACATGTTAGAAATATAATAAATTCAATAAACATCCAACAACAAGTAGGAATTTTAAATAATAATAGGCTGAGCCAACAAGGCTTTCCATGTACGAAGGAACGATATGACTTAGGATCCGATTAGTTTTGAAGGAGAGTCCTATCACAGTCCCACTCTCTGCATCGATTTCTCGTCTTATAAAGGTTACTCTGGATTCTGGAAAATTGGCTGTCAGGTGGCAATTACGATGGAAGGTCTTTATAATGGGCCGTTCGTCGCGCTGCGAAGGGATTCTATTTCATTTTTGTCCTAGTTTTCTCTCTTTCGTTGTACATCTGTGTCTATTTATCATCGACAGACTAGCTAGACTTGTAAAACGGCTTACGGTTTTTGCTACTTAAAATACTGCAACCATTGCCATAAGACGTGCTAAAGAACATATATATTAATAAGTTTTAGATTTGTATTGTTGTTAATAGGGTACTCAAGAACATTTTAGCTGCCGATAAATGAAAGGGCTTCAGTTGCCTTGAAGCAACTATCAATGTTGTTTATCCCAAATTCTAACCCATATTCTCAAACTAACTTTATATACCGGTATAAACCGGTTACAAAATATATAGGCATACGTGCATACTAGTATTATAATGTATAATATATAAAGCATATCGCCGTTTTCTTCGATTCTTGAATCTTCAAATGAGTCATGATAATTATGGAGAACCGCAAGAAAAACGTAGAGTTGCGGCGAATAACGCGCTTGAGACCGTACTCCACTACGGCAGGAAGGCAGTGCGGACGTGCCGCGACGCTCTATGTGTGGTTAGTATCAATAACTTACAGAAATGGTTTATTATAAGAAACTATTACTGTTTGTTTACAAAGAAAATGTAAATTTTGCATACTACGTTTAACATTTTCTCCTAGCCTCTTTATTAAAATAGGAGGTAAGATAATCAATAGAAAGCATGCCTTCCCCTTTTATTCATGATTAAATAGCATATTATTGCAAAAATATCCAAATAAATACGGAAAATTGTTTGACGTGAAACGTCTCACCGAGAAAATGTCAGTGAGATAGTTGTCGACGTGCTTTCGTCACACCTAGCGTAAAATTCGATACTACATGTCAAAATGAAAACTCATGCTACCGATTCCCATACATTTGGAGCGTTAACGCAACGTAAATACGTGAACTCGATACGAAGGCAATTGTCAAAAACTTGTGCTACCGATTTGTTAGTTCCAAATACGGACACGTGGCGCTGATTAATTTTGCATACAAAAATTGTCGCAGGCGATACGTTAACGTAGTCGATCCAATTACGCAGAAACTCGTGCTAGGGGCTGGTCGAAAAGAAAATTAGAGATAATAATTTTACTTCCATGATAATAACGAAGTATTAACTGATGTACATAGGCATTTTGTGTCATCCTTGTCCACGGGAATCCTAATATTTAACCAGTACCTAACACGTCGCCCAACTAGCTCTAAAATAATATTACAATAGGTTAAATAAGTGTTACTCGTTTTAGAGTACTGATATCTGTTGGTTCAAAAATTTTGTGTCGAATTCATCCACGGGTTTTATAGATATTTTATTTTTTTATTACAATACCCTGTAAAATACACAAAAGAAAATGCAAGTTATTAGAGTTTACGTGTTTTTGATTATTATGGTGTAAGAAAACACTATTCATAATTTGTGTCGTTTTTATCCACGAAATCTTATTATTTAAATAAAAAATACTAGACTTCTTCGCACGAAGGGCGAGCGCAGAGAAAAGAGAGGGCGCGCGCGGCGGGTGCCTGCCGGCCAGCCAGACTCGCGGCGCTTTTATTTGTTTACATTAGGTCTTTGCAAGTTGCAACAAACAAGTGCGTATGTTATTTATAATGTATTTGATTGATTAATGCCCACTTGCACTAAAAACTAAACTCAGAATTAGTTGCTAATACGAGGTTAAATTGACAATATTGTATAACAAACAGTCAATTTAACCTAGTGTTAGCAACTAACTATGCGCACGTGGGCCTTAAAAGTTAGTTATGAAGCTATGAAAGACTAAAATGGAGGTTGAATATAATAAATGTGTTATATCGACACCCAATATTATTAACATTGTAACTCAATATAGCATGGTACAATTTTAGGTTTCTTGTTACTAATTTTAATTGCTCTTTCAGTTTTTATAAAACCACTGCAAATATGATTTTTGCAATGTCACAATGTACAGATGGTAAAGAATTTTTAATATGAAAAGCATTGTAACGACCGTTACACTGGGGTCATGATGGTATTTGAAGAAAGATATTTTTCTGTGAATATTATTGTATCTTATTGTACGATTACCAATTATACCGACAAAAAAATCATTGATAAATATTATTGTAAGCAACAATTATATGCGAGTCAATGTTACATTCGGATAAAAAAGACATGTTAATTGCTATGGAAGAGCTAATAAATTCGCTTTTCGTTAATTGCTATGGAAGAGCTAATTTTTTTTTTTAAATCTTTTTTCTTACACCAGTGCAGCGATCATGCTGGAGGGGAGATAAATAAGCTTTCGTTAGCGCTAATCAGCCAGCTGGTTCAGGGGGCAACGGCAACGGGGGATGTTGATTCGCACACGGCCAATTGCTTGGACCTTCTGCTGACAACAGATACAGACCGATACTTTGTGTCGATAGTTTACCTTGGGTTGCGAGTCACGTATGTCAGAAAAGAAGACCTTCAACAGCGCTGCCAAGTCCTGCAAAAAGGTGTTGCAACGGCCGAATAGGGACATAAGTTGCTTCTGACCCAGCAAGTGTTTTGGTCCCTGGTTAAGTCGGTTAAGTCGAACTTCTGCCATCCTTCATTACCACCACTCTGCGTGTGACGGGTCGCTGGCCCGCTTCGCTGAGGAGAAGGCAAAATTATTTGCCTCTTTTTACGGAATCTTTGCGTCTGCATTCTGGTGATGCGCGGCCCTTTCTTTCTCTTTGTAGGTGTGAGACATATGTCAGACATTCGCATCCATCAAAAGTTCGTAGTTCACGTTCGTAGAGTGCTGAGCAACCTCGACTTGAATAAAGCTAGTGACCCCGACGGAATACTAGCACTTGTCCTTAAAACTTGTGCGCTCGAACTGTCTCCCATCTTGACACGTCTATTTCGCCTTTCGTATGCAACTGGAAAAGTGCTGAATGCTTGGAAGGAAGCTAACGTACAGCCCGTGCCCAAGAAGCACAGTCGTGCTAATCTGGCCAATTACAGACCCATCTCTACGTGTGCTTAATATTAAGCTCCTGGCATACCTAGAAGCTAATGACATCCTAAGTGATTGCCACTATGGTTGCCGCTGAACTCGTTCTACAGGGGATCATCTAGCGTATGCCATTCACATCTGGAGTGAGGCAATCGAGAGGCACAGGGAGGCACTTGCCGTCTCCCTCGACATCTCGAAAGCTTTCGACAGGGTCTGGCACGGAAGCCTTATTAGTAAGCTTCCTTCATTCGGTTTGCCTGGTGATGGTATATGTGATTGGATTGCAGAATTTGAGTGGTTATCGATGGGTGCTCGTTGGACCAATTGGATATTAATACCGGAGTCCCTCAAGGGTTTGTACTCTCAGCAGCATTATTTTTGCTGCATATAAACGATCTGCTATAAACTTGGGTATGCAGACGACAGCACTGTTGCTGAGAGGTACTTGTCCATCCTTGTACTTTGTGAGGCTATAGTGGAGCGTTTGAGCTTATCCTTGAAGCCAGTCTCCAAATGGGGCGATGCCAATTTGGACAGGTTCTTTGCTGCTATAACCCAGTGTCTTTTCTCTGTTAAAATGACCCAATTCCACTGGGCTCCTTACTTCTGAGGTGTAAATGAGCTGATAATGGACCATCTTGAGCAACTTGGCGTAACGCTCAACACGATCCTCGATGTTGGTTCATACATTGAGGGAAAGGCTCAGCTGGCTGCTATAAAGTTGGGTATACTCGCAAAGGTGAGACGGTTTTTCACGCCAGAACAGTTGCTCAAATTGTATCAAGCGCAAGTTCGTTGATGTATGGAGTACTGTTCTTATTTCTGGGAAGGATCTGCCAAATACCAGCTTGATGCACTTAAGTTGATAATAAAACGGGCCAAGAAGCTCTTCGGCAATGAGGAACTGGTAGAGTAAAAGCTCCAGAGCCTTGAACATCGTCGCCGAGTTGCCAGCTTATCGGTTTTTTATCAGTTGCATTTCGGGGAGTGTGCAATGGAATCACATGATCTCATTCCACCTAGCCCATTTCATCATCAGACTACAAGACGCACGGCGATGTGCCATCGGTACATGGTAGACATCCCACCCATACGCAATAAACGTTTTGGTAATACGTACAATATGCGTACAGCTAAAGAGTGGAATTCCCTGCCGAAGTCTGTTTTGCCCAATAGCTACAACTTAGGAGTCTTTAAGTTAAGAGTGAATAAGTTACTTTTAGGCAAGCGTGCTTCATCATGAACCACGTCATCGCTTACCATCAGGTGAGGTAGTGGTCAAGCGCAAGCCTACCTAATATAAAAAAATGAATTCCCCCTATTGCAAATTGTCCACCCAGTGGACAGTAGAACATAGAGCAGTGATAGCCCAGTGGTAACGGACGCGACTTACAAGTATGGTCGTGGGCTCGAACCCAGGCAAGCGCTTTACTTTGTGTAAATTATTTCATCACTGCTCTCAAAACACTAAAGTAAAAAAAAAACTGAGACATGTAACATCCATCAATCCACACTGGGCCTGCGTGGTGGATTACGGCCCATTCCCTCTCACAGAGAGGAGGCCTATACGCACAATGGACCAAATGGGAGTCTAAGTTCGGAAAAGAGGGTCCATCTATCCTATCCTTATGCTTATCACGCCTTTCGTTTGCAATTACTTCTTCACACTTTTTTTTATTATTCTACTTACTCATATATCTGTAATATTGAATAAGTCTAAAAACATTGTTATTACATACCTACTCTTAGTTTTTCTTCAAGACTATTTATGCTGATACCATTAATGATGAACTAAAAACCTATTATCGACGTCAACACTACATCTTTCTTTACAATGATAACATTTCAAATAAGTGTTTAGATTTAAGAAGAAAAACAATATATGGTTAGAATAGTAACTTACAATTCCAATATGGTTAAAATATAAATAGTCCAAAATTTAAAATGTATTACATTGTATGTCAGTTTAAAATGACTTTATCACAAAGAAACCCTTGTTACCAAAACTTTTGTGTATTGGAATTTGATCTACAAGTATACTTCAATAGAAACATTGTTCATTTATAATTACAATGCAATTATTCATTTCACAAAAGAAGTTCTTACCTTACTCTTACTCATAGAAATACGGTTAAGAGGCAGACGAAAATGTCAGTTCTTGCTGATTTTATGATATAAAGTTGTAGCAATGTGTAACTAAAGTTACAATGTTATTCATATTGGGGGTCGATATGTGGTTAATGAAAGGGGATTATTAAATTTCATAGAATCGAGCATTATAAGGGATGTCGGAAAAGCAGACTATTTTAGGGACCGTGATGAAATAAAACTATACATAATCACTATCACCACACAACAAAAATATCTAGTACTTTTAAGCTATTGCATAGCTTCTATCGCGGGCCTTGAGCGCGGGGACCGTATCCAGAAATTCCGTAACGAAAAAAACCTCACGCTCCCCACTCCGACGGGCAAGGAGGTGTGGCTTGAAGGCCGTGCATCGTCTAACGTCGTTTCAGTTCGGCAGTCTTCGACACGGCGTTGTGTGCGATAAGACGTATTGTACGACTCTACGAAACTAAATATAAATATATATGTATAATAATAATAATCCTAATCATAAACTCCTGACAAGTCTCGCCGGAAGATTGCATCAATGGGTGAGCTTCAGTCATTAATCGCGCTATTTCCCACTGCAGCCAGTGCTGGTTCATCCAACGATCCTGGGCCTACTGCCGCTGCCACTTTGCCTAAAACCGCTACGCCTAGAGCGAAGATTATGAGGAAGACCCGTCGCTGAGTCTACGGTTGCATTTGTTTGATCCCCGTACATATTTTAATTCGGCCACTTAGTAATGACGTAACAAGTCATGTCGGTACACTTTTGGACTTGTTTTTTCTTCTATTATTCTAACCTTACAATCTTTGCTGTAACATCTATTTTATTTACTTTTCACTCTGAATGTCTGCCGGTAGTTGTTTTATTTTTATTTGTTTACCTTTATATTTTACTTGACAGTTGACAATCTTGACATGATGACATTTGACATATGTCAATTTCATAATTCCTGTTTTACGTTTCGTACCACTGTGCGTTTATTTTAGTTTGTTGTGATGACTGATATTCTCGATTGCTTTTTTTATCTTTAATATTTTGTAAATCTCTTCCAACAACAGCGTGCAGGTGGTTTTATTAGTTGAGTTTCACATTTTCAACAATGGCAGTTAGAGACCGAGCTAAAAGGAGGTTAAAGCGCCGTCCTTCCGAGCACAACCTGAGTTCGTGTAGAGAGATGCGTAATCGCTGTAGTCGTATGTGTAGAGATGCAAAGAGACGCTACTTCCATAATTCTCTTGACAACCGGAACTCCTCTGAAGTCTGGAAGTTTTTGAAAACTGTCGGCATTGGTAAGTCTCCTGCCGCTTCTAGCAAAGGCATTGACGTGTGTGCTCTAAACAAACATTTTTCACTTTCACCCGTGACGTTGGATCCACACGTCAAATTATCGACATTAAATAAACTTTCCGTTTTGCCAGTGCCGCGGTGTTCGTCTTTCGATTTCAGTCCTGTGAGTGAAAGTGATGTCAAAAAATCTATTTGTGCTATCTCCTCCTCCGCTGTTGGGAATGACGGGCTTTGCTCAAGAATGATTTCTCCTATCCTCTCCACATTACTTCCCGTTTTGACCCACATTTTTAACTTCTCCTTGTTTTCTTGCACTGTTCCCGATGCTTGGAAGCTAGCCCATATTATTCCACTACCCAAAATCCCTAACCCGGTCACACTGACCGATTTCAGACCCATTTCCATACTTCCTTATCTTTCTAAAGTTCTTGAGCACATTGTCCATCAGCAATTATCTCTGTTTCTCTCTAATAATGATCTTCTTAGTCCTTTTCAATCTGGTTTCCGGCCCGGTCACAGCACTGTTACAGCTCTTTTAAAGGTTACTGACGATATCCGCCGGGCAATGGACCACAAATCTCTTACTTTACTTGTACTTCTCGATTTCAGCAGCGCTTTCAGCTCTGTTGACTTCGACATCCTTCTTGGGATCCTTAAATCTTTCAATTTCTCCTCTTCCACTATTGATTGGTTCAACTCCTATCTTGGAGGCCGCTCGCAGCGGGTACACCTCGACGAGAGTTCTTCGGATTGGTGCTCTCTTACTGCGGGTGTGCCACAGGGTGGCGTTCTCTCTCCTCTTCTCTTTTCTATTTTTATTAACTCTGTCACTAGAGTAATCTCGTGTAACTTCCATCTCTATGCTGACGACTTGCAGCTTTACCATCATTTTCCTATTCAAGATGCAGAAGCCGCAGTGACCGCCATTAACAGTGACCTGGAATTAATTGGGGAGTGGTCACGGTCCTTTGGGCTGCAAATCAACCCTAAGAAGTCTCAGGCCATGGTTATCGGCGGTAGGCATATGCGAAACAGGCTGGATGTTGCGGTGCTGTCTTCTCTCAGTTTGAATGGAGTTCAAATTGAATACGCTAGGACAGCTAAAAACTTGGGGGTGATCATGGACTCTTATTTATCATGGACTGCCCACGTCGCTGAAGTCAGTCGCAAGGTGCACTACACTTTCCACTCGCTGAAGTACCTCCAGAGCTTTTTGCCCTTGAACACCAAAATTTCCCTTGCCCAAACTCTTATTCAGCCCATCATTGACTACGCCGACGCCTGTTATTTGGATGCCACCGAGGAGCTTTTAAATAAACTTGAGCGTTTGCAAAATATATGTATTCGTTTTGTTTTCAATCTCAAAAAGTATGACCATGTTTCAGGCTTTCGCAAAATGCTCAAGTGGCTCCCTATTCGACTTCGCAGGAACTCTCGGATTTTGTGTTTGCTATTTAAAGTCCTTCACAACCCTAAAATGCCTTCTTACCTCCGCGAACGCTTCTCCTACTCCCGTCCTTCCGATGCACTTTGCAGGTCGCATCTTAAGCATCTCCTTGAAATACCTTCCCACACTACCGACTTTTACTCCTACTCCTTTACTGTGCACGCGGTGCGGTTGTGGAACTCGTTACCGCCTGATATTAGGGACTGCCAAACTCTTGCAGTTTTTAAAAAGAGAGTGAAAGAGCATTATCTTTCCATTCCGTCTTAGTTGCATATTAATATGTATTATTATTTAAGTATTTATGATATTAGTTAGTATTTATTATTGAAATATTTAATTTAATAATATGCATGTATATAAGAGTATATATTAATTATCTATACAGTATTCTTCTTTATTGTGAATTGTTTAATATATTTTTCTTTTTATCGTTCTACACACGGTGTCTACATATCTTTTTTTTGCAACTCTCCTCTCGCAGGTATGCTGGAAGAGATTTCGTTAGAAATAAGCATACCTTTGTACCTATTTTCTGTTCCTTATTCTTGTCTATTTATTATGTGTGTGTACATTAATGGTTAAATAAAATAAATAATAACAATATTATTATTATAAATAATTATTATTAATAATTATAATAATTAATAATAATAATAATTATTATTATTATTAATTCCTTTATTCAATACATTTCTTATTATCTACATTTTTAAATATTTTTATAAAATAAATTAAAAAACAAAAACATTTAAAAATATAAAAAATAGAGGCCCACCGGTATCGGGAACAGGGTCCAAGCTACCGGCGGTCAGGGCTCCAGAGAGAGGAACCTCCTAACAATGCGAGCCGTGTCCAGCAGTACTGCTTTCTGGATCAGGCCCTTGACCCAGCCGCCTAACGAGAGCCTCCTAAGGTGTTGGTCGAGGCTCGTGGCTATTAAGCCATTGGCCGACACGGCTATCGGTACAATGATCGCTGTTTCCACATCCCACATGTCGACAACCTCGCGAGCCAAGTCAAGATACTTGATTTGCTTATCTTTCTCGGCTTTCACGAGGTTCCCGTCATGCGGGACGGTAATGTCAACAATCATTGTACGCCTCTCGATTCGGTCCACCACCACAATATCAGGCTTATTGGCTACAATAGTCCTGTCAGTGATGATGGACCGATCCCAGTACAATGTGATAAAGCCATTTTCGAGAACTATAATTGCATAAGTTGATACAAAATGCTATGCAATAGCTTTACCGCGGCAGTCCCCGAGTGCCACACGTCTTTTTTTTACTTCATGTACTATTTTTTTTGCTGACTGTACACTACCTACTCGAAGCGGGGCGCGGGATATTGAGAAGCAGTATAACGAAAAAAAAAGGTAGGTAGGTATCGGCATATCAATCTACCTACCGCTTTCAGGTTCAAATTCGAAGCGAATTAAAGCGACAATCCAAAAAAAAATATTGACCGTCTTCTAAGCATGGACCATTGACAATCGTAGGTAATAAGATTGCAGACGCGTGCTTTGTACAAAATTCGCACGTCATTATGTTTATCTCTATAGGTTACACATTTGTTCATTACGTAGCGGAGATAAATGTCAATCAATATTCGATATAATAGGTATGTTATTTATTTATGAACGCTTCGCATCTAAGAAGAAATCGTACCGAACGAACGTGTGTGCGTGCGTATGCCGCCTGGCCGCCTCCGCCCGCTTCCACCTCAACCATTGTTTTTGTGTTTTATTCATTTAAATACATATGCGTGCATTAAAATGACACAAATTTACAATGTCGATTATTCATGCATTTATGATATTGAATATGTGAACTCTAATGATTGTAATATTTTTTTGAAGCGTTTGTAGCTTGGTAAAACAAAATAAATTAAAATCTTAATATTCCGTGCTCTAATTTGGCACAAATTTATTTAATAGGCATATGTAAGTGATCTAAGAAAGGAAATAGTTATTTCATAAATTGTAAATTTTTTTTGCACTATTTTTTACATAATGACTGTATGTCAGTTTGCACTGGGCAAATATGACACAAATTGGGTTTGCACACTCCACAAGCTATCCTAGAAAAGATACCATAATTATTTTAAACTTTAATTTTTTTTTGCCTGTTTTAAGCAGAATAAAAAGAATCAACCACAAAACATCGAATTACTGTAAATGCAAGTAACAGATGTGACACAAAATGCAAAAATAAGCTACATAGGTACGACTGTATCCACAGGCAAAAAATAAGCAACTTTAGAATTTTTTAAACTTATGGCATCAAAATAAGCCAGCGTTATCGGTCTATTATTTGCAATCTTTTTATATGACAATGTTTAAAAATGACAACCTGAGTTGTTATAGTCTTGATAATAGCATTAATTAAGTGAGAAATGAATAAAACAATTAAAAGTGGATTACGGGAGATGTTGTTTCGCATGATGTCTAAATATCAAGAAAAACAAATTCAAACACAAACAAGATTGTTTACGTGTGGTGTGAATAAACCAAAATTATTAAAGAATACGGTTTTTTTTTTCATCTTGTTACATAATATCTAAAGTACCTATAGTATTTTTATTCAGCCGAAGTAAAATAAATAATTCTAAAGTATCAAATTAGGTTATTCCAGGTATTTCATACTAGTTTTTAGGGTTGCTATACTGATATTTTTGAAATTTGCCTCGCTTTTTCAGTCTCTACTTTCGTTCGTTTGCCAGACTTTACTTGAATTTAACATATCATGGGGATCAAGGCAATGTATTTAAAACAAAAAACAAGCCAAATTAGAAAACTTACAGTTAAATACATGACATTTTTGGTATTTAATCCAATAGCGTTATTCATATTCACATCATCACATCACATCATCAGCCTATTAATGTTCCCACTGCTGGGACACAGGCCTCCTCTCTGTGAGAGGGAATGGGCCGTAATCCACCACGCGGGCCCAGTGCGGGTTGGTGAATGTCACATGTCGATTACTTACACTAAAATCCGCCGATTTCAGTAATCCGCCATTGGATAAATTACCTTTATCTAGACACGCGGCAACGTGTCAATCCAAGTTCAAGCAAAAAAGAATCTGGCGACGCAGCAGCTGTGTGCTGTGCATATAGGACCAATGGTACAAACTCTTTTTTCACAGCAGAATCATGATGGCGATACAAATATGGCGGTATCAAATATGTCGATTAATTAAAAATTATAAAAATTTAGTACTTACCGATTGTATTATTTTTATCTTTTTCGCCACTAAAAAGTTTGAGAACCGCAACGCATTGATGACGTATTCTTAAGCCAATCACGTGACCCAGCTGTCACGAGAAGAGAATACCAGGTGCAGCACCGAAACAGAAGTGAACGCGCGAACGCGTACGTTCTGGTTGACCGACGCATATATAATAATTTACTCTGTGACCGACGCGGTCAGAATGTTTCCTGTATGGGTATATCTATGTAACGTAATACAACAGAACGAACGAAAAACTCACCCTTAGAATGAAGAAATTTGTCAGATGTGGGAAGCTAGTATTTGTGTGATCATTTAAAATTACACCATTTGCAGTTTTGCACCCGCATCTCCGTTCACTGTTGAAAATGATGGGCGCACGGTTGGCGCAGTGGTTGAGCAATTGACTGCTACGTTGCGTGTCGCGGGTTCGATTCCCGCACGGAACAAATATTTGTATGACCTACAGATAGTGGTTCCGGCTCTGGGTGTTTGTGTATGTGAGTTTATATGTTTGTAAACGCTCCCACGATACAGGAAGAAATTCCTAGTGTGGGGCAACGTTTTTATAAAAAAAAAAAAAATATGTTCACTGTTTGGTAAACACCTGAAGCCAAAATGTACCTACACATGTTAACAATGTCAATAAAAATTTGTCACTCCTACAATGAAATGACCTATCAGCTGATTGAGTTAATATGAAAAGTCGTTATTTTTATAATTTCCATTTTTTGACATTGATATAACATCTATATACTGCCGCACTCGGAGACATTTAACGGTTACTTAAGGCGTTCCTTAGTATAGATTTTGTACTAAAAACCTAAACTAAGTAGAGCTTTAAGTAATCGTTAACGTCTCTGAGTGTGGCAGATAGACTTGTTAACATGGGTACGTTTTGGCTTGTATGGTAAACACCCTGTATAATTCTAAAAACAGTCAATTGCACGTCATGGCATCCAAATATGTCAAATTTCTTAATCTTCAATCGATTTTCAATCTATTGGGGTAATTTGACAGTTTGTGGTAATGTGATGATATTTGTACCCATTAAATTTTGACTGCGTGCATAGTTGCATACTAGAGGGCGCTAGGGTAATAATTGCACACGGGCGCTACATGGGCTAAAGACGCCACTGTATACGAACAAAAATTAACCAAACAGTTTTTCCTTTTTCTCAGTGATGATTTTTGATTGAGTATTTTTGATAATTGTGTCATAATAATATCTTCCTCATGCTTGAACTTATATAGGTGATAAAAGTCACTTTTTAGGTATACTAAACTGTCAAAATGATGTGCACATGGAGCTGTCAATGTCACTCGGACGTTTGACTCTCGCTATTGGCCCACGAGGCGAACGCGGGGCGCTTGCGCGGATACGCGGGAGTGGAGTAGCTTGACGTACGAATTGTACAGCTATTTATTTATTTACTATATTCTATTGTACACCAAAACATATATGTACAGGACAAACATTTTTAAAGGCAAGTGTACAATGGGCGGTCTTATCGCACAGGGCAATCTCTTAAAGACAACCTTTTTCTTACAGATAGCTATTTTGACCGTGTAGCACCAATTTATTCTACCTAGCAGTGGAAAGTAAAATGGCGACGGGCCTGCCAGCTACCACAGATAAATCATAAAAGTTCAAATTTCTTGTTTAATTTCAGGTTCCACGGTAACGCCATACCGCGACCCGTCAGGATTCACAAGAAGACCAACAAAATCTCCGTGTAACAGGCGAAATGAAGATGACGAGTGTATAGATTTATTAGAAAGCAATGATTAGCAATGTTAGTAAGGGCGGATCCAGGTGGGGGGCAGAGGCATGGTCCTTCCTCCCCGACGGGTCAAATAACTGTACTATATCGCTTTGATTACATTCGTTTCTTTTGCATAGTAGTGGCACACCGGAGTGAAGTCCCAAACTAAAAGCCTGGATCCGCTAGTGTAGTGCTATTCAGTCGCCATAACACCCTAGCGTCTTCGGTTGGAATAACAGCTCACTTCGAGCTAGTAGTATTGCAGCAGCCGGTCGATAGCGTTTTATCAATTAAAACGCTATCGACTGGCTGCCGCAATACTAGAAGGGACAATATTTATTTGGCTGGACCTTTTGCCTTTTTGGCACTTCGAATGTTTTTTTTCTTCAGATCAGATGCAAAAACTCTAAGTATGCGTTAAAGTCAAATAGTTTTTATGAACTGTAGGTATTTAAATTTATTATCCTGAAAACGTTTTTAAATAAATGAAATGCGAAAACAAACAATTAATTTCTGATTTTGAAATTGATAGACTCATATTTGAAATAAATGCATTATTTCATTTAGACCATGTTTAAATTGTCAAGGTTGGTTGGTGAAAAGATGGAGCTAGATTGATCCAAAGCGCAGATCTTTACGGAGAAGATCGCGTAACAACCGCTATTAAGTTGTGTAAATGCGTTTAAGTTGTTAAGCAGACGTGCCATCACAAAATTACTGCATGTTCCATTCCGCAAAACCAATCTAGGCCTCAACGCTCCACTTCTCCGCATGTGTAGAAGCTACAATAGTTTGTGTACAACACCAGACACTGACTAACACGGTGTTTCGCTCAATAAGTTTAGAAGAGCAGTCTCGGAGATACGGGAATGCGCAAATCCTTTAACTTAGGCTAATTACGAATACTTAATATACATCTTACTCCTTTTTAGGGTTCCGAAGTCAACAAGGAACCCTTAAAGTTTCGCTCTGTCCGTCTGTCCGTCCGCAGCTTAGCTCAGAGAACCTAAGTACTAGAAAGCTATAATTTGGCATGTATATACATATTAATAATTCCGACAAAGTGGTAACATAAAATCACGAAAAAAATTTTTTTACGTGTTCCTCCCATAGACGTAAAGTGGGGATGTATTTTTTTTTCTCATCTATCCCATGGTGTGGGGTATAGTTAGATAGCCCAGTCAAAAATATTATGAGTTTGTTAATACTATTTTTCGATTCAGAGATTCGTTTGCGTAAAATTAAGCTTTAAGTTGCAAATTTATGTTAGAGTCAAGTGTCCCCCCCCCCCTGCCAGCGAAATGGTTGCTCTTGGCTATATGAAAAAATTCACGGCAGTAGTAAATATAACGAAATTAAAAGGAAAATTATCACGGATAACAAGGCTTTACAAGTTTACGAGTAATAGTTGACCAACTTATAAAATGTACTTGGCACGGTAAAATTTTTGTACAAATGCCATTGAAAAATTACTTAAATAAAGTTGTTAGCTGTGTAAAACAGATAGTAAATATAGGTATGCTTATGAACCATGTAAAAATATACAAAAATAAAATCATAACATCCTTAATAATAATGATTTCTAAATTAATAATTTTTAAGCTCGAAAAACGCATTGGAGTGGCCGGAGTCGTTGGCAGTACCAGTCCGTAGTCCACACGGCGCATGCGCGCGGTGGAGTCTATTTTGTGTTAGTTCAGAAGTAGTTTCGACGTTTTGTAATTAAAACGTAAAAGTAAAGTCAAATTAGATTCGATTTCCAAGCAAATTACTTATTTTCTATTGTGGATATCCTTCTATAAAGTCAATATTCGACCCGACTTCATCACTAATTGAGTAGCGAAAAACTTTCCAGAATGAAATAGTGAATACCGCAGATTAGAGGATTCACCTCTAATCTGCGGTATTAGAGGAGATTAGAAGTATAAAACAATACATACGATTTTTTTCTAATTCCGAAAGAGAAATAAACAAAGAGCGTGCACGCAAGGATCCAGGAACGAACTATACCATTCCCCGTGGCTCTAACGCGCGCTCGTATCGGCTCTTTTCGCAATTTGCACCCACGGTGGTACTCAAATAAGATAATATTTTAGATTATATAATATTTTTCTAACTTCAGTTGCGAAGTTAGAGTTTATAACTCCTTCTTCAGTTACCAGTTAGTCCTTATTTAGTTTAAGTCAAGAGTGAATAGATTACATCTAGGCAAGCGTGCTTCACCGTAGACTACATCATCGCTTACCATCAGGCGAGATAGTGGTCAAACGCGAGAATATAGATTTAAAAAAAACATCATCCTATGTGGGCCCGTTTTTAGATTTTGTGAGCCGCTGAAACCGTCGTATCGTCGTGGAATCGTGGACCACATCATCGCTTACCATCAGGTGGGATAGTGGTCAAGCGCAAGCCTATAACAGATAAAAAAAAATGTTGTAAATAATGAGTTTCGATAATGAAAAATTTATAATAGAAATTCCAAACCATAATTGAACATTTTTTCAGGGTAATTTCATAAATCTCCATACAGTTTAAAAAAATAGCACTTCGGCTTCGATCTGATATAAAAGTATGACCCATAGTTTCTTTTTTTCTTCTACGTCGCAGAAAAATAGAAAAGCCTTTTTTTTCAATTTTTCTGCGACGTAGAACAAAGAAGTGCGATTTCTTCTAAATCCATTCCTGACGACGTAAATGAACTGACTGTCGAGACGGCCACTCGACTTGGCGACCTTCGGATGCCAGAAGTAGCCAAGCCTGCGCCGCTGGCGACGTCGCCATGGCGTCTTAATGAGGCAGAGCTCTAATATGCTGTACCTAGTATTCTCTTTCCACGATGGCCTAAGAGTACGTCATGGAATAAGTGTTACCATTGATTGTCCTTTTCAGAAAATTTTGGTACTTTCTCATGTAGTTAATGAAAATAATATAAATTACTAACTAGCTTTACTATTTAGTAACTCGTGTGATTCATATATTTAGTGTTAAATTAATTTATATTTTGAATTATTAGTTCATAATTGCTTTGTTAAGTTAAAAAATGCATATTCCTCGGGTAATTCAATCACACACAGTGGCAACATATCGAATTGACAAGTGTAGTACTGACAGCTCGCGATTTCATCGCAATCGTCGTATCGCTCACAGCTATAGCGTTGTCTCGCTCGGGGAGCAAAATACTGTGGTTCCCAAATATTTGTGACTTCATCAACAGTCGGTTCATCTTCAATGAAGAAAACTTATTATTTAATAATTTCGAAATGCAAATAGCTGCTGAAGAAATCAGAGATCAAGGTCTAAAATACATAAGCGGTTATGTTGCTTTCAGGTTTTTACAAAAATGTCCACATCTTGATCCAGGTAGCGGTAACTCCCCACCGGGTTTTTATTTTTGATAGGCTTGCCTTTGACCACTATCTCAGCTGATGGTAAGCGATGATGTGGTCGACGATGGGGCACGCTTGCCTAAAAGTAACCTCTTCACTCTTGACTTAAAGATTCACAGGTTGTTGCTATCAGTTTCCTGATACAGACAGAGATATATACAGACAGATACAGACTCCGGCAGGGAATTCCACTCCTTAGCTGTAAGCACAATAAAAATATTCCCAAAACGCTTTGTGCATACGGCAGGGATGTCCACCATATACCGATGCTGTATCGCCGTTTGTCTTGTAGTGCGACGATGGAACGGGCTAGGCAGAAATAAATTGTGCAGTTCCATCGCACGCTCCCCGAAATGTAACCGATAAAAAACCGACAGGCTGGCAACTCTGCCACGGTGTTCAAAGCTCTGGAGCTTTGACTCGACCAGTTTCTCATTGCCGATGAGCCTCATAGTCCGTTTTTCTATCGACTCAAGTGCATCAAGCTGGTATTTGGCAGATCCGTCCCAGAGATAAGAGCAGTACTCTATGCATGATCGAACTTGCGCTTGATACAAGTTAAGCAGCTGTTCTGGCGTGAAGTACCGTCTCGCCTTCTCAAGGATCCCCAACTTTTTGGCGGCCAGCTGAGCGTTTGCCTCAATGTATAAACCAAAATTGAGGGTCAACGTCAACATAATGCAAAGAAGCTCAAGATGGTCCGTTATCGGAACGGTCATACCCCGGCAAGAAGGAGCCGGGTGGAATTGACTTTATTTTTGCGGAAAAAAGATGCCTGGGTCTTAGCAGCACTGAAACTGACCAGATTGGCATCGCCCCATTCGGAGACCGCCTTCAAGGATAGGTTCAAGCGCTCCACCGTGGCCTCCCGGTGAGAGCGGATCTGAAACCCAGTAGCCCGTGCGTCAGACACGTACCTCTCAGCAACAGTGCTGTCGTCTGCATACCCAAAGGGGTTTGCAGGCGGGTTTTAGCAGATCGTTTATATGGAGCAAGAACAATGTTGCGGAAAGCATCGACCCCTGAGGAACCCTGGCATCAATATCCAGTTGGCTAGACAAGCAGCCATCTATGACCACTCGGATGGACCGATCCCTCAGGAAATCCGCAATCCAAACACACAAACCACTGGGCAGACCGAATGAAGGAAGCTTACCAATGAGGCTTTCGTGCCAGACCCTGTCAAAAACTTTCGAGATGTCGAGGGAGACGGCAAGCGCTTCTCCGTGCCTCTCGATGGCCAGATGTGAATAGCATACGCTAGAAGATCCCCAGGAGGCCGATTTCGGCGGAAGCCGTATGGGCGGTCACTGAGGATTTCGTTAGCTTCTAGGTATGCCAGGAGCTTAGAGTCGAGCGCCCGTTCCATACTCTTACAGCGAATGGACGTTACTGAGACGGGTCTGTAGTTGGCCGGGTCAGCCCGACTGCCCTTCTTGGGCACAGGCTGAACGTTGAATTGCTTCCAAGCATTCGGTACTTTTCCAGCGTCTAACGAAAGGCGATATAGGCGTCAGTTATAGGAGACAGTTCAGGCGCACAAGTTCTGAGTACAATTGCTGGTATTCCATCAGGGCCACCGGCCTTGTTCACGTCAAGGTTACGCAGTACCCTACGGACGTCCTTTTGGTGTATGCAAATTGCCGACATGATCGTCTCACAACCATCAGGATAGGCAGGGGGCCGCGCGTCTCACGAATTGAGACGTGAAGACTAAGCGAAAGGAGAGGCAAACAAGTTTGCTTTCTCCTTAGCAGAGTGGGCCAGCGACCGGTTTCAGCAGTGGTGGTAGTGAGGGGCGGCAGAAGTTCATCCGATTTAGCCAGGGACCAAAATGCTTTATTACCTGCCGGATATGAAGCAAGTTTGTTCCCTATCCGGCTAATGTGGGTTCCCGCATTGTAGAGGCGTGGAGGCTCAGTAGCCGTGGCTTGGTCACTCACGGTGAAGCGAAGAGGAAACCGAGGAGGGGCCGCTCGGTAGGGCTTTTGACGATTAAGCCGACGACATAGCGGCCAACAAGTAGGTTGCGGTGCCGCTTGGTAAAAAGCGATATCACAACTGTGGCGGGCCGCGATGTTGTATGGAGCGTCTCAGTTCCCACACGATATCGTGGCTGAGGGTTGGAGGCCGCGGCGGGAGAGGAGTGCCGGTATTGCGGTGCGCCGTTCTCCCTACCTTCCGCGGCCTGGACGGGATCGCCACCGTCTGATGGCGGACGCGGTGGGGCCGCAGGGGGGATCCCCTGCGGCCGAAAAGTGGTCGGTGGCGGGGTCACTGACCTGACCCGTCACAGTGGGACCAAGGGGTGCCATACACGGGGTCGTCTGGCGCCCATGTTCTGGTTTGGTCCCTGGGGTGGTCACGGCGTGCAATGTGTTCTAGTGCGCCGGTTATGGGGTGACGGACAGCCGCGGCGGATTCACGGTGAGTGCTAATGCGTGCCCGTGTTATCATCTGGTTTTGTTCAGCCAGCTCGCGAACATGGTATCCTCCAACTGCACAGCATGATTTTCTTCTTGTTTACATCTTTTTAGTTCGCTTTATAAGCAATCGGGTTTATTGAATTTTTTGAATTAACTTTTTTTATTTATCGCTTTTTTTACCCTTTGGGTACGTTACCTTAAAACGAAGCAAAGTAAAAAAATACAAATAGTATCAAATATGTCGATTTATTAAAAATTCTAAAAATTTAGTACTTACCGATTGTATTATTTTTATCTTTTTCGCCACTAAAAAGTTTGAGAACCGCAACGCATTGATGACGTATTCTTAAGCCAATCACGTGACCCAGCTGTCACGAGAAGAGAATACCAGGTGCAGCATATTCTTATACCATGGTCAACTCTAACTCGATCGTGTCGAGACTTAAACGAACGGCGACGCGTCAGTTGTATTTTATTTGCAATTTTTGTGCCTTTTTAGGCTTAGCACGCACTGCGATTTTTATTCGCCTGATTTTTTTTCGCCCATTCTGCGACCTATGGAATTGTATGAATCTGCACGCATTGCGGAAAAATAATCGCACGGAAATAATACCGCAAGAAGTCCGTGTTTTGCCACAGATTCCACCGCACCGTGGCGCGGATTAAATTCGCGCGAATATTTTGAACTCTATTAACAGGTGACAAAAATCGCGGGGAATTTTATCCGCAGTGCATGTTAGTTAAATTTAGTACGCGGACATAAATACGCGCGAATAAAAATAGCAATGAGTGTTGAGCCTTAATTTTACTGTTGCTTTGACGTCTTAGTTTCATTACACTGTGATCTTATATTATCCACCATTGCGGCCGACACGACGCGTGACGCCTCGGCGCGGGCGGCAGGGTACAAAGAAACCTTTATTTAATAATTTAGATACTTGAAAAAGTAGTGATACCGCAATATTACGGTATAATAATTTAATGGTACCTTTATTTTAAGGTATCGGAAATTTAAAGGTATTACGTCATACCGCTTACCGTTTTAACCATATTTTTTTCGGTTATTCAATCCCTGTTTTATCCGGAAGAAATGTAATCGCGGGTAAAATACTTTTTAATAAAAAGGCAATTAGTTATAGCTTGAATGCTTTAATTCAACATTAAGTACTAATATTAATATTACTTAAATATAAAATAGTAGGTACATTATTTCGTCCAAAATAACAATTTAAAAAAATTTAATAAATTTTGAGATTAGACTAGTGTGCGTTTAGTTTTTGTCCTATTTATGTCGATTGCGTTTTGTTAGTGCTTCTTGCTACCCTGATTTTGCTGGGTAACATTTCTGGAAAGAAGAAAAATAATTATCATTAAAAAGAGATTATGTTATGTTAGTAGGGACTTTTGTGCTCGCAAGCGCAACTGAGCAAGGGTCGTGGGTTCGATTCCTGAGCAAGAGTCGGGCGAAGAGGGATTGAGTTTTGCACAGGTACTCAGTAGCATCCCAGTGACTGTATGTGTGCACAGATAGTGGTATATAACGTAATAGGCGAAATGATTTGGTGTACAATAAATTATATTCTATATAACTCTGTGGGTTTATAGCACAGATATAAATCTAACTAGATGACGCGATTGACAGGTTTATAGTAATTCTATAACAAGCTTATATACGTACCATAAGCGAGTTCCCTTCCGAGACGTGGTGAGAAGTTCATGTTTCTGCCGAGACGGGGAGAGAAGTATTTTTGCCTGCTGTCAATCTGCTCAGGGTCGGGGCGGTACCTTTACGAAAAAGAGCAAGAATATATTATTATTATTATTTTATTTTTATTTAATAACTAGCTGTTGCCCGCGACTTAGTCCGCGTCAAACTCGTAAAAAATATATTTTTATTTTTTTAGTTTCCCGCCGGAAATATGCATTTTCTCGTGATCAAACGTTAGCCTATGTTACTCGTTATTACATCAGCTATCTACCAGTGAAAGTCTCGTCAAAATCGGTCCAGCCGTTTCGGAGATTACCCGGAACAAACAGACAGACAGACAGATAGACAGACAGACAAAAATCTTAAAAATTGTTTATTTGTTGTTAGTACCGGTTATAGTTCTCGCCAAACTTCTTGGCCGCACTGAAGTTGGCAACAATGGCTGCGCAGTAGTAAATCTCATAGAAAAACAGCACCATTTCGTGCCTTGCGCATCGGAAAGCCAACTTCAGAAGTTTGGCGAGAACTATATATTTTAACATGCATTCAATAAAACGTTGTTATTTTGATATACACATCAATTTTATTCATTTGTATGAAAGATTGATAAAATGACTGTCGGAGTTGACTTACATCTCCTGGTCAGCGGGAGTAGCCGGCATATCATCAGCGAGTCGCCTGCCGAGTCTGGGGGTGAACTCAACGTTCTCGAACGCTTTGTCGTCGTACGCCAGGCTGCGACCCAGCTTGGGGGTGAAGATTACCTTCTTCGTCACTGTGGAGAAGACTTCTTGATTAGAGAAGAAAGTTACTGGCTCTGAAAGGATTTAGGTCGATCACCCACTGCTACGAAAGATCTGCACGGATAGGGTTACTTCGCGATTAATTTAATTTTCAGCCAATGGGGGCTGCGTATGAAATCGCTGCTAGAGGCGCTGGTGTAGCGTAAGGTCTCCGATATGTCAAACTCCACTGTTTGTGTTTTGAGTAGGCGGGTTTTTTCCTAATTGTATTATTGTGGTGAATGTTTTGCGATACCACAGATTAGTTATGGCAGATATGAGTTACGGATCAATGAATATCAGTGCTTTATGGTATTCAATATGATTTTGTATTCACGCCCGTAGTAAGTACGTAACAAACTTTGACAGCTAAATTTTTCTTCTGGACCTTAGTCAACGTTCTAAATTTAATTAGATCATCCTCATTTTTACAAAGCGAAGCTATAGTACATTACTGCAGCGGCCAGCAAAATAGGCATTGATGGACGAACGTGTAAATGTGGGCCGAGGCGAAGCCGAGGCACACATACGTAAGTCCATCAATGCCTAGTTGTGGCCAAGACTTGTATAGTACTTTTCTCAAATAATGCGCGGAAATTAAAACTAAGTAGTACCTAGAACTCATTTTGTCAAAACCAATGACGAACAACAATAATTGTTCCTCGTTAAAGTGTTCCTTTGGTTTTTTTTTTCAATAAACAGCGTTCTATTTGCAAGCCAGTTCGAAATTTAAATAAAACCTTTGATAAGTTACCTCCTTGGTTGCCATGTTTCGGAGTAAAACATCGTTCCATTTTTAAACTACACGACAGATATGAGTTTACTATGTAATTTATTTGGCCGCTAGACACGACAGATATGGATTTTCATACAACTTTTGCCGGCCGCTGCGCGCATGTATTTGACCAGTCCAGCAATTTCGATTTATCTCGAAGAAGGTTGTCAAAATAATGATCACATTTCCAAGCATGTTTGAGAAATAGTACATTACTGCAGCGGCCAGCAAAAGAGGCATTGATGGACGAACGTGTAAATGTGGGCCGAGGCGAAGCCGAGGCACACATACGTAAGTCCATCAATGCCTAGTTGTGGCCAAGGCTTGTATAGTACTTTTCTCAAATAATGCGCGGAAATTAAAACGAAGTATTACCTAAAACTGATTTTGTCAAATACAATTATTACTTTTCAAAATCAATGACTAACAACGAGTAACAATAATTTTGCCCGCGTTAAAATGTTAATTTGTTTTTTATTTCAATAAACGGCTTTCTATTTGCAAGCTAGTTCGAAATTTAAATAAAACCTTTGATAAGTTACCTCCTTGGTTGCCAAATTTCGGAGTAAGAGATCGTTCCATTTTTAAATAACACGACAGATATGAGTTTACTATGTAATTTATCTGGCCGCTAGACACGACTGATATGGATTTTCATACAACTTTTGCCGGCCGCTGCGCGCATGTATTTGGCCAGTACAGCAATGTCGATTTATCTCCAAGAAGGTTGTCAAAATAATGCTCACATTTCCAAGCATGTTTGAGAAAAAGTACATTATACGTTCGTAACTTAGGAGTGTGTTGATGCGGAGTGGGGTCTTTAGATATGTCTATTTATAATGTAAGAGAGACATTTTTAATTTTCTTAGTTTATAGATATTTTTATTAAAATTTTCTTTCAGTTTATGTTTCGATAAATACGTCAAAATTATTTATGCTAATGGCTATTCTGAGTTGAAGATTTAATGTAGCAATGTTAAATACCTTGAAAACATAAAGTTTTAATACAACACAGCTCTTAAAAAGAAAAGGAAATCATCTTGGGAAACGCAATCCACAAACCCCGTGGGCTTATTACGTATAAAACAGCAATCAGCAATAATTGCGCAGCCATTGCGCAGTCATCGCACGATCGATCGGTTTATATGTCATAAACATCGGGATTACGTAACCAATTATTTGCTAATCGCTCGCTATTTGTCAAAAGCAATTATTTCGAAAAAAAATCTTCTGTACTTAGCAATTTAGGAGCGGTTGGCAATCGACCAACAACAAGAGAAAAAGTAATCATAATTTGACAGCCAAATGTTCTTGCCATTATCGCGATCACCCTGCGTCCAAAAGAGGATTTTAGTTAAGTAATTGTTCCATAGAGGCAGCACTGTCGAAAAATTGCAATGGTATGGCTATCGCTGATACATGATTCGGATTCGCGATTTGAGAGCAATTATTGCTATCGTCTTGCTCTTGCGAGATACGTAATAAGACTGCCGCACTGCCCGCAATGTAAATCACACCCATCTCACAGTGAGGAGGCCTGTGTCGTAACAGTGGGAACATAGGCTAATTTTTTATGGTAGGATTTTATTTATTGTTTAGTTACTGACCTCTACTTTCAGGCTCATCAGCTTGCATTTCATAAGGTAACTGATCATAGTAATATTTCAGAGCGTCGGCGGCTTCCAATAACTTGAAGAATGCTTGCCTGAAAAGATAATAACAGATGACACATTTTCCGATTGCTTTTCCGTTATTTGTCGTGGTGAGCCAGTGGCTAAGATTTCGCCTCTCGTGCTTGAAGTCGTAGGTTCAAATCCGGGCAAGTAATAATGTGACTTTTTTCATTCATTTGTACTTCCTAAGTCTATCTAGATCATCGCTGATATCGTTAAAGATAATCATTGTAAGGAAAACTGGAATGGGTGTAATGTGTTATACAGGGTGGACCAAAAAATTTTGCACTTTTGAAACATGAATAGAAATAAAACTATAATTGTTATTTTGTTGATAATTTATTTAACGTAATAATTATTTAATGAAATTATTTTTTAAAAATGACATTGTTCAAATGTGCGCCGTGTCGTTGTTGGCACTCATGCAATCGACTACGCAAACTTTGGAAAATTATTGTTCTCATCGCTTCTTATTGCACGTGGCCGTCCTGTTTGTTTAATATTCGTTGTCGATCCCGTTTGCTTGAACTTCTCGACCCAAGCTTTGATCAAATTAACACTTGGACACTCACTTACACGTTATCCGTATTCAATTCTAAACAGGCGTCGTACAGTAACGTAGGAATCATTGTTTTTGTAAAATTGTTTTACACAAAAAGCACGATGTTGTCCCGTGAAGCGCTCCATCGTGACTAAAATTGCATGAAGTGACGCATAGTTTCCCGCCACCCACGCGCCCATCCCTCGAAGGGTTTTCAAAAAATCTAATATAGCTAGCTATATGCAAAAAATTTTTGGCCAACAAGATCACATTTGCTTAATTCTTTGGGGAATACAGATATTAAGTTATGTATTGAAACATCTCATACCTGTTGTCTTCAGTAGCCATTCTGAGAGATCGTTTGCCTATTCTGGGACCGAACCACATGCCCCCCCGGTCGCTGTGTGCCCCTCGGTCGGCTCCACCATCCTGTAAAAAAATAAACACGATTTAGTTATCACATCACATCATCAGCCTATTAATGTTCCCACTGCTGGGACACAGGCCTCCTCTCTGTGAGAGGGAATGGGCCGTTACCCACCACGCGGGCCCAGTGCGGGTTGGTGGATGTCACATGTCTTCGAATTTTTGGTTCTAGTACATGCCGGTTTCCTCACGATGTTTTCCTTCACCGTTTTGAGAGCAGTGGTGATGAAATAATTTACACAAAGTAAAGCGCCTGCCTGGGCTCGAACCCACGACCTACAACTTGTAAGTCGCGGCCGATACCACTGGGCCACCACTGCTCTCTGCGATTTAGCTATAATTATTGTCAAAAATAGGCCTCGTTATGACTTGGTGTGGATCAGTGGTAATAAGCTTTATTTTTTTCTCAAATGGGTCTGTAATTTGATCTGAAGTCAATTTATAGTTCATAAACAATAACATTCTTACACCTAAAATATGCAAACCCTTCTATTGCATGCTTTAGAACTGAAAATAATAAGTAGATAGTAATGCAAACTTCACATAATCATTATCTGTAAGGGGTGACATTTACGCCCCCTGAATTAAAAGTACTTAGATACCTAGCACCCTTTTTTATAAAAATCTCAACGGGCAGTTTAGCTATTGATTAAAAGATTTCAAATTCAAATTTTGCATAGAGAATTAAACATCTGCTAAAAAAATTACACACCTCAGAGATTTTAATATAGCCCTACCTACTGTCAACTTTGCTTTTCATAAATCTAGCATGTAAAATGTAAACCCGAGAATCTTTTTTTTTACTTAAAGAAATGCAGATTTTATTATTACGTATTGCGCCGATCGCGTCCTCAACTAACATGGGACAAGGGCGGGCATATTTTTCACAAAAGTCTAACTCGAAATTTTATTTTAAATTCAAAACAAATGACGATTACTTTTCTAAATTCAAACTCACCTTCACATCATTATTGTTAGCCAGAACGCAGCTAATGGAGAAGATGAAAAACCCGGTTAATAGTGCTGTTCCGTACATTTTGGGAGGAGATGCTGTGAACAACTGATGTCCTTCGGTAGCAGAGAACACTTTATATACTCCACTAAATGGAGATCTTATGCTAATGTAGGGGAGGCTGGGGGAATACCGCACGTGGAGGATCTTAGCTCGATATAGAACCGTAGGAGGAAATGTCATTTTTGTGACAGATTTGACGTTAATCTAAAATAGATCAGGGTATTACCCCGTAGGAAAGCCATGTTACTTGGAAACTGGTTTCTGGTAGGATGTGTGAGTTTTACCTTCCGTAATTTTTTTAACAATGCTAAAATTTTAAAAGTTTGAGGGTTATTTTGGTATCGTTGTCAATGACAACTCACGGATTCTAAAAATAGATGATATTGATTACAACTTTATTTCTTGTGACTCTTATAGGCGGTATTTTCCCGCGAATTAGTGACGCACAATATCCTAAAGTGGACTAGGCTATTATACGTCATTTAAACATTTATCTTGTGTGGTGAGACATTTTAATTGAAATTAATTAATAATTATATCTAAAGTACATTATTTACAAACTAATATTAGAACTAAAATAAGAAAACTAATATGTACAATTACGGGGCGTCAAAAAATTCGTCCACATCGCTGTCAACAGGAAAAGTGCCCAAAAGGCTGGCAGCATTGCCACGTTGGATGGCAATGCTGATTCTTTGGCCAAAAAAAAACGCCAGCCCTCTGGTCACGTGAAGAGTCGACCAACCACTTGGCGATATTACGAAATAATAGGTGTGCACTGGACCCCATGGCCCTAGTGTTTCAACCCCAAACGGCTCAAAAACATAATTACCAATTAAGTTGTTGTATTTGCGCCGTTTGAGGTTTTCAGCACCTGCAGCAGCCGCCCCAGCGCAGCCCACCGTGCTAGGAAGATGGGATGGTGCGAGGGTGTCGACGCAAGTTGCATCCCACACCAAAGACCTACCCAACTTCCATGGCATTATGGTCATACCATCTGGTCTCTTCCCATCGACACGTGCCAGGCCATTGGGTACTAAGACAGCTGGCACCCCGGCGGTGGCAAGAGCACGACGGATGAGATCATTAATGCTAGCGTGCCGCGCAATCCGACCTGCACTCTTACTACAGGAAAGGCCATGATGTCCGAGGCAGTCGACTGCTTCACCGCATTGGCAGCGATGTGGAGCCCCACAAGGAGCGCCCAATCGCGGACATGTAGCGAGTCGGAAGGTTGTGTCACCTAGCATAGTGCCTATGTTAGGTGACGGAAGTGCCTGAAGCCAGAGGCCCGACTCCCACTCACCCACAGCCAGCAGGCGGGCACGTTTAGCAGTATTGGTAGACGTATTAATAAGGTTATTCCGTACCAACCTGCAGAGCGGCTCATCCCACTGTCTCTGGGAAAATGGGTTTTCGGGCCGATCCGTATCCGGGCAAGCCACTTTCCAGGCGTCCTCTGCGTCGGTCAAGCACGGCACTTCTGAGTCAACCAGGGAAAGAGCTAAAATTTTCCTGGTTAGCTTTTCAGTGCTGTGGATAGAAGACAGGAACGCCGGTAAGCTTACACTAGAAATTTTGCGGACGCCGAGGCCACCAAAACGAATTGGTAGGGTGGCTTGCAGCCACGCTCGGTCGTCCAAGGCCACATTAAGAATGGATGTTAATGTGTTGCGAATAATTTGGTAAATTTTGTCCAAAAGTTGTGGTTTCTTCCAAAGAGGAGAAGAACGGAGAAAATACATAAAATTTGGACCGAAACAGCAATATCTGATAAGGGTGAATGCCGAATGTAAATTAATTTTGGAGAGTCTATCCGAAATGAAAAACTTTCTTCTGAAATAGGGGAACCTAGGAGGATCAGGGAACTTTTTTCTAAGATTTTGAGTTGCGGGGCTATTGCATTAAATTTATCTAAAGTCGATTGTCTGTCGGTAACGTCAGAGAGGTAAATTTCGCACTTTGAGGGGTTAAGTTCTAGGCCAATGGATTTAAATTTCTGTTTGAGGAGTTGCAGGTCATTCAAAACGGTGTCAACATCACCTCCTAGCGTTCCATCATCTAAATACCACACGTTAAATTTTGAATTTAGTTGTTGGATTATGGGATGAATAGCCAAACTGAAAATGACAGGCCCGAGAGGGTCACCTTGTTGGCAACCAACTGCAGATTCCAAAATGTTGTCCTTATACAATAATTTTGATGGATGCCTATAACATTGCCACATAAAACCATAAATTTCGGGGAGTTCTTTTTTGACTTCAGCCAACAAAGTGTCCCTGTTCACGGAGTTGAATGCGTTTTTGACGTCAACCTTGAGAATGACCTCACCTTTTTTGGAGTCAAGAAACGAGGATAAGGCATGAATGGCAGCTTCACAGCCCCCTCTGGAACCAAAACCAAGTTGAAGGGGCTGGAACTTAGTTGCAAGCGATTCACTATACATCTTGCAACATATTTTGGCTGCCAAACGCCTGTAGGTGCAACCGACAGCAATGGGACGAATGCCGCCGTCCTTCTTGCATAGGGCGCACAGGTTAGCCCCATACAAGACATCGACGACGGCATCGTTCACACCGCCGGAGAGCATTAAGTTGATCAAAACCGCAAGCTCCTTCAAGAGCGACTCACCAGCTTCCCCGGCGCCTGAACTCAACAAATCTTTCAAATGCTGTGGAATCAGGCCGTCGAGGCCGCCGGCAGAACCGCTCCGGAAAGAGCTCACGGCTGCGATCAACTGCGGGGCTGTATTTTGGAAAATTTATGAATCCTGAACGAGAAGGTCGGGGTTAACGGGCGGGTCGGGGAAGGTGAGACCATCCGCAGGCGCTGGGTGTTTACTCTCTAGAGCTGCAAGAGTCTCCGGAGAGTAAGGCGCTACCACATCACTGCTGAACAGAAGTCTGGCCGCCCCCCTTATGTCATCCTCACTTAACTTAGATTCTACATGAGCACAAATTCCTTTCTGAGAGATATTAAAAAAGAGTAATTTGGAGCCTAAAATGCGGGCCGAATTGGCGCAGTTTTCTTTAATTTGGTTTGTTAATGATTTTTGATTTGCCAAATTTTTTTGGACATGCAGAATATAAGGGGAGGTGAGTAAGTGCTCCCAGGCACGTTGTGAGTTCTCCAGGGTCACGTGACGAATACATCGTGCTAAACTTAGAGCAACACAGTGCCTCGCGCCCCGAGGAATTCTTTTTTGGACTGGAGTGGAATTTTTGAATTTAGACTGTTGAATGTTTTCCACAAAGTTTCTTCAAAAGGTGTTGATGTCGGTGATGTGGCTGGGGGGCACAAAGGTACACTATGAGGTTTGTGCACCTTGCCATAGTGAATCTTAAGCCCCCGTTCGCCTTTGAAAAAACGAGCCTGGGAGCAATGTGGGCATCTTACCAGCTGAACATCCAGTGATGTGATAGGTTGACTGGCACTAATTATTCCGACGTCGCTACAGCCGGCGCCAAACATAAAATAGAAAAAGAGTAGTTACACTTACACAAGACTTACCAACTATCACAAAAGTATAAACACTAACTATTCACTCAAAAAGAAAACCATAATCTATCTTCTATCTATATATATAAAATGCTTTGTCCTGAATGACTTTTTGACGGATCAACGCACAGCCCAAGGTGTATTCTTTGTATGATGTAGGCATCCGATAAGAAAGGATTTTCCGAAATTCTACCGCTAAGGGGGTTAAAAAGGGGGGGCAAAGTTTGTATGAAAAATCTAATTCTTTCGGCTAATATTTTTGAAACTTGGCACAAATAGTAATCTAAGTACATGATAAAGATTGACATTATTAGTTTTTTGAAACTACCCCTTCAAGTCGATTTAGGGGGTGCTGAAATTTGTATGGCATAATCTTATTTCATGGGTAACTAAACTTGAAACATTACACAAATACTAAAATAAATAAATAATAAAGGTTGTTATTATTAGTTTTTTGAAACTACCCCCAAAAGACGATTGCGGGGGTGTTAAAGATTTTTTGAAAAATCTTATTATTAGGTTAATAAACTTGAAACTTGGTATAAATACCCAACTAAGTAAGCAACAAAAGGTTGCAATTATTAATTTTTCAAAAATACCCCCAAAAGTCGTTTTTTTTTTGAAGAATCTTACTTCTTAGGTTAATAAACTTGAAACTTGACACAAATATCAATCTAAGTAAACAATAAAGGTTGTCATTATAAGTTTTTCGAATCTACCCCCAAAATTTGATTTAGGGGGTGTCAAAGTTTTTTTGAAGAATCTTATTTATATCTATATAAAAGCGAAAGGTCACTCATTCATCTATCACGAAATATCGAAAACTGCTTGACGTATAAAGATGAAAGGACATGGCTAAACAACTGCCCTTAGCACGTCTAGAAATTTCTCACTAGCTCGTAACATTCAAATATTCATTAATGAATTATTACAGTTTTATTATTCTTCTAGAACTTTCGTGAATTAATCAAATAATTAAAAGTTTTTTTCATGTTTTTGTTTGACAAGAAGAACATAAGATTCCGTTCAACCAAAAATTGTAGTCAATTAAACTACTTTTAAATACATTTGCGTAAGTCGAAACGAACAGTATTCATTATTATTTAATATTGTACCAATCGCAATACATCTCAAATATTCATTAATGAATTATAACAGTTTTATTATTCTTCTAGAACTTTCGTGAATTAATCAAATAATTAAAAGATTTTTCATGTTTTTGTTTGACAAGAAGAACATAAGATTCCGTTCTGCGAAAAATTGTAGTCAATAAACCTACTTTTAAAGACATTTGCGTAAATCGAAACGAACAGTATTAATTATTATTTATTTTTGTACCTTTCGCAATACTCAAAACCTTAGAGATTATCTGATTTCTAGAAATTATTGGCAAAATCTGGAAAGCAACGGCGCTTAAATAGTGCTGACACTAAAAAGTTCGATTCGACTAGAACCAAATAAAAAAAAAACCGGCCAAGTGCGAGTCGGACTCGCACACGAAGGGTTCCGTACCATTATCGCAAAACACTGCATAAAAATCACGTTTGTTGTATGGGAGCCCCCCTTAATTTATTTTATTTTAATTTATTAATTATTATTGTTTGAAGTAAATATACAACTAAACATTCTGTGAATATTTCAAGCGTCTACCTGTTGCCGTTATTAATATCGAGCAAAAAACGGCAAAAATATCACGTTTGTTGTATGGGAGCCCCCCTTTAATATTTACTGTATACTGTTTTTAGTATTTGTTGTTATAGCGGCAACAGAAATACATCATCTGTGAAAATTTCAAGTGTCTAGCTATCACGATTTTTGAGATACAGCCTGGAGACAGACGGACAGACAGACAGACAGATAGACAGACAGACAGACAGACAGACAGACGGATCGCGAAGTCTTAGTAATAGGGTCCCGTTTTTACCCTTTGGGTACGGAACCCTAAAAACATGTGGGTTGTCATGGGAACTCACTTTGAACGAAGTACCTTTCGCCGGGTATTATGTATTAATACAGAGCCAACTAGTATGGTCTTAAGTTCCAATTGCGTATTGATTCATCATGAGATGCATAAACTGTGGTGTAGCAACAAATGAAAGATCTTCAAATGACAGCCGGGACCAACTAGCTTTCCAAGACACGAAGGAAACTCGCTATGTAAAGATGGTACACGATGGAACCACGGAATGACCTCGGCTAGCGTTGCTTAACCTTGAAGATCGACCTGTGCGTCTGTTATTAATAAGCCACGAGCTCCTCTGAACGCCTTAATGAAGTATCATAGCAAAATCTTATTCTTTTACAAGTTTGTATACCTATTAATGTAGGCGTTTCTACGATTTTATTTTCAGGATTGTGACGATATAAAAAGTGTCTGTAACTTTTTTCATACGAAATATTCATATTCAGCTATTCAGAATTACATATTACTAGTTAAAATGTTTATTCATTGCTAGGGCAGTCGTCCATACTTTATTTAGCCATGTCCTTTGGCAGGGAGGTAGTTTATAATTAGTAGACGTCCGCTAAGAACGGATTTTGCGACAGAGCCGGATTTAGGGGGTCTAAGGGCTCTCGCAAGTTTATATGAAAAGCCTTCATTTTTTGAGCTACTAAAATATGGGGAAGCATGTAGTTTATAGATAGTAGACGTCCACTATAAACGGATTTTGCGACAGGGCCGGATTTAGGGGGTCTAAGGGCTCTCGCAAGTTAGTATGAAAGTGCTTCATTTTTTGAACTACTATCTTGAAATTTGGCATGGAGGTAGTTCATAGTTAGTCAACGTCCGCTAAGAACGGATTTTGCGACAGGGCCGGATTAAGGCGGTTTAAGGGCTCTCGCATGTTTGTATGAAAGTCCTTAATTTTTTGTGCTACAAACTTGAAATTTGTCATGGAAGTAGTCTATAGTTAGTAGATGTCAGCTAAGAACGGATTTTGCGACAGGGCCGGACAAAGGAGGTCTAAGGGCTCTCGCAAGTTTGTATGAAAGTCTGGATGTCTTTTTGTACTACTATCCTGAAATTTAACAAGTCAAGAGTTTATGAGTTGGAGACATAGGCTAAGAAATAATTTTGTGATACTCTATTTTTTTTTCTAATTCGTGCTTTAAAAAATTATGCTTAGTGTGATAGGCATTTTCTGTTGACTGAAATATAAAAATAGTTTGAGTTAAACGTCATTAAACTTTATATCTTCTTAACCACGCGGACGAAGTCGCGGGCAACAGCTAGTTAATTATAAATAAACAAAACATTGGAAAACTTCAGGTAATCCTTATTGGAAACGAAATTTTTGAGATCAAACGGCTTGTATTGGTTGACTAAGTATTTTGAGCTTAATAGTAATTAACAATTATAAACTTAAGGTCGTTGACTTCGAAACATAACTTGAATAAACATGTTTTTAAATATTTATTTCTAATCTTCAAAATGTTAACGTAGTAGGACAATATGGCCTATGGCCATATTGTATTTCGCACACAAAAATCTAGTAAACAATATGCTTAAAAAATGTCACCATACTATTGATTAAAAGTTTACCTACAAAACTGTTCACTAGCAATACAAAAACAATGAACTATTTAATTATCAGGAATTAACGAAACTTATCAAAAAATATATATACGTACACCGCTGGTGTAAGTTCGTGTCGGAGAAAATAATACTGGCCATTTTGGCCGACAAGGCCATAATAGGCACCCGAAACTACACTGTAAACAAACTAACGATTTTACTCTTACGCCCGAATAATATTAGTTTAGTAGTATGAAAATTATAAATGTGGATGGATGGAGAGGGCGAGAAACGGCAAAGAAAAGATAGATGGAGTGTGAGGAGTGATATGAAAGAAAAGGGAGTCAGTAATAACGTGACGGGGGACAGGACGGTATGGACGAAGCAAACGTGTTGCGCCGACCCCAAGTAACATGGGATAAGGGCAGGAAGATGATGAGTATGAAAATTATAAATATCTGAATTCACTATCAGTAGGTAGTACAAAGAAATATATTTTTGGAAAATAAACTTTAGTAACCTTAAGAAATCTACAGCACACTTATGCTAAAAGGTTAACTTTGCTACTGACCTTAACATTGAAGGAGACACGATCCCTTCGGGAATTAATCAACTTGTGGACTTCCTCATCAGAATGTGTCTATTTCAGGAGAGTCTTTTGAACTACAAATCCATTAGAAGATTGAATCATTTGACTGATTAATTGATTAATAACCACCCTTTTTTTCTAATTTTGGTGATTTGATGAAAGCCGTGGAAGACCGCGGTCGTTGTGGCGACGTATTCCACTTTGGGCACCCGCTTTAACGGCACTTGAGTGAATGGCACCTGAGGTATTCAATGTCCAAATGTGGAATAATTTACTATTTAAAATTTTATTTCACATTTGGCATCTACGGATCAGTCGGTACTAGTGTTGGGACGTTTATTTTTTTTACGACGTCAAAATCAAAAATTTGTTCAAAATCAGTGGAGAGTTTAATAACATGATAAAGAACTACCAGGAGGCCAGAATAATGAAGATGTCTTAGTATTTGCGGGGCTGGCACCAGCCAGGTGCCGTTAAAACGGGTGTCCAATGTGGAAAACGTCGTGGTGGCGACGCTTGGAGGATACCTATGTTCAGCAGAGAACATTTTTTGGAAGTAAAGATGATGATGTTGATGATTCATCATCGTTCGGGATTTTTTATGAAGACAAGAAACCGATAGTCTGATAGACATTAAGTATTAACTTTAAAACTTTTGCGTTTCATAATGGAAAACAATATATCACGGGAAATTAACGCGATGATCAGTGTTTAAGTAGTAGTGGGTAGGTACTTAAAAAGGATGATTTTATCAGCATAAAAGAAAGACAGAAAGAAAAGAAAAAAGAAAGAGAACATATTTATACGTGACCCGCACAGGAGACACGAGATAAGCAAAAACACAAATATATGCAAAAGTAAAAAATACGTGTATTTGCGCCAGGCATAAAAAAAAAACAAAAGGAATACAAATACAAAGTATGCGTCACACTCACAACCACGCAAAACGGTCATCGTTAAGCGTAATGCTTGGACTCGCGTGCGAGACAGAGCCACAGCGCCGCCGCTGGTTTGGTTTTCAGCAATAGCCGGTTTCAACTGAGCTATATTATTAGCTAGCCGCGATTTTTGAAAGAATTAAAAGTTAGGTAGGTATTTTCCAAATTCTACATTAGCCCGAAAATCTATCAAACTTTGGCATTCAATACATACATAAACTCACACCATTTTCCCATGGGGGTAGGCAGAAACAACAGAACGCGACCTGCTACGATCCTTACATACTTCTTTTGCTTCACGCACGTTCATACATCCAGTCATACACACACGCCGGTTATGAGTACTGCACCTAGCCTTTCTAAAGAACATCACGAATAAGGTCTATGTATGTATTTCTAGGGCGTCCCATCCTGGCGTTTCCATTCACGTTTGCCATGTAAATATCTTTCGTTAGTCGTCTTTCATTCATCCTCTCAACATGGCCAAACCATCATAACATATTCTTTTCAATTTTAGTCACTACATCTTCTTTTAAACCACAATGTTGCTTATTACATCATTCCTCAATCATCATCATCATTCATCATGATATTTTTTTTTAAATCTTTCCTTCCTAGCTCCAAATTCCCAATTCAGAAACCGACCATAAGTGTTTAACAAACTGGATGATAACACAAATTACATAAAAAAGAAACACATACTAAAAAAATAAAAATAAAAAGAAAGTCCGGGTTCCAAGCACCCCTATTCTCCTCCCGGTATTAAGGTATTAGACGCAAATTGATACAAATCTAGTTTCGTGAAGTCCATTAGAGATCAATGCGACCTGTCAATCTGCACACCCCCGCACCTAGATAGCGACGTAGTATTTAAATACAAGACAAACAAAGAAAAAGTTTTTCATCTTATGGGTGACCTATTTTTAAAAACAGCAGCACCTGTAGCCAAATTGACAATCTACAATCCATAACGCTAGTAAAAAACCGGCCGAGTGCGATTCGGACTCGCACACGAAGGGTTCCGTACCATTATCGCGAAACTTTGCATAAAAATCACGTTTGTTGTATGGGAGCCCCCCTTAATTTATTTTATTTTAATTTATTAATTTTTGAAGTTAATATACAACTAAACATTCTGTGAATATTTCAAGCGTCTACCTGTTGCCGTTATTAATATCGAGCAAAAATATCACGATTGTTGTATAGGAGCCCCCCTTTAATATTTATTTTATACTGTTTTTAGTATTTGTTGTTATAGCGGCAACAGAAATACATCATCTGTGAAAATTTCAACTATCTACCTATCACGGTTCATGAGATACAGCCTGGAGACAGACGGACAGACAGACAGACAGACAGACAGACAGACAGACAGACGGATCGCGAAGTCTTAGTAATAGGGTCCCGTTTTTACCCTTTGGGTACGGAACCCTAAAAACGAATCAATGTATGGGAATGACACATCTGAACGTTAAGTCACGTGGTCAGAATATACAAATAGAAGATGTTAACGATTATAGAAAGAGATTCAATAGCATTGAGAACAGTGGAGGAGCTTGTGGCTAAGTTAAAACGTGCGGGTCGATCTTCAAGGTTAAGCAACGACTGCTATGGATGGGTCACTATCCATTAAATAACTAGACTCATCCATGTCCTAGAAAACATTTTTAGCTGTTGGTTACGGCATTATAAATCTTTGACAATATGTATTAAATCTGACACCAGTCTTGCCAGGACCTTGGACCAGGAGGGTCTAGCTTGTCTTGAGGTATGGTGATGATACTCAATTACTGGACTGTGGAAGTCAAAAACACAATCATTCCATGAAAATACTGGTTCTACTGGAAGACGGATGGATACGACATCCGGTTAGACTGGAAGCTGGCCTTAACAAAGATGGGAAAATGTAGGCAGATTGATTGGGTGACCTATTTTTGGATGGAGCTGCAGTCTTCAAATTTTCACAGTACAAGCACCTTGTTGACCCAAAGCCATAAAAATTATCAAAAAATATATTCATATGTTTTTAAGGGGAGCTTCCATAAAGAGGGCGAGTGAAAAAAAAAAAATTTCTACCGCATCGAGTACGGTATCGTTGTTTAGATCAAATACACTTGACAAATTTGCCACTTTTTGTGACATATTTGTCAAAACACAATATCGAGACATGTATATGAGAGAACATGAGGAGGATATTAATAAAAAAAGTAAATTTAAAAAATCAAAAGACCCGACTGCTTAAAAGGCGAACTAAAAAGACGTAAACAAGAAGAAAATCATGCTGTGCAGTCGGAGGTTACATATTCGCGAACTGGCTGACCAAAACCAGATGTATCCTCCGACTGCACAGCATGATTTTTTTCTTGTTTACGTCTTTTTAGTTCGCCTTTTAAGCAGTCGGGTCTTTTGATTTTTTAAATTTACTTTTTTTATTTATAACTTTTTAGTTCTTTTTTTTTAGATTTCGGTACATTTAAACATATAAGTATTATATATTTTTGAAATCACCTCTTAAAACCCTTTATTTTGATACCCCACACGATGGGTTTGGAAGTAAAATAAAATTTTGTCCCCCACAATATGGCGCCCAAAATCCGCTATTTTTCTGTTTTCCAATTTTAATGTTGCCAGTGACACTTGCAGGGTTAAGACGAATCGATTGACGTATGAATCATCAAAATCGGCCAACGCGTTTGGTCTCTGGAACGCCACATAGGAACAAACATACATACATACATACATACATACTTACATACATACATACATACTTACATACATACATACATACATACTTACATACATAGACTGATAAACACATTACCCTCCTTCGGCAGTCGGGTAAAAAATATAGCAATTTTGCTTTTGGGTTTTGACTTGAACTTCTGTTTGTGTTTACTATTTGAAATGGACGCCAAATTAACAATTTCGGGCCTAATCTATGAAAACAGATACGTTTTATTCGGCAAATTTAGTGATAATTTAACGCACGATATGAAAATTAATAAATGGAAACACACCGTAGAACAATAGAAAGGATTGGGAGTGTATAACAAAAATTGATAATATCTACAATTAATAATTGTAGATATTACCAAAATATTACCAAAACCTGTCATGACAATGCAATTTATGAAGTCCGTTGACGTTTCTCATTTTAAATGCTGCGATAACTTTCTACCTTTTATTATATACTTGTCGACGACAATAAGTACACGAGCGGTACTCACACATATCACGCAATTGAAGACAGTTTTAGCGCGTCGTTTGCTTGCATTGCTTTATAGACAAGTACAGCTTGGCAAAAAAGAGTGTGGAATAAATGAGGTCGCCACTATCGCACCTGTATACCCCGAAATACTATGACTCAACAGTTTTTGATACTTTCTATTAATTTTTAGTTACTCTAACTACTCTTAGTACTAATAGGTAATAATAGGCAAGTAATAGGTAGGTTATTTTAGTTAACTAGATAATTTTATTTTTAGTTCCAACTGTCACCGCGTCAGACTCTTTTTTGCCAAACTGTATATAATCAAAGCTTTCTACGTAAGAAATTGAAAAATCAAATTCATAATCCTAATGAATTACTATGTTACCCTTAAACAACGAATACTATTCGCAAGCATCAAGTTTAATTATTATTAAGTATTTTTATAGCTGTCAAAACGGGCCTTTTATTTTTTGACAACTTCAGTGTTTATTAAAACAAATTTGACAAGTATTTCCGAACAAATTGTCACCTGTCGCCTGTCAAGAGAAATTGGTTTATTAAACAATGCCAAATTGTCACGAAAGTCGAAATATTTGTATATTTTCCACCGTGACAAATTTGTCAGTGTTAATCATAAACAAAAAAATGTGGGATTGACATCTGTCAGCTGTCATTGTCGCGTTTATTCGTCATATTCATTGGCCTATTTATTAAACGCGACAATGACAGGTGCTGGTTATTGCTATCAGGAAATAGTATTCCGGGAATTTGTTCGATTTCCGGGACAGCAACAGGCAATCCGTTTACATGGGAATTAAAAATATACCTAAATTGCGAAATAGATTTACTGTTACGGGACCGGAGTCAATGATTGTCTTATTTTATTTGCAAGCTTAAATAAAAATTCCTACTTATTCAAACTCAAATTTTAAATACGTATGAAATACTTAAACATTAATATAGAAATAAAAACGCGCATATGGCATGATACTTCAACAGCAGATGGACTTCGGACGACACATAATCGCGAGCTGGCTGACCAAAATCAGATGTATCCTCCGACTGCACAGCATGATATTCTTCTTGTTTACGTCTTTTTAGTTCGCTAACGCTTTTTAAACAGTCGGGTTTTTTTAATTATAACTTTTTAGTATTTTTTTTTAGAATTAGGTACATTTAAACATATAAGTGTTATATATTTTTGAAATCACCTCTTAAAACCCTTTATTTTGATACCCCACAGGAAGGGTTGGCCAGAAAAAAAAACCCCACAAAATGGCGCCCAAAATCCGCCATTTTTTTCTTTTCCAGTTTTAATGTAGCCAGCAACACTCGCAGGGTTAAGACGAATCGATTGACGTAAGAATCATCAAAATCGGCCAACGCGTTTGGTCACTAGAACGCCACATAGGAACAACCACCTCTTAAAACCCTTTATTTTGATACCCCACAGGAAGGGTTGGCCAGAAAAAAAAAATCCCCACAAAATGGCGCCCAAAATCCGCCATTTTTTTCTTTTCCAGTTTTAATGTAGCCAGTGACACTCGCAGGGTTAAGACGAATCGATTGACGTAAGAATCATCAAAATCGGACACCACGTTTGGTCTCTAGAACGCCACATAGGAACATACATACATTCATAGACGGATAAACACATTACCCTCCTTTGGCAGTCGGGTAAAAAGTCAAAATTCGAGGTTTGGCTACTCCAATATTGGACCAATTTAAAATAAATTCCATAAACTGAAAAAGAAAGATACTAAGCTCCTTTTTGATGATACATTATATTTGCACGAGACTAGAAAATGCTCAATATTGCGCTGTCAACAGAGGCCTAGTGTACAAATTTGACAACTATAAATGAAAAAAACCGGCCAAGTGCGAGTTGGACTCGCGCACGAAGGGTTCCGTACAGTAATCGCAAAAAAACGTCAAAAATCACTTTTGTTGTATGGGAGCCCCACTTAAATATTTATTTTATTCTGTTTTTAGTATTTGTTGTTATAGCGGCAACAGAAATACATCACCTGTGCAAATTTCAACAGTCTAGCTATCACGGTTCATGAGATACAGCCTGGTGACAGACAGACAGACAGACGGACCGCGGAGTCTCAGTAATAGGGTCCCTTTTTTACCCTTTGGGTACGGAACCCTAAAAAGAAAAACATAGGGACATAGTACCATATCTTTCTTATCCATTTTAAGGAATATCTTTTAAATTGGTCCAATATTGAAGGAGTAAATAGGCGAGAGCCAAACCTCGAATTATGACTTTTTTACTTAGTATATTCAGTCGGAGCTCTCTGGCCACATTGGTGTAAATACAGCGGTTTATTACAGCATGCCATCTTTACAGTTATCAGAGGTATTACAGGCAAGTTATAAACTTAGAAGCTTCGTGGTACACCGAAAGAACTTAATTAAATTAACTTTAATTAAAGTATTTTGGGTACTGGTAATTGATTCACTGTTATTTGGCAAATAATTCCTTTCTCCTAATCTCCCTAATTGAAATAAATGATTCTTACAATCGAATAGAAAACGAAATAAAGAAAAATTGCTGTTTTTTTTTTAATTACAAGCGTTAATTTACCGTGCTGTATACTGTGCGTCTGGCAACTTATACTTCATATAAGATAGCTTGATCTCTGCGACATATGTCAAACTGACGTATACGTTATTGTTAGCCTGTCAAGCGCTATTGTTACTGTATTGATACTGACAGCTGTCGCAGAGATCAAGCTATCTTTCATGAAGTATAGTAATTCTTTTTTAGGGTTCTATACCCGAAGGGTCCAAATGGAGACCTATTGCTGTCACTCACGTGTCCGTCTGTCTCTCCGTTGTCTGTCAGACGGGTTTTACAGCCAAACGGTTGGAGCTGCAGTCTTCAAATTCAAATTTTTACAGTAAAAGTATGTTATTGAACCAGAGCTGTAAAAAATTGATAAATAATATTTTTTCATGTATTTAAGGGTGGCTCCCATACAAGCAAAGGAGGGGTGGCGAGATTTTTTTATATCTTGTCGGGTATCGTTGTGTAGAACTAGTTGAGTACATACATACTGTGTTTTTTGTTTTATAAAATTTTGGTAAAATGAATGAGAAGCCACCATTTTAAACAAAATGTTGTGCCAAAGAATTTTCTAACGACCTATGAACTTCAAATTTGGTGAGAATGTTTATTATTACGTTTATTTTACCAACAAATACCAGTAAATTTTTTGAAGTGCCCTCATTTTTCCTATTACAACCAACTGAATTTTGCGGTCTGGTACGGAACCCTAAATGTTCGAAGTCCAACACGTACTTGACCGGTTTTTTTAAGCACATAAGCTGAAACTTGGCGTTCTTATGTAACTTTGGAAACATTGAAATAATACTGCACCCTAATTTTGTAAGTTCAAAGAGTAGAGTACGGATTGTTTCCCTTTGATTAACATATGATTTGATGCCTTTTTACCCGACTGTCGAAGGAGGGTAATGTGTTTATCAGTCTATGAATGTATGTATGTATATTTGTTCCTATGTAGCGTTCTAGAGACCAACGTAAGACCGCGTTGGCCGATTTTGATGGTTCTTACGTGAATCGATTCGTCTTAACCCTGCGCGTGTCACTGGCTACATTGAAATTGGAAAATAGGAAAATGGTGGCTTTTGGGCGCCATATTGTAGGCCCCAATTTTTTTTTCTTCCAACCCTATCGTATCAAAATAAAGAGATTTAAGAGGTGATTTCAAAAATATAAAACACTTATAAGTTTAAATGTACCGAATTCCAAAAAAAAAATGTTAAAAAAAACCCGAATGCTTGAAAAGCGAACTAAAAAGACGTAAACAACGAGAAAATCATGCTGTGCAGTCGGAGGATACATCTGGTTTTGGTCAGCCAGGTCGCGAAATATAGTCGGGTTTTTTGATTTATTGAATTAACTTTTTTCAAATACAAAATTTCATCAAAAGTTTCAATAATGCACTTGGAACTAATCGCTATTGCGGAAGCTTTGGCTTATATCGAATCATTGGATGGTGATCGTTTTGTCATATTCACTGATCCTAAGAGTGCTCTTCTCCATCTGCTGAGATGCACGAGTACTTCATCTGTTAGGGCGCTTCCACTGGCATATATTATATTAAAAACCATTACTGATGTTGTTGCTAAACATAAAACAGTTGTAACCCAATGGATCCCTTCCCACGTTGGATTAGAGGGTAATGCGATGGTTGATCGTTTGGCAAATGAAGCCGGGTTAGATGGAGAAGTTTATGCGTGTTCACCTTGGCATACTGAGCTCTTACCCTTGGTTAGAGACAGATGTTCTCATTTTTGGTCAGAGTATTTTGATAAAAGGTCTTTAACTAAGGGAATGTAGTACAAGATGATTCAGCCGTCTCTTCCACGCATGCTTTGGTTCAGCGAGGGCGGGATGACAAGACAAGAAATGGTAACGGCTTTGAGACTCCGACCCAGCCACATATCTCTCAACAGTTTCGGATTCATGATGCGCAATGTTGATTCTACCAATTTTGTTGTCTGTGTAGTTGTAGAAGACGTACATCACATCCTATTGGAATATCTTCGTGTTGGGGTCTAAAGACGACAGATTTTTGGCAATAGCTTTAATATAGGCTTTTATAATAGTGTTCTGGCCTCACTTTTATCAGCTGAGGCCAGAACTCTTTATCATATGATTATAATGGCTACAAGGTTGCGGGTAGGCTAGTTTATTATACATTTAGTAATTATTTTGTATTAAATCATCGGGGTGACATATTCTGTTAGGAAAAGCCCCCGTAAATAAATAAATATTTAAATTTTACAGAAGAAAATAAGCTTTTTAGTTAACTATGCGTTGTCATCCAAACCAATCGTTATTCAGTTGCAATATTTGACCTGAAAATATATACAAAAGTGTAAATATGTACATAATTAAACACAAAACAAAAGTAAACTGTACAAAATTATTCTAAACCTAACTAATTAAATTATATACAAATGAAAGGTACACTTAGGAGTCGAAGTAATCCTCCACATCGTTGTTTTTCAGGAACGTGCCCAGAAGACTGGCATTGCCATTCAACGTGGCAATGCTGATTCATGCAGCCCGCCGAACTAGGAACATGAGATGGCGTAATGGTGTCGACACAGGTTGCGTTCCACACCAGAGACCTACCCACCTTCCACGGCACCAACGTCATGCCATCTGGTCTCAAACATAAATCAATCAGTGGTCAATCCGTGACTCTAAAAATGTATCGTTATTCAAGAAACCGTTTGTCCGTCTGTCCGTCTGTCCGTCTTGAGGATTTTTAACTATACATATAATAATTATCATTAATATTCACGAAATATACGAGGTTGCTCAATCTCAAGTCATTAGTTTAGATATATGGAGACTGGGGAGACTTACTTCATAAAAATAATAAAGCTACTTAGCATCTCATGCTAGTACATATATCTGTGGCATCTCAAATGCTAAGTGTAGTGTGTGTAGTGTTTTTGCTGAACTGGTACTATTTGGCGTAGCCGTGGAACACATAATGTTACTTTTATATTGTTTTTAGGGTTCCGAAGTCAACAAGGAACCCTTATAGTTTCGCTCTGTCCGTCTGTCCGTCCCACAGAACAGAGAAGAAGGCGTTTTTTTTGTTCTGTGGTCCGTCCGCAGCTTAGCTCAGAGAATCAAGTACTAGAAAGTATAGCTTTTTATTTGGCATGGATAACAATTCCGACAAAGTGGTAACATAAAATTATAGGCAAGCGTGCTTCACCGTAGACCACATCATCGCTTACCATTAGGCGAGATAATGGTCAAACGCGAGAACATAGATTTAAAAAAACATCATCCTATGTGGGCCCGTTTTTAGACGTTGTGAGCCGTTGACACCGTTTTCATGTTCATGTAACAACAACAAAACCCTCTTTTTAGTCCGCATTATTATGCAACTTCAGAACCCTATGCGCGTGGCCCGACACGCACTTGGCCGGTTTTATTGTTTTTTTATTATTGTTGTTAAGCCTAAGTTTTCTTTTTCATTTTTTATGTTTATGTTGTGTGCTCTGGCTTGTGTCAAATAAATTGAAAAAACAAAAAAAAATACAAAACAAAAACAAACACACAAAACAAACAACACAAAAACAATGTAAAACAACAAAAAACAAAAACCAATGTGTAAAACAATTTGAAATCTTTCTTTCAAAATGTTTTCATGTTTGTTGTGTTGTTGTTGTGTTTGTTGTTGTTGTTTGTGTTGTGTTTGTGTTGTTTGTTGTGTGTCCAAGTCTGTTAAAATAATAAAGCCGGGGAAGTAGAAAAATCTAACTCTACTATTAGAGTAGAGTTAAGTTTGATTTTTAAATCAACCGAAGATGTTTATTATAGGGGCTTTATAATTTTATGTACCAAGTCTCCCGTAGAATCAAGGCACCCCATTGTCCATATCATAATTTATCTTAACTTATAATGGTAAAGGGTTAGATACCCAGAGACTCTCAAGTGACCAATAATACCTACAACGAAACCGCTATGGAAATGTCACTTGAACAAACCGTTACATTCTGACATTCACCACACTGACAGAGGCCTCAGTGCGAGTTTTGTCTCACGCTGAATTGCGTTAGCGTAAACATCAATTTCTATTGAAACTGGATAAGCGCCGTCTGGTGACGGTAAGGAGAAACCTCTTTTTAGGGTTCCGAAGTCAACAAGGAACCCTTATAGTTTCGCTCTGTCCGTCTGTCCGTCCGCAGCTTAACTCAGAGAATCTAAGTACTAGAAAGCTATAATTTGGCATGTATATACATATTAATAATTCCGACAAAGTGGTAACATAAAATCATGAAAAATATTTTTTTTTTCGGGTACCTCCCATAGACGTAAAGTGGGGATGTATTTTTTTTTTCTCATCTATCCCATGGTGTGGGGTATCGTTGGATAGGCCATTCAAAATTATTATGGGTTTGTTAAAACCATTTTTCGATTCAGAGATGCGTTTTCGTAAAATTAAGCTTTAAGTTGCAAATTTATGTTAGAGTCAAGTGTCCCCCCCCCCCTGCCAGCGAAATGGTTGCTCTTGGCTATGTGAAAAAATTCACGGCAAGAGTAAATATAACGAAATTAAAAGGAAAATTATCACGGATAACAAGGCTTTACAAGTTTACGAGTAATAGTCGACCAACTTATAAAATGTACTTGGAACAGCAAAAATTTTGTATAAATGCCATTGAAAAATTACTTAAATAAAGTTGATAGCTGTGTACAACAGAGTAAATATAATGCTTACGAACCATGTAAAAATATACAAAAATGAAATCATAACAGGCTTAAAAAGTTTACGAGTAATAGTCAACCAACTTATAGAATGTACTTGGCACAGTAAAATTTTTGTACAAATGCCATTGAAAAATTACTTAAATAACGTTGTTAGCTGTGTAAAACAGATAGTAAATATATGCTTATGAACCATGTAAAAATATACAAAAATGAAATCATAACATCCTTAATAATAATGATTTCTAAATTAATAATGTTTAATCTCGAATAACGCATTGGAGTGGCCGGAGTCGTTGGCATTATCAGTCCGTAGTCCATACGGCGCATGCGCGTGGAGTCTATTTTGTGTTAGCAGAAGTATTTTCGACGTTTTGTAATTAAAACGTAAAAGTAAAGTCAAATTAGATTCGATTTCCAAGCAAATTACTTATTTTCTTTTGTCGATATCCTTCTATAAAGTCAATATTCGACCCGACTTCATCACTAATTGAATAACGTAAAATTTTCCAGAATGAAATAGTGAATACCACAGATTAGAGGATTCACCTCTAATCTGCGGTAATAGAGGAGATTAGAGGTGAATACATACGATCTTTTTCTAATTCCGAAAGAGAAATATTAAGGAGTGTGCACGCAAGGACTCAGGAACGTACTATAACCATTCCCCGTGGCTCTAACGCGCGCTCGTATCGGCTCCTTTCGCAATTCGCACCCGCGGTGGTACTCAAATAGATAATATTTTTCTAACTTCGGTTGCGAAGTTGGATTTTATAACTCCTTCTTCAGTTACCAGTTAGTCCTTATTTAGTTTAAGTCAAGAGTGAATAGATTACATCTAGGCAAGCGTGCTTCACCGTAGACAACATCATCGCTTACCATCAGGCGAGATAAGGTCAAACGCGAGAATATAGATTCAAAAAAATATCATCCTATGTGGGCCCGTTTTTAGACTTTGTGAGCCGCTGAAACCGTTCTAATGTTCATTTAACAACAACAAAACCCTCTTTTTAGTCCGCATTATTATGCAACTTCGGAACCCTATTACTGCGCGTGGCCCGACACGCACTTGGCCGGATTTTTTTGTATACATTTTGACATAAGAGATCGTTTACGTTAACGCGAGTGAGCGTGAGTAAAAACTCACACTAAGCCCACTGAATGACAAATTGTCAAGAGTGAGTGAGTGTCTTGGTCGGGCCAAGTGACTTAAGGGTTTTTGGTGGTTTGTCATCCCCGTAAAATTCGTAAAGTCGACAAAATAAATAATAAATGTTGTTATTATTAGTTTTTCGAAACTACCCCCAAAAGACGATTTAGGGGGTTGTTAAAGTTTTTTTGAAAAATCTTATTATTAGGTTAATAAACTTGAAACTTGGCATGAATACACAACTAAGTAAGAAACAAAAGGTTGCAATAATTAGTTTTTCAAAAATACCCCCATATAAAATGCTTTGTGACTGACTGACGGATCAACGCACAGCCCAAACCGCTGAACGTAGAAACCTGAAACTTGAAAGGTGTATTCTTTGTATGATGTAGGCATCCGATAAGAAAGGATTTTTCGAAATTTTACCCCTAAGGGTGTTTAAAAGGGGGGCAAAGTTTGTATGAAAAATCTAATTCCTTCGGCTAATATTTTTGAAACTTGGCACTAATAGTAATCTAAGTATATGCTAAAGATTGACACTATTAGTTTTTAAAACTACCCCCTCAAGTCGATTTAGGGGGTGTTGAAATTTGTATGGCAGAATTTTATTTCATGGGTAACTAAACTTGAAACATTACATAAATACTAAACAAAATAAATAATAAATGTTGTTATTATTAGTTTTTCGAAACTACCCCCAAAATACGATTTAGGTGGTGTTAAAGTTTTTTTGAAAAATCTTATTATTAGGTTAATAAACTTGAAACTGGGCATGAATACCCAACTAAGTAAGAAACAAAAGGTTTCAATAATTAGTTTTTCAAAAATACCCCCATATAAAATGCTTTGTCCTGAATGACTGACTGACGGATCAACGCACAGCCCAAACCGCTGAACGTAGAAACCTGAAACTTGAAAGGTGTATTCTTTGTATGATTTAGGCATCCGATAAGAAAGGATTTTCCGAAATTTTACCCTTAAGGGTGTTTAAAAGGAGGGCAAAGTTTGTATGAAAAATCTTTGTCCTTCGGCTTATATTTTTGAAACTTGGCACAAATAGTACATGATAAAGATTTACATTATTAGTTTTTTGAAACTACCCCCTCAAGTCGATTTAGGGGGTGTTGAAATTTGTATGGCAGAATCTAATTTCATGGGTAACTAAACTTGAAACATTACACAAATACTAAAATAAATAAATAATAAAGGTTATTATTATTAGTTTTTCGAAACTACCCCCAAAAGACGATTTAGGGGTTGTTAAAGTTTTTTTGAAAAATCTTATTATTAGGTTAATAAACTTGAAACTTGGCATAAATACCCAACTAAGTAAGCAACAAAAGGTTGCAACTATTAGTTTTACGAAAATACCCCCAAAAGCCGATTTTATTTTTGAAGAATCTTACGTCTTAGTTTAATAAACTTGAAACTTGACACAAATATCAACCTAAATAAACAATAAAGGTTTTCATTATAAGTGTTTCGAACCTACCCCCAAAATTCGATTTAGGGGGTGTTAAAAGATTTTTTGAAGAATCTTATTTATATTTACATAAAAGCGAAAGGTCACTCATTCACCTATCACGAAATATCGAAAACTGCTTGACGTATAAATATGTAATTTGGGAGGGAGGTAGTTTATAGTTAGTAGACGTCCGCTAAGAGCGGATTTTACGACGGGGCCGGATTTAGGGGATCTAAGGGCTATCGCAAGTTAGTATGAAAGTCCTTAATTTTTTGAGCTACTAACTTAAAATATGGGCAGGGATGTAGTTTATAGATAGTAGATGTCAGCTAAGAACGGATTTTGCGACAGGGCCGGATAAAGGAGGTCAAAGGGCTCTCGCAAGTTTATATGAAAGTGCTTCATTTTTTTAACTACAATCTTGAAATTTGGCATAGAGGTAGTTCACAGTTAGTAAACGTCCGCTAAGAACAGATTTTGCGACAGGGCCGGATTTAGGGGTCTAAGGGCTCGCGCAAGTTTGTATGAAAGTCCTTCATTTTTTGTGCTACAAACTTGAAATTTGTCATGAAAGTAGTTTATAGTTAGTAGATGTCAGCTAAGAAAGGATTTTGCGACAGGGCCGGATAAAGGAGGTCTAAGGGCTCTCGCAAGTTTATATGAAAGTGCTTCATTTTTTTAACTACTACCTATCTTGAAATTTGGCATGGAGGTAGTTCATAGTTAGTAAAAGTCCGCCAAGAACGAATTTTGCGACAGGGCCGGATTAAGGCGGTTTAAGGGCTCTCGCATGTTTGTATGAAAGTCCGGATGTCTTTTTGTACTACTGTCCTGAAATTTAGCAAGTCTAGAGTTTATGAGTAGGAGACATAAGCTAAGAAAGAATTTTGTGATTTTTCTAATTCGTGCTTTAAAAAATGATGCTTAGTGATAGGCATTTTCTGCTGACTGAAATATAAAAATAGTTTGCGTTAAACATCATTAAACTTTATATCTTCTTAACCAGGTGGACGAAGTCGCGGGCAACAGCTAGTATTATATAAGATCACGGGGTAGAAGAAATATATAGTTCTTTGTCTTGCTTTTTAAAAATCGAGATACTTTTAGCGTTACAGATCTAAGGTGGATGGAAGTGAGTTCCACAAGCGTACTGCATGAAAAAAGAAGGGGTTTAAGGGATGGGAAATTGAGATGGGGTTTAAGGCGGGGCTTACACAGCGCATCGGCAGGGCGAGTAAAGACACCCGGCATCTTTCATCATTTTCAAGGTACATTATTTCAGTTAGGCTTTAAATAATTTATAACCTGGGCAAAGCCGGGGTAGGCCACTATTTTACAATAAATATCTTAATCCTTCGACACCGGCACGGATTGTTTTGAAGACAGCGACCCATTTGGGTCCATTCATTGAGGCAAAAGCTCAACTGGCTGCCAAGAAATTGGGGATCCTCGCGAAGGTGAGATGGTACTTCATGCCAGAACAGTTGCGCAACTTGTATCAAGCGCGAGTCCCTCAGAGAAAAATTTAAAGAGTTCGATATACTGACTCTACCTTCACTTTATATTTTGGAATGTATTTTTTTATGTCCGCAAAAAACGAGGGCTTTTCAAAACTAGAAGCGACTTCCATAATTTAAATACACGCAGTAAGCAAGAAATTGTAATACCTACCCAAATTCAGATTAACGAAAACTAGTCTTTTCTTATAAACAGTATAAGCTTTTATAAAAAGTTGCCAAAGTCAGTTATAGAACCGACCGATGGAAAGTTCAAAAACTACATTCCTTATTAAAAAAGCATATTATAAAATCAAGAACTACGTTGAAGATAAAAATTATGGCTTTAGCTCCTTCTGCGCATGCGGCTTTCCTGGTAACTCATAAACGACACAAATATGTGGATGTCTCTAACTATTCTCAATCTCATTTTATCTTTTTTTTTCTTCTTTTAATTAGACTTTTTACAATGGTTTTCAATCATAGCCCTGAAGAATGGTTACAGCAATGATAACAACATTTGTGCCACATGTTAAATTTAGTCTTGATATACTGCTTTTTTTATCTTTGTATACATTCTTTTACCGATTGTTTTGTGAGTGTGTGAACATTGTAGGCCTTCTAGATTTCTAGATGATTGTTAACTTTTGTTAACTTTTTATCTCGTTTTATTTTCTTTTTTTTTATATAATATTTAATCTTTTTTTTAGTTTCTTACGACTTATTGTCGGGCCTACGTTGTACCCCCATATCTAAGTACTAATGCTGTAACATGGAAATATAGTAAAACCAAAAATTTTATAAAAGAGTAACCGTGGAGTTTCTTGCCGGTTCTTCTCCATAGGAAACGACCGACCCAAACCGTGGACCTTTTGTCGACGTTTTATAAGTACCCATGTAGGCCTATGTGAAATAAAAAAAAAAATATGATTTTGTCAATGAAGTACTGGTCGAATCTAGGCTGCAGAACCTCGAACACCGGCGCCGAGATGCCAGCCTGTCAGTTTTTTATCGGTTACATTTCGGGGAGTGTGCGGTGGAATTGCATGAACTAAATCCTCCTAGCCCGTTCCATCATCGGACTACAAGACGTACGGCGATGCGTCATTGGTACATGGTGGACATCCCCACCCATACGCACCAAACTTTTTGGGTATATTTTTATTATGCGTACAGCAAAGGAGTGGAATTCCCTGCCGGAGTCTGTATTTCCTGATACCTGGGAGACTTCAAGTCAAGAGTGAATAGGTTTCTTCTAGGCAAGCGTGCTTCATCGTCGACCACATCATCGCATACCATCAGGTGAGATAGTGGTCAAGCGCAAGCCTATCAACAATAAAAACAATAAAAAAAATATTATTAGCGTTGTTAAAAAAAAAGACGGAAGGTGAAACTCACACATCCTACCAGAAACCAGTTTCCTAGTAACATGGCTTTTTTAGATTAACGTCAAATCTGTCACAAAAAAGAAATTTTTACCTACGGTTCTATATCGAGCTTAAATCATCCAGCCTCCCCTTTAGAAATTAGCATAAGATCTCCATTTAGTAGAGTATATAAAGTGTTCCCTGCTATCGAAGGACATCAGTTGTTCACAACATCTCCTCCCAAAATGTACGGAACAGCACTATTAACCGGATTGTTCATCTTCTCCATTAGCTGTGTTCTGGCTAATAATAATGACGTGAAGGTGAGTTTGAATTTAGAAAAGTAATCGCCATTTGTTTTGAATTAAAAAAAAAAAACGATATCTTCATTGACCAAAGATGAAGGTGAATGAAGAAAAGTATATGTAACTTAAAGCCGCCTCCACACGCTTGGTGAACAATGGCAAACAGCAAACAACAAACACGAACGTGTGGATGGGTATTTGTTTGTGTTAGCCTGTTTTTGTTTGTGTTCGGCATCGGTGTCGGTTTTTATGCACAAATCAAAGGGTGTTCAACAAACGTGTTTGCGATTTATCCAGACGCTTGTTCGACTCAGTAGTACGCGAGAGTTAATAGTGGTGGTCATATTTACGAATCGTGACATTTTGTGTATCCCAAGCTAAATTATAGGGAAAATGAGGCGTTTAACCCGAAAGTAATCGCTGCCACAACAAGCTCGTCGTCTGCCATGTTTGCCAATCCGGAATACACAAGCACGTTCGCCAAGCATGTGGATGCCGTGTTTGTGTTGGGTGATTGTGGTCAGTGTTCGGCACGTGTTTGCTGTTCGCCATTGTTTGTGGCAAACAGCAAGCGTGTGGAGGCGGCATTATGCCCACTATTATTTTTATTGTACTGACATAGTTTAGAAGATTCTAACTTTTCTTTGGACTATGTTGTTGTCTGAGAATAAACAGTTAAATGACAAATCTGCCTGCCATGTTAGTTGGGGACGCTATACATAATAATAAAATCTGCATTTCTATAAGTAAAAAAAATCAATTCAGAATTGTTTAATGCTTAAACAAATCAAAACAACAAGTTGAAGATTGGAGCCTCCTTTTAGGCAAAAAATGCCTGTATTAAGAGCCTCCGCTCTTCCATAGCAAGATCATTTTACAAAACAGAATAGAAAAGAGTTACGTCAGTCACGTGATCGTGGATGAGGATAGTTTGAGTGTGTTTTGTGTGTGTGGATAAGTGTGTGTGTAGAGAAAAACGGGTGAGTTAAACTATATGTCGCAAGAGCGCCTCAGTATCTTCATAAGTAAATGGTTTTATCCAATTTGTTAGCATTTTTTTACATTCATATAGTTGTTTAGTGTATATGTATACCTCCTTGTTTAAACTATTATATAGCTGAGCAGAACGTTTGTTGCATTGTACAGCTGGGAATTTTGTTTTAGTTTGTGGGATTTGAGCGATCATGTCTTTCGGTCTTTTTGATGTTATATTAGCATTATAAGGAAGTGTCTTAATTTTTTAGGATTGTATATGTGATGAACAGTTTTCTAACAGAAAGCAGGCCACTAATCCGATGTAGACTGTCAGTAGGGTATTTGATCTTTTATTATTAGTTTTTTTTTGTACTCGTTGTGCTCGTTCTACATCTATAAATCTTGTTTTTGCTGCATATCCCCATATGGGCCGCCCCATATGCAGCAAAAACAAGATACAGTAGATTAAAACAAATCGCAAAAGTGCCATATAAACTTTATTAAGGTGATTTCTATGAAAGCCTACATTTTTATTTATATTTGTGGGTATGACATGCCTTAATGTTTTAAATATCCATCCTAGTTTCCTAACTCTTCTTGTAACATGGTCAAGGTGAGCATATCATGATAATTTTTGGTCAATTATGACGCCCAAATATTTAGTTTGTGAGACTTTCATTATTGCAGGACACTTACAGCTATTATTGAAAACGTTATCACATGAGTGTACTTTGATGTGAACGTGATCTCGAACGATTCGAGATGGTAAAACGACAACTTACTCACATGAAAAAGCTAACTGTTTTTTTATGTGAGTAAGTTGTCGTTGAGCCAGCTTGTTATTTGGTCCATGCCCATCTCCGCCTTTAGCCTAACATCGGACCAGTTGTTCCCGGAAAAGACAAAAGCTGTATCATCAGGGTATAGAAGTTTTTTGCGTTATCGACTTTTAAGTTGCAGAGATCGTCTATATACGTTAGAAATAATATAGGGCCTAACACGCTTTCTTGCGGTACGCCAATTGACACATCCACATCATCACAAAAAAAATCTCGGGTTTACATTTTACATGCTAGGTAAAAATTTATGAAAAGCAAAGATGACAGTAGGACTTTATTAAAATCAATTGTTTAGCAGATGTTTAATTCTCTATGCAAAATTTGAATTTGAAATCTTTGAATCAATTGCTAAACTTCCCGTCAAGATTTTAAAAAAATACTAGGTATGTACTCGTAAGTACTTTGAATTCAGTCCTTCAGGGGGCGAGAATGAGAGATAGTGATTATTTGAAGTTTCTATTACTATGTACTTAAATTATTTTTAGTTCTAAAGCATGTCATAGAAAGGTTTGCATATTTTAGGTGTAAAAATATTATTGCTTATGAACTATAAATTGACTTCAGAACAAATTACAGACCCATTTAAGAAAAAAATAAAGCTTATCTGATCAACACCAAGTCATAACAAGGCATTTTTGGAAGTTTTAGCTAAATCTTCCTTTTTTTCATACAGGATGGTGGAGCCAACCAAGGGGCACACAGCGACAGAGGAGGCATGTGGTTCGGTCCCAGAATAGGCAAACGATCTCTCAGAATGGCTACTGAAGACAACAGGTATGTTTCAATTGACTTAATAACATAACTTAATATCTGTAGTCTCCAAAGGATTATGCAAATGTGATCTTGTTGTGCACACACATTACACCCATTCCAGTTTTCCTTACAATGTTTACCTTTATCGATATAAGCGATGTCCTAGATAGACTTAGGAAGCATAAATTAATGGAAAAAGTTACATTGTTACTTGCCCTTACCAACTGGCCCACCACGACAAATAACAAAAATTGCAATCGGAAATTGTGTCATTTGTAATTATCTTTTCAGACAACCATTCTTCAAGTTATTGGAAGCCGCCGACGCTCTGAAATATTACTATGATCAGTTACCTTATGAAATGCAAGCTGATGAGCCTGAAACTAGAGGTCAGTAACTAACCAATAAATAAAATCATACCATAATAAATTAGCCTATGTTCCCCTGTTACAACACAGCCTCCTCCTTGTGAGAGGGAGTGTGTGATTTACCTTGCGGGCATTAACTGCGTTTCTTCAAGATGATTTCCTTTGCTTTTTAACCGACTTCAAAAAAAGGAGGAGTTTTTATTTTATGTATGTTCCCCGATTACTCAAAGACGCCTGGACTGATTTAGAAAATTCTACTTTTGCTTGAAAGGGTATACTTCCCAGGGTTCGTTGTCACTAGTACCATTAACAGTTCCATGATGGAACTATTGAGGTTTTTTGTAATCACTAGTTCCATTTTAGAAGAACCTGAAAATAATGGAACTAATGTTGAATTTATTATCACTAGTTTGTCACTAGTACCATTAACAGTTCCATGATGGAACTATTGATGTTTTTTTTAATCACTAGTTCCATTTTAGAAGAACCTGAAAATAATGGAACTAATGTTGAATTTGTTATCACTAGTTCCACATTATTATTTTAGGCACTGGTGAATTTTTTTAAGGGTGTAAAAACGAGGTAAAAACAAGGAGAAATAAAAAAAAAACAAATAGAAATAAAAAATTCAATAAAATCAACAAATATTTATTTTTTCATTTATCATTCGGCTTCAGTATGGATTTCAAATAATCATATTTGAAAGAAGGATGGAGAAGTAAATGCCAGGATGCCCGATATCTCAGATGGGATAGCGTTTGGACCCAGTTCAAATACTTCTTGGGAGGCGAATTGTTTACCATCCCCCCATTGTCTTTGAATTCATCTCTATTCATTACAGCACGCGCTCAAAGTAATTTATCAAAAAAAAAATCTCACAGATATTTCGCCTGTTCATAATTTCATTTGGGTTTCAATGATCAAGTCATTTCTGTCTTGGTAAATTCTGCGTCGTTTAGGTTGTTGTTTCTATTCGATCACTATCACTAAATACTATAATCAAAATAAAGTAAGACAAAATTTATTATGTTGTTTTTTTTTACCTCTAGTGTTTTTACACCCTTAAAAAATTTCACTAGGGCCAAAAATAATAATGTGGAACTAGTGATAAAAAAAATCAACATTAGTTCCATTATTTTCAGGTTCTTCTAAAATGGAACTAGTGATTACAAAAAACCTCAATAGTTCCATCATGGAACTGTTAATGGTACTAGTGACAACGAACCCTTCCCAGTTGGTCCCATAGTCATCAGGTCAGGATTTGATGATGGGATCTTGGAGAAATCGAGGGAATTCCTCAAATATTAAAGGCATACATATAGCGATATTGGTATTTTCATCAACAATGCAATCATTTGCACTCAGGTAGTATCATTTGGTGAAGTGGAACTAGTGAAGACCACAGATGGCCAATAGAACTCCTCAATGCTAAGTATGTCATCAGGTATAAGATATCTCGAATAGTTAAACGACTATGATGAAGCAAATACTTATAAATAAATAGTACTGATGAAAATGGTACCATCGAACTGATCTGATAATGGAGCCGGCAGGTGGGCACTGGAACTCCGAAATAAAACAATGTATCCTAGTCTGTATGGGCTTATTGGAATCGTCATGAGATGTACTTTGGCTATATATGATTTTTATGGCAATCTCCTCCAGTACCTATCAAAACTAAAAAGAGATAAATAAAAAACTTTTTAACAAAAAAACAAACCGACTTCCAAAAAAAACACTGTACAGCGAAAAGTAACTTTTTTTTCTTAAGTCGGTGTCGAAACACGGAAAACAATAGGTACCAAAGACACCGACATCGGAAAAGAAAGTTATTTTTCGCTGTGCAGTGTTTTTTTTTAGAAGTCGGTTTGTATTTTTGTTAAAAAGTTTTCTTAAGAGCTGCGTTGTATTAAAACTTTATCTTTTTAAGGGCTTTAACATTGCTACATTAGATCTTCAACTCAGAATAGCCAAAAGCATGAATAACTATGACGTATTTATCGAAACATAAAATGAAAAAGAATTTTAATAATAAAATTATGATATCAGTTGCGCGCGGGCGCTGTATATCGTTGGACGCGCTGTTCGCTCGACGCTAAACCGGTTTGAAGCACCCGACTACGGCCCGAGTGTTATCTTTTATACTTTTTAAACTCATTACGATGTTGTTTAAGAATGGCTAGCGATGAGTTAGATGATACAGCTTTTAACGATTGTGATAATATGAGTAGTACGACTAGGAAAAACAGTGAGTTGACAAGGAGTATGGAAGAATTAAATCAAGCGAGAGATAATCAGGAGGTAGACATGTCTAGTGTTGTGTCTCAACAACATTTGACCACAGATGTATTAAATAATAAGAGGAACCGAGAAATAAGCGAGGACGAGATTTGGACAACAGTCAGCAGAAGAGGTAAAAGGTATGCTAGAGGGAGTGAGATAGATGATACAATCAGAATAGCAGAGGACAGAATCGAAGTATGCATTTCATCGACAAGCGTACTTCCGAAGCAATTTAAATTGGCAAAGATCTTTAAATCTGAGAACATAGGTGATATCACACGAATAAAATATGTTAACCCTCACAAAGTACTGATAGTATTTAATAATGAAGATAGTTGTGATCAATTGATTAACTCGCAATATTTTAAGAAGGAGGGTTATAAATGTCAAAGAACTTTGGAAACAACTCAGTCTTATGGGGTGGTGAAATATATTGACCTGGATTTATCTGAAGAAGAAATAATGGAAGGTTTGAAGAGTGATATCCAGATAATAGGAGTGAAAAGGCTAAAGCGCAGGAGTAGTTTAGATGCTCGATGGGAGCCATCGGAGGCAGTTCGCATATGTTTCATAGGGTCGTCGTTGCCCTCATACATACATATATTTAACACAAGAGCAGAAGTTACCCCCTATAAATATCCAGTGACGCAGTGTGCGCGGTGTTGGCGATTTGGTCACACAATAAAATTTTGCCCATCCAATAAGGTGATATGTCCAAAGTGCGGTAGATATCATCCAAATTGCGATACAGTGGATTACAAATGTAATAATTGTGCTGGCAATCACATGACCTTGGCAAAAAAGTGTCCGGTATACATTAAAGAAAAAAAAATCAGAGACCTGATGGCTGAATTCAATTGTAGCTATAAGCGAGCTCTTACCATGTATGTCCCTCCAGAGCATCCTATAGTGGAACCTACATCTAGAGGAGAGTATCAATATATACTAAGAGAAGAGATACAGAAATCCAGTGAAGGCCGCACCATAGCTCGTTCCTCTGAAAGCAAGAATACCTACGCTGACATAGTGAAAAGCAATGAAGGTAACAAAAATACGAAGAAAAAGAAGAAACATAAAGATAGGAGGGATACCCCTCTTCCCCCTTTTCTAAGTCATAGTTCGGCAGACATAGCAGGAGATAGTTCTCAAGAATCAGACAGTGATATAAAAAGTAAAAATTCAGAAGACAATTATAGAGGGAACCGTTCAAAATTCAGAAGATCGAATATTAGAGGGTTATGGAGCCAATTAAAAGAAAAAATTTTGGATACGGAGACATCATGGGAGAATAAAACAAAAGGCTGTGCATGTATACTGTTTGAATGGATTAAATCTATTATCATGAAGTACATTTTAGAAGTTCCAGTCCTTACTAACTTTAAACAATGGATCAACGAACTAACAGACCCACAATGATCAATATCCTGCAATGGAATGCTCAAAGCCTTCGGCCTAAAGCAATTGAGTTCGAAGCGTTATTAAACCAGGAAAAAGTGCACATCGCAATAATTAATGAAACGTGGTTTGATCCTGAAAGCAGTTTTCGCGTAAACGGTTTTAACATTTTCAGAGAAGACCGTTATGACGGATATGGCGGCGTCGCAATATTAACTCATTGGTCCCTTAGAGCAAGTCGTTGTAATAGCAATATTATCAATCCAGGTATTCAGCTGTTACATGTAAAGATATCTAATTGCGAACATTTAGAAAACGTGATTACCGTTTATTGTCCTTCTTCAGTATACTCTAGTAAAAGAGACTGGGACCAGATCTTTTCTCTGAAGCAAAAAAGAACACTTATAGCCGGAGACTTCAATGGGCACCATACCAACTGGTCATCTAAGACGGACGCAAGAGGTATGCAGCTGTTCGACGCCATATTCGAAAACAATTACATTCCTCTTAATGATGGCACTTCTACACGTGTTAAACTGGTTAATGGTGTGCTACAAAGTACCTCGCCTGATCTGACTATAGCATCCCTTTTTTTTTTTTTTTTTTTTTTTTTTTTTTTGGGTGGGAAATCATCCAATGACTTCTCCCGCTCTGGGTGAAGCGGGAGGGCGTGTCAGACTTTTACTGACTAAAACCCACCCGTGTTCCTTCAGTTGTTTGTGCCAGGGCCGCGGTAACACTCTTTCAAATTTATCCGCGACCCAGACAGACATCGGCCCTCTCGGGCCCCGTCAATTTTGCTGACATCTCTTTGAGGCGCGCGTGGAACACTACGCGCCGTCGACTCGGGCCTGGTCCTTATCGGACGGCGAGCTACCCATTACTTGCCGTCCGCAAGCCCGCGCCTACGGTGGCCGGGAATCGGCTTGCGACTCCCGACGCCCAGGGCGTCTCCTGCGGTGACTAGGGGCGCGAGGGAGTCTCCGTTGCGTCTCCCTCACGCGTTCCGCCTCCTCCTTCGCGAGCATTACTGCTTCGCAGAAGGAGGTGACAGCTTCCCATGCCCTCTCGCTCCGTACCATGGCCTGAACCAGTGCCGGCCGCGAGAGGTCGCCACCGCTGATCGCCTCCACGAGGACACGGCGGTGCTCCGCCCAAGCGGGGCAGACCTCCACCGTATGCTCCACCGTGTCCTCCGGGCGATCCACACAATGGTGACACCCGGGCGTTTCCTCCCGCCTTATCCGGAACAGAAACCTCCCGAAACAGCCATGTCCGGTGAGGACCTGCGTCAGGCGGAAGGTGAGGACGCCGTGGCGCCTCTCAAGCCACTCCTCAAAGAGGGGCCTTATCGCCGCAATTGTGGCGTGCCCAGCACTGGGTTGCGACAGTCGCTCTCTCCATGTCGCCATGAGATCCTGCCGGAGCTCTGTCCGCCAAGCCGCGATTTGTCGCGGCAGCGGAGTTGTGCCCCGGCGTTTCGCCTCCTCGCGCCACTCCCAAATGTGCGCGAGGACTTTTGCCTCTAGATCCCATGGCAGCAATCCGGCAAGGAGGCTCGCCGCCTCACCGGAGACCGTGCGGTATCCCCGGACCATCCGGATGGCCATGACCCTTTGGGACGCGTTCAGAGAGCGGGCTGGTCTCCGCCTCATGGAACCCGCCCACACCGGTGCGCCGTAAAGGGCCATGGACCGCACGACCCCCGCGTAGAGCCTCCGGCAGGAGGCGTTTGGACCCCCTAGATTGGGCAGGAGTCGCTTGAGAGCAGCCCCAGCCCGCTCCAGTCTGGGCGCCAAACGTCGGAAATGCTCCACGAAATTCCACCGGCTGTCGAGGACGAGTCCCAGGTACTTCATCGTCAACCCGACGCCGATGTGAACCCCTCCTACCGTTATTTGGGTACCCGGCGGTGGCGCGTTCCGAGGACCATGAAAACACATGGCCTCGGACTTGTGCAGGGCCACCTCGAGTCCCAATTGCCGGATCCTCTCGACGACTATCGCAACCCCGCGTGTCATTAGTTCAGCCGCCGCCTGGTGCGACCTCCCCTGCGCCAGGACCAGCGTGTCGTCAGCGTAGCAAATTACGCTGACGCCGCTAGGGAGGTCGGCGCGCAGCACCCAGTCGTAACCGATGTCCCACAGATGCGGCCCCAAGACCGATCCCTGTGGGACACCGCACGACATCTCTCGCCGGTTCCACTCTCCCTGGTGACCGGGGTAGATGACGGCCCTGTCCGTCAAATAGGCCTCGACTACGCGACAGAGGTAGGGCGGCATCCGGTGATACCGGAGTGCTTCCCTGATGCAACTCCAGGGCAGGGTGTTGAAGGCATTGGCGATATCTAGAGACACCGCCAAGACGACCCCACCCCGGGCCACTGCATCCCCCGTCGTGAGGGCTCGCACGCGCATGATGGCGTCCACCGTAGAGCGCCCCCTGCGGAAGCCAAATTGGCTCTCCGCCAGATCCGGTCCCACCCGCACCAGCTGCCCAACGAGGCGGTCTGCAATAACTCTTTCAAAGAGCTTGCCCACCTCATCGAGCAGCACAATGGGCCGGTAAGCGGACGGAGAGTCCGCTGGGCGCCCCGGCTTCTTAATGAGGACCAGTTTTCCCGTCTTCCAGCGAAGTGGGAACTGGCCCCTCTCCAAGCATGCGCTAAAGAGCCCCCTTAGTCGAGGCCCGAGAGCCTCCAAGGCCAGAACCCAGGCCTTACCAGGTAAGCCGTCGGGTCCTGGGGCGGTATTTTTGGCATTCAGCCTACGTACCGCCACTCTCAGTTCTACCTCAGTCACCTCAGGAGCATTGTCGTCGTCGTCGGTGTGGTCCGCATCGGGCACCGCAAGAGGTGGAGCCATGGGCGGGGGAATATGTTCCCCTTGCGAAGGGAACAGAGTGCTCACCACGCCCTCCACGAACTGCGGCCGGAGACTCTGCGTCAGCGGGGGCGCCCATGGGCGGAGTTTATCCCGCACCATTTTGTAAGGGCGCCCCCACGGATCCCTGTTTAGAGTCCCCAGCGACTCCTCGCGGGCCAAGCCTTTGGCCCGCTTGATCTCCGCTCGGAGGGCGCTCCTCGCTGCTCTGTACCCCTCGTACAGCTCCACCTCAATGGCTTCCGAATCCGGAGGACGGTTACGGAGCCTGCGGTGCCTGGTGTACCGGCGTCGCGCAGCAACGCACATCTGGCGCAGAGCCGTAAGCTCCAGCGACCACCAGTACACCTGGCGCCGGGCACGTCCTGGCTGGACCCGGGGCATTGCCACGTCACATATCTCGGACATGGCCTCCCGGAACCACTCCGCCTCGTCGTTGATGTCAGCAGGCCTATCCGGTGATGACACCCAGGCCTGCACGATCGAGGCTTCCAGGAGGAGCTCCCGGTCCAGCTGTTTCAGTGCCCACCGCGGACCGCTCGGGGTCTGTCGGACCGGCGCGCTTGGACTCTGGGTGGAGACGTCGAACCGAATATACCGGTGGTCGGAATACGTCTCCACCTCCTCCATGACGCGCCAGTCGACGACACGCGGTGACAGAGCGGGGCTGGCGAACGAAATATCCACCACCGATTCGCCCTGCATCCGCACACACGTGGGGACAGAACCCCGGTTGAGGACGACCAAGCCTGTCTCCAGAGCCCAGTCCTCAACCATCCTGCCCCGTGTGTCTGTATACCGGGAACCCCAAGCCACATTCTTGGCATTGAAGTCCCCGAGGACAAGCACAGGGAGGGAGCGGTACCCGACGACGACAATTTTCAATTCCGCAAGGGAGTTGTGGAACTCGGCGAGAGTTCGGTTCGGGGAGAAGTATACCCCCACCACGGCAATCTCCCCGAACCGTGCTGCCACGCAACCCTGTCCTCTCTTGACACCCTCGAGTGACGGGGTGCCGGCGGCGGCCGACGAAATTAGGGTCACTGAGCCGCTCAGGTCCTCCACCCAGTCGTCCCTGGGCGGGGCAAAGTACGGCTCAGCGACCACGGCGATGTTAATCGACCACTGCGCCATGCTCTGGAGCAATAGATCCTGAGCAGCGGCGCAGTGGTTGATGTTCGCCTGGAGGAGTCGTAATGGGGCCATTATTGGCACTCCATTTCAGCCCCTTCCCGGACCCCCGGTGAGGGTCCCGCCGCGGTGGTTTCGGCGGCGACGACGGCTGTGGAAGCGGCAGCGGTAGCGCAAGTGGCGGCGGCTGCGGCGGTGACGGCAGTGGTGGCGACTGCGGCGGTGACGGCGGTGGTGGAGTGCTTGCCCCTGCGCCTGGCCTTGGCGGGTGGAGCGCAGGACTTGCTCCCGGCCCGGTGATCGGCTGGCTTGCCAGCTGCCGCACATATGACGCAATGCGGCGTGGCATTGCACGTACCAGCCTTGTGACCGGGTTGTCCACAGCGGAAGCAATGGTCGCTACGGTCCACCTCCGAGGTGCATTGAGCTCCCACGTGGTTGCCTACATGGCAGCGGAAGCACCTCAGAGGTCTGGGTTCCAGCAGTTTCACCTGCGCGGAGACCCAGCCCACCAAGAGCCTTCGGCCCTCTCCGGCAATTTTTTGGGCTGCCGAGACGGGACAGCTCACCGTTACGGCTCGCATCCCCGTGGCGTCAGGGCGTATGATGCCTGCCCTGACCTGCTCGGCAGAGCACCCCCCAGTCCTGGCGACGGCTGCTACCACCTCTTTCTCCATCACCGAATCGTCCAGGCCCAGAATACGCATGTCAGCGCACTTGGTGGGCCTAGATACTCGGGCTTCTTCCGCATTAAGGGACGCCCTGAGCCTTTCGGCCAGAGCGTCGGCGGTCGGTCCGCTGGCCGCACCGGGGACTTCCAGCATCCGAGCCCCAGTCGCGGTGACCCTAACTCGGATGCCGTCGGTGACGCCGAGCTCCTCCAGGTTCACCGCCGCCCTCGCTTTGGCGAGCACATCGCGGTAGGACACGCCCTTCTTTTCCGCTTCCGGCTGTAGTGTAATCACTACAGCTGCGGACTTTGGGGCGCGGAGCCTAGCCGCGACGCTTCGCTCCTTGCGCCTTTTTCGCCTCTCCTTCCTTTTGGCCGCCCTTGCTGCCTTCTTCTTCTGCCCGGCCACTTGCCATTCGGCGTCGGCCGCAGGAGTTTCAGGAGGCGGAAGAGCTTGGGACGGCTGACTTGCCACCTGGGTTGGGGCCCTCACCGTCTGTGCAGCACCGCCACCCTTTTTAGGTACTGGGTTGCCCGGTTTCGCCGGGGCCGGTCCCGTCAAGCCCGGTTTGGCCGCGGCAGCGGCATACGAGGCCGCCTTCCGCTGGCCCAAGGCCGCCTGGCTCGCTGATAGCGGGGGGCGCAGGACGATGGCCTCCAGAGCAGAAAACCGACTCCGGAAGGCAGCCAGCTCCTGCCGCACCAGGTTCAGAACCCGGTCCTCTGTAGGCACGGGCTGGCCTTGCCCATGCTCCGCCATCCCCTGCAGCATCTCACGGGGCCCAGCTCCTTGGAGCCCGACCAAGTCCGCTCGGAGCTTCTCGTTCTCCTCTTGGAGAAGCACAATGTCGGCCTTCAAGCGGGCCACCTCCGCCCGCATCTCGGATATACCATCCGACGAAGGCCCGACGTGATTGGTCTCCGCTGCCGCCATAATGGAGGCCGTGGCCGCAGATACGGCCTTGTCTTTAGAGGATTTATTCCTCTTCAAGGCCACATCCCGGATTGCGGCTTCCACGACCTCTGCAAATTTGGCCACTCGCTCCGAATTTGAGCCACCAGCGGTGTCCAGCTCACCGCCAGAAGATTCTGAATGGACAGACCTGCGGCTTGTCAATCCGGGGTGACGCCCCTCCGCGGCAAGCCTCTCGGCACGCTGGGCAGCCTCCTGGGCGGTGAGCCCCCTCCCCGCACCTCTGTCTCGGCCCCCACCCCGCTTACTGGTGGGGATCTTTGGGGCCGAAGCCAGCTCATTATCGGAGAGTGACCCCAAGCCATCCCCCGATTTGGGGCGCTTCCGGAAGAACCTAAGGTTCTTCGCAGCAGCTTCGCGCTCCAAGCTCTGTGAGCCCTTTGCGCCAGACGCGGCGTCGGTCTCCAACCCCGCATCACTCCTCACTTCTTCGTCAGTATCGCTAAGAAAAATCGGTGTCCTTATATCGCGCATGTGGTTATCGGTTTTGTCTATAGATATAGACAGCAGACGTTTGTTGCCCACCCCAGAATACGGAGGGCAGCCCGCCGAAGCGGGGTGGGATTCCCCGACCGCTGAGCAGTCGGGACCCACCTGGGGAGTTTTTTTACAAAAGTCTTGGTCCATGTTATTTTTTCCTTTAAAGGGTGAGGTCCCTATACTAGATCTAACTCCTTCTTTCTTTCCTGCACACTCTAAGCCCACTCGACCTACCCTCTGTAAGCAGAGAGGGGAGTAGGCGTTAGAAGGCCCACCCAAGCGACGGACTAGTCGTCCTGTCACTAGCCCGGTTCCCTTCACAAACCATCAAGGATGATCTGTGATTGGAACCGTGACCTTTCCTCGTTTGTTGAAAATTTGCCGCCAGCACCAACTGTCCACCCAACGCGGGAGGACAATTGGAGCCGACGTTGCCCAGGGTGCGCCACGTGGAGGCTTTCAACATGCACCCCGACTATAGCATCCCTGGATTTGGCAATGAAGTTTAGTTGGCAAGTTATGAACGAGAACTTAGGGAGCGATCACCTAGTTCTAAAGGTTAAAACAGAAATTAATAATATAAACACGTACAAAATTAAAAGAAATTATAAAAAGGCAAATTGGACAAAGTATAAACAGATTATAAATGAAAAATTCAATGTTTTAGACATACATACTGATAACCAAATAGCGTATGACAATTTTATTGAAGCCCTAAATGCTGCAGCGGATCAAAGCATACCTAAAATAAAAATTTGTGATAACCCAATTCGGCAACAGATGTTTAAACCTAAACCATATTGGGGCCAGGACTTATCACGCATAGTTGCTGAGCGACGTCTGGCCTTAGCCGAATTCAGGAAGAACCCTACGCCACAGAATTTAGACAAAGTTCAGAGAAAAACGAGTCATGCCCAAAGATTGATTCGGAATAGTAAGTTTAACTCGTTTAGAAACTTCTGTGATAGCATAGACAACACAATGTCAGCAGCTGAAGTATACAGACGAATGAAGTGGCTCAAAGGCTATAAGACAGCAAGGAGTGCCGTGGATCAGGAGCAAACGGATCATTTACTGCATAGTTTAACACCAGATTACGTGAGCCCTCCTTCACCTAATTTCATTTCAGAAAATGAGCAATTGAGCAGCCCAATTTCGATCCAAGAGCTTAATAACTGTATTAAACAGACTGATACCGCTCCCGGTGGAGATAGTATTTCCTACTCCATGATCAAGCACTTACCAGAAGTAGGAAAAATAGTTCTAGTTTCACTGTACAATAGATTTCTACTTTCGGGTTTTGTCCCGAATCAATGGAGAGAGGTCAAAATAGTGCCCATACCAAAACCTGGTCGGGATGCTGGCTCTGTATCGGGTATCAGACCAATTGCTTTATTGTCATGTCCTTGTAAAGTCTTACATACAATCCTAAATCGTAGACTTGAATGGTTTCTTGAAAAAAATAACTGTTTTTCACATGAAACAACCGGATTTAGGAGAACGAGTTCTTGTGCTGATAACTTGGCTAGATTAATATCGCGCATTCAGGAAGGATTTTCGAAGGGCTTTAGCACTTTGGGATGTTTTGTTGACATTGATAGCGCTTATAACAATATTAACTTAGTGGCCCTGTTAAAAATGTTAGACGGGTTGGGTGTGGGAGCGGTGTTGTGCAAATACTTATGGGAATTTTTACATGAGAGACATCTATCAGTTCAAATTAATGATAGTAGCACAGCTGTGAGGACCACTGGGACAGGTCTTGCACAGGGCGATCCGCTGTCCCCACTATTATTTAATGCAGCCACTTCAAAGATTTGTCATAATATAGTTGATGTGTTTGTGTCACAATATGCAGACGACTTCGTATTATATACAACTAGGAAAAATCTTTCAGACTCCGTTACCAATATCCAAAATTCGTTACAATTATTTCAGTGTTTGATAGAAGAAGTAGGGTTACAGATCTCGTTTAGTAAAACAAAAATAATTTTATTCAGCAGGGGCAGAAATAGGAAAATAATTTCGGTAAATATTAACAATCATAGTATACAACAGGTAGATCATGTGAAATATCTAGGTATGTGGCTAGACAAATCTTTGAAGTGGAAAAGACATATTGACGAATTACGGGAAAAGTGCTCCAGATTATTAAACATATTTAAAGTTCTAGCTGGATCCAAATGGGGTGTCCACCCGAAACATTTGCGACGTCTGTATATCTCAATGATCCGAAGTAGATTTGATTATTGTAGTTTTCTTTTTGGTAATTACGCTAACAGTCAATTGAATAAACTTGACGGTATCCAAAATATATGTATGAGGATTATTGGGGGCTTCATTAGAAGCACGCCAATCCATGTCATGGAAAACGAACTATGCTTACAGCCGCTACCCATTCGAAGAAGATATTTGGCAGGAAAATTCTGGCTTAAATCTAGGTCTGTAAAGTATAATGTTACTATAGGTATTATTGGTAGACACGCATAGACAAAGCCAAAATTTACCTATTTATTCTAGTTCCATATTGGGTGTATTCTCGTTGAATACATGGCTATCTAGTATTGACTTATCAAAGAACATCTCTTACGATATCCCTTGTGTACGCATTCCAAAGAGATCAATGAATGTATTGGATTTAAGACAAAAGTGTGTCAAATACTTGAATGATAACTACGGTTCGTTCTATCAACTGTATACAGACGGAGCTAAAGATGCACAGTATGCGGGAGCGGCTGTATTCGATCCACAATTAAATAATACGTTTAGATTTAAAATTAAGGCTAATATTGCTGTAATGTACTGCGAGCTGATAGCGATTTCCGAAGCCCTGTCTTACGCGTTAACTCTTGATACCCAGCATATTCTGGTTTTAACTGACTCTAAGAGTGCTTTATTGCATATGGCTCGACTACCCTCGAATTCTCGAGGTTCCCCGATAGCCTTTGTTATCCTCCAAACCATTTTAGAGTTGCGTATGGCTAATAAGACTATAATTCTGCAGTGGATTCCATCCCATATTGGCATCATGGGCAATGAAAAAGCGGATCAGGCAGCAAAGTTAGCTTTATCGGAAGGGATCACATACACTTGTTTACCATTACACACAGATCAGGTTCAGACAGTCAAAAAGATTTGTAAAGACTTATGGCAGGAATATTTTGATGAAAGATCGCTCAACAAATGCATATGGTACAGGACTATACAGGCAGGACCTTTTCGTTGCCCATGGTTCCAGGAAATGGAAGCCCATAGACAATATATTGTGACACTGCTGAGACTTCGGTCCGGACACATTCCATCAAATAAATTTGCGCACTTAATGGGTAAAACGGACTCACCTAACTGCACGGAGTGTAACGTGATCGAGGATGTTCACCATGTTTTGCTCGAATGTGTCCGGAATGAGGCTCAGCGGCGACAGGCGCTTGAAGATACTCAGTACAATATAGGGTTATGTAGCAGCTTCTTAGCGTTCCCTTTTTCGGAAGGGGCCGGGAAGTTGTATGCATTATACATGTGCCATTTAAGGAGTGGAAACACCACCCAGCAACAGCTGGGCTCTGCTTCCACTCCATAGTTTAATATAGATAAGATAATAGGGTGTTAAGATGTAGTTAGCTATAAATGTTATATTTATAATTAGAATTACGGGGCGACATCGTCATTGTTGACCGAGTCCCCTTAAATAAAGATAAAAAAAAAAAAAAAAAAAAAAAAAAAAATTATGATATAAGAAAAATAAAAATGTCTCTCTTACATTGTAAATAGACATCTAAAGATCCCACTCCACTTCAACACACACCTAAGTTACGAAGTAGTTCGCTTTTTAAAATGAGGATTAACTAATTAACTTCAGTTTAACCGTATAGTTCGGACGGGGTACATTTTGGGGCTTGACAAGCATACCTCCGCTGGCTCAGCCGCGGTTCATTTTGGACCCCAGATTTACGTCATACGACATCCTAATTAATAACTTAATTATTGATTAAGATACCTAACGAATCTTATGTGGGGGCTTTAATTAAAATAGTTGGATAAAAAGCTTACATGTTAGCGCAAATATTTTTTTTAGATTAAGTGCGCAAGTTTATTAATTTACATATGTTAAAAACAAGTGTAATAATACGATAATCGCCATTTTGATGACAGTGGTGGTCGAAGCTAAAAAACATAAAAATGCAGATTTTGTACACCCTAACTCCACGACAGGGGTAAAGGTTTGCTAATTGTTTAATTATTGGTCGAATTCATCCATATTTCAAAATAAATAATTAGTGGTAATGAAGTTATTTGTTATTCAAAGTCGAAGTTAGGCGCCAATCGTGTTTGTTTACATTTTTATTTTACACAAATGTCACCCTTCCACATGTAAAATTGATTACAAATATGACAATTATGTCTCTAAATATAATAAACAACAAGAAGAAGCCCTGATTTTAACGTAATTAACAAACACCAGTCCAATAATACGTAAAATTCATTACCACTATTTTATTTTTGTTAAATTTCCAATTCGTCAAGTAGATTGTTTTTTTTTTAATGTAATAGTTGTGTGGCAAAACGATTTTAGCAATCGATTTTATTTATGCTATCCACTCGATTAATGAGCGATTATCCCAAATCGATTCTTAAAAATAGAAAAATCCTGTTTTAGGCATAAAATACAATTAGTACTTAAATTATTACTATTAATTATTTCTTAAAGTAATCTTAATAGATTTTTGGACATTATTTGACTACAACCAACTAAACAATTTCATCGAACCGTGGATAATTTCGCGCCGAATTATCTATCCGATTCAAAATTCAAATTCGGAATGCGTTCGCTATTCAAAACTATTTTGTATAAAAATAATAATGATTGAGTCTTTATGTTTGATAGTCTCAGAAGTATACAGAGTGCCTAGTATATTTTTATGTAAGTTTGTAACGCAAGTGTAGATAAATTTAGTTTCGGGGAACCAACGATTTTGTGATTATTCGTTATATTGCAATGAGTGTCGTACTGGCCCAGTGGCTAAAGGCCTCGCCTTGCCTGAGGTCATGGGTTCAAATCTGGACAAATACCAATGATTTCCATTTTCAAATTCATTAATGTACTTTCTAAGTATATTTTAGAAATCGTTGACAACGGTGAATGAAAACATCATGAAGAAACCTGGTCTTATAGTCTCAAATCGCCAACCCGCATTGAGCAAGCGTAGTGATGAATGTTCGTGCCTTCTCTGTATGAGAAGAGGCCTTTGTCTTGCAGTGGGACAATTATAGGCTGGTATTATTATTATAATTATATATTGAATAATGAGTTGAGAGTATGGTATGGTTAGGTTTTGAATTCGGTCGAGTTTGTTGTAATGTTATGAAAATTGGTTATTCTATACATACTTTTAAAATTTTATTTTTATTCATTTTAAGAACATAAGTTTGGTTTGTATTTACATCTGCATTCCCCGAAAACTATTAATATCAATAACCTTGTGCGTATCTTCTTGCACGGTTCCTTTCCAAGCGAGTTATGGCATGGTTGTCAACCAACTAAGCTGAAAATCATCTAGAAGCATGAAATTTGGCAGAAAGGTTCCTCAAGTGACGTAATTATGCAGTAAGAAAGGATTTTTGGAAATTGCATCCCTAAGGGGGTAAAAAGGGGTTTGAAAGTTTGTATGAAAAATCTAATTCCTTCGGCCATAATTCTTGAAACTTAGCTTTTGCTAAGTTTTAAGAATTATGGCCGATATTATTCTTATTCTAAGTAAACAATATAGGTTGCCATTATTAGTTTTTCGAAACTCCCAAATGACGATTTAGGGGATGTTGAAGTTTGTATGGAAGAATCTGATTTCTTGGGTCAATCAACATGAAACTTGGCACAAATACCAACCTAAATAAACAACAAAGGATTTCATTATTAGTTTTTCGAAACTACCCCCAAAAGATGATTTAGGGGGTGTTAAATTATTTTTGAAATATCGTATATTTAAAAAATAATTTAACACCCCATAAATCACATATTAAATATTTCTTTGGTTAATAAATTTGAAAATTTACATAAATACCCATCCTAAGTGAACCATAAAGGTTTTCATTATTAGTTTTACTTATCTAGTCCCAAAATACGATTTTTGGGAAGTTAAAGTGCTTTGAAGAATTTTATTTCCCGGGTTAATAAATTTGAAATTTGGCACAAATACCAACCTAAGGAAACAATAAAGGTGGTCATTATACATTTTTCGAAACTAACTCAAGCTAAGAATCTTACTGGACAGGGTTTCGTTTTTGACGTGGTTTTCTAGGGAAGCACTAAGGCACGATTTTGCGGCCATTCAACCTTTAAGGAAGTGAAAAGGGTAAAAATTAGTTTGTATGTAAAATCAAATTCTTTGGGGATAAAGTTGATGATCAAAATTTACATAAAACATTTTGAAAATTCCCTCCCAGATTGGGTTTAGGGGTGTTAAAGTTTTTTTTGAGGCAAATCACTGCGCAATCTGACTAACATAAAATGATAAATAAAAAAATTTAATTAAAAAAATCTAAAAACCCGACTGCTTTGCAGTCGGAGCATACATCTGGTTTTCGTCAGCTAGCCCGCGAATATGTATCCTCCGACTGCACAGCAAGATTTTCTCCTTGTTTAAGTCTTTTTATTTCGCTTTTAAAGCAGTCGGGTTTTTAGATTTTTTGAATTAACTTTTTTTATTTATAACTTTTTAGTTATCTGTTTTTAAGATTTAGGTACATTTAAACATATATGTTTTATATTTTCGAAATCACCTCTTAAAGCCCTTTATTTTGATACCCCACACGATAGGTTTGGAAGAAAAAAAAATTATCCTCCGCAATATGGCGCCCAAAATCTGCCATTTTTCTATTTTCCAATTTTAATGTAGCCAGTGACACTCGCGGGGTTAAGACGAATCGATTGACGTATGAATCATCAAAATCGGCCAATACGTTTGGTCTCTAGAACGCCACATAGGAACAAACATACATACATAAATACATACTTACATACATACATACATAGACTGATATACACATTACCCTCCTTCGGCAGTCGAGTAAAAAGAGAAGAAAGAAGTGAATAGCATATTTAGGTTGTTCAAAACTAGACCCTCAACGGCGCAAAAAGGGTTGATAAGTTTTTAGGGGAGGATTTTACTTTGTGGCGATAACCTAAAATGTATTATTGTTTAAGTCAAATAACGAATCGTCCCAATCCAATAAACCCACCAACCCCAAACCCAAATCCACGATACCCAGTTTTTAATAGTTTTAATAATATCTTATTTTTGGTTGCCTTTACTAACTGCATATAAGAAAATCATTTATAGGATAAACGAAATCACGCGAACATAGTCGCGGGCGGAGTGCTAGTCATACATAAACATACTCATATTTATACTGGTCATTCTGTATAAAACCGTCTGAAATTATCAATGTAAAACTCTCTTTTATATTAAAATGTGACCGATAAAATATTTTGAATACCGACTGCATTCCAAATTTGAATTTTGAATTCTTTTACGTTCGGCGAATTCGGCGCGAATTTAGCCACGAATCCTATTTTTTTTTCAATTTATTCTTCTGATAACATTATGAAAGCATTTATGTATAGTTATTACTATATATTATTACTATAAGTTGTTATTTTATTTTGTGCCTATAAACTAATTTTAATTTTAAAACAATACATTTTTGAAAATCACTTTTTTATTTAAATGAATAATTTTAAATAATCGAAATACACTTAATCGATTAGGCTGAATGCAGTTTTAATCGATTATGAGACGCGTGAATGGACAGCAAAAATAAAAACAACACCAAAGAAATGTCATGTTGCAAGGTTGCATCAAAATTTTAAGCAATTTTTTTCCAGATTTTGGCTTGTTTTTTTATGAATTTTTGTATGACAAATTAGAAACATAAGGACGCAAATAAAATACGTATATCTTTGTGTTGTCCTTTTGCATCTTTTCAGCAAGGGAAAAGGTTGTTTATGTACATATTTTGAGCAAATCTAAATTGTCTACCATTTGGAAAGGTGTAGTAATTCGTATTTTGTACACATTTTGCAGTAGACTGACGCGGTTTAACCGAGCGCAACATGTAAATAAAGATATTTTTTTCAAATTTACTGTGTAAGATAGCTGCGTAAACTTATTTTTCTGAATAAATTCGAATGTTGAAAGTTCAAGTAAATTCCTGAATTTCATGACGTAATTTGCAACAACCTGTCGACTCAGCTGGTGTGTCATGTGTCAAAATCTTGTCGAGCAGAGTGGTAACTTGGAACGTTGACTAATGTCCAAGAGTATAGCTGTCAAAGTTTTTTACACGGTGTGAAAACCAAGTTTACATTTAAATCATATTTAATACTCAAAAACACTGACATTAATTGAGAGTTAACTCATATTTGCCAAAAGTAATCTGTGGTATCGCAAAATATTCACAACAATTATAAAATTAGGAAAAAGCCCGCCTACTCACAACGCAAACAATGGAGTTTGACGTATCGGAGACCTTACGCTACGCCAGCGCCTCTAGCGGCGAATTCATATGCGGAAGCCCCCATTGGCTGCAAAACAAATGAATCACGAAGTAAACCTCTCCATGTAGATCTTCCGTAGCAATGGATGGTCGAACTAAATCCTTTCAGAACAGTAACTTTTGCTCTTATCAAATAGTCTCTACTCCACAGTTATGAAGAAGGTAATCTTCACCCCTAAGCTGGGTCGCAGTCTGGCGTACGACGACAAAGCGTTCGAGAACGTTGACTTCACCCCCAGACTCGGCAGGCGACTCGCTGATCAGGAGACGTAAGTCAACTCCGACAGTCATTTTAACAACCTTTCATACAATTTATTTAAAATTGAAGTGTCTGTTTGTATAATTATATAAAATGAATTTATTTTCCCTTGGTCACGGCATCACGCGTGAACGGCTGGACCGATTTCGCTTATTCTTTTTTTGTTGTGTTTGTTATTGTTAGGAAAGGTTCTATTAAAATAACAACGATTTATTGTATGCTTGTGAAAGTAAACGAATAATAAGTACGAAATTTTTAAGATTATTGTCTGTCTGTCTGTTTGTTCCGAGAAAACTCCGAATCGGCAAGACCGATTCAGACGCGAGTTTCACTAGCAGATAGCTGATGTTATAAGGAGTAACATAGGCTATTTTTATTTTGGAAAAGGAATTAGGGATCCGCGTAAAAAAAACACTTAGTTATTTTTTAGTTTGACTGGTTTGACGTGGACGAAGTCGCAGGCAACAGTGTTGTAATTATAACGCAACTAGTTTTGTAATTATAATGAAAAAGTCGAAAACTTGTCAAATTTTTAACCAGCTTTATAACTTTTCTATTTGGGCGCTGACACACTGTATTTGATTTGTTTGATTAGTTTATTGTCTCTAGAAAAAGAGTTTAAAGAGAGAATATAGGGATACTAGCTTTCACTCGCGGCTTCGCCTGCATAAAAAGTATTTCATCATCCCAATGGAGCACACTAACGGGATTAAAAGTAAAACAAAAATCCTATGTCCTTCCCAGGGTCTCAAACTACCTTCATAACAAAAAGTTGTCTTTATAACCAACTTGAGAAAAAGGAAGTAGTAGGTACTGCTCCCAGAGACAAACACAAATTTTACCTCTTTAATACAATTCAGTTAAGATATAGAAGAAGTTGTGCGTACAGCTCAGAAGTGGAATTCCTTGCCGGTATCTTTGTTTCCTGATAGCTACAACCTAGAGGTCTTTAAATCAAGAGTGAATAAGTTACTTCTAGGCAAGCGTGCTTCACCGTCGACCACATCATCGCTTACCGTCAAGCGAGATAGTGGTCAAACGCGAGTCTATCTATATGTCTGTCTATACATACAAATAAATAAAATTTAAGTGTCTGTATGTAATATCAAAATAACGTTTTATTTAATGCACGTGAAAGTATATACGGTACTAACAACAAATGAGCAATTTTTAAGATTTTTGTCTGTCTGCCTATCTGTCTGTCTGTTTGTTCCGGGTAATCTCCGAAACGGCTGGACCGATTTTGACGGGACTTTCACTGGTAGATAGCTGTTGTAATAACGAGTAACATAGGCTACGTTTGATCACGAGAAAATGCATAGTTCCGGCGGGAAACTAAAAAAATAAAAATATTATTTTACGAGTTTGACGCGGACTAAGTCGCGGGCAACAGCTAGTTATTAAATAAAAATAAAATAATAATAATAATACATTCTTGCTCTTTTTCGTAAAGGTACCGCCCCGACCCTGAGCAGATTGACAGCAGGCAAAAATACTTCTCTCCCCGTCTCGGCAGAAACATGAACTTCTCACCACGTCTCGGAAGGGAACTCGCTTATGGTACGTATATAAGCTTGATATAGAATTACTATAAACCTGTCAATCGCGTCATCTAGTTAGATTTATATCTGTGCTATAAACCCACAGAGTTATATAGAATATAATTTATTGTACACCTAATCATTTCGCCTATTATGTTATATACCACTATCTGTGCACACATACAGTCACTGGGTTGCTACTGAGTACCTGTGCAAAACTCAATCCCTCTTTGCCTGACCCTTGCTTAGGAATCGAACCCACGACCCTTGCTCAGTTGTGCTTGCGAGCACAAAAGCCCCAACTCACATAAATAAATACATAAATTACATAAAAAATAAATATATAATGATGGAAGTTTCTCAAAATTTTAAAAACAGCAAAAAGATTTGGAGCATTGTGAATAGTTTAACCGGCAAAATTATGCAATCTGTTGAACACATTTTACTTACAACTTTTCGAACGAATCCATTGACATTGGCCAACACTTTTATGACTGAATTTAATTCGAATATCATTAACCTAGGTAACTCTTGCGATGTGCCCCTTATAGACAAATCAACGTATGAGATAATTCCTGATAGGTCGATAAGAACGAAACCTGCTCGAGAAGATACGGTGAAATTCATCATCAATGAAATGAACGATAGAAAAAGCCCGGGTTTTGACGGGATACGTGCTAAAGATGTTAAGTATGCTTCAGCTAATTTAGTCCCAGTTATTACACATTTGATCAATTGCTGCTTACAGACTGGTATGTATCCCGACCTATTGAAGATAGGGGTGATACGTCCAATACACAAAAAGGGCTCACGTAATGACGTTAATAATTATCGTCCTATCACTATACTGTCTTGTATAGATAAGATCTTAGAACGTTATATTGGTAACGAGATAAATAACTTCTTGCAAATAAACGGAATAATCAACAATAAACAATTTGGATTTCAGAAAAATAAGAGTACTACACTATTGTTGAGAGAATTTACCGATGAAGTAAATAGACACTTAAATGAAAAAAAACATGTCTTGACACTTTTTATAGATTTTAGCAAAGCATTCGATATGCTCCGTAGCGATACACTGTTTGACAAGTTGTCACGAAATGGGATACAAGGGCCACTATTAGAACTATTAAAAAACTATCACACAAACAGATACAACACGGTCAAAATAAAAGATGAGTACAGTGATAAGCTTCCGTCAACGCAAGGAACGGCCCAAGGTTCAATTATAGGTCCAACGGAATACTTACTCTACGTTAATGATATGAATAATGCTATAAAGTCAGATTCATTATACCAATTTGCAGACGACACGTGTATTTTGGTCGCTAATAAAAACATCCAAGCTGCTCAGAAATCCCTACAAGATAGCTTCGATCAAATGTGTAAATGGGCTCATGACGTAGGACTTGTAATAAACGCATCTAAAACTAAAATAGTTCACATACATTCATCACACAATAAATGCTCCACTATACCTACAGTTATAGCACACGAACACACTTGTTTACATAGCTCGCCTAAGACTTGCAAATGCCCGTTATTAGAAGTAGTTGATAAACACATGTATTTAGGTCTAGTGGTTGATAGCCGTTTCTCTTGGGGACCTCACAAAGACTACGTATGCAACAAACTGAGATCTATCCTAGGTAAACTTAGCATACTAAAACATAAACTGCCTTATAAAACGCTAAGAATGTTATACATGGCCCTAGCAGACTCGGTTATCAACTACGGACTCAGCAGCTATGGGAGAACTTATCACACATACTTGACAGATATCTATAAGCTACAGCGAAGAATATTAAAAGTAATTACACCTAAACATATAAGCAAAAAGTTCGAAAATCGTGACGAAGATCTTTTTAAATACTGTAATGTTATGAATGTGTTCAATAAAGTGGAATTTTTCACTCTCACTGAAGTGAATAGACCCGAGCTGCTAACCGAGAAAACAAGATCTGACTTTCTTAGAAATATAAAACTTAAACATAAATACAGCTTACCAAAATACAACAATGTGTACGGAATGAGGGTTGCAGAATACTTGGTACCTCTTTTTCTTAATAAGCTCCCAGAAGACTTGCAAACTTTATACAGGAGTGGTTCGAAAGGTTGTAAGTACAAATTAAAACGTTTCCTAACACAGTAAAATTCCCCAATTAATTTATCTTTCAACAAAATGTATCAATGTTTATTATGAATGTATTTTTATATGTAATTTGATTAATTATCATATGTAATATTGTATTTACTCAGCATTGCAATTTGTAATTAAATTTAAAATAAACGGCTCGCCATCACACAGTTAAGCCCTGTGAGGTTTTTGTTGTGTGGCTAAAACCAAATGTAAAATAGGTTAAGAATTTTGGAAATAAAATAAATAAATAAAACATACCATAATCTCTTTTTAATGATATTTATTTTTCTTCTTTCCAGAAATGTTACCCAGCAAAATCAGGGTAGCAAGAAGCACTAACAAAACGCAATCGACATAAATAGGACAAAAACTAAACGCATACTAGTCTAACCTCAAACTTTATAATTTTTTTATAAAATTGTTATTTTGGGCGAAATAATGTACTATTTTATATTTAAGTAATATTAATATTAGTACTTAATGTGGAATTAAAGCATTCAAGCTATAACTAATTGTCTTTTTATTAAAAAGTATTTTACCCGCGATTACATTTCTTCCGGATAAAACAATGTTCTGTGAATCTCAGGGATATGACAGCATTATCTCAGTGAAAATAGTAGTTTATGCAATGGTCATATAATAGTATCACACGAGTGTTTTAATACCTAATTATATGCCGTATTAAAACACACTATTTTGTCTTCACTCATACAGTTGAAATAAAAATAAAATGGAAACGGAAAAAATATGTCGTATGGCGGGCAATTCAGATTCTCATTTCGCATGACTGCGCAGCGTGCGCATCTATAGACAATGACACTACTTTTCTCAGACTTTTCTACATACGCGCCAATAAATTAAAAAGTAAAAGTGTGCTATAAAAATTAAAAAAATAGTTTTATGATGCAGATGTTTGAAAATCGAAGGAAAATGTTGCACTGTAATGGTATATTTTTTTATTTTATATACCCACGAAAAAAAAAAATACGTGTTTATATTAGTACATTAGGGTACAACAGTGTAATGTTGGTGATTACCGCTGAGGCGCCATTGAGACCTGAGCCGTTAGGTGAGGTTCTTATGAGAGCCGAGGACGGTAATCATCAATACACACATGTATCCTATGACGTTTTTCAACACACTTGTGAAGAAAATAATACTAAAAAATTATTTTATTCAGTAGATAATAGATATTTTTCCTTGGACTTTTCAGGTAGTAAACTTGCCATAACGTAAAGGGCATAACATAACGTTAACATCTTATATCCGGCGGTGTACAACATACACATGTACATAATACTTTATGAGCAAGTGTGTTGAAAATATTTTTTCAACACACTTGCTCATAAAGTGACTCTAATTTAACCGCAATTAGGCACATAATGATACCTGTAATCAAACTGTGACTTTTTCATTGCTATTATTCACAATAGAGTTATACAGTTTTGATTTTAATGGTTGAGTTGATTTGTTCTTAAAAAAGTCTCGATACAAAAACGATCGTGCTCAATAGTACAAATAAATAAATGTACCTATTGCTTGCTCATTTCATACAACTTCGTATTTAAATTGATAATTTCAACTTGTACGTGTTTAATAAATAAAACTTTCACTCAAATATAACTTTTGTTTTCTCTGTAATAAAGAAAACTTGTTTTTACGTTACGTAGCCACGAACATTTTGTACGTGGCTAAAACGCTATCCGAGAAAAGCCAAAAAAAAAGAATTCTCATTATTTTAGTCTCTGGCCGATCGCCATTGTTAACTGCACGCGCATAGGAAATCTGATTAAATTTGCCCGCCACTGCGAAAAAAATTTCACAACTCGTTTACACTGTTGAAAATGAATTTATAGTATTATTTTCATTACAAGTGTGTTGAAAAACGTCGTATGATACACGTGTGTATTGATGATTACCGTCCTCGGCTCTCTTAAGACCCTTACCTAACGGCTCGGGTCTCAATGGCGCCTCAGCGGTAATCACCAACATTACACAGTTGTACCATAATGTACTATTGAATTCATATTTGGAACATTACTTTGTGAGTGTAGATAAACATAATAACGCATGCAGCACCGTAGACATATAGTAGTGAAACTTCTTAAAAATAAAGAATAAGAGAGAGCAGGTAGAACTTTCTTCTCTCTTATGTAACGAAATGAGCCCAAACGTGATGCGTCCTTGTTTCACTCTCGTTTCTCGTTCAAATATCGAATCTTTAAAAGTTTCACTTCAAAAGATGTCGTACTTAATTGATCAGCACTTCCTTTCATTACCTTTAACAAACAAACAAGCAATTTTAGTAATATTAAGTACTTAGTGTATAAAGGTTATGATTTAATTGGTGATAGTCAGAACGCTGTGCAACCTACTCCCATAAAATAAGTCATATAATGTAGACCTAGGTATTTCGAGCTATACGACCGAACACAAACTATTTCTGCATTTTACTTCCATTTTATCTGAAGGATTTTGATCCTAATCGTAAAAGCCGTGTTTTATGTTCTAACCTAACGTTTTAACTGCCAACCTGTAACTGCCGATATGGACAAAATATACTGCGTTTGTGATTTTGCAACTGAATATAATTTCCTTGTTGTTTCATATGAATACTTACAAATATATTTCCTAAAGGGTTTTGTTTTTGATATTAAACCTATATCTGTATAGATATAATCTTTATCCAATACACATCAACGTGCGCGATGGGAATGTCCTTCTTCAAAAATAACGATGTTCCGTACAATGCAAACTTTTTACCCTTTAGTGTATGGATTTTCAGTATTCACCTTCGTTATACGAGTCACAAAAAATACAAAATGCCCGAAAAATAATGAGTACCTACTCAGAGGACAAATGTGGACATTTTTTAGAATTAAGTAATTTATCGTAGTTATTTATCACGATTTCGGGGTTTGTCCTTTAGTAAAAATAGTTCATAACTAGCTGTGCACGCGGCTTCGCTCCCGTCAACTGCCTACCCTACCCTACCTACCAATTTTTTTTCAAGGTCATTCTCAACACAGAAAATAACGCCAAATGATCAACGACATCTATCGAATATGGAGTTCAACTATCCCCGTATCCCAATTGTGTGTATTGTGATATTTTACTTCTTGAACACTTTAAATTGATTTAACTTTTGATAGAGTGAACTGATTGCGATGAAACAAAATCTAAGTAATACTTCAATTTACGCGTAATTTTTGTTTAAACAGAATTTTTACTAAACAGATAAACAGACAAACCGACACACAGACAAACAGACAAACCGACACACAGACAAACAGACAAAAATCAAAAAATGCTGGAAATGAATTCTGTTGGTTATCCTTTAACACCCTGGCTTATTTTTAGAAATATTTTCGATGTAAAAATACGACTTTTCTACAGACATGTATTGATGATGTTGAGTACAATGACCACTTTTCAAGAATTATGTTGTTTCTTGCAAAATTTCACACTTCTAGACCCAGCGGTTTAGACTGTGCGTTGTCTTTTAGTGAAAACGTGAATAATATTTATTCACGTTTTTTTTTATTCTTAGGTAGGTTGGTATTTTCGACCCAATCCCAACAGTTATTGTGTTAAAAACAGTTCAATAAATGAATTCTGGAGGTTATATCAATAAAAAGTATATGTACTGTGAAATGAAAAGAGCATGCGTCTAACATTATATAGTTAGTCGTATATAATTTCCATCATGTATATATTTTTATTTTAAACTGAACTTCAATAAAAATTTAATAGTTTCATAATGTATTTCTTATATGTTTTCATATTATGTAAGTAACAGTTTTTAAAGAGAATATGCACAGTTGCAGACATCTTCATCATTTGTTTCTTTTGAATCCTTGGATGATGGTTGTGCATGCTGGGCAGAAAAAGAGGAGCCTCCCCAAGCTGTATTAGAAATATCGTTTTGCGCTGTCCGTCGCAAGGCTCGCTCTGGACAGCTAGCACTCGGTAACGCAGAATCTAGCGAACTAAATGGTAACGCAGAATCTGCTGAAAGGGTTGCCACCAGGATGACACAAAACAAACTCCACTAAACTTGAGTCTCTCAATACATATAAATGTTCCATAGGAAAGAGCAATTTCAAAGCCATAACAAGTATTATTTATTTTTTATTATCAAATACCAATTATATCTGTAACGTACAATATGTTGCAGAGATATTTTTATTTTCAGTTTCGCCACCGATATTTTTTTTAACATTTTTAACAATAGTAGTTTCATATAGGTAACTATTCGACTTATTTCAGGTTACACATCAACTCTGATTCCCTCAGTAAACTCATACGTCGTTCTAGCAGCAAACCTCAACGATTTCAAATCCCTAGCCAAGAAATACGTTCCTAACAATGACTTAGTTGATCGAATCAATGTGATGATTCTAGAAGTAGGCCAGAAACACAAAAGAGGGACAAATAAAGAAGTTGAGCAGATAGACAAGACTGTTGAATATATGGAAGAAGAACAAGACGATTCTGATGAAGTGCAAGGACCAGTATACAGATATCAGTTGAAGAGTCCACCGAGGGCTTCACTTTTTGAACCACAAGAATCTGCACCGATAAAGCCGCTAGCTGGACCTACAGTTTTAACTATAGATGATGTGGTAGATACATTGAAACATAGACTTTTGCAAGAAATTATTGACAAAAGTAGAGATCACGATGCACAAGTAAATAAGCAAGCAAAGAAAATGCAAAAAGTAGCCTATAAAAATGTTGAAAAGAAACCAAAAAGGCAAGTGAAGAATCCGGTACCAATGAAAGTTATAAAAGAAGAAGTACAATTCGATGGTACTTATGAAGATACTAGGGATAAATATGTAAAACCTCAAATACAATATCTAGGACAAGTACAGATACCACCACAATATTTAATAAAGAAACCAGTAACGGATGAAAGATTTATTAAAAAAGTAGTTCCTAAGAAGCATAAATTTGTAAGCTTAAAGGATTTTGGGGCTAGCAAAAAAGTACGGTATGTTAACCAAGTGCCAGCGAAGTCAAATCAAGGATGGTCTCAATATATACCATCCTCAAGTCTAGTTCAACAGATAATGCATCAGCCAATCTTGGACCAGCAGCCGAACGTCGTACAACCATCATTTTTTGTAAAACCACCGATCTTGGAGCCGCAGTTCAGCTTGATGCAACAATCAAATTTGATGCAACAACCAAGTTTGATGGAACAAACAAAGTTGTTGCAACAACCATTGGTCCAACAGCCAAGCATTGTACAACAGTTGTCCTTAATGCAACAGCAAATAGATAGACTAAACATGATCGCGCAGCAGAATATAGCAAATAATAAACAATTAGTTCTACCACCAACGCTATCGACTTCCTTGAAAGATATTGACGCCCTCGAAGCTCCTTTTGAGATTTTATTACACCCAAACAAAGATGTGCAGAAAGCAAATGACGGCAAGGAGAACATAGTTCAAGTTGTAGCAGATACACTATCAGAAGAGACAATAATTGAATCCGTTACTGAAACTAGTACGAAAGCGTTATCTGTACCAACTACAGAGGAAAACGAACAATTTATTGAAGAAAATGAAGAAGTCTCTGCTGCAACTGTTAAAAACTACGAAACTTTAGAAGAAACTACACCCGAAGCAATAACAGAAGCTAGTTCAAATAATGAAGAAGAGGGAAAGACTGTTGATGATGTAACGACGCCTGCCGAAGAAATATTATTTAAAATTGATAATGCAGCTAGATTGAGAGAGCCTAATAAAAATCATACTCAAGAATTTGGTACATCTGATGGACAGCCTATCGTTGAAAAGACGTATAATTTCGATGCCCCAACAGCAGAGACTAAGGCTCCAGTAAAATTGGATTTGCCGGTCAATAGTGCAAGAAAAGTTATGTTATTTTAACCTAAAATTATCTTTTAAATAAAATGTTAGTAACTGCATTTGTTTTTTGACGAATCAACAAAAATAAAGGGGCCGCACTATATTGTGTCATCGCCTGTGATTTTGCTGTGAAAAAGAGTTAGTACTATTCGTCCTGTATGTATGTATAGCTCTGTGTCTCTGTCAAAGTGGCATTATGATTCTTTTAACACGTCTCTGACGCGTTACGCGACGCGCCAGTTCCTTTTTTGCTTGAATTTGGATTGACACTAGGGCATGCATTCCGAAATTTCGAAATTTCATAGTTTCGAAATTTCGGACCATATTTGCATGTTTATTAATTTCGAAATTGACACCCCTAAATTCGAAATTTCGAAACTGGATTTAAATTAAATATTATTATATTTTTTAAACAATTATGAAATTTATTATAGAAACCAAAAGAGGATCATCTGAAAATGAGTCTGAATACAAATCTAAAGTCAATTAGACCGTTGCGTTGGGCCACTATGTGTGCTAACATTACAATAAAACAAAGGCTAACCATGGTGTTAAATAAAGAAGAGTGAAAGAAGCTGAGAGCAGTGGTGGCCAAGAGGTATCGGCCGGGACTTACAAGTTGTAGGTCGTGGGTTCGAGCCCAGGCAGGCGCTTTACTTTGTGTAAATTATTTCATCACGACCTTTCGACACGACATTCATGACAACCTTCGCCTGAACTCGCGCTTGAACTTTTGGAAAAAAAAAATAGGCAGAGTGGTATTTTTACCTCAATTAAAACCAAACCGGTGATCACCTTTAGCACTTCTTAAAAGCACATCCTTGGAGAGACTGTAAAGCAGTCTCTCTTGAGCCTCGTTGTGCACGGCACCACGTGATCAAAATCAAAAATTGTACTATTTTAATAATCATTTTTCGCTGCGGGCTGTTGATTATAGTCCTGCAGCGTCGGACATCTGACAAGTCTATTTCTGCCTCCGAGATTGGGCAGCAGTCTATGCAAAGCACCCAGGCCAGTCTACCAATACGGGGGAAAAGGCGTTCGAAATGCTCTTCGAAGCCCCTCCGTACATGGTTAAACCGATAGTGGACTTGCGCATCTCCTATTGTCACTAACGAGCTAGGTGACTCTCTGCTCTTCGGCAGCACCTCAATTTTATAAGGCGCTATCTGTAACTATCTTTAACCCCAGCTCGCGAATCAACGCTGACCGAACGTCTCTTGCCACTCCGAGCTCGGAAAGCTGGATGGTATCGTCGAAGGTGTCCCCAGCAGTGGTGTATTTGTAGTTGAAGTCTTGAGAAAAAGAAAATTCACTTTGTTTGAATATAAATTACACTTAGGCACCTCTCCAGACCACAAATTCTGCATTTTGAGTTTAGTTTAAGTATTTTTTGATTTTCCATTAAATTTGGCTCATCAGTTTCGAAATTTCGAAACTGAGGAGGCTAATTTCGTAAGCTAATTTCGAAATTGAAAATGTACGAAACTGCATGCCCTAATTGACACGCTGCCGCGTGTCTACATAAAGGTAATTTTATCTAATGGCGGATTACTGAAATCGGCGGATTTTAGTGTAAGTAATATGAATAACCTTATTGGATTAAATAACAAAAATTTCATGTATTTAACTGTAAGTTTTCTAATTTGGCTTGTTTTTTGTTTTAAATACATTGCCTTGATCCCCATGTTTTGTTAAATTGAAATAGTAACCATTTAGAAACAAAACAGCGGATTATTGTACTTTTTGAAAATATACTTAGTCCTTTTAGTCTTTACCATTGATGGAATGTCACTCTAGGCTGTCTTACAGCTTATTTCTTATTATAAGGTACACCAACAGCATTAAATACAAAACAGTTTGTAGTAAACAATGTTAAAATATAGGTGCTGGTATGCCTATTACAGGTATACGCAGCTTACACCACATGAACATAAACACTAATTATTATTTTAAAATGTCTAAAATATATTATCTTAACTTAAAAGCATAATAAAAATAAAAACATAAAAATTGAAAAACAGACACAATATAAAAGGAGTAAGATGTCTATAAATATTCGTAATTAGCCTAAGTTTATGGATTTGCGCATTCTCGTATCTCCGAGACTGCTCTTCTAAACTTATTGAGCGAAACACCGTGTAAGTCAGTGTCTGGTGTTGTACAAAAACTATTGTAGCTTCTACACTTGTGGAGAAGTGGAGCGTTGAGGCCTAGGTTGGTTTTGAGGAATGGAACATGCAGTAATTTTGTGATGGGATGTCTGCTTAACAGCTTAAACGCGTTTACACATCTTAACAGCGTTTCTTGCGCGTTCTTCTCCATAAAGATCTGCTCTTCGGAACAATCTAGCTCCATCTTTTCACCAACCAACCTTGACAATTTAAAAATGGTCTTAATGAAATAATGCATTTATTTCAAATATGAGTCGATCAATTTCGAAATGAGAAATGAATTGTTCTGTTTTCGCATTTCATTTATTTAAAAACTTTATCAGGATAATAAATTTAAATACCTACAGTTCATAAAAACTATTTGACTTAAACACATACTTAGAGTTTTTCCATCTGATCTGAAGAGAAAAACGATACGAAGTGCCAAAAAGTGTGAGGGAGTCAAAAGGATTATACGGCCAGTTGTCTTTGTCTTGAATTCTCATTGGTCCATATTGGGGGCTGGTCTGGGTCTGCAAACTCACGCTTTGAAGCTTCAGCGACAGGTCCCGTAGGGCTTGGCTTTGTAGATGCAGTCCTACCTTGTCTAGCTCCTTCAGAGACGGCAAGGTGGCGTTGGTTTTGAGGGAGAGCGCTACGGTCGTGTCCTCAAGGCAAGTGCGGTGATTAACCTTCTCGTGGTTGCCGCCCTGTTATTGGTCTAATTCCCTATGAAATAGATGTAACTGAAATCACCGGGCGAAGTATCACAGGGGTGGCGAGGTCATGCCCCTGGGTGTCCACCATTGAACAATCACAATGTTGGATAGCAATGACCTCCTGCGTGTTTGTGCCGTGCGCGGGGACCCGTATGGAGGGATGAAGGGATCCTGGTGGTTGAGTGGAGCAGGTTGCACACAACACGCCACTTTGGCCTGGATTTCCTACGACACGGGAGTTTGTGGGAGTAGCTTACCCACGATCAATCGGCTGATCTCTCCTTCTGAGGGTATAAACGAGGTGCGTGGGCCCACTGAGGTCGTTTTCGGACGGCTGAAGTGGTGGTGAAGGTCACGCTGACGGTGTAAGGGAGGGTTGTTCTGTTCAAGCCAGCCCAAACGAGCACCTGATGTCGCACTGTAAGCCAGCCCTGCGCACCTATATCTCAATGGTAGTCCTAACGGCTCACCTTAAGTGGTGGGTCGTTCCCAGTTGCGGGCTCGATGGAGGGTGGGAGCCGGAGAGATGAATTTTTACTAAATGTGGTCATGGATTTCGTTAAAGACTTGAGTACATTAGGGGTGGTGTCGGCGAAAGCCGGCACCACCCCTAATGTACCTGCCACCTCTGCCCCTGGACCTGCGGTTAACTCCGCAGAATCCAGCGCGGGTGCCCCTAAGGCTGCAGTGAAAACTGCTGCCGCCCCTCCGGCTGCGGTGAAAACCGCAGTCAGGAGTGTCAAAAAGTCCCTTGGGCAACCTGCAGCGAAAGCTGCAGGTCCCAGTACGGGTAATAAAAATAAGCGGGGTGCTCCTAGCACCTCGCGTGTACCTGGACCCGCGGCCAAGGCCGCGGCCTCCAGCGGTAACTTCGTGGCTCCTCAAACCACATCCTCCGAAGTCGCTGCCTCCTGTACAATGGAGGCTGCTAGCGTACCCGTTGGCGAGGCTGCCTTGACCTGGCGAGTGCAAACCCGCAAGGGAAAGGGCAAGGGTAAGCGTAGAAATACGCAAACCTCTGCCCCCGCCAAGGAACCGGCGAGTACGACTGAACCAGCTCAGGGCAATAAGCCCATGAACCGGAAGCAGCGACGGCAGGAGCAAAGGAGAGGCAAAGCGAAAGCTTCAATCAGCTTCTCGAAAGGGAAGGAAGCACAACCTGCGCCGAACACAAGCCGAGCTGCAGGGACTGGCGGACCAGCACAAACGGCGACCTCATCGCAACAGACCGCTCGGGACGGTCAGGTCGGTGCCAAGCGAGCTCTCAACGAGACTTTGTCACCTCGTGGAGAGCACAAGCGGCAGCGGCTTGATCGGTCCGGAAGAGTTGGTGGGATGAGCTTCGCCCAGGCTGCCAGTGCCCACCTGTGTGTCGCGGTGACATGCGAGCGCACGGGTGCCATCAGCAAGGAGTTGTCGGCTTTGGTGACCCAGCTGATCCAAAAACGGATCATCGAAGAAGCCCTCTCTCCCACGATGGAGACTCCAGAGCGGCAGATACCGTCCTTCACCGCTAAACCTCAATTTGGCAGCGGTGCACTCAAGCTGTGGTGTTGCGACGACTTCACCCTGGCTTGGCTGAAGAGGACGGTCCCCGGTTTGCCCCTCCCGGATAGCACCTCGCTAGTCGTGAAGGGCCAATCGGAGTTAACCAAAATGGTACGCTGTGGTATAGTCATACCGGACGATAGCGCAGTGTACCAAGACCTGAACATCGCAGCGAGAACGCTGTGGTATCAGAACCCATGGGTGGACATTAAAAAATGGGTAGTGATCCACTCAGACAGGCAGAAGACGTGCTGGTTCGTGGTGCTGGGTGTCCCCGAGGACCACATACCGGTCTTGATGGGCGCCGAGCGCAGGCTGTCTTTCGGCCTGGGCTCGGTGTACATCAAGTTCCAGGGTGCGAACGGGAAGTTTGCGTGCGTCCCTCGTGGTTGGGACCCGATCACGAAGCAGCTCGTCAAGGACAGCAGCACAGGGGAGAGCATCCCCCTGCCTAGCAACCCGGAAGCTTCTGTGGCCGACTCTGCAGCAACTGCAGAAGAGGGCACCACCGAGGAGGACACGTCGGGGGTCCCTCTGGCGGGCGGGGAGCTGGACGACATTACACTGTCGCCAGCCTCTGGCCCGTTGGAGGAGGACCTCATCGTGGGAGATGCTTTCGCGGGACTGCAACTGGAGGAGGAGGAGGAGGGACCCACCCATGATGGCGACCCCTTCGTCCGCCTGTAAAGTTGTGCAGGCAAACCTCCACCACAGCCAGACAGCGACGGCTCAACTACGCAAGTGGCTGGAGGTTCAACAGACTGCCATCGCCTTAATCCAGGAGCCGTGGATTAGGGGTGGCCAAATCAGAGGACTATCCAACCTTGGGGGTAAGCTCCTTGTTACTTCTAATCAGGATCACCCTAGAGCGTGTATCTTTGTTACAGGTAACCTCAAAGCACAGCTTCTAAATGATTTCTGTTGCAGAGATACCTCTGCAGCTAGGCTGTATATGCAGCGCGGTGGCATTGATATGCCGATTGTCTTCGCCTCGGTCTACATGCCTGAGGCGGAGGCACCACCCCCACATGACCTTGTCCGCCTTGTAACCTTCTGCGAGACCAGCGGGGAAGAGGTCATCATTGGGACCGACGCGAACGCACATCACCCCCTGTGGGGAATGGAAACGCCGAATGAAAGAGGTAAGGCATTAGTGGACTACTTGTTTACTACTAACTTGTCTCTACTAAATACAGGTGCAGAACCAACGTTCGTAACTAGACGCAGTCGCACAATTATTGATCTAACTTTGGCGACGGAAGGCGCAGCGGAGATCACTACTGGATGGCAGGTCTCCAACGAGGCCTCTTGCTCAGACCACAGATGGATCCGCTTTGACATTCAGCTCTGGGTAGCACCTACGCCCCCCTGGCGTAATCCGCGCAACACGGACAGAGCTGTATACACACGCACCCTAGAGTCGAAACTGCCGCCCTTATGTGAGGCGCGGACTATAGGGAACGAAACGAGGTTAGACATGCAGGTCAATCAACTTACCGAGTGTCTGATAAGCAGCTACCACACCGCTTGCCCTCTGACTACCCCACGCGATACACCGGGCAAACAACCATGGTGGGGAGCGGAGTTAAATCGTAAACGCGGGAAGGTAAGGAAGGCCCTAAACAGGGCCATGAATACAAGCAAGGATGAGGACTGGGACGCTTACTACGAGGCCAAATCCAGCTATAAAAAATGCATCAGATTCAGGCGTACCGCAGGATGGCGCAAATTCTGTGGTAACATCGAATCTTGCCAAGAGGCAAACAGGGTAAGGAAAATAATGGCTCAGGCGCAAACACCTGAGCCTGCCACACTCCGTAAACCTGACAACTCACTCACCACATCACCTGAAGAGGCTAGACGCGTCCTGATAGATACTCACTTCCCAGGCAGCGTTATTGCCCAGGTAACTGACTGGGTAGATACTACCCAGGTACCAACAGATGATGATTGGCTCTACGCATACAGGATGATCACGACGGAGAAACTACAGTGGGCCATCCTAAGCTTTCATCCTTTCAAGGCGCCCGGTCCAGATGGGGTGTTCCCTGCGCTGCTGCAGTGGGGAGGTACGTCTGTTGTAGAGAGACTGGTGCCAATAATGAGGGCGTGCCTGGCGTTTAGATACGTTCCGAAAGGATGGAGGGAAGTGAAGGCGATATTCATCCCCAAGCCAGGCAAAGGGGACTATACTAACGCCAAATCCTTCAGACCCCTAAGCCTGACCTCGTTTCTACTCAAATCGATGGAGAGGCTGTGCGACAGGGAGTTACGAGATGGCGTTCTTAAATCATTACCTCTCCACGGTAACCAACATGCCTACAGCTCGGGTAAGTCAACGGAATCTGCTCTCCATCTGGTGGTGGGCCAGATAGAGGAAGCAATCCATCAAAAGGGTACATGCCTGGGCACTTTCATAGACATCGAAGGGGCCTTCGACAAAACCAACTTCTCCAGTATAGGTGCTGCCCTCTCCAGACACGGAGCTGAACAGGTACTAATTGACTGGATAACTAATATGCTAAGCAAACGTGCGGTTCGGCTGGAGGGCGAACAGCAAATGGCCTTTTTAGCCAGGGGCTGCCCTCAGGGAGGGGTGCTCTCCCCTCTCCTGTGGAATATGGTAATCAACGACCTTATCACCAGACTTAACGAACACCGTTATTACACAATAGGGTATGCAGACGACCTCGCAATTCTAGTACCCGGGAAGGTGACTGGTACCATCTGTAACCTTACTCAGCAAGCGCTACGCATAGTGGAACGATGGTGCAGGGAGTATGATCTTTCAGTTAACCCATCTAAGACTGTACTGGTCATGTTTACTCAGAAAAGAGCACTGGGCCCTTTCCGTCTACCGAAGCTGTTCGACACAGAACTCCAGCTGTCCAATGAAGTAAAGTATCTTGGGGTCACTCTCGACAACAAGCTGAACTGGAGCAGTCACTTGGACATCAAACTTAATAAGGCATGCATTACCTTTTGGCAATGCAAGAAAATGATAGGTAAAAAATGGGGCCTGTCCCCCAAAATCATTCTCTGGCTGTACTGCGCGGTGATTCGACCCATGATCTCATATGGAGCCGTGGTTTGGTGGCCCCGCACAAAGGTAAGTACAGCCGTGAACAAACTGCAACGCACGCAAAGACTGGCCTGCATGGCGACGACAGGCTGCATGAGAACTACCCCGACCGCTGCGCTCGAGGCCATGCTGGGACTGCCACCGCTCCAGCTTTTCATTCAGCAGGAGGCTACGACGGCGGCAGGGCGGCTTAAGGCACTAAATCTCTGGGGTAGGAGAAAGACACAACACACGGCTCTGCTCGAGGACCTTAATAAAGAGTTCCCTCTAACAACAGCAATTATGGACCGGATACCTAAGCAATTTGTTTTTGACAAGAAATACAAGATCCAACTCCATGAGGACCACCACTGTGAGGGGTTACGCCCAGACGAGTTGAGGATCTTCACCGATGGTTCCAAGACTGGTACTGGCTCAGGTGCGGGGGTGTTCTCAGAGGACCTCAACATACACATAGCCGCGCCACTTGGGGCACACAACACGGTGTTCCAGGCAGAGTGTGTGGGCATCACTCTGGCTGCATCGGCCATTCTAGACAGGAAGGTAAAAGATTTCCCAATACGCATTCTCTCTGACAGCATGGCCGTCCTGCAGGCGTTGGGCAGCCACACGGTCTGCTCTGGACTGATATTCGAGTGTCACCAACGCCTAAACCAGGTTGGGTCAAACAATAAACTAACCATTCAATGGATCAAAGGGCATAGCGATTCCCGAGGCAACGATGCAGCGGATGAGCTAGCCCGTAGAGGCTCCAGTATGGCTGTGGTGGGTCCGGAACCAATCGTGCCAATACCATTTGGCTACCTCCACAGTCTGGTAAGGAAACGAACCAAGGAGCAACACCACAGATTGTGGATTGACCACAATGAGTGCAGGCAGTCCAAAGAAGCACTTCCCGCTTTGGATAGACGTTTCACGCAGAAGGCCCTACGCCTGACGAAACAGCAGTTACGAGCAGTTACAGCTGTAACGACTGGCCACGGGACTTTTAATAAGCACCTCTTTGTCTTAGGGATCACGGACAGTCCGCTGTGCAGAGCATGCATGGAGGAAGACGAGACAGCAGCGCACCTGCTTCTAAGCTGCCCAGTAATCGCCGGTTACAGGGCCAAATACCTCGGTGAACCAGGTACCGTACAGGAGGTAGTCAGCAACACGAAGGCGCTGCTGGCCTTCCTCGAGGAGTTGGGATGGATCGAGTGAGGTAGCTAGTGGAAGGTTAAGTCCCACCCGTACGCAAAATACGCGCTTAGTCGTGGAGTTGCGGAAACCAGCCCGTTTTAACCTAACCTAACCTTGGTCCATATATCAGGCGATCAGTATCACCTCCGTTGCTACGGCCTATAGAAAAGAGTCAGATATGGCCGCACGTTTGCTTTGTCTGTTTGTACAGTGGTCCATTTTATGATAGTAAAGATGGTCGGGTGGTCCGTGGTCCATATCTCTATGTGTAAGGCATCTTGTATAAAGATGATATCGGTTGTAAGATGGCCATAGAGAAAAAAAACCGGCCAAGTGCGAGTCGGACTCGCACACGAAGGGTTCCGTACCATTATCGCAAAACACTGCAAAAAAATCACGTTTGTTGTATGGGAGCCCCCCTTAATTTATTTTATTTTAATTTATTAATTATTATTTTTTGAAGTAAATATACAACTAAACATTCTGTGAATATTTCAAGCGTCTACCTGTTGCCGTTATTAATACCGAGCAAAAAACGGCAAAAATATCACGTTTGTTGTATGGGAGCCCCCCTTTAATATTTATTTTATACTGTTTTTAGTATTTGTTGTTATAGCGGCAACAGAAATACATCATCTGTGAAAATTTCATCTGTCTAGCTATGACGGTTCATGAGATACAGCCTGGAGACAGACGGACAGACAGACAGACAGACAGACAGACGGATCGCGAAGTCTTAGTAATAGGGTCCCGTTTTTACCCTTTGGGTACGGAACCCTAAAAAGAGAACAGAGCACTATACGCCCGCTGTAGGTATAGGAATTATTCCTGGGTAAAAAATAAGGTAATGTCACATAAGCGATGGCCATAGAGAATAGAGTACTATACTAACATTTAAGGGTGGATCCAGGGTTTCTTGGGCAAAAGGTCCAGCTAAATAAATATTGTCCCTTCTAGTATTGCAGCAGCCGGTCGATAGCGTTTTATCAATTAAAACGCTATCGACCGGCTCGAAGTGAGCTGTTATTCCCACCGAAGATGCTAGGGTGGTATGGCGATTGAATAGCACTACACTAGCGGATCCAGGCTTTTAGTTTGGGACTTTACTCCGGTGTGCCACTACTATGCAAAAGAAACGAATGTTATCAAAGCGATATAGTACAGTTATTTGACCCGTTGGGGGGGAAGGACCATGCCTCTGCCCCCCACCTGGATCCGCCCTTACTAACATTGCTAATCATTGCTTTCTAATAAATCTATACACTCGTCATCTTCATTTCGCCTGTTACACGGAGATTTTGTTGGTCTTCTTGTGAATCCTGACGGGTCGCGGTATGGCGTTGCCGTGGAACCTGAAATTAAACAAGAGATTTGAGTTTTATGATTTATCTGTGGTAGCTGTCAGGCCCGTCGCCATTTTTACTTTTCCACTGCTAGGTAAAATAAATTGGTGCTACACGGTCAAAATATCTATCGGTAAGAAAAAGGTTGTCTTTAAGAGATTACCCTGTGCGATAAAACCGACCATTGTACACTAGCTTTTAAAAATGTTTGTCCTGTACATATATTTTTAGGTGTACAATAGAATATAGTAAATAAATAAATAGCTGTACACTTCGTACGTCAAGCGACTCCACTCCCGCGTATCCACGCAAGCGCCCCGCGTTCGCCTCGTGGGCTAATAGCGAGAGTCAAACGTTCGAGTGACATTGACAGCTCCAAGTGCACATTTATTTGACAGTTTAGTATACCTAGAAAGTGACTTTTATCACCTTTAAATGTTCAAGCATGTGGAAGATATTATTAAGACACAATTATCAAAAATACTCAATCAAAAATCATCACTGAGATAAAGGAAAAACTGTTTGGTTTATTTTTGTTCGTATAACTTTACAAAATGTAGGGAAGAGCAGTTTTTTTTTTGTTGTTTTTAATAGTTGTATTTTGAGAGAGATGAAGAGCTCTGTACTAATTTTTAGGTTTCTGTACCCGAAGGGTCCAAACGGAGCCCTGTTGCTGTCACTGACGTGTCCGTCTGTCTGTCTGTTCGTCAGTCTGTCGTCTGTCACACAGGTTTTTCAGCCAAACGGTTGGAGCTACAGTCTTCAGTTTTTACAGTGGAAACTGTTTCCGGATTGTGTTGAACTAATTGTATGCTTATGTTTGTTATTGCATCTGTTTGTTTCCCAAATAAAATAAAATAAATAAATAAATAAATACATCTTACGTCTTGTTGACCCAAAGCCATAAAAATTGTCAAAAAATATTTAAAATGTAAAGGGGCGTGCGAAATAAAAACTTTGACCTACCCTATCTATAGGAGTATCGTTGTTTAGAACTCGTTAAGTAGATAACTACTGTATTTTTTGTTTTAAAAAATATTGGAAAACAGAGGAATGAGAAGCTGACAAAGTCAGTTTTTTTTTTGCACAATTATTATCCAAGGTATTTTTTAACTTCCCATTGACCTATGCATCTGAAATTTGGTGATAATGTTTATTATTACGTATGTTTTACTAACAAATACCAATATATTGATAAATCAGATGTTTTCTTTGAAATTTCCTCATTTTGCCTATTACAACCAACTTGTTTTTGCGGTTTATTATGGAACCCTAAACGAGCGAAGTCTGATACACAGTTGGCCGGTTTTTCTATACCTCACCGCTTATCCTTCCCTTTCTGTATGCCAAGCCTTTGCTCAACTATGTTCGGGGGCCCCCAGTCTAACCCGATTCACATAACACACATACACAATTCTTTCATTCCAAGCTTATAATCAATCAATCAATCATGCTAGCCATTTCGGCAACTATGTTGGGGTCAGCATCCAGTCTAACCGGATTTAGCTGAATACCAGTGTTTTACATAGAGCGACTGCCTATCTGACCTCCACAACCCAGTAACTGGGTAACACGATACCCCTTGGCATGACTGGTGTCAGATCTCAGTCTTCTGACTACCCGTATCGACTGTCAAAAATTTTCAAATAACAGCCGGGACCAACGGACTAACGTGCTTTCCGAGGTACGGAGGAAACTCGCTATGAAAGATGGTCACCCATCCACGGGTTGACCTCGGCAGGCATTGCTTAACCTTGAAGATCAACCCATGCGGCTATTATTATTCAGCCACGTACTCCTCCTCCACCTCTTATCCTGCCCTCTGTGCTCTCAAAAATGCAGTCTTAGTTACTTTTGCGCTGCCACCGACGATTCTGTCGAATTGGCGAATCGAAGCTTCGGATCAACAAAATTGTATGTATTGTCGTGCCAGCGACACAAAGTAGAAGAAAAGAAAACATTTTTACATGAAAATTAAACCGACTTCCAAAACGAAACACTACAATGCCAAAAATAAATTTTCGGCAGTCGGCGTCTGTAGTACCTATTTTTTTACGTTTTTGAGACCGCTTTCCGAAAAGAAAGTTATTTTTCGCTTTGTATTGTTTTGTTTTGAAAGTCGGATTATTATTTTTGTATAAACTTTTTTATTTTTGGTTACTTATTTATTTCCATGCAAATGCACATTATTAAGGGTAACTCAAAAATTACTCGCTAGATATCAAAATCGGTTCACCTGGTAAAAAGTTATGAGGTAACACACTTAAAAAATACAGTCGAAATCAGAACCTCCTCCTTTTTGAAGTCTGTTAAAAATACTAGATTATCTGACTTACCTCCATACTGAGAAATTTGAAGGCATGGCGGTCGAAATATCCTGGACTGCGTCAAAACTCTGGTGAGATTTGACGTGTTAAGTTTCCAAGAAGCAAAAAGCGCTTTAATTCCAAACTTTAAGCTTTTAAAATCGTGTCGATAATCTGAAAAACATAAGTAACATAAGTATACGACGTGCTCATAACACCGTCGTCGGTCGGCGTTCCGGCGGTATTAGAAAGAACTCTATGGCCTGGCATCGCACGCGACGATGCACGATATAGATATAGATATTTGCACGATCAACGCGGCCAAAATTATTTCAATGCTTAATTGGTAGGTATCAAAAATAAACAAGGAAAATAATTATAAAAACGCCGAAAAAAAAGCAAATTATCCAAATTCGAAAAATAATAATATTAAGATCGTTATATTGGTTCATAGGAAACAACAGAATAATCAGAATAATGCTAAGTTTCTTGAGTTTCTTCGTCGCTCTCTGATGAATTTTCTGATAATATGTTCTGTAAAAGCATGTCACTTAAATAACTTTTTGGGGATACCAATTATGAGTATTGCATAGTTATAATAGCCGTCTGGCTAGAGTCTTCTAGCGGTGCCCAAATATATTTGCCGCGCGTCGATTTTTTTGATAGAATGGTACTTGTCTCTGTTGGAGTTTATCAAAAATAAATCAATACTATTCAAAACATTCATTCCTTCTCTCTCTAACCATTAATTATATAGTTTATTAGTTGAACCCTTGTCAACACTTGAAACTGAAATGCTAGCCGGTCACGGTACGGGACTGCACAGTATTCTGTCTACCTTAGTAGGGACCTAATGTGCATACACACACCTTTCCAACATATAAAACAAAGGGTAATTAAATTGTTATTATTCAAACCCTTAAACCGTTATTTTCTTTGTTGTCCATAATAACCCCAACAGTCTCAATGTTTTAGGAAGGTCGTTAAGGTGAAAGTATTCTTACTTACCTTGAACAATAATGCTCATAATAGAAGCCAGAGCGCCAATATCCCATTGAAAGAGTCTTAACTGTATAGTACTGATTTCATACAATATTGCACGAATTTCTTCATTGGTTGCATCTGACATGTTTAGTGCGAGAAGATATGACAATCTGAAAGTATATTCTATTAGAATTACTTGAAAATAACTGTAAAAAAGTATATACTTAGGTATTTCTGAAATAAAATGTTTTTAAATTAAAAAAAAAAACTCTTTTAGCCAAGCTTTTTAACTTACCATGCATTGAAACAAAGATAACTACATACATTGTAAGTTAATAAAAAGCTTGTATAAAGAGAGAGCCCGAATTTTGTGAGTTTGTTTCTACGTGCAATCTGGTAATCTCTGGAACCACTACAATATAAAACTTGAACAAACCTCCTAATATTATTATCCGAAGCCGTCACTCTTTTAGTTTCTGTTACATTACTCAAATATCCATTCAGAAATGGTGACAGCAGATCCAGACAGTGCGTCCATTTCTGCGGCTTATCCCGTGCATTCCCATCAAAAATCGTCCGTCTATAGAATATGTCTGCATTCTTCTTCTTTGACGAATTCTTCGATTTCTTCTTTTTCTCCTTTCGTATTCTTAAAGGGCCTACATCATCTACCTTTTCTGGTGAATGATTAAACTTTTCTGTCGTCGAAGTTATTAATACTCTTTTTTTGAAAAATAAATCTAGGTTTTTCTTATAATGTTCGCCTTTTGGATTGGTATGCCTGTTAGCCATATTTTCTGGCGAATGATTAAACCATTCTATTGTCGCAGTATTTAATTCTCTTTTATTGAACATTTTTTCTAGTTTTTTCTTGCCATGTTCGCTTTTTGCAGTGGTGTGTATATTTTCGTCATCAACGTAATCGTATGTGTCTTTGTACACTTCAGAGTCGTGGGGATTTTTAATTCCTTGTTCTATGGGCTCTATATCATGTGTTTTTGTTGTTGCGAACTCGTTGAGGACAGCTGAAATATCAAATATCATAATATATGACATCCTGCCTATATTGGCCTAACGTTCAGCACTGCAGCGGCAACAGTAGGACTACATGTTTTTTAATTTTTACTGTTTATACCTTCAAAACACGCCCTGGACTTTTGTGAAAAAGACCAGGGAGTGTGGGATTTTCACCTCACTAAAACCACCCCGTTGATCACCATCAGCACCTGGAAGAGGAGCCTGCTTTCCTCTTCAAGACCAATCCATCCTCCTTCCAGTCGCTGGGGAACACGCCCGCACGGAGGCAGCTCTTAAACAGCTGTCTGAGGCGGTCCCCCAGAGGGGCCATAGCCAGAACCCACGCTCGGCCAGAGCCGCCACCCGGGCCTGGCACGGTGTTACGGGCCCCCATGCGACCAACGACACGGTTCAGCTCACCTTCAGTCACCCCCAACTCATCAGTCCAGTCCGAAGGTGATGAGTGACGAGGCATTTTCCCTATCTACTGGAAAGAGCGTGCCCTGCAGCCCTGGGTCCATGGTTTCCGTAATGGGGAAACCCATGGACGTAGTTTGGCCATGACCTACTTATATGGACTACACGTACATTTACCGGTTATGTTAAAGTCCAAGTCAATAGAGGGCGAGCTTATAACTATCAACCAGGATTCTAATGAGAAATTCCATAGAGCAATACTCATTCACACTTGATCCGATCCGGACATCGAATTTGCAACTCTTGTCGATAATGCTTTGATGCTCAGCAGCACTTGTGACCATTAGACCAATAAGCAAAATGCAGTAAGCAAAAAGTTTACTTGTTCCTAATATTATACAATATGTTTTATTTGATAAAAAATAAATATATAAAATAAAAATGTTTATCTACACTCACAACGTAATGTTCCAAATACGAATTCGAAAAATATTGTATAAACACGTACTTTATGTTCGTGGATAGGTAAAATTTAAAAAAAAAACCATTATCTACTCTCATATCATAATATTCGAATTATAAACTTCAAAACGAGTTTATATTGACATACTTTATAAACACAATACCGAAATTTAAAAATAGAATCTTATTATAACACTTTTTCTCTAACAAAATAATGCTATAATACAATTTTTTTTCTATTACGATACAGGACAAATCCAAGAAGTTAATCACAAGGAGTTTTCATCAATTATTTTTTGTAATGCCATTTTTATAGTACCTATTTAAAAAGATTTGATTCCAATTTTTACTTGTCTATGACAATGCCCGCTTCAGGCTTAGCACGCACTGCGATATTTATTCGCGCGAATTTTGTCTCTTTCTAGATGTTCATAGAGCTCAAAATATTCGCGCGAATTAAATTCGCGCCGCGGTGCGGTGGATTCTGTGACAAAACACGGATTTCTTGCGGTATTATTTCTGCACGATTTTTTACCGCAATGCGTGCAACTTCATACAATTCCATAGGTCGCAGAATAGGCGAAAAAAATTCGCACGAATAAAAATCGCAGTGCGTGCTAAACCTTAGCGCATGCGCAATGCGGTGATGTGCTGGGTTTTGGCGCCATTCATATTTTGTTTGCAGGTTTAGTTGTATTGAATTTCATGATTTTTTTGAATTCTTGCTTAAAAATGTCTGATATCAGTGAATGTGAAGAATATTTGACTTCGCCCGATATTTTAGATGCGGCGAAGGAAATTACTCATCATTTTTTACCAGCAAAGTCGAGAACATTATATGATAAATGCTATCACGACTTTATGGCATGGAAAATGCAAAAAAGGTATTTAGTAGGATTCAATCCCAATGGATGAGTGTAGATAAAGTAGTGTATGAAACTGCACATAACTAGGTATTAAAACATTCGTGTGAATACTATTAAAAACCTCGCCTACGGCTCGGTTTTTAAACACACACTCATGTTTTAATACCCCTTATTATGCAACAGTTTCATAAACTACTATTATTTCAATTACATAAAGCATGTTTTTGATAGGTGACCTCGCTCTTCTACTTAACATTATACAGAGTATGCAATTGAAAACAGAATAACAAAATAAATAATATTAAGAGAATTTCACACACCGGAAAGAGTGGAAGGTTATGGGGGAGGCTATCAGCTAGGACAACTATGTAGATTAACAGAAACAGTAGAATTCCTCGTTGCCAATAAGGATTTTAAAGAAATTATGATCCAGTACTCACATAGCATTGAAAATAAAATTAAAACTGTCTTCATTGTCTTCAGTTTTGATAATAAACAAGACACAAAAATCAGGATCACATTGATAACTCTTTACTAAATAATTTAAATAAAAGGTGGGTTTTTCAAAGATTATGTGAAAAATACATTCCGTAGCAAATATTCGATGCGTTTTAACCTATTAAACAATAATTGTTTACGTTAGAAACATTTCAAAACACAATGATTAAATTATATCATGCGTTTATAAACAAAGCTCATAGAAAATTAAGTTTTTAACACATGCTTTCCTCATATTAATCTAAACTTGTATATATATATATAAATGAACCCCTGTTTCTCCTGGTCACGCTATAACTTGAGAACGGCTTTACCGATTTAGTTAATTCTTTTTATGTTGTGTTTGTTATTGATAGGAGAAGGTTCTTAGATAGAAACAACTAAGAAAAAAATATTGTAGGTAGGTAGGGTAGGTAGGGTAGTTATGTAGGTAGGGTAGGTGGGTTGGTTGGGGTAGTTAGGTAGGGTTGGGTAGGTTGGTAGGTTGGTAGGTTGGTAGGTTGGTAGGTTGGTAGGTATGTAGGTTGGTAGGTTGGTAGGTTGGTAGGTTGGTAGGTTGGTAGGTTGGTAGGTTGGTAGGTTGGTAGGTTGGTAGGTTGGTAGGTTGGTAGGTTGGTAGGTTGGTAGGTTGGTAGGTTGGTAGGTTGGTAGGTTGGTAGGTTGGTAGGTTGGTAGGTTGGTAGGTTGGTAGGTTGGTAGGTTGGTAGGTTGGTAGGTTGGTAGGTTGGTAGGTTGGTAGGTTGGTAGGTTGGTAGGTTGGTAGGTTGGTAGGTTGGTAGGTTGGTAGGTTGGTAGGTTGGTAGGTTGGTAGGTTGGTAGGTTGGTAGGTTGGTAGGTTGGTAGGTTGGTAGGTTGGTAGGTTGGTAGGTTGGTAGGTTGGTAGGTTGGTAGGTTGGTAGGTTGGTAGGTTGGTAGGTTGGTAGGTTGGTAGGTTGGTAGGTTGGTAGGTTGGTAGGTTGGTAGGTTGGTAGGTTGGTAGGTTGGTAGGTTGGTAGGTTGGTAGGTTGGTAGGTTGGTAGGTTGGTGGGTTGGTGGGTTGGTAGGTTGGTAGGTTGGTAGGTTGGTGGGTTGGTAGGTTGGTAGGTTGGTAGGTTGGTAGGTTGGTAGGTTGGTAGGTTGGTAGGTTGATAGGTTGGTAGGGTGGTAGGTTGGTTGGCAACAAGAATAGGGAAATCAAGGAAACAATGGATGGGGTTGAGGATGATAGATAGGCAGTCGCTAAGTAAAATACTGAATTCAGCTGCAATCGGTAGGACTGGAAGCTGATCCCACAGAGGTAGAAGCTACACAGATAGATAAACATTATAAACAATATAACTAACTTCCCTGTATAACTGGCACTAGCTTCTGCCAGCGGCTTCGCCCGCGTGAATGTCGAAAATTGTCCCGAGGGAACATATTCCCGGGATGAAAAAGTATTCTATGTGCTATTCCTGACTATAATCTATCTTTGTGCCAAATTCATCCAGATCCGTCCAGCCGTTTGAGCGTGAACAAGTAACAAACAAACAAACTCACTCACAAACTTAGTAGTAACTTATAATATTAGTGTGATATTTATTATTGTGATAAGCTATTAATTGAACAATACAAGCAAGTCGGTGATTAAGTTTAAGGATTTGGTATGGGATTAAGCCAATCACAAGAAATCGTCGTAAAAAATTGTCCTAGTATTATACCCTGGGGGACACCTAAAGGAGATAATACACTGAATAGGTTTTTCCAGTGGCCTTTTTATATTGAATTTTGAACAGTTATCTGTTGAACGAATATATGAAGATACTCGTATATCACCAAAATATGCCTAAAAACATTGTTTATTGTTGATTTTATCATTAGAAGTTACGTATCGTTTTTGTTGATACGAGTACGATTTTATTTATTAAGAGTATTTTTTTTTTCCATACAAAGTAAAGCAAACTGTAAGTGCGTAGCTTGTAGCTTAGCTGTAGGGTTCTGTAGAATGATGCCTTAACCCTCAACTATTGACGTACAAATATGATTCGTCACCCAAACGGTTTTCTTTCGAAACATAATGCAGCGTAGCAATTTGATCGCAACTTTTATGTTAGTTTCATATTCACACGTGATGCATATGAGATGGACGATATTGGACTCGTGGCACATGCTTGAGGAGATGAATTCGATCATCTAACGAGCGTGGTTCGTAACGTTATTGTGACTTTTTTATGTTTGTCTGAAGAAAAAGCTAATCCTTAGCAGTCTAATTATTTCTCCGAGTCATCTACAAGACTCAAGAAAACCTATATAGCTCTCATCATCATATTTAGTACAGTTTCTGAAAATGTTAGATTTTATACAACTGTTTATTTAAAAATGCTCGAATGATTTTAATCATTCTGTTTACTGATGGTTTAAAAAAATTTGAATGCATGGAAATCAGTTACCACGTGATATTCATGCTACAATAGATTTGATTGTGAAAATATTTGAAAAATCTGTGTTTCTTAAATATTTTGTGTATTCTACAATAACTCGTTTAGTTTTAAATTTATTTATAATCAAAATTATTTAGTACAAAATGAATACATGTTACTTGAGATTAGTAATAATTTTAGGTAAGATATTTTTATTTCCTTTCTTTCGCTAAGAACTCAAAATTGACTCTACGACCATAGTTATCGCTGACAAATCATAAGTCATTTTAGCCGACTTTCCAAAAAGCCTCCTCCTTTTTGGAAAGTCGGTTAAAATGACTTATGATTTTTCTTATGTTTTTTTTTACACTGATTTCTCCGTCAATTGTAGACCGATTTTGAAAATTATTTTTCGTTTGAAAGAATATGTTCCCAAATTGATGCTATTTAAGTTTAGTGATGATCTGAAGAAAAACTTCGTAGAAATAAAACAGAACTCTTCAATAAATAACAGCGAGTCTCTCGTGTTTATTGTTTATACTATTTCATAAGATCATTCATAAGATTTATTTCACGCCAGTACGCTCTAAGGGGGTACGCAGGTGTGTACAGTTCACCATGAAATACCGTCATTTCACCGGTTCAAGTTATTTTCGATGTTCTAGTTTCATGATATTCGGGTAATCTATACTGGCGTTATAGGTACCTTACTATAGAATTTACCTATTAGGTATCACAACTAAAAAGTGAAAAATAAAAACTTTTTTGCAACAAAATACAACCGACTCAAAAACACAGGCAGTCGGTGTCAAAAAACCGAAGAAAAGAAAGCAGCAACACCGACTGCCGAAATATAAATTATTTTTCACTTTGTAGTATTTTTATTTGGAAGTCGGTTGTAATTTTTTGTAATAAATTTAAGTGTTTTATCTATCTAATGTGTGATAATGTACCTTCAACTTATATTACCTTAAATTACCTTTATCAACTCGATCGGTTTGTAAGATCGTTACAACATGTTGATAACGTTTCGTCAACGTCCCTCGGCTGATTGCTTAGGCTAACTGAGACCTATCGAGACTTACCATTCTTGGAATTGAAGCACTTTAAAGGTGACAAGCCATTTCCCAGACTAAACATACAAATTGTCTAACCGAACAATAATTTCCAGGCATACAACAGCAAGTATTTTCTCACACAGCAAACTTGCATCAAAGAGTTAGTGTCCTCAGACATAAGTTGAAAAAAGAACAGGCTCTTCAACAGAGCTCGAAGCCAGAAGCCCCAGACTACGTAGATTTAAACTATGATTTGATCGTCTCCGAACCATCAGAGATGGTGATGTCGAAGCCTGGCCTTCGTGTTGGAGGTCGTCATCGACATCGACACCGGAAACATCGTTCAAGTAAGATTTTATAATACTGCCTGAGCCAACTAGCCTTCACATCATCAGCCTAAAGCAGTCCGCTGCTGGACATAGGTCCCTCCAATTGTAAGCAATTTACGTCAGTTTTTGGTAATTCTCATCCAGATGCTACCAACCACCCTGAGAAGATCGTCGCTCCACCTAGGCAAGAATACGTCTACCCAATAGTCATCGTTTCACAGCTAATATGGCCGGCCCATTGCCACTTCACTGCTTATTCTGTGCTCTATGTCAACAACTTTGTGTCGCTGGCGGACCACCTCGTTTAGAATCAATCCCTTAGAGATCTTATCTTGTGGAGGGGCTGAGAAATAACTCGGAAACTTCGACCGATTGGAATATATTGTGGTCCCCTAGATAACCTACTCATCCCTTAGAGATACTCCAAGCATAGCCCTTTCTATTGAAAGCTATATATCTATTGATAGCTGAGTGACCTTAAGACTGATGGACCAGCAGAATCGTGGGTGATCACGTCTCGCCCCTATTGGTCATCAACTGACCTTACCAAGGAGTAAGCCCTATATTCTAGGACATTTCCTCCAATCAATTTAACCCTCTCGACTCTGGATCCCTCAGTCAAATTCAGGCGTTAATCGAGGGATATTCCGTCATCATGGCGACTGAGACAAGTGGAGTGGAGGTAGTTTCCTTGAAAAGTACTTAAAGTATAGGATTTAGGTACCCTATGAGTGTCAAGGACTACTTTTTTTGGGATAGACTACGGGAGCGTAGCCGTGGGCATAAAATCCATTTTGAACCGGCAGGTAGTCTTTGACGCCGACACGAAGTGGAGTACTGTCGGGGACGTAGCCAGAGCGCTACGTAATGAAAGGCAAATTTATTTACTTTCACGTATATTTTGAGAAACAACGTGCCTGCCTCATGGGCGGCTTCTATCGAATTGACCATCAAAGTTAAAGAAAAACATATTCTATATATGACAAGTGTTCCTAATTCAATTACCTTGCAAAACTATGTATAACATGCCAGTCTTAATATATGTAAGGAGTTTGCCTTTTAGGCAGAGTCCTCACAGTACCATGGATTCAATACATGCATTCTGGACTCCCAAGCGTTGGAATTTTTCGTCAAAATTTTCGTAAATAAAAAACTAAATACTGAATCCTATATGAAATTTTGACGTCAGTTTCAAATACAATCTAAAAATTGTTTTTTGAAATCCAGGAAAGGATCTAGGAAAGGATGCAAATATAACTACTAAAACACAAACTACAACAGAGCTAGCACCAACAGTAACAATCGTAGAGAGTCCCCCAGAGACTACTTCTGCTACACCAAATATCAATACAAGTGAAACTTTTGAAAATAATATAAAAGATTTGAATGAAAAAGCAGAAACAACGGTACATAATGCAACTAGTGAAACACTTGGCAAAAATATAGAAGAACTTAAAGTAAAAACAACAATAATTAATGCACCTAGTGAAACTTTTGAAACAAATGTAAGACAACTGGAAGACAAAGTAAAAACAGCGATAAATAATTTAAACAAATTCCTGGATGAGACAGATACTAAAAGAGGAGACATAAATGTAACGAGTGTAAGGTCACTGGAAGAAAAAGTAGTAATAAAAAACTCAAAAATATACCTAAATGATACTGTAATCAAAAAGGGAGATGAAAATTTTGCAACAACGACGCAAAATCCAAGAAAATCGAACTCTAATGTATCGCTTGCAGTTCCGTTTTATAGGAGATTAAATTATTTACATGATAGTGAAAGAAATAAGCCTCAAAAATGGGTGCATTGCCTGGAGTTAATAACGCCAAGGCTACAAGGGATCAACGAGCATGTATGGCCACCTAAAGAAGTGACTCATAAGCATGGCGATATTAAAAGGTAGGTTTAAACTCACATACATGACTTAGGTTACTCTTACTAAATAATTATTAAGGTTGTTCTAGTCGATCATTCTTCCATACAAACATAGTCTGGCAATTACTCCACTGTTTGACGGTGCACGTTCAAAATAAAAAATTATATCAATTTGTCTCATCATAATCCTGTATTGAAATAAAAAAAAAACTGGCCAAGTGCGAGTCGGACTCGCACACGAAGGGTTCCGTACCATTATCGCAAAACACTGCATATAAATCACGTTTGTTGTATGGGAGCCCCCCTTAATTTATTTTATTTTAATTTATTAATTATTATTTTTTGAACTAAATATACAACTAAACATTCTGTGAATATTTCAAGCGTCTACCTGTTGCCGTTATTAACATCGAGCAAAAAACGGCAAAAATATCACGTTTGTTGTATGGGAGCCCCCCTTTAATATTTATTTTATACTATTTTTAGTATTTGTTGTTATAGCGGCAACAGAAATACATCATCTGTGAAAATTTCAACTGTCTAGCTATCACGGTTCATGAGATACAGCCTGGAGACAGACGGACAGACAGACAGACAGACAGACAGACAGACAGACAGACAGACGGATCGCGAAGTCTTAGTAATAGGGTCCCGTTTTTACCCTTTGGGTACGGAACCCTAAAAAACCGGCCAAGTGCGAATTGGCCTCGCGCACGAAGGGTTCCGTACCATTATCGCAAAAAAAAGGAAAAAAAATCATGTTTGTTGTATGGGAACCCCACTTAAATATTTATTTTATTCTGTTTTTAGTATTTGTTGTTATAGCGGCAACTGCATACATCATCTGTGAAAATTTCAAATGTCTAGCTTTCGTGGTTCATGAGATACAGCCTGGTGACAGACAGACAGACAGACGGACCGCGAAGTTTTAGTAATAGGGTCCCGTTTTTACCCTTTGGGTACGGAACCCTAAAAAGTATTTCGGGGAGTGTGCGATGGAATTGCATGAACTAATTCCTCCTAGCCCGTTCCATCATCGGACTACAAGACGTACGGCGATGCGTCATCGGTACATGGTGGACATCCCACACATACGCACCAAACGTTTTGGGAATACTTTCATTATGCGCACAGCTAAGGAGTGGAATTCCCTGCCGGAGTCTGTATTTCCTGATAGCTACAACCTGGGAGTCTTTAAGTCAAGAGTGAATAGGTTTCTTTTAGATAAGCGTGCTACATCGTCGACCACATCATCACTTACCATCAGGTGAGATAGTGGTCAAGCGCATCAATAATATCAATAATAAAAAAATAATAAAAAAGTAAATAAAAATATATTTGGAAGTTATGAGCGTCGAAAGTTCCGTATTTCAACACTAATTTTAACGCATCTTTGGGCGCAAATAAATACAAGAAGAAGAAGGGAAATTGCAAAACAGCTACCATACAGGGATAGATTAGTAGTTCAACAATGCAAATAAATTTATATTGAACAGATAAATTTAGTAGTTTTTAGGGTTCCGTACCCAAACCGTAAAAACGGTACACTAATACTCCGCGGTCCGTCTGTCTGTCTGTCTGTCACCAGGCTGTATCTCATGAACCGTGATAGCTATAGTGATAGATATATATATATTTCAACTGATTATAATCAGTTGAAATTTTTACAGATGATGTATTTCTGTTGCCGCTATAACAACAAATACTAAAAACAGAATAAAATAAATATTTAAGTAGGGCTCCCATACAACAAACGTGATATTTTTGCCGTTTTTTGCGATAATAGTAGGGTACGGAACCCTTTGGCCGGTTTTTCTTGATATCCATATTCCCAAAGGTCTGTTTATAAAATTACGCGCGCTCGTTTTCGTCTTAAATCATCATCCATCGTGTATTCGTACGCTAACTAGCTTCTTACTGCTCATCACAGCATCTATCTCTTTCGCATGTGTTGTCGGATGAGATAGCATGCATTTTAACCCCGCGCACAAAATAGTTTGTGCCGTCGACTAGTTTAATACTAGCTTTTGTTCGCGAGTTCGTCTGCATAGCATTGGTACTTCAAATCACCTATTTCACCATACAAACATACAACCCACACACTTAAGATGTTATCCGGTATTAAAACTATTCTATGTCATTCTTAGCTCAAACTATCTCCATACCAATATTCATCTAAATCGGTTCAGCGGCTCCCATGAATGCCCCAAACGTGTATCCATGCGAGACATGGCTTTTCTATTGTTTCGGTAATTACGGGCATTCAACCGGTAAAGCGTGAAAAGGTAAAAGACAAACATACAGACAGTTACTTTCGAACGAATGATTGAACGAACGGATGATCAAAGGGGCTAAAAAGTTCTGGAGTGGCGAACGGGCGACCACGTATCATAAAACGCTGCGTTGGAAGACCGCCGAGGACCTAGGTGTTCTAAATCATCACCACCTTCATCATCAGCCTATTAATGTTCCCACTGCTGGGACACAGGCCTCCTCTCTGTGACAGGTAACCCACCACGCAGGCTTAGTGCGAGTTGGTTGATATCACATGTCTTCCAATTTCTGTTCTAGGACATGCCGGTTTCCTCACGATGTTTTCCTTCACCGTTTTTTGAGAGCAGGGTGTTCTAAATGAGTAGTATTAATTGTATTTTTTTATTATTTCAGGTTAGCACAGCTACTTTTCTTAGACGTAAAAGATTTTACACAAGAGGACATAGTTTCAATTTTATCACAAATAAGTAAAATTCGCATCCGAATGTATCAGTGGGATTATACCGCTATGACTATGATTTTTAACGTCATAATTAAAGGTAAATTATACATTATAGCATAGCGTTACATAATCAGCGTATAATGTTCCCCCTGCTGGGACACATGCCTCCTCTCTGCAATTGATTTTAACTTGACCTATTGCCAAGGGCGGAATCAAGGGAGGAGGCCACACAGGCACGCCTCTCCCCCAGACGATTTCCATCACAACGAAAGTTATTAATCAATTGCCTCATATGTTTAAAAATCCTTCTACTCGACTGCGAACATTGTCAAAATATAGGAGTTTTCGATCGATTTTTAGGGTTCCGTATCCAAATGGCATAAAACGGAACCCGTATGGATTCGTTCTGTATGTCTGTCCGTCCGTATGTCACAGCCACGTTTTTTCCGAAACTATAAGAACTATGTTGTTGAAACTTGGTAAATAGATGTATTCTGTAAGCCGCATTAAGATTTTCACACAAAAGTAGAAAAAAAACAATAAATTTTGGGGGTTCCCCATACTTAGAACTGAAACTGATTTTTTTTTTCACAAAGTGTATTTGTGAGGTATCTACGGATAGGTCTTCAAAAATGATATTGAAGTTTCTAGTATATTTTTTTCTAAACTGAATAGTTTGCGCGAGAGACACTTCCAAAGTGGTAAAATGTGTCCCCCCCCCCTGTAACTTCTAAAATAAGAGAATGATAAAACTAAAAAAATATATGATGTACATTAACATATAAACTTCCACCGAAAATTGGTTTGAACGAGATCTAGTAAGTAGTTTTTTTAGTTTTATCATTCTCTAATACGTCATAAATCGTAAACCGCAATTTACCAAGTACGGAACCCTTCGTGCGCGAGTCCGACTCGCACTTGGCCGGTTTTTATGTTACTGAATTTGTTACAGGTCTAGTGACGTATGTCTATGAGATAATCGATATTTCTTTTTACAGGTCCAGTTCATAGTTTTAGAACTTTAAAATCAGGAATAAAAAACTTGTTTGCAAAATGGCATCTCGACACCAGTGACAGTATGTTACCGATTTTTTTGGAGCAAACTAGGATATTTCGGCCTCCTTGCATTCATATCTCTGGTTATTCTGGTAAGTAATTACCTGAGGCACAGATAATATAATACTAGCATACAGATGCCTCATCCCATACAAAGAAACCGTGCCGACGTAACTAGCGTTTTTCGTCTGATTAAACTGATAATTTTTCTAAGAACATCGATCGCGTTCGGTTCTATTCCACGAATTTAGATGGTGTTAGAAGTGGTATGCAAGTAAAAAGGTTTACTCAGTTAGTGAATACTTTTTTTTAAATACAGCGACGATTTGTTTTATAGTATTTTTGGCACGTTTTTACAGTTTAATTGTACCAAAATGTGTTACAAAACAATTTAATAAATCAAGTGCCTCAGATATTTAAAACCGCGCCATCTATTGGCATCAATTTTAAATGATCCTGAATAATATTTGATATGTGAATTAAGAGTCCAATATTTCTTAATTATGTGCTTAGGAGAGTTAATTAAACAAGAACATATTTTTTTTTATGATCGTCTCTAGAAAATCTTAATATTTCACAAAACTCAATAACAAATCGAAGCTTATCACGCCATCTAGTGCAATTTATTTGAACCAAATTTTCTTTCTTCGCGTTGGGTGACCGTGCCTGAGGTTTCAGCTAAACTGTAATTCCACGATGGCGATGCTGGAAATGCATAAAATTATATAAGACATGATCAAACATTTTTTATTCCGGGAATACATTTTCTTGGAATAATTTCGACTTACACGTGGACGAAGCAACTGGCAGAACTTTGGAAATTTATATACAGAATGATTGGAAGTTGGTTGCAAAACTTAAAGACGAAGATAGTACAGACAATTTAGAACCATTTAAGTCATGGTTTATTTATTTATTTATTTAGACTTCATGCACAAAGGTACAAAGGCGGACTTAATGCCTTAGGCATTCTCTATCAGTCAACCTAGGGTGGTGAAGTGACCATGGTTGTCTTAGACGAAGTCATAACATTATTTTTTAACAAATTTTTATGATTATTTTTGAAAAATCCCAAAATTTTAACTTAACTGCTTATTTATGGTCAAATTGAATGATAAATGAATTCATTTTTATTTTATTTAACAAAAGTAATGTGTAAGCAATCTAACAAAACATGTTTTAGGCCTCTGTGTCGTTAGATTTTTTTTTTACAGTCATTTAAAGTTCATAAAAAAAATTCAAAATCATAAATACATTTTGTAAAACTTATTTAAAAAAAAGACGGAGCGTGTTTTTTTGTTCAAACCTTTTTGAAAATATGATTGACAATCGCTCTTTCTTTTGAAGTGTCATTTACGCGGATATCTTACAAATTATTGAAATAAGGACATACAAACAAATTTAAGGGAGAAATTTTAATTTTCGTATTTGTATGTAAAAAAAAAATCTAACGACACAGAAGCGTAAAATATGTTTTGCTGGATAGCTTAAACATTACTTTTATGAAATAAAATAAAAATGGATTCATTTATCATTCAATTTAACCATAAATAAGCAGTTTAGTTAACATAGAAAAAACTTGACATAGAAAAGATACGTTCATTCGAACGTTCACTAATGTGCGTTCAGCATACAAAAAATACGGCAGTTTTTATAAGGTCGCTCCCGAAGATAGCCGAACGCTTGTCGAGTTCGCTTTGGTCTATTATGATCTACTAGCACTTTGCCCGCGACTTTGTTCGCGTGATCCGTGTTTTATCCTACAGATGACTTTTTAATAAAAAGTTTCATACAAACTTTCAACCCCCTTTTTACCCCCTTAGGGGGGAATTTCCAAAAATCCTTTCTTAGTGCTCACTTACGTCACTCGAGGAACCTTTCTGCCAAATTTCATGCTTCTAGGCCTAGTGGTTTTGGCTGTGCGTTGATCGATCAGTCAGTCAGTCAGTTTCTTCTTTTATATATATAGATGTATGTACGACCAAATAAAGTGTCGTCGGAAAAATGCGCTGTCCACCCCGACATTACTATATAAGTCAATGGCTTTACTATTACTTATGTATGTTTCAGGTTCCACGAAAAAACCCGGTGGTGTTGCCGTTTATACCAAACCTGACAAACCGAAGATATATCACGATCCTGACGTATCGTGTAAAAGTCGGGAACAAAAATACAACAACGATCCCTGATTTAAGAAAAGTCACACACACAGCACGGAATCGCCGGCAGCAACTAAACACTCCATTATGCAAGGTGTAACTGGAATAACACAACTCCTGAAATTGAGTCATTATTCTCAACAGACGAAGCCCGAGATTGCGAATAAAAATTTAGCTAAATATTTTGTCGAGTTATGCAAACATAAGACAGTTGTGTTTTTCTCGCGATTTCGGGGTTAATTTCATAGAAAAAATTGCTCACAATGTTGGCTACAATGACCCCTTTTCAGGAATTGTTTTGATTTAGTTACAACCGGTATACAGAGTTATTTATAAAACTTCACAACCCTCCAGCGGGTGAACATACTCATGATTACAAGCAACTATTACTATGAGACAAACCCTGAAAAATCTAATAAAAAATTATCAATTGTTTCATACATTTTCATCGAGTAAAATACTTAATGTAGTTTGTACGAAACAGCTGTTTTTATTTTTGATATTTCATGGTTGGTTTCATAGTATTTAAAGGTTGTAATTATAAGTGCTTTCACCCCCTACGAAGCCACTGACTTTCGTGGCCCGCGCAATGTATATACACTAAGCACAATTTTCGACTGGCATAGCCATGGTCTGAATTGTCACGGGACGTAAATTTCTAGTAAACGGTGACACTCACTGACTCGCAATAGCTTGTATGGAAAGTTTTGACAATGCGGTCTCTACTCGTGACCACCTCCCGAGGCGTCTCGGTGGTCTCTGCATCATCATCCTCCTCCTTCTTGCGGCGATTCCCCAATGCTGGGGGTCGTGACCACATCATGATATCAAAACTGTCTCTTTGATAATGTTTCTCCATTTGCTCCTATTCTTAGCTACATTCACGGCTGAGGCTTTGATGTTCAACGGTTTGGATTTGGTCTAACCAGCGTATAGGAATTCTGCTTCTAGGTCGTTAACCCTCGACTTTGCCAGTGACAATTACCATTAGTAAGTTGTCACCCGGTTTGCGGGCAATATGGCCATAAAAGTCAAATATCTTGCGGAGGCACACATTCATTGCATCATCATAATTCATATGTGTTATCTTTTCTCAACTATGTTGAGATCAGCTTCCCATCTAACCGGATGTAGCTTAACACCATTGTTTTACAGAAAGCCTGTATCAGAGGCCATACCACCATCATTATCATCTTTTTGCCCTTGTCCACTTACTTCTTCGATCCCGTCACGCCATCACTGACTCCCTTTTCTTTTATATCAGCCCTACCATGAGCTCTTATAGCAAGTTTCAAGACTTGTATGCATCTGTCCCTGACCTCCTCAGCTGGTTACAGCCCTTTAGTTAGACCTCCGTCCCTTATAGTTGAAGCCCCTGTAATTTTATTAAGTTTTTTGAAAAATAAAACGATTTAGAGAAAATATTATTATGATGATTTGCAGGAAACATAATTTCGAGAATTGTTGATAAAAATTTAATAGTTATTTTTATCATCATTGCTGCATGTTGAAATTGATCAATATACAATGTAAAACATCGATGCAATTTGCATAAAACTTATGCAATATCTAATGAACGCGAAATTAAATATTTCTTAAGTTTTGAAAAGTGTGAAAGAGACAAAACGATCGTGCGTTGTATTTTTCAATCTTTCTGATTGGGCCATTTCACTGGCTGTTTTAGAACCGCGAATCCGCAAATCCGGGAGCGAATCGGCCTCTCCAGTCTAGAACCTTGAAGACATCCTCCGCAGTGCAGTGGTGAATAGTTTCTTTCTGTTATTTTATTCATATATTTTAACAACTCTGTAATTTGATTTGCTTCTAAGTATGTACTGTGATGGAATCTCCACAGTACACAAAACCCCGTCTGGGGGGGGCACGTGCCCCCGTGCCCCCCCCCTAAATCCGCCCTTGCTCGCAGTAGCTTTGTTTCTTTCTTCAGATTAGTCAATTTTGTGACCGTAGGGCCTGGCTCAATCAGAATTTGGAAATCAAGTTGATAGTCAATCTTCTTGTATACTTTTGTGACAGCTACCAGCATTTCAAATAACTGTCAAAAAGTGAGCATTAGTAGCTAAACTAAATGTATTGTAAATTAATTATTATTTTATTATGATGACCTACTTTTATTCAAAATAATTAGGCTTATCAAACAACACTACTGTAAGATAAAGCATAAGTCCTACTTTATAAACATATAAGTACTAATCCTAGAGCCTTGTCGAACTCGCTAGTGCGAATGCTGAGCGTGAGGGAAGCGTTCCGGGTTCGGTTCCCATGTCAGGCAAAGTGATATAGGTTTTTATCATTAGAAATTTCACACAAGCAGCCAGGTAAAGTCCTAATGGACCATGAGATTCAAGGAAACAGAGTGCTGTATATTTGCACACACACTTTTTGTGCGCTGTAATATCACCCGCACCGATAGTATCCACTGAGATTGACCGCTGTGGCGGAAATTCGGTTTTCAACTCAACTCTTTGTTGTAAAGGGTTCATTTATGATACTTAAAAAAGTCACTAGAATTAGTTTCCAAACTTGGTTTATTTTCTGTTAAATTGAAGAGCGGTTTTTCAATTTTGTATATAAAAAAACATATGTAACAAATTCGCACCCTCCGCTTCTTGAAACTCATTTAGCCTGGAACTAAATAAACAATATTTAATGCGCCTGTGAATCTTTCTTTAAAACATTAAGGTTGGGTGGCAATGGTTTGTAAAATTTACTTTTCCAATACAGTTGTTAAACATGGCGTACTTTCAGAGGCTATAATTATGATTCGAAAATTAAATCTTATGCATAGGCATCTTTCTGTTACGCGGTCGTGACTTTTATTTACGCGCTCGATCATTATTTTTGCAGTTGAGTTTTAAATGTATAAGTCAATTTAAAAAAGTTTAGTAGCACGGAGTTTTCATACATAGAATAAAAAGAGATAGATTTTACACGAGGAAAAATTAGTGAGTCCGTACGTCTTAGCATTGAATTCACAAAATTCTTTTAAATGGTTGTTTAATATTACTAAATTAATTACCAGTTTTAATGTAATTATTTTCACATAAAAAATTGTCTAAAGTCGAATAGGCTGTATAGGCTGTTTTCGTTGTAAAAAAATATGTCCAGTTGCAAAAACGCGCCATTTTCTGAATATTTTAATTTTTTTGTGATAAATTGTTTTTTTTTTTGTTAATATGAGGTCAAGTACAAGTAATGAAATGGAATTTACTCCACCCGATATTTTATCTGAGGCGAAATTGCGCAAGAGGAAATTTTTCCCCAAAATCTCGAGAACGATATATAAGATGACTTACAATAATTTTATTTTATGGAAAAAACAAATGTAATTCTTTAATTTGTTTTTACTATTTCCCACAACTGTATTGAAAAACGTCGTGTGTTACTCGGGTGTGTAGGTTATTGCAAACTCGTGTCATTAAAAACCCTCGCCTTAGGCTCGGGCTTGTTAATGACAGCTCGTTTAAATTAAATTAAATTAAATTTATTGCCACACACACATGTTACATGAGATGCCTACATAATTACACAATGAAAAAAAATCATATAAACAACACAATACAATGGAAATGGCCATGGGCTACAAACTAGGCATAGCCTGTATCTTGGTGGCCCAATTAAACAAAATTTAGAGTAGGTAGATATGATGTTCTGTGTGACACAGCTCATTGTTATCAATTTGTACAGTATTATAAATCATATAATCAGCATTAAAACAGTATTATAAATCAAATAATCAGAATTAAAATCAGTATTATAAATCAAATAATCAGAATTAAAAAACAATAGTTAAATTCAATAATTACATTAAAAATATTATAAAATTAAGAATAGGTAGGTATGAGTCAAAAAGAAAAAATAGAAAATGATTATAATAATAATTAAAAGACAATAAAATTAAAATCACATTGGTACACAATCCAGATCAGAGTTAGAATTATTAAAATCAGAATTAAACTTTACTTCAATCAATCAAAGTCAAATACAATAACAAAAACAAATTAACAATAGAGCTGTCAACATTAAAATCAGCATTAAAGTGTAAATTCAAATCAGATCATTCAGCCAAGATTCATAGAAGTAAGTGGAAGGGTGAGGAGAGACTTTAGATTATAGTGTATGTGTGAATGTGGGACAGGGATGGAAGCCGTTTGGGTGAGGGTTTGTGTTCAGGTGCTGGTCATCCCAATGGGCATAAGATAAGTTCAGTTTCGTCATACGTTAGCTTTTGCAACCATCTCTTTAATAAAGTCTTGGCTTCAAAGGTGTTTCCAGGGACCCGTAGTGTGGATTTGTTGACTAGATTGAAGACTCGTATTGAGAGAAACAAGGAAAACCGGCTGGCAAAAGTTGTTTTTACCCGACTGCTGAAGGAGGGTAGTGTGTTTATCAGTCTATGTATGTATGTATGTATGTATGTTTGTTCCTATGTGGCGTTCTAGAGAACAAACGCGTTGGCCGATTTTGATGATTCTTACGTCAATCGATTCGTCTTAATCCTGCGAGTGTCACTGGCTACATTAAAATTGGAAAATACAAAAATGGCGGATTTTGGGCGCCATTTTGTGGGGGAAAAAATTTATTTTTTCTTCCTAAACCATCGTGTGGGGTATCAAAATAATGGAAACTAAGAGGCAGTTTCAAAAATATATAACACTTATATGTTTAAATGTACCTAATTAATAAAAAAATATCACATATACATCTGATTTTGGTCCGCCAGCTCGCGAATATGTATCCTCCGACTGCACAGCATGATTATTTTCTTGTTTACGTCTTTTTAGTTTGCTTTTTAAGCAGTCGGGTTTTTTGATTTTTTTAATAAACTTTTTTTATTACTGTTGGGATCGACAGTCTGTCCGCTCCAATCCTTCCTCTTTGGGTGTATGTGAATTTTCGACCTAACACGGTGACTAGACTTAGAAGGGACCTCAAAATATATAACTGTCGGACGCCCAGGACACCCGCCTCCCTGTAGAGTGTGTAAATTGGATAGCGCCGCGGTTTCCCAAGGAAAACTTTTAGAACAGCGCGTTGAGCACGTTCAAGTTCAAGCATATAGGTCTTAGCGGCGCTGCCCCAGACGCCTACACAGTACTGTAGCAGCGATTGGCACAGAGCCAGATAAACTTTTCTGCATAAGTCTTTCGGGGCACTGGAGCGAAGGGATTTCATAACATAAATAAATTTCCGGGTTCTTTTAGAGAGCATAGAGATATGCTCTCTAAAGGACAGATTCTGGTCAATAATAACACCCAGGTACATCGTTGACTTCACTCTATTTATAATATTGCATGTACAGTTGTTGAGATGACATTGGATGCTGTGAATTTTTAATTTCTCAATGTCCGGACAGCGAGAACGACTAATGTGGAACGTCATGAAAGTGGTTTTATCAACATTTAGGGTAAGTAAGTTTTTGTCGAGCCAGTCAATTATGATGCGCATGCCATTCTCTGCAGCATTCACGGTGTCCCTCCATGTAGGACCGTGGAATATAACCGCAGTGTCATCTGCGTAGCAAATCATGTCTGACTGGGGGATGTTTAGTCTGAGTATGTCGTCCATGTAAACAGTGAATAATGTTGGGCCCAAGACACTGCCCTGCGGCACCCCAAAAACGACTGCAATAACCTTCTTTCCACCCTTGTATCTCAATGTACTATTTAAGAATAAACAAAAAAAAAACATAGGAAAACATCAGCAGGCATTAAATCTGGGCTATTTGGGCTGCCAAATCACGTCAAGGAATTATCAGTCCCTGGCTTTTTGCGTGTGATTGAAGATTTTAGTTACAGGATAATTGAGTGTCAGGAGGTGGAGGTGAACATTTGAGTAAATATTGCTTTTAATAAAAAATTATAAAAACTGCAGGTAAGCAGAATAGTGAATAAACCGAGTTTGAACTAATTCTAGTGTTTTTTACAAGCTTTTATTTAACTTGCAATGTATGTATGCATGTAAGTGTGTTCGGGCCACATCTTGCAACTGAATTTAAAAGCAGTTATCCTCCACCGATTAAGGTGAAATTTTGCATACACGTTTAGTTTGGATGACAATGCATGGTTAGCTAAGTCACGTCATTCTAAATCCAATATGGCGGACGGCACAAGATGGCGGATTGTTTATTTTTTGCAATGTCATGATATTGGTATCAAATGAAAGGCTTTGCTGAGTAGGGTACGAAAGAAGCTTGTTTAGAAAAATATTTTTTGGTATCTAAAATGTAAAACCATTCTGAGACACCCTTTATTGGAACCGGTAGGCTACGTGACACTGTACCCCCCCCCTGGATCCGCCCATGTGTGTAAGAATAATAGTTGTGTAATTTCTATAAATTTCATGAGGGTGAAGCCGCGGCAAAAACTAGCATTATGCCTATTTTCTTTAGGGTAGGCCTACACTACAGACTGGACACGGGTGCCTTGCGTATCTAATCAAAATTAATTAGTATGTAATTTATTTTTGTTATGAAAATTTCCTAATTAAGCAATTACCTAATCATGTTTTATTCAATAATTAATTTCATGGTTTCTTTACGAACAGTACTTTTAATTCATATTAAATCATAGATAAATAAAAGGGAAGCCATTTTGTCGTGGAGGTATTTATACAAACAGTTTTGTGAGGGCTAGTTGATTTGTTGACTGATTATTTTAATAATATCAAAACTTGTTATTAAATATGTTACTATTTGGCTTTTCATTCGTCGTGTTATTATGTGAGTATAAATTAAAAATAACTAGCGAAGCCGGGGCTTCGCCCGTGACAAGTTATACACGTTTTTTGTGTATAATTTGTCACGGGAAAACTTTTTCCTCGTTTCTATTGGTGATAACCGCATGACAATCCGTTCAGTAGATTTTGAGTTTATCGCGTACAGACGCAGCGGGGACTTTAATTTTTAACCGCAAAAAATGGAAGAGGTTCTCAATTCGTTATTAATAATTACCCGATTACTCAAAGACGCCTGGACCGATTTGGAAGGAGGAAGGAGCTTTTGTTTGAAAAGGTATACTTCACAGGTGGTTCCATGGTCGACAGATTAGGATCTGGTGATGGGATCCTGGAGAAATCGAGGGAACTCCTGAAATATTATAGGCATACATATAGCGATTTTGATATTTTCATCAACAATGCAAATATTTGCACTCAGAAAGTAACACTTGGTGAAGTAGAACTGATTAAGCAGACCACAGATGGCCACTGGTACTCCTTAATGCTAAGTATGTCGTGGGGTATAAGATATCTCGAATAGTTAACTGACTATGATGAAGCAAATACTTATAAATAAATGGTACTGATGAAAATGGTACCATCGAATCGGACTGATTTGATGATGAAGCAGGAAGGTAGACAATGGAACGCCGAAATAAAACAAAGTAGAGTCTGGCCAACGAAAGTGTTATCTGAAAAACGCGGCAAACTCAAAAAATCTTAATGTGGTATCACCAACTATACCTCTGGTTAAATGTTTTGATACTTGTATTATTTGTATTTATTATAATTTATTTTTTGATTTTATTGGCTCCGTTTGGTGAAGTGTGACGGAGCCGTGACTGTCATGGATGCGAGTTAAAAAACGAGTGTATAGATTTATTTATTAGTATGTATATAATATTAACCCTCCTAACATTTAATTTATTAATTACTTAATCATCATACTCAAAATCAGAGTCCAAAAATTCAACCTCTTAGGATTCATCTGTATCTGCATCATTATCTACAATTATTATAAATTTTTCCAATACTTCTTCTGTTGTGATCTCTTTGTTTATATTTATTTTCCACATTTATTACATGGTCCGTCAATTTTTCCAGTCTTTTGCAGTTATTCGACCAAACGAGGAACATTGAAACATAAACATAAGAAAATGTATCATCATATCGTAAATATATAACAATCAGCCAACATGGATCAAGATTACCAAGTCATACTAATAATCGCAATCACAGACTTTGACGTACCTTTGACAGTTTAATAATGTTGCCATATTAAAACTTTGGAAATACCCCAGATCACGCTTTCGTTGGCTCTATCCTATCTCTATCCTAGTCTTGTTTGGGCTTATTGGAATCGTCATAAGATGTACTTCGGCTATACATAATTTATTATGGGAGAGATTTATAATGTACAGGCTGTATGAAGAGTTGTTTACTATACGGACCTTGTGGAAACCAGAACAAATTTCCGTGCGTTCAAGCGTTTTTGCCATACCTATTATTGGAATCAAATATAACAGCTCACAATGTTAGGACCCATTAATATTAATGCTAATTTTTATCCGTGGTGCCTATTGGTCTTGTTTGTTTGTTCTGTCTCCTGCTTGATATGGAGGGAAGTGGAAATTCGTATTTTTTTTCCTACTCCTCCATTTTTCTTTTCTGATTAATTTCGTTACGGGATCCAAGACAGTTAAATTCATTCTCCGGGACTTCGTCGAGCTTCATTGCCTCGGCGCTTTTCTGGTGGTTGCCACTGTTGATTCTGGCTTTCAGGAGTTGCAGTGGTTTGGGAATAGTGCGGTGGGTTATACATAATTTTCATAGTAATTGGAGGTACCTACCAAAACTAAAAAGAAATGAATACCTACAGATAGATGTTTCCGATAGCGAACCCGTCTAGGCCGCGGAAGGTAGGACGTCAGTGCTCCGAAACTTAAATATCTTGAAATATTCCTAGCATTCCAAATATGATTAATCTGCCAAAACGAAATATCATTTGTCAATAATAAAGAGATGAGGAGATAGTAGGTACCTCATTACATTATTTTAATTAAAACTCGTGTTTGCAACTAGCTCTTCTGTTTCCAGTTATGTTTTTGGCAGCTAAACGCAGACATTTTTTGAGAAGAAATTAACATAATAAGTTTTTTTTATATTTTCAGCAATCATTAAAATAACCAACTCATCAAACGCAGTGTTACGCCTTCCCACAAAAAATGGAGAAATAATGTTTTTTGAAATCATAAACATGATGCAGGCTTTCTTAGATGAACGAGATTTTGACATAGAAACAAAATGCATAGACCAATACAACCCGGATACTGACATTTTGTTAGAATATGACGCAAACCCATCTGAGGATTATTATCACCTCAATTATGAGGTTTGGGCATGCGGAACAAAACCAACACCTATAATAGATCTTAAAAAGAATTTTATAAAGCATATTGTTGGTGAAAATCATGATTTTGACGCAAGTTAAGGCAAGGTAAACGTAACTCCCGTGACAACTCTGCGGAGTTAAGAGATCTTTTGGGTTATTATTGATTTGCTGAAACACGTATATTATTAACTAGCACTCCGCCCGCGACTTCGTTCGCATGATTTCGTATTTTATTCAACTAAGTAGGTACAGATGACTTTATTATGTGCGGTTAGTGCAAGCGACTAAAAATAAGCTATTGTTTAAGTTAGGATTTACGAAACTTTAATGACGTGTCCGATATGTTTTAGCTAAATAAAGGGCTCTTGGGTAAATAACAGTCACACCGGTTATTCGATCAAAACCTCAGTCATGAGGCTTTACAATAACATCCATAGCGAGTACACCACTCCCCATCTAATACTATGAAGAAGACAGTGCCGTGGAGCTTCCGCACGAGACTTACGATAAATATGAATTAAACTAAGGTTATTTTAAATACCCATGTATCACCCATTCTCATGAAAATCGGTGACTTTACAGAAGGTATTCATTGAATCCGACTCGGAAACACGGAAAGGAAAACTGACGTAGCCGACATAGCCCCAAGAATGACCAAACTTTGGTTGCATTTACCAGACCAGGTTGTTTGCTGAACAGATGGCCTAAGGGACTGAAAGGTTCTTTAGTGGCGAGGTCGTTACTGGAAGATGCAACATTGCAATGCCTCGCACAATTTTAACTGATGTCCTGGCGAGAGCCGTGGGTCTGCTGAATCCGAAGACCGGTCGCGATTTTTGAGTCGCATAATTTCGGGTGGAGCTAAAATTACTTTAGTATGAAAACGAATGCACGCAGCATTCGTTTTCATTCAAATTACGCGACACTAAAACGTCACCCACAACTCATAAAATTACCTATGTTTGTTTGGCCTTACACTTTTTGCTGACTTTTTGTTGTGTTTTGTTTTTGTTTGTTTGGCCCGAGACAAAGGGTCCAGTTCGGTAGTTCCAAATAGAGGTAGAGGTCGTCTTAAAACCGTTGACGGGGTGTCAACGGTTTTTTGAAGAATCTTACTAAATCATCTTCTAGGGGTAATATTGAAAAACTAATGATAGCAATTTATTTCTGACCAAGGAATAAGATTTGTATACAAATAAATGTCTCCGTTTTAACCTCTTTAAAGGTTGAATTTCCAAAAATCCCTCCTTTGTGCTCCCCCACATCATAAAAAGAAGCTATGTGCAGTAAAATACTTCAAAAACCTTGATCACCACCTTATTAGTATTTTGGGGATATTTTTGAAAAACGAATAACAACCTACATTATTTATTAAGTTTAGTATTTGTGCCAATATTTCAAGTTTATTAACCCAAGATCTTCAACATATCCCTCTAAATAATTTTTTAGGGGTAGTTTCAAAAAAGTTATAATGAGATCCTTTATTATTTCCTTTATATTTGTGCGAAGTTTCAAGTTTATTAATCCAAGAAATAAAATTTTCCATACAAACTTTAACATCCCTTAAATCGTATTTTGGGGGTAGTTCCGAAAAACTAATGTTACCTTTATTATTTTCCCAAGGAATTAGACTTTTCATTCAAACAAATATCTCTCGTTTGCTCCCCTACATCATAAAAAGAAGCCTTGTACAGTAAAATTCTTCAAAAATCTTTAACACCTCCTAAATCCTAATTTAGCAGTAGTTTTGAAAAACTTGTAATGACAACCTTTACTATTTGCTGTTAGTATTTATGCTAAGTTTCAAATATATAAGCCCAACAAATTGCCACCTTTAACCCCCTTAGGAGTAGAATTTCCGGAAATCAACAAACTCATTGTTTTTCTTATTAATCAAGAGCTTTACGCTCTCAGATCTCTTTACGATTTCAGATGTTTTACCTTACAAACCGAAGAAATTTCATATAAAGTTTCAACCCCTATGTTCTAGGGGTGGAATTTCCAATAAATACATTAATTCTTTTTTCAACCATGAGTAAAATTTCACGTGTCCAACTTACAAACTGTAGAAATTACATAAAAACTTTCAACCCCCGTTTTACCCCCTTAGGGGTAGAATTTCTAAAAACCAATAAATACATTAATTATTTTTATCAACCAAGAGCGTAAATCTATAGTTTTACGTTTCCAACTTACAAACTGTAGAAATTACATACAAACTTTCAACCCCTTTTTTTCCCCTTGAAAGTGGAATTTCTAAAAACATGAATTCTTTTTATCAATCAAGAGTGTAAATCTAAACTTTTACGTTTCCAACTTACAAACTGTAAATATTTCATATAAACTTTCAACCCCTTTTTACCCCCTTAGGGGTGGCATTTCCGGAAATGATTAAACTCATTGTTTTTTTTATTAATCAAGAGCGTAAACCTACAATTTCAGATGTTTTACCTTCCAAACCGAAGAAATTTTATATATAGTTTCAACCCCTATTTTATCCCCTTAGGGGTAGAATTTCCAAAAAGTAATAAAAACATGAATTCTTTTTATCAACCAAGAGCATAAATCTAAAACTTCACGTGTTCAACTTACAAACTGTAGAAATAACATAAAAACTTTCAATCCCCTTTTTACCCCCTTAGGGGTGGAATTTCCAAATATCAATAAATACATTAATTCTTTTTTCAACCATGAGCATAAATCTAAAATTTCACGTGTCCAACTTACAAACTGTAAATATTTCATACAAACTTTCAACCCCCTTTTTACCCCCTTAGGGTTCGAATTTCCAAAAACCAATAAACACATTAATTCTTTTTATCAACCAAGAGTGTAAATCTAAAATTTCACGTGTCCAACTTACAAACTATAGAAATTACATACAAACTTTCAACCCCCTTTTTACCCCCTTAGGGGAGGTGTTGCCAAAAATCCTTTCTTAGTGCTCACTTACGTCACTCAAGGAACCTTTCTGCCAAATTTCATGCTTCTAGGCCTAATGGTTTTGGCTGTGTGTTGATCAATCAGTCAGTCAGTCAGTTTCTTCTTTTATATATATAGACTAGCTGTTGCCCGCGACTTCGTCCGCGTGGTTAAGAAGATATAAAGTTTAATGATGTTTAACGCTAACTATTTTTATATTTGTGTTAACAGAAAATGCCAATCACACTAAGCATCATTTTTTAAAGCACGAATTAGGAAAAAAATATAGAGTATCACAAAATTATTTCTAAGCTTATGACTCCTACTCATAAACTCTAGACTTGTAAAATTTCAGGACAGTAGTACAAAAAGACATCCGGACTCTCATACAAACATGCGAGAGCCCTTAAACCGCCTTAATCCGGCCCTGTCGCAAAATCCGTTCTTAGCGGACGTTTACTAACTATGAACTATCTCCATGCCAAATTTCAAGTTTGTAGCACAAAAAATGAAGAACTTTCATACAAACTTGCGCGAGCCCTTAGACCCCTAAATCCGAACCTGTCGCAAAATTCGTTCTTAGCGGGCGTTTACTAACTATGAACTACCTCCATGCCAAATTTCATGATTGTAGTTCAAAAATGAAGCACTTTCATATAAACTTGCGAGAGCCCTTGGACCTCCTTTATTCGGCCCTGTCGCAAAATCCGTTCTTAGCGGACGTTTACTAACTATGAACTACCTCCATGCTATATTTCAAGATAGTAGTTCAAAAAAATTAAGCACTGTCATATAAACTTGCGAGAGCCCTTAGATCTCCTTTATCCAGCCCTGTCGCAAAATCCGTTCTTAGATAACATCTACTAACTATAAACTAATTTCATGACAAATTTCAAGTTTGTAGCACAAAAAATGAAGGACTTTCATACAAACTTGCGCGAGCCCTTAGACCCCTAAATCCGGCCCTGTCGCAAAATTCGTTCTAAGCGGGCGTTTACTAACTATGAACTACCTCCATGCCAAATTTCAAGATTGTAGTTAATAAAATGAAGCACTTTCATATAAACTTGCGTGAGCCCTTTGACCTCCTTTATCCGGCCCTGTCGCAAAATCCGTTCTTAGCTGACATCTACTAACTATAAACTACTTTCATGACAAATTTCAAGTTTGTAGCACAAAAAATGAAGGACTTTCATGCAAATTTGCGAGAGCCCTTAGACCCCTAAATCCAGCCCTGTCGCAAAATCCGTTCCTAGCGGTCGTTTACTAACTATGAACTACCTCCATGCCAAATTTCAAGATTGTAGTTAATAAAATGAAGCACTTTCATATAAACTTGCGTGAGCCCTTTGACCTCCTTTATCCGACCCTGTCGCAAAATCCGTTCTTAGCTAACATCGACTAACTATAAACTACTTTCATGACAAATTTCAAGTTTGTAGCACAAAAAATTAAGGACTTTCATGCAAACTTGCGAGAGCCCTTAGACCCCTAAATCCGGCCCTGTCGCAAAATCCGTTCTTAGCGGACGTTTACTAACTATGACCTACCTCCATGCCAAATTTCAAGTTTGTAGCACAAAAAATGAAGGACTTTCATACAAACTTGCGCGAGCCCTTAGACCCCTAAATCCGGCCCTGTCGCAAAATTCGTTCTTAGCGGGCGTTTACTAACTGTGAACTACCTCCATGCCAAATTTCAAGACTGTAGTTCAAAAATGAAGCACTTTCATATAAACTTGCGAGAGCCCTTGGACCTCCTTTATCCGGCCCTGTCGCAAAATCCGTTCTTAGCGGACGTTTACTAACTATGAACTACCTCCATGCCAAATTTCAAGATAGTAGTTCAAAAAAATTTAGCACTTTCATATAAACTTGCGAGAGCCCTTAGACGTCCTTTATCCAGCCCTGTCGCAAAATCCGTTCTTAGCTGACATCTACTAACTATAAACTACTTTCATGACTAATTTCAAGTTTGTAGCACAAAAAATGAAGGACTTTCATAAAAACTTGCGCGAGCCCTTAGACCCTAAATCCGGCCCTGTCGCAAAATTCGTTCTTAGCGGGCGTTTACTAACTATGAACTACCTCTATGCCAAATTTCAAGATTGTAATTCAAAAATGAAGCACTTTCATATAAACTTGCGAGAGCCCTTGGACCTCCTTTATCCGGCCCTGTCGCAAAATCCGTTCTTATCGGGCGTTTACTAACTATGAACTACCTCCATGCCAAATTTCAAGATTGTAGTTCAAAAATTAAGCACTTTCATATAAACTTGCGAGAGCCCTTGGACCTCCTTTATCCGGCCCTGTCGCAAAATCCGTTCTTAGCGGACGTTTACTAACTATGAACTACCTCCATGCCAAATTTCAAGATAGAAGTTCATAAAAAGTAAGCACTTTCATATAAACTTGCGAGAGCCCTTAGACCTCCTTTATCCAGCCCTGTCGCAAAATACGTTATTAGCTGACATCTACTAACTATAAACTACTTTCATGACAAATTTCAAGTTTGTAGCACAAAAAATGAAGGAATTTCATACAAACTTGCGCGAGCCCTTAGACCCCTAAAGCCGGCCCTGTAGCAAAATTCGTTCTTAGCGGGCGTTTACTAACTATGAACTACCTCCATGCCAAATTTCAAGATAGTAGTTCAAAAAATGAAGCACTTTCATATAAACTTGCGAGAGCCCTTGGACCTCCTTTATCCGGCCCTGTCGCAAAATCCGTTCTTATCGGGCGTTTACTAACTATGAACTACCTCCATGCCAAATTTCAAGATTGTAGTTCAAAAATTAAGCACTTTCATATAAACTTGCGAGAGCCCTTGGACCTCCTTTATCCGGCCCTGTCGCAAAATCCGTTCTTAGCTAACATCGACTAACTATAAACTACTTTCATGACAAATTTCAAGTTTGTAGCACAAAAAATTAAGGACTTTCATGCAAACTTGCGAGAGCCCTTAGACCCCTAAATCCGGCCCTGTCGCAAAATCCGTTCTTAGCGGACGTTTACTAACTATGAACTACCTCCATGCTATATTTCAAGATAGTAGTTCAAAAAAATTAAGCACTGTCATATAAACTTGCGAGAGCCCTTAGATCTCCTTTATCCAGCCCTGTCGCAAAATCCGTTCTTAGATAACATCTACTAACTATAAACTAATTTCATGACAAATTTCAAGTTTGTAGCACAAAAAATGAAGGACTTTCATACAAACTTGCGCGAGCCCTTAGACCCCTAAATCCGGCCCTGTCGCAAAATTCGTTCTAAGCGGGCGTTTACTAACTATGAACTACCTCCATGCCAAATTTCAAGATTGTAGTTAATAAAATGAAGCACTTTCATATAAACTTGCGTGAGCCCTTTGACCTCCTTTATCCGGCCCTGTCGCAAAATCCGTTCTTAGCTGACATCTACTAACTATAAACTACTTTCATGACAAATTTCAAGTTTGTAGCACAAAAAATGAAGGACTTTCATGCAAATTTGCGAGAGCCCTTAGACCCCTAAATCCAGCCCTGTCGCAAAATCCGTTCCTAGCGGTCGTTTACTAACTATGAACTACCTCCATGCCAAATTTCAAGATTGTAGTTAATAAAATGAAGCACTTTCATATAAACTTGCGTGAGCCCTTTGACCTCCTTTATCCGACCCTGTCGCAAAATCCGTTCTTAGCTAACATCGACTAACTATAAACTACTTTCATGACAAATTTCAAGTTTGTAGCACAAAAAATTAAGGACTTTCATGCAAACTTGCGAGAGCCCTTAGACCCCTAAATCCGGCCCTGTCGCAAAATCCGTTCTTAGCGGACGTTTACTAACTATGACCTACCTCCATGCCAAATTTCAAGTTTGTAGCACAAAAAATGAAGGACTTTCATACAAACTTGCGCGAGCCCTTAGACCCCTAAATCCGGCCCTGTCGCAAAATTCGTTCTTAGCGGGCGTTTACTAACTGTGAACTACCTCCATGCCAAATTTCAAGACTGTAGTTCAAAAATGAAGCACTTTCATATAAACTTGCGAGAGCCCTTGGACCTCCTTTATCCGGCCCTGTCGCAAAATCCGTTCTTAGCGGACGTTTACTAACTATGAACTACCTCCATGCCAAATTTCAAGATAGTAGTTCAAAAAAATTTAGCACTTTCATATAAACTTGCGAGAGCCCTTAGACGTCCTTTATCCAGCCCTGTCGCAAAATCCGTTCTTAGCTGACATCTACTAACTATAAACTACTTTCATGACTAATTTCAAGTTTGTAGCACAAAAAATGAAGGACTTTCATAAAAACTTGCGCGAGCCCTTAGACCCTAAATCCGGCCCTGTCGCAAAATTCGTTCTTAGCGGGCGTTTACTAACTATGAACTACCTCTATGCCAAATTTCAAGATTGTAATTCAAAAATGAAGCACTTTCATATAAACTTGCGAGAGCCCTTGGACCTCCTTTATCCGGCCCTGTCGCAAAATCCGTTCTTATCGGGCGTTTACTAACTATGAACTACCTCCATGCCAAATTTCAAGATTGTAGTTCAAAAATTAAGCACTTTCATATAAACTTGCGAGAGCCCTTGGACCTCCTTTATCCGGCCCTGTCGCAAAATCCGTTCTTAGCGGACGTTTACTAACTATGAACTACCTCCATGCCAAATTTCAAGATAGAAGTTCATAAAAAGTAAGCACTTTCATATAAACTTGCGAGAGCCCTTAGACCTCCTTTATCCAGCCCTGTCGCAAAATACGTTATTAGCTGACATCTACTAACTATAAACTACTTTCATGACAAATTTCAAGTTTGTAGCACAAAAAATGAAGGAATTTCATACAAACTTGCGCGAGCCCTTAGACCCCTAAAGCCGGCCCTGTAGCAAAATTCGTTCTTAGCGGGCGTTTACTAACTATGAACTACCTCCATGCCAAATTTCAAGATAGTAGTTCAAAAAATGAAGCACTTTCATATAAACTTGCGAGAGCCCTTGGACCTCCTTTATCCGGCCCTGTCGCAAAATCCGTTCTTATCGGGCGTTTACTAACTATGAACTACCTCCATGCCAAATTTCAAGATTGTAGTTCAAAAATTAAGCACTTTCATATAAACTTGCGAGAGCCCTTGGACCTCCTTTATCCGGCCCTGTCGCAAAATCCGTTCTTAGCGGACGTTTACTAACTATGAACTACCTCCATGCCAAATTTCAAGATAGAAGTTCATAAAAAGTAAGCACTTTCATATAAACTTGCGAGAGCCCTTAGACCTCCTTTTTCCAGCCCTGTCGCAAAATACGTTATTAGCTGACATCTACTAACTATAACTACTTTCATGACAAATTTCAAGTTTGTAGCACAAAAAATGAAGGAATTTCATACAAACTTGCGCGAGCCCTTAGACCCCTAAAGCCGGCCCTGTAGCAAAATTCGTTCTTAGCGGGCGTTTACTAACTATGAACTACCTCCATGCCAAATTTCAAGATAGTAGTTCAAAAAATGAAGCACTTTCATATAAACTTGCGAGAGCCCTTGGACCTCATTTATCCGGCCCCGTCGCAAAAGCCGTTCTTAGCGGATGTTTACTAACTATGAACTACCTCCATGCCAAATTTCAAGATAGTAGTTCAAAAAAATTAAGCACATTCATATAAACTTGCGAGAGCCCTTAGACCTCCTTTATCTGGCCCTGTCGCAAAATCCGTTCTTAGCTGACATCTACTAACTATAAACTACTTTCATGACAAATTTCAAGTTTGTAGCACAAAAAATGAAGGACTTTCATGCAATCTTGCGAGAGCCCTTAGACCCTTAAATCCAGCCCTGTCACAAAATCCGTTCTTAGCGGTCGTTTACTAACTATGAACTACCTCCCTGCCAAATTTCATCTTTATACGTCAAGCAGTTTGCGATATTTCGTGATAGGTGAATGAGTGACCTTTCGCTTTTATATAGATATAAATAAGATTCTTCAAAAAAACTTTGACACCCCCTAAATCAAATTTTGGGGGTAGATTCGAAAAACTTATAATGACAACCTTTATTGTTTACTTAGGTTGATATTTGTGTCAAGTTTCAAGTTTATTAACCTAAGAAGTAAGATTCTTCAAAAAAAACCTTAACACCCCCTAAATCGTCTTTTGGGGGTAGTTTCGAAAACCTAATAATAACAACATTTATTATTTATTTAGTTTAGTATTTGTGCAATGTTTCAAGTTTAGTGACCCATGAAATAAGATTCTTCCATACAAATTTCAACACCCCCTAAATCGACTTGAGGGGGTAGTTTCAAAAAACTAATAATGTCAATCTTTATCATGTACTTAGATTACTATTTGCGCCAAGTTTCAAAAATATTAGCCGAAGGAATTAGATTTTTCATACAAACTTTGCCCCCCTTTTTAACCACCTTAGGGGTAGAATTTCGGAAAATCCTTTCTTATCGGATGCCTACATCATACCAAGAATACACCTTTCAAGTTTCAGGTCTCTACGTTCAGCGGTTTGGGCTGTGCGTTGATCCGTCAGTCAGTCATTCAGGACAAAGCATTTTATATATATAGATTAAGAGGAAATGCGGTCGCAGATATCCGACTGAATATCATAAATAAAAATTCTGAATTTGAGGTTTGGCTATTGGACAAATTTAAAAAATATATGAAAAGGAAAGATATATACTGTGCCCCTGTTTTCCTTTTTGTTGATGTTACATTATCTTTAGAAGCACTAGAACCCTCAAAAATTGCTCAAAATTGCGCTGTCGATAGATGCCTACCATACAAAATAAATGAAAAAAGAAAAAACATAGAAGCACAACATATATTTTTTTAATTCAATTGATGGAATATCTTTTAAATTTGCCCAATACTGGAGAAGGAAATAAGCGAGAGCCAAACCTCGAATTTTGACTTTTAACTAAGGCAATTCAGTCGGAGTTCTCTGGCCGCATTTCTGTGAAATTTCGTCAGCGAATTGAAGACCCTGCAGGTCTGTTATATAAACACGTCACCGTGAATACGTAGGTGGACTGAGCTACAAGTGAAATATCATTACACCTTGATTGGATAGATTAACAGCTAAACTACATGTACACTTCACCTATGACGTCACGGTAGATTTTCACAGAATAAAAAATCCTTTTTCAGGACATTTCCTCGCTTAAGTTCTAACACCGCGAATATCTAAATCGGCAACTTACAAGTTGCCGATACTTTTTGGCAGAACAGTACTTGAGTGAGTTACGCGCCGTTGAACTAGTTGGTGTGGCTTTTCTGTAAAACGCCATTTTGTTTTATTACAAATAACATGTCGCCATTGGTATAAATTCTCATATTTGTTTTACGGAACGCTGCGATTTTCTATTCTCTATCGAATACCATGTATTTGTCAACAATATAGCCCTATGTTTTTGTATTATTATTTATTCTGTGGTATTTTGTCAAAATAAATACTCACTCAAGTACTTAGTGTTAGAACTAATGATACCATTTCTTACTAACTAAATTATATGAGTGTTTTATCATTTACGAAATATTATTTTTAAGTGTGATGTGATTAAATTCGTTTTTTTGATGCCCGATATTTTTATTTTCCCCAGAAGTACTCTTAGATAGTCTATTAGTTCATTCAGGTCTTCTGCAAACAACGTGACTGGGCTCAAGACCAAATTCATGACAATCAATCCGCCTAGCCTTGTAGGGATGCAGGTGAATGCCAGTCAGGTATTCACCTGCATCCCTACAAGGCTAGGCCATCAAATCAAATCATAATACTTTATTTACATAACTAAACCATTTAAATACTTTTGAATTGTCAAACAAAAAAAGATGAATCTAGTTGCACATTCGCAAGCGTCAGTAGGTCTCTGTGGAGAAGAATGTGAAAGAAACTCCACGGACACTCTTTTCCATCAGTTTTATACTTACAAATATTTGGATACATCACTCTTGTTGGCAAAATAAAGATATGTGAGAACGATGTAAAAAGACGTGCACGTAAAAGCACCTAGAGTAAAATAAACAAATCAAAAATACAATAAGTACCTAATAAGAAACAGGCCGAGGCAGCCAAGTTATGACCAATTACAACTGACGGCGCCCGTTCACGAACAAGATGAAAGATCCAACACATGTGCCACCATCAGAGAGACATTAGAGAGAGTTAACGAACGACATATAGGTATAGTAAATGGTAGATTTACATTTGGTACATAGTACTCACAACTCACAAATAATACTAAAAGAAATTGAGTTTATACTATACCAATATTATCTATAAGATTTTTTTGTTTGTTTGTTTGTACCGAATAGGCTCCGAAATTACGGGACCGATTTCAAAAGTTCTTTCACCTAACATAGGCTATTTTTTAATCCCGAAAACGGGTCCTGTGGGGTGGCCCACGGGAGCGAAGCCGCGGGGAACAGCTGGTATATTATATTATTAGATTTTTTTGTTTGTTTGTACCGAATAGGCACCGAAACTACTGGACCGATTTAAAAAATTCTTTCACCAATAGAAAGCTACATTATTCCTGAGTGAAAACGGGTCCTGTGGGGTGGTCCACGGGAGTGAAGCCGCGGGGAACAGTTAGTATAATATACAAGAATTGCTTGTTTAAAGATATTAGATAGGTAATGTAACAGCGGCTGCCGTAGTCACCAGAAATATGCAACACGCTCTTCCACCGAAAAATTGAGGCAGTGGGCAGCGCACAATGCTCGAAGAACGGATGGTTTATGGCCGAAAATTTCTAGAGTGACGACCGTGTACCGGAAGACGCAGCGTTGGAGGTCCTCCGTATAATAAATAATAATAAAAAGTTTATTGATTCAATAAAAGAGTGTTACAGTATTAAGATGTGACACTGGATCCTGCACTAGGATACCCTGTGTCGCAGAATCCAGTCTCTCTCGACAAATAATATGATTGTTTGATTAGACATATCAAATGCAACGGTTCCAATCAAACTGGAAGGTAACTAAAGATGTAAGGGCAAGTGTGCTGGTATGTAAGTGATGGAGTGTATGCGATGGTGTGTATGTGGTGGTGTGTATGTGGTGGTGTGTATGTGGTGGTGTGTATGCAATGGTGTGTATGGTCATATGGTGTGTTAACACTAAATTGCTAGTAGGTTTGTGTTTCGTTATAGTTCAGTCCTAGTAGCCAATGCCGAACTTGTTTTTTGCACCCAAAACCTGGTCATGGGAAGGATTTTTAGTTTGTGATTGACTTTCTCATACAGATGTGGACCGACATGTGAGAATGCTTTGTTGCCAAATTTAAGCCTGCTGGAGGCTCTGTTCCACTTAGGCTTTCTAAGCGAGCGCTGGTCCGTAACCATAGTGACAGCTGCAGTTTTGTGGAACTTGAGTAATACTGACATAATGAACAGTTGACGCACCGTAAGCACTTTAGTCACCCGATATAACATATCAGTGGGGTATCGGATTCCAAATCTAAATCTAAATCTAGTATACCTGGCTAGCACAGGACCGATCAGTGTAGCGACTCTTGGAGGGAGGCCTATGTCCAGCAGTGGACGTCTTTCGACTGAAATGATTATGAATAAAATACATAGAACTTACTTCAGTAGTACCTTTTGCATAGGTGCAGCTGCAGATTTTTTTTCATTTTTATCCTGAGCAATTAAAACAGAGTTGAAACGCTGTTGTAATCAACAAAAATAATGTTTTCATAATTACAGGACCCGCAGGTACCTAACAAGATTGTTAGGTAGCTGCGGGCCCTGTAATTATGAAAGAGATTGTTTACTAAGGTTCCCACAAACAGGTGTGACGAGACAGTACCACTATGTTTTCATTGAAACTTTATTGATCTAAAATTGAGTGAAAACGCTGGAAGGAGACGCCCGAGAGGAACATACACAGACCAGATTATTGGTGATGTTCTTCAGAAGAGCAGGTGTAGCCAATGCGCGTGTACCTAATACCAGATTTATGGACGAAGGGGATTTATCCACAGATACAAAAAAACTCTACAAAAACGCGTCGTCCTATAATCGCGTCGCACTTGTCTCTGTGAGGCTTTATTAGAAATTAGATATGAGTTCGAAAACTTAAAATAGTGATTTATGCTACAAGTGCGGAAGGTAGATGATTCCCGATGATTGGCAATTTTATTCACGAGCGAGCGAAGCGAGTGAGTGGATAAATCGACACGAGTCGGAAATCATCTTACGTACGTGTATCATACAACATTTTACTATGCATTGCGCGAGGAAATAAAAAAATATATCTGAACCAAGCAAAAATTAATAAAATGGCGGGCTTATTCGAGCGCGTTCAGTATATCCACAGATTAACTAAAAGTTTCTCGGGCATATCTACTGCGCACGTTCAAATAGCTGTCACGTCGTAACGCAAAAAGGCACGAGTAAAATATACGTTCTGCCAAACATATAAAATTAATAATTTATTGATCAAAATCTAAATCTAGAGTAATTAAAAACGCCTTTAATGAAGTATTAGTTTTATTTTACCGTTTTATATGAGTGAAAATCTGCACTTAACTAATTTTTAAAACTTTTCTCAATTAATAAAAACTCTATGCGTCGGGCTGACGTTGGAGTTAAAAATTAAAAAAGTACAGAAAAGTCAAAAGCACTAGTGAAAAAAAGTGACAATTTCCGCACAGTTTGGCTCCTTGGAAAAAGCTCTTTTCGAGGACATGCGTTGTAAAATAAATTGCTTACTTACATAAAATCTAAACATATAAAAGAAGAAACTGACTGACTGACTGACTGACTCACTCACTGACCATCAACGCACAGGCCAAACGGCTGAAGCTTCAATCATGAAACTTGGCACGTAGGTTCCTTTGGTAGTGTAGGTGAGCACTAAGAAAGGATTTTTGGAAATTCCACCCCTAAGGGCGTGAAATAGGGGATGAAAGTTTGTATGAAAATCTGTCAGTTTTAAAGTCAGGATCTTCATATTTTGGGTTTTGGCTGAAGATTAAAAAATAATTTACACGTGTCTCAGCGATTTTGTAGATTCCACCCCCATGAGGGTGAAATCGTCTAGAGACTTGAAATTTTGCAAATAGATACTTTATACTGTGCAAGTATCCACTAAGAAAGAATTTTTGTGAATTCCACCCCTAAGGGGGTGAAATAGGGGATGAAAGTTTGTATGAAAGTCTGCCAGTTTTGAAGTTAGGATCTTCGAATATTGGGTTTGGGCTGAAGATTAAAATCTAACGCAAATTAAGGTTTTTTGGGAATTCCATCCTTGGGGGGGCGGATCATGGGGGATGAAATGCTGTGTACAAAAGTCCTTCTTTTACAAAGGAAAAATTATTAAAAATACTCTCAATTCTTTAAAGTCTGTTGGTAACTATAAAATGGCTCAACGCATAAATCATCATCATCATTCATCATTTCAGCCAAAAGATGTCCACTGCTGGACATAGGCCTCCCCCAGGCGTCGCCACATTGACCAATCCCGTGCGTCTCGCATCCAGCGCCTTCCCGCAACCTTAACCAGGTCATCGGTCCACCTAGTGGGAGGCCTTCCAACATATCGTCTTCCGGTTCGCGGTCGCCATTCCAGAACTTTTCGGCCCCATCGGCCATCCGTTCTGCGAGCAATGTGCCCTGGCCACTGCCACTTAAGTTTGGCAATTCTTCGGGCTATGTCGGTAACTTTGGTTCTCTTGCGGATCTCTACATTTCTGACGTGATCACGGAAGGAAATTCCGAGCATAGCCCTCTCCATTGCCCTTTGGGTGACTTTAAGCTTTCTGATAAGGCCCATTGTGAGTGACCACGTCTCGGTCCCATAGGTCCCACTGGCAACACACACTGATCATAGACTTTTGTCTTGAGACATTGCAGTAAATTGGACGAGAAGATACCACGCTACTTCCCGAACGCCGCCCAGCCGAGTCGGATTCGACGGTTGACCTCTTTCTCGAAGTTGGACCTACCCAACTGGACCGTTTGTCCCAGGTAGACATAATCATCTACAACTTTGAGTATAGAGTCTCCGATCTTGATAGGAGTGGGTGTTACATGGGCATTCATCATGACCTTGGTTTTGTCCATGTTCATTTTAAAACCCACTCTTTCGGAAGCTCTACTGAGGTCATCGAGCATTTTACTGAGGCTCTCCATGGTCTCAGCCATGACCACTATGTCGTCGGCAAACCGAAGGTGAGTGATGTACTCGCCATTAACGTTGATGCCAAGCGCTTTCCAATCCAGAACCTTGAAGACATCCTCCAGCGCAGCAGTGAACAGTTTCGGAGAAATGACGTCTCCCTGTCTCACGCCGCGCTGGAGAAGGATTGGTTTCGAGGTCTGATCCTGAAGACGGACTGACATGGTGGCGTTTTTGTACAAACACTTCAACACCTCAATGTACCGGTAGTCGATCTGGCACCGTTGGAGAGACTGCAGTACAGCCCAAGTCTCGATCGAATCGAAGGTTTTCTCGTAATCCACAAACGCTAAACAGATAGGCAGGTTATACTCTTCGGTCTTCTGTATGACCTGCCGCAGCGTATGTATGTGGTCTACGGTGCTAAAACCTTTTCGGAATCCAGCTTGTTCAGGAGGCTGGAAATCGTCAAACCTGCGCGCGAGACAATTCGTGATGACTCTTGAAAACAACTTGTAGACATGGCTAAGAAGTGAGATGGGCCTATAGTTCTTCAATAGGGCATTGTCACCCTTCTTGAAGAAGAATACCACTACACCCCTGCACCATGCCTGTGGCGTTCTCCCCTCGAGTATGACGGAATCAAACAGCTTCTGAAGGGCCTTAAGTACTGGTTTTCCACCCGCCTTCAGGAGTTAGGCCGTAATTCCGTCATCACCCAGTGCCTTGTTGTTCTTAAGCTGTTTCAAAGCCATCCTAATCTCATACAGGCTGACTTCCGGAATGTCTTCGGTATAGTGTCGGCGGGTCTGTGCTGGATGGAGCGTGGACTTCATCAGTCGAGGCCTTTCAAGCTTAACATTAATGTTCAATGTGCCTCTTACCATGCGGTGATCGCTCCCGGTTTTCACCGATTTGATCAGAGAACATTTGCTTCTTGGTTGACATGATGAAGTCGATCTCGTTTTTAGTTGCAACATCGGTGCTTTGCCAGGTCCACTTCTTGTGCTCACGCTTTCTGAAGGAGTTCGTCATGTAGAGGCCCTCCTTCTCACAATAAACTGGCCAGTAGATGACCCCGGTGGTTCCGACGTGCAACTCCAAATTGCCCCACATGCAGCTCATCAGTCTCGTTTGCCCAGTTTTGCGTTAAAGTCCCCCATGACAAGTAAAGTGACTTTTGAAACCATGTATGGCTCTAGAGATATCCTCATACAAGGCCTCTACCTCGTCGTCGGGGTGTGCCCAGGTCGGGGCGTAGACCTGTATGACCTTCAGCGAATATCTTGCGGATATTCTGAGTATAAGGTACGCCACCCTGGTCGACACACTCTCAATCTTCACCACGTTGTTCACAAGGGACTTGTGGACGATAAACCCGACACTACCCTGGGACTGCCGGTCACCATCTCGGAAATAGAGCAGGTTACCGGATTTGAGGATTATAGAGTCCTCCCCCTCTATTTGGACTTCAGATAACCCTATAATACTACATCATAACCTGCTCAATTCTTCCTCGAGTTCGGCTATCTTCTCGTAACACTCCGGATTCACGTTTAGTTCGCTTCTTAAGTAGTCGCGTTTTTTATATTTAATTAACTTCTTTTTTGTAGTTACAGTTTTTAATTTGGTTGCAAGTTTTCTCATTGTTTTCCTTGACATTCGACTGTGAATTTGTGAAAAAAGAGTGTATTTTTAAGAATCAAAATAAAACAAAATGTCAAGATTCAAAAATATTTTATTAAAAAAATACAACACTTATGTTCTAAGTAATACACAATCCATTATAAGTTTAAAATTAGACATAAACATTATTCTCAAATAGTAAAATATGAAGTCAGTCAATTTTTTTTAGCCTAATATCACAAAATACCACCAAATATATTCGTGGCCTGACTAATAATTTCATTTACCAAAACATAAGAAAAATACTCCGTAGAAAAAAATCATTCAAAAATGTCTGAACAGTCATATTCATAAAAATCTATGAACTGTTTACTATTCAGAATCAAACTGTCTAAAGTCCAAGTCACGAGAAGCTATAAATTTTGTAAATAAAGAACTTCTACTAAGTTACATAGCGAAAATTCAATTAACCACAAACAATGATATTCTAGTCAACAGATACGTTATGAGCGCACGCATTGTGAAGACTCGAATATGTCCTAATTGTGACGTATAGTCTTTAGTCTATGTCACGCATGGCGAAGAGCGATACGCTTTGTTGAAACAAAAACAAAATTAAAAAAATGCCATCGTGTGTATTAAGAAAGTGAACCAATTATGATACCAAAGTACATAAAACAGAAGGGATCTCATACCTTATGTAAGTACGCAATACACATAAATTTACTAATTTATTTAAATTTTTCCTAATATTCTGATATTTGAAAAAGAAAAAAAAACATTGGTGATCAGAATAATGTTTGTTTACATTCACACGCAACCGCAAGTGACAAACACTAGCTGTCTCTTTTTTTCTTGTTGGTTTTATCAAGCCATCCCTTTTGACATGTAGTGAAATGTCAGATGAATAAAAAGGGTGTATGTGTACTGCCGCTGCTGTGCGCAACAGTTTTTTCGGTTGTTTTGTGAGTGTGTTACCCCCTTCAGTGTCCATCGCGCCAAATCGTCTTAAAACAATGGTAATTTCTATTGTGTCTGCTAATTCACACTTGAATCAATAACATATCTGTTTACTAGAATATCATTGACAACAAAATAATCTCAAATTCACTTATAACTCCATGTAATACGAAACCACAGATAATATGAAGAAACTAATAAGCAATTTGACGTGGCCGGGTTATATTTTAGCGTTAAATAGCGCTGTCGTCTAATGTTTTGTGCTTATATAAAGTACCTATAGATTAAGCCTTAAAATGACCTTGATTGATAGAGCGAGATGGCTAATTGGCAGCTCCATGTAAATAATAAGGACAAAAGATTATTTTTTGTCTTTGTCACCGTGGCCGGTTTCTGTTGTTTGTCAAACTCTAATACAATGGCAGGTTTGACAAACAAACTCGGTTTTGTTTGATTTTCTATGATTTCGTGGTATTATGTGTTAATTGAGACAAGGAATTTGGGTTATTTATAGATAATAAGTGTCAGTGCGATGGTGGGTTTTGTGTTCTTGTTCTTGTTGTAACACCAGAACTAACTATTGCTGTCTCATGTGCGGCCACGCCAGTGCTTAATCTATAGGTACTTTATCTAAGGTTTTGTGATTTGTGGTACTGGAAAATATAACCCGACCAAGTGAGATATATTGCTCGTTAGTTTCGTATACGCGTATAGTAGTCACAGCGGATCTTTGTGTCTCTGAAGTTGTCTCTGCCAACCATCTCGGAAGAAACAGTTTGTCATCGAATATACTGCATAGAGTAAACGAGATAGGACGATGCGACAAACGTAAGCGAGTGAAAGAGACGGTTATACAATGCTATCTCCATCTTCAACATTTAAACAAAAATTGCTACTGCGCAGGGTCTTGCAGCCAATTCAGAGACACAAAGATCCGTTGTGAGTATTATATGTTACTTTGAGTTAATTAAATTTGGGATTATTTGTTGTTTGAATTGAACCCTTAACATAACTTTTTCTAGAAGTTTTTTATTTACAAAATTTTGAGTCTCGTGACCGGGACTATAGCCCTTCTCAAAGTATGCTGCTGTCTGCTGCTTCCCGTCTAACTAGAGACAGCTGAGCACCAGTATTTTACAACCTAGCGCTCCTTAACAAGACAGATGTCATATTTTCTGGCTACCGACTACCCGTAACAACTGTCAAACTCCTACAAATGACAGTTGGGACCAACGGCTTAAGGTGAACGCGCACCTAGCCGCACCGCAGGAGCCGCACGCGCCGCAGTCATCGCATTTTATAAATCTTTATATGAAATCGTATGCAGCCTCGCGCACCTGTCCGCGCCGCATTTCAGCAAAATGCTGTAGGTATACGGATTCCACCAGCGCGTGCTGATGACGTCATCAGATTCGGCGCGTTCGATGCTTGCGGCGAGTGCGGTGCGGGCGGCGCGGAGACATCATGCGTACAGTGATGCCAACTTAGCTACTTTATAGCTAAATCAAGCTATTTTTCAGCTAAATCAAGCTATTTTTCAGCTACTATTTGATAAAACTGGTAGCTAATTTTTTAACTATAATTTCTAGCATTTTTATAAGACATGAATGCTTTCGAGATTGTAGTGGGACACCGGATCTTAATTTAAATTATCTCAAGTCAGGAAATAATGTGCGATACTCTCCAACTGTGCCCATTTTAAGTTAATATCATGAACCCATATTTTTTTCTTTCATTCCACCTCTTCTACCGCAAAACCGACAATAACAGGATCAAGTGCCATAGTACACTATGTACGTTCGTTCTATATAGAAAATATTCATATAATAAGATATACAGAAGTGAATATGATTCTGACAACACTGTGCGTGCGGCACTTTCGGTCATTCGGCGCGTTCGGCGCGTACGGCGCGTTCGGCGCGGATAGCGCGGGGCCTTGAGAAAATGCGATGACTGCGGCGCGTGCGGCTCCTGCGGCGCGGATAGGTGCGCGTTCACCTTTAGCGTGCTTTCGGAGGTACGGGGTACGGAGGAATATTGATAATTATTTTTATAGAATATGAATTAAATACTTGCATAACAGTTCAAAGATTTTTATGAACAAGATCTGTAGCAGTCGATTCAAACTTAATGGCAGCTCGGAACACTCGACAAATCACCTGGATGTGATAGCGGAGGGGTGGGGCACTTTTCTTGCGGGAGTAGCGCACTTCACAGCCGCAACAAAATTTGAATCAACATGCACATAGCAGATCTTATTCTTTTAAAAATCACCATTCAAAAGCCTCCTTCAAATCACTAGCACAAACCTTCTTACCAACTCTGACCTCTTTTTCTTTTACTAACTTTCTCTTTCTTGGCGAAATCTTAAAGCTTTCCACTGACATTTCACCCAAGTCGCCATCTTGGAAAACGTTCACACAACTGTCACTGTCAAATTCGTTCGGAAACCCAACGATTCTCTTTGGTTTGAAATAGTTTATGAAATGTATCAGTTCATCTCTACCGCAGTGTGTGGAAAAACATACTTCTATTCTGTTCCCTTTGAATGATAAGAAATCTTCTTCTATATTCGGTTTGTCACCCCATTTGAAGGCAGAGAAGTATATTTGTAGGACGAAAGGATCCAAGTCACCTTTGTAGCGGTACTTAGTGCTTAGGTGTATGCGTGATGAGGAGTTGTTGGTCATACCGTAGATCTCTTTGGGAAATTGGCTGGAAAACAAAAGAAACAGTAGGTATGTTAGATTGTGGCATAGACAAGCTCTACTGCTGAGCTGCTACTTGTTCGATTTCAGGGTGGGCCAAGTAGAATTTCTTAGAAGAAGCCTGAGTCGGGTTTGTGCCCTGTTGCTATCAATAACCATGTACGAAATATCAACACATGTTTGTTACTCTTTCAGGTAAAAACTATTAAAACGGTTTTGATGAAATTTTACAGTATTACTGCTTACTCAAGAGGTAATCTATACCAATATTATGAAGAGGAAAGATTTTTTTGTATGTTTGCGTGATTATTTGTACCGAATAGGCCCCAAAACTACTGGATCGACCAATTTAAAAAAAAATCACCCATGGAAAGCTACCATAGGCTATAAATTATATTAAAAAAATTAGAGATCCGTATGAAAATTGCAATGATGTAACCCAAAGTAGCAAAGTTTTGCCTACAAAATTCATTATTTGCCGTGCGCTGAGAAAACTATTGATAATACATAAATTATGTACTACATGATTAAAGAACTTATTATTACCTACAAAAAGTCAGCAAGAGAATATATCTGACTATCATAGTTAAATCACAATAGCAGCTTTTGTGTTCTAAAATTTAATTAGTTCACCGGTAGAAACAAGTTGTTTACATTCGTATTGTAGAATTAATTGTTATTCAAATAAATAGTTTAACAAATTGCAAGGTAGGTAAGTAGGGCAGGGTAAGTAGGGTATGTAGGATAGGGTAGGGTAGGATAGGTAGCGGGGGTTAGTTAGTAGTTTATAAAGATGTTGGGAGGTATTAATTCCACGCTAGGTGGAGTTGCTAGTAAATAATAAAATGCAGAATAAACACATACCTATAAATATGCCAAAACGATTCCCCAACGCAAGTCTTAATTTTCGTTGCATCAAAAATCTTATTACATACACATTCATATCCATAACCCGCACAAGTCAACAAGATAACCCGATGTTTCTCGCTTCGATTCAACCAATTCTTGATATGAAACGCCACATTCCGTACTACATCAGACCGCTTTGGAAATGAAGGAACATATTGGAAAGTCGTATCCACATATAACACGTCTAAGTTGATCGGTTCTCCTTTGGATTGTAAGTGGTTGTATTTTGCGACACTGTTCCGTGATATTCTGAAGTCTCCAGTGTAGAGGATGTTCTTTTTGTTGTATTCGAAGAGGTACATAACCGAGCCTAGGGAGTGGCCTGCAGGTAGTGTGGTCACATTAAGAAACTCTTCCTTTTCATCTGTGTTTATTGATATTGTATTTTTTCCTGGAAATAATTTAGAGGTGTGTAAGTTATTTCATTAGTCGTCACTTATTTAATAACACTACTCAATTCATTAAACTAACTTTACAGTATAGTGAAGAAACTGATAAATTTAAATCTAACAAGAAGATTTACAACTTCAGAGTGTAGTTTGATAAACAAAGAATTTGTTTAAAGTACATTTGTTATACCGATTTGTTTCGGTCGGATCCCCCCTATCTGATCCCCTGCTGGTATTGTTTTGTATTAAATCGTTTCTGATCCACTATAAACTTTGACATTCCGGTCTGATCCCCTAACTCTTTTTGACAGGTAAGTACAGTTAAGAGAAAACAGTTGTTTATCCTATATTCAGTTTCTTTATTTACTGTACATTCTGGCTGTTACAATGCATTATGATCTTTTTGCCAAATGTAGCCTAAGTCCTATACTGGTTGGACAAAATTTGAGTAGTTACTAAAATTATCAATCATCAAAAAAATAAAAACTATTAGCAAAGCAAGATACAGTGTAACCTAGATAGCTGGAACCTATAGGGACCAGAGGATTTTTGTTATCACTTATAGATACCCCCGAAACAACCCCGTTTCCCGTCCGTTTCGTTTCCCGTTTGTTATTTACCCCGTTTCCCAAACAACAGCATTTAAAATTACATTGTTTCATTTACAGAGGACAAAGAAATTTGTATGTTTGTTACCAATCATATAGCAAACTGTCCAGGCTAATATCCAAAATGATAAATTAAAGTGATATCATAAAAATTTAACCTAAAATATGTCTTATTTCTAAGGGCGGCTGTTAAAGTAAAATGTCTTAATTACAGAGTAGAAACAGTTTCTTTTTAATTATTAAGTAACTGGGCGACCAAGCTTTGCTCAGGTGAAAATAGAGAAAACAATGTTTTCTAAAAATAACATCTAGCTAGATCGATTTATTGCTCCCGAAAGGCCCTGCATACTAAATTTCATGATAATCATTGGAGCCGTTTCCAAGATTCAGATTATATAATATACAAGAATTACTTGTTTAAAGGTATTAGATAGATAATGTAACAGAGGCTAAGATTAAGTATAGATATTAGTGTAGAATTTGTGTTGATAGGAACTTGATCTTAGAACAGGGGTATTTCAATATAAGTGTCAGGGCCTCATAATGACGGGGGCAGGTGTGTGTGGAGTGTTACCACGGCCCTGGCACAAACAACTGAAGGAACACAGGTCTGACACGCCCTCCTGCTTCACCCAGAGCGGAAGAAGTCATCGGATGATTTACCATAAAAAAAAAAAATAGCTCCCTCGTCATAATAATTATCAGTAGTAGTAGTTTCTCAGATATCCTGCGCCCACTTGGTCTCACTATATAAGTTTATCAGCTAGTTATACATAATAACACACACTAATATATGTAATCAAGAAAAACCCGTAGAAACTTACCTAACTCCAAAGTTTTAAGATAAGGTGCCAATCTAGGGCACTCTTCTTTAATAATCGCAACGGTAACTTTAGATGCATAGATAAAAACGTTATTTCTTTTGAGTTTTCTACGAAAAAGGTCCCCTGCTAAACCGAAGACGTGGTCTCCGTGGTAATGACTTAAAAAGTAAGCAGACTTGTTCAAGTCATTTTCGAAATTGTCCACGAGTATGAATGGTATTTCGTCTATGTGTCCGTTAAAAGCACTGCGCATTTTTACATTTAAACTCTTATAATTGGAATAAATACTTTTTATTGTAATATTTCATTCAGACAATCAGTTTTCTATATAAAAACAAAATATGATGACTCAAGGACTCAAGCTCAACTGTCCAGTTGACTGACACTGACAGAATATTGTCAACTTGTTTTTTTTTTTTTTTTTGAATATTATGGCTTGGTTACTAAGACCTTTAAGCCAAGTCTTTTTAATGGGTAACATTTTAACACAATAAACATAAAGTATTAACTGCACTTATATGTTAAATTTTTTGAATAGTACTTTTAACATATTTGTAAAGCGGTATAAAACAGTTTAATTCTTTTAATAAATTTTTAAGCGGCGGCGGGCGGGAAGAACTATCACTTTCACTTAAGTTTAGCACATCACTAAGATCACTGGCTAACATTAGTCTGTCAATCAAAAATTTCTGACAACTGAAGAATAGATGTTCCATGTCTCCGTCTTTTTCTTCACAATATACACAAGTACTGGCACAGAGAAAAATAATATAACTGGATTGAATTATGCCAAGTCTTGCAAGGTGTGATGGCACAGTGTTGTGGCCAAAACGCAGTCTATTAATAGTGGTTATGAAGTCACGGCTGGCATCTTTAAGTCGATCGTACCAAGGTCTAACAGGCAAGCTCTCTTGAATGCTTCCATACCACCTTCCTTTTGTCTCCTGGTCTTTCTTCCACATCTCTATCCACAGATTCTTAATATTTTCATTTATAGAATACAGATAATCAGTCATAGGCACATATACTGTATTTGTAAGGTCAAGAGCATTAACACCCTCAAACGCAGCTCTATCAGCTATTTCATTGCCAGCAATGCCTTTATGAGATGGCACCCACATAAAAGAAATTTCAATGCCCCTGAGCGAATGTCGATGAATTTGTTCTTTTATAATGTATAAAATAAAATTAGAATTAAAATTAATTTTGAGGTTAGATAAACCTTTAATCAAACTTAAAGAGTCAGTGACAATCAAAAAGTATTTACAATTATCTACATTTTCAATTCGCCTCAGAGCTTGAAAAACTGCATAAGCCTCTGCAGTGAATATCGAACACACATCGTGTAGAACAAAACTCTGAGTAAACTTGATCTGAGAATCATACACAGCACATCGCACATAACCATCTCCTTTACTGCCATCAGTATAAAATGTATAATATTCATTATTATCCGAAAGAAAGTTTAGCATGTCAAAATTATTGTCAACTGTATAATGTATTACTTTAATGGGATGTATAATGCTTTGATATGAAAAAGTATAACAGGGCCAAGGGCACTGCTTTTTAATCTTAAAACAACTATTCTCAATTTCCAGGAAAATATTGAGCAGCATTGGGGAATGACCAATTAGGAGAGAATTACCAGTAGCCAAAGGTCCAGAATTACTGATTCTATGAGGTATAATTTTGTTAATAATTTGTGTGTTATTTGAGTACAACAATTTCAAACAATATCTCTCCGCCAGAAGGAGACGTCTCAAAATCAAAGGCATAATTTTAGTTTCAACTTCCATGGCCCTAATGGGAGTTGAGCACATAGCACCAGATATTATTCTCAGAGCTCTATTCTGCAAAATGTCTAATTTATGGGCATGAGCACTGTTTAGATAAGCTATGGCACTATAGTCAAAATGGCTCCTTACTATTGCTTTATACAAAATAGATAATGTTTTGGGGTCTGCTCCCCAGGAAACTCCAGCAAGGCATCTTATTATATTCAATGCTTTTAAAGCATTTTGTGAAATATGTCTAATATGCTCTTCAAAAGTAATTTTTTGATCAATGATAACTCCCAAAAATTTCTTTGAACAAACTCTACTAATTGCTTCTCCACCATATGCAATATCGCAGGTTGGATCATCTTTGCCAAAAATCATAAAACTACTTTTAGATGCATTAATTTTAAGATGTAATTTACCATTATAATAGTTAGATAATTGATTTAAAGCACTATTAACTTTATCAATGGCTATTTGCAAATTTCGGTTACTACTATATAAAACTATGTCATCAGCGAATTGCAAGATATTTACATTACTTGTATCTACATATTTACATATTTCACTTGTATACAAATTGTACAATAAAGGTGACAATGTAGCACCTTGCATGGTGCCTTTTGATGCTACTTTTGGCCCATGTAGTATATTATTATGCTTAACATAAACAGTTCTGTTACTTAAAAACTCATAAATCCATTTACATAAATGACCAGGGATATTTATATCAGATAAAATTTTAACCAGGATTCCAGGATCAACATTGTCAAAAGCACCTTGTACATCTAAAAATACACATACAGTGTTTGAAAGTAAATTATTTGCTCTTTTCAGGTCCGAGATCAAAGATACAAAGCTATCAACGCAACTACGCCCACGACGAAAGCCATACTGCACATGAGGGATTATACCATTCGCTTCCACATACCAATCCAATCGAGCCTTAACCATGTTTTCAAATATTTTGCCGAGACATGATGATAGAGATATTGGTCTATAAGAATTTGCATTATCTGGAGATTTATCAGGTTTAAGTATAGGAATAACACACTGTGTTTTCCAAGAGTCTGGTATCAACTTTTTATTCCAAAGAGAATTGAGAATATTTAAAAAAACTTTTTGAACAGACTCATGCAAATTTTTTATCACAGCATATGGAAAATCATCTAAGCCTGGGCTTGTATTACGTCTAGACTGTAGACTTAAAATGAATTCTGTCCATGAGAAAGATTCCAATAAAAATTTTGAATTTTGGTTATTGTTATTTTTTTCAAAATAAGTGTTAAAATTATAAGTTTCTAATAGGTTCCTGTTATCTGAAAGTTTGTCTAAAAATGAAGGAATAAACTCATCTTTGTATGATTTATTTACAGTTTTAATTCCTTTAAACCTTTTAATAAGATTCCAAATTTTACTGATAGGAGTAGTCCTATTAAAAGTATGACATACATTATTCCAGCCTATCTTCTTCTGCTCTGAAATTGTCCTTTTCTTTAAGGCATCTAGCCTTTTATAATTAATGTAGTTATCAATATTAGGGTCACTTCTGTACAGTTTTAGGGCATTATATGATGCAACTACGGCCTGCTCACAAATTTCATTCCACCAAGGTGTTGGAGGTCTACTTTTAAAATTATTATGTTTAGTAAACTTCGGAATTACCATCAACTTCAGGGCAGCAAGACGGTTACAGAATTCTAAATATGAGGACATAGGGTCTGCCTCATCTATCAACATGTCTGCAAATATTATTTCTGATAATTCATGATATTTATTCCAATCAGCTTTACCATACAAAAACTTGTCGACAGGAGGATTAACTTGATATTTGTCAACAGCCAAAGATATTTCAGTTATTGTAGGATAATGATAACTTCCCATAGCATCATCATGCACAGACCACTCGCAAAATGGTGCAATACAAGGACTAGTGAAGCTGACATCAATAGCAGATGAATTACGTGTGGGATTATTAATTGTAGTAAAACTGCCATCATTTAAAATGCACAATTCAGAATCATCTATAACATCATACAAATCTCGACCTCGACTCTTAGTCGACAAACAGCCAAATGCAATATGATGAGCGTTAAAATCTCCACTCATAAAAATTGGCTTAGGAAGATCTCTTATTATATTACGTAGCCTGTTCATTCTGATGTGCCCGCTAGGAGGGCAATATACACAAAGTATTGAAAGATTACCTTTTTCAGTGGATAATGATAAAGCAACTGTTTGAATATCTTCATAAAATCTGGTATTTAAAATATTATACTGAAAATATGCCTTAATCAATATGGCTACTCCATTATGTTCATTCTTTGAGTTTCTATTATAAATATTATATCCAGGTATTTTAAAGTTACTATTGCCTTTAAACCAAGTCTCATTTAGCAAACATACATCAATATTTTGTTTTTGCAAGAACTTAATTAGTAAGGGCTTTTTACTATTAGCACTTTGAATGTTAAACTGCGCAATACGTAATCGAGATGTTCTAGGAGGACTTAAATCCATTATTTGGTTAGATTTTTAAGTAGCATATCTTTAATTGTGAGTGTAGTGATGGGTGTAGAGTCACCCTTATTGCCCAATTCCACCAATGTCTGTACCAGGGCCATTAGTACATCATTGTTGGACAGTATTTGAGACTTGATGTCTACTGGAGGTAATACGACATCATTGCTGGCAGCCTGGGAAACAGGCTTGCTATGTACAGATTTATTTACATTACTATTTACAATTTTATATACAGGTTTAATATTTACAGGTTTATTTACATTTTGAAGTGGATGTTTTGACATCGGCAGTGGAGGGAATTCAATATTTTGAGTTGTCTTAGTCAAGGCAACACTTGCATAAGTAATTTTAGATTTCTTTTCAGTAATTTTTTTAATCTTTATTGGACATATTTTTGATATTGCTAGATGAGGACCGCTACAATTGATGCAGCAGATCTCATTTGGCTTATCACAATCTTTATACAAATGCTCCCCTGAGCAGATCGAACATCGTTGCTTGCCATTACAAATTTTAGCTGAATGGTTAAATTTAAAGCATTTGAAGCATTGCTGCAATGGTGGGATATACTCAAAGACTCTATACGCAAACAAGTCATATTGCACATTAAAGGGTAATTACATTTGATAAAAAAGTAATGCTAACTGTTTGTAGTGGTACACGCTCTTGACCCACTTTTTTAGTGAATCTTCTGATAGCAATGATTTCATAAATGGAAGATAGCTTTGTGTAGAGTTCCTTGTTCGAAATATTACCTGGTACAAATCTGATTATGCCTGTTTTTTCTATTTGTGCTGCAGGAATATATGCTTTTATTTCATATTTCTCCATAAAAGATGAATTATTTATAAAATTGTTTGCCGTATTATATTGCTTGAATGTAACTGCAATTTTATTAGCATTTACACGCTGAATTGCCACCACACCCTTTACTTCGTTATTGAAAATATGATTTAAGTATATGGGACTTTTATTTCCCAATCTGTCCTTTGCATTTTTACTTTCCACAAACACTTTAAATTCGGTATTGGAGGAGTTCTCCGGGTAGAGTCTTTTATAGTTTGGTTTTAAATAAGGTAAATACATGGAGTCAATACGCTCACCGCCGCCGCTACTAGAGTCCAAGCCGCTGGAGGTGCCTCCGTCCTCAGGCCGAGGACGTTTGTTTGAGACGGGCGGGTTATCCCCGCCCCCCTCGTTACCATCCATTTTTTAGGTAAACTTATACTACCAGTGTAGTTTTAGTATACTTTTGGTAACTTTAATTAAAGAAAACTAGGGAAAAACTTTTATAAAAAATTTGAGACCCGCTCTTTTTCAAGTTCCCGCCAAGAAATCCTGTCAACTTGACGTTCTTCAGAAGAGTTGCCTCGTTAAAATTCAATGAAAGTACTGCACTTTCGGCACTTTCATAAAAAAAAAAAAAAATACAATACTTAAGTTTATTGACGGCTTCCTTCATAGTTATAGCTTTCTTTAAACTTTGCGAAATGGCCCTAATCCTATAAGCCAACACAATGCGGATTGGTAGATGTCACATGACTATGAGTTTGTTAGTTTTTGGAGGTACGTATGCGAAATAGGGTGCAAAGTCCCGCAAGCCTCCAATGAAAAGGGACGATACTCGACCAGACGGGTGTTGTGACTGTTCTGGGCAACTGCCCAACGGTTATTGTCGGACTGTTCTCATAATTCGTATGTCATTTATTTCGTAACTAAATACATTGTGTCGAAATTACAATAGATAAAACATTAAATAGATAAAATTTTAATAAAAAAATTATAATTATAAAAGATCACTAAATGTCACATTCATAAAAATATATATATATATATATATTCCTAATGTTACGTTTAAAATTCAGTCAAAGAAAAAAAAATTATGTCAAGGGTAAAAAAAAACTGTAAAATAATAAAATCATTAAAAATAATAAAATCATTATTTGTGTAACAAATACCATAACAAATCCAAAATAATCCATGTTAAATCAATTCTCGTCAAATAAAAAAAATAGAAAATACAATATCAAAGGTAAAATTACACACAATAGCAAATTTAATTTCAACTAAAACAATAATAATAATCCATATTCTATTTCAATTAATTACATTTGTCATCCAGGAACTCATCGACACTGTAATAGCCCTTTCTTAATAAATATGTTATGAGCTTGTTTTTAAACAAGTTAGTGCTATTTATACTTTTAAATTCTAAGGGTAACTTATTTTATAGGAAGACTGATTGATACCTGGGACTGTGATGAACCACTTTTAATTGCGGTTGGATCATGTTAGGTAACTCTTTCCGTCGGGTGTTATATCTAGCTAATCTTTGCTCATTGGTTTCAAATTTGTGCAGATTCTTGACAAAATTGGATAGCAAAACCAGAATATAGAGGCATGGCACTGTCAAAATTTGTAGTCTAGTAAAGTGGCCCCTGTTGTATGTGTTCAAATCGCGCCGAAAACTTTGGTTGCGCGGTGCAGGATTTGTGTGACGTCATGTTATTAGTTCGTAGTGCCCTACTACTACTATGCATTCCGAAATTTCGGACCATATTTGCGAGTTTATTAATTTCGAAATTGACACTCCTAATTTCGAAACTGGACTTAATTTAAATATTACGTTATTTTTCATACAATTATGAAATTTATTATTGAAACCAAAAGAGGAATCATCTGAAAATGAGTCTGAATACGAATCTAAAACCAATTAGACCGTTGCGTTTAGGCCACCTTGTGACCATATGTGCTAACATTACAATAAAACAAAGGCTAACCATGGTGTTAAATAAATAAAGAAGAGTGAAAGAAGCTCGTCTAATTAAAAAAAAACGGCCAAGTGCGAGTCGGACTCGCACACGAAGGGTTCCGTACCATTATGGCAAAACACTGCAAAAAAATCACGTTTGTTGTATGGGAGCCCCCCTTAATTTATTTTATTTTAATTTAATAATTATTATTTTTTGAAGAGAATATACAACTAAATATTCTGTGAATATTTCAAGCGCTGTTGCCGTAATTAATATCGAGCAAAAAACGGCAAAAATATCACGTTTGTTGTATGGGAGCCCCCCTTAAATATTAATTTTATACTGTTTTTAGTATTTGTTGTTATAGCGGCAACAGGAATACATCATCTGTGAAAATTTCAACTGTCTAACTATCACGATTCATGAGATACAGCCTGGTGACAGACAGACAGACAGACAGACAGACAGACAGACAGACAGACAGACAGACAGACAGACAGACAGACAGACAGACAGACAGACAGACAGACAGACAGACAGACAGACAGACAGACAGACAGACAGACAGACAGACAGACAGACAGACAGACAGACAGACAGACAGACAGACAGACAGACAGACAGACAGACAGACAGACAGACAGACAGACAGACAGACAGACAGACAGACAGACAGACAGACAGACAGACAGACAGACAGACAGACAGACAGACAGACAGACAGACAGACAGACAGACAGACAGACAGACAGACAGACAGACAGACAGACAGACAGACAGACAGACAGACAGACAGACAGACAGACAGACAGACAGACAGACAGACAGACAGACAGACAGACAGACAGACAGACAGACAGACAGACAGACAGACAGACAGACAGACAGACAGACAGACAGACAGACAGACAGACAGACAGACAGACAGACAGACAGACAGACAGACAGACAGACAGACAGACAGACAGACAGACAGACAGACAGACAGACAGACAGACAGACAGACAGACAGACAGACAGACAGACAGACAGACAGACAGACAGACAGACAGACAGACAGACAGACAGACAGACAGACAGACAGACAGACAGACAGACAGACAGACAGACAGACAGACAGACAGACAGACAGACAGACAGACAGACAGACAGACAGACAGACAGACAGACAGACAGACAGACAGACAGACAGACAGACAGACAGACAGACAGACAGACAGACAGACAGACAGACAGACAGACAGACAGACAGACAGACAGACAGACAGACAGACAGACAGACAGACAGACAGACAGACAGACAGACAGACAGACAGACAGACAGACAGACAGACAGACAGACAGACAGACAGACAGACAGACAGACAGACAGACAGACAGACAGACAGACAGACAGACAGACAGACAGACAGACAGACAGACAGACAGACAGACAGACAGACAGACAGACAGACAGACAGACAGACAGACAGACAGACAGACAGACAGACAGACAGACAGACAGACAGACAGACAGAATAGGGTTAGGGCTCAGTAATAGGGTCCCGTTTTAGGGAGACTATAAAGGAGTCTCCCTTGAGCCTCGCTGTGCACGACAGCACGTGGTGGACGGACAGGAACTCTGTCACACTCTGAGTACCCGAAACCCCGGCGTTCCACCTGCCTTAAATGATACAGGCGGGATTTCGGCGTGCCGTCTACACCGAGGTGGTTGCTTCCACGATGCCTTCTTCTCCGAGTGGGATTGGCCTTCTCACGCTTCCACTCGGTGGCTATTTCCCTCTAATTTAATGTTACCGCCAGCATATTCCTCACTAATTCTGGCAGAGACAGGTCACGCCCGATCCTGGCGAAGAGGCCCAAGAAGACACTCCTCGAGCGTGAGCTGTGCAGAATCCAAGTTGCCCTTATAATGATGGCAATTCACCGTGGCCTCTCACCCAATCCTATTCAGGTACTCACCGAAGCGACCGTGCCCGACCAGTACATGAATGTGTCTATAGGAGATGCGCTCCGCTCTTTTTAGCCAGCCACGCGCTATTCAAATAACCATTTTCCGCTGAAGGATGTTGATTTTAGTCCTGCAGCGTCCGACATCTGGCAGTCTATTTCTGCCTCCGAGATTGGGCAGCAGTCTATGCAAAGCACCCACTGGCCTACCATTGCGGGGGAAAAGGCGCTCGAAATGCTCTTCGAAGACCCACCGTACATGGTTAAAACAAGATAGTGGACTTGCACATCTCCTATTGTCACTAACGAGCTGGGTGGCACTCTCTGTTCTTCGGCAGCGCCTCAATTTTATGAGGCCCTATCTGTAACTATCTATAACCCCAGCTCGCGAATCAACGCTGACCGAACGTCTCTTGCCACTCCGAGCTCGGAAAGCTTGATGGTATCGTCGAAGGTGTCCCCAGCAGTGGAGTATTTATAGAGTCTGGCCATAGAAAGCGTGATCTGAAAAACGCGGCAAATTCAAAAAATCATAATGTGGTATCACTAACTATACCTCTAGTTGTGATTAGATACTTGTATTATTTAGTTCTAGTAGAAGTCTTAAGGAAAAGAATATTCACTTTGTTTGAATATCAATTGCACTTAGGCACCTCTCCAGAGTACAAATTTTGCATTTTGAGTTTAGTTTAAGTATTATTATGATCTGCCATTATACTTGGCTCCTCAGTTTCGAAATTTCGAAATTTCGAAACTGAGGAGTCCTATTTCATAAGCTAATTTCGAAATTGAAAATGTACGAAACTGCATGCCCTAGTGTGTGTGTGGTTTGTATGTTTGTTACTTCTTCATGCTCAAACGGCTGGACGGATTGGCACAGAGATAGATTATAGTCAGGAATAGCACATAGGATACTTTTTATCCCGGGAATATGTTAAATCGGAATAATGTTCGACTTTCACGCGGGCGAAGCCGCTGATAGTACATAAATAAAAAAACAAAATTCACACAAAAATCTTTAATGAACCAATTTTTTTTATATTTGTTCATTAGCGTCTCTCTCACCCGGCTTATGCCACTGATTTTTCAACGAGCGATAGACTACGGCAGCTTCTTTAGAATAGTGCTGAAGGAGTCTGCGGACCAGCTTCGACTGTAGCAAGTCTTGTAAGCCATTTATGATCGATTTGGAGTTCAGCTCAAGCATAACCGAAGGCTTGTCCTTCCTGAAGTTGACTAGTCCTGGCTCTGAAAATGTCATCATCATTATCATCATCATCATCATTTCAGCCGAAAGACGTCCACTGCTGGACATAGACCTCCCCCCAAGTGTATCCACATTGACCGGTCCTACAGCCTAGTTGCGTAAGTGAATTCATGCATATTACACTCTGAAAAGGAAAGGTTATGCTCCTTTCCATTACCAATATTTTGAAAAAGAATAGATTGTAAAGAATGAACGAAAGCGGAAGAATCGAGATAAATCTTCACTATTGGTGTTGTGTATTGGTTTGAGCAGTGGTGGCCCAGTGGTATCGGCCGCGACTTACAAGTCGTGGGTTCGAACCCAGGCAGGCGCTTTACTTTGTGTAAATTATTTCATCACCACTGCTCTCAAAAACGGTGAAGGAAAAACATTGTGAGGAAACCAGCTGTCCTAGAACCAGATGAACTTCAACTCAAAGGAGGATGTGTGTACTCTTTACAAATTAGTTTCAAATATCGAAAAAGTTGAAAGAAATGATTCTAATTCTTTGAAGGAATTGACTTGTTTGCTTTGCAGAATTCACTTACGCAATTAAGCTGCTGTGCGTCTCGCACCCACCTTAACCAGGTCACCGGCCCACCTAGTCGTCATCCGTTTCGCAACAAAAATAATTGAAAATATTAACAATGAAAAAAATATGTCTAGTTCTCGCTAAAATTCTTGGCCGCCCAGAAGTTGGCTACAATGGCTGCACAGTAGTACCTAAATCTCATACAAAAACAGCATCGTTTCGTGCTTAGCGCATCGGAAAGCCAACTTCAGGGCAGCCCAAAAGTTTGGCGAGCCACAGATAACTGAGCACCCGAAATGTCAATGACTTGCTGACATTCGACTTTCGTTATTGGGTAGCGAGATAAACGCGGGGCGCCAAGCGAGTTTGAGGGCGTGGGATCGTTTGATATTTCTGTGGTTCAGTTATCTTGATCGTGCTGTAACTTAGGTACCCTCCTATTAGAGATCTGGGACTCTAGAGACTACAAATCGTCATTCTATTCTATTCGGCGATTGTCGAAAGGCCAAAATATAACGTGACATTTCTATAGCCCTTGGCAATCCTAACATTATTAACTCTATCAATCGCTCTTTCATTGAAATAATGTCACTCGTCTAGGGCCTCTAGCGGTCTATTCGCACAAGTTTATTTTGTAAATAGTGCAAGTATTCTGTTACCATTTGACCTAAGTATAATTATAGTAAGGACAGGGAACTACGCGTTTTTCTGACGCCTCTATTTTGTCATAGATGGGTCACACATACTAGCTATTGTATAGCTAGTATGATCGAAACGATCTCGCCACGAGATCGGCTATCTTCGGAAGCGATCGTGTACGTACGATACGAGAGGCATTAAAAATGCCGTCTTTCTTGTAAGGTGAACGCGTATAAGCAAAAGTTCGGACAGCCGTATCTTTACTATTTAAATTTACGTTAAAATACTTACTGATATACTCCTCAGCCTTAGACCTGTAAACGGCATCTTTTTGGCTGTTCTTGACATAGTCTACCAAGGTCTTGGCCAGTTTGCCGACGATATCAGACTTATTTTCACTAGTTATGAAAGTTTTTACTCCGCTATTTATTGCCACAATAACATTATCCACTGCTTTATCCGTAGATTTGTCATTTGATTTATATTCCGGGTTTTCTACCCTATCATTAGACGTATATTCTCGATTTTCAAACCTATCATTAGATTTGTATTGTCGATTTTCAAACCTATCATTAGATTTATATTGTCGATTTTCAAACCTATCATTAGGCTTATATTCTCGATTTTCAAATCTATCATTAGGCTTATATTCTCGATTTTCAAACCTATGTCTTTTCCCATGGATCATTCTTCTTGCGTTTAGGGTCTTTTTGTTGGAACTAATTTTGATGTCATCATCTTCCGAGGTTGGCAGACCGGTTACTCCTTCGAAGACTAGGAGACCTGAAAGAAGGTTTTGCTTCATATATAGTTTTTAAAAATCTGGTTCTGTATGTTGGTGCACTCCAAGTACTCGGACAGCTGTGATTGGCCTTTGACAATCTTTCGATCAAACACAGTAGTTTACGTGCGCTTAAGGCCCTTACTCTGCTTTAGTGCCGTAAAACAGTTGCTTTCTCTCTATCACCAATGGAACTAATCGCGATTAGTTCAACTAACTACTGATTATTATTTTTATAAGTATTTCGATCGCGTTCGGTTCCCTTCTACGACTATAGATGGTTAGCAGTGACTTGTAAGTAAAAGGGTTTACTCGGTACGTGAAAAATTTTCTTTAAATACAGTGACGATTTGTTTATAGTATTTTTTTGCACATTTTTTTTGTTTCAATGTACCAAAATTTGTTATAATACAAATTTAAAAAATCGAGTGGCATGCCTCAGAAATTTAAAACCGCGCCATCTATTGAAATCAATTTTAAATGATCCGTTTAAATAATCTTTGAAATGTGAATTAAGAGCCCAATATTCCATAATTTTGTACTTAGGATTAGGAGTTGATTAAAAAAGAACATACAATTTTAATGATCAATTCTAGAAAATGTTAATTTTACACACAAATCCATGCTTACCGCGCCATCTTTACTCTATTTGAAATTACATTAGAATTTTCTGCTACCCTTTTTTAAAGTCCGATCAACCGATTATGAGTTTTATTCCGTAAATATAAGCATAAATCCCAACCTAAACCGCAGCGAGAAGCTAGTAATATGTATTAAAATTAAAATAAAAAAATATTTACCAAAAAGAACGAAGAATACGCGATTCATTGCCAAACAGAGTTGATACACAAGTCCTAAATTTGTCTACAATCTGTTAATTATATACTTTATAGTTTTTAATTTCCTGTTAATTTGATACCTCATGGTTAGTTCATTTAATTTTTAATAGTTGTGCTATAAAATATTAATTAATTTAGGTGTTTCTGCTTACCTAACTACTTAGGGAATTTAGATTAGAATATCTACTTACGTGATATAAGCTATTTACCTACGTGCCTACATGCCAAGCGCTATACTTATGAACTCGAGGTTCGTGGTTCGACTCCCATGAGTATTATTGAGTTTTTCTACCGGATATATCTCTGAAGTCTGTGCATGTGACGGCAGGCTCATTAAAACACTAAACGATAACGAATTTTACGCAACAATTGCTCATCAATGCAGAAGTTTTTGATTTTCTGGCGGTTTTTAGGGTTCTGTACCCAAAGGGTAAAAACGAGACCCTATTAATAAGACTCCGCGGTTCGTCTGTCTGTCTGTAACCAGGCTGTATGTCATGAACCGTGATAGCTAGACAGTTGAAATTTTCACAGATGATGTATTTCTGTTGCCGCTATAACAACAAATACTAAAAACAGAATAAATTAAATATTTAAGTGGGAATTCCATGATGGAGTATTATATTATCTGTGGTCATGGGCAGCGAAGGAGTCCAAAAAAAAACCAAATTTCCACTAAATGAATTTAATAAAGTAATTACAATTAATTCTTAATATTAGGTGAGTATGTACTAAGAGGTTGTCCTAACGACCGATGTATGTGACGAAAGGCCCCATCCCAAATGTCACCGATATATTAGATAAGCTAGGGAAGTGTCAATACTTTGCTACTCTTGATTTAACTAATGGGTTTTACCAGGTAGAATTAGACCCTAAAGATATTCATAAACCGGCATTCAATGTAGAGCATGGATGTTAGAAATTCCTGCGAATGCCCATAGGCTAGAAAAATTCGCCAGCCACCTTTCAGAGAATAATGGGTAATGTACTTCAAGGTCTTCTGAATAAAATTTGTGTTGTCTATTTAGATGATATCCTAGTGTTTGGTACTTTTTTACAGGAAATCATAGATAACTTAGGTAAAGTATTTCAGCGTCTTAGGGAATCCAATTTTAAGATCTAGATGGATATGTCCGAGTTCCTAAAACGTGAAACGCCATATTATATTATATTATATTATATTTAGGAGTCAGATCGAATCCCGACAAAATTTCGGCAATTGTAAATTATTCTAGCCCAAAAACTCCGAAACAAATTAAATCTTTTCTAGGCCTTATCGGTTATTACCGTAGATTTATTCCCGATTTCGTTCGCTGTTACAAAATTTCTTACCACATGTCTGAAAAAGGGAGCTAATATTAATATTACACCTGATTATATAAAACATTTTGAACACTGTAAGACTCTTCTGACTAATGACCCGGTACTACAGTATCCAGACTTCTCAAAGGAATTCATTCTCACCACTGATGCATCCAAATTCGCACTGGGCACCGTACTATCCCAAGGCCCAATATGAGCTGATAGGCCCATAGCTTATGCATCTAGGACACTTAAACGATAGCGAAACAAATTATTCAACGATCGAAAATGAACTCCTTGCGAGCGTCTGGGCAGCAAAGTACTTTAGGCCATATTTATTTGGGCGCAAATTTAAACTAGTCACGTTGCAATGGCTAATGAATTTAAAAGAGCCTAATTCGCGTCTGTCCTTTCACAACTCAATATCAAGACCCGATTGTCTACGGTTTGCTTACAGCGTATTTTGACTTACTTTAGCCACATAATGCGAAGAGGAGATAACAGCCTTGAAAAGCTGGTCATTGTTGGCAATACCGAAGGAAAGAGAGCACGAGGCCGGTCGCCAACACGATGGTCTGACCAAGTGAAGGAAGCTACGTCCTCAAGCAAATTCCAGCAGGTGGTGATGGTAACTTTGGACCGGAGTCGATGGAGGCAGATAGTCCGCTTAAAGGGGTCCAGTGACCACGATCCTCAGTAATGAGGGACCGACTGAAGAGAGAGAGAATTCGCGTCTAACTAGGTGGAGACTAAAATTATCTGAATTCGATTTTAATGTAATCTATAAAAAGGGTAAATTTAATACAAACGCCGACGCTTTGTCGCGTATCAAAATTCATAATGATGCAACTATCTCAATGATAGTCAATACGTCACAAGCACCACGACGTCACCATAGTACGTCATCAACAATTTCAGCACTTTATCAACACAGCTATGTCATCGGATAATTCTTCAGTGGGCCAAGACAACCACAGTTCTTCAACTCTTACAGCACCTGAAATTTAAGTCATGTCAGACGGTGAGACCGCTCACACTAGCGTAGAAAGCCCAATTCTGGCAATGCCCATTAGTGAAGACCCCTTAAATAAATATCGTAGACAAATTATAATTAATATAGTTAGTGACTCACCTACATCCAAGTCTATAATTAAAAAACCTTTTGGTACTTACCTGCAAGTTGTGACGAATGTACGAGAAACCTTATAAAAAAACGCGTAGATCCCAAATTCCGCACAGCTTTCTTAGTCCAACCAGTAGAGAAAATGCTTGAAATAGTTCCTGAAATTCAAAGAAATTTTAAAAGTTCATCTATGAAGTTGATTCTAGTTAAATGCCAAATTACTAACATATCCGAATATTTAAATCAACAGGATGCTATTCGCAACTATCATGAGGGAAAGACAAATCATCGTGGCAAAAATGAGACCTACCTAGTCTTATCACGGCAATTTTTCTGGCCTAAAATGAAAACTGACATAACTAAGTACATTAACGAATGCAAGATATGTAACTGTGCAAAATACGACCGCAACCCAATTCGCCAAGAGTTTAAAATCGTTCCACCGCCTTGTAAACCCTTTGAAACTGCACATGTCGATGTTTTAACTATCGAACAAGAAAAATATTTTACTATAATTGATTATTTTAGTAAATATGCTCAGGCTTACCGTATGGCAGACTGTACAGCCCCTAATATAATAAAATCACTTTTAATATTTAGTACGCATCATGGTTACCCGATGAGATTAATAACTGACCAGGGAACCGAATTCACAAATCAAGTAGTTAGTGAATTTTTACGATTACACAAAGTACAACATCATACCACTGCTGCTCATACCCCGAACGAAAATGGGATGATAGAGCGCTTCCATAGCACACTTCTTGAACATTTACGTATATTCAAAGTCAATGTCAAATATATTTATTCAACTAGACCAATAAGCGGCACTTTTGAACGACAAACAAAAATTAAAATTTACTTGTAATAAAAGTTGGTTCTACCGTATTATTATACCTGAAACACAAAAATGACTTTAGTCCCTTACGCCCTAGGTATGCACCATAGTCTGACTAAATGTAGGCCGTTTGACCTTGTCACTGGACATTTCGACCCACGGAACCCCACGGTTTTAAATCTGTCGGAAAGATTACTACAACAGTACATTCAAGATTACCGTTGTCGAATGGAAACAGTATGTAGCCTTGTCCATGTATCATCGCTTGCCGAACGCGAGGCATCGGTGTAGCAACGTAACAGCGATAGGGAACCTGAAATTGAGTACTCATAAAACCAGGAGATATACATACGGAACCCTATTGCATCCCGGCAAAAACTTGCCCCTCGATTTACTCAAGACAAGGTTATTGCTAACTTAGCTATTCATATTTACACTTCAAGGAAACGAGGACCGGTAGCTAAAAGTAGACTGAAACGACCTAAAAACGTCACGTCACGTCATAGTGAAGAAATACGAAGCGCTTCGTTCAACAAAAGCGATGTCTAACAGATTTTTTCAAAATTACCAAAATGGAAAATGCACTAGCTTACCCATTGGCATAAATAAATTTGGAGCAATGCCGAAACAAATTGCCACTTTCTTAAATTTGGATGATCCACATGAATACACAGGGCATAGTTTCAGAAGGTCCTCGGCTACATTGTTCGCCGATTCAGGTGCGAACTTATTGACACTAAAACGCCACGGAGGGTGGCAGTCGAACAGTGTAGCCGAGGGCTACATAGATGACTCGATGAGAAATAAAGAAGAAATTAGCTCCCGCATTACAAAGAATATAAATTTGGAGCCAAGTGTTGACTCTCGACCATCTACGAGCACACACGCGTACATTCCACCGTCGTCGCCGCCACCGACTGCAGAACTCTGTGTCTCGTTTCTCCTACTTTCACTCAAGAGAATGAGAGAGACTCTGAAATTGTAACTAATAATAATTGGCCGCCTGAAGAAGGTATTCAACAGCCTCCTTTCGGGCGGAAACAAGGTGCGCCTTCAACGGTTGGGTCATGCCGGTATTGATGTACTCTTTCAGCATACTCAAATGGACTCAAACGGAACTGGACGTCCTGGATAGGTGGGTCAGTACACTGCTCACTGCATATCAAATGCATCACCCACGATCGTCGGTCATGAGATTGTATATCCTGCGGAAGTGTGGCGGCCGTGGCTTTTTAAATGCCATAAGCCTCCACAATCGCGAGATATGCAATCTCAGGGAATACTTCCTAAACACCGACGTGGGCCATCATCAGCCTATTAATGTTCCCACTGCTGGGGCACAGGCCTCCTCTCTGTGAGAGGGAATGGACCGTTATCCATCACGCGGGCCCAGTACGGGTTGGTGGATGTCACATGTCTTTGAATTTTTGGTTCTAGGACATGCCGGTTTCCTCACGATGTTTTCCTTCACCGTTTTGAGAGCAGTGGTGATGAAATAATTTACACAAAGTAAAGCGCCTGCCTGGGCTCGAACCCACGACCTACAACTTGTAAGTCACGGCCGATACCACTGGGCCACCACTGCTCACTGGGCCACCACTGCTCACTGGGCCACCACTGCTCGTGGACGTGGGTAATCATCGAGATGTAGTAGCAGTGGACAACTCACCCCGCTCTCCTTGGCGAATGAGAACTGGCGCAAGCCTGTAGTGCTTGACACTAACGACCGCAAGGAAGTATGGCAGAGTAAGGAGCTTCATGGACGCTTTTTCCGGGCCCTACATGGATCCGATGTACACCAGTCAGCGTCCCTAGCCTGGCTACGTTTCGGAGACCTCTTTGGGGAAACCGAAGGTTTTTATGACGAATAACTACCGGAGATTGATTGAGAAGGATGGCACGGTTGACATCTGTCGGGCATCTCACCGCCCGGGTGAATCGATCCTTCACATTATCTCTGGTTGTTCTCGTCTAGCTAACGAAGAGTACTTGCATAGGCACAACCTTGTAGCCAGGATTATCCACCAGCAACTTGCTCTGAAATACACTCTTGTGGCATCGGAGGTGCCGTACTACAGGTATGTGCCCGACCCAGTTCTCGAGAATGGCAATATCTCATTGTACTGGGATCGGTCCATCATCACTGACAGGACTATTATCGCTAATAAGCCTGATATAGTGGTGGTGGACCGAACCGAGAGGCGTGCAATGATTGTTGACATAACTGTCCCGCATGACGGAAACCTCGTGAAAGTCGAGAAAGATAAGCAAATCAAGTATCTTGACTTGGCTCGCGAGGTTGTCGACATGTGGGATGTGGATACAGCGACCATTGTACCGATAGTCGTGTCAGCCAATGGCTTAATAGCCACGAGCCTCGACCAACACCTTAGGAGGCTCTCGTTAGGCGGCTGGGTCAAGGGCCTGATCCAGAAAGCAGTATTGCTGGACACGGCTCGTATTGTTAGGAGGTTCCTCTCTCTGGAGCCCTGACCGCCGGTAGCTTGGACCCTGTTCCCGATACCGGTGGGCCTCTATTTTTTTATATTTTTAAATGTTTTTCTTTTTTGTATATGTTTTGTAAAAATATTTAAAAATGTAAAATAATAAGAAAAATGCTTAAATAAAGGAATAACTTGACAATATTAAAATGCCAACTGGCAACGTAATAATAAATTTTACAAATAGTTCAAATTTTTCTATATATTAAACCACTTTAACAAGTGATTAAAGATTTATTCGTTTAAAAAAGTCCGAGCTTTATTTATTTCCTCGCAAATATGTTATAAAACGTCGCAAGCGTCTAACTGTTGCCGTTATTAATATCGAGCAAAAAACGGCAAAAATATCACGTTTGTTGTATGGGAGCCCTCCTTAAATATTAATTTTATACTGTTTTTAGTATTTGTTGTTATAGCGGCAACAGGAATACATCATCTGTGAAAATTTCAACTGTCTAACTATCACGGTTCATGAGATACAGCCTGGTGACAGACGGACAGCGAAGCCCTTTGGGTACGGAACCCTAAAAATGACATGAACACAACAACAATTGAGAATTATGCACGGAGAATTGTAAATAACGCATAATGAAAAACCTTATACAGATAACTGTTCATTCAAACATTCCTAGCGTAGGGTTGGCAGAAACAAACTAATAATGCAATCAACTTACTTATTATACTGGGGCCCGTACCTACTCTTCACACCGCAACACAGCATCGTTGCTTGGCGTCAAAAAATGTATGGTGGTGGCAAAGGCGGAACTACGTGGCATCGGGAACCAGGGAGTGTGGGATTTTTACTGCACTTAAACCGCACCAAACCCGTGACTTCTTATGATACCATCCCGGTATGCCCACTGTGCAGCACCTGTTACATCCCTTGGGAGACTGAAAAAGCGTCACCTCAGAGTCTCGCAGTGCACGGCAGCACGTGACATTCGCAGAAATATTGCGAATGCAAATGCACATTTGCTAAAATATGCGAATATCCGCGAATGCGAACGCGAATATTCGTTACATCACTAATACCTACTATACAGCTTTGATAACAATCATTTATTTTTTCGGACTTATGTAAGTCGGGCCAATATAGCCGGGGGAAATTTGAATACCCATAAAGTTGAAATAGCACTACAGAAAAACAAGTCTCTACGAGTAGCTAAACAAGGCATATGCAATACCAAGCAATGGATAACTAGCCTTTTTTTTTTTTTTTTTTTTTTTTTTTTTGGGTGGGAAATCATCCAATGACTTCTCCCGCTCTGGGTGAAGCGGGAGGGCGTGTCAGACTTTTACTGACTAAAACCCACCCGTGTTCCTTCAGTTGTTTGTGCCAGGGCCGCGGTAACACTCTTTCAAATTTATCCGCGACCCAGACAGACATCGGCCCTCTCGGGCCCCGTCAATTTTGCTGACATCTCTTTGAGGCGCGCGTGGAACACTACGCGCCGTCGACTCGGGCCTGGTCCTTATCGGACGGCGAATTACCCATTACTTGCCGTCCGCAAGCCCGCGCCTACGGTGGCCGGGAATCGGCTTGCGACTCCCGACGCCCAGGGCGTCTCCTGCGGTGACTAGGGGCGCGAGGGAGTCTCCGTTGCGTCTCCCTCACGCGTTCCGCCTCCTCCTTCGCGAGCATTACTGCTTCGCAGAAGGAGGTGACAGCTTCCCATGCCCTCTCGCTCCGTACCATGGCCTGAACCAGTGCCGGCCGCGAGAGGTCGCCACCGCTGATCGCCTCCACGAGGACACGGCGATGCTCCGCCCAAGCGGGGCAGACCTCCACCGTATGCTCCACCGTGTCCTCCGGGCGATCCACACAATGGTGACACCCGGGCGTTTCCTCCCGCCTTATCCGGAACAGAAACCTCCCGAAACAGCCATGTCCGGTGAGGACCTGCGTCAGGCGGAAGGTGAGGACGCCGTGGCGCCTCTCAAGCCACTCCTCAAAGAGGGGCCTTATCGCCGCAATTGTGGCGTGCCCAGCACTGGGTTGCGACAGTCGCTCTCTCCATGTCGCCATGAGATCCTGCCGGAGCTCTGTCCGCCAAGCCGCGATTTGTCGCGGCAGCGGAGTTGTGCCCCGGCGTTTCGCCTCCTCGCGCCACTCCCAAATGTGCGCGAGGACTTTTGCCTCTAGATCCCATGGCAGCAATCCGGCAAGGAGGCTCGCCGCCTCACCGGAGACCGTGCGGTATCCCCGGACCATCCGGATGGCCATGACCCTTTGGGACGCGTTCAGAGAGCGGGCTGGTCTCATGGAACCCGCCCACACCGGTGCGCCGTAAAGGGCCATGGACCGCACGACCCCCGCGTAGAGCCTCCGGCAGGAGGCGTTTGGACCCCCTAGATTGGGCAGGAGTCGCTTGAGAGCAGCCCCAGCCCGCTCCAGTCTGGGCGCCAAACGTCGGAAATGCTCCACGAAATTCCACCGGCTGTCGAGGACGAGTCCCAGGTACTTCATCGTCAACCCGACGCCGATGTGAACCCCTCCTACCGTTATTTGGGTACCCGGCGGTGATGGATAACTAGCCTGCAGGATAGTAATGGTATGAACCACAACACACCACAACCACACCCACCACAACAGGGATAAAATTTTGGAAATTTGTACGGACTTCTATAAGGAGCTCTATTTGGATCCAGCAAAAAATAACACGGAAATAGCATATGAATGCCCAGATCCCGAAAATATCCCATCCATAACGGGTTACGAAGTAAAAGCGGTTTTATCGAGTATGTCTTACGACAAAAGTCCAGGCGAAGACGGAGTTACAGCGGAATCCCTCAAAATTGGTTCTCCCGTTCTTCTCCCCCATATCACCAACATGTTCAACACCATTCTGCAGACCGGAAAAGTGCCAGCAAAGATGTGCCACTCAAACATCATCCTGTATCACAAGAAGGGTGATAAAAGTGATGTTAATAATTACAGGCCATATAAGCTTAGTGTCACACCTATATAAGGCATTTGTTAAGGTTATCCATAACCGCATCGATGCAAAGCTGGATTCCCACCAACCACCTGAACAAGCTGGATTCCGCCCAAGTTTCTCCACTACTGATCATCTTCAAGCCCTAAATCAAGTTATGGAAAAGCATTTAGAATATAGGAAACCTTTGTATTTGGCCTTCGTGGACTATACAAAAGCATTTGACAGCGTGAAGCATTCAGCCATATTCTCGTCTTTGCAGAATCAATAGTTGGAACAAACCTACATAGATTTACTCAAGATAATATATAATAACAGCACAGCAAACGTTAAACTTAATTTTCCCAGTTTAAATTTTAAAATAGAAACAGGGTGATCCGCTCTCACCCAAACTCTTCACGAGTACTCTTGAAGAAGTGTTTGAGAACCTCGTAGACTTGTGGTCCAGCAAAGGCATTACGGTCGGTTGCAAAAAACTTACCAACCTTCGTTTCGCTGATGATATCATTCTATTCGCACCGACTGCTGCCGAGTTACAACAAATGCTACAAGATCTGAGCACCGCAAGCCTTGAAGTTGGACTAATGATGAACCGGTCAAAGACCAAAGTAATGACGAATAGCACAAAAAGTAAGGTTGCGGTAGATGGACAGGAAATCCTTCCATCTGAGCTAGTATCCTTCGAAAACAGGCAAGACAAAGAAATCGACCGCCGTGTCGAGAACGCCTGGAAAAGCTACTGGTCCATGAAGTCACTGATGAAGGGAGACCTACCCTTATCCTTGAAGCGCAAGCTCATCGGCATGTGCATCCTGCCCATCCTAACCTACGGAGCTCAAACTTGGTCTTTGACCGAGTCCTCAAAAGTCCAAACTCAAGGTATGCCAAAGGGCGATGGAGCGTAGCGTATTGGGTATTAAGCTCAGCGACCGAATACGTAATACTACGATACGCTCGAAAACAGGAATCGCCGATGTGGGCAGCAAGACTGCTGGGCTGAAGTGGGATTGGGCGGGTCATATATGCAGAATGCGTAACGATAGATGGGCCAAAATCGTTACGCAGTGGGAGCCGGAGGATGGGCGTCGTCGCCGTGGGAGGCCTATGAAACGCTGGCGTGACGACTTAGAGGCGTTTACGGAAGATTGGCAGGAGATGGCAAGTGATAGGGAAGAGTGGAAAGCTATGGGGGAGATCTTTGCCCAGCAGTGGGACAATATAAGTTGAGCAAAACGGTTTGGTACTTTACCCTACTAAAACCAAATACATGCTGTTTGGAACCAAGAACCAAATCAGTGCAATGCCAGCAACACTCAACGTTGCCCTGCTGGGTGAGTCGGTCAGTCGAGTCAGTGAGGCCCGTAATCTGGGTCTGAACATGGACACTGGGTTGAGATATGAAGCACACGTGTCAGAGTCAGTGCGCACTTGTTTTTACCGGCTTAAGGTCCTCTATAAAATAAGGCCTTATCTTTCAGAGGAGCTGCGGATCCAACTGGCTGAGTCTCTCGTGCTGTCTAATCTGAACTATGCGGACGTAGTCATTGGCCCTCGACTGCTGGCAAGAACTGATCGACTGATTCAGAGAGTACAAAACGCCTGCGCTCGATTCTGCTTCTCAATCCCACCTAGAAGTCACGTAACACCTTTTTTAAATCACCACTCAATCCTCAAGATGAAGTCGCGTCGTAAGTTGCACTTGGCATGCCTACTTTTCGGAGTTATAAATCACAAGCAGCCGACCTATCTGTACAATAAACTGAGCTGGATCGCTAGTAGAAGAGAATGTGCAAGTAGACAGTGCTCACAGCAACTCTCCACACACTCACACAAGACAGCGGCTTTCAGGGGAAGTTTTAGATACGCCGCATCCAAATGCTGGAACAATATTCCCCCACCGATAAGAAATCTTAAATGTCTTGAAACGTTCAGAGTTCGACTGTGGCAGTTTCTTATCGCCTCGCAGAAAAAACTGGGGATGACTGTTTCGAACACGTCCATTATATAACTGGCTGTCTTGTCCTTCCCGAGCCAATCTGTCTATTTGGTGTATCTCGTGGTCAAAACCTATGGGTAAGCAAAGGATATGGGCACTTGGTAATTTAATAACTTGTGGATCGTTTGTTGGATACCTACTAATTTTAATACACATATTATTTACGTATATTTATTTATTGTAAACATGTTTACCCCCTGAGTGATATTAGCAGACACATTAGAAAAACAACTGTTTCTATATACCCCGCATAACACTGTAATAACAAAAACATCTAACGACTGCTCAGCGACCGTACGTCACTGCAGGGATCCAGCAGAATATCAGCGTCAGGTATATTTGCCTGACACGTGCTGAGCTGGACTCCCATTTGGTGCAACTTTGAGACGCACACCGCACTGTGTTTTAATCATTATAACTAATAATTGAAGTAGGTACCTATGTTACTTGTGTCACTTTTATTTGTATAATGTATTTTTCCTGTTTCTTATTTTTTGTATGTCGGCACCTTAAATTGTTTCCAAATATCTACATGTAAATAAAAAAATATTGTGATTTTGTGTGTTGTGCTGTGTCTTTTGTGTGCACTGAATAAATAGTTTATCTATCTATCTATCAAAAAAAAAAAAAAAATGTAAGTCGGGCCACAATTTTTTATATGTAACTAGCTGACCCGGCAAACTTTGTTTTGCCATAAAAACACCAAACATTCATCTACCCTACCTACCCTACCGTATCCTACCGTACCCTACCCTTCGTACCCTATACTACCTACCCTACCCTACCTACCCTACCGTATCCTACCGTACCCTACCCTTCGTACCCTATACTACCTACCCTACCCTACCCTACCTACCGTACCCTACCTACCCTACCCTACCTACCCTACCCTACCTACCCTACCCTACCTACCCTACCCTACCTACCCTACCCTACCTACCCTACCCTACCTACCCTACCCTACCTACCCTACCCTACCTACCATACCCTACCTACCCTACCCTACCTACCCTACCCTACCTACCCTACCCTACCTACCCTACCCTACCAACCCAATTTTCTTTTTATTTTTTTTTTCATAAGAACGTTCTCCTAACAATAACAAACACAACAAAAAAGAATTAGCGAAATCGGTCCAGCCGTTCACGCGTGATGCCGTGACCAAGGGAAATAGGGATTCATTTTTATATATATAGATTGATGAAGACTTAATCCCAAAGAGGTAGCGTATTATAAGGTCAAGCAATGATCCCAAAAGATTGCAATATGCACTCATTTTGATAAGCTAAAGCATTGATCTTCGCACTGTGTTTATTTACGGGATAAGTCTTAGGTTTTCCTTCTCTCCTATTTTTATAGTTGCCAAGAGAGTACCCGCAGATTTTCCGGACATAAGTGATTTACTTTCACATAAGCATTCTCTAGAAAAACTCATGATACTGGGCTGGGTGCAAGGAAAACGCGCACAAGGCAGGGCACCGGCAAGTCGGTCAGACGCCATAAAGAAGGCTGTTGGAGGCAGCATGTACCGAGCGGGCCGGCGCAGATAGCTAATTTTATAATGACATTTACGTCTAAATGGCTAGTTCAATTTTTTTTTTTAAATATTTGTTATATTAGACCATTTTCTTAATAATTTGATCTAAGAACATTTTGCGTTTTATTCGTATACCATAGTGTAATTAATTTGTAAATTTTTGTCTAACACGGAGGAAAACACGGCAATCGCACCAAAACCACCGGGTGTATTTTAGTGAAATTGTCACTATCTCCCAGACCAAATATAGATCTACATTTGATCTCAGGCCTTTTTTTAAGTCAGTATTATAATGTTAGTACAAAAAGCTACTGGATTTTGGGTCGCGCGGGTGTGAAACGGGTGCGCGTTTTGTTCCGTCAAGGTGGTTGGCGACTGTCGTTATCTTAAGACGTGTCAAATGTGTTCACGATTCTCAGCGTTGAGAGAATGAAGAGGCAGCAGGAGGAGACTCTTTACTTGTGTGGCCCTTGTTGTGCTCCCCCAGAAATAAATCCTGGATCCATCTTTGTCAAGTAGCACAGAGGACGAGTTCCATCACGAAGATTTCTACCACAATTAAAATTACTTAAGGAATCTTTCTCAGGGTTTTCATGCCGCCTTCACACGCTTGGCGAGCAATGGTAAACAGCAAACACTAAACAACAAACACGAACGTGTGGATGGGTGTTTGTTTGTGTTTGCCTGCTTTTATTTGTATTAGCCCGTGTTCGGCATCGGTGTCGGTTTTTATGCACAAATCAAAGGGTGTTTGACAAACGTGTTTGCGATGTAACCAGCGCAAGCTTGCGGGCGGCGGACGGAGTTAATAGTGGTGGTCAAATTTACGAATCGTGACATTTTGTGTATCCGAAGTTAAATTGTTAGTAAAAATGTCTGATTGGTCTGAGGAGGTTAACCCGAAAGTAATCCCAGCCACAACAAGCTCGTCGTCCGCCATGCTTGCCAATCCGGAATATACAAGCACGTTCGCCAAGCATGGTGATTGTGGTCAGTGTTCGGCACGTGTTTGCTGTTCGCCACTGTTTGTCGCAAACAGCAAGCGTGTGGAGGCGGCTTACGCGCACTTTAGTACAGTTATTCTATCTCACGACGACGAGTTGGTCTCTTCTTCGTCTTTTCGAGTCGATGGCGGAACTCATCGACATTTTGGGCCTAGTAGAAGGCCACGTTTATAGCGGCATCAGTGGCCATCATCAAGTCCTTCAAAGTGCAGGTATATGGGCACTTTGAACACTCACATTTTGTATCAGCGGCCTACTTGGGTAGCCTACCGACTTCATCACTCTGAAAGTGTACCTAATAAAACATGTCCTTTTGTTTAGACGGCCCTAGCTACCTTCTTAGGTATTTTATTTAACAATAGAATCGATTATTCACAGGAAAGCGAATAAATGTAGGAAACCATATCGAGCCCAATCATTTGCTTAACAAACACCGTTATTGTAAGATCAGAGAAAATGGAAAAGTTTATTGTTTTATTTCTCGTGTGTTTAACATCTATTGTTTTCGCTCTCGGAGATGAGAACATTTGTGATTATACTTTCGGTAAGGATTTCTATGCGTTCATAATATCACGCATAATGTCTTGCAATGGGGAAGGAATTAAACAACCGTATATGGAGGCGGATAAAACAGAAATATCTCGCCCGTTACATAAGTCAAAAGTCACCGGATAATATTTTTTCTTTTATTTCTAACTTAGTCATTGAAACTTTTAACTGCTTCATTCATCTTCATCTTCATCAGCCATTAATGTTCTCACTGCTGGCAAACAGGCCTCCTCTGTGAGAGGGAATGGGCAGTAATCCACGCGAGCCCAGTGCAGGTTAGTACTACTTCATTCAGGCAGTATTTTCAAATTTGAGGAATTTAGTGAAGATCAGCTACATAAAATTATTCGAGATATAAGTACTAATGCTGTGATCCACGACGCTGACAAAGATGGTTTACTAAGGAATTTCACCGTCGGCATGAGACTGGTTTGCGTCATTTTTGATGCCGCGAAAACAATATGTGGTTACTCAAAACGTTAACGGCGGGGAAACTTCCTTCTTAGTAGGAGATGTTAAACGTCGTGCATCAGGGCTCAGTTTTAAGCCCGCTACTTTTTATTTATATACCTCCGATCTCCGCAAACATAATTATTATATCAAAACCTGTAAAGTGCATCTGTACGCTGATGATACTCAAATCTATTATTAATTTTATTTGAATAACACTAAACGTGTCGTGGAGTTATCAGGATTTGGCTGCGTTGATGTGCATGTAAAAATAATTTGGTCCTTAATAATAGAATAATTTAATAAAAAATAGTCCTTAAAAATCCTAGTAAATTAAAATATATTGTACTGGGAAGTAAACACCAGCGTGAACTCGTGATTAACTGAACGATGACCTGGAGATATCGTGATGAACTGGAGATACTTATCAATGGGGCGGTGGTTGAAATAGTTGTAAAAGTGAGGAAGCTTGGGCTTCTTTTGGACAGTGATCAACGTTACATTGACCATATAAATACAAAGATAAGAAATGCCTTTTACAGGCTTAAAGTGCTCTATGGCTTAACAGAGTAGCTCCCTAGCTAAAAGGTCAGGACTACTCTCGTCGTCTCTCTAGTGTTGTCGCTAAGACGCTATAGACGACTCACGCCATTCAGCGAATTTTATCTAAACGGGCGCGCATCACACCGTATCCAAATGAAAAGTGAATACTAAACTACTGGCTGGACGAAGAGAATTGCAACTGGTGTGTCTAGTACAACCACTACTTAAGAACGAGAAGACCAGCAGCCGTATTGCGTAAGTGCGAAAAGAAGTTGAACTCTATCCAACCGACCAAATCGGCCAATCACACAAAACGGACGCGTCATTTATCTCGCATGTGATTGGTCGATTTGGTCGGTTGGATAGAGTTTAACTTCTTTGCGCACTTACGCAATAAGGCTGCAGGATATCTTGCCAACAAAATGACGTTTGACCAGCGAAACCGACCCAGTCACAGTCATTTATTGCTTAACTAGTCAGTTGACTGTCAGTACAAAACGGCTTCATCTAGGGGTAGCGCCAAGTACAGTGCAGCAAAAATTTGGAACGATCTGCCTCCACCTCTAAGACAGAGCATTTCTCAGCCAATATTCAAGGCAAGAAAATTACAAATTTAAAGAACCCCCAATTTTTATTATTATTTCATGCTTTTTGAAACTACATACCTAGTAGCAGACACGCTTTAATCGACAATCTATTGAAACACGTAATAATGACACGATATCTTGCGAAAAAATCCAGATTCAAAGAGTAAAATGCAACTTTTGAACGGCTAAACCGATTTTATTTAAACATAGCAAAGAACACTCTCGACAAAGTCCCCTTTCAAAAAAATACTAAATCAAAATCGGTTCATCCGTTTAGGCGCTATGATGCCACAGACAGATACACAGATGTGTTCTGTGTATCTGTCTGTGGCATCATAGCATGTATCTGTGTAGATACACTGATACACAGATACACACGTCAAACATATAACACCCGTCTTTTTCCGTCGGGTGTTAAAAAGTTTAGTAATGAAATGAGTATCTAATGTTATACTGCTACCTCTTTTGTTGCATACAAACTGTCTCATTGAGCAGGGCTTCATATTTTATTATTATGATGAAATGTATTCGGTAGGTTTTATGTATTTATTTCGGGTATTTTATGTTTGTAAAAATACTTATTTTTAGGGAATTTATGGGTATAATTAGTATTAATGTACCTATTTATTTATGTTAGTGTTAAGAGAAAGGGGGCGGGCTGTAAATCAGCGTTGACCAGCGTTGTGGCTATGGTTCACACTGATTAACATTTGCTGATGTCACATGTACTCCAATTGCCACAGCTGTGTTTGACACTATTATTGAAATTGTACACCACTGGTAATAATAATTCAATAATATATTTTTTTTCTAAATCTTTCTCTCTCACTGCCAGTTTCCCAGCTCTCAATTATCGGGCTGTTAACGTAATCGAGGATTAATCGCCTGTTAATTCTACTTTCAGTTTCTCAACATCCAAGTGTGACAAGTGGTTGACAATTTGTCACATTTGAGTAAAATCTCGAATTAACCACATGTTACAGCAGTTTTGGGTTTCTGAGCACCTTTTTCAATGTTAATCTCTTGTCAACGAGCCTAATTTATAATTGTTGGAAATTGGTCGATTATTCGCGGATTAAAATTAAAATTATGACTTTAAAGGCTAATATTACGATAAAAAGATAATAGGGGTCGGCGAAAACTATGGAATGGGTTGAGTTATGAAAAATATGTTAAATAAATCAATTATAGTTGATTATCAAGATTTAAAAAAAAAAATAGGATATTACAAACTTATAAATTAATTACATTATAAAAACTTGACACAATTATCAAAAATTGTTATTTTGTATTTATGTAAATAAATAAAAAAAAACAAACTGTTACTGACCTGGGAATCGAACCTTCCTCACGCTAGTGCGCGTGAGGAAGGTTCGATCCCCAGGTCAGTGTTGACTATACCCTGTACTTACCAAAGTCAGCTTCTGGATAGGTTTGTGTTTAACTTGTTTAACAGCTGATTTGAGATGTGACGTCTACTTCAGAAACTGGCCCTCAATTTCGTACACTGCTCCGTTGGATGCCCAGGTTGGGCAATTTTAGGGTTTCTGACGACTGTAGAGAAGTATGGAAGAAATAAAAATATGCATAATTAGGATAAAGGCAGACGATTGGTTGCTTCGGAATTCCCTTCTGAAGTCTGTGTTATCTGACACCTACAACCTGAGGTATTTAATCCAACAGTGAATAGGTTACTTCTAGGCAAGCGTGCTTCACCGTCGACCACAACATCAGTTACCATCAAATGAGATAGTGGTCCAACGCGACTACGCGAGCCAATATTCAATTTAAAAAAAATACCGGTGACATTTTTTTCTTTAATATTTTTTTTATTAATATCACATTTTTTGACAGGTGACCCTTCGTGGGACTATTCCAGAGTATTTTATAACACAGACATTGAGTTCCCTGTTGGAGCGAAGACACATACTGTAATACTGCCGGTAATTACTTATTCTTTTTGTATCTATAAACTATTTAATACTGAAAAGTGTTTTTTAATCCCAAGGGAATATTATACCGGGATGAAAAGTAGCCTATGTGCTATTCCAGACTATAATCTATGTCTGTTCCAAAAATCCAGATCCGTTCTACCGTGATTGAGTAACAAACATACATCCACATATAATTCCAATCCCACATAATTCTTAGGGCCGATTTCACCAATGAAACTAATCGTGATTAGTTCAACTAAACTCAGTTTATGCAAATACAGCATTCTGATTGGTCGAGACCGCTGAGAAACTACCAATCAGAACGCTGTATTTGTTTAAACTGAGTGAAATCGGCCCTCAATCTACCTCTTGGCCCAAGTATGCTAGGGTCGGCTTCAAGTCTAACCGGATGCCGCTGAATAGCAGTATTTTACATAGTCGGACCTTCATGTAACATGGTTCTCTTTGGCAAGACTGCTTGACAGACTTTAGAACTTCTGACTATTTGGAACGACTGTCAAAGATCTTCAAATGACAGCCGAGACTTGCTTTCTGAGACACGAAGAAATGCACTATGTCTGTGGGATTGACCACGAGAAAGCCTTCGAGAATAGGTTATTATAAGATACTAGCTTCGCCCGCGTAAAAAGTGTTTTATCATCCCAAGGGAATACAAACTATCCTGCCTACTAGTCCTTGCCAGGGTCTCAAACTATCTCCATGCCAAATTTAATTTAAATCGGTTCAGTAGATCCAGAGAATACCCCCTACAACCTCACAAACTTTATCTCTTTATAATATTGTATTAGTATAGATTATAAAACCTTAATAAGCAAGCTATGGTCTATGAGAAAAACCTTTGACTTGCAGTGCGACAGTGAAAAACTGGAAGTTTTATTTTTATCTATACCTGCTTCATAAAAGATAGCTTGATCTCTGCGACTTCTGTCAGTATCAATAGCGCTTGACAGGCTAACAATAACTTATACGTCAGTTTGACATATGTCGCAGAGACCTTGATAACTTTTATGAAGTATAGTGACCCGCCCCGGCTTCACACGGCACAAATAATACACACAAATCTTCATCGTTTATCGCTCTTTCTATGAGTGAAACCCTAATCGAAATCCGTTGCGTGGTTTAAAAGAAGCATGCGGAGAAACAGACAGACACAAACAGTGACTTTATTTAGGCCCAATTTTTTAATGCGTACCTAGTTTATCAATGGTTTGGTAAAACGCGTTTATCCATCAATTTTATTATTATTCTAACAAATGGGTAAATAATTAACTCTACAACTTATTTGACCATTTGTCATTTGACCAACAATTGATGAATAAACTCGTTTTACCGAAGTTTGAAACCATTGGTTAGCATTTTTAATCATTGGTTTAATTAACTACGGATAAAAAAACTTAGTAAGGAACACCACGGTGCGCTCTGAAACGAGGATCATCGACGTAGTAAAAAAGGCTGCCAGCATATAATGGGATTAGGTAGGTCACGTCAGCCGCATGCACAGTGACCGCTGGACAATAGTCTCCAGAAATTAGGTGCCTGAGGATTGAAGGTGCCAGCGAGGCCGCCCCAAAAAGAGGTGACGAGACGACCTAGATACCTATTGCAAGGGCTGGTTCGATATGGCTACATTAAGAAACAAATTAGTAAAATAAATATATTATTGACGCATGCTTTTTTCACAGGCTCAAAAAGGACTAATGATAAGCTATGTCTGCGTTAAATTGCCAGATGAAATCGATCAAGATACTACACTTGTTGCTTACCATCCACTGGAGCGTGAAGTGTCCATAGGATTGCCAAAAGCAGCCAGTGAAGAGTTTTCCTATCATGTGACCGCAAAACGACATGGATTTTAGCTATTAATAAAATATATATAGGTACTTAGAATTACGCTTTTCAATTACCTATTTAATAACTTTTTCAATACGCTCGGAAAATGGCTCCTACCATCCCGTTTTTAGGACTGCAATGAAGTTTATTTGGCACTCGTGCGAAAAAAGCGGAACCGAGGAATTAAACGGGCGGAGGTTTAAGGCACTTGCCCCATCAGCGATTACCTAGCTGTCGACTATATTCTCGCTGAATAAATGTACAAAAGACATAAGCTCCCGTGTCAATAAAAGAGAATAGTTATTAGGTCTTTTGTGAAAAAGTAAGTAAGCATAAAAAATAAAACAAAATCATTCTTTGTTTAAAAATACTCTTTATTTTATACAATTTTTTCCTTTTTATCAACATTTTTTTACATTTTAAAATCTCTTCTTGTTTTCTATAATTATAATACACCTTAATTTTGTTTGCGAGAAAACTGTTCGAACTATTTTGTTCATACATTGATCATGTAAGTTCGTTTTACATCTTTAGGACTTTTTTATGATCAGAGGTTCTAACAATATAAAACAATCAGAGATCATCAAAAATTTTATAATCTATGGTATTGTGACATAAGTTACCGTTATGTCACTATGTCTTTAATATATTCTCAGAGGTACTTATTCTGTAGAGTTTATTTATCTTTTATACTGCTTTTGGTTAAAAAAATCAAGATCTCAAAAAATATGTCAATAGGTAATTAAAGTTTCTGCAGTAGGATAATTCAGGCTGAAAATAAAATAATAAATAAACAATTGAAACTTGAAGAATTTAACCATGTTGTTATTTATTGTATGCAGTGTAGTACCAACAATTTTCTTGCAAATGAGTAAATTCAAACAAAAAAATGTTCACAAATAAAGTACATAGTATTCATTTCAACCATTCGCAGTTTGAAAAAGGGTAATTTCCTCTTTCGATCTTTTTTGAAGTAGGTTTCAATTTGGTACACAAATCAAATAAGATTTTGCACTATTGTAGGTCTACTTAGTACTTTTAAAAGAAAATTGGGCAGTCAATATGATTATTAAATTCTTAATTCAAACATCTATAGAGAATTTGAATTATAGTTTTGCTATTAAATTATACATTTTTAAAATTGCAAGTTTTAGTTTGAAAGCCCTATCTTTTATTGTACGTCTGATTAATTAATCATACAAAATTAAATATAATTTACAAATCGTACACAAAAGTATTTGATCTGCAATTCTACATACCAGTTATACCAACCTCACAAAAGTTTATTCGAGAAACATCACTTTCACATCTTATTATAAAAAAAGTAAGTTTAACATAAATAAAATATAATTTCACTTAAAAAAATAGGAATGAGAACTTATAAGTTTTTAAAGCACCAAATTACTTAAGTACTATATTTACAATTGCAGATTGTCAGGACATTAAGGCAGATAACTTATTTTAGGCAGATTACTTACTCGATACGCCCTTTGGTGTTCAGCTGCAGTTAGACTGGAAGTCGTCCCGAACTTAGATAAAGTACCTATAGATTTAGCCATAAAATGAGCGTGATTGATAGAGCGAGATCGCTAGTTGGCAGCCCCATGTAAATAATAAGGACAAAAGATTATTTTTTGTCTTTGTCACCATGGCCGGCTTTTGTTGTTTGTTAAACTCTAATGTTATGGCAGGTTTAACAAACAAACTCGGTCGTGTTTGATTTTCTGTGATTTCGTGGAATTATGTGTTTATTGAGACAAGGAATTGGGTTATTTATAGATAATAAGTGTCAGTGCGATGGTGGGTTGTAGTGTTCTTGTTCTTGTTGTAACACCAGATATAACTATTGTTGTATCATGTGCGGCCACGCCATTGCTACATCTATAGGTACTTTATCTAAGGTCCCGAACATAGGTTGGAAAAAACATAGGGACGGTAGAATCAAATATAATTATTTTTTAAATCACAATTTTTGACATTCAAAAGTGTCGCCTAATTGACATAAACGATTTCACTTTATACTTTGACTTGAAAATCAGACTGATTAACGCCCCTAAGAATGCCTCTCCACTTGGGCGGAGCGGAGAGGCGGAGGGGAGTAGCGGAGCGGAGAAGCGGAGTGGAGTAGCGGCGCGGATTATCGGAGCGGAGCGGAGTACCGGACTGTGCTTTTCATATGCGGAGCTCGGTTGCACTTGTTTCTCCTCTCAGTTTCCCCGCACCCCTCTAAACTATTACGACTAAACTAGTTTTCAAATCCCTGTCCACTAAAGCGGAGTTATGCAATTCGATTGGTTGGCTTATCGCCGCTCCGCGAGAAGAGGACAGGCAACCTTACACGGATCACTTACTCATTTCACAAACGAATTTTGGTAGAATTGGTTGAGCCGTGGTATAGTGTCATAAAATTGACAGTTATTATTTTAATTTGTATAAAATATGTTAATTACACTAAATCTTGTAATGATATTCAGCTATTTTTGTCATAAAACCTGATGTATTTTTTTTCAAATTCTGCAGAGCTTTTAAATCAAAATTATGTTTTAGCTGCCTTAAATGTCCTGCATTTATTAAAGTTATAAAATATAAGTAAATCTTAAAACCTTATTTGCTGGTCTAATAATAAAGATATAAATAAAAGGCTGTGTAACACACAGTTCAAAGCCATTTTAAATTGAAATATTGTTATTAATAAACCAGCAAAATTAAAAGATTGCATTGACTCTTTAAAAATAAGTATAATTTTAAAAAGAATAATTTAAATTATGGCATTTAAGTTGAAGATAAGTAAATTTAAAGATTTTTTTAAGTATATTCTTAAATGACTATTTACAATCCTTGGTCCGGTAAGTTTATATTACCGATTGAAGTATTTTTGTATCAGTAGGTACAAAGTTTTGAAATAATGACAGAATATGGTACAAAATAAGAGTCAGCTTTCTAAGGTCATACAGGGACCGTACTTTCGGCAGTATTTGAATTAATTGTAATTAAAATATCTGCGTTCACAAATACGTATTTGGTATTTGTCTTCAATACAATTTTGTATTTTATAATTCAAATACACGACTTGGAAAAATTTTGTATATCTATTATCCCCTTGAGTGCAATTGAAAACAATTGTTTTTCTATTGTGTCTGCTAATTTTCACTGAAGGGATTATAAATGGATGCGAAAAAGTATTTTGTATTAGCATTTTCATCATTATTATTCCAGTATGAGTGACAGAGAAAGAGCAAGGAAGCGTAGCAGTATTCCTTTTTCACTAAGGACTCATGATGGAATTGGCATGCCAAAGTACGGTTCCAAAAAATATTTCAAACAAAATTGCATTAAACAAACGTTTGTACCTATACAATACATTAAAAAAAACGCAATAACTGATTACGTAAAGGAAATACAATAAAGTATTCGCAAGACCATAATTTTACGCGCCAATATTTCATTTCAATTATAAATTATAGCGATAACCAACATAAAAATTTTACAGCTATACACAGACCCAATTTTTGGAACGGAAATTATGCAACAAATTGTCAAACACGTTTACTGATGTAATTGGCTGAATGGTTTTCAACATACAATTTTATAACTAGACTTTCATTTAATTTGACGTTGATAATTTCGTCCCATAAGCCGGGGGGATAATCGCACAAACACTTATTTTCAAGCACACATAACATGAACATATCATTAAGCCTGTATCCCCCGAGGGGATGGCCAGAAGTGCACGTATCTAAATTTCACCAGTTATGTTTGAGTTCTATATAATACAAGCACACATTCACTACCATCACACAATGATAAAATATACAGAATCTTCAGAGTAATTAATTACACTTGACATATGACATTTGATTTGACAGGACGCCATGTTGCATTGGATCTTTCGTATAAAATATTTGTATTGATCTCAATACAAAATTAAAATGACCATACAATAGGGAATATGCATGTAATTTTATTATTTGCTAAATTAAATACTTGTTAATTATAGTAAACAAATATCAGATACGAAGTTATAAAGCGTCAAAGTTGAGAACTAGAAAGGGAAGTCCGAAGTGCCATTTGACGTCAGATAGCACGACGCCCATACAACTGCCATAGAAAACGGTGTTTTTGAAGAGGGTCAGACATATTTCTTTAAATTGTTACCATCTCTTTCGTTTACGATCAATTTTGAATCTGTTGTCACCATAAGTGTTTTGTATTTTCGTCGATAAACTGTCGAATAACAAACATTTCATGCATATTTCCTGTTTTGTATTCAATACATTGCAATCCAAATTATAGATTTTAATATCAAAATCATATTTTTTTAACTACCTTCTTTGTTTACAATCTTCTATCTAGCTCTTAATAATAAGCTTCAAACTTTATAGCGGCTATATACCTACCCACCCCATTCGCCGGCCCTCTAATTAATTTGCTACTGCGCAGCGACTCGCGGAGTGTTCCGAGACGCCATTAAGTTTTCATCGAACTACATATAAATACTCTAACGCATCTATAATACAAATACTCAAACGCAAAACAATTTTAGGTTGCCATTTCGGTCTCATTCTTTAAGTATATTTTATTTTAAATTAAAAATAGAAACTGTGACAGAAATACTTTTAGGTTAAAATGCATCAATGAAAAATACGATCAGTAGGTATATGTAAACTGCATTCAAAAGCCAGTGTCTATTCTTTTCTATATTTTTATATGGCAAGCTAAGACGATGTCGACTATTCTGCCAATGTCTAAAGTAAATTGTAAGAGCAAGTGTGTGTGTGTCTGGTAATTAAAAGATAAAGAGTAACATTAAATTGTCCTTGAACACTAAAATTATTTTGTTAGTACGAGACTGTAGAACCTGTTTAAATGTTTTTTTTGTCTGCTCGCTTTTAATCACTACCTCACCTGATGGTAAACGATGATGTGGTCGGCGGTGAAGCACGCTTGCCTAGAAGTAACCTATTCAAAGACCCCTAAGTTGTTAGTATTCACTGCAGACCCACCGTACCCCTGGCCGTACCCCTGGTGGTACGGTGGGTATTTTAAAGTTAAACGATACCACTTTGAGAAACACAGACTCCTGCAGGGAAATCCACTTCTTAGCTGTACGCTTAATGAAAGTATTCCCAATTCATTCCAGTGAAATGATTACACTGACGGCTCTTAATGCTGTTTGTTCTGATTTACAAATGGACTAAATGAGTCCATTTGTCAAATTAGCCCTTGAAAAACCTAAAATGAAGTAGCGTTTGAACATTCGACCATAAGTCAATTTATCATTATTTACAAAGCAGAAATAATCAACAAAATAAATAAACGTTTTATTTCTGGACGACGTTGAATATTAAAACAAAGATGGTGGCTATCAAAATGGCGGGCGCTGTCAAACTGACAGCTGAGCAGGTTAGCACATCGTTGGGGTATAGGTTCGGTGGTAAAGGCTCTTCTCCGCCTTTACAGTATTCGTTTCTCGACTGTAAAAAGGCAAAACATAAATTATTATTAATGATGAACATAGCAGTAGCACAGATAATATAATACTAGCATACAGATGCCCCATCCCATACAAAGAAACCGTGCCGACGCGACGTAACTAGCGTTATAGTCATCGGCACGTAACTTGGCAAGGTTTTGGCGTAGTGGGGGTAAACTTGCGCATAGTGCGCGAACTGACCAACCACCATATAGAGCGAACGGGACGTGGACGCGACTTGATTGGTCAGTCGATCCTTGTGTCAACTGACCAACCAATCGCGCGCTCGGAACGGTGCTAAACGATCCCCGCGTCCCGCTAGGTAACCAAAGAGACCTAAAAAATGACTTGTGCGCATCTAACGACTCTTGCCAAGTTACGTGCCGATGACTATATTCATCCGATTAACCTTGTTATTTTTGTAAGTACATCAATCGCGTTTGATCCCGTTTCACGGCAATAGATGGTGTTGGCAGCGACTTGCAATTAAAAGGGTTTACTAGGTTCGTGAATATTTTTTTCTTTAAATACAGTGAAGGTTCGTTTTGTAGTATTTTTTTGCACGTTTTTACTGTTTTTTTGCACCAAAATGTGTTACAATGCAAATTTTAACAATCGAGTGGAATGCCACAGAAATATAAAAATGCGGCATCTTTTGGCATCAATTTTAAATGATCCGTTCAAATAATCTTTGAAATGTGAATTAAGAGCCCAATATTCCATAATTTTGTACTTAGGGGAGTTGATTAAACAAGAAGTTAAGTATAAATGTTAGCTAAAACATCGGACAGACATACAGTTAGAGGCATTCGTTTATTAGTTGAATAAATATTCATCGTCATCAACTTTCACAGCTTGACTTGACCACTGTAAGTTATAGGCCTCTCTTTTTTCGTGCTAGCCCAACCTCATCCAGGATGAACATCAAAGTCGTCTGCCCATCTCGCCACCAACACTTCCAATTCCAGTCCTTGGACGCCACTCGGTCACTGCCACAGATTTAAATCTAACTAGATGACGCGATTGTAAGTACTTCACGTGCCAAAAAAACGAACTAAAGTTACGACAAATGATCGTAATCTGAGCTTTTCATTTAACATTATCGGCACTGGAAATCCACCGAAATCTAGAAAAATGCCTTTTATGCCATATTGAGCTGTATAGAATGTATAGAAAATGTTGGCCGGGGCATTGGAAATGTTTTCTTTCATTGGTAAGTAAATTTGTTTTTAAATTGTGATAAAGTGGCACTCTTGGTTTTTATACAGATGGAGGGCCTTGCGATATCTAGTTAGATTTTTGTCTGTGGTCACTGCCGTAAATAAATGATACTTACCGCAAACTCTTCTCCACACAGCTCCCTGCAAGGAGGGCAGACAACTCCTCCTTTGTGGAGCCAGCCTCGCTTGATTATCCGTATCTGTAGCACCTGGCTTGCGTGGAAGCAAGTGTACGAATAGTTGCCGACCTGGGAATTGACATTACATAATAAGTTTGATACGCGTAATACAAACTTTTTAATATCAAACTGGTGTTTTGATATTAAAAGGTACAAATTATTACTAAAAATCTTCAACTGAATCTAAATAACTCAAAAACTTTCTTTTAGGAAAATAAACTTCTCGATTTGTTGCCGCCGTCTTTTATTTACCATAACATGATTAATGTTCCATATTTATTTACCATATACTCGAACAATACTGGGAAACGTTACTTTATTATAAGCTTTTAATTAACTTGCAATGTATGTATGTATGTATGCATGTGTGTTCGGGTCAAATTTTGCAACTGAATTTTAAAGCAGTTGTCCAATATCGATTAAGATGAAGTTTTACATACACGTTTAGTTTGGATAACAATGCATGGCTAGCTATATGACGTCATTCTAAATCCAATATGGTGGACGGCCAAAGATGGCGGACTAGTTATTTTTTGTGCACTACCATGATATGGGTATCAAATGAATTTTTGCTGGGAAGAATAAGAAAAAAGCTTGTTTAAAAAAAAGATTTTTAATGAATAATTTTATTAATTAGTTAAATTTGTTCAAGTCTGGTCATTACTTTGGTGTAACCAACTTAAACATGGGTGGTTGATTTAAATAAATTACAGGACTTTCTAAACGTTCTTTATCCACATAGATATATAGTGAATATATCATTGATGCGTTGGAAATGTGTTTTCACTTACCACTATATGCAGTCGACCGCTTTCGCATTTATATTTATAGCAACCGGAACCCCAGTGTTGCCATTCTCTTATCTGAAAAGTTAAATAAAAACTAATTTTTATATCAACCCCTGAAAAAACTGCATAAGTAAATAAGTATCCAATGGTAACAGTACACGGTCCAACCAAACTTTGATTGAGGTACAGAAGTGAATTAAATGGTAGAACATTAACGACTTTTTGTGTTGGAACGACTTAATTTTGTTGTTTCTTCCAAAGGCGCCATGATATTGACATGATACATTATTTTTTTATTAGGTCATGATAAAATATTATTTACTTTTGAATAATATTAAAAGAGCTCTTGATGATGAGCAATGATGTCCCAGTGGTAACGGCCGCGACTTACAAGTTGCAGGTCGTGGGTTCGAACCCAGGCAGGCACTTTACTTTGTGTAAATTATTTCATCACCACTGCTCTCGAAACGGTGAAGGAAAACATCGAGAGGAAACACATGTCCTAGAGAACCAAACATTCGAAGACATGCGACATTCACCAACCCGCACTGGGGCTGCGTGGTGGATTACGGCCCATTCCCTCTCACAGAGAGGAGGCCTAGGCCTGTGTCCCAGCATTGGGAACATTAAAAGGATGATGATAAAGGATAAAAAGAGCTTTCTTCGTAAAAAAACAAAACTTCTTTAAAATATATTTCGAAGTTATTGGTAGAGTCATTTTCCAATTAATATGAAATGATTCATAGACCTTATAGGTGATGTTCTTCAGAAAGGCCAGGTGCGCAGTACTCATAACCGGCGTGTGTGTATGACTAGATGTATGAATGTGAGTGAAGCAAAAGAAGTATGTAAGGATCGTAGCAGGTGGCGTTCTGTAGTTTCTGCCTACCCCCATGGGAAAAAGGCGTGAGTTTATGTATGTGTGTATCTATACTAACATTATAAGGAGGTTTGTGACGTTGTAGGAGGTAATCTCTGGATCTACTGAACCGATTTTGAAAATTTATTCACCAGTAGAAAGCTACTTTATTCCTAAGTGTCATAGGCATTTTTAATTTTTTAATTTTGTGATCCTTATGAAAATTGCAATAATGTAACCCAAAGTAGCAAAATGTTGCCTGTAAAATTCTTTCTTTGAAAACTATTGATGATACACAAAAAAGACTTGTGGCACTCGGGGACTGCCGCGGTAAAGCTATTGCATAGCATTTTGTATCAACTTATGCAATTATAATATTTTTTTTATTTATTTATTTTATTCATGCAGTATTGCTTTTTCTTTGATATTAATTCAAGTTACACTTTTTGAGCGTGGTGACCGATAAGAAAACAAATTTTTCAGCAATGGAAGCGACTGATTTATACAAATATTTAGGGTATACACAACTAAAGGGATTAGATCATGTTAGAATTAAAGGTACACTTACGACAAAGTTTAAAAAGAGACTTAACGCTCTATGTAAAACACAACTTTCGGGTAAACATCTCATCAAGGCACTAAATACATTTGCGATCCCCATATTAACGTATTCGTTCGGTGTTATTAAATGGACAAAAACAGATACAGAACAATTAGGGCGAACCATTCGGACCACACTTACAAAACATAACAACTTACACCCTAAATCTGCAATAGAAAGACTTACGATCAAAAGACAAAACGGAGGGAGAGGTCTAATAGATATCCAGCATCTGTGGAGAAAACAAATCTGTAGACTTAAAACATTCTTTCACTCAAAATCTCGTACCAGCAATATTCATAAAACTATAGCCCTAAATGATTTCAACTACACTCCACTTAACTTAGTTGAACAGTCAGATCCACTAGATAGCACCAACATTAACCCACAGATACAAAAAATGGAAGACTGGAAGAAAAAAGTACTTCATGGCCGACATCCTCACGACTTGGAACAATCCCATATAAATAAAGTCGCGTCAAACAAATGGCTTAAGATAGGTAGTTTGTTCCCTGAAACTGAAGGATTTATAATTGCAATACAAGACCAAATAATTAACACTAAAAATTACCGAAAATATATTATCAAGGATCCTTCAGTTACAAACGATAAATGTCGTAGGTGCCACTTACAGCCAGAAACGATCCAGCACATAACTGGGGCGTGCACAACTCTTACGCAGACAGACTACACACACAGACACAATCAAGTGGCAAACGTAATTCATCAAAAACTAGCCGTTAAATACACACTTATACAGGACGCAAACACTACTTATTATAATTATACACCACAAACCATATTAGAAAATGACACACAAACTCTACTATGACCGCGCCATTCTCACTGACAGGACAATTCATTACAATAGACCGGATATCACTCTGCAGGATAAAATAAATAAAGTTACCTACCTAATAGATATCGCTGTTCCCAACACACATAACATACAGAAAACAATAACTGAAAAAATCAGTAAATACGCAGACTTGAAGGATGAGGTAACTAGAATATGGCGTCAAGAAAAAGTTTATGTTGTGCCTATAGTCCTCTCCACAACAGGCGTTATCCCAAATCACCTTCTTCAAAGTTTAAAATTGCTAAGTCTAAAAGAAACCCTCTATATCACTTTACAAAAAGCTGCCATCTTAAATACATGTCGTATAGTTAGAAAGTTCTTGCAAATAGAAGAAAACGAAGTAGGTCCACATCAAAACACACCCTCCTCATAACACACAACACGCTGCATTTACTTGGTTTCGGCTTGTAAATGTAGTTTAAACCAGCCTAAGAGCTGAGTAGTTAAAAAACTTTACAAAAAATAATAATAATAGAGAGAGTTCGTACAATACGTCTAATCGCACACAACGCCGTGTCGAAGACTGCCGAACTGAAACGACGTTAGACGATGCACGGCCTTCAAGCCACACCTCCTTGCCCGTCGGAGTGGGGAGCGTGAGGTTTTTTTTCGTTACGGAATTTCTGGATTCTGTCCCCGCGCTCAAGGCCCGCGATAGAAGCTATGCAATAGCTTAAAAAAGGGATGCAATTTCCAAAAATCCTTTCTTACTGCACACTTACGTCACTTGAGGAACCTTTCTGCCAAATTTCATGCTTCTAGATGATTTTCAGCTTAGTTGGTTGACAACCAAGCCATAACTCGCTTGGAAAGGAACTGCGCAAGAAGATACGCACAAGGTTATTGACATTAATAGTTTTCGGGGAATGCAGATGTAAATACAAACCAAACTTATGTTCTAAAAACGAATAAAAATAAACTTTTAAAAGTATGTATAGAATAACCAATTTTCATAACATTACAACAAACTCGACCGAATTCAAAACCTAACCATACCATACTCTCAACTCATTATTCAATATATAATAATAATACCAGCCTATAACTGTCCCACTGCAAGGCAAAGGCCTCTTCTCATACAGAGAAGGCACGAACATTGATCACTACGCTTGCTCAATGCGGGTTGGCGATTTGAGACTATAAGACCAGGTTTCTTCATGATGTTTTCATTCACCGTTGTCAACGATTTCTAAAATATACTTAGAAAGTACATTAATGAATTTGAAAAAGGAAATCATTGGTATTTGTCCAGATTTGAACCCATGACCTCAGGCAAGGCGAGGCCTTTAGCCACTGGGCCAGTACGACACTCATTGCAATATAACGAATAATCACAAAATCGTTGGTTCCCCGAAACTAAATTTATCTACACTTGCGTTACAAACTTACATAAAAATATACTAGGCACTCTGTATACTTCTGAGACTATCAAACATTAAAAGACTCAATCATTATTATTTTTATACAAAATAGTTTTGAATAGCGAAAGCATTCCGAATTTGAATTTTGAATCGGTTAAATAATTCGGCGCGAAATTATCCACGGTTCGATGAAATTGTTTAGTTGGTTGTAGTCAAATAATGTCCAAAATCTATTAAGATTACTTTAAGAAATAATTAATAGTAATAATTTAAGTACTAATTGTATTTTATGCCTAAATCAGGTTTATTTTAATTTTTATGAATCGATTTGGGATAATTGCTCATTAATCGAGTCGATAGTATAAAAAAAATCGATTGCTAAAACCTTTTTGGCACACCACTATTACAATAAAAAAAACAATATCATTGATGAATTGGAAGTTTTGAACTAAATAAAGTAGTGGTAATGAAATTTTACGTATTATTGGACCGGTGCTTGTTAATTACGTTAAGATCTGGGCTTCTTCTTGTTGTTTATTATATTTAGAGACATAGTAGTCATATTTGTAATTATTTTTACATGTGGGTGGGTGATAATTGTGTAAAATAAAATGTAAACAAACACGATTGGCGCGAAACTTCGACTTTGAATAACAAATAACTTCATTACCACTAATTATTTATTTTGAAATATGGATGAATTTGACCAATAATTAAACAATTAGCAAACCACTACCCCTGTCGTGGAGTTTGGGTGTCCAAAATCTGCATTTTTATGTTTTTTAGCTTCGACCGTAATAATACACTTGTTTTTAACAAATGTAAATTAATAAACTTGCGCACTTAATCTAAAAAAAAATATTTGCGCTTACATGTACGCCTTTTATCCAACTATTTTAATTAAAGCCCCCACATTAGATTCGTTAGGTATCTTAGTCAATAATTAAGATATTAATTAGGATGTCGTATGACCCCAGATTTATCTGGGGTCCAAAATGAGCCGCGGCTGAGCCAGCGGAGGTATGCTTGTCAAGCCCCAAAATGTACCCCGTCCGAACTATACGGTTAATGTTCTCAATCTATCAAAATACACATACCTAACACTACAAAAAGCTGCAATATTGAACACTTGCCGAATAGTAAGAAAATTTTTACAGTTAGATTTAGATTACGATTTGAGTGCAGTACAAAATAATTCACCAGTTCAAATAGAAACTTAGGATTTCACCTTGGTCCACACCCGTGAGATCTTATAAAAACACCAGGTTCTTACCTGAGAAACTTAAGTTTAAAAACCATAATAATAAGAGTTCGTACAATACGTCTAATCGCACACAACGCCGTGTCGAAGACTGCCGAACTGAAACGACGTTAGACGATGCACGGCCTTCAAGCCACACCTCCTTGCCCGTCGGAGTGGGGAGCGTGAGGTTTTTTTCGTTACGGAAATCTGGATTCGGTCCCCGCGCTCAAGGCCCGCGATAGAAGCTATGCAATAGCTTAAAAATATTAGGTAGGTAGATAGGGCAGAGTAGGCAGGGACGCAGGGTAGGCAGGGTAGCCAGTTGACGGGAGCGAAGCCCCGGGGGTCACCTAGTTTATGTATGAAATGATGCAGACAAAAATAGTTATAGGATATAAATAATGAAGATAAAATTACCTGTCTACAAGATTTCTGTTCCCACACTCTGTCACTGTGGTCAAAGCATTTTGAGTGAGCACCATAATTCTCTAAAGCGAAGTTTACATCCGTTTCTGTAAAAGAAAAAAATATTAAACATTAAAAAAAAACAGGCCAGGTGCGAGTCAAACTCGCGCTCGAAGGGTACTCCGTACCATATATATAATCGCAAAATACGGCAAAAAATCACGTTTGTTGTATGGGAGCCCTATTTAAATATTTATTTATTCTGTTTTAGTATTTGTTGTTATAGACAGATAGACAGACCGCGGAGTCTTAGTAATAGGGTCCCGTTTTTATCCTTTGGGTACGGAACCCTAAAAATTGCCAGGATGTTAAGGATAACCAACAGCACCCATCTCCAGCATTTTTACACATTTTGTCTGTTTGTCTGTGTATATGTGCACGCATCATGTAAAATGTACGAAACCAACGTAGATAACATTTATACACAAAAATTGTGCGTAACTTGAACTATTACTTAGTTTTTGTTTCATCGCAATCGGTTCACTCTGTCAAAAGTTAGATGAATTTAAAATGTTCAAGAAGTAAAATATCACAATTCACGCAATTCAGATACTCGGACAGTTGAACTCCATATTCGATAGATGGCGTTGTGCATTTGACGTCATTTTCAGAATGGCGGATGGAAAATTGACCCTAGAAAAAATATTAGTAGGTAAGTTAGGTAGGTAGGTAAGTAGGGTAGGGTAGGCATTTGACGGGAGCGAAGCCGTGTGCACAGCTAGTTTCTAGTATTAGTAGAACACTCCATTTCCCGTAGTTTACAAAAAGAATTATTAATCATTGCATAGCCTACTACGGGTTGGGCTACAGCGTAGACATATCCAGTAAGCTATGGCATAGCACACATGCTACGGCGTAGCTCGCACTGCTACGATATTCGGGAACATTTTTAAAACGTGAAAACTTTTGTATGTATGTCACATATGTTGTACAATCACGCCAAAATGGCAGCACGGATTTTAATGAAACTTTGCCAACAGATAAACCATATTCCTGCCAAAACATAGGCTACTATTCGACTCCATACAAACCGTATTTCCTCTAGAAGAATATTAATTTTGATAAAAATACATACTTGGCGTGTTTTCCTCATAAGAACAGCGACTGCCCCTGACAAGCACGCTCTTGTGTCTCCACGTGAACTCCTGAAGGTAAGGACAGTAGTCTGCAAGGGACACTGAGCCTCCATAGTAGGCCTCTTCTCCGGCGGGTAAGTTGGGTAGGACGTCGAAATGCTGGAAGAAAATGAAAGGTTTTTAGGTGTTAGTGAAGTTTTGTTATGAAAGTTTTGTTTCGGTTTCTAGTGGGGGGCTTATTTTCAAAATAATGTTTTGAAAATAAATATTTAAACACAGTTTCAGTCAAACAAAGTACAGTTTTTAACGTTTTAAAGAAAAACCAAAAAGAAATTGGGTTAGTCCCGTCTCACCCTGGTTAATCTTCTTGACCTATCCCTCTGCCTAATGCAGGAGCGGATACAGGGGGGATGCAACAGGGGCAATAGCCACCCCCTTGGGCCTCGACTAAACTGGTAATATGAATGGTCAACAGAAAATCTATCTAGATCCGAGGCGGGGTGCTAAAATTTTCGAGCTCACTTCGCGACAGACATTCTCTTCATCCTGAAGCTTTTGAAGAATGGTCAAAACCTGAGCTATATCATCTATCTATGAAGTCCTCAAATTTTCGTGAACCCCAGTGTTTTATTACCACTATGGTTTTCGAGCTTGAATTCCCTCAAAAAATCTCCTACAAACTAAATCAAGGAGGTTAATAATACGAACCGAAATGCAGGACCAGCATTTTAAATGACACTCCCCTCCCCCTAGATAACCATTTGCCCCCCACCCCCCCTGAGCGAAATTCTGGATCCGCGCCTGGCCTAATGCCTATTCCTATAATCGATAACCATAGTAGGACTTTCAAAACTCACCTGATATTGCCTCGGTAGTATAGTATCGTGTCTAACAAGGTTGCACAGTACCACCGCATTCCGTCTCGGAGAACACTCCGTTCTCAAAGGATTGCCCTTTATTCGCTCACAAAATGGCGCCGGATTTTTACGTCTGTGGAAGAATAAGGTTTTGAGTATGGAGCTCTGTGATTGGCTGGTAGGTATTGGCTGACCAATCATATCATTTGATTTTGGCGACAGTTATTTTGTTTTCTTTTCCATTTTTAGGCTTCCGTACCCGAAGGGTCGAAACGGAAATCTATTGCTGTCACTCACGTGTCCGTCGGTCTGTCTGTCCGTCTGCCTGTCGTCTGTCACACGAAGAATTTTTTAACTTACCATCGACCTATGAACTTGTTTGTAATGTTTATTATTACATATATTTTACTAACAAATATCAATATATTGATTTTGTACGGAACCCTAAGTGCGAAGTCCGACACGCACTTGGCTGGTTTTTTTTTGTATGTGTCATACCTGGCGCCAATAATTTTTTTTTTCTTTTAGTAATAGATAGGATGAAAATTTATAAATTCAGTCAGGGAAATTATTTACCACTTTTAGCAAAAAGTTCAGTAAATACTATAAGGTTGTAGCAGTAGGCCTTACGTTCTTGTGAAAGTGGCATTCTATTAGTGGGCATAGTGTGAGCACAGATAATATAATACTAGCATACAGATGCCTCATCCCATACAAAGAAACTGTGCCGACGTAACTGGCGTTTTTCGTCTGATTTTGATGATTATTTTTATAAGTACTTCGATCGCGTTCGGTTCCGCTCCACAGTTATAGATGGTGTTAGCAGCGACTTACAAGTAAAAGGGTTTTTTCGGTTCGTGACAAGTTTTTTCTTTAAATACAGTGACGATTTGTTTTTCTTATTTTTTTCACGTTTTTACAGTTTCATTTTACCAAAATGTAATGAAACGGTAAATAATTCGTACGATGAAACGGTAAAAACAAACAAAAAATATTATAAAACAAATTGTCATGTCAGTGTATTTTACTTGCAAGTCGCTGCTAACACCATCTACAGCCGTGGAACGAAACCGAACGCGATCGATGTAGTTATAAAAATAATCAGTATAATCAGACGAAAAACACTAGTTACGTCGGCACGGTTTCTTTGTATGGGATGAGGCATCTGTATGCTAGTATTATATTATCTGTGGTTTCGTTAAGACTGATAAAATGTCGCTGTCTACTCTTGTTGTTTTATGACGTACAAGATCATTCAAACTTTGAGTGATAAACATTTAATTTCTCCAACAGTACATTTTTTAATAAGATTGAAAACAAATTTCAAGATTCTTAGTTCACGGGAAGTACCCTTTAGGTTTTGATTCCCTTGCGAGTGTCGAAAATTTGCGGAAATTTGCGGCATAAACGGCTGTATCTTTTGATTGCGTTGGCTTAGAAATTTGTTTTTTTCACAGCTTTAAGGGACAGTAGACCTGCGTATTTGATATAAATTTCTCCTCCACGCGTTCCTAAGAGAAAGGGTCTTGACAGAGAGACGGACGGACAGCAAAGTGATCCTATAAGGGTTCCGTTTTTTTCTTTCGAGGTACGGAACCCTAAAAATATTAAAAAGAAATCTGACAGATAAGTTAACTGGAACTTATCCAGAAGTTCTGGAACAGGCCACCAATTATACATTATACATAATTTAGTAAAATATACTTACTCTTTTAAAGCTGTCCCGTTAATAATGCTTGTAAAATGAATACAATATGTTGTTAGTATATAAAAACTATATAGTACTTTTCTCAAACATGCTTGGAAATGTGATCATTATTTTGACAACCTTCTTCGAGATAAATCGAAATTGCTGTACTGGTCAAATACATGCGCGCAGCGGCCGGCAAAAGTTGTATGAAAATCCATATCTGTCGTGTCTAGCGGCCAAATAAATTCCATAGTAAACTCATATCTGTCGTGTAGTTTAAAAATGGAACGATGTTTTACTCCGAAACATGGCAACCAAGGAGGTAACTTATCAAAGGTTTTATTTAAATTTCGAACTGGCTTGCAAATAGAACGCTGTTTATTGAAAAAAAACAAAGGAACACTTTAACGCGGGAACAATTATTGTTGTTCGTCATTGATTTTGACAAAATGAGTTCTAGGTACTACTTAGTTTTAATTTCCGCGCATTATTTGAGAAAAGTACTATACAAGCCTTGGCCACAACTAGGCATTGATGGACTTACGTATGTGTGCCTCGGCTTCGCCTCGGCCCACATTTACACGTTCGTCCATCAATGCCTATTTTGCTGGCCGCTGCAGTAATGTACTATATATTTCATAAAAGATAGCTTGATCTCTGCGACATATGTCAAACTGACGTATACGTTATTGTAACCCTGTCAAGCGCTATTGTTACTGTATTGATACTGACAGCTGTGGCAGAGATCAAGCTATATTTTATGAAGTATAATTAGTTATTAATACATAAAAAAATACTTTATTTAAAATGAATTTAATTAATTTAACTTTTCACCATTGTGTTATGAAATAATTCGTTTTAAGAAACACTTACTCCGAAGTCGCATTATCCGAGTTATAGCTTGCAAGAAAATAAAACATTCAATAACAATATTTACAATATATAAACAAAATCAGCATATTTACATGCAATAATATCGTACAGTACAACAATTTTCTTAATGTCCCTCGGCAATCATCGCATTGCCGAATACAAATGAATGCTAGTTTCCATGTCCATCAATTATTAGATTTATCGTGTATAATAATTTGAATTCAGACTAACCAACCACTTTACATAGTGTTGTTTTGTTTTGATTTCCGTTTAAATATGTAAAGCACTCAGTAATCGGCATTTCGTTAATTTGTGATTGTTTTGTTTGTTTGTTTTCATTTGGTAATGTCGAAACATACTACGCAAGTAAATTGTCTTTGGCCTCTCACCCACAGATAACTGTTTATTGCTCTCATCAAGCAATAGACAAAATTTGACAAACTTTTATAATTTTTTGTTTTGAATACGAGGCTTTTGGCTAATTTGTGAATTTGGTGAATGCCACTCTTTATTATGTATTGTGCGTTTAGTTTGTGCAGAATAAACAATTTTTCTTTCTTTTTTTTTTTTTTTTTTTTTTTAAAGCTGTAAAAATAGCTACTTTGGCAGGTTTCCTCTTATCTATATATATAAAAGAAAGTCGTGTTAGTTACACTATTTATAACTCAAGAACGCCTGAACCGATTTGGCTGAAAATTGGTAGGGAGGTAGCTAAGAACCAGGAGAAGGACATAGGATACTTTTTATCCCGTTTAGGGTAGGTAAGTAGGGTAGGTAGGGTAGGTAGAGTAGGGTAGGTAGGGTAGGGTAGGGTAGGTAGGGTAGGTAGGGTAGGTAGTGTAGGGTAGTTAGGGTAGGTAGTGTAGGGTTGTTAGGGTAGGGTAGGTAGGGTAGATGAATGTTTGGTGTTTTTATGGCAAAACAAAGTTTGCCGGGTCAGCTAGTTTTTAAAATAAATTACATTATGTTAAAAGAGTATTAAAACTATATAGAGCGTTCGGTCTGCACCAAGTGCAAAGGGCTTTCGGGTTTACTAATACAAAACCGACCACTGACGAAACACGAAGTTTGCCGAGGGACACTAAGAAAACGTTTGTACTGTACAAAGATATTTTAAAATATTGCACATCGAGTTTTAGAAAAAGTTCAATTACGAGTAATATATTCAAAATAAGAACCAAAACTGTAAACGAAGTGTCATCCTTTCAGTGACGACGATTGTCGAAATGCCAAAATGTAATAGATTGATGAGGTGACATTTTGATAACGCTCGGTAATCCCATACCTATAGTCCCCGGCATGTAACTTGGCAAGGTTTTGGCGTAGAAGAAGGCGTGAAGTTACCCCAACTTCACGCATAGTGCGCGAACTGACCAACCACCATATAGAGCGAACGTGGACGCGACGCGATTGGTCAGTCGATCCAACTGTCAACTGACCAACCAATCGCGCGCTCGGAACTGCGTGCTAACCGTTCCCTGCGTCCCGCTTGGTAACCAACGAGACTTAAAAAACGACTTGTGCGCATCTAACGACTCTTGCCAAGTTACCTGCCGACAACTATACTTGACCAGGGGGGTCTCACTCCGTAGTTTAGGTACGATCGGCCGGCGCTCCGTGTGAAAAGGATTATCGCAGTTAGTTGCCGCTTATCGCTCGGCTCGCACGCTAGCCGAGTTATTATTTGTACTGTGATTTTTACAAAGAATGATGACTTCTAAACTATCTTATAATGAGCCCTATAAAATATGCAGTTGTGCTTACGGGTCTCTAAATAAAGGATACGACAAAGAATCGACATTATCTTTTTTACATTTCTGAAACATGTTGAAAGATAAGCTATTTTGTTGTATTTAAATCAATACATAAATACTTTGTAACTGTCGATAGTAGATGCATAATAAGAAAGGGATTTAAGAAAAAAAAAAATCTTTTTGGGGTGTCTAAAAGAATGAATAGGTGTGCGAAATACTAATAATTAGGTACCTACTCAAGTAGGTACAGCAACAAGGTAGATAGGCGATGATTATTATAGAAGCAGCGGCAAGCCGACAACCCTAGCGCGTCACTCCGCGCCAGACAACGACGGAGATACGCGTTAGAAGAGAGCGGCAACGTTTAGGTGAATATCGCGTTAGGCACTGAGCGCCTATGCGAGCTGAATTGCACTTTGTTGCTTACTAGGAAGAGTCTATATTTCTATGAATTGTTGCGCGAAGTGACTCTTCTGTACTTGTACTATTATTTATTCTGTGACTTGACTAAGCTTTATAGAGCGTTGTATCTGTCACTCATATAATGTGTCTCTTTCTTAAGCTCGATGTGTCATATTTGAACCCAGGTAATAATAATTACAGATTAATATTAAAATAACGCACACACCCGTTTTGGGAAGTAGCCAGGGTAGGTTATCTAAGAAAACTGTAAATATGTTCAATTTAATGCGATTTTTATTTTAAGCCCATTTATAACTCCATATGAGATGACATTAGACATTTAAATAATCCCATTTTACAGCTCGTTCAACCGGTTTTGACTTCTATTGCGTTGGTGATATGACAAATGGCAGCTGTATTAAATATTTAGTTTTGGTAACAGGTTTATGCTTTTTATGCCATCCTTATAGTTACGGGATAGAACTCAAAATCGGTTGAACGGACTGTAAAAAGAGGTTGTAAAAAATTCTAATGTTATTTCAAATGGAGTACTTATAGTATGTTCACTCGTTTTTATATCAGATGTCAACTTATATGATTGTTTTTTGTTATTTAATCAATCACAAAAGCTAACATTAGATTTGATGGAATTTAGTTATGTTGCTACTGTAAAAATGAGTTTTCTAAAGAACAATGGCAGGTGCCCATACAATGTTTTAGCTGAGATTAAATTCGAAAGTCTTTAAATGAAAAATATCTGGTTTAACTCAGGGTGATGTTCTGAATTAGTTTGTGCAAGAATTTTTGTTCGAGAATGTAGAGAATAATAGATATTCAGTCATAAACTTTTGTAGGTTATGTCTGAGTAACTTTTAATAATGTGTTTAGTAGGTAATATTATTCAATTTCGTGGAAGTAAAAGGGGAATATCGCATTAGTATTTCCCTTACCTAGTTATTTTAGCATGAAATGTGTAGTATACTCTTTGGAAGGAGTATATTTATTTAAACTAAGTGACTTTGATTCGTATCAAAAGGTTGTCGTCAACAACCAAGCTATGTTTTTTTAGACTTGGGTACTAGTCTTTTTGCCAATCATTAATTGAAAGTAATTCATTTATTTCTACTACACTACAATATTATTACCTACCTGCAAGGAACATCTACACTTAGACATAAACTGTATTGTTAACTCATTTACTGCAATAAATACAATAATGATATTATTACTTAATATAATTACTACTTGTTACTTAGCAGATAAAATATATAATGGCAACACTATGCTAAAGAAATGAACTAAAAAATCAAATAACTTTTTATTTATTATGTTTTTTTTTTATCTATTTTGGACCAGGCCTAATTATACTTTAAAAACATAGACAATTAATAGAATGTCTTTCGTATATAACTCACTTTCAGACGCTCAAATTTAAGTCAGCTAAAATTTCGCCATTGTTCTTTATTGTTGAGTACCAGTTTTCAAAAGATCCTATTTTTTTTATTGCTTTGGAACTTAAACTTTATATCACAAGACATTGAGTTTGTAGTTCTAAAACATATTTGATTTCGAAATCTTGGATAGTATAACTATTATCCTAAGACTATGAATTCAAATATTATCAGAAGGGCAATTCCCGTATATTACAGTCGTCAAGATCAAAATTAAAATACAAGAATTGGCCTTCTATCTACCCTGGCTTCCTCCACAAACCCAAAATACAAAATTTACCTAAACCTTTGCGTGTTCAGCCACTGTTTGCAGGAGACCATAGAAAACTTGCATCCAAGCCCTTTGCCCCAGTCTAATGGCGTAGCATGGTCGTAGTTGGCTCTATACCAGCCAGTATCTTCCATGAGAGCGAAAGTTATTCGACTGAAGACTGAGTTTTGAGTGTGTGTGCCGGTCATGGCTTCGTTCTGAAAGAGATGGGGGTTGTTTTAGTTTGGGGAATAAGAGAGGGAAGGTTATTTTTATTCCTTTTTTTGGTTAGAATGTGTAAAATTAAATTTCACACATCACATCATCATCCTATTAATGTGCACTGCTGGGACACAGGCCCCCTCTCTGTGAGAGGGAATGGGCCGTTATCCTCCACGCGGGCCCAGTGCGTTTTGGTGGATGTCACATGTCTTCGAATTTTTGGTTCTATACTTCATTTGAAATTACATTAGACATGCTTCCAATTCTTTTTACAGTCCGTTCAACCGATTTTGAGTTTTATCCCGTAAACATAAGGAGGACATAAAAAGCATAAACCTGTTACCAAAACCAACTGTTTACTACAGCTACCATATGTCGTATCACCAACGCAATAGAAGTCAAAATCAGTAAAACGGGCTGTTAAATGGACTAATTTAAACGTCTAATGTTATCGCAAATGGAGTTTAGGACATGCCGGTTTCCTCACGATGTTTTCCTTCACCGTTTTGAGAGCAGTGGTGATGAAATAATTTACACAAAGTAAAGCGCCTGTCTGGTCTCGAACCCACGACCTACAACTTGTAAGTCACGGCCGATACCACTGGGCCACCACTGCTCTCAAATTAAATTTCAATGCGAAATATTTCCTTGCTGGATATTGCTTTGTATATGACCTCATTCAGTTGTAGCATAAACTTAGAATAAAAACCTTAAAAAATAGAAACATGCGAATTAGAACCTCCTCCGTTTTGGGAAGTCGGTTAAAAATACAGTCAATTTCCATTTAGATTCCTACACTCAATTTCCTTAAACTTGACGACGTTTGATGATGCGTTCTGTTCTGCATTGATCAAAGAAAGAAATACAGAGTAGGAAGTTTTCTGACATCATTGGAAAAAGTACTTTATTCTTAGTAACACAAAGTGTAAAGTTGCCAGACCATTTCTGTGTCACATCAACGTCATCAACTCTTCACGGCTCTCCTCGAAAGAATTCATGCAACCTGATTTGGACTTTAAACTTCTTATAATAATGTTTATTATTAAATGTCATACAAAATCACTTTTCTTTGGTTAACGCTAAGTTTATAATAGTCAACTTACTTCAAACACCCTCTTCTCCCAATGTGTGAGTGCTGTACCATCGCCACCCTGGTCTTCTAACTCCGCACCTTCCAACTCTGAGCAGTTGAAATGTTCTCGCACCTGTAAAACATAAAAAAAAAATCTTCAGTCTTAGGGCCGATTTCACCAATAAAACTAATCGCAATTAGCTCAACTAAACTCAGTTTATGCAAATACAGCCTTCTGATTGGTTGAGACTGCTGAGAAACCACCAATCAGAACGCTGTACTTGCGAAATCGGCCCTTAGTCAAACCATTATGATTATTTATTTAAGATTTGCCTGCCCGCATATTGATCGAAATGTATCCTAGGGGAACGTACTACTGCAAAGGAGACGCCCTCACGCCCCTAGCTACCGCAGGAGACGCCCTGGTTGTCGGGAGTCGCAAGCCGATTCCCGGCCACCGTAGGCGCGAGCTTGCGGACGGCAAGTAATGGATAGCTCGCTGATAAGGACCAGGCCCGAGTCGACGGTGCGTAGTGTTCCACGCGCGCCTCAAAGAGATGTCAGCAAAAGTGACGGGGTCCTGTCTGGGTCGCGGATAAATTTGACAGAGTTACCGCGGCCCTGGCACAAGCAACTGAAGGAACACGGGTGGGTTTTAGTCAGTAAAAGTCTGACACGCCCCGCTTCACCGAAGTCATTCGATGATTTCTCATACAAAAAAAAGAAAAAGAGGGGATCGCACTACTGAGATACTACGAGTAGATAGGTTACCCAGCTGCCTACGTGGATTTGGACAAGATCTAACCCAAAAAGTTTAACAGTCAAACCTAAATCTCGCCGAGTAATGTTGAGATGGTTTTCCCCTTAACTACTGCACCAATTTTTTATATTTTTTTTTATCTTACTATTGCTGACCCACCGATGGGCAAAGGCATTCTCCAAGTCCTTCCAGAAATTATTTGCCCACGCCATCTCGAACCAGCCCTCATGGTACGCATCCAAATCATCTTTTCACCTCTTTTTAGGCCTGACCCCGTAACATTTTTTTTTTATTATTTGATTCAACATGTTTGTGCTGGTACTCATATTTTAATGTATTATAAGCTCACCTCCTTGACGACCCTAGGGGTCACGATCATGTGGAAGGTCCTCTCCATGACGCCGCCTCGTATCATCCAATTCTTCCTCGTGATGTTCTTCACCACGCGGTCAGACCATTTGTGGATTTGTAACCTGAAAAAATTAAAAATGATTTTTGTTATTATTTGTACTGGCCCATTTATTATGGCAACCTGCTTATTTTTGAAGATTAGCTTACAATATGGATGTTTCCTGGGTAGAAAAACGATAATTCGATTTAGTCCGTCAGTGAGATTATCAAATAATATTGGACTCGTATTTTTTGCTTTACCAAATCAATAAAAATTTATAAAGTTAAAGCGCATCAAAGTTGTTGCGCTTGTGACGTCACTAAGGCAGTATAAAGTGTTCTAGCGGCGTGACGTCACACGATATTTCAACGCATTATGTCGTCGTCACTTTATGATTAAGTGTCAAAAAAAAAATACGTGTCCAATATTTTTTATTAATCTACCTGACGGACAAATAACGAATTTTCAGTAAACTACTCTATTAGTCGGCAACATTCTGTAAGAATATTGATTGAGAAGTTTTGGTACTTACTCTTCATCCATTGGTGGATTGCCCGTGTCAGGTCGCCTTTCTGTCAAGGGTTCGCCATTTTCATCCCTGAAAGCAGGTCATTTTAGTCAATTTAGCATTAATAAAGGTTATTAAAAATTTTGTAGTAAACGATCTTAGACAAACGGAGCGATTCAATTAAGAAAAACATATGCAGTTTCAACAAATTTTTCACATAGACCGTTTTCAAAAACAAAAACATTTATTGTTACTAAATTTTTCATTATTTATTACACAAAAAACATTGAAAGAGTCCATGTCCTAGAGCGAGCTGAACTCACAGTTGACTTTTCTCCCAGCAAACCTTTGAATGTAGGTAGAGCAAGATCACAATTAATTAACCTTATTTTTAATACTGTTTGTTCCGTTCCCACAGACAAACCGTGAAAACAGTTTTGTGGGGCATAGTTCTTAAGTTAACATTTTGTAAACTTGTATTTTGATAAATAAATAATAATATTAGAGGATACAAACCTATAAAACGCAAATAGAGACACACTGAAGCCCAGCGCGTGTAGCATCTCGTGTTTGACAGTTGACAGCACTGAGGGTAGATCTCTGTACTTAGTTGACAACTCGCCGGGACAGAAGTTTGCGTGACCAGCTACTGGCCTGGGGAAGAAAAGACAAATTAATGTTAGTTCGCGTAGCTGCGGTATTAATGTCTGTACGGTTGGAGGCACGCAGTTCGCTGTGGGGTGGGGGGCGCGAGCGGCGCGAGTGCCACTCGCACGTCCTCCCGCTCCGAGCGTTGCGTCACTTAGAATCTTACCACGACCAAGACACTGCGTTTTGTATAAACTTGTATTTATGTATTACACCAGGTTGTTATTAAGATCACGTATTTTATTTATTCACTCCTGGAACTGAGCAGATGACGCAGAATCGTCAAAATATGATCCGGCTCGAAGGACCAACTTTGGTTCCTTCCAATTTTTTTTTCCAATTTAGTTTTAGACACCGACTTCCGAAAAGAAAGTTATTTTTCGCTTTGTAGTGTTTTGTCTTGGAAGTCGGTTTAATTTTTCTCTTTTTAGTTTTGGCAGGTACCTATGTATAAAAATGAGGACATTATTCTTGGACTCCACTCAACTGGAAAAAGAAATGATAACGGTCAAAGACTGGTTAATTTTGCAATGGAATATAGACTTCACATAATGAACAGCTACTACAATAGAAAACATAATAGAAAATGGACATGGGTTTCACCTGATGGAAAGACAAGAAATGAAATAGACTACATTCTCACAAATAAACCAAAAATATTCTTGAATATTACTATCGTTAATCAACTCAACTACAGTACAGATCACAGAATGCTTCGGGGAGAAATACACATGTCAGAACCAAAAAAACAGAGAATATACATCCAAAGCAGTAAAAAACCTATACCCTTACCAATCGCAAAGAATATTCTAGACACATTGGAAAATGGTTTAAGAACAACAAAGAAAGCCAAAGATGTTCAGGAGAAATACGACGTTATTGAAAAAGAACTAAAGAAAGTAGAAAACCAAACAAGAATGAATAACGAAACTAATGATAAAATAGGCCCAGAAGCAAGAAATCTGATCAAGGAGAGAAAAGGTTTATACACAGACAGAAAGAGCAACAAAAAGAAGATAGCAACCCTAAGTAAAGAAATTAATCTGCAAATCAGGAAGCATAGACAGAAAAGAAGGAACAATTTAATCAACCATTACATAGAAAAATCAGGAGGCGTTAAGAAAGCGTGGAAAGAGTTAAAAGAAAATACATACTGGATCGATAGTATGACACACCATAAAGATAAGAAAACCAAGACAAACAGAATTGAAATACTAGAAATAGCTACAGATTACTACCGTGAGCTGTATAGTAATAACGAATTACTAGAGCTAAATAATCAACCAATAACAAAAGACATTAATAATTACGAAAAAACTCCCTGTATTCTGAAAGAAGAAGTAGAAAAGGCAATTAAATCACAAAAAAAAGATAAAGCACCAGGAGAAGATGGAATATCTAACGAAATTATTGTAGGGACATCAGATATAATACTAGACACTATCACGGATCTATTTAAAGAAATTTTAGACACAGAATACATACCTCGACAGTGGACAATATCAAATATAATACTACTGCATAAAAAAGGAAATAAAGACAACATAGCCAACTATAGACCCATCAGCCTTATGTCGAACGTCTACAAAATATTTGCTAAAGTACTGTTATACCGTTTAATAAGAACTCTGGACGAGAATCAACCCCGAGAACAAGCAGGATTTCGCAGCGATTTTTCAACAATTGACCACATACACACTATAAAACAAGTTATCCAGAAGTGTAAAGAATACGGTATCATCTATTATTTGGCATTTGTTGATTACAACAAAGCGTTTGACTCGTTAAAACACACAAAAATATGGGAAACGCTAGCATCGCAAGGAGTTGAAAATAAATACATAAGATTGATCCAGAACATATACAAGAACATGAAGGCAAAAATTAAAACTGAAAGAGTAGGCAAGTACTTCCCCGTAAATAGAGGCGTAAGGCAGGGAGATCCTCTTTCTCCCAAACTTTTCTCGGCAGTGCTTGAACACATATTTAGAAGTCTCGAGTGGAGCAAATACGGAATAAATGTCAACGGTGTAAAACTGAATCATCTTAGATTCGCAGACGATTTAATTCTGGTTTCTCAAGATCCAAGAAGCCTGCAAGAAATGCTAGAGCATCTTGTGTGCGAAAGCGAGAGAGTAGGGCTCTCAATGAATGCTACAAAGACCAAAATAATGACAAACCATAAGAAAACCCTCATCACAGTCAAAGGCACCAGAATTGAATATGTCGAAGAATATATGTACCTTGGACAGATAATATCACCACATGACCTTACGACAAAAGAAATAAGCAATAGAGTACAGCTGGCATGGAAAAGATATTGGTCCCTTAAAGAAGTGGTCAAAAACCCTCAGGTACCAATAAAAGCAAAGAAGAAAATATTTGACTCATGCATTTTGCCCGTCATGACATATGGATGCCAAACATGGAACCTAACGAAACAAAATATGCATAAACTTGAAACCTGCCAACACAGTATGGAGAGAAGCATGCTCAACGTCAAGTTACAGGACAGAAAAAAACTAGATACATTAAGAAAACAAACGAAAACCAACGACGTAAGATATTGCATTAAAAAGCTTAAATGGAGATGGGCAGGACATATGATGAGGAGTAAGATAGAAAAATGGGCAAAGGACGTGACCGAATGGTGTCCAAGGCAAAATAAAAGAAAGAGAGGGAGGCAGAGTCTAAGATGGGAAGACGATATCCGGCAAACCGCTGGTGTAACTTGGGGGAGGATGACCCATGACAGGAGAATGTGGCAAGCTATAGGGGAGGCCTTTGCGAACGAAAGCGCAAGACAATCTTAATACCGGTGTCGAATATTAAATTATATTAGTAGATAAGTAAATAATTAAGTACCTTATGTTATATAGTTAAGTTATTTTAGTTGTTAGTTTACTTGTAAAACCCTATTATGTAAGATTGGAAATAAAGGCTATATTATATTATTATATGTATAGGTAGAGGGTTTCTCATAACGATTCCATCAAGCCTATGCACGACTGGTATACATAGTTTTGGTACGGAGTTCCGGTGCCTTTCTTCATCACGGCTTCATTACTAGATCAGTTCGGTATTTTCATTAAAACCATATTATTAATTTAAATTTTCTTCATCACATTCATTTAACTATTCGAGATACCCAAAACATACTTATCATTGAGAAGTTCCAGTAGGCATCTGTGGTCTTATTCATCAGTTCCACTTCACCAAATGATACTCTCTGAATGCAAATGCTTGCCATTGTAATGAAAATACCAAAATGTATGCCTATAAAATTTGAGGAGATCCCTCGATTTCCACGGGATTCCCTCATCAGATCCTGCCTTGGTGACAATGGGACCACTTCGAAAGTATTTTCTTTCATTCAAAAAAATAATTTCCAAAATCGGTCCATTATTGACGGCATAATCAGTGAACACAAATAAAAAAAAACATATCTACAGACGAACTTCGAAACTCCCCCATTTTGGAAATTCGGTTAAAAAGTGGCAAATCCAGTTTTTTTATTAAATAACATATCAGCTTATAACCACACCCAGTACACAGGCCTCCTCTTTCTGTGAGGGTGGACAGACTTCGCTACCTGTAGACACTTTTTATTATCAGGAGGAAACCTTCAAAAGGCGTCTGGAGTTTTTGGGGGAAAAGTTCAGGAAGTATTGGATTTTTATCTCACACAAACCACCCCGGTTATACCCCGGTTGTACACAGCTATAAAATACTACAAAAAAAAGGAAAATAAAAACCAGTAGTTTCACAAAAGTGAAGCAACACCCTCCAAGCTATAGGACAAGATGGCTGACCTGTCCAACGCAGACTCCTGTTGACAATGGGAGGCATACGCCACGGTCTGACCTCGTCGACATCGCTCTGTCTCCACGGCACTCACATAGAGCACGAAATCTGTGTCTTCTACCCCTTGGAAGTCTTCTTCTTCTGCTTCTGTTGCTGGAAAGACAAGAGAAGAGGATTATTAGTATAACTTACTTAACAGGGGTTATGGTATGCCTATGTAATAACAGCTGCAAGAACTCCACGACCACATCCCACCTACCTATTTCTAAAACCGGACATCTAGACGCACTGCAAGTTATTATCCTTACCTAGTTGCCATTCCACCAATTCGCACCAAGTGCTTTCTAACATGCTCCTTTATGCGCACAGCAATAGAGTGGAACTCACTGCTTAAGTCTGTCTTTACGAACGCATTCAAACCGAATCTCTTTAAAGTTAGAGTGAACAGGCTTCTCCTGTGTAAGCTCACTCCATCGTCGATTTTGCCTCTGTCGCCTCTGACCTAGACTAGAGTCAAACCAATCCCAAAAAATAAGTTGCTCAAGTCTATCTCCAAAGTTAAACAACGCTTTCTTAGGTCTGTTAGTGGACCTACATTCTTCGAAAGCCGTTTTGGTTTCGGCTGTCGTTACAGGCAGTTAGAAGCCCGTCAGTCTGACTACTAGTCTAAGGGGCCACGTTACCCAGTACTTGTGTTTTGGAGATTAGATAGGCAGTCACTCCTTTTAAAATATTGTTATTCAGCCAACCCCAACATTGTTGTGATGGGCTTGGATGATCATATCACTTTACCTGTCTTAGCCACGGCGGAGGCAGTAGAATTTGTTATTGTGATAGTACTGTAACGAGGTTTCTTTTTATGCAACTGGCAAGTGATAATTGATTTTGAAAGATTAATCATATTTAGAATGCGATTCGATATTTGTAGATATTTTTTATCCGGTTTTTCTTTTGGATTCCTGTAGTAGCCGTCATAGCTAGAACGTATACTGAAATAAACGTTAGTAAAACAATTTTCTAGTATAATCCCCAGCACGTAAGTTGGCAAGAGTCGTTAGATGCGCAGAAGTCGTTTTTTTTGGGATAAGCGGGGCGCTAGGAATGTTTAGGATCGTACCGAGCGCGCGATTGGTTGGTCAGTTGACACAAGGATCGACTGACCAATAGGGTCGCGTCCACGTTCCATTCGCTCTATATGGTGGTTGGTCAGTTCGCGGCATATGCGCAAACTTAGCGCCATTACGCCAAAACCTTGCCAACTTACGTGCCGGGCACTATAGTATTTACCTCTCCCTTAATACCCGTTTTAGGGGGTGGTACCCTTAAGGTACTGTAAATAATACGCTATATTTGTATTGTATTCAGCGTTTATTCGCAATAATTTTATATAATTTCACATAGCAAAAGGCGCGTCTTTTGTGCTCCGAGGCGCCCTCTCCTAGTTGACAATCAGAACGTTCTAAATACGAATGAAACTTTACATTGGATCCAGCCAGGAATGATTGATAAAGGTAACGTATTCAAATGCAAACTTCTTACAGTATCTACCTACCAGGCACTTCTCCGTGCGAGCTGCTCTACAAGAAGTTCTAATACTGCTAATACTATACTACTACTAAAAACAGTTTCGCCTTGTTTGTTTCAGTATGCTTACCTGGGATATCAGTCCCATCATTGATGGAGTTCCCATCGATCTCGGAGGGAACCTCGTCGTCCAACCTGATCTGTCGAGGCAAGGCTCTGCAGTTGTGACCAGTGCTGTTACAAACGTAGCAAAGCTGGAAAAACAAGCAAATACAGTGTTAAAACAGAAGGTAACTATATATTTTTTTAAATAAGCTTTTTCGTATTCCTCTCTCAGCTAACCCTTTCATTTGATACCCATATTACGGGGGTGCATAAAAATAATTGGTCCGCCATCTTTGGATTTAGAATGATGTCACTTAGCATTGTATTTGTAATCCAAACCTACGCACGATTTCATCATTTCAGCTCAAGCGGTTGGGGATATCTTTTTTAAAATTCAGTTGCCGGATTTGACCCACGTTTGAGCCATGACCAGGGTTGGACAGCATTAGAAATAATTGTAATTAAAATACGTAATTGAAATACATAATTTGGTATTTGTAATTCAATTATTATTATTTTTTCAAATACTTAACGCTGAGGTATTTTGTGGTTAGTATTTCAAATACTTATGGCTTTAAAATACATTTGAACATAAATACATTTAGTGATATTATAAATGGATGCGTTCTGCAGAAAATAGTGCTCGATAACTTTCGTAAGCCAAATGGCGACTGCGTACGTCAAATTGTTAAGTATTTTGTCATTTTCATTTCAAACGGTTATTTTCACGAAACTTCTGTGTATTAATTTTATTAGTATGAATGTCACGATGGGTGATCGAATGTATTTTAAACTAGCTGTTCCCCGCGGATTTTTTATTTGTCTTTAATTAAAACAAAGCATGTATTTTGCCCCGCTCTGCCCATGGCCTTAATTTTTCAATCCCAAACGGCTCGAACACATAAACCTCCACTTTGGTATATTACTTAGTTTTTGAAAGAAAAGCCTGGAAAATTCACATGTTTAACTGCCAACGATAAATAAAAAAATAAATTCGTTTCCAATAAACTTCATAACGATCGAAACCATTTCAAAATAATCCAATTTTATTTGTTTCACATAGTTTTGGTATTTTCTTTAAAATGTTGAAACTATGTCGATTTTCTTTATTTGGTGAGTTAATTTTAATATAAGCCCGGTTTCAATCTTCAAAGTTAAGCAACGCTTGACGAGGTTGGTCAGTGGATGGGTGACCATTACATACTGAGAATACTCAGGGCCTCAGAAAGCACGTTAAGCCGTTGGTACCGTCTGCCCTTTGCTGATCTATGGCATTCGTTACGGGTAGTCAGAAAGTCGAAAGTTTGACACCAGTATTGTCAAAAGGTACCCATGTAAACAACTGGTATTCAGTTAGACCAGAAACAGCTAGACTGGAAACCCATCCCGACATGACAGGCTGAGCTAGCAGGAAACGCCTAGGCCGATCGATTGTCATAACCAGCAAATCTACGTCTCCATCAACCAATATATTACATTGCTCTGTTTCAGTGCTCCACCTCCTACTGCTATCCCACTTCGTGCACACATTCGTCCTGCTAACAGCAAACATGGATGACGTCAAGAAAATTGCCCAAAAGTTTGTCTCAGAAGAACTAGCCGAAAAAATTGCCGATTTTATAGCCAGAGCCACAGAAACTTTCGCAGAATCCAAAACTTCTGAAGAAAACATCACAGACAATTCTCAAGTATCTGCTGAAAATAGAATGTATAATATAGAACGACAGGTACATGCACCAGCAGTTATAAAAAACACAAAAGAAAATAATTCTGGAAAAGACAAGGTACAACATTCTCATAAAAAGAAAAAACAAGTTGTGATTGAAGACACAGAAACGACACCTAAACCGAGAAAAGACAGAAAAACAAAAAGCCGATACATTATCGAAGTAGACAAAAATTATTCAACCGAAAAAGAACTTCAAAAATCAAGCGCAGAAGAAAAATACAATAAAAGGCAAGAAGATAACATGCTAAGTGTAACTGAAAAAACTAAAAATAAAAAACAAAAGAAGAAGAAAAAAATGAAGCCCTACAAACTGCTTACTAATTTTGCGTCTGATGAAAATAACTCTATGAAAGCTGGAGGTTCTCTAAGCAAAGAAAAAAAGGAAACAGAAACAGAAAGACACAGGGCATTTGACAATGAGATAGAAATGATTAAGAAAGCTGCCACAGAATTATATACTGAGCAAACAACTGAAAAGGTGCCAGAAAGATATGAGCATAAGAAAACACCTGAACAGGTCCCAAAAACATATGAGAATTCGAAAACAGCTGACAAGGAGACTTTGCCAGTAACAAATGAACCTGAGCAATATGGGAATTATGAGAATACAAAGAAAACACAAAAGGTGACAGCGACCGGTCCAAAAACAGAAAATGGAGGGAAGGAAAAAAAATGGTGGGAGCAAGATTTACCTCAGCCTGATGAAGATGAAGCTAAGAATCGAAAAGCATGGTTCTGAATATATTCTTTTTTAGTATTGATTGGGGTTTTATTTCGTCTACTTCTGCTAAAGGTTTCCCGCCCGCATGAGAGTCGGAAATTATCACAAGGCAATGTCTTCTCCAGGGTCCTTCCTATCTATCCCTATACCAAAACTCATTAAAATTGGTTTAGACGTGAAAGGATAGCAACGGAAAAACAAGTTAATCTTATATCATCATCATCATTTCAGCCGACATAGGCCTCCCCCAGGCGTCGCCACATTGACCGATCCCGTGTGTCTCGCATCCAGCGCCTTCCCGCAACCTTAACCAGGTCATCAGTCCACTTAGTGGGAGGCCTAGGCCTATACTTATATACTTACATTTAAATGTTCTTCAGGTACCCTGACTTCCCCACACATGGTCTCAACATTGCATTGATCTATACAGTGTGTTCTGCCATCTCTTACGAAGACTTGTCGAGTGGGACATTTTCTGTAACAAAACAATTCAGATGTTAACGAAAATAGTTAAAGGTGAGTTCAGAGATGAGGTGTTGCCCAGTTACTGGGGATGCCAGATAGGCTGTCTATGTAAGATACCGTGATTCAACTGCAAGCGGTAAGACTTATAGAGGTGCCTATGAAGAAGGAAACTTCAGGCAATAGAAACGAATCAACAAACAAAATCAAAATTTATCTAAAAGCGACCGAGATATAACAATTTAAAGAATAGTACATTACTGCAGCGGCCAGCAAAATAGGCATTGATGGACGAACGTGTAAATGTGGGCCGAGGCGAAGCCGAGGCACACATACGTAAGTCCATCAATGCCTAGTTGTGGCCAAGGCTTGTATAGTACTTTTCTCAAATAATGCGCGGAAATTAAAACTAAGTAGTACCTATTTTGTCAAAATCAATGACGGACAACAATAATTGTTCCCGACTTCCCGCGTTAAAGTGTTCCTTTGTTTTTTTTTCAATAAACAGCGTTCTATTTGCAAGCCAGTTCGAAATTTAAATAAAACCTTTGATAAGTTACCTCCTTGGTTGCCATGTTTCGGAGTAAAACATCGTTCCATTTTTAAACTACACGACAGATATGAGTTTACTATGGAATTTATTTGGCCGCTAGACACGACAGATATGGATTTTCATACAACTTTTGCCGGCCGCTGCGCGCATGTATTTGACCAGTACAGCAATTTCGATTTATCTCGAAGAAGGTTGTCAAAATAATGATCACATTTCCAAGCATTTTTGAGAAAAAAATCTTTCGTATGTGTTTACTAAGTGAATACGTATTTTATTTAGCAAATAAAAAAATTAAATGCATAGGGATGCGTACAGCTACGGAGTGAAATTCCCTGCCGGAATCTGTGTTTCTTGATTGCTACAACTATTTAAGTCAAGAGTGAATAGGATACTTTTAGTTAAGCATGCTTCATCGTCGACGATATCATCGCTTACCATCAGGTGAGACAGTGGTCAAACGCGAGCCTGATAAAGATAAATCCTCAGTTGAAAGGGAGGACCCTCCAATCAGCTAGGACTTTATCTCTAAGGTTTTTGGTTTCTCCAGTTTGCTAAAACTCATTAGCAAACTCCGGTGTTGCATAGACATTAGTAACAGTTTTATCAAATATGCCGTTGGTTTGCTTTATTTACCTACTTGTATTGTAGTGTAATATCTTAATCAATGATTATAGAAGAATTGAAGATATTTAACCAGTCACGATTTGATAGCAATATTTATAATTTGTTTTGTCATGGTACGTATGCAATTTTTTAGCACACCGTGACACACGTGAGACGAAAGTGACCAGTGTGTTGCCAGGGATTATATAGGGAACCGAAACTTGGTCGTTTACAACGGGCATTATCGGAAGGCTAAAAGTCACCCAAAGAGCTATGCTCGAAGTTTCCTTGCGTGATCGATTTAGAAATTAAGACATCTGCAGGAGGACCGGAGTTACCGATATAGCCCGAAGAATTGCCAAACTTAGGGTAGGAAGACGCAGTGTTGGAAGGCCTCCCTTTAGGTGGACTGATGCACTGGTTAAGGTTGGGGGAATCTGATGGATTAGAGACGCATAAGACCGGTCGATTTGGCGCTGCTTGGGGGAGGCTTATGTCCAGCAATTGACTTCTTTCGGCTGACAGAAGCCGTGATTGCTGTAGGCTTATGTTAAGGATGTCAATCTTAAGGGCCGTATTATTTCTTCAGGTTGGTAATGTTTATTGGCAGTTCCACGCAAACTCTAACGTTTAATGAATGATACAACGATAAGATACAATCTTATCATAATTATTATCGGAATTCAAAATATACGGCGTTATCTATGGTGAATAGCATAGGTATGAGTTATCTTAACTATGCGTAGGTACAATTTGACTTTTCCTCATAGGTGCTAACGTACTGCACCGGAAAAGATTAATTCCAAATATTTACTACTAACAAGATAAAAACATAATACCAACTTAAAGCAACTATAATGTGATTTTTTATTTCGTGGACTAAACTGACATTTGGGGGGTTGTCACTTTATCGTTACATTAATATAGTGTCGTACCCTGACTATCCTGAGTGATCGAAAGTTAATCGAAAATCGAAGTAGATCGAAAATGAAACTATTTCACGGCATAAAAAAATAATTTGTTTAGAAACTAGCGGCCCATATTTAGTTTCTACTCATTTATGTCAGACTTAATTTTATCGATTGCATTTATTTTATTGTTGATTTCATATTTAACACAATAAAAGTTCATGTACTATGTGTATGAATACTGTTATATTTAAATATTTTACGTTTATATTCATAAAACATTTATTTACACCAAATAGTAAAAATAAAATTCAGAAGTCATGTCATATCGATTCGATTCGATGAATCACTTATGATTGAGCCTTACCTACAACACTATGCTCCGCGCTTGCAACATTTTAAAAAAATAAGGTCAATAGCAGCTGTCAGTTTAGTCCACGAAATTAAAAATCACAGTATAGTGTCCCCATAGGTAAAGTTGGAGGGTTTGACCTATGGGGATACTCCCGCTGTCAATTCTCTCGTTGTCAACATGTCAATTTCATTCAGTCGATTGGGGAGTGGACTCAATGAAATTGACAGTTTTAGCTTTTTATTTATTGTCATTCATCGACGGTTTTTCCGTTGTCATAGCGAATGAGTTGGCTGGACTGGAGGAAGTTTCCTTCAAAAGTTCAAAACGACTTAGAATACATGTCTATCTTTGAGAAGGAGCTCGTCCGGAGAAGTAATAACAAAATACCTTTAAGATTAGTGTAAGATCAAATAATGAATGGAAGAAGACTTGCTGCGCCGACCTCAAATAAATTGGCGTAAGGGCGAGAGAGTGAATGAATGAATTCAGGGACGACGGCTTCCGGGCCATCTGTCACCCCCATCAATCAGGACCCGAGATGGCGGCGCGTTGTGTTCCACGCGCGCTTTATTAGACGTGAAGTGGGAGGTAACACTTCACTCCCCACTACGAGACAAAGGCTGCGAAAGGCGGGCCAGCAATAGTCCGGGCCAGCGGAATCACACACGCGCCCGCGGCTCTCGCCAGTTTGTTTGGGAACAGGACATCCAACACGGAAAAAAAAGGGCAAGAGTATGATGATATCTACGATGATGATGATAAATGTTATGTCAGTAAGAATACAGTGACGGGTGATGTCACAGCCTCACATGACGAAACTCTTATGAATACGAAAGCTGATAAAGAAATCTAGTATCTTGAATCCTAACTTGATTTTATTGACATTTGGAATGTGGACTCAGCTGTCAATGTGCCGATAGTTGTTACCGTCAATGACATCATAGACAAGACGCTCTAGGCAACATTTTATCAGCGTTTATGATTGCCTAAAAGGCCAAAATCTATGTGCCAAAAAGGTTACGTGATCAAGCCCAAATATGTTGAGTTTTTATCAATCGTTTTGTGTTTTATGCCCAATGATACTCGTATAATAGCCAAGAGCCTCGACCTACACCTGAGGAGGCTTTCACTAGGCAGTTGAATGAGGGGTTTGATAAAGAATGTGGTAAATATGAACTCATTGTTCACGAGTAAAAGTGATATGCCATCAGTCAAATAATCAGAATAACAAACAAGAATGTTGCCTAGAGCTTCTTGTTTGTGATGTCATTGACTGTAACAACTAACTTTGTCTAGGTCCTATGGGCACAAAGCGAATTGTTAGGCGGTTGTCTAACAATTCTCATTTTGTCCAGAGGGCCAGGAGAAACCAGAGAGTCCTGCCTCTTTTTCTGCACCGATTCTTGTATTCTTGGTCCTTCAAGCCGGATTCGTGTTATTTTTATGAATAGTATTTAAAACACATTATCGATTATATAGATAGAACAATGAAGATACCACGTATAACTATAAAATTAAATACTATAATTTGTAGGTTTGTAGAACACAATTTTTTTTTTTTTTTTTACATTCTTACAACGAAAACGTGACGATAGCGATTGAAAAAAAACAATTATTGTTAATATAAAATACAACCGACTTCCAAATAAAAACACTACAAAGTGAAAAATTACTTTCTTTTTGGAAGTCGGTGCCATTGGTAGGTACCAATTTTTTTCGTTATGGACACCGACTTCCAAAAAATGTTATTTTTAACTTTGTAGTGTTTTTATTTGGAAGTCGATAGTATTTTTTGTAAAAAATGTTTTTTTACTTTTCACTTTTTAGTTGTACCTTACAGGCAAGTTCTTTAGTAAGGTACCCTTCCTATAATGCCAGAAAAGATAACCCGAATATCATGAAACTTGAACATAACCGGTGAAATGAGAGTGTACCAAGGTGAACTGCACACATCTGCGTATCCCTTTAAAGCGTGATTTTATGTTATGAAATGGTATAATCAATAAACAGACATGCGATTATAGCAATCCCGAGAGATTTGCCGTCATTTATTGAAGAATTCTATTGAAGTTCTTCATCAGATCTTCACCAAATTAAAATGGGACCAATTTGGGAAAATACTCTTTCTAACAATAAAAAAAAACAAAGTCGGTCTACAATTGATCGGAGAAATCGGTGAACATTCACAAAAAAGAACATAAATTCGAAAATAGAACCTCCTCCTTTTTTGGAAACTCGGGTAAAAAGTCTAGTAAGAGTCTCTGGGCAGTCAACCACACTACCAACCTTACTGCCTGGCTTATTTACCATGATTATTCGAGCTATTTTCATAATCACAATGTAAGTAGTTCGTGCAGCACGATTCTACAAGTCTACAGTGAATTGATCTGCGGAAAGAACATGCAGTATCTAATGTCATTATCTGAACATCACTTCGAAATTCGAACGGTGTCTCGTTGTGGATCCGCGGTGATTAACTTTTAAAAACAAATGAGTTCGCTTTCAAACGGTGCTCTCTTGAGTGAGGTGAACTGTGAACTTTGAAGGGACATTCTGCCTTCGGGAGCGAAAATACAGTAACTAAATCAAAGTAAGTTTCGAAAACAGGGATTTTAAAGCAAATAATTCAGTCATAAATATTAAAAAAAAGTTTCTGCCCGCCTACCCGCGTTGTGTGTTGATAAAAATTGTCTTAAGGTTCCCCTAGTCGACGGCACGAACTATTTTGTGCGTGGGGTTAAAATGCCTGCCGACAACACGTGCGAAAGAGATAGATGCTGTGATGAGAAGTAAAAAGCTAGTTCGCGTACGAATTAGCACTTTTGCAAGTTTGTAGTGAAATGGATGATGTTTTAGGACGAAAATAAGAGCGCGAAATTTTATAAATAGACCTTTGGGAGTTTATTATGAAAAAACGACTAAATGTATCTTTTCAAAATAAAATAATTTGCATTGTTGAATTACTAATCTATCCCTGTATGGTGGCCGTTTTGCAATTTTCCTGCTTCTTATGGTATTTATTTCCGCCCAAAGATGCGTTAAAATTAGTGTTGAAATATGGAACTTTCGACGCTCATAACTTTCAAATATTTTTCTTTTTTGTTTCCATACAGGGCTAAATAATGATGAGGTAAATTAATATCATTTTTTATTTTGAACGTACATCGTCAAACAGTGGAGTAATCGCCAGACTACTTTTGTATGGAAGAATAATCGACTAGTGTAACCTTAAGACGGTTTATCAGCTTAGACATGCAAACGTTACAAACAAACAGAGTTACTAATTATGGATAGTAAAATTTAATGTTTTAATAAAGTTACAGGTTTTCCGACTAGCCCATCTGATACGGAATGTTTTAAGCTACAATGCGAAAAAAAAACAGAATTTTCGAAGATTTTGAAATTGGTTATTTTTGGCTTCCGATGGTATTAAAGGCGGACATATTCACGGTAAAAGTCGTAATCTACATTATGTATGAACTATGTACAATGTACTTAATACCTATAGTAGTGTAAATGTTATTTTTCAAAGGTACAAATGCTTTATTCGTATTTATCTTATCTCGGTTTCAGATAACCGCTTATTCCGATACCAGTTAGTGCCTTGCAAATATGGCGACGATGACAAAATAGAAGATTTGTGCCGGAAAATTGTGTTTTTTCGCCGAAATATTAGTTTTAAGACCGTGAAAAGTGGTTTGTTGTGGATTGTTATTGTAATAAAAGGTATGGGTACAATTTTCTTCTAAACATGTCGTGTTATTTGTGTGAAATTTTAACTCAGATTGTGTCTTATGTTAATTTTGTTTATTACGTCAAAATCGACACTTAGGACAATAATGCTCTGTCGTCATCTTGTCAAATACATATGTAGGCTGTCAATTTGTCGAAAATGTCTAGATTTTGGTGCAAAAGGAATGTCAACACATCATTTTTAGGGTTCCGTACCCAAAGGGTAAAAACGGGACCCTATTACTGAGACTCCGCGATCCGTCTGTCTGTCTGTCCGTCTGACACCAGGCTATATCTCATGAACCGTGATAGTTAGACAGTTGAAATTTTCAGAGATGATGTGTTTTTTTTTTATAAATATTTAAGTGGGGCTCCCATACAACAATAGTGATTTTTTTGCCGTTTTTTGCGATAATGGTACGGAAACCTTCGTGCGCGAGTCCGACTTGAACTTGGCCGGTTTTTAATCTGTTTATTACGGAATGGAGGTTATTCTCGATTTAAATGAAAATTAATTATATTTATTATTATTATTTAATTTTTCTTCTACGCAGATTTCATATTATAGGTATATCTGTATTTTAAGTGTAAATCTAATTATTTGGACAAAGATATGAAATTAGAGACAGAATACTAAGTAATTCTGGTTACTAACGAATTTAACAACATTATTTCAAAATTCGAATGTTGTCCCGTTGTGAATTCGCGATAATTTACTTTAAAAACAAATGAGTTCGATATCGAACTGTGTGCGCTCACTTAAGTAAGGTGAGCAGTGAACTATATAGATTAGCACTACAAAGTTTTTACATTCTAGAACATTATTTTATCATCATCTTCCTGCTCCTGTTCCATGTTACTTGTGGTCGGCGCAACACGTTTTCTTCTTCCATACCGTCCTGTCTCCCGTCACGCTATCACTGACTCCCTTTTCTTTCACATCACTCCTCACACAGTCCATCCATCTTTTCTTTGGCCGTCCCCGCCCTCTCATTCCATCCACGTTTATATTCATAACTCTTTTAGTAACATGCGTTTCATCCCTCCTCATCACATGACCATACCAGGACAAACGGTTTCCTTTCAACTTTTCTGTCACTGGCGCCACTTTCAAACTTCCTCTAATACTCATTTCTTTCTTTATCCATTCTCGTCACTCCGCACATCCATCTCAACATTCTCATCTCTGCTACATGCAATCTCTTTTCATCCATCTTTTTCACAGCCCAAAATTCTGATCCATACAAGTACGACAGATCTAATTCTATATGTAAATAAATATACTAATATGTGTTTTAAATTGATATCAGTATGATTTGGTATTATTCTAGCAAAGGGTCGTCAAAACTTGGTACGTAAACTCATTATTTAAGTCTCGTAATTATTTTATATCTACCTGTAGGTACTTATATAAAAAAAATAACAAAATTATATTCAGTACAACTACAAAAAAACTAGGAATTTACACTAGATTTCTCCTGTATCAAGGGCGCACCCTACCAAACGTATAAATTCACATACACAAATAACCAGACCCGAAATACTATCTGTAGGCCAAATATATATTTGTTCCGTGCAGGAATCGAACCCGCGACAAGCATAGCAGCAGTCAATTGCTCAACCACTGCGCCAACCGTGTCGTCTAATAGATCGCAGAGACCAGTAGCACAATATTTTTGGAACTGTTAAGGTTACACTAGTCGACGGCACGAACTATTTTGTGCGCGGGGTTAAAATGCGTGCTATATCAACCGACAACACGTGCGAAACAGATTGATGCTGTTATGAGCAGTAAGAAGCTAGTACCCGTACGAATACACACTTTTTCAAATTTGTAGCGAAATGGATGATGATTTAGAACGAAAACGAGCGCGCGAAATTGTATAAACAGACCTTTGGGAGTCTGGATATCATGAAAAAACGACTGAATGTATCTGTTCAAAATAAAATTATTTGCATTGTTGAACTACTAATCTATCCCTGTATGGAGGCCGTTTTTCAATTTTCCTTCTTCTTATGGTACTTATTTGCGCCCAAAGATGCGTTAAAATTAGCGTTAAAATTAGTGTTAAAATATGGAACTTTCGAAGCTCATAACTTTCAAGTAATTTTTTTTTTGCTTCCATACATGACTAGATAATGATGAGACAAATTGATATAATTTTTATTTTGAACGTACGTCGTCAAACAGTTGAGTAAAAGCCAGACTACGTTTGTATGGATGAATTTTCGACTAGTGTACCCTTAAGGCGCCGATACCTCTCAGTAGCTGATTCTAAAATGAAAATCAGGTCTAAACGGCTAGTCGTAATTTTTTGGAAAAATATATTATACATCAGACCATTTTCTTAATAATTTGAACTAAGAAAAAAAATAGTTTTATTCGTATAACGTAGTGTAATTAATTTGTAAAGTTTTGTTAAAAATATAGTTAAAAAAAAACCAGTATTTTTATTGTAAGTTAAGATTATTTAAGGGCAATTACTTTTCACCTGAAAATCTTTATTAGGTATGTATACGTATACATAGGTAATTATTTTTTTAAGTAGGTAGGAAACACGTCATAATTATGTGGGGCAATAATAGGCTTATCTTTGATCCCAATAACATTGGATACACAAATAAAAGTTTAGGTAAAACCAATATCAAATCACCTGGATAAAACGACCGGTATAAAAATGACTAAGGTATTAATTCCGCCTTTGTACTACATGAACAGTGAGTTTTACGTGTGCATAGATTGAATCAATAAAATTATAATCTATACTTCTATACTAATATTATTAACAGGAAAGTTTTGTATTTTTTATTTTTGTTTATAACGAATAAATTTAAAAACTACTAGACCGATTTCTAAAATTATATCACCGTTGGGAAGCTACACTATCCCCGGGTGACATAGGCTACTTTTTATCCCTGTCACAGATAATATAATACGAGCATGCAGATGCCTCATCCCACACAAAGAAACCGTGCCGACGTAACTAGCGTTTTTCATCTGATTATACCGATTATTTTTTGCGTTCGGTTCCGTTCTACGGCGATAGATAGATCACCATCTATATCCGTGGAATGGAACCGAACGCGATCGATGTACAAAATAAAATCAGTATAATCAGTGATTTTATGATGAGACACCACTGTCCTACTAACTACGCGGGTGAAACCGCGAGGCGTCCGCTATAATCAATATATGACTAGCTAATTATTGTAAGTAACTGCTCCGTTGGTGTCGTGGTTGCAAGCATTGATCAGTATGAAACCCTGGGTTGGATTCCCGAGTGAGGAAAAGTAATACTGGGCTTTTCCATCTAGAGATTCTTAGTAGCTGGAGTTCCCGTTCCCGGTTGAAGAGAATGGGTTCACGTTCTGTTACAAGGGACTTCAATACAAGTAACGAAATGTGAGTGTTAATAACATAGAAATACTCGCCAAGTGCGAGTCGGACTCGCGCATGAAGGTTTCCGTACCATTATCGCAAAAAACGGCAAAAAAATAAGTTTGTTGTAAGGGAACCTTACTTAAATATTTATTTTATTCTGTTTTTTGTATTTTTTTGTATAACAAAAAATACAGCGGCAACAGAAATATCCATTTGTGAAAATTTAAACTGTCTAGCTATCACGGTTCATGAGATGCAGCCTGATGACACAGACAGACAGACGGACCGCAGAGTCTTAGTAATAGGGTCCCGTTTTTACACCCTGGGTACGGAACCCTAAAAAACTGACAAAATCCCCCGAATAATAATAAAAAATAATAATAAGTTGCCCCCTTGGTGCTACGTCACTAAAGTGCTAGCGAATGTTTATGGGGGGACATTAATTGAGTGTGCATGTCATCCCCTGCCATTTTATAACCGTGTAGATCAACAGTGGACAGGCAGGGGCCAATAGTCCTTTTATAGTTTTAGGTAATCGATCCACGAAACCTCCCAAACCCATAGCACAATGTTGTCTCCATATTCTTCAATAGGCCTGCACCAGCTGGGGATTGTCCTTGGGTGCTCACTAGTGCATACAGGGATAATCGCCGGTCGGTGTCACTTTTCATCCTACATGTCTAACAAAGCCTCTGTGAGTTGGTTTGTCTGGTACGCCTTTCAAAGGTCCGGGATCTTAGGGTCCCGAGAATCTCAAAGTAATAATAATAATTTATTCAATAACTAGTTTGAATAAATTATTATTATTTCTTAACTAGCTTAACTTATTCAATAACTAGTTTAGAGGAGCTCGTGGCTAAATAATAACAGCCACTAGGGTCAATCTTCAAGGTTAAGCAACGCTTGACGAGGTCGGTCCGTGGCATCGTCGAGGCGGAGGTGCTCAATAGCCATGGCTTGGACTTGAGCCGCTTGTGCGGCATCGCAACTGAGGCAGACCGCGATGTCGTGTCTCTAAGGCATCACGGCTGAGGGTTATAGGCCACGGCGGGAGAGGAGTGCCGGTATTACGGTGCGCCGCTCTCCCTATCCACCGCGGCCTGCACGTGGTCGTCACCGTTTGATAGCGGTCACGGTGGGGCCGCAGGGGACGAGGGGTGTCGGTATAGCGCTGGCCGCTCTCCCTTTCCCCTGCGGCCAAAAAGTGATAGGTGGCGGAGCCACTGTCCTGACCCGTCACAGCGGGACCAAGGGCCATACACGTGGTCGTCTGGCGCCCATTTTCCGGTTTGGTCCCTTGGGTGGTCACGGCGTGAAACGTGTTCTGGTGTGCCGGTGACGGACAGCCGAAGCGGGTTCGCGGTGAGTGCTAACGCGTGCCCGTGTTCCCACCATAAGCGGCACAGGAGGACACCGTGTTTTAGTGGGTTAGAATCCTACATAACTGCGCTATCTCCCCGTGGTGGCACAGTATGCATGATCATTTCAAACGTTAAAAAACAAAAAGAAAAGTAGGGTATTACCCAGTGATTAGATTATGAAAGGCAGATAGGCAGTCCCTCAATAGTTGTATCCAGCTGCATTCAGTTAAGACTGGAAGCCGACCCCAACAAAGTCGAGAAAAAGAGGTGTACAGATGATGTCACATTCTCTGAGGATGTTCCCTTGTCTTGTTTTATCTTAGTCTATGCTTTGTCTGTCAGTTAGTGAATCGGTCAATCAGTGAGTCAGACACGGATCCATGTATACAAGAATGTCATATGTTTTGAGATTAACGAAACTTTGAGTCATATGAATTTTCCTTCCGATATCAGAAAATTGTGCTATCAGATCTCCGTTAGATGTTGTGATGTGACAAAAAACCACCAATCTGTAGTCAATAGTTTATAATTTAGAGTTGCAAGCAGCGTATTTAAAGATTTAGCGCCTCGGTTTATATAGGTTTTGCCGCCCCATAACAAACAAAAAAAAAACAACTGTTGTCTAGGGAGGCGTGAGGCAAAAATAAAAATTGCGAGAGCGAGCGAAATTTTTAGCACTTCAAAAAAGTTACGCCGGCCGCCCCTCGCATGATGCCGCCCTGGGCCATGGTTCTTTCGGCCTAAGGGTAAATACGACACTGGTTGCAAGGTTGAACATCTTACTGTGAGGCTTTTTGTTTGCATATTCTGAAAAATTTGGCTTTTTTTTATTTTGCAAATTTTCCCTGTCACGTTTTTTTTTACGTTTTGGTCTAAACCGCTGAACTAATGTTGTTAAGTCTAGGTATGAAGATAGACTAGACTGGACCTTGGAAAGAACATAGAATTATTTTATTACTAAAAAAAGGTTTGTTTATCTTACCAGTCGTCTACTGCGCAGATGTTATAAAAGTATTGTCATGATCAATTAATAAAATGATTTGATAAGGCAAGATAACATTGCTGAAGCCGACATAAACAAAATCTTTCTATCTTACATAATATTATAAATACGAAAGTTTGTATGGATCTGGATGATAATTGGCAAAGTTAGATTATAGTCAGGAATAGCACATATTATGATACTTTTTACCCGGGAATATGTTCCCTTGGCATAAGGGCATAAGTTTTTCGACTATCACGCGGGCGAAGCCGCTGTCAGAAACTAGTACCGTTATATTTATCAATACACGGACTTTTATAAACAACAAACATGATTTTTGGTACAAAGGATATTAAAAAAACCGACCAAGTGCGAGTCGGACTCGCGCACGTAGGGTTCCGTAAAAAGTATCGCAAAAACGGCAAAAAATCACGTTTGTTGTATGGGAGCCCCACTTAAATATTTATTTTATTTTGTTTTTAGTATTTGTTGATATAGCGGCAACAGAAATACATCATCTGTGAAAAGTTCAACTGTCTAGCTATCACGGTTCATGAGATACAGCCTGGTGACAGACAGACAGACAGACGGACCGCGGAGTCTTAGTAATAGGGTCCCGTTTTTACCCTTTGGGTACGGAACCCTAAAAAGGTAATTCAAAAAATCAAAAAACCCGACAGCTTAACAAGCGAACTAAAAAGACGTAAACAAGAAAAAAAACATGCCGTGCAGCCGGAGGATACATATTCGAGAGCTGGCTGACCGAAACCAGATGTTTTTACAATAGCTGAATATCAGCTGAGCTGAACGATAATTTTGGCTCACAATCACAACACACAATAGACGAAAACTCTTGAAATATTGGCACAGATTTAGAACAAGTTAGATCTATTTCTAGGTTCAGATAAAAAGCTTTTACACAAATTGAGAATACATTAATTCTAAAAGGAAAATAGCGAAATCATATAAATGTAAGATGCTAATAGACACCTCTTTTTGAAAGAGCTCGTTCTAGGATGAAACATCACGGGCAAAAATGGGTTCAACATTTTAGGTCAAATTGATCTAAGCTTGGATAATATCATAACTATCGAAATGGTCTTCAGGGTTCCAGTTATTCGATGCTTTCCTTAAAATGGGATGTACCCGTGTACAGGCCCGCAACAATTTTGAATTTGGAACTAAAGCGTCGGCGTCGGCAGTTCCAGCGACATTTTTTTTTTCCTTTTGTTTTGTTTTTTAAAGGCATTTTACTCAAAATAAATGTATATCACTTGACTTATAAGTTACAGTAAATACTTCTTGGTTTACTCAGCTTTCTTAAAAGTTATAATAGTGCCAAGCATTTGTTGGAAAAGTAAATTAATTATCCACGACAAGGTAGTATTTTGAAAAACTTGGTAGTGCACATAAATCGCATTCTTAATACACTTAAATCAATCGTCTATTTTTTACAGACAATGCAGTCCTCAAGCCAAGGCCGCTACGGGTACCCAGGGTACCAGGGCTATCCCTACGTGAACCCTGTGGTCCACGACGTACCTAGTATAGACGCAGCGACGGCCTCACGGTGGACCAACCTGCCCAGGCGGCCCGCTCATGATGGGCCCAGTGTGGTCGTCAGTTCTGGGTCTAGCAGCGGAGGTGGGAGTTCACAGGTTTGTAGTCTTTATTGTTATTAGTCTTAAGTCATATTTATACCCGTCTTCCACTCGCATGCTAGGTGCATTACATTTCGGACAACCCAGGTAAAACGAGATCAAAATTTGCATAGTATGAGTTGCTTGTAGGTGGAAACACGGCCTTAGGAGTGTTTTTTCCAGCGCTGGATATCTATTTCATACGAATAAATAAAGAAATCACAGTTTTGCTGTATGAAAACTGGAAAACGTTATTTGGTTCCATACATAAATAATATCTGGTTTGTTGTAAAATGAATCCACTTTATTGCACAACAAAAAAAGAAAAAATAAATGTAAATTTCACCAAAATTATGGACATCGTAACCAGTGATTTCTGCGAGACTATTTTTCTTTTGTTTTTCAGGCAGCTCAATCCTCCAGCCAAGACCGGGCCTACGCAAGATACCAAGGGTATCCCTATGTGAACCCCGTGTACAATGATGTATCAGGTTCCATGAGTCCAGGAACCAGCGGTCCTAGCAGTTTGAGTGGAAATAGTTCACAGGTAATTCAGCATTATTAAATGTTTTTAAATTGAGCGCTTTTTTGACGTCTGTTAAAAAGCGCTGATTCTTTGTAATTGATTTGAATTTTTTTCATACCATTCCAGTCCACTTATTAGCGCTTTGTGTTTTTTTTTTCAGTAATGGCAATTTGGCCATAACTGTTATACCTGAGGATTGGTAGCCAATAATGGTTCTTAAAGTTAAAAGGCTAAACTCTGTCATCTGTCTATTATTAAGAGCGTCGAAATCAATATAGGACTGAAACACATGAGCACATTTTTGACGTCTGTTAAAAAGCGCTGATTCTTTGTAATTGATTTGACATATTTTCATACCATTCCAGTCCACTTATTACCGCTAACTTATGTTTTATTTTTATTGTAAAAATATGTACAATATCACGCACACGAAGTAACACAAGAACCACAGATCACACAACATCGAGAACTATATATCGTTCTCGTTGTTGAGGAACGTAGCTTATGTCGTTTTCACCATGGCAGGAAGTCGTGAAATAAATACTTCTTACGAAATAGCTTAAGAAGGTTTTTTTGTACCTAGACTTTTTACACCTAATTTTCTGACCCAAACCAATCATTCATGAATTAAAAGTACATATTGACCCATCCTAGCTATCTTTAAAATTTTCAGGCCGCTCAGCGACCACAGACATCTAGATCCAATACTAATAATGACACAGTACCCCCAAAGAGGGACATAGACGAAAACCCAGTGGTGTACATTGACCTACCAGAGGCTGGGAGTGAGGTATCAAGAAGTATTGAAACACCGGGCGATGATGAGAGGCAGGTAAATACAAGCCGACAGACACCTAGTACTACTAGAACTAATAATGACACGGTACCCCCAAAGAGGGACATAGATGAGAATCCAGTGGTCTACATTGACTTACCAGAAGCCGGGAGTGAGGTGTCAAGGAGTATTGAAATATCGGACGATGATGAACCGGAGTTTGTTCAGGTAAATTTAACTTTTTCCCGCTTTCAACATTTCTTACTACTGGGACTCAGGTCTCTTTTCTATCACCAGCATAAGTATCACCTTTGTATCTATTTTATGTTCCTTCTTCTTGTCTGTTTATTATTTGTTGTATTTAAATAAATAAATAAGTATAGGACTGGTGAAAGTGGTGAATGTTTGGTTCTAGGTTTTATATGATGGCATTATTGCGGGGGTGAAAGTACTCATCATAAAAAATCTTTGCTATGGGATAAACACACAAAAATATCATAAGTACTCTCACCCTCTGAAAGATTTCCAATTCATTAAAATGAACCCTTTATTTATTTGTTATATACTTTATTGTACACCACTTAAATAATTACAGAACAAAACATTTATAAAGATAAGTGTTCAATGGGCGGTCTTATCGCACAGGGCAATCTCTTCCAGACAACTTTTGGATGGGCTGAACGAGAGGAGAAAGACATAGGGTTGTCAGTGTACAAAAACCTTATACATAACAATACAATCTTAAAATAATATATCTTAGATATTACATAAAATACATAAATACAAATAAAATAATATACTCATAAATATCAAATATAGAACAGAGAAAGGAGAAGAATATTTACAGAGAAAGGAAATGCTCCATCACCATTTTTTAAATGTAGGTAATGTTTGCGCACGTCTTACCTCAATAGGTAATGCATTCCACAAACGAGCTGCTTGAACCGTGAAAGATTTAGCCAGTTGAAATTTTAACAGAATTCTTGTTACCTACCAGTCCAACTCACACATGGCTGGATTTCTATCCTGAATGTTTTCACGCTTGAGATTTCTTATATATCAAATTTTAAAGGAGCTTTCTCCATTTTTTCAGAACACAATAATGTACGACCCATTTGAGAACCGAAGGATCGACATGCCGAAAGATGACGAGATGTCAGCTGGGTCCTCAGAATCAGGCTCGACTTCTGCGTACACCCCGCAGTATCCTAGGCCGATCCCTATGAGGCCTAACACTTTGAACTTGGCTGGCGCTTCGGGCTCCAGTAAGTTATTTTTTTTCTTTATTTTTCGAACTGCAGCTTATGTATATCCTGAGGGATCTCAAATAAATCGCATCCTAGCAAAATGTCTTATATGACAGTAACAACACCAATACTTATGCTCTTCAAACAGAACGGAGCATAGCAACACTGGTTGACATAAGTGGATATTTTTAGGACAGTATTTTCTCGAACGAACTTCTTTTCAAAGAACTCAATCTAGTACTCATTTATGAAAGCAATACTTTTATTTAAGATAAATTATACATAGACTCTGGCTTTTATAGGTTATTCTCAGTACAAGCCCGTGCTGTTTTGTGCCTCAATAGTGACATACTTACGCTATAAAAAGAATCTTTTAACGTTACTGGTAAAAACTGCGCGTACCATTACCTCTTCGGAGAATACAGGCATTAACTTGATGTCATAAGCTTTAACTTTTTTCAGGCACACAATCCCCAGCGTCTTCCTCCAGACACACGCCTGGTCTACCAGGATTTATGTCTAAGGAAAGCCAAGTATACGGCGGCAGTGACGGTGCTGACGGGTTCCCTTTATCACCCATACCTATATCAGAGTTTCCTGAACCCCCGCCAGCGTACACTGAAGTGGCTGAGTCTCCTCCACGTCGAGATCCTGTGAGAGTGGTAGAGACTCCTCAGCCACCGAGAACGCAAGTTATTGTTAATGGTAAGTATTTGAGTTTTGCTTGCACTGCCTTACTAACACCCTTAAAGGAATAACTAACATAGAGGGAGAAGATAGTTATGGCAATATATCTATCCTTTTTGCCTTACAAAGCATTCCGTAAGTTAGAAAGAGTTTCGTCTTGTCTTTTTATATTTGTTTATCGGGACAAGCCTGCAACTCCTGTAAGACAGTAGGAATCACCGAAGAGCGTCAAGACAATGACGTTCAAAGAGTTCCGGAGTTTCTTTTTTCTGTTCTGCGTATTCGGTTATTGGGAATACCAGGTAACAAATTGTTTTATTTTTTTTAGGACAATACTTTAGGATAAAGGTAGAGAAAATTATAATGACTGTAGAAATATATTGGGCCACTTTTTCCCAGCTAAAACAGGAAGAGTTGACGGGCGAGCGTTTTTGGAATGTGTGAATGATTTTTGATTTTGTAATCTATGTTAGTTATTTCTCTAAGGTTAAACCCGACAGCCAACTACACGAAAGCTTTTTTTTTAATTCACTAGGCACGCCTATGACAACTGTCACACAAGAGGATAAAGGAGGATGTCCTCAATGGTGCACGATTCTCTAGAACCAGCCGAGATGAAGAAAGAAGAATGTGCTCAATTATACATATGCATATACTCGAAAATAAATGATATTTCAATATTTTAACATTTTTTCTGATGGAAACAGACTTCTTAACAATAAGTTTAAAACTAAGCTGTACCGGATGGGAGTCCGCTGGATGCGACAAAAATAGAACCGTTCGATGCTGCGATGCCTGGAGGAGGTCTATTTTCAGTTGTGGACGTCTTTCGACCGAAATTATGATGAACCCTATAAAAGACTTTATTAACGCCTTCTAAGTCAAGAGGCAGGCACATTTACACCATAACACAACAAAACTGTTTGACTGCAGAATATATAGCTGTTTCCAGGAGAAGAAAATTGTGATAGAGAGTTTAACTATTACTAAACATGGCTACACTTTAACAGAACAAGACAATATACAGACCACGCTTAAGCGTTGAACACCGCGCTTATTAGATGCTTACTAGTTTGCTTACAAGTTTTTCTTCACACACAGGGGATGGTAGCCAAAACACAATTAAGAAATAAAAGTCTCTTTTAAATGCCCTTGTTTTGTAAAGTTTTCCTTTAGTTTGAGAGGTGTTATCCTGAACCTAAGAGACACCACAAAGTTTACTTTTAATCTTTCACTACATGGTTGTTGATTAAGCCGCCATCCTAATACCCCATGTATCTCTATTTCTTTTAATTGCCCAATCTCCTGCCTCCAAATCCTTTTTATCATTCCTTTGCTCTCTCTGACGATCTTATCAATTCTCAGACCATCTTACCTATAAATCTTTATTTAACTCATTTTATTTATATCTATGAAGCCCGTTGTGGCCCATTGCTAGGCATTGCGAACCAGTCCTTGCCGCAGAATTCAAATTCGTTCCTCTACCCTCGTTTCCGTCTGCTGTGATGCCGCTTAGCATTTAGCCTATAGCTCATCTAACTGGTCCAATCTAACTTATGACTGGTATACTACTTGTTTTCTTTCTACCAGCTCTTTATTCTACTATGCTACTATCGCAAATAATTTTATTTTCAGAAGCTGGCAGCCAAATGAACCCAGTGCCTATGGGTAGCCCAATGACTCCAGTTCCTATAGGCAGCCCAATGAGTCCAGTTCCTATAGGCAGCCCAATGAGTCCAGTACCTATAGGCAGTACCAGTGTACATTCTATGCCTATAATTGGTCGTCAGAATATTGACCAGAAATATCTGATCTGTCATCATTGTGGCGCAAGAGTTCACACCATAGTGCAGAAGGAGAGTGGCGCAATGACACACTTTATTGCATGCATGGTCTTCTTTGTATTGTAAGTAGAAATTCAATTACATTTTACAAAACCTGCACCTTAGTGCTCATACAGACGAGCGGCATTTTGTTGACGGCAGATACCACTGCAGCTGTCGCCAACTGTCGGTTGCAGGCGTCAACGCTTGCGGACAAGCACCGACGGCAGCAGTCAACGCTTTACCGGCTGCCGCAAGCGTAGACGCTTTACCGGCAGCCATCGATGCTTTGCCGCCAGCCGTCGACGCTTTCACCGGCTGCCGCCGACGCTTTGACGGCTGCCACCGACAGGAGGCTTCGGCTGCAGTGATATCAGCCGTTAACAAAGTGCCTCTCGTCTGTTTGAGCCCTTAGGCTCTATACAAACTGTCGTACCATCAGCGATGGCGATAATCAATGTGCCAAAATCAATCATGGTCAATCATGTGACATTTTGATAGCTCTTGGTATTCTCATACATTTATGCCTGGTTCTAATCGCTATGAAGACGCGATCATTGATAGAATATCATTGTCTAGAGTCGCTAAACTGTTTAACACAAATGCAACAAGCAGCACAATATATGAAGGAATTTTAAGGGAATTCATAACCCATTGCGTCATGTTTGAAAAAGTTGCTTGCTTGATATCGTTAGTAACGATATGAATATTTTTGAATTTTTAAATTACAAGCATTGCCGTTATAAAGTTGTTAAGCACTATGGATGCTATAATGCTTTCCTTTGAAAATAGCTTCGAAATTCGAATATTATCTCATTCTTCTTCTTTGTCGTGTGACGATATAGCCACATCTGGTGTCAGAGATTATTAAGCCAGCTCTGAAAACCCCACAGGCCTCTGACTTGGCTATTTTACACATACATTAACTATATAGGTCCAGGTTTCCTCACGATGTTTTCCTACACCGTTGTCCGTGATCTCCAAGATAAACTTAGAAAGTACAATATGAATTCGAAAACTCACATTGGTACTTGTCCGGATTTGAACCACTGGTCTTTGTGAATCCGTTTTAAAAACAAAATAATGAGTTCGCTTTCGACTTGTGTGCGCTTACTTGAGTTTTACAGAAAAGCACTACTTCTTTTTCTTGCTATGGTGATTTTAACAAATTTGAGCGCAGTAGATAGCCACGTTTATAGCATTCACCATCAGCCTTATAATGTTCCCACTGCGGGACACAGGCATCCTCTCTGTGAGAGGTAATGGGCCTTAATCCACAACGCGAGCCCAGTGCGGGTTGGTGGACGTCACATGTCTTCGAATTGTTCTAGGACATGCTGGTTTCGTCACGATGTTTTCCTTCACCGTTTTTAGCAGCCTGCCTAGGTTCGAACTCACGATCTACGACTCGTAAGTCGGGCTCGTAATTACTGATCTTAAAAAATATTGTAAAAACCCTTTTTTTTCTGTTTCAGCCTGCCGTTCATCTTGGTGGTATATTTATCAGATTATTTTAAATATAAGAATCATTATTGTCCTTCTTGTTTCAAACTTATTGGGTATGAGACACCTGTTGTTGGTCAGAAAGTGACTTATGTAACTTAAGACTCTGCTAAGCATTGGTACAGTGCTACAAGGATCTTTTGGCGTTTGAAAGACATTGTCAGGAGATGCTGTTGGTAAAAATTTTTGAAATTGTCTATGGAAATTATAAAAAAAAAACAAGAAGGCCGATTCTGTTCCGATTTTGATTACGCGCCAAAATATTATTTTAGTGCTGTAAGGTACCCGCAGTGCAGTGATGACTTTTTGTAATGTTGTTTGACTGTCGTTGTTTCTATCTGGTCGTGAAATAAAATATTTTGAAAGATTCTGATTCACGCTGTAAAATAATTTCTATTTTTTCTATCAGGCTAGAGGCATCATATTTCTTGTAAATCTTTTAATGTAAATAAATATTTACTTTACTGCGCAGTGGGACAAGCTTTGACTGTAACTTACTTAAGTATTTAGATTAACTTTAAGCAAACTATAAATAAAATTATCAAAAAAAATAACAATGCAAAATGAGGATAGATATAATTTACACCTACTATAATGTCAAAATAAGTTTTTAATTTGAACGCTTGCTTTAATTTAAAATATTTATAAGTAGTGAACATCTTTTTTATGTTTTCTCATATAAAGTTATTACATTTGCATTTATTCCATAGCAGCTCTTTAATTTAAGATTAGAATATAAAATTGCATTTGATGTTTTTTTTTTCATAAAGCACCATCGCATTATTCTCGATTTAATAATAGAATAAAAAAAAAAAAAGATTTTTATTTGTACAAAAGAACTTCAAAGTTTGAGCGCTTTTATAACGTGACACACTTTGAAAAAGCGCTCATCTAAAGCCAGCCTTATAAATTAGCTCAAGGCTGGTTTGCATAACTGATAATTCATGTAACACTTTGAAAAAGCGCTCATCTGAAGCCAGCCTTATAAATTAACTCAAGGCTGGTTTGCATAACTGATAATTCATGTAATACTTTGAAAAAGCGCTCATCTGAATCCAGCCTTATAAATTAGCTCAGGGCTGGTTTGCATAACTGATAATTCATGTAACACTTTAAAAAAGCGCTCATCTGGAGCCAGCCTTATAAATTAGCTCAGGGCTGGTTTGCATAACTGATAATTCTTGTAATACTTTGAAAAAGCGCTCATCTGCATCCAGCCTTATAAATTAGCTCAGGGCTGGTTTGCATAACTGATAATTCATGTAATACTTTGAAAAAGCGCTCATCTGCATCCAGCCTTATAAATTAGCTCAGGGCTGGTTTGCATAACTGATAATTCATGTAACATTTTGAAAAAGCGCTCATCTAAATCCAGCCTTATAAATTAGCTCAGGGCTGGTTTACATAACTGATAATTCATGTAATACTTTGAAAAAGCGCTCATCTGCATCCAGCCTTATAAATTAGCTCAGGGCTGGTTTGCATAACTGATAATTCATGTAACATTTTGAAAAAGCGCTCATCTAAATCCAGCCTTATAAATTAGCTCAGGGCTGGTTTACATAACTGATAATTCATTCATTCAGCTATAAATGTGTATAAACATATAGGTAACATAGATTACCAAACTAACGAGATTAAAAGCATCCCAAAATAAACTAAATAACGAATTAGTTATGTAATATGGCAATTAATGTCATTGGTTCAGCCATGTTATCTCAAATTAACAAAATATAATACATTCATATAATATGATTGTGTATCATTCAATGATTTTAATTAACGGTTATGTTTTGGTAAATATCAATTACGCACAAAATTCAAAACAGACAGAACGGACTCCCCGTGCAAATAGTCGCAATGCGTAAACTACTACCTTTGTCATAGAAATTTTATCGACAGATAGAAAAATATCTATGAAAACGCGTTGTCGCATTGTCGCGTCCCGTGGTCACATTGCTCCTCTCTGCTTAAGGTTAAAATCATCATGGATTCAAAAAACGAGATATTGTTTAAAAATCTACATCTCAAAGTGAATTTCTACAGAATCATTAATTTACTCAATGCAATAAACTAGAGTCTTGAGTCTACTCTAGACTATAGCTCATTCGCGTTAAGAAAATAGTGAGTCATCGTTATCAGCCGGCCCCTCGGCCAATCGGGTCGCGAGCTTTTAAATTTGTTGCGACCCGATTGGTCGATAGGCCGGCTGACAACAATGACTTACTATTTTCTTAACGCGAATGTACTATAATGGTAAACAATACAAAATAAACACTAACATTCAGGATTAGTCTCGACTTATCTAGTTTTAAGAATAATATGTATATTTAATTATATCGTATTTTAATGTTTGTGTGTTTGTTTATGTACATAATAGTTATGTTATAAAAATATATATTTTAGATAACTCAAACTTAGATTTTCATTCGTAGTCCTTCTTTAGCACATAGGATACTTTTTATCCCGGGAATATGGGATAAAAAGGGTTGGTCTGGGCTGCCTTGAAGAGATAAGGCCACCTGTTGACTGTTTGTTTTTATTTTAAGGTTTCCCTATTTATTATTGTTTTTAATTTGGTGTACAATAAAGTATATATAAATAAATAAATATAAATAAATATGTTCCATCAGGATAATTTTCGAACTACACACAGGCGAACCCGCTAGGCAAAGCTAGTACTTCAATATTAAAACTTTCGTGAAATACCTATTATCCACTTACCTATTTAACTTAATCGGCCCACCAGTTTTTCTAACTTTTAAAGCTTGCTCCCAAAACTTCACAGCCTCTGGCAATATTGTATTCTGAAAGAAAACATAACCTTTGTGAAGAATTGTTACCAACTGCTGACCTTCTAAAGAAACAGATTTTTCTTTAGAAGGTCAGTAATTAAAATACAGCATCTTAAGTAAATAAACTTTTCAGGATTTACATTTGGTACACTAAATAAGCGGCGGATTAAATGTTACATAAGGTGTTACAATAATCGGTCTTATGTTTAAAAGCTTAACACCAAAAATTTTTAAACAAAGTGTTATTTTAGCAGCGATAATGATTGTCAAAAAGCCAAACAAAAACTTTTCTACAAAAAAAATTTACCGAATTACAAATAAAAAAAATACAAGATGAAAAATAACTTCAATTTCGGAAATCGGTGTTCCTGTTTTAGTTTTTAGACAGCTGCTGCCGAAATGAAAGTATTTTTGTTTTGTAGTGTTTTTATTTGGAAGTCGGTTGTATTTTTATGTAAAAACTAATTTATTTTTCGCTTTACAGTTGTGGTAGAAAGTGGACGCCACCCAAGTTCTATAGTAAAGTACCTATAATACCAAATGTTATACCAGAATAGATTACCCGAATAACAGCATCAGCTAAATACTTACATTTATCATGTCAAACTTCTCTGGTTCTAACCTGGAACACAAAAAATAAAAACATTTAAAAAAAATTGAACAATGCTTGCATATAGGTAAGATGTGTCATGGTGATTTTTTTTTCTCTTTGGTGTTATTGGATGACACAAAGGGCGTATTTTATGAGTAGTAAAGGTAACATAGACCTACAACAATAATATATAATTAGATACCGAACAAACTTCGCTCGGTTTATAGGGTTCCGTACCCGAAGGGTCTAGTCTAAACGCCCTATTGCTGTCACTCACGTGTCTCACTGTCTGTCTGTCTGTCGGTCGTCTTTTACACTGGTTGTTTGATTTACCCCCATCGAGTGATTAGATTAATTCTCTATTTTTTGTTTTAAAAAAGGAATGAGGAGCCACCAAAGTTAGCTCTTTTTAACTTTTTTTACATCCCATTGACCTATGAACTTGAAATTTGGTGATAATGTTGTTTTTAGGGTTCCGTACCCAAATGGTAAAAACGGGACCCTATTATTAAGGCTCCGTGGTCCGTCTGTCTGTCTGTCATCAGGCTGTATCTCATGAACCGTGATAACTAGACAGATGAAATTTTCACAGATGATGTATTTCTGTTGCCGCTATAACAACAAATACTAAAAACAGAACAAAATAAATATTTAAGTGGGGCTACCATACAACAAACGTGTTTTTTTGTGCGATAGTGGTATAGTCCCCGGCAAGTAACTTGGCAAGGTTTTGGCGTAGTGGGGGTAAGTTTATGCGCATGAACTGACCAACCACCGTATAGAGCGAACGGAACGTGGACGCGACGCGATTGGTCAGTCGATCCTTATGTCAACTGACCAACCAATCGCGCGCTCGGAACGGTACTAAACGTCCCCCGCGTCCCGCTTGGTAACCAAAGAGACCTAAAAAACGACTCGTGCGCATCTACCGACTCTTGCCAAGTTACGTGCCGACAACTATACGGAACCCTTCGTGCGCGAGTCCGACTCGCACTTGGCCGGTTTTTTATTACAACCCACTTAATCTTGCGGTTTGGTAAGGAACCCTAAATGTGCGAAGTCCGACACGCACTTGGCCGGTCTTTCAAACTCCGGACTGCTACTGAGTTTCATCTGAAAATTTCCCAAAAATATTTTTCCGACTTGAGAATCGAATTAAAGACTCCATTCTCAGTAGTCGCACTTACGACCTGTCAGTGCCACCAGGGGACCAAAGGAAGTAGTTTGTCTGGTAATATTTACAATTCATATTTGCTGAAAGTAGACTGTGGCCTCCAATAATTAAAGGAGAGCACTATTCTTTACTTCATTTCTTAAAATATTGTATATTATGTTCACATCTTTTATTGGAGGTCCTAAACTAAATTAATATAAAAAGTGCCACCAGGTCCTCCCCACGGGGTCCTGTTCCGTGTCAGGCTATCACTGACTCCTTTTTCTTTCATATCACTCCTCACACAGTCCATCCATCTTTTGTTAGACCTTCCTCTCCCTCTCCATGCATCCGCATTTATATTCATAACTGTTTTAGTAACATGCGTTTCATCCCTCCTCATTAGATGACCATACCAGGACAAACGGTTTCCCTTCGACTTTTCTGTCACTGGCGCTACTTTCAAACTTCTCACTTTATCCAATCTCGCCACGCCGCACGCACATCTCAACATTCTCATCTCTGCTACATGCAATCTCTTTTCATCCATCTTTTTCACAGGGTTCGAACCCACAACCTACAATTAGTAAGTCGCGGCCGCTACCACTTTCTTTTTTTTTTCTTTTTTTTTTATTCTGGAGAATTGCTCTCATGCATACAGCGCTACCACGGGGAGATAGCACAGTTATGTGGGACTCGAACCCACTAAAACTCCACGGTATCCTCCTGTGCCGGTTATAGCGCGAACACGGGCACGCGTTAGCACTCACCGCAAACCCACCGCGGCTGTCCGTCACCGGACCCTCCTCTGGGGAGTACCAGAACACATTGTGACCACCCCAGGGACCAAACCAGCACATGGGCGCCAGACTACCCCTTGTAGATCACCGCACCGCAGGGAAGGAGGAGTGTAGGTATAGCGCTGGCCGGTCTCCCTATCCCCTGAGGCCGAAAACTGGTAGGTGGCGGCCGCTACCACTAGACCGCCAATGATTTAATTTAAATCTTATTCATTACTGAGTCATAAGGCTTTTCTATTTTTAATTTACCACTAGTTAATTAAATGCCACGTTTTGAATAAAGGAACCATTCAATAAAATGTGCTGAATACATAGGTATTCTGTAGAATACAAATTAAATGAAGACTTCTTTATTGCGTTGAATATTAATCAGCTTACAGTCTAGACTTCGAAAAAATTGATTAAATATGGCGATGTGACTCGGGTTTTAATACAGAAATTAATTTATTTTATTAAGTCCTGATCGAGTTTTTATAAGGACCTACCTCAGGGTACGGAACCACTGAAAGCGACTTCATCATCTTTTGGGGTCGGTAGAAAACTCTTAAAATGTTTGGGGCTCAGTAGGTGGCCACGTTAAGGTTCCCCTAGTCGACGGCACGAACTATTTTGTGCGCGGGGTTAAAATGCATGCTATCTCGTCCGACAACACGTGCGAAATAAATAGATGCTGTGATGAGCAGTAAGAAGCTAGTTCGCGTACGACTTAGCACTTTTGCAAGTTTGTAGCGAAATGGATGATGATTTAGAACGAAAACGAGCGCGCGAAACAGACCTTTGGGAGTCTAGATATCATGAAAAAACTACTAAGTGTTGAAATATGGAACTTTCGACGCACATAACTTCCAAAATTATTTTTTTCATTTTTGTTTCCATACAGGACTAGATAATGATGCGACAAATTGATATCATTTTTTATTTTGAACGTACATCGTCAAACAGTGGAGTAATCCCTAGACTACGTTTGTATGGAAGAATAATCGACTAATGTAACCTTAAGGCAGTCTCCTCAGTAGCTGATTTTAAAATGAGAATCATATCTAAACGGCTAGTCGTTATGTTTTGGGCAAAATTACATCTTACGTTAGACTATTTTTAACCGACTTATCTTAATAATTTGGTCGACGAAAATTTGTTATTTTATTCGTATAACATAGTGTAATTAATTTGTAAAGTTATGTCCATAACTCGCACGCACATTAGCACTCACCGCGAATGAATACAGGCATGGTATTACAATATTGAAATAATCTTATTGCGATGCCAAACTTACCTATAGACGGAATGGTCATAAAAAATGCTAATTCTTAATGGTTGGTCAATACTTCTTTTCTTGACTATATGTGCTGGTTCTATGTGTACCCCTCTGACAACCTGTGGACAACAGAAAACAATAATTTTAGTAAAGTTTTACGAAAAACGCATTTTTATTTGGAAAGTGGCAACACTTGAAGTTGTTTTTAAATAAATATCATCATCATTAAAAGCCTGTCGGCACTTCTAAAGATTTCGTTCTGAAGAGAGCTATGGTTTCGAATGACTCTGACAGATGTCAACTTGACGTAACACTAAGCACTAGTTTTTGGAGGCGAACAAGAGGATATGACACAGGAGATCGAGTAAGGATTTGGCTGGTTGGATTTAGTTGTGTATTCGTGATAAAACCTAAGGAGAAATACAGTGAGAGTTACTGATTGTTCGTGTAGATTAAACTACATGCATAGTGGAATGTTGTTTGCGTTATTCTCCAATACATAACGTGATTAGTTACATTGTGACCTTAAATACAGGCAAAGAAGTTCATTTGTTTAATATCTAGCCTGAAAAGGATCCATGCAATTAATGGTTTTTCCTGACAATTATATAGTCTTCCCTACAAGCTTTTTAATGTTCCCATTGCTGGGACACAGGCCTCCTCGCTGTGAGTGAGGAAATGGTCCTTAATCCACCACGCGGGCCCAGTGCAGGCCACCAACCTGCACCTGCATGTCACATGTCTTAGACTTTTTGTTTCTAGGACATGACTGTTTCCTCACGATGTTTTCTTACACCATTATGGTTCAGCCGTTCTGGTGTGATTGAGTAACAAACATACATCTACACACACATCCATCCAAATTTCAAATTTATAATATTAGTTAGATTCTTGATAGTATACTTTAGTATATGGTGGGATCTTAGACTATATATTTTTTTATCATTTTAAAAAGGTTGTGATATTTCTAAGTAGGCCAGTAGTACCATTTTCAGAATTCCTCTTACTCATTTCTTATTCTATCCTGTTAAATATCTGTCTATATTTAGCAACAAATCCAATCAGGTAAACGTAATATCAGTGGTAGACACTTAGATAAAGTACCTATAGATTTTGCCATAAAATGAGCTTGATTGATAGAGCGAGATCGCAAGTTGGCAGCCCCATGTAAATAATAAGGACAAAAGATTATTTTTTGTCTTTGTCACCATGGCCGGTTTCTGATGTTTGTCAAACTCTAATATAATGGCAGGTTTGACAAGCAAACTCGGTTTTGTTTGATTTTCTGTGATTTCGTGGTATTATGTGTTAATTGAGACAAGGAATTGGGTTAAGTGTCAGTGCGATGGTGTGTTGTAGTGTTCTTGTTGTAACACCAAAACTAGCTATTGTTGTCTCATGTGCGGCCACGCCATGGCGAAATCTATAGGTACTTTATCTAATGGTAGATTGTTATCAGTTCTATTTGTGTGCGGTTGTGATCGTAGGGGAATCTAAGACAGTTAATTAGGTATTTCGAGGAAACGATCTAATTTTAGCTACGGATGTCCATACAGTACAACTATTTTACTTAATGTCACTCGGCAATCATCGTATTTCCGAATACAAACGAATGCTAGTTTCCATGTCCATCAATTATTAGGTTTATCGTGTATAATAATTTGAATTCAGAACTAAGTACTATAGCGTTGTTTTGTTTCGATTTCCGTGTGAACTATAGAGAGATGTAAAACTATTTGCCTATTTTCCTTTAGCAGCTTTCCTCCCATTTTTAAAATAAATTACATTAAGTTAAAAGAGTATTAACAACTCCGTATACTTACACGTTGATTGAGAGTGTCCGGTCTACACCAAGTGCAAAAGATCATCATCTGCCTAGCCTTTTTCCCAATTATTGTTGGGGTCGGCTTCCAGTCTTACCGGATTCAGCTGAGTACCTGTGTTTTACATGGAGCGACTGCCTATCAGACCTCCACAACTAAGTAACTGGATAACACGATACCCCTTGGCAAGACTGGTGTCAGATCTTTGGTTTCTGACTACCCGTAACGACTGTCAAAGATCTTCAAACCAAGTGCAAAAGATAACTGATAGAAATCCGACGTCTGACGAAACACGAAGTTTGCCGAAGGACATTAAGATAATAGCTGCACTGTACACGGGTTGCTATTTACGGATATAGGCTGAAAATTGCGACATCTAAAAATATCTAGGTATCTTTTTCTCCGCAGTTTCGGTCCCGTTGAGGAGCGCAATACCTATCTCCCCCTATCCCACAGGGAATTTGATTATTTAGGATAAAAGTAGGTAAACTATATGGAACTCAGCGAATTTTGTAGCTTTCTATCTCTGCATTTATTTTTGTAATCGGATTAGTAACTACTTCTATAATGGTAAATCTTATCCTTTTTGTGTCGAGGATTAAAGATAATATAACCCCCGACGGAAAAGGAGGGGTGTTATAAGTTTGACGTGAGTACCAGTGTGTTTGTGTATTTGTGAATCTGTCTGTGACATCATAGCTCCTAAATGCATGAACCGATATTTATCGAGAGTGTTCTTATAAGTCATCGGCACGTAACTTGGCAAGAGTCGTTAGATGCGCGGAAGTCGTTTTTTAGGTCTCCTTGGTAGTGAAGCGGGACGCGGGGTACAAGGTCGCGCCGACCCGAGCGCGCGATTGGTGGCTCAGTCCACCCTTGCCTCCCGCACCGCGTCCTCTTTCCTTTCGCTCCCGATTATACTTGCGTGCACGAATGTTGTACCCTTTGTTTATGTCGAGTTTTTGTTAAGTTTTTGTAAGAAGTAGTTGTTATTGTTTTAAATTTTAATATTAATATCATTATATTAATATTACATATTAATATAATTTTAATAGGATACATAATGTTTAATATTAATATCTTTTTCGATTTTTTTTTTAAATTCGAACTGTATATATTTTATTTATAACAGCTAATAAACTTCACGAATACCTCTCCTTAATTTAACTTTCTTCTAAACATACATGATTAAAAATAAATGATGGCCATAACCATTGAAAAATAAAAAGAAATAAAAGTGACCACTTTTTTGTAGCAATAAGTGTACGATGCGCGAGCTTACCCCCACTACGCCAAAACCTTGCCAAGTTACGTGCCGATGACTATAGCTATGTTTGATGAAAATCGGCTCAGCCGTTCTAAAGTTATGGGCGTTTAACTGTTTGAATCGGGGTGTTTTCACAAGATATCGTGTCTCAATTACATGTTCAAAAGATTGTCGATCGAAACGTGTCTACTACTAGACAATTTATGTAGCATGAAATAAATATGTGTCGGGGTATTTTTTAATTTTACTTGTTCTAAACAGATATAACAATGAGGAGGTAATTTATTGTTTCATCATCATCATCATCTTCCTACCCTTATCCCATGTTACTTGGGGTCGGCGCAACACGTTTGCTTCTTCCATACCGTTCTATCCCCCGTCATGTTATTACTGACTCCCTTTTCTTTCATATCACTCCTCACACAGTCCATCCATCTTTTCTTTGGCCTTCCTCTCCCTCTCCATCCATCCACATTTATATTCATAACTCTTTTAGTAATATGCGTTTCATCCCTCCTCATCACATGACCATACCAGGACAAACGGTTTCCTTTCTACTTTTCTGCCACTGGCGCCACTTTCAAACTGCCTCTAATATACTCATTTCTCACTTTATCCAATCTCGTCACGCCGCACATCCATCTCAACATTCTCATCTCTGCTACATGCAATCTCCTTTCATCCATCTTTTTCACAGCCCAACATTCCTATCCATACAGTATGACAGGTCTAATCACGGACTTGTAGATTAGACCTGTCAATTTATTGTTTAATAATGGTTTATATAAAAAAGGTAATATTCGTAAAAAAAAAATCGTTTATATTTATATTATGTCTCCAAGGACCTCAATAAGCAACCGAAGTCGCGAGAAAAAGATAGTTTCGCGATATAAGACACCATTCACCATTGACGTACCAAATGAAAACATCGTGAAGAAATCTGAACTTAACGACCTGAAATCACTAACAAGCAGCTGATTCTCGTTAGTTCGAATGAGAATTACTTCTGTTTTGCCAGTTTTCCTTGAACTCGGAAAACCCTGTTAGTAATTGTATACAAGGGGTCTTACTTTACAGAGTCGTACCAATTAAGGCGCAGATACCCCTCAGTAGCTGATTTTAAAATGAGAATCACGTCTAAACAGCTAGTCGTAATTTTTTGAAAAAAATATATGTTACAATAGACCATTTTCTTCATAATTTGATCTAAGAAAATGTTGAGTTTTATTAGTATAACATAGTGTAATTAATTTGTAAAGTTATGTCTAAAATGGACAAAAACACGACAATCGCACCAAAAACGCTGGGCGTATTTTAATTAAATGGATACCATCTCAAAGACAATTTAATTATATACATTTTGATCAGAAGGGTTTTTTTTAAAGTCATAGAATAATAAGGAAAGTACAAAAAACTACTAAATTTAGGGCCGCGCGGGGGTGAAACGGGTGCACGTTTTGTTCCCTCTAGGTCGTTGGCGTTAGTCGTCGTCTTAATGGTTTAACGGTTTTGGGTCTAACTTGGCACACGGGTAGATCAAGTCCTGAAGTCAACATGTGATACTTTTTGTCACAGTAACGTGTTCGCTTGGGATAATAAACACTTCATACGCTGGCGAAGCCGCGGGAAGATGCTAGTTAATTTATAGAAATCTTCCTACGCTAAAAACCCTCTACGGAGCAATCATCGGTTTTTCTAGGAAGACGGGATGTTTACTTACTGTAAAAGCTTTTTTACAAGAAGCAACAATGTACTTGCGCTTAGGTACCACAGAGGGTAAAAAACCGGCCAAGTGCGAGTCAGACTCGCGCACGAAGGGTTCCGTACCATCATAGCAAAAAACGGCAAAAAAATCACGTTTGTTTTATGGGACTTAAATATTTATTTAAGCCCCACTTAAATATTTATTTTATTCTGTTTTTAGTATTTGTTGTTATAGCGGCAACAGAAATACATAATTTGTGAAAATTTCACCTGTCTAGCTATCTCGGTTCATGAGATACAGCCTGGTGACAGACAGACAGACGGACCGCGGAGTCTTAGTATTAGGGTCCCGTTTTTACCCTTTGGGTACGAACCCCTAAAAAGGAATTTACTTATACACTCTATTTTTACGTAAAATAGGGTGAATCTTAGTATCTTACTTATATAATACAATTTCTGCCAGCGGCTTCGCTCGCGTGGATGCCGAAAATTATTCCAAGGGAACATTTTAAGGGATAAAAAGTAGTACTTATACACTCTATTTTTACGTAAAATAGGGTGAATCTTAGTATCTTACTTATATAATACAATTTCTGCCAGCGGCTTCGCTCGCGTGGATGCCGAAAATTATTCCAAGGGAACATTTTAAGGGATAAAAAGTATCCTAAGTGCTATTCCAGACCATCTATCCCTGTGCCAAATTTCATCCAGATCCGTTAGGTAGTTTTTTCGTGAAAGAGTAACAAACATAGAAACACACTCACAAACTTACGCCTTTATCATACACTAACGAGCAATTAAAAGTTCCAGTGACATAGCACCAAATTACTCCTAAACGGGAAAGGCTGTCTGAAATATTGAAGTACATTTAACAGCGCATCAGAATATTACCAACTAAAAACGTAAATATTGTGTTCAAATTTTAAATTAAATGTGAAAAAATTAAATTAAAGTGTTTGTCAGCATTTTGTGGGTGGAACTTTTTCATTGCTCGGCAGTTTATTATATTATAGTGTGATTCTAAATGTGAAAGTTTAGATGGATGGATGTATGTTTGTTACTCAATCACGCCAGAACGGGGGGACGGATCTGGATGAAATTTGGCACAGAGATAGATTATAGTCTGGAATAGCACATAGGACTTTTTATCCTGGTAATATGTTCCCTTTTGATAAAAAAACACTTTAAACGCGAGCGAAGCCGCTGGCAGAAGCTACTAAGATAATAATTTACGTTTATAAGAATACAATCTGTCGACCACGGTTCCGCCCGCGTGGATATAGTATTTCCCCCAGTATCTTAACATTTCCTCGGCAGGCATTGCTTAGATTCGATGATCATTCTGTGCTGCTTTTATTATTTAGTCAATTTAAATTAGCTACCGAAACTATACACTGTATCAACAAAACAAATAAATGGCACAGACAACCTCTATTCGAAATTTAAAAAAATATATTAGCAAGATGGCCGCCACAAAACGACTTAAAACCCCGTTTTATAATTATATTTTCTCGCCAAGCAATGCATTCCGCTGTATGGCCGTTTGACATATTTCCTATACAAAAGCTGTCAAACCGCCATTTTTATTCCTTAGTTAAAAGTTATCAGACTGTTGAGAAAACGAGCCTTAGTCACATTAAATTGGCTACCGAAACTACACATACGTTCATAAACAAATAAATAGCATAGACAACCTCCGTTTGAGATTTAAAAAACAAATTAGCAAAGATGGCCGCCACAAAACGACATAAAACGGGGAAAACATTGATATTGGACTTCTACAAGGTTCTCAACGCGGAAGGCTTGGCTTCATCTCGGTCAGGGATTCAGCCTTACTTGAGTTCTTATCAAGGTACCCCTTTCAACCTTATAGACACGCTATTTTTAGCAATATATATATTTGCGTGGTCCTTACTAAGCACTGTTATTACTCAAGGTTTGCCAAAGGGCGACGGCACGAACAATAATATTCTGTGCACGGGATTAAAATGCATGCTATATCAACCGACAACAGGTGCGAAAGAGATAGATGCTGTGATGAGCAGTAAGAAGCCAGTTCGCGTACGAATACACACTTTTGCAAATTTGTAGCGTAATTGATTATGAATTAGGACGAAACCAAGCGCGCGAAATTTTATAAACAGACCTTTGGGATTCTGGATATCATTAAAAAACTACTGAATGTATCTGTTCAAAATAAAATTATTTGCTTTGTTAAACTACTAATCTATCCCTGTATGGTGGCCGTTTTGCAATTTTCCTTCTTCTTATGGTATTTATTTCCGCCCAACGATGCGTTAAAATTAGTGTTGAAATATAGAACTTTCGACGCTCATAACTTTTTTTTTATTTTTTTTTTCCTTTTTAGGGTTCCGTACCCAAAGGGTAAAAACGGGACCCTATTACTGAGACTTCGCTGTCCGTGTCTGTCTGTCTGTCTGTCTGTCATCAGACTGTATCTCATGAACCGTGATAGCTACACAGTTGAAATTTTCACAGATGATGTATTTCTGTTGCCGCTATAACAACAAATACTAAAAACAGAATAAAATAAATATTTAAGTAGGGCTCCCATACAACAAACTTGATTTTTTTGCCGTTTTGTGCGATAATGGTGCGGAACCCTTCGTGCGCGAGTCCGACTCGCACTTGGCCGGTTTTTTTTGTTTCCATACAGGGCTAGATAATGATAAGACAAATTGATGTTATGTTTTTATTTTGAACGTACATCGTCAAACAGTGGAGTAATCGCCAGACAAGCTTTGTATGGAAGAATGATCGACTAGTGCAACCTTAAGTTTGTTTATCAGACTAAAGATTTAGTTATACAATCATGCAAAATTTCAGCTCAATCGGAAACCGATTTGACCCAATCCCGGTCAAATTTAACACATTTCATTACAGACAGACAGACCCTGGGACCTAGTGAAACTAAGTAAAACCTTGAAGAAACTTAACCGTTTGGTTTATATTTAACAAGCCTGAACAATATTATTTACTCTTTAAAAGGAAATCCAAATGAAACTTGTGTTTACAAGTTACATTTACATTTTAACCCCTTTTTACCCGACTGCCGAAGGAGGGTAATGTGTTTATCAGTCTATGTATGTATGTATGTTTGTTCCTATGTGGCGTTCTAGAGACCAAACGCGTTGGCCGATTTTGATGATTCTTACGCCAATCGATTCGTCTTAACCCTGCGAGTGTCACTGGCTACATTAAAATTTGAAAATATAAAAATGGCGGATTTTGGGGGCCATATTGTGGGGGCCCAAATATATTTTTTCTTCCAAACCCATCATGTGGGGTATCAAAATAAAGGGTTTCAAGAGGTGATTACAAAAATATATAACACCTATATGTTTAAATGTACCTAATTCTAAAAAAAAGGTAACTAAAAAGTAGTAGGTAAATATTTTTTTTTTAATTAACAAAAAACCCGACTGCTTAAAAAGCGAACTAAAAAGACATAAATAAAAATAAAATCATGCTGTGCAGTCGGAGGATACATCTGGTTTTGGTCAGCCAGCTCGCGAATATGTATCCTCCGACTGCACAGCATGATTTTATTCTTATTTATGTCTTTCTTTTTAGTTCGCTTTTTAAGCAGTCGGGTTTTTTGTTATTTTTAAATATATTTTTTTCTAAAAGGAACCTCAACCCGAATCGTCAATTAAACTTTGACATTTTGTACATCCCTTTGTAAATTGTGAACGTTCGTGTCATATTGATTTCAATAAAACCGAAATGGGGTTATTCACACCCTTTTAGTCAAAAGACATTAATGCGGGACATTGCGGGATTATTTACTTTTGATAGAAATTCATTACTACCCGCGGTTTCGCCTGCTTAGAAAGTTCTCGTATATATATATTTTTTAATTTGGTTAACCAATGCCCGTTGGCAGGCGCGCTTTTTTTATTACTGGCCAGGATTTTATCGAAGCGAATTGCGTTCAAAATTTTAATTAAATGTGTTCCAAATTCAAATGTCATTTCGTCACTGTTATTAAGTGCGCCGGAATGACACATTTTGCTCGCTCTTATCGAGGAATCCTTAGTCTCTTTTCGAATAGATGGGATGAAATAATAGATTGTTTATCTAGGGAGCAAACAACTATTTTAAAGCGTGCGCAGCGAGGGATTCAAAGTACGTTTCCGAGCTGTGCTGCGCCCAAGGTGGACACTCTACTTTTTATCACCCTCTATGAGAAAATAAGTAAGTGCAACTTATGAACAAGAACGTTACGTTTATTTATTTACATACAATTAGGAACCATAAAACATAATCAGGTTGCCTGGAAGAGATAAGGCCGCCCGTTGTATGTATTTTAGTTTTCTGTTCTATGTTTTAACTTGGTGTACCTACAATAAAGCATATATAAATGAATAAATAAATTGCATCGTTACAATTTTATTAGTACTATCCGTTACAGTTGTAGATTTATTTACAGCTTGGGAATTAGAAATAGTCTCAAATGTTATCTCAGGATGTAGTTTTTGAGAAACTTGATTATAATACTTTCACTAGAGGACGACGCACTCATTTTTTACAACTCTAAAATCTGAATTTGAAACAACTACGAACGAAGGCAGAATGCATTTAATTTCGCGCGTTTGTTTATTTTCCATGAACTTTTTTTTTTATTTGGCCCGCTCGCAGTTTTTCAGCCAGTGACTTTTAGTCCCTAGGGATTAATGAGCTATTTTAGTCCATTTTTACGAAGAATAAACTAGCTCTTTTTGAATAGATGTGGTAAAAAGTATATTATTTCCTAATACAGGTCTTGATTTGAAGCCAAAATATTGGGAATTACTGTACCAAGTTTCATCTGAAGTGCTATCGAAATTTCGCGATAAATTCTTTGACATTTCGACAATCTCCATAACAGACAGAATGTCACTGTCTAGGCCTTCAGATGTCATCTAAAATGTTAAATATCTTGTAGGTATAAGTAATTAAGATCATTGCAAGATTATTAGCGTATCATGACATTACATCTTCGTTAATTGTTTTTATTATGAGTTAAGATCAAACATGTCAAGTGTTATTTGTTCTCCCACGTAATAAAAGATGATATCTGTTTACCAGCTATGGATAAACATATCATATTCAGAGACGACTAATTGTTTTTTAGAGTTCCGTACCCAAACGGTAAAAACGGGACCCTATTACTAAGACTCCGCGGTCTGTCTGTCTGTCACCAGGCTGTATCTCATGAATCGTGATAGCCAGACAGTTGAAATTTCCACAGATGATGTATTTCTGTTGCCGCTATAACAACAAATACTAAAAGCAGAATAACAAAAATATTTAAGTGGGGCTCCCATACAACAAACGTGATTTTTATACGATAATCGTACGGAACCCTTCGTGTGCGAGTCAGAATTGCACTTGGCCGGTTTTTTTTTTCATTATTTCTTGGCTGTTTACATTGTCCCTTCGGCAATGTCTTTCTAGAAAATAATAAAATTAATCACGTTTTTCTTCTATTCCTGGAATCAATGTTATCTTAATCTTTCTTTATTTATTTTCCTCGTTGTGTTATGATTTTTATAGACCGTACTCTTGGGTCGTACAATTTGAACACTCGCCTCGCCTCTGGCGACAGCGCAAATTTAAGCATTTTTTTAGAGTTCTAGTGCTTTAAATACACTTTTTGGTGTACAATAGAGTATCCTAGCCCGTTCCATCATCAGACTACGGTGATGCGTCATTTGTTCATGGCGGAAATTCCACCGATATGCACTAAACAGTTTGCGAATACTTTTATTGTGCGTACAGCTATGGAGTGGAATTCCCTGCCGGAGCCTGTATTTCTTGATAGCTCTACAACCTGGGGGGTCTTTAAGTCAAGAGTGAATAGGTTAATACTAGGCAAGCGTGCTCCGTCGTCGACCACATCATGGCTTAGCATCAGGTGGAATAGAGGTCGAACGCGAGCCTGTCAGTAAAAGAAAAAAAAAAGTGTCATAAAGAAGGGATATCCAGTCGGATGTCTGCAACCGCATTCCCTTTTCAAATTCAAAAGTATAAGTTCTAAGGTGTAGTTAACCTAGACTTCGGTTGGTATAAAATATTTATCGCTAGACCAAAAACAATGCAGTTATTTTTTATTTTTATAGATTTCAATGTCATAAAAATTTATAATATTCAATGTTTGTTAAAGTTGCGTTATGTTTTTGTCCATTCAGTTCTGTGTTTGTTTTTATGTGCTATTGTGTAAGTATAAAAATATTTTATTTTGAAAAAATTATCGCACCATTTTTTATTGACTCTAGAGAATAATACTAAATTAATAACATCAACTTAAAATAATTCACTTTTAAGAACATCTTTACTAATATTATAAAGCTGAACAGTTTGTTTGTTTATTTGAATGCGCTAATCTCAGGCACTACTGATTGGAATTGTTTTTATGTTGGATAGTCCATTTATCAAGGAAGGTTATAGGCTATATAACATCACGCTACGACCAATAGGATCCGAGCACAAATGAAAAATGTTGCAAAAACGGGCAAAATTATTCATTTTTGACAGCTTCCGTTGCGTGCGCTGCGTAAACGGTTAAAGTTACGCAACATTCATGTATTTAGGATAGGTATGTAGCCAGTTGACGGGAGCGAAGCCGCGTGGGACAACTAGTTTTTATATAAAGTTAAATTGTTTGTTTGTTTATATGTTTGTGAAAGGTAAAAACCTAGTTGAACTCAATCGGTTACGAAAACTCATTCCTTGACAAAATTCTCGGCAAAATGCCCGAATTCTCAGGGAGAAAATCCGCGTGCAACTGTCAGTATTCAATATTTTCCTTTTCATTCGATTAAATAGCTTGCTAAGAGATCACCCGAGGCTAACATGACTCTTTGTTTTGTTAAATTAGGCCGAATTAAAAATTATAACATGTTTATGGTTTCAATTAAGGAATTGCCCTACTAATAAAATCGCTCAAAGCTGTTATTATTTTCTCAGAAACCTGGAAAATTTATTAATAATATAAATGATGTTTCGTTTTCAGCTGTTTGCCACTGTCACTTTGGTAGCACCATTTATGAGAATTGCACTAAAAGAACCAATTTAATTGCCAAAAATAAATATGAAGCAAACATTACTAAGAAAAATGACACTACAGTTGAGTATCACGCTAAAGATTCTACCAACGCAGTCACAGGCATAAACAGCAGAGTCCGAAATGACATTCCAAAAGCGATTACAGTTACTGGAAAGAATCAATCCAAAGACAACATAGATGAAAGCACCCTAAATAAAAATTACAGTTTATTAGGGGTAAAGTTGACACAACAAATAGTTACCGAGAAAATAAATAATACAGACGATTATATAGAAAATAGAATTGAAAGTACAAACCAAAGCGAATACATTATAGCTACTGGAGAATTTACTGCTAGCAAAAAGGATATATTTGAAGGGCAAAACGCTACATTTGAATATCAAAATAATACTAAGATTTTCCAAAACAACAGTACGGACAATAATGTCAATAAATATAATGTAACTAAGACTAGCGAAAAGCACGATTTGCATAAACATTTAAAAAATCATATGGTTGAAAATGTGACAATAAAAATCCAAAACCATAGCATGGATGACCAAAAAGAGGATTCACCTAAAAACTTCGAAAGCAAAGATAAGCATAAGAGTGTTACAAATAAAACCATGACTGAAAATAACACTAAGATTGACCAAAACAATATTAAGGATCGGAATGTTCAAAAATATGATTTACTTAAGAATCACGAAAACAATGATACGGTTAAAAGTGTTAAAGATGAAACTATGGCGGCAAATAACACTAAGATATTACAAAATAATAGTATAGATTATAATATCCTAAATGATTTATCTAAGAAACTACAAAAACGTGATATTAGCATGCCAGAAAAAAATTCCATCGATATAATGCCAAAAGCTTACCAAAAGTACGACAGTAAACTCTACCAAAAACATGATGGTAAAAACTACCAAAAATACGATGGCAAAAACTACCAAAAATACAATAGTACAAACAATCAAAAGTATGATTCCCCCGACAGATATGAAAAAAATGAAACAGCAAAGAATATCCATAATGATGACACTGTGAAAAGTGTCAATAATTATGACGAGCAGAAACATGCAAATAACATCAACGATTATAAGCCTTATGAATACCAAAATTACACTGATAAAAATGACGCTGAAACTGAAAAACATACTAGAAGATTTGATGAGAACATTAATCACCACGCCATACCACAAACTCAAACGAGATTAAACAATTATTTAATCAAAAAGAGTTTAAGCGAATTTAAAATGGTGAGAAGAAAAACACATTACACTTTGCCTCAAACTGACTTTAAAAATGATATTCCTATTCGAGATGCTGATCGCTACCAAGATCTAACTAATTATCACGAATATGATGATAAAGCTAGACTAAATGGAGCTAGAAATCATGCCGACACAGATTATCATCAGTATCCAAATTACGACGGAAACAATGACCAAAGCTACGAGGAACCTAACATGCCTAATTTTAAAAAGCTAAATGACGTACTAGCGAGGCAGAAGGAAATCGTTCAGAAATTAGCAGAAATACAATTGATCGCAAGGCAAAAACCCTCGCAAACGGAGTTTGCTGCAATCATAGCCGAGGTAGAAGCCAAGAAAAAGAAAAAGAACTACACCAAGTTATCCTTCACAACGATCCCACCGAAAAATATTAAAACAATAAAGACTACCACAGAGAAACCAAAGACAATTATGACTCAATTTGACGAGACAGAAATCAGGAAAGCGTTAAAGAATGACCCACATGTCAATCGAATTCTAAAGATGGCGAATTTGAAGCGGGAAAAATATTTGGATAATGTTCGAAGCTATTTAGTTAGTAATAAAAATAAAAAAGGAAATGCGAGGAATTTAGCGGAGGGCCCTTCGAACGTCAATCTAGCAAAAGCCGTGGAAACTACTAATTTAAATAGTATAGTTTGAATTTTCAATTTCAGAAAATTGACAGTTTTTGCTGTCATTTCGTAAAATATTTATTTATCTAAAAGGGTTATTTTATTGACTGGATTTTCTAAAATATTACTTAAAGATTAAACAAGAAATCAAACATAGTAAAGAAAACTTTTTTAAATCTCGAAAAATTACGAAGCTACCAACATGCGTGTCAGCGTGTGATGTCAAACATGGGACTCGCGTTGTAAAGAGGTTTATACGTGGCGTTTGAGGTCTTGCAAAACGTCTTCAAAGTAGCTTAAAATTCTGTCAATTGAAAACGATATTGCAGACTTTTCATTTTACAAACTGAGAGAAAAAACCAGCCAAGTGCAAGTCGGATTTGCGTAGTCGGTTCCGTGGTTTTAAAACTATTACGATATCCCCTTATTTCAATTAAAGTGGAGTACTTAACTTGTAATACTTACAAAATTCAGATAAACCTTTTTTTTTCACTAATTTAAAAAAACCGGCCAAGTGCGAGTGGGACTCGCGCACGAAGCGTTCCGTACCATTATCGCAAAAAACGGCAAAAAAACACGTTTGTTTTATGGGAACCCGACTAAAATATTTATTTTGTACTGTTTTTAGTATTTGTTGCTATAGCGGCAACAGAAATACATCATCTGTGAAAATTTCAACAGTCTGTCTAGCTATCACGGTTCATGAGATACAGCCTGGTGACAAGCAGACAGACAGACAGACAGACGGATCGCGGAGTCTTATAGTAATAGGGTCCCGTTTTTACACTATGGGTACGGAACCCTAAAAACTATGTACTCTATGTTTACCGATCTACAGATTTACCGATGACCTGGTGATGGTCGTGGGCATCCGCTGGAAGCAAGAAGCAGAAATCTGGCCAATGCGGGGTGGAGACCTATCTCCAATAGTGGACATCTTACGACTGAAATGACGATTCTCACCAGTATCTGGATGAAGATTTTGGGCCGTCATTTTAGCAATACTCCACAATTTTGGTATGAAATGAACCCTAAAAACATATTTACCAATACTATCACGTTTTCAATTATCTAAACCAATAAATCTGCAGAAAAAATATCTTTCAACACCAAAAATGTATACCTACGTTAATAAATATTTATTGAGAAAGATTACACAACTCTAGAATTTATGGATGGATTTCAAATAAATTATGTTTATTTATTTATTTAAATTTTATACATGACACCAGATTCTTGGAAGAAAGTAAGAGTGGTTTTGTAATATATTGTTATGTATATTGAATGTTATATAAAGGATATATTGGAAAGACTTTCGATGTTACGTTGACGAATAAAAAAAAATGAATTAAATCAGCTGGAAGCTTTTTCTAATAAAATGCCGTTCTTCGTTTAAATTTGAAGCCAACCCCAAAAAAGTAGCTGATTTTAAAATGAGAATCACGTCTAAGCGGCTAGTCGTAATATTTTGAAAAAACTATATGTTACATTAGACCATTTTCTTAATAATTAGATTTAAGAAAATTTTAAGTTTTATTCGTATAACATAGTGTAATTAATTTGTGAAGTTATGTCTGACACGGACGAAAAATCAATCAAGCGACAATCGCACCAAAACGGCCGGGCGTATTTTAATGAAATTGTCACCATCTCAAAGACAATTTTATTGACGTACCTATCTACATTTTGATCTTATTTTTTTTAAGTCTAAGGAAAGTACAAAAAATTACTAAAACCTGAAGTAAGCTGAGTAATACTATTTCCTGTAAGGAAAATATGGACAGGATTAGATAAATACTAAGATAGTACCATTTTTAGACACTTAAATTAAACACATAGGAAATAAGTATGTTTTTGGATACCATTGTAAGACGACACTCACGTCGCCAAAAGTCCTTGTAAGATGAAAATAATATTGTAGGTATTTTTAGTATTAGGTACATTGATATCACCAAAAAGATAAAATACTGTACCAAATTGAGAGTCAAATAAAATCGCACAATAGTTTGAACTTTATCGGGATGTAAAGGTCAACCATGGGTTATTTGAGTTTGGAACCACACCCATAGATCTTATAGTGAATTCACATTGTTATTGTAACGGCAAGAGGCTAGGCAGTGTCCTAAGCAATGGCCCGTTGTATATTTTTAGTTTTAAGTTTCTTTTATTATTGTATTTTCTGGTGTACAATAAAGAATACATAAATAAATAAATAAATAATGGCGTAAATGCCAAAATTTGAGTGACTTTTTAATAGCACTGGACAATGTAAATTTTTGACAATCGCTATCGCGACTCGTTCGTTGGTAGAATGTCATTTATCTGGAGTCCTATACTCCATGTTGAGTTCTATCCCGTAAATATAAGGATGGCATAAAAAGCTTAAACCTGTTACCAAAACTAACTGTTTAATACAGCTGCCATTTGTCATATCACCAACGCAATAGAAGTCAAAATCCGTTGAACGGGCTGTAAAATGGGATTATTTAAATGTCTAATGTTATCTCATCATCATCCTCTTGTCCTAATTTATCTGTGGTCGGTCCAACGCTTCTTCCTTCATACTTCTCTACTTGCCGTCATCTCAATGTTGATTTCCTTTCTTGCTTTATTATCATTCACCCAATCCATCCATTGCTTCTTTAGTAGTTCGCTTCTTTCTGGCCAGTTCTTCTTCTTCGGCGGTACACTCTTGGCAGAGAGGTCGCGTTCATCATGTTGCATGGAGACTTCAAGTCCTAAAAATCTGGATTTTGGCGTGTCTACGTTCCTATTTAAAGATTTAGAGTTTTCCATGAGTTTCCACACGAATTTGACGTTGCAAATTCAAATCACTTTACTCCCTTGGGAGTTTCATACAACTTTTGATGTAATACTTTACCTTACGTAGAGAATTGCATGATATGTAATTGGACATTGCCGAGCAGATGGTATGAACAATATTTTACTCTATGGTGGCAATTCACAACACTACTGTACACGCATAAAATGAATTATAACATTTATAACCATGAAGCTGTGATATGTATTGTTTTGAATTACAGTAAAGCGAAATGATTATATTTCAACGCTTTTTAGTTACGGTATTTATCGGCAGACATTTTGTTTTGTGTTGAGTAGGTACTTCTACAGTCTGTTAATTCTATTCTGAGTGTAAAATAGGCATAGCCTTTTCTGCTCAACCACCTGCCAATGTCAAGTAGCCACATTCTGGTCGGACGAAATTTTAATTGCATATGAGTTAATCGACTCGAAAGAACAAGAAGCGATAAATCACCGTTACAATGAGTCAGCCGAAAGGGGCGATGCGACGATACGCAAACGTTTTTAGGGTTCCGTACCCAAAGGGTAAAAACTACCCCTATTACTAAGACTCCGCGATCCGTCTGTCTGTCTGTCCGTCTGCCACCAGGCTGTATCTCATGATTCGTGATAGCTAGACAGTTGAAATTTTCACAGATGATGTATTTCTGTTGCCGCTATAACAACAAATACTAAAAACAGAATAAAATAAATATTTAAGAGGGGCTCCCATACAACAATACACGGTAATGGTACGGAACCTTTCGTGCGCGAGTCCTACTCGTACTTGGCCGGTTTTTAATGTATACAAGCTTTTTATTAACTTGCAATGTATGTATGTATGAAGCTATGTAAGTTCGGCACAAATCTTGCAACTGAATTTTAAAGCAGTTATCCTCAACCGATTAAGATGAAATTTTGCTTACACGTTTGGTTTGAATGACAATTCACGGCAATCTCATAAGAAAGAGAAACAAAAATGGAAATAAATATTTATGACATGGAAAAGTAGCAAACAAGCAGACGACCCTCCTGAAGGTAAGTGGTCACGCCTGTGGACATCTGTAATACTGCTAAGGCTAAAACACGCTCGGATATGGTACTGGCGGACTAACTCCACCCACAAATCCTAGTGTTGCCGTATCCAGAACATTATTTTCCACTTTTATTTATAACTAAGTTTAATGTAAAAATATCCGGAGACAATAACCAAAATCAGTAGATCTCCCATAAATCGTCGACATTTTCAACGCTGGTCGTAGTTGGTACGGCCCAACCAACCTACAACCGTACACACGTCCGGATTTGGTACGGAGCAGACCATATCCGATGTGTAAACAAGCGGACCGTGGCGGACTCAATTAATAATAATAATGTCCGGCGGACCACTCTACGCTCGCTCGGATATGGTACGGGCGGACTAACGCCGCCCACAAATCCGTGGTACCAAATTCAAGTGTGTGTTACAGCTATAATACCGAGGTAAAACAGGTGCGTTGCCAACCTTTTAGAAAATTCTTTAATGTTTGTTGAAAGTGTTGTCGTTAGCGGAAAAGCTACAGGAGCCGATTCCACATATTGCAGGTACAGCGACTATTGTTGGAAACTAGTTATGTGGGAGTTGTACGACAACCACGTATCTACAAAGTGTGGGTGGATTTTTATAGAAATGTTTATAATCTGTAGATGGATATCTGCGAATACGTATATTATTTATTTATTTATTTAATACTTTAAGCACACAAATGTACAGAGGCGGACTTAATGCCTTAGGCATTTTCTACCAGTCGACCTTTGGGTGATGCAGAGATAAATAGTGGTAGGTGCGATAACGATAATGAATGGATTTAAATGTATATACACATAAATATAAGCTAGAAATAATTAATAAATACATTTCAGATAAAATCAAAAAAAAAATTCTTTTTTTCTTTTTTTTTCTCAGCGGTTTCGCTGAAGGCGAAATTCAAACATGTATTCAAGATTTTTATTAAAAATTGAATTGTACCCACCCATACGCACTTAACGTTTTGGGAATAATTTCATAGTGCGTACAGCTAAGGAGACGAATTCCCTGCCGGAGCCTGTATTTCCTGATAGTTACAACCTGTGAGTCTTTAAGTCAAGAGTGAATAGGTTTTTCTCTAGGCAAGCGTGCATCACCGTCGACCACAACATCACTTACCATCCACCTTTAGCCAAGTTGACAATCTACAATCGATAACGCTTGTAGAAAACGAATCAATGTATGGGAATGACACATCTGAACAAATAGAAGGCGTTATCGATTGTAGAAAGAGATTCTATACGAAACGTTTGTAACTTAACTAGGGGGCAGGTGATATAGTGGCTAAACACGGTGCTATCGTCAAAAAAAAACTGTATTGAGGTTCAAAGTAAAATATAGAATAGAACCACTGTGATATATAGTAGGCATACTTTCAGACAAAACCGTAAAGAAACAGTCTTATAACAAAACAAACAACACTATTCTTAAATAACCGTAAACTACCAAAATCGATTGCCTTACATAACCGATAACATTAATATTCAACACATCACTATTATATCTCGTTAGTCTGTGATATTTTTAACTATTGAGTAAGGCAAAGGTCAAATGCTCATTCAGCCGGGGTTTAATTCACTTTCACTATGAATGGTATTTGATCTGAAAGTACAAATGACATTATTTATTTATGTTAATTGATTATATAAGAGATGAATGCGGTTACAGAGATTTAGAAACGAACTATAATAGCTTCTGATAAATTTCTACAGAGATTTAGAAATTAACTAGCTTCAATCCGCTACTTTGCTCGCGTTTCTAGAAAAAGTGTCGTAGTAAGTACTAGTAGTGTTAAGGTTTGTGGGGATCCGCACAGAAACTTCAACGAAATCTTGATATTAATAGTTTTATTAAAGACACCATGACACAATCAGGAGACGTCATCATCAACACTCGAAAAGAAAAAGGAGCGAAAATCTATAAAGACATTGACAGCTGTCTTTAAACGTCAGAGTGACATTTTCGAAATCAATCAAACGTAATAACACTGATACAGTTTTCATTGCTGGTTTACACATTTACAATACCCTTCCTCAATGAAAACAGTACTGTACTTGATTAAATCTATGGCTATGAGTATGACATAGTCTTATATCAATTATCATCTATAACTAAATCTTATACAAAAAATATTTAAATACCTATATTTTTTTTTAACCATATAGATACATTCCTCTATGAGAAAACATAAATGAAATACATCCCTTATTTATAAGAATAATAGTAAAATATATATGCCTAATAATTTATCATTTGACACAACTTGGTAAATACTTCTTTACCTAAACCTTTTGTGAATATATCTGCTATCTGTTTACATGTTGGTACATATCTTAGCTCTACAATTTTTGACTCTACCTTATCTCTTACAAAATGATATTTTAAATCAATATGTTTCAATCTTTGATGTTTTTCAGGATTTTTGGCAACGTGAATGGCTGACTGGTTATCAATGTAAATAATAAACGTATTGCACTCTATACCAATTTCCATTAATAAGTTTTTAATCCAACAGCCCTCAGCTACCCCTTTTCCTAAAGCAATATACTCTGACTCTGTTGATGACAGTGAAGTGCACTGTTGCTTTGAGCTGCACCAGGACATCCGTATACTTTCATAATAAAGCCTGAAGTAGATTTTCTGTCCAATTTATCTCCACCCCAATCTGCATCTGTGTATCCTATCAGTGTCTCTCCTTCTCCATTTTTATAAATCAGCTTGTAATCCAGAGTGCCTTTTATATATCTGAGAACTCTCTTCAATGCCTTCCATAAGTTTTCATCAGCATACACTTGATATCGGCTAAGGTAACTAATTGCAAAGCATATATCTGGCCTTGTGCCTAGCATAGCGTACATAAGGCTTCCAACCAATTGTCTGCATCTCTTCACCATATTACCGTCTGCAGCTGGTTCTGAAGACAGCAATAAACCTGTTTCTACTGGTGTTGCTGATGGGTTACAGTCGTTCATTCCATATTTATTTAGTAATCCCTCTAAGTACTGCCTCTGGTCAAGTTCTAGTTGTTTGTCTTTAACTGTGATGTTGATCCCCAAGTATCTCATCTTGTTGCTGCCCTGGTCTGTCATTTGGAAGTTTCTCTGTAAGGCTTCTTTCAATTTATCAATATCTTCTTGCTTTTCAGATATTATTATTAGGTCATCAACATATAGGAGTAAATAGAATCTTTTCTTCTGTTTATAGTACATGCAGTAGTCCGCCTTGCTTCTGATGAACCCTTCCTCTTTCATGAAATTATTAAATTTATTATTCCAATTCCTTGGTGATTTCTTCAATCCATAGAGTGACTTCTGCAGTTTCAGTACTTTTCCTTCATATTTTTCAACTCCTTTTGGTAATCTCAAATATACATCTTCTTCTATATCGCCATATAGAAAGGCGCTCTTTACATCCATCTGTGATAAGTTTAAGTTATGTCTGCTAGCTATTGCCAGAAGAATCCTTAGTGTTGGTAATTTTGCAACTGGTGTGTATATTTCAGAGTGATCAAAATCATCTTCTTGCTGGAACCCTCGAGCAACTAGTCTAGCTTTGTAAATGTCGTCATTCTTCTCCCCTTTCTTTACCTTGAACACCCATTTTGTGTCTAATATTTTCTTTTCTTTTGGTGGTTCTACTTCTATCCATGTGTTATTAACTTCTAGTGCTGTCAATTCTCTTTCTATGGCTTCTATCCACTTATATGAGTCATCTGCTTTCATAGCCTTTTCATACGTCAGCTGTTCTTCAGCACATGCATTAAATCCAGTGTAGTAATCTTCAAACTTTTTGGGCAGCTTCACCACTCTAGTTCGTGTCCTCTGTAGATCTCTATTTTCTTCGTCCAATTCCTCACATGACTCATAATCCTCTTCTATTCTTTGTTCTTTTGATTTCTTTCCATGTGAAGGAGTTTCCCTTCCTAATTGTTTGCATTCCAGAGATTCAGTCTCCGCTTCTGTATTTTCTTGTAAATCAGTCTCTGTCCTGGTCTGTTCTTCTTCCCTCTGAAATTTCCTCTCTGTCTCTCCTCTATTATGTATTGTCATATCTGGTATTTCTCCTTCTTCTGATTTTCTGTGTATATTTTTGTCGTCTTTGTTTTCTTCATAATCAAAGTAAACCACTCTACTCTTTTCTGTTTTTCCTTGGATGAATATTACATCTCTGTAAGTATTTATATCCTTGGTTTTCTCAATCCAAATTCTGTATCCTTTAGTGTTGATGCCATATCCAACGAAAATTCCTTTCTTACTCTTGGCATCCCACTTCTGTCTTCTCTCTTTTGGGATGTGAATGTAAACTTCTTCACCAAATGTTCGCATGCTCTGAATGTTGAAACTTTTATTGTATAGCAACTCATATGGTGTCTTTCCTGGAACTTTTGATTTTCCTGTTCTATTTATAGTGAAAACTGCTGTACTCACCGCCTCTGCCCATAGGTCCTTCTGTAATTTCTTAGCCTGTAGCATGGTCCTGGCTGCTTCTACTATTGTCCGCATTTCACGTTCCGCACGGCCATTCTGTTGAGGTGTGTAGGCAACAGTTGTTTGGTGAGTTATCCCCTTCTGTTTTAATAGACTGCTTACATCACTATTAACAAATTCTCCCCCGTTGTCTGATCTCATTGTGAGAATTTTATACCCGCTTTCATTTTTAAAAGTTGCAATAAAATTTTGAATACAGCCTTTTGTCTCCCATTTGTTTTTAAGAAAATAAACAAACCTAAAACCACTATAATCATCTTTAAAAAGTAAAAAGTATTTAGAGCCCCCCATTGATATAATTTCCATAGGACCACACAAGTCCATATGAATCATTTCACCTGGCACCCTAGCCCTATAGTCACTATTTTGAAATGGCAATCTACTCTGTTTACCCTCAATGCATGCTGTACATTGATCCGTCAGCCCTTCATGTTTAACATTATTTTTATTTAAAATCTCCTTTACATTAGCAATATTCTGGTGTGCAAATCGTTCATGCCATTCAGTTAAAGTGGTCATCGCTACTGTTTCACATTTAATTTTAAATTTCATGTAGTACAGATTCCCTACCCTGTTTGCAGTACATATAACCTCATTATTTTTAGTAAATTTACAACCCTGTTTAGTTGAGGTCATAGTATAACCTTTATCAATTGCACAAATAACGGAAAATAGATTTACAGTCAAGTCTGGCACATGTAATACAGAGTAAAGATCACAAGGTATGTACTCTTTTCCATTAAATCCGCTCAACATTATTGTACCTATCCCCTCAACTCTAAGCTTCTTCCCATCTCCAATTATAACAAATCGTTCTTCTATTAACTCTTTATAGTCTGAAAATAGCCCTCTGTCAAAACACATGTGTTCACTTGCCCCTGTATCTAAAATCCAACTTTTATTTTTACTCACATGAGAGTTAATAATAAATGCATTGTGGTTACCTTTGTTCTGTATTTTCCTTACTTTGCAGTCCTTGTAAACATGGCCTAACTTTCCACAGTTATTACATTTCCGTGACCTACAGTCTCTTTTAAAGTGCCCTATTTTACCACACAAGAAACACTTTAATTTGCTTTTCTCACTGTTACTGCTTTCATTATTCTTCTTCACCATAAGCGCTGATGATGGAGAACCTTCCTCCTTCCCCAGACGCTCCTCTTCTACTAGCAATCTGGCTGTCAGTTTCTTGATTGTTTGATCTTCATCTGGTACAGATTCCCAGGCCGAAATGAAATGCTTGTATTTATCAGGCCAGCTCATCACTATTTTTGTTACAACCATTTTTTCAGAAAGCGACTCGCCTGTAGTTTTTAATTGGTGGACCAGTTCTTCTGTTTTGGCTATAAATGTTGCCATTGGCGCCTCATATTGAAGGTTGTAAAACTTTTGTTGGACCAAATGAACTCCGACTTTTGACTTGGCTTCGAAGATAGTGTTTAGTTTTTCCCACATTTCATAGGCAGATGAACATGCCACTAGATATGTCAAGATATTTTCTTCTACTCTGGTTACTATCACTTCCTGTGCTTTCCTGTCCGCTGTTCTTTCTTCTGCAGATGCCGGCTCCTTTAACAGTACGTCGTACCATCCTTTAGATTTTAATACTATGGTGGTCTGGAAACGCCATAGCGACCAGTTGTTGTTGTTCAGAACTAAAGCCCCATCTTTTCTATCCATCTTGCCACCGGTTCTACCTTCTGTAATCTTCTGTAGTAGTTTCTTCTGTATAAAAACTTCTGTAGCACGGGGCAAACAACGCGTGCCTATATTTTCTTCTATCGATGCAATCCGCTGTATTTCTGTCAGCTGTCGACTATCTCATGTCTGGGTCCATAACCTGTTAAGGTTTGTGGGGATCTGCACAGAAACTTCAACGAAATCTTGATATTAATAGTTTTATTAAAGACACCATGACACAATCAGGAGACGTCATCATCAACACTCGAAAAGAAAAAGGAGCGAAAATCTATAAAGACATTGACAGCTGTCTTTAAACGTCAGAGTGACATTTTCGAAATCAATCAAACGTAATAACACTGATACAGTTTTCATTGCTGGTTTACACATTTACAATAAGTAGTACTTCTCCAGGTTCTAGGTTATATCTATGTTTCTCATATGGGCTCATAGAGCATGAAAATGGCAAAATAATTTCCATACAGGGATAGATAATTTGGTAAAAAAATCATCTAGGTACATACTTTTATTTCGCACAGATACATTCAGCAGTTTTTGAGTTAGAGCCGTCTTGTAAAGCAATCTTAAGATTGGGTTTAATAGGCGTAAACGAGAAAACTTAACAAAATGCAGGCAGACAGACTTTAGCATTTATATTTAGGTATATTGGCTATTAGTATGGATGAAACAGCACTTTATGCTACAAGGCTACTAGATAAAGAAGTACATCTTTGCATTTATTAAAAAAACACATTACAATAGTTTTACGAGAAGCCGTACTACCATCATTTTAAACTTTGACATCTGTCTGTCAAAAAAGGCGGGAATACCAAGCTATCAAGTGACAGATAACGTTCACCCGCGAACCATAAACACAAACTTCCTAGAATGCATACTGCATGGATTGCGTGCAAAAAAACTAAAGTGGTGTCTATGTACGGCTTGATGCGAACTTTCCTGGTTATATAACAGACATTTGCTGTGATTTTGCTCACGTAACATGCATTTTTCTTATAGTCATTACTTGGCATGATTCTCTAGCTATTTGCTAGCATAAATCACACGAAGACTGCGATTGTATTTATCCTTATTTACTTACTACTAGCTGTTGCCCGCGACTTCACCCGCGTTTTTTTTATATTTTATAGGCTTGCGCTTGACCACTATCTCACCTGTTGGTTAGCGATGATGTGGTCGACGGTGAGACACGCTTGCCTAGAAATAACATATTCAATCTTGACTTAAAGACTCCTAGATTGTAGCTATTAGGAAACACAGACTCCGGCAGAGAATTCCACTCCTTAGCTGTACGCATAATAAAAGTGTATCCAAAACGTTTTCTGCGTATGGATGGGATGTCCACCATGTATCGATGGCACATCGCCGTACGTCTGGTGGTCCGATGATGAAACGGGCTAGGTGGAATTAGATCGTGCAATTCCAATGCACACTCCCCGAAATGAAACCGATAAAAAACTGACAAGCTGACAATTCGGCGACGGTGTTCAAGGCTCTGGAGCTTTGACTTGACCAGTGCCTCATCTCAACGGAATATACTAAAGGCACGGGCACCCAACGCGAAGAAAGAAAATTTGGTTCAAATAAATTGCGCTAGATGGCGTGATAAGCTTCGATTTATTATTGAGTTTTGTGAACATTAAGATTTTCTAGAGACGATCATAAAAAAATGTATGTTCTTGTTTAATTAACTCTCCTAAGCACAAAATTAAGGAATATTGGACACTTAATTCACATTTCAAAGATTGACGAGGCGCGTAGAAGCCTCGCTATGTAAAAATGGTCCACGGACCAACCTCGGCAAACGTTGCTTAACCTTAAAGATCGCACCGTGCTGCTGTTATTATTTAGCCACGACCTCCTCAAAAAAAGGCCAATATAATAAACAATTTGCCTGGCTATACATAAGTATCTTATATACTCTTTTACATAACATTCGTTATACTGCTGCAAGCAATTTGTTACAAGGAAGGAAATGCTCGCATAATATGGTTCTGAGAAAAAATCGCTATCTTACTACATAACAGCAATGTAAGGCATTGATGTAAGAATTCTAATCCACAATCATCACCTGTTTAGTGTCCGACCGAAAGTTCGGTTTAGTTTCGGTTACCGAAACTGCATTCGGGAGTTCTCGCGCTGTGCTCGTTCATGTTCGGCGCGTTGAATTACATCCAAGCCAGTATTTTTATGCAAATATTTTTTTTCTTAAATGAGAGGTTGTTATGTTGATCATAAATTATGCTAGCTATGTGCTTTAGAGATAAAAAAAATAAAGACTGATTATAATAACGTTTTCTTTATTTTACCCTCAAAACATGATCCTTGTAAGGAAGTTTCGGTTTCGATTTCGACCGAAACTGAGACTGTTGCCGAAATACGGTTTCGGTCGTAAAAACCAATTTCGGTCGGACACTACAGTGATCTGTCTAACCATTTGGTTACCAGCTGGCAGCTGAGTACCAGTGTTTTACTTAGAGCAAACGCCTATATCTGACATCCAAAGCCTAATTTAGTCACTAGGTAATCAGGGTAATACTATAGCCCTTGTTCTTATTTCTGCTTTCGAGGATATGGCTACGCGTAAAGACTGTCAAGGATAAACAACTGACAACCGAGCTCGCGGCCATTTATGGCGCCTGTTTAAGACGCATATATTGCCCAATGTTAACGCAGTACAGGCCGTGCGAACGCTCGGAGCCAGAATATCAATATTGAACCTCCTTTTGGACAGTTTTGTTTGCAAAATATTCTTTGATTTACCTACATATGCTATTTCAGTTATGAAGAAATTCTAGCCATAATTTTTTCTGTGTAAAAATATGTTTATACATCGAAAAGTAGCGAAAATATATCGTGTTGTTAATTATTTTTTAAAGAAAAACTATTAGTTACACGAAAAAACCATTTTTCACAAACAATGTACATGAATCAATAATAAATACATATTTTTTTCCAAACCTAGCCGTTACTGAGGGGTATGCTTTAGGAAGTTACCGATTTACGCTTTTTGCACTAAAGCGGTGGGTAGGCCCATAATTGTTTTTCTATTGTGTCTGTAATTACGCCGGATGAGTACAGTTCTTGCTGAAGCATAGAGTTCGGCGAGGTCTCGATACATGCACATTCTAAAACAAAATTGTCTATAGTAAATTCGAATTAAGAACCTGCAAATCAATTCATATGGAACTTAAGATTATAAAATAAGGCCCATAGTACGTAGAAGCTGTCTATTGAGTCGAAAAATAAAACCAATACGAGAGAAGCCACGGGTATTGTGCTGTCTCCAACCTTGTTGGCAGGCAATGTCATTGTTTGGAACCTTCAATTTGAGGAAAACTAAGTTTCAATTAATTTTAACGAAAAAATCACGCAATAGAAGAATTTAAAGTTAACTTTTTAGGGTTCCGTAGTCATCAAGGCACTCTGATATTTCTGTATTTTTATTGTTTTATATATATTAGTAGGTATATTGGTAGGTAGTAGTATTGTATATTAATTAATATTATAAATAATTATTGTATATTATTTAGCTCTGAATTGTTTTATGTGTTTATATTTCCCTTCTACACACGATGTCTACATCTCTTTTTTTCATCTTTCCTTTCGCAGGTATGCTGGAAGAGACTTCATTAGAAATAACCATCACCTATGTACCTACTTTTCTGTACCTCCTTCTTGTCTGTATGTGTGTGTGCATAAATAAAAAATAAATATAGTTTCGCCGTGTCCATTTGTCCGTCCGTCCTTCCGCAGATTTGCTCAGAGACTCTTAGTACTAGAAAGCCATAATTTATCATGGACAAACATATTAATCACGCCGACAAAGTGGTAAAATAAAACTATGAAAAATATTTTTTTTTGGGTTTCTTCTTGTACACGTAAAGTGGGGATATGTTTTTTCTCGCTTGTCCCAAGGTGTCAGTTATCGTTGGATAGGCCATTCAAAAATATTACGGGTCTGTAAAAACCTTTTTTCGATTCAGTGATCGGTTTGCGTAAAATTAAGCTTTAAATAACAAATTTTTGTTAGGGTTAAATGTCCGCCCTCCCATGCCAGCTAAATGGTTGCTTTTGGATATGTGAAAAATGCACAGAAGAAGTATATATAACGAAATTAAAAGGAAAACTATCACAGCAAAGTAGACTTTACGAGTAATAGTCGACCAACTTATAAAATGTACTTGGAAAAGTAAAAAATTTGTACATCAATAGATGTATGGGGACAAAGTTTCGAACGGCAAAGTTAATATTGTCCCTACATTAGAGCAAACGGTGCTTTCATGAACGTTAGTAATGTTACTCATTTATTTTGGTTAATGTAGCTACGGAACCCTCTGTGCGCGAGTCAGCCCGCACTTGGCTGGTTTTTTACGCATATTAGAAACGACTTCATTAAGTCTGAGCAGAAGACCGACTTTTCTAAATGGGTCAATGACAGAGGAGGAAAAAACACCCTAAATCGTGTTGCTCTCTAGAAGCCTGAAAAATGAAAAGCAACCACTAAGCGCCAAATGAAAAACTGAAAGCATTCTTACGCTGTTTTGCCGTAAATTTCAACAAACCTACTATGGATAATAGGAATAAACAGCATTTAATATCATAGAGGTAAGATATACGAGTATACGTGTGTTTATTTTTTAACCATGACCAGTGTGTGTTGCCAGTGATGACCTATGGCTCTGAGACGTGGTCGCTCACAACAGGCCTAATTAGAAAGCTTACAGTCACTCAAAGGGCAATGGAGAGGGCTTTGCTCGGAGTATCCTTGCGTGATCGAATCAGAAATGAAAGAAAGAGATCCGCAAGAGAACCAGAGTTACCGACATAGCCCGAAGAATTGCCAAACTTAAGTAGCAATGCAGGGCACATTGCTCGCGGGACGGAGGGCCGATGGAGGCAGAAAGGTTCTGGAGTGGTGACCGCGAACCGGAAGACGTTGCCTTGGAAGGCCTCCCACCAGGTGGACCAATGGCCTGGTGAAGGTTGCGGGGATCCGCTGGATGGGAGACGCACGGGATCGGTCAATGTGGCGACGCTTGGGGGAGGCCTATGTCCAGCAGTGGACATCTTTCGGCTGATGTGATGATGATGAGTCGATTATCAAAATGATTTCACTGTTAGAAAGCTACATGGCTAAATGTCATATTATATTTTTCAAAGATTTGACATACATTTGTAGTTGACATTTGATTGATATTTTGACATTATTATTTTATACCTACTTAATTTTAATTTCCGCGCATTATTTGAGAAAAGTACTATACAAGCCTTGGCCACAACTAGGCATTGATGGACTTACGTATGTGTGCCTCGGCCCACATTACACGTTCGTCCATCAATGCCTCTTTTGCTGGCCCCAGCATTAATGTACTATTTTATCCCAGAAAATACACACGGTCTCCGCCGGGTTGACCACGAAAGCGGAGATAAGTTTGAATAACGTATTCTTGTACCTAATAAGATCAAATCTTGTCAATCACACCAAGACTACAACCGCATAAGGTTTCCCAAATACGTATTGATTGGTTTCAAGGGTAAACCATGAATCATGACACGTCCATACTTACATACATAGCTAGATAGTTATTTATAATATGTTCAGTAAGTATTGTAAATTGACTGATCGTGATACGATCTCACGTTGGTAACTTTTAATTGAACCAATGACCCTTTCGAGGGAGACCGCGGGAATTTTATATACTCAATAGCTTCAAAGATCTAAGCATACATAGGGACAGACAGACAGCGAGAACCGACTTTGTTTTATACTATGTAGTAATATATTTTATCTACACTCACAACGTAATGTTCCAAATACGAATTCGAAAAATATTGTATAAACACGTACTTTATATTCGTGGATAGGTAAAATTAAAAAAAAAAACCATTATAGTTCAACATTTTCCTTCGATTTTCAAACAACTGCATCATAAAATAACTTTTTAATTTTTATAGCACACTTTTACTTTTTAATTTTCTGGCGCGTATGGGCTCATGTCATTGTCAGTTGTCTGTGGATGCGCACGCTGCGCAATGAGAATCTAAATTGCCCGCCATACATTCCACATATTTTTTCCCTTTCCACTTTTGTTTTATTTCAACTGTACGAGTGAAGATAAAGTAGTGTATGCAATAGCATATAATTAGGTATTAAAACACTCGCGTAATATTATTATCAAATTCGGCTTCGCCTCATTTGATAAACCTACGCTCGTGTTTTAATAACCCCTATTATATGACCATTGCATAAACTACTATTATCTACTCTCATATCGTAATATTCGAATTATAAACTTCAAAACGAGTTTATATTGACATACTTTATAAACACAATACCGAAATTTAAAAATAGAATCTTATTATAACACTTTTTCTCTAACAAAATAATGCTATAATACAATTTTTTTTCTATTACGATACAGGACAAATTCAAGAAGTTAATCACAAGGAGTTTTCATCAATTTTTTTTTGTAATGCCATTTTTATAGTACCTATTTAAAAAGATTTGATTCCAATTTTTACTTGTCTATGACAATGCCCGCTTCAGGCTTAGCACGCACTGCGATATTTATTCGCGCGAATTTTGTCTCTTTCTAGATGTTCATAGACTTTACATTAATCTAAGTTCATAGAGCTCAAAATATTCGCGCGAATTAAATTCGCGCCGCGGTGCGGTGGATTCTGTGGCAAAACACGGATTTCTTGCGGTATTATTTCTGCACGATTTTTTACCGCAATGCGTGCAACTTCATACAATTCCATAGGTCGCAGAATAGGCGAAAAAAATTCGCACGAATAAAAATCGCAGTGCGTGCTAAACCTTAGCGCATGCGCAATGCGGTGATATGCTGGGTTTTGGCGCCATTCATATTTTGCAGGTTTAGTTGTATTGAATTTCATGAGTTTTTTGAATTCTTGCTTAAAAATGTCTGATATCAGTGAATGTGAAGAATATTTGACTTCGCCCGATATTTTAGATGCGGCGAAAGAAATTACTCATAATTTTTTACCAGCAAAGTCGAGAAAATTATATGATAAATGCTATCACGACTTTATGGCATGGAAAATGCAAAAAAGGTATTTAGTAGGTTCAGTCCCAATGTATGAGTGTAGATAAAGTAGTGTATGAAACTGCACATAACTAGGTATTAAAACATTCGTGTGAATACTATTAAAAACCTCGCCTACGGCTCGGTTTTTAAACACACACTCATGTTTTAATACCCCTTATTATGCAACAGTTTCATAAACTACTATTATATACACTATAGACATTGCATTGGTTTCCGTTAGTCACGTCCTAGGCGACCACTGAAAATCAGCGCCGTGTTGTGGGTCCCCCACGGCACAGCATTATGCTGAGTGGAAGGCTTCTTGCCACAACCACGACATACTCATATTTTTTATCTATACTAATATACTACTAATAATATTATAAAGAGGTAAAGTTTGTGAATTGTGAGTTTGTGACGTTGTAGGGGATAATCTCTGGATCTACTGAACCGATTTTGAAAAATTCTTTCACCATTAGAAAGCTGCATTATTCCTGAATGTCATAGGATATAATATATTTTCATAAAAATTGGAGATCCTTAGGCAAATTGCAATAATGTAACCAAAGTAGCAAAATGTTGTAAATAATATTCATTTTTTGGCGTGCGCTGTGAAAACTATTGATGATACATAAAAAATATGTAATACATGATTAGGTAGGGTAGGTGGGTAGAGTAGGTAGGAGAGGTAGGTAACCAATTGACGGGAGCGAAGCCCCGGGAGTCAGCTAGTTTAACAAAACTTAAGAACTAGTAACACTATCATTAAGTGTTCAGTTTAAGCCAAAACATACTTCTACCGTTTTTGTTCTTGTAATCTGCTAATGGTTGAATGTCGTTCGTTATATGGCAACTACATACCTTTTCTTTCTTTTCTTTCTGTTCTTTATTTTCTCTCTTTCTTTTCTTTCTTTTTTTTCTTTCTTTTCTTTCTTTGCTTTATTTTCTTTCTTTTCTTTATTTTCTTTCTTTTCTTTATTTTCTTTCTTTTCTTTATTTTCTTTCTTTTCTTTATTTTCTTTCTTTTCTTGCGTTTCTTTCTTTTCTTTATTTTTCTTTTCTTTCTTTCTTTCTCATCCAGAGACCGGCCTCGGTAAGCGTTTATGATGGACCCATGTGCCTGTTATTATTAGGTACACGGTGTACTAGTAACTAATCAACAGTTATTACCTATTTCTTATAATAAGAGCCAATTGCATCGGTTCATTGGAGCCAATCTGTTTCGTGATGCACAATAATTATTGTCAGGCAAAAGACGCACTGGGAGGATTTGCTGCTACGTTTTTCATCAAAGTACCTAAAGTAAGACAAGGTTTTCTATACATCGTCGACATCGGATAGTGTTGCCAACTTTATTTTTACAAATCCACCAAATGTGGTTTCGTGACCCACCAGAAAACCACTAAACTTAACGGTCTCTCAAACCACCAGAAAACCACTAATCCAAAACAACAAAATATCCGTAATGATTCCTTAAAATTGCACCACATAATTTGCACTTAGCTCCTGGGCCAGCAGTCACGGAACAAACACGGAGCAGTGCTTGTAACCAGTCCTTTAATTCTGGTTTACCTAACCAACAATCACGGAACTTTTAGGTATACTGTGGTTTTGGAATACCTATTAGTTTCACAAAATTAGTGTAAATAATTAAACTAGTAAGTAACCTTTACCGATACCGACTCAAACTGTACTGTATTGTCCGTCCGTTGTATTTGTGCACGCATAGGGAACACATAAACAAACCAGAGAATAAACACAAACCCTTGAAATCAAATCAAACTTGACCCAGTAATCATACAAATAAAGTCCATAATCAAAATTATACAAGAAATTGAAAAAATAATTTCAGGGAATCCCCGAAAATCACTACCTTAGTTCTGTTGTGTCGCCTACATTACAAAAAATTATACACTTCTTTCAATAGTTCTTTCCTAACATAGAGTTTTTTGTAAATCGTACTAGTGGTTCAATGGCGTACCACCACTAACTGAAGCAATCAAAGCCACTAAAAAAATCCACTAGCCACTAAAAGCAATATTTCGCCACTAAAAGGGAAGTCGAAACCACCAGTTTTAGTGGAAAATCCACTGAGTTGGCAACACTGATCGGATAGGATGTACGTGACTACTGTAACAGATGCTATTCCATCCATACTGGTAATCCATAGTAATATTATAAATTCGAAAATAACTCAAAACAAACAGACAGAGTTGGGCAAAGGCAGTGGAAAGATGATGGTGACTAAACAGTGAACGGTCTCCATCATTCAAGACCCCTCTCTCCCAGTTTTGGTTTATAACATAATATATAGCAAGTATCTGGAATAATGTGCCTTTCAAATGGTGCAATATTTTTTCTAATAGGTGCAGTGTGTTCGATGATTGTCCTCCACATATACACTCGGCTATTCTCAACCCTGGCTAAGAAACGCAGCGTCTTAACTCCCCAGTGCGTTCTGTCTTGATTAATATCTAGTTAAGGAAAGCATAGCCACAAACCCACAGGCCTACACAAGCATCTAATGCCGCCTCCACACGCTCGCTGTTTGCCACAAATAGAGCGAACAGCAAACACGTGCCGAACACTGACCACAAACACCCAACACAAACACGGCATCCACACGCTTGGCGAACATGCTAGTCTATTCCGGATTGGCAAACATGGCAGACGGCGAGCTTGTTGTGGCAGCGATCACTTTCGGGTTAAACTCCTCATTTTTCCTTACAATTTAGCTTAGGATACACAAAATGTAACGATTCGTAAATTTGACCACCACTATTAACTCCGTCCGCCGCCGCCCGCAAGCTAGCGCGTACTACTGAACTGACAAGCGTGTGGATATTTCACAAACACGCTCGTCGAACATCCCAAGTAACACAAACGTGCTGAATAAAGATTGAGTAAGAGCAATCATCAAGAGCATAAGCTTAATAGTAAGCTGAATAACGTCTGAGTACCCGTCTATTCAGCTGTTATTCAAGCAAAAAGGGCCCCAATTTTGAATGCTTAACGCTGAATAACATCTGAGCAAGATCTGAGTAGGAGCTTAATAACGTTACAATTAGCTTAATAACCTTTGAATAACAGCTCACATTGCTTTTATTAAGCTCTTACAACTGAGTTACTCAGCTTAATCGAATTGATTATTGTATTCAGAATTTATTAAGCATTTAAATTATTGTTCACACTTTTACAAACAATATTCATACAAATTGTGAAAATAATTCAATTGGATTAAATATTTTAATGTCGATGTCGAATTTAAATGTGATTTGACATGGTGAACTTATAAAATCGGTAAGTAAATTTTTATTTACAAGTTTAGAGGTCTGCTGTATGTTAATTGTTAGTGCGCAAGTAATTTTGTCGTGAATAGTATGTTTTTTTTTCATTATTTATTACGCGCCGCGTTAATAATCAAGATAATAGATAGTAAATAGTATTTTCATACATACATAATAGGTCTGACAAAAGTACTTGTGACGAAATAGCTAATACTAGCAATTTTAATCCAACAAAATAACTTGAATCGAGTTGAAAATGTTGTAGTTGTAAGATTAAGCATTTTGGTATCTCGTAAATTCCGTGAAAGTATAAATTACAAAGATTTTTAATGGCGATCGATTGTTTTGGTGTATAATGCTGAATAAAAGTGCACACATGCCTTGTTACTAAGCTATAACTTGAAAAAAGTAGTCTCAGTACACTAACTTCTGAATATCAATTATATAGTTGATCACATTTCTAAATTATTCAGATTTTTAGGGTTCTCTAATCGATTTAACAAAAACCTTTTCTATTGTGGAATTTCACGACCGGCTTTCACTGAATTCATTACATTTAAAATTATAGCGTCTTTGCTTGCATTTTTTTTCGAGAAAATCTCATTTATGATTAAAAATGTAGTCACACACACGAAATCTGCTATAGATTTCGCGTGTGTGGTGTGGACTAGGCCCTTGTTTAATCCGTGTTTTGTTATTTGTTTTATGTACAAACGCCAGTACATCAAGCCACCCGAAACTGTCAAATTGAAAACTGAACTGAACCTCAAGGCAAATTGAAAACGTAGCCGTGCAACTGTCACGAATATATACGCGAAACCACAACATATTATGGAGAGTCAAGACAAAATCATGAAAAAACTTGAAGAAATTTATGTGCATGTTGGAGAATTAAGAGTCGCAAATAAAATATCTTATCACAACGTAAATTTTATTTTCTTGTACTGTAATACCTTCTGCTAATAAAATAATAATTTCCTTTTTTTATTAAAATTGGTCGAAATTCTTTCTAAGGGACTATTTAAAATTGGATGACCTTCCATGTTTATATTCAGTGATATGTTTTCTGGCAAAATGTTTGTGTTAATCAATATTTTTTAAGTGTCTCAATGACGCCATTGTGCCAGTATTCACCTTGCTCAATAGACTTTGTGGACTTGTCTCGGTGTATTTAAAATTGTCCTTGGATCATTAGGTAAAATGTCTGGGAATCTTTGATTTAATATTTCTGCCAAATCCTTTAGTGCTACTTGTGTGATCTTTTTAAGAAAACCCATTTTAAAATTTTTCTCGAAATATCAATTTTTTCATGTATCTACATTGTTCTTCTTCGATATCTGTACACTGCCATCAGATGCATTCTCATCTTGTGTGAATCGCAATGCTGTTTGACTTTTTGGGGGACGGAACCCTCTTCATTGCGCGGCAACCACGCATGCTGGCTGGGACCGGGTTCAGTTTTGTTCAAACTATTTTCATAAATCTTTTGATGACCAGAAACACTTGGACAATTACTATTGCTGATATTTAAATATTCTTTTAACAATTTTCTTTTGATGTAACCAGTTCTCTTACGTTTTTTCCACGATTTTCGATTCATATTAAATAACGCAAAAAATATATACCTACGGTGAATAATATTTTAAGCTGGTATTAAGCTATGGGCGCTATAACAACATACATATGGTCTTTACTTTGAATAAGTTAGTTTCAAACTCTCTATTAAACAGGAAAAAGCTTAATAAAACATAAATAATATTATTTATTCAGCAGCTGAATAATTAGTAAAACATAGAATCTTATCCAGTTTAAAGATAAAATAAAAACAATTATTCAGTATCAAGCTGTTTAATAGAATTATGTAACAATATTATTCAGAAGGTGAAACTTTATTCAGCATTGAGCTGTTTCAAGCGCTAATAGCTTAGTAATGCTTTTATAATAGCAATACAGATTATGGATATTCAGACAAATGCTACCGACGGGGCTGTTTTTCAGCTTTAAGCAACCTGAAACGCGTAATGCTAAATAACGTCTGTATAATAATCCTACGGTGATTGGTTATTAAGCGTTAAGAAGGTAAGGACAGACATACAGAATTTATTAAGCGTTAAGAATTTTAAGGGTCCGAACTCAACCTAATTCAGCATTTGGCTATTCCCAAAGCTCTTATACAAACTATATTCATCTTTGAACTGTATAATATGCAAAATGTGTACTTTTATCTTGCTTATGTGTTACTTGGGATCCTTTGATTTGTGCACAAAAACCGACACCGATGCCGAACACGGGCGAACACAAACAAAAACAGCCAAAATCAATCAAACACCCATCCACACGTTCGTGTTCGTTGTTTGTTGTTTGCTGTTCGCCATTGTTCGGCGAGCGTGTGCAGGCGGCATAATATGTCGCAGTCATCCGACACGCTACGGTGACGGTTGCGTTGCCACTGTCATTATTATTTGCGTCGTGGTACGTACTATTGTACCATCTGAAACTGTGTCTAGGTCGAATGAATGGTGTCTAGAGCATACAATCAAGAGTGTGTAGGACACCGATATTTCGTCAGTTATAAACTACTTCATGCTTAAAATTCTTAAATTTGTAGCGAAATTCTACACCGCGCAAGCAGAGTTTTTGACGGAAATTACAGGGTTTTTTTTTTGGGACCATCCCGCCGCACTATTCCCAAACCACTATAACTCCTGAAAGCCAGTATCAACAGTGGCGACCACCAGAAAAGCGCCGAGGCAATGAAGCTCAACGAAGTCCCGGAGAAAGAATTTAACTGTTTTGGATCCCGCAACGAAATTAATCAGAAAAGAATAACGGAGGAGTAGGAAAAAATACACATTTCCACTTCCCTCCATATCAAGCAGGAGACAGAATAAACAAGGTCAATAAGGACAAAGGGTCGTTTAAAACTAGGATAAGCCCAGTTGCCTAGCACCATGAATAAACATTTGCATTAATATTAATGGGTCCTAACATTGTGAGGGTTACCTATCATAAGTTCGAAAAACATTTTACCGAATTTCATTTCACCTAAAACTTTTCAACTATTATCGTTTCGTTTTTTTTTTACTTCATCGAAGTCACGTCTGCCACTGTCTCAGTTGACCTATTATCAATTCGATTTTTTTCGTTACTCCAACTCCAACGTTTCACTTGGTCGAAAATCTTTTTACCGAAGTAACACTTAGCCGAAATAACATTTATTCGAAACATTTATTTTTAAACACATATCAAAATACTAAGTGAGAGAGAAACAGTGGGCGAATACAAATGTTTAAAAGGTGTCAAACATAGACTTGAAAAAAAAGATGTCCTATTTCTGTCTGCAGGGTCTAAAGTAACGTCCGTAAAAGTCATGTCCGTGTCAGGGTGCCCTAAATTAGCACAAGAGTTAGGTACTTTGGTTTTCCCAAAACAAACAAAATCCTGATACATACTGGTAAACATAAGGTACGTTTATGTTTAAACGGTTTTTCGATCTGAGTCATCAAGGCTAAAGTCACTTTTGAGTATTCTAATTAAAAAGGCGTTTCAGTGAAACACATTCCACTTTGACATTAAAAAAACGAGAGGTGTGCGGATCACTGAGACACCTGGTTGCGATAAAGTAAATAATTTATTTCTCAATTGAAATATATCATTTACTTAAAACACAACATTGTTAAACGAACGAGAATATCATCCACCAGTCTATCAAGGCCCTGGCCAGTAAAAAACTCAATGAGTTTTGGCGGGAACGTGATGGCGTCACGTTGCTTCTGTTTTATTTTCCTAAAATTGTGTTAAATTGAATATTAATAGTGTAAAAATGGTGGTTTTTTATTCTAATAATATTTGTGAACGTGCACGAGTGTGGGCAAGTTAAACCGCAGTGGTAGAACTTGAGTTTGTTCATGTTGTCGACAAAACTCCGTGGAAGCTTCCGATAAAGTTACCGCCATTTTACTGGGGCCTAACTAGGACATTGGAATAAAAACTAAAGGAACTAGAACTTCTAAAAGTGACAATGGCTAAATGCACAAACCGTGCGAAGCCAACAAAAAAAAAAAACCACTCAAATTTTCAAATAGCGAACGAGCTCGAAAAAGAATCGTGACGATCGAAGTCTCTCTTATTATTTTTTAAGCCTGTCTCTTACTTGTCAAGAGTCTATAACGTACGGGCGATATGGAACTTCGTTTCAAAAACTGAAATAATACGCAAGACACCAAGACACTGATTGAGCGTCTTTTCGTATTTAATATTACTTCTGCCTGCAACTGGATACCAGTATTTTGCAAGGAGCGACTGCCTATCAGACCTCCACGACACATGTGGCTGTTAATTTAGCCAGGATATTCCATAAAATCAACATCTTCCTGCCCTTGTCCCATGTTACTTGTGGTCGGCGCAACACGTTTTCTTCTTCCACACCGTCCTGTCCCCCGTCACGCTATCACTAACTCCCTTTTTTTTCATATCATTCCTCACTTCCATCTTTTCAGTAGTACAAACAAGTACATTGTGATTCTAAAATCGATTCTACTCGTTACAGACTGGCCCGCGTTTTCACATTCAATAATTACCTTTGATTTCTTTCTGCGACATTGTGGTAGGCGTGACGGTGGTTCCGTATCAAGTATTTCATTGCCAATAGCGTGAAATGTCGCTTTTTCTTGGTTGCTTAGCAACGCCATTTTACTTAACGGTCGGTCAGTCACCTTTGAATTTTCGTTTTCACTTGATTTAGGAACGTCTAGCTGTCAGATGCCGCGAATATTGTATTGCTTTTTCTATGTAGTCCAATATCTAAGGAGGTCAGATAAAACTAAGAGACCTCTTGTCATATTCTGACGTTATAAATGCCAAAACTCATACAAATACAAGAAAAAATTGAAAATTTAAAAAACCCCCGTTGTATTTTTATTTCATGCTACATAATTTATCTAGTACATAGTAGATACGCTTCGATCGGCAATCTATTGAACACGTAATTATGACACGATATCTTGCAAAAACACCCCGATTCAAACAGTGAAACGCCCATAACTTTTGAACGGCTGAACCGATTTTATTCAAGCATAGCTAAGAACACTCTCGACAAAATCACCTTTCAAACAAAAAAAAACTAATTCAAAATCTGTTCACCTGTTTGGACGCTACGATGCCACAGGCAGGTACGATGGCACACATATACACAGCAACACACGTCAAACTTATAACACCCCTCTTTTTTCGTCGGGGGTTAAAAACAAACGTTCACATTCAACTCAACGAAGAAATGCAGCTCCACCTGACAACATCAACAAAGTTGGGAATATGGCAGTTGATAACGAGAGAGTTTGCTGGAACGAATGTTGATACGTAATTCATTTTTGAAGACTTCATCATAACAGAATCCAAAAACAAAAAAAAAACATACCTGAAGTCGAACATAGAACCTCCTCCTTTATGGAAAGTCGGTTAAAAAATTAAGGAGGTTCTCAGCTTGACCCGTATGTTTATATGTATGTTTGTCCGTGATTTTCTCACGTTTGGCTGAACGGATTTTGATGCGGTTTTTAGAAAAGTATTTGTTACATTCTGGAGAAGGTTTTGGCATACAACAAATGGATACCGCGTGACGTCGTTCGCATGGATCCGTCATATGAATGTATGTTTGTCCACGCATTTCTCCGAAACTCGTAATCGGATCATGATCATTCTTTTTTATTGGATTAAGTATCTCTCAACTTAGGTCATGGTGTAAGTTTCATCAAAATCGGTTAGGCAGCTTTCAAGATATGGAGTATACAACCAAACTATTTAGTGACAACAGCACGAATGTGTAAATTGAGTTATAATGGGTATTTTGTCAATCCTTTAGGTACCTTACTATAAAAGTTGATTAACATGTAGTGATGGTAAAACAAAACTAAAAAAAAAAAAAAAACAGTCGGGTTTTGGATAGGATACATATTCGCGAGCTGGCGGACCAAAACCAGATGTATCCTCTGACTGCACAGCATGATTTTCTTCTTGTTTACGTCTTTTTAGTTTGCTTTTTAAGCGGTCGGGTTTTATGATTTTTTTAATTAACTTTTTTTATTTACAACTTTTTAGCTAGCTAAAAAAAAATTCGCATAAAAAAATACCGAAAAATATTTTTTATTGGTAATGATATTTGTTTTGCAAACTGGCTGAAAATCGTCACTTTTTAGTGAATTTTATCTAGATGAGGCCGGTATTTCCTGGTTGACTTCTCTGAGAAGAAACATCGAAACTAACTCAGAGTTCCAAGAGTCAGTTCTCAGTAAAGTATTTGTCCTATTTAAAGTAAACCAATTTTCATCATTCCACACAAAAATTAAGAAAGTAAGTACCTAATAAAAACAGATAATTGCAATAAACTCGAGCGCAGTAAGGTAACTAAGGTTACCGAGTAACGGTATATAACGCAGCCCGGTGTTAATGACCTTTGAAATGTCACTCTTATGAGAGTACCCGAACTGGGTACAGGTGAGCGCAGTAATGTTTAAATTTAAGTGAATCTTTGTATTTATTCAGGGCGCTACTTATGTACACAGTATAAAATACTTAATGAACAACATACCTATATAAATATGAAATCTATATTATATTATAAAGCTGAAGAGTTTTTTTTTGTTTGTTTGAACGCGCTAATCTCAGGAACTACTGATTGGAATTGAAAAAATCTTTTTGTGTTGGATAGTCCATTTATCGAGGAAGGTTATAGGCTATATAACATCACGCCACGACCAATAGGTGCGGAGCATAAATGAAAAATGTTGCTAAGACTGTAAAAAATATTCCTTTTTGAGAGCTGCCGTTGCGTGCGCTGCGTAAGCGGTTAAAGTTACGTAACATTCATGTATGTAGGCTAGGTAGGTAGGTAGCCAGTTGACGGGAGCGAAGCCGCGTGGGACAGCTAGTATAAGTATACAAATCTAAAATATGTCGTCAAAAAACTTAATAACAAAAAAAAAATACCGACTTCTAATGTAAAAAACTACAAAGCGAAAAATAACTTAGTTTTCTTGGGACCTATTGCTTTTCGTTTTTCAACACCGAGATCGGTGTCGAAATGCAGTTTAAAAAAGGTTGTGTTTTAGTTTTTCTTACATGCAAAAACCAAGCCCTTAGCTTGTTTAATCAATTTAACACAGTCAAATTTTTTTCCAAGCTTATGCTTCTTTCTGGTCAGAATGAAATAAGTACGTGATTTATACAAAAAATAATTCTCCAAAAACCGGCCAAGTGCTAGTCGGACTCGCACACGAAGGGCTCCGTACCATTATCGCAAAACACTGCAAAAATGTCACGTTTGTTGTATGGGAGCCCCCATTAATTTATTTTATTTTAATTTAATGATAATTATTTTTTGAAGTAAATATACAACTAAACATTCTGTGAATATTTCAAGCGTCTACCTGTTGCCGTTATTAATATCGAGCAAAAAACGGCAAAAGATATCATGTTTGTTGTATGGGAGCCCCCCTTAAATATTTATTTTATATTGTTTTTAGTATTTGTTGTTATAGCGGCAACAGAAATACATCATCTGTGAAAATTTCAACTGTCTAGCTATCACGGTTCATGAGATACAGCCTGGTGACAGCTGAAATTTTCACAGGTGATGTGTTTCTGTTGCTGCAATTATTACAAATATTAAAAAAAAAAAAAAAAAATATGTGGGGCTCCCATACAACAAACGTGATTTTTTTGCGATAATGGTACAGAACCCTACGTGCGCGAGTCCGACTCGCACTTGGCCGGTTTTTTTAATGATTTCTGTGAGCAAGGACGCAGGAGCTAAGACCGCTTGATAAAGCTAGTGTATTACAAAGAACGGACAGAAAATAACCTAACGATGGACACAAATAGTATTATTTAATTTTCCTTATTTTCAAGAGACGTAAATACCGAAGTTCCTTTCTTATCACGTATTAATAAACGTGCTTAGAAATAATAATTAATTATATTGTTTGTCTGCGCATGCAAGCCATATGCTAAGCCAATTAAATAATTATTATCTAGTAGGAAGGAACTGCATTCAAATATTATAATAGGTAAGTACTAGCTTCAATGGCTTCGCCCGCGTTCATCTAGACTATAATCTATCTCTGAACTAAATTTCATCCTTATCTGTTCAACCGTTCTAGGGTGATTGAGTAACAAAGATCCAAACTACTTCTACAATCAAACATTTTAACTTTAGAGTCTTTAGATGATTAAAATATAATAGTAGTTTATGCAATGGCCATATAATAGGGGTTTTTAGAACACGAGCGTAGGTTTATCAAATGAGGCGAACCCGAATTTGATAATAATATTACGCGAGTGTTTTAAAACCTAATTATATGCCGTTGCATACACTACTTTATCTTCACTCATACAGTTGAAATAAAACAAAAGTGGAAAGGGAAAAATATTTGATATGGCGGGCAATTTCGATTCTCATTGCGCAGCGCGCGCATCCACAGACAATGAAACTTCTTTACTACAGCCCATACGCGCCAGAAAATTAAAAAGTAAAAGTGTGCTATAAAAATTAAAAAGTTATTTTATGATGCAGTTGTTTGAAAATCGAAGGAAAATGTTGAACTGTAATGGTTTTTTTTTTATTTTATCTATCCACGAATATAAAGTACGTGTTTATACAATATTTTTTGAATTCGTATTTGGAACATTACGTTGTGAGTGTAGATAAAAGTACATTGTATATTGGTGAAAACTGTGTGAAAATCCGTTCAGTAGTTTTTGACTTTATCGTGTACATGACGCGGCAGGGGACATTGTATTAAAATATGTGGTGAAGTTAGGAATTGTCCAATTATTTTCTTTTATTTCCGTTTCTAGGTAAATATAATACCATAGCTAATAATCAATATATAACATGTAGATATGTATACACATATTTCTAACACTAGTTGTGCACCGCTGTTTCACCCGCCCACGTTAATACTTCGTGTTTGCCATTTTATTTCATTTTTTTTTCTTTTAGCTCGGCCCATAAGCGTCGTAGCAAAATGCCAAACAACCTAACTTTACTCAAGAGTTGGGCTATCAAATACAAAAATATTTTTCCAACCAAACTTCAAGTGCCAAAGACTAGTTTTGTTATATTATTAAGTATAAATAATAACAATTACTTTGATTAACATTTTTCCTCCCATTGTTACTAATTAATTCGTCAATTAATACATTATCAATTAAACCATAAACAAACACTGCTTTTTATTATCTGGTACTTGTGGTCTCTGGTTTTTCCGATTGATAAAATAATTACATTATTATTTAAATATGATTTGCATTCATAAAAATGCAGAGAATACAATTTTCCTTATTAGATTTCCTTCCTTGTAACTTTATTGGTTAGTCATAATAATAGCCAACAATGGCGGGGACTTTTCGTGCGTAGATTGGTGTCCGATAATCTGGCTTCTAGCTGTCAAAGACGTCAAAGTAGCGACTGTCAAATATTGATAGTTGACAGCTGGGACCAACAGCATAAAGTGCTTTCGAAAGTACGGAGTAGTCTATGGATGGACCCATCCACGGATCGCCCTTGGCAGGTCCTTCCACCGCTTTAGTGCCGTAAAACGGTTACTTTCTAAAGCATACTCCTTAGTAACGGCTAGGTTAAAAGGTTTGAAAAAAAGACATATATTTATTATTGACTCCTGTACATTATTTTTGAAACATGGTTATTTCGTGTAACTAATAGATTTGCTTTAAAAAAAATAATTAACTTCACTATATTATTTTGCTACTTTTGGAAACTGTTCCAAAACGACTTCAATGCAAATATATTTGGACAGAAAAATTGGTGGCTAGAATTTCTACATAACTAAAATAGTAAATGTAAATCTATACTAATATTATAAAGAGGTAAAGTTTGTGATGTTGTGAGTTTGTGAGTTTGAGACGTTGTAGGGGGTAATCTCTGGATCTACTGAACCGCTTTTGAAAATTCTTACACCAGTAGAAAGCTACATTATTCCTGAGTGTCATACGCCTAGGAGATCCTTATGAAAATTGCAATAATGTAACCCAAAATAGCAAAATTTTGCCTGTAAAATTCATCTTTGGCGTGCGCTGGGAAATGTATTGATCATGATACATAAAAATTATTAGGTGGGTAGGTATGGCAGGGTTGGTAGGGTAGGCAGGGTAGCCAGTTGACGGGAGCGAAGCCCCGGGGTCAGCTGGTCAAAGAATATTTTGCAAACAAAAACATTGATATTATGGTTCCGAGCGGGCGCACGGCCAGTACTGCGTTAACATTAGGGAATTACCATAACCTATTTAGTCACGAGCTCCCTCTATTATTATGTTTCTTTATGTTTCATATTGTGGTGCAACATTTTAGTTTGTGATCTCATTGTATTGTGAATATTTTCCTCTATCTATTGCAAGTATTTTTATCATCTGGGGTTAGCTGTCACGACTCTCTTATCATTATCAGTCATGTTTCATGTCGTTGAAAGTTTCATCATTATCAACGGATAATTAGAATTAAACGCTTCTTTTTTTTTATTTTAGTCTGTTTAAATTCCACCTATGTACCTACCACTGACACTGTACAGTAAGATAATTTTTAAGAATATTAAGAAAAAACCGGCCAAGTGCGAGTCGGACTCGCGCACGAAGGGTTCCGTACCATTATCGAAAAAAAACAGCAAAACAATCACGTTTGTTGTATGGGAGCCCCACTTAAATATTCATTTTATTCTGTTTTCAACTGTCTAGCTATCACGGTTCATGAGATACAGCCTGGTGACAGACGGACAGACAGACAGACAGACGGACAGACAGACAGACGGATCGCGGAGTCTTAGTAATACGCTCCCGTTTTTACCCTTTGGGTACGGAACCCTAAAAATAGACTATTTTTAAGAATATAATGCTCTTTATCAGAAAAAAATACCTACATAATTCCCAACAAAAATATCTTTATAGATCAGTAATTTTAAGTGTATTTTTTTGCAATAAATAAGGACAATTGACAGGTAGATTGGTGTTAATCAGAAAACGTTATTTCATTCTCAACAAAAAACCTTTGACAGAAATCAATTTGTCCATGACCGTACATCCTAAGGCAAAGGCAAACCGGCTATACAGCCTCCAATCACAATAAAAATACCATATTTGTTTAAAATCTTTAAACGCTCGCGCAATGCAATGACTTTCAATGCAGATTTCAAAAAAAGAACATTAGAAGATGCATTCAGTAATGCTGAGGTCACACTGTCGGAGCGCTAGTGTCGCAGTGGCAAAATAGGGCACTAAATCTCTATACAAATAAAATTGTGTTTTGTAACTGGTTTGGTTGACAATACAACGTATAAATATGAGAAGCAGAAATAGTCCATATGGAGAAATTGGAAAATACGTTCCTTAAAAGTTGGAGAGGTGGACTAACACAGAAATCGGGGTGAGATGTAGCAAAGAATTTCTATGTCGCAGGATATAGATGCTTGCATGGATAAGTCGATTTTTACATGCTAGCATTTAGCAGAGGAACGGATTATTGGAAACTAAGAAAGATTTTCTTAATATACGAGCTAATATTATATTACTAGCTCGTATATTATATATATTATTAGTTTTGCAAAAAAAAAACTGTGATGCTTCAAAATCGAATAGAGAGATTATACTCGTATTAGACGATAAAAAAATGCACACTAAAACGCTTGGCAAAAATATATCTTCAAAACATGACAGAATTAACAGACAAGTTAAAATCCGTCATCTTCGTGATCAAAGCCGCGAGTATAAGCTAGTTTTATACATAATTTGTTGACATTTGCTTCTCCAAGAAGTACTGTCATTAAAGTGATGTAATAAACATAATTCATGCGATATTTTGATTGCTTGTCGTTGAGAATTATATGCAGGATTTGGCCTTTAGCGCGACTGAGGAATTGTTATTGGATTTTTCAGCAGTGTTATTGGTTTGCCTAGCATGGGGGTCATTGTACATGTATTTTGTATCTCGCCAGTTATAACCTTGTTAAATGTCACCTGTAATTGTGTACTTTTTGCCAAATAAATATATTATTATATCATTCGGTTTTTCTGCATTTCTAATTTCTCAGTGGCAACCTTGACTTGGAAGTTGGCGGTATGTCATTTGCGGAAAGCACGTTACGCTTCTCTTCGTTGGTGTTGGATTGCTTACCCACCAGACTATGAGAATGAAGGTATGGATAGTGCTACTGGGTTTGTTATTATATTATACTAGCTGTGCCCGCGGCTTCGCTCCCGTCAGCTGCCTACCGTACTCTAAATAGTACTTTCCTACCTACCAATATTTTTTCTAGTGTCATTTTGACACCGCCATTCAGAATCTTAACACCGCCATTCAGAAAATGACGTCAAATGCGCAACGCCATCTATCGAATATGGAGTTCAACTGTCCTAGTATCAGAATTGCGTGTGTTGTGATATTTTTCTTCTTGAACACTTTAAATTCATATAACTTTTGATAGAGTGAACCGATTGCGATGAAAAAACTAAATAATACTTTAAGTTTCGTACAATTTTTATGTATAAAAGTTATCTACATTGGTTTCGTACATTTAATGTTATGCGTTCACAGACAAGCTGAAAAAAAAAACAAAACTGTTGGTTATCCTTTAACACCCTGGCTATTTTTTTGGAAATATTTTCGACGTACAAAAACGACTTTTCAACAGATTTATTATATGTATTGATTGATGATGATATCATCACACTACAATATCTCCGCTTAGATTGGCTGCCATGTATTAGTCTATTACTACGCGTTTTTTCTACGACAGAATGTTCAGTAGCTACTGTGAATTAATCCAGCTACTTACTCAGGCCGAAACGCCAGCAGCGACTAGACAACGCCATTGCTAACAATATTCGCAGTAGAGCAATTGCGCTAAGCACAAGTTTCAGCGGCCATAGCCATAGTAGCAATTGTCACGAACCGCCAATTTCTATGTGTAAACCTTAGATAAAGTACCTATAGCTGTAGCCATGGCGTGGCCGCACATGAAACAACAACAGTTAGTTCTGGTGTTACAACAAGAACAAGAACACTACAACCCACCATTGCACTGACACTTATTATTAATAAATAACCTAATTCCTTTTCTCAATTAACACATAATACCACGAAATCAGAGAAAATCAAACAAAACCAAGTTTTTTTGTCAAACCTGCCAAAACATTAGAGTTTGACAAACAACAGAAACCGGCCATGGTGACAAAGACAAAAAATAATCTTTTATCCTTATTATTTACATGGGGCTGCCAACAAGCGATCTCGCTCTATCAATCACGCTCATTTTATGGCGAAATCTATAGGTACTTTATCTAAGGTGTAAACGGTGGGTGACATTTACTGTCAGGCTACAGAAAGTTTTGACAATATCTTTTCTAGCAATGGCCGATGAAGCGTCCTGTTGCTTTATGGGCGACTGCTTGTCTGGTACAGTCTGAATATTTGCCCGATTAGCAGAAATAGACTCGCCTACTAATACATGGCACTTAGGCCGCTGCCTCGAATCTTGCGGGCAGCGGGGTGGCGGCGGTGGCGGCGCGGGAGCGGCGCGGGCAACGCAGACCCGTTCTTGAAACCAGCGGGCAGATCGCGCGGCACTATAGCGGCGTAGTATTGTGTTCTTAGTTGTGTCGTCCAGATATTTGCATTTATTCGCGAACGAAATGTCTGAACAACGGCGACAACATTTTTTGACTCAAATTTATTCCTAACGCTCGATTTATTATGGACAAAAGAAGAAGTGAATCCCTACTATAGGGCAAGGAAAAGAAAAGGCGAGTTTTATCGAAATTATGAAGAACAGAGACCTGGCAAATTCTACGAATACACCAGAATGAGTGTAGAAACATTTGATTATAATCATGAAGCTATCAAGGGTGATTTGTTAATTAAACTGGTTAATTACTCTTCTATTTTTATGGTTCACATCTTTGCTGTTCCATATCGGTGTCCTTTCAAAAATTACTGACATAATTTGCTCTAGCAGATCCGAGGACATTTCGACACGTCACAAACATAAATTCCACAACACTGCAATATAGACGCGCGGGCGGTCACCGCTCGTTGCCCGCGCCCGCGCCGCCGTTTTCGAGGGCCGGTCCATTTGATGTTTTTTTTTTTTTTTTTTTTTTTTTTAAGCTTTGCCCCACACTAGGAATGTCTTCCTGTATCGTGGGTGCGTTTACAAACATATAAACTCACATACACAAACACCCAGAGCTGGAACAACTATCTGTAGGTCATACAAATATTTGTTCCGAGCAGGAATCGAACCCGCGACACGCAGCGCAGCAGTCAATCGCTTAACCACTGCGCCAACCGTGCGCCCAATGTATGCATTAGATCTTGACGCGCCCGCGCCGCCGCCGCCGCCGCCGCCGCCCCGCTGCCCGCAAGATTCGAGGCAGCGGCCTTAAACATGACCGGAGAAATTATAATTATATTATAACACAGGTCACTGGAACAACTTGCGACCCACGCTCCTCAAGTTAAAGGGGAAGATTTACACAAGTCCGTGATTAGACCTGTCGTACTGTATGGATCAGAATGTTGGGCTGTGAAAAAGATGGATGAAAAGAGATTTCATGTAGCAGAGATGAGAATGTTGAGATGGATGTGAGGAGTGACGAGAATGGATAAAGTGAGAAATGAGTAGGTATACTACAGGAAGTTTGAAAGCGTTTGTCCTATATAGTATGGTCATAAGATGAGGAGGGATGAAACGCATGTTACTAAAAGAGTTTTGAATATAAATGTGGATGGATGGAGAGGGAGGGAACGGCCAACGAAAAGATGGATGGACTGTGTGAGGAGTGATATGAAAGAAAAGGGAATCAGTGATGGCGTGACGAGGGACAGGACGGTATGGAAGAAGACAACGTGTTGCGCCGACCCCAAGTAACTGACACGATGACTGAACACGACCGGAAAAAGTGGGCTTAAACTATATTCGCATTCTCCTTCGGGGAACAGTCGTAATTTTTAAATAAAGAATGTCCATTATATTTTATCTCGTCATGAAACAGCGAAGCCCGATAAGTGTAACCTCACCATTAGAGTTGAATAACCTTTGCAATCTGAGCGTTGTCGTTATTTTTTTGCATCTCTTACCGAGGGGTTACTTTGGATTTGTTCTTAACTGTTTATTTTTGCGATAAAACATGTAACAAGTTTTTTTGTTGCATTTGCATTCGTATAATGTATAGTAACTTCGTTGAACTGTGTTGTGGTGATCAGATTTCTGATCAGAATTACTTTTGTTAATCTCCATCTGGTTAGACTGGAAGCTGCCGTAATAGTTAGGCAAGGCTAAGCAGATGATGAAGATATCAATACCTTTTTAGGGTTCCGTACCCAAAGGGTAAAAACGGGACCCTATTATTAAGACGCCGCGATCCGTCTGTCTGTCCGTCTGTCACCAGGCTGTATCTCATGAACCGTGATAGCTAGACAGTTGAAATTTCACAGATGATGTATTTCTATTTTTATTGCTATAACAACAAATACTAAAAACAGAATAAAATAAATATTTAAATGGGGCTCCCATACAACAAACGTGATTATTTTGCTGTTTTTTGCGATAATGGTACGGAACCCTTCGTGCGTGAGTCCGACTCGCACATTTTTTTCTTCCAATCCCATCGTGTGGGGTATCAAAATAAAGGATATTAAGAGGCGATTATGTTTAAGTCGAGATATATTTAAATGTACCTAATTCTAAAAAAAAACAACTAAAAAGTTGTAAAATAAAAAAAGTTAATTAAAAAAATCAAAAAACCCGACTGCTTAAAAAGCAAACTAAAAAGACGTAAACAAGAAGAAAATCATGCTGTGCAGTCGGAGGATACATATTCGCAAGCTGGCGGACCAAAACCAGATGTATCCTCCAGTCGGAGGACACACAGCATGCTTTTCTTCTTGTTTACGTCTTTTTAGTTTGCTTTTTAAGCAGTCGGGTTTTTTGATTTTTTTAATTATTATTTTTTGTATGAGAGCCCCACTTGAATATTTATTTTGTTTATATTATTTTTTGTTATAGTGGCAACAGAAATACATCATCTGTGAAAATTTCAACTGCCTAGCTATCACGGTTCATGAGATACAGCCTGGTGACAGACGAACAGAGAGACAGACAGACGGATCGTGGAGTCTTAGAGTCTTAGTAATAGGGTCCCGTTTTTACCCTTTGGGTACGGAACCCTAAAAAGTAAACATTGACATAAAGAACATTACTATGACAACATTTAAACACAATTTCTTTATGTATTAGAGATAATAGTTGCTAGCTATGTTATAATATCGAAGTGTTTTCACAGACCAATTAAATTAATTATTCAACCGAAAATATGTTCAAGTCAAAAGCCAAAATTATTAATACAAAGTAAAACTCACGTCTGCATGACTTATATACATAAATACATATTGTTATGAAACATGAATAACATTATACACATGTTTTGTCATTTAAATAAGACAGTCGTTAATTTTGACAAGTATTTCAAGGCACGCGTTCACTGACTCGTAAACTGTAATATCGTCTGCTCGAGTTCGTCGATTTTTTGCGTTACATCATCTGTCATCATTTGCCTAGGCTTTTGTTAACTGTGTTGGGGATCTGATTACCAGTGTTTTACCTGGCGACTGCCTATATGAACTCCACATCTCAGAGTTGGGGAAGACTTTCGTGTTTCTGTCTGTAACGAGTGTCTGATGATCTGCCAGGACCAACGCTTTATCATCAACATCAGCCTATTAATGTTCCCACTGCTGGGACACAGGCCACATCATTCATCTCTGTGAGAGAGGGAATGGGCCTTAATCAACCACGCAGGCCCTGTGCGGGTTGGTGGATGTCACATGTCTTCGAACTTTTGGTTCTTGGGCATGCACTGTTCACTCACTATGTTTTCCTTCACCGTTTTTAACACCGCTTAACGTGAATTATTTCAGAGATGGACACCCATCCACGATCCGACCTTGGCAAGCTTTAACCTCGGAGATCCACACCTGGGGCTGCGATTACTTCGCCAAGAGCCCCTCTTTAGGTACATAACTTAACTATGTACTTGTAAAACTGCCATAATTCAAGACGACAAAATTTGCATCCGGCAAACCTTGGAACTCAGCCGCGAGGCACTCTCAAACTCAACATTGCTGTTAAAGTAATTTAATAACCTGATTCACGGTTCACCTCCAGATGCATTGCAGGCTATCCCAGAGAAAAAGCTAAAATCTTTTAAGTGCCTGTAATACACCGACACTGACATAATATCCTTCAAACCAGAACACAAAATGAAGGTAGTGCTTACTTTTTTTTTAGCATGGAGAAATGCTCATGCATACTGCGCTACCACGGGGAGATAGCGCAGTTATGTGGGACTCTAACCCACTAAAACTTCACGGTGTCCTCTTGTGCCGCTTATGGCGGGAACACGGGAACGCGGAAGCATACATCCGCGAACCCGCCGCGGCTGTCCGTCACCGGACCCTCCTTTGAGGAGTTCCTAGGATAACTTTCTTCACAAAGAGCTTCGAACACCTAATATGAAAGGTTTTTGTCACTTAGATAAATCTTACTTCCTATGCTATCCTATCCTATGCTTTTTTATTTATTTAATAAAACTTAATGCAACATACAGGTACATAGGCAGACTTAATGCCTGGGGCATTCTCTACCAGTCAACGAAGGGTAAACTTACTATTGTATTAATCTTGATCTTCCTACCCTTATCCCATATAACTTGTGGTTGACGTGACGCAACACGTTTTCTTCTTTCATACCGTTCTGTCCCCCGTCACGCTATCACTGACTCCCTTTTCTTTCATATCACTCCTCACACAGTGCATCCATCTTTTCTTTGGCCTCCCCTTCCACTCCATCCATCCACATTTTCATTCATAACTCATTTAGTAACATGCGTTTCATCCCTCCTCATCACATGACCATTCCAGGACAAACGCTTTCAAATTGCCTCTAGTATACTCATTTCTCACTTTATCCATTCTCGTTATTCCACACTTCCATATCAACATTCTCATCTCTGCTACATGCTAATATTTTATTAATATGAAATTTTATTGTTAATCAATCAATTCTCAACAGCAGATTTAGGGTGATCTTGGCACACAGGGACCATGGATTAGGATACTTTTCATTCCGGTATGCGGTAGAACCTTTCTGTAGAATAATTTTCAAGTTTCACGCCGCAGTCGAAGCCATTAGCAACATCAAGTAACGAACATTTTTTTAAACTTTTGACGTTACGTTACAATGGCCGCCCACCCTAGCTGTCAAAAGCGTAAAATTACAAAATGTCTTATTTTGTCATGTAACGAGACTAATTCTTGTTAAGCTGACCTTCAAGCTACATTATTTGTTATTCAAATACCATTGCTAATTGCTGTTACAGTTTTTAAAACAATGTCTGGGTTGTAACGTTTAGAAGTATTAACTTCTGTTGTGACTAAAATACTTTTTCGTGCGTTGAAATTATTCTCTTTGCATGGTAGGCTCGCGTTTGACCACTGTCTTACAAAAGATGTGGTTGACGATGCAGTACGCTTGCCTAGGAAGAGGTAACTTATTCACTGTTGTCTTAAAACCTTCCATGGTATAGCTATTAGGAAACAGACTGCGGCCAGGGTATTTTCACTCAGCTGTTCGCACAATGACAGTATTCATAAGTTACTGCGGAGTGCCAGCTGAAAACCAGCCCTGGGTGTCTGACGGCCAGCAAACGCTGAGTTGGTAACCCTTTCGGTATGAGCACGCTCTGTGCAATTTTCGAATTCTTGTTATTTACTTTGTTGGTGTTGTGTTATGGTCTGTGTCGAATAAATGTTTTCTATTTTTTTTTTTTAGTACGTTTTATTCGTACCGACGAGATGTACACTATGTAAAGTTGACGTATCGTCGTATGTATTATGAGAAAAGTAAAGGAAAAAAATACTGCCAGAAATGTCGAACGAATCCGATGTTGGAATGGACTTGACGGAATGAAACTGTGCAATTCCAACGTACATTTCCTGAAATTCTGTAGTCGTTACAAATAATATTAATTGGAATCCATCTAGATTTCCCAGGACCAATTAAAATATCAATAAATGTAGGTAATATATACTTGCAAGGTGCAGCAATATTAATTGGGATGTTTTCGAGGAAAAAATTATAAATATATTAGTTACGTCAGTTAGATTATCAAATACATTGGACAGATATTTTTTGGTTTATCATATCAATAAGAACTAACAAATATATAGTGCATCGAAGTTCAGGAGACGAGGCCTGTGACTTCACTTATATAATGAAATGTATCACGCAAAATTGCCATGCACTGGCTCGTCGTAATTTTTGATAACGCGAATTTTTTTTCTTTTTTCGTGACCAATTTTTTTTTTGTAAAATCTTTCATTTATTCCTGAAAATACTGTTTTTGGCCTCGATCTAGCTTGAAGGTAAGTGATGGATAAGGTCTACGACGGATACCTCTTCAAAAGGCCTGAAGGATCATATAGTTAGAAGGGAATACAGATGCTGGCAGAGAAGTCCACACTGGCTGTGCATGAACATGATTTTTTATGAACGATAATTTAAATATTTTAGGGAAAAAGAAGTAGGTACTAGTAGATGTGAGTATTTCATGGCCATGGGTTTCCCTCTACAGTCTACAATTTCCACACCAGATTGCTATATAGTGAATACTAAATCGTAGGATTTTTGCAACCATCATCAAAATGCATAAAACAAAGTCGCATCTTTTAAAATGGGACCGATGATGTGAACATAGCCTTATAAAGAAGCGAAACTGTCAGATGACCTGTCAATGTCACTGTCAATCAATTCGTTCTATAATAATTCATAGACAAATTATCACCGGCCAGTGTTAGTTTCTAAAGAAATCTAATTTCTAGATCAATGTCAATAAACTATTAGAGGAAAGAGATCTAGCTTTCAACATCGTTAACATAAATTAAGGATGATCGATTTGAATGTAATAAATATTGAAATCGAGAGATTTTTATCGATAAATCATGTTTATTTATATCCTTGCGTAACTTGTCGGCTTGGTAGTTAACGTATGCGAATTCTTAATTATAGTGTGTAACTTTAAGTATTTGATGATCGTTTTTATGATTATTTATTGCATGCAATATCTTGCGAAAGAATCAAAACTTTCCCAAATGCCAAAAGCATTAAATCTTCAAAATGTCACTCCACGTCTTTTGACGTTTGCCGCGCATTTTGCACATTGACGAAAACCTTTTCATTCAGCCAGTATTAATTTTTATTTTATTAAAAAATAACCGGCATTTTTTTCCTTAGTACAAAAATCCGCGTCCCGGCTCGGCGATTCCCCGATTTTAGGGCAATTGGCATTCTAATATCAGTCTCAAATTCTCAATCCATCAAATAAACTCATCTTGACAAGTTTTGCCTATAATGGTTGCCGAGATTTGGTTTATCTTGCAAACAAATCAAAACTTTCCCAAATTTCAAAAAAGCAGTTTATCTTCAAACTGCCACTCCACATCTTTTGACGTATGCCGCGCATTTTGCGCATTGGTGAAAACTTAATACATATATTTTTAAATAACCGGAATTTTGTACTTCAGTACATACAACAATCCGGATCCCGGCGCGGCGATTTCCCAATTTTAGGGCAATTGGCATTCTAATATCAGTCTCAATCCGTCAAATAAACTTATCTTGAAAAGTTATAATGTCCGCCGAGATATGATCGTGACATGAAAATTTTTTACTTAAACGTTTTTAAAGAGCGAGAATTACAAAAAATCATGATTGAACAAAATAAGAGCTCTTCAACTAACTAGTCAATGAAACATTAACAATTAATCATCATATTTATTATTAAAAGATGTATTCACCATATTGCTTACTTACAATTCAAAAATACCTTGAAAAGCTATAATTAATCGAAATAAAAGTTTTGAATTTGATTAAAATCATATTCCACCTTTGAAATAACTCGCAAAAGAAAGATGGCCGACGCTGCATATTAATTAACATCGTACGTTTTCGTCGGCATATGGAGCGTGGATTCTGCAATATAAATGCCGGGGAGCTACTGGACCGTGCACTGTCTAGTGTGGTTTCACGCCATTGTTGCAGAATTCCGTGGTTTATGGGAATTTTCGGATGAGAACCCCTGTATTGTCCAGGGGGTGAATGGGTAGGTGGGGAACGACAGTTTAGTAGAATCTCGTGACCTTTCCCATAGAATATGTGCACTTTTTTCGTGATAAATACTTTGACGCTCAGCGATAGTATAGCTTTCTTTTTAACATTGAAATGATTTTCGGTTTTAGCACTTCCAGAAATTCCAACAATCACAAAATTTTGCCTGTATACACAATGTTTAGATTCAAGAAGTCCAGTATTCCTGTGTTCTGGTATGCTATTATTATATTATCTGTGGTTCTGGCTTGAATGGTACAGTGCCGGTGCAATGGGGGCGCTACCGCATTTGAATTTTCCGCTAGGGGCGCTGGCGTAGACTGAGCTTTTTGGCTTTTATGCAAGTTTTTTGTGAATATTTTCCAAATATAGCAGAATAAGTTAGGTACGGGATTTACCAACCACTGCTTTAATATTGCTTCCGTGCGCATTATAAAAAACGTTTAACAGCTATATTTATGGACCTTAGTCAACAGTGGCGCCAACTGGTGAGCAATAAAACGTTAGCCCCCATTACAGGCAAATTACTTATTTGAGGAATGAGATAATTCAACGGCATAGACGAGATGACATTCATAGGCTCTAGAAACGATGACATTTTATCAGCGATCACAATTGTCAAAAAGATTATGGGTTTGACAAAGGCGCTACCGAAATGACACGAGGTCAACACCAAACATTTTGACATTTTGTATTTTTTTTCTTGTTGTCGTTAGTCTCGCACAATTTTCCATAGAGCATTTGATATTGGCAGTATGGGCACAAATAAAAATAGAAAAATCTTTTCTACAATCAAATCGTTGTCGAGTTTTTGGTGGACACGTGATGGCGTCTATGTTTCTTCTCTGTTTTATTTCCTTGAAATTGTGTTAATAGTGTAAAATTAATTGAATATTAATAGTGTAAAAGTGGTGGTTTTTATTCTAATAATATTAGTGAACGTGCACGAGTGTGGGCAAGTTTACTTGTTGTGTAACTAGTAGGTAGAACATGAGTTTGTTCATGTTGTCGACAAAACTCCGTGGAAGCTCCCAATTAAGTCAGCACCATTTTACTGGGACATTGACTAAAGGAACTAGAACTTCTAAACGTGACACTGGCTCAATGCAAAACCGTACGAAGCCAAAAAAAAAATTGTTGTCGTTGATAAAATTTAACTTTGTCTCGAGCTTGTAGTCATTACAGATGTGTTCCAAACTTCAACCTGTTTGAATTTTATGTCATTGCGCGTTTCACCGTCAAGTTGTATTTTATCTCGTATTCATTACGATAGCGGTAGAAAAAAAATTTTTCGTTCATTCGCTTTGTCAAATCTTTTTAATTTGTAGCTGAAGTACCCTGGTTTTTTGCTCAAGAATGCCCCTTTTGAAAAGAGAATCGAAAATGGATGGAATCTTTTTGTATTATTTTATTTTACTGTTGAAAATATTCGAATTTCAATTCGCAAGCACGAAATGATATTGTTTAAATGAAAAATCGCCTTTCATTTACGCGTCAAAAGTTCTTTTTGAACGCAATTGTATGAACGTCAAAGTTGAAATTAATTAAAAATGTATTAAAGGCAGACTGTTGGCATTCAGAATCCGAAATAATTATAAAATTTTCGAACAGTAAACTCTATGCCATATAAATTAAAGTTCACACTTTTTTGCGACGCATACTTATTAGGGCCGTTTTAATACAAATGGTCTAAAAAATATAAAATACAAAACGCAAATTTAAGTTACAATAATTCAGTTCGTGGCGATGGACTGATATAATATCTTATAATTTTATGAAAATGTAAACAAATACAACGAGACACGAAAAAAAAACTCTAATTAATTGGCGGGAAAATTGACGTTTGTGTCATGTCCGAAAAACGTTAATTCTGCAATGTTTTCCCCATTATTACACAGAGTAATTAAACTCTGTAACCTATTAAGAAAACTGTAATTAGTACCTTTTAAAATACTTTTAAACCTTTGTCCTAGTTTTTCCCCGCGGCTCCACTTCTGTGATCTATACCGCAGGAACCGTGCGTAAAAGCGTGTACTTTTCTATTAGTGAAATAAAATCGAATTCCGATCAGTTCCATTCCACGGGGTGAATAGGAATGCAGGGGTGAATGAATTTAAAAAAATCATTCTTTTTTTTATAATAATTAGGTATTTAAGTAATATATCGGAGTACCTACTAAAATTTGAAATCAATTTTGGAAAACGTGAAAATGCTCTTCAAAGCTTTGTTTCTATTCACTCCTACGTTCATTCACCCCGCTTGACGGTACCTACTTCCAGAGATTTTTTTTTTCAAACATACTTAAACAAACTATAATACCTAATTTAAATAATAACGGCAAAACTGATCAAATCCATTTTTTATGTTAGCTTGTTTCATAACGATTCAAGCGCGATATCGCGCGAGAACACCCAGTTGCACTACGCAACACAGATGCGCGTTTTCACGCAAAAAGGCCGCCACAGTCATTAAGGGGTAGTTCAGTTAGATTTACGGTATACCTTTGTTTACTCTTAGTCTCGATACGATACAAATATTTTATATTTCAAAAGGACATTTTAAAAAATAATGACAATGGTATTTACATTTCTGGTTATAAACGAAATCATTTAGATCGCAAATCAATATATAGCACGTAATGTAATTAACTTGCTATTAAAATGTGAAATCTAATTTATGGTTCATGAGCAAGATGGCGCGAAAGTTGACGTGTGTCAATGTCATCTGCTAATTCTGCAACTTCTTTCGCATATTTTTTAAATTGATTCTTGTTTATTCCTTCCTTATTTATTTATTTTATAATTTTTATAATTTGTAAGACTAAATAACCATTGAGTGCAAAGGTACCTACTGCTTATTTCTTTAGAAAATCTACCAGGATAGCCGCGAAAGATGAAAATTAAAAAGAAATGTTAACAATAGTGTTTAAGAAAAAGAAGAGAAGAAAATCTGAACATTTTAAACTAATGTATAGTTGGATTTATACTTGTATAAAAACATAAACTTATATAAATAGATCTGATACCTATATAATACATAGGTAGGACACTTTTTCTAAACAGATAAAAATTTCTGAACAAAATTTTGAATGGAATTAGAATTTGCGTGAATTAAAACTTCAGTTATACAATGCAGCGTTTGTGAAACATGTTTTACTGTTAAATACACGGTAACTCAGTGCCAGCGTGTGTTTAACTCCCATTGTTTAGTTAGAACTTTCAGAGAAATAAGTTATTTAATTTACGTTCTATAATAAACATTGTTGCAGTTTGAAAGCTTCTGAATGTGTAAAAGACTCTCGTAATTTATTTATAACTAGCTTCTGACCGCGGCTTCGCCCGCGTTCAATTTAAAAAAAAAACCGTTATGATCGCCATCAAACGTAACAGGATTATCCGCTGGGTCAATCAAAATACTGTCTGAAAATTTCATTAAAATCGGTCCAGCTGTTTCAGAGTCTATAAGGAACATACATACATACTTTCTCTTTTATATATATAGAAACTTAAAGGCTTAAAGCAATGTTGTAAAGAGTAAAATGAGTTAGTTCGTACAAGGTAATATTGACCCAGCAATGAAATTCTTTTCACCGATAGTTATTTATTTATTTACTTTATTTTTTATTATATTTCCTGCATTTCTTTCCCGTGGACCACTCCGCAGGACACGTTATTTTACTGGATAAAAATGTATCCTATGTTACTACGTTACTCCTTTTCATAGGTGAAATAATTTTTTAAATCGTTTAAGTTGTTTTTGAGTTCATCCATTACAAACAATTTTACAAACTTCAAGATCTTCTTCCATTCGTCCGCGAACATAATATCACAATCAGGTTTAGCATCCAAGAGACTAAGAGAGCGTTCAGCGCTAGCGTTATACTATGTCAGAGTCATAGGCTTTTTATCCCAAAAAAAATGCTCGAAATGGATAACTCTACGGGAACGAAGCCTAGTAATAAAATTAGTGAGTTCTAAAGACCATAAAAGATGCAAAACTTTGAATGCCTTTTAGTTCAGTTTCCTTTCTTTATTACTTAAGAAAGGCTTTTACAGGTGATGCAACATCTTACTTTTTTCTTTAATTTTATTCGCTATGCTACTAGAAAATTAATCAAAAGATTGTTTTAAAGTGTAAAACATCAATTGCACGCGCTTTCAACCATGAACAGTCTGGCGGCACACGTCTGTTTAGTTTCTATTCGTCTTGTTAAGACATTTGCTGTGACCACAGATTAAATAGATAATTGCGCCAACCACGCTAGTGTGTTTGAGAAATTATCGAGAAGAAAACGTTTTGTTGACAAAGAAAAATGTCAGAAAAAGAAGAAAGTAATTTTAATAATTTTATAGGAATAAATCATAGTTATACAACTTTCAAATTAGGAATATTATTTACGAGTGTCTCGAGTCACTCAATTCTAAACCTAAATCTCCTAGTCTATACCTAAAGCCCCCAAGCTTCGTTGCTGAGTTCCATTTTGAAGGGTACAGCTGCTAATGACAGCTTTGTCTCTAGTTGACAGGTAGTATAGGTACAATGCAATGCGGGCGAAACCTAATCGTGACCTAACAAAACAGATCTAATTAAACGTGGAGAACATAGAGAACTTGAATGTAGTGGATTTGACAGGTGTCTGACATATTGCTTTATTAGCAACGTCACTATCCACTGTCATTTAGAACTAGCTCTTTCCCGTGGCTACGATCTTTTGGCCTATTCCATGCTTTAACCCCCTACGGAAAAGGAGGGGTGTTATAAGTTTAACGTGTGTTGCTGTGTATTTGTGTGCCTCTGTCTGTGGCATCGTAGCTCCTAAACGGATAAAGCGATTTTAATTTAGTTGTTTTTGTTTGAAATGTGACTTGATCGAGAGTCTTAGCTTTATTTGATGAAAATCGGTTCAGACGTTCAAAAGTTATGCGTATTTTACTCTTTGAAGCGGGGTATTTTCGCAAGATCTCCATAAAGAGATAACAAACATTAACAAAAAAAAAAATAAGAACTTTTTTGAATCTAGGCGTTAAAAGCAAAGTTAAAAGTCTTTTTACACAAATAAATAAGTAGGTATGTCACATTTTATTTTTTATATACTTTAAGCTATTTAAATGTCAAGAAGGCTAGCCAATTTCCGATAATTCGGACATTGCGCCAAAAACGAAATAGGTTTTGATATTAGTTCTAAAAGGCAAAGGTAACAAACAGTCAGCCAGATCTGTCACTCACTAACGAACAAATAACAGAGCCTAAGTCAATCAATTTATTAGTAGACATTTAAAAACCATTAAAAGGTGTTTTTGAATGTCTACAATAAAAACAAGTTTATTCTAGTAGTAGTTTTTTTAGGTTAACAAACTAGGCCAAGCTTAGAGTCTCAGACTGTAATCCAGTTCTGTCAAATAAAAAAACCGGATAAATAAATCCAGTAAGTAAACAATAAAACGACTTAAACTACCTAGTTCAAACAATAAACCACTTTCGTTGAAACCACGTGCTCGTAATAGCAACACTTTACAAGCCGCAAGTACCTGCAACCCGCAAGGTTGTGTTGCCCAAGAGAAAATAACTGTACTCAGGAACAATGGCGCGAAATATCGGTGGTCTGTAATAAAACCTTTTTGCACAAGGTTATGGGTGAAAAATACGTGTGAAAATATTTGAATAGCGTTAATTAAATTATAAAGTGACCTCTTTTCTTTGAATTTTCGCATTTCATCGGATCTACGGTTGGTGTTTTTAGGTCAATTGCATTTTGGTGGAATGTCCGGTAATAATTCGACAGCAATGCTATTTATCTATAATTTCGAATCTATGCAAACTATTTCATATTATATCGAGGTAAAATGTTTGTTTGTTTGTATTTGTAAAAGTAGTCTCTGGAAAAATTATCCGATTACATTTAAATTACAATTTACATATTTAAAACCACAAGAACTCAGCAATCAATAACTTTAAATAGTGCTACAGTTATTTATAGCGTTCGTCCTGAAACCTTGTAACCTACATACCATTTCTAAGACTTGTTGTGTAAGATCTTCGAACGACGAGTACCAGAGACAACTAGCACTTCAGATGCACATGAGAGCTTACAAACTTTGTGGTCGAGTTATTACACTCTGGCGGGTGTACTCCTCATCATACTATTTCAGGCTATACCCAACTTAGAAAGTCTGGATGTATGGTATTCAATTACGCCTCAACTGCGAACGCATAAAAAAAGTTAATTCAAAAAACCAAAAACTCGAATGCGAAGCGAACTAAAAAGATGTAAACAAGAAGAAAACCATGCTGTGCAGTCGGAGGATACATTATTATTTAGGAGCTGGCTGTCCAAAACCATATGTATCCTCCGACTGCACAGCATGATTTTCTTCTTGTTTACATCTTTTTAGTTCGCTTCTTAAGCAGTCGGGTTTTTTGATTTTTTTAATAAACTTTTTTTATTTACAACTTTTAAGTTGTATTTTTTACGAATTACTCTTAAACACATAAGTAGTATACGTTTTTGTAATCACATCTAAAATCCCTTCATTTGATACCCCACTCGATGGGTATGGAAGAAAAAAGAAATTGAGACCCCCTCAATATGGCGCCCAAAATCCGTCGTGATTATTTTTTTCACCCATCTAAGCTGTATCTAAGAACATTTGGGCGGTCAAGACGTATCCAACGATATTAATGTAAGTCCGTCTAGTGGTTTGCAAGATATGAGGTAATAAAGAATATAACATACATACAAGATACGCGCGAAAAAACATAACCTTTACATAACCCTTTTCTTACAGTCGGGTAAAAAGCTAAAATTAAATAAATAAACAGAATCAAAACCTAATAAAACATATAACACAAACGCTTTATGTGAGTACCAGAAATTCATTATCATATTTATATAAATTATTTATCAACTTATAGCATAGAGCTCGGAATCGGCGAACCGGCTGAGGCTAGACGCAGTTGAAGTGTGAATAGGTTACTTCTAGGCAAGCGTGCTTCACCGTCGACCACATCATCGCTTAACATCAGGTGAGATAGTGGTCAAACGCGAGCCTATAATAGATAAAAAAAAGGCATCAACAATAAAATAACATCGTTCCCGCGCAGTATACGCAGAGCTGGCTGGATTTGACTGTTGTACGTAGCCATAGACAAATGTCACGGGCCGTAAATTTTTATGAGTGAACGGTGACACTCACTGACAGGCTCGGTTTTGACAATGCCGTCTCACTAAGGCGTCTCGATGCTCTGTGACTCTGTGACTCGTAATGTCTTTGTCAAACCAGTTTTAAAGTTAGACTTATCGTGATATTAAAATGGTAATAGCCAATGATGTAGTTTGTAAGTCATTGGGGATAGCTTTTAAAGTTTTAAAACAACTTAGTCGTTTTATAATGCAGTGATTGTTTAAGCAACCTGAGTCTCAGGTCCTAGGTCCCAGGGTCTTTTTTTGTTACAGGTGGGAACCTTGAAAAGGCGCTTGGAGTTTTAGAGAGCCCGACAATTACCATAGATGGAGTAATCCCCGGGGAGACTGTAAAGAGGTCTTCCCTGAGTTAAAAGTACTTTTTTTTCCTTCGCCCTACTCGGACAGGCTAAGGTCTTGGACCATACCGCCTCGTCTTCAGTGCATAATATCCTACTTGAATTCTTTAGTATGCATTAGAATGCGGATGTAACAGATTCTAATATTTTTTGGCGTATTTGGCAGCAAATTGTATCGATCCAGCCTTCCCAGTAAGCTTTGCGGAGGTAGTCAATACTACAATAAAATAAATCCACTATCCCGAAATCACTTCTGTCAATGCTTTCACTTAGTGTCCAGTTGCGTAGACAGTTGAGACAAAAAACTACACCAATTTTATATCACAATATCCACTAGGAATCAATCTGCAAATAATATTAACAGCCGCTGAACTTCACTCGAAAAAATCCCGCCAAAAATTCCCTGAGTTAATAGTGCTTATGCAAGGTGACGTTTAAAAGTGATATGGATTGTCAAAACTATTTGAGATTAAATACGTGACGTTTCGGTAACGCTTGGCAATCCCATCCGGAGTTTTTGACAACCAATGTTCCTTGTCTATGTTCTCTTGTTCACAACAGTATTTAGTTAATATCGTGAATATCACAAGCTTATACCTATTAATGTTTTTCAAATATGTGGTGTACGAAATAGCTAGGGAATTTCACACGACTAATATGTGTAACACTATGAGAACTTTGATTATTATCACAATCTGTCAAATGCCTATGTGTCAACATAACATTCTGTCGACCAAGGACAAAATTTTACGGTGGGATTTTTTTATAGGTTTCGCTTGCGCGCCTTTTGCCGCTGTCTCACCGGTCAGTGATGATGTGGTCGACGGTGAAGCACACTTGCCTAGAATTAATCTATTCACTCTTGACTTGAAGACCCCACTTTTTATCCCGGGCACTTGTTCCCTCGGGATAATTTTCGACTTTCACGTGTTCGAAGCCGCTGGCAGAAGCTAGCATCACGCTAATATTATAAAGGTGAAAGTTTTTGAGTCTATGTGTGTGTTTGTATATTTGTTACTACTTCACGCTCCAACAGATGGATGGATCTGGATGAAATTTGGCACAGAGATAGATTAAGTATATTTTGGAATAGCACATTGGCTAATTTTTTATCCCTTGGGATAAAAAACACTGTTCTCGCGGGCAAAGTCGCTGGTAGAAGCTAGTACAGAAATAAATTGAGATAAGGATAAGAGAATGATGCTATGCTTTCGTGCCATGATTTGACCTTAAAATTATAGTTTATATAAACTATACTCTCGCCAAGATGAAGGTATAATATTTACTGACAAAGCACTGACAGCTCAAAAGCTGACAAATTTTAGGATCGCTTTAATCTAGTCCTTGGATATTTATCTATATATCTTTCTTCTGTACTAAGAAGTCAGTTAAATCGATGTACAACAGATACGATATTTTATTATTAATACATTTATTTCAGATGTCAAATCCATATACAACAAAATAAAACACAACACACACACACGCACACACACACATTTTATAACGAATTCATTTTATTTTTGATGACGAGTAGAGGGTAGTCCTAAAAAAATGCTGTTTTACTTTGTTAGTAAACATTGTATCTTCAAAATGGTTGGAGTATAGCTACTAAATATAAAGATATAGAAGGAGCTTTTACAAGTATTGATTGAGAGGTCCAAAGGGAGCATTCAATCATACATTTAATAAGTAAATAAAAGCAATATTCTTGAATAGCAAATCACCTGGAAGTCAGTGATGAAAGATAACGGTAGATCTGCTTGCCATCTAAACTTAAACAATAAAGGTAAAACTGTATGTACCAAACTAACGTCACAGAGGGCATTGATCGTTGAACGGATGGCCGATGGGGCTGAAAAGTTTTTAGTTTATATAAAGTCACCGGATAACAATAATATTGTGTAATAAGTCGTTAACGCCTGTATTCCAATGTATTCCAATATTTCATAAACGATACGAAAAAAATGAAAAAGGAAGTGTCGCTAACACGATCAAACAAACGAATCGGGGTAAGGGGCGTTCTGTACCCTTTCACTTTGCATTCAGTAATGAGTTAATGCCACTGCTCTCAAAACGGTGAAGGAAAACATCGTGAGGAAACCGGCATGTCCTAGAAGCAAAAGTTCGAAGACATGTGCCATCCACCAACCCGTACTGGGCCCGCGTGGTGGATTACGGACCATTCTCTCTCACACAGAGGAGGCCTGTATCCCAGCAGTGGGAACATTAATAGGCTGATGATGTGATGAGTTAATATCTCATAAACGCATCGACCGATTTACATGATTTAAACGGATAAAATGGTTCTACGCCTGTACCTTTCATTTGAGACGAACAAAATTATTAAAATATCTCCGTAAACAAAAAAATCATATACTTTTTGGTACTTGAGTCGGATCAATGACCTTTATTTCTTTGTTATATGGCGGAGACTTTAGGGTAATTACTGGAATTAATGGCACTTTTTATCCCGAAAACTGCACGGTTTCTGCATAGTAGGAGCGAAACCGCGAGGAAAAAACTACAGATCAAAACTAAGTTAGCAAACAGTGAAATAACTTCTGATTTCATTGCTTTATTGTTAAAATGTTCACAGATATAACAATAAGCATTCCGCTTCAGTAAAAGTACCGAATTCACATTCATTCAGTTGAGCTTTTTACCGTTAGTAATGTCATTAACAGCCTTGAGGTCAAATAAAATGGCGGTAAATTGTAACAATGAGATTTGAGTAAAGAAACTTCTAAAAACGCAGAACTCGATTTAAAAAAATATAAAAGTTTATATTCTGAAGACTTTAAAGTACTAACGCACTTCATAATTCCATGCCATAAAGAACACTTTCTGAAGCCCGTGCCTTTTGGATATTCGGGTGAGTTTGACAAAATTTGAAAAAAAAAACAAGACATACTAAGTTTTCTAAAGTATGATTTCAGCAATCGCAAAGCGAATAGTTTGATTCATAGAATACTTTGAAGACTTTACAATATTCTCTGATCACACCCTATTTTATAGCATAATACATAAGAAATAATAAAGTGGTCAATCTGTTTTGCATACCTACCTCAATAAATCTACCTACTGAAAATATTGGTTGGCAACACTGGCAACCAGCGACAGTAAACACGCTGCGAATTTGAAATTTCTCTCAGTAGAAGCATTACAAAATACATGTACTTTCAAGAAACATAATTTAATCTGTCTGCAATATTGAGAGCTGACATCCCACGCATCGCTAGCAAACGCTTCTGGAAACTGAGGGGATCTATCACTATTTATTTGAGCGTGAATATAGTTCAATATTCGCGTTCAATAATTAATTAAGACCTTCGCTTGTTAGTGACTGCAAACTGTAATATTGGAATACTTGGAAATCTGTAATTCCCTGCCGGAGTCTGTGTTTCCTGATAGCTACAACCTGGGGGTATTTAAGTCAAGAGTGAATACGTTACTTCTAGGCAAGCGTGCTTCACCGTCGACCACATCATCACTTACCATCAGAATATGATAGTGTTCAAACCTGAGCCTATCAATAATTTAAAAAAAAATGTTAATGTGAACAAAGCTAGCATATAGTTCTCGCCAAACTGCTTGGCCAGAGTAATAAAACAAACACACACACACACTCAACATTCGCCCTTTTAATATTAGCGTGATGACTGAAAACAGTTGTTTGGTCCAAGTATCTTCCTTATTGCAAAAGTTTGTTTGTTTTATGGCAACATTTTCAATTCAGTCATGGGTCTTAATCATAAGTCGATGTCAATATTTGGCTTTTCAAGAATTAAGGCCTTAACAAACGAAAGTAAACCATATCTCCAAAACCATTCCAGAATTTGAAACAAGCCTATTCTAAACATCTTAATGAATGCTTGAGGCACGTATTCTAAGCATTAATTTGCCGTATTCAAAGACATTTAACGCTTTACAAGACTAATTTAACTTGGTTTGTTTTATGAAAACATTTCCTATTCGGATACGACCCATAGGTCAATGTCACAAAGGAAAGTAATTATACAGCTTGAGGAGTCTGTCATAACCATTTCAGAATTTGACACAAGCCCAATGACGAATCTATTTCGAACTTCTAAATGAATGATTGAAGAACGTATTGAACAGTCTATTTCTTACTTGATTTGCCGTAAATAGAACATATAAACGAGTGATTAAGGTAGCCCTAGTCGATCATTCTTCCATACAAACGTTGTCTGGCAATTATTCCACTGTTTGACGGCGTACGTTAAAAATAAAAATATATATCAACTAGCTGACCCGGCAAACTTTGTTTTGCCATAAAACACCAAACATTGATCTACTCTACCTACCCTACCTACCATACCCTACCTACCCTACCCTACCTTCCCTACCAACCCTACCCTACCCTCCCCTACCTACCCTACCCTACCTACACTACCCTACCTACCCTACTTACCCTACCTAAGTACCAATTATTTTTTTCTGCATAAGAACCTTCTCCTATCAATAACAAACACAACAAAAAAAAAATAACGAAATCGGTCCAGCCGTTCACGCGTGATGCCGTGACCAAGGGAAATAGGGATTGATTTTTATATATATAGATTATCACCAAATTACAAAAAATCATTATAAATTTTAGCCTATGTGTTATTCTGATGTATAACAACACTAATTTTAACACATCCTTGGGCGCAAATAAATACCATAAGAAGGAAAATTGCAAAACAGCCACCATACATGGATAGATTATTAGTTCGATTGTCGAAAGCAAATAATTTTATTTTGAACAGATACATTTAGTCGTTTTTTCATGATATATTCGCAAAGGCCTGTTTATAAAACTTCGTGCGCTCGTTTTCGTCTTAAACCATCATCCATTTCGCTACAAATTTGCAAAAGTGTGTATTCATACGTGAACTAGCTTCTTACTGCTTATCACAGCATGTATCTCTTTCACACGTGTTGTCGAATGAGATAGCATGCATTTTACCACCCCGCGCACAAAATAGTTCGTGCCGTCGGCTAGGGCAACCTTAAAGCACGTATTGTAGGTACATTCTATCCCTCCCTTTTCAATTTGCCTTATTCAAAGATTAAACTTTTACAGGAGTAATTTAACTTGGATTGTTTTATTGGATCAATCTTATTATTTGACTTTTCAAGGATTAAGGCCTAAACATACAAGAAAGTAAACTACATCTTTCACAGGGTCTTGTTTTCTCAAAACAACTTCTGAATATGAAACAAGCTCAATAATGAATCTATTATGAACATCTTGTTGAGAGATTAAAGCACGTATTCTATGTAGTCTACTCCTCCCTTAATTTGTCTTATTCAAATACATTTAACGCTACAGAAGACTCCTAATAGATTCCTGAGATACTTTGATCAATCAGGAATATTTAAGAACAAAATGTAAATGAATCTTCAAGGTTCCAATGTAGAGATACTGCAGAATAAATCTTGAATGTCCTTCTGTAGGACAATGGCCTTTTCTCGTGCAGAGAATCTATTGATTAGTACGCTGACTTTTTCAAAGCATTTTTACGAAAAAGACAAAACTTTAAAATAACAGAAGAAAGAAAAAAAGAAAGAAAAATTGTCTATTCTGCACAAACTAAACGCACAATACCATGGACTTATTATAAATATATCAGGACTGAGCACTCGCACCAAAAACGCGAGCAGAGAGAGATAATGTGTACAGATGCGTTCATCTCTTTCTAATAGGGTGACCAAACATTATTTTAACAAACGGGAAAGTTCGTTTTGAAATAATTTGTAGTAGGCTAAGGTGCATGAATTTTATTCCGGGACCATGTCGCTATTGCTTTTGTTAGGGTTACGTATGTCCGAATGACAAAATGGAACCCTTATAGGTAGGATCCATCCAGGTAAAACTCCCATTATTGTGCGTACAAACATACATTTGCAGTTAGAATGTATGGGAGAATATGTTTTTCAACTACAATGATAGGTTTGTTCTTGGGATAAATTCATCATAAGTACGGCAACCTTCATTTTGCGTGGTCCGACACGCATTTGGCCGGTTTTTTTTCTGTTTGCTCTACAGAGCTGGTGTATGGGTATTTAAATGAAGCAAAGGGAAATAAAACTAAGTGTGTGTGACAAACATTGTATTGCGGTTTATGGGTCATGTATTCTCTTTTTTTTTAGCACGTAGCATTAATAATTATCAAATTAGTAATAAGTGGATAATGTTGCTAGTAGTATAATAAGTATTTTGTTTAATTAGATAGTATGTATCACATTTAATTGTACTTCTGTTTTTTATCCCGAAATAAAATAAATAAAATAAATAAATAAATGGGTAGAGGTGGAGGACACCAATGAAAGACCGTTTTAAAATAGTTATTTTACACTTTATTTGATATGAAGGTGTGTTTAAGTAATAATACGTGGGACGTGAGGTCCCTGACAAGGCTGATGGAATTACATCCGCCCATTTTTGCTTCATTTCTTCTTTTGATGGAAAGCTGTAACCAACACAAATATACGCTATTTCAATCATGTGATGTACTCGCATAGGTACAAACTGTATTTATTATACTCATAATATTAAAAGTTATAATAATTATTCCATTTATTTTATTGTTTCAATTAGAAATAAACTAAAACTTTAAATGTCTTCTGTCCACAAAACGTCTAGAGCATGGTCAAACTACTTATTGTTAATAAACAAAATCTTTATTTTTCCTTACCGGTGAAATGAAATGCCACAACCACCGTATGATTCACTTTTATATGTCTTGACACAACACCTTTTCACCATTTTCACTATAAAAAAGCAACGTAGCTCAATAAAACTTAAAATGCATTATGCGTTTTCAAAAAATAACAGAAAAAGGTCGCTATGACACCACCAGATGTCAGATTTCAGTGATACCAGAGTAATTTTATGATACCTACCAAACAATCATATTATTAAGATTATTTTATTTAAATAAAATTACTTACTTTATGTACAGATTGTAAAACTATAAATAAAATTTCGTATAGCTATAAATATTTATATGTTACTAAATGTACTTGTAGTTGGTAAAATATGGCATACCCATGTTTCTACCATCTTTAACATTTTTCATCTGTTGGCAAGTGAGAAAAAGGGACAAACGCCTTTCTTCGAGCTATCTCTCTCGGCTCGTTTTGCCTCTGTTAAGATTACCTAACAAAAGTAAACCTAAGGTGCAGCATATATGGTTCAGTTTTGTATGATACGATTTTTGGAGTGCTCAGTCCTGATATATGTAGTTATATTAAGTCCATGCACAATACAAAATAAAGAGTGGCATTCACTAAAGGTACAAATTAGCCAAAAGCCTCGTATTAAAACAAAAATTTATAAAAGTTTCTCAATTTTGTCTATTGCTTGATGAGAGCAATAAACAGTTATCTGTGGGTGTTTTCAGAGTAGGAAGTGTAGGAACCGTTAATATTTATTTGACGTGTAAAAATCTTTACGTTTTTAAACCAATATTCCAGAAATAACGGCATTAGTTAGTACCTATTTGTACTTCATGGACAATAATAAAATGTATCATTTATGATTGGCCATTGTTAAACTTGTAAATATAAAGAATGATATAGGTATCTATAAATTTATCACTAGCTGACCGGACAGACATTGCCTTGCCAGTAAAATTTTGGGTTATTGGACGATTCGCCCGAATTTAACTCGCCCGAATCGGGCGAATCGACCACTATTATAAATATTCATTTTTCTGTGTCGATTCACCCGAAGTTAATTTTAGAGAACAAAAATAAAAAAGTACAGTCGTGCTCACCCGATTCGGAAATAATATGAAGAATTAATCGAAGTTAATAGATATTTTATTACCCAAACTACCAGGAGGCCAGAATCATGAAGAAGTATTTGCAGGGCTAGAATCATTAGCGGTAGAGACTAACGGAGTACTAGAACTTCAGAATCGAAAATCGCCCGAAAAAAAAAATCTTTAACAGTGGTCGATTCGCCCGATTCGGGCGAGTTAAATTCGGGAGAATCGGCCAATAACCCAAAAATTTTGGAGTTCTTACAAAAAATTATTTATTTACTCAAAAATCCTGTACAAAAAAAATCTAAGAAACTGGCACTTCCGATTTTCTTTCCTAGAAACTATGAACATTGTTAAATAAAATTATTGACGATTTTTTGACAGTGACATTACACACGCGAGGCACGCGATTATTTGCTCGAGAATTCGGCGAATAGCCACGAGGATCACGACGTAATACTAAAGATACCAACAAAGCAATTGAAGCCTCAATTACAATCAACAATAGCTAAACACTTTCACTCTTGTAGTTGAAAACGTAATATTACGCAATGCCAATGTGAGTTACTGTCGCCATCTTACAAGCGTTATTCACAGCGAAAGTGATTTGGCGTTGATAAAAAATGTGAAATGATTGCGGAATTATACTGCTTTGATTTTTTGGACGCATTTTTTTCTGACAAAGACATTGAATTTTTTTTTCCTAATTTATTTTATCGAAAATTCTTTATGGTACGCTTTTATAGCTAGAAAGGGTGTGATAGCTGATGATGTAAATAAGACTAGTTTTTTCCGATTAACCCCTACACACACTTCCCACAATAGCTTATGATACAGCGATATTTTATCAATGAAGCCATTATCGTTTAGTTTACTACTTTTATATTAGTTATAGGCAGAAGATAGAAATAAATTGGTATAATAGCAGAAGACGAACTTTTTAATAACGAATTTCTGATCGCTGTAATTTGTAATTAATTAACCGAATCCTTCTTCCTATTAATATAATAAACTACACTGTTCCCCGCGGCTTCGCTCCCGTGGACCACCCCGTAGGACCCGTTTTCGGGATAAAAAAATAGTCTATGTCACTCAAGAATTATGTAGCTTTCTATTGGTGAGAGAATTTTTAAAATCGGTCTAGTAGTTTCGGAGACAAACAAAACAAAACAAACAAAAAAATCTTTCATCTTTATAATATTATTGTAGTATAGATATTCAAATGTGTAGCTTTTTTTATCAATTACGCCCCACAGCTAGTAATGAATTAAACTTAACACAGGGGCACGCACCTCAACCACAGATTACTGAATACCTCAACCAAGACCTGAATTCAAGGATTCTTTTTTTCCCCCCAACCCCTATTGGCAGTGCAGTGGTAACGGCCGCGACTTACAAGTTGTAGGGCGTGACTTCGAGCCCAGGCAGGCACTTTACTTTGTGTAAATTATTTCATCACCACTGCTTTCAAAACAGTGAAGGAAAACATCGTGAGGAAACCGGCATGTCTTAGAACCAAAAATGCGAAGACATGGATGACGTGGATGTCACCAACCCGCACTGGGCCCGCTTGGTGGATTACGGCCCATTCCCTCTCACAGAGAGGAGGCCTGCACGCACAACGGACCAAATGGGAGTCTAAGTGCGGAAAACGGATCCATTTATCGTATCTCGCCAGTAGGTAGGTTCTCATATGACATTTTACTACTATCATAAGTTAAGTATAGACAAGTCCAAAAGCTAGTTAGAAAATAAATATGAGCAGCGGAAGTTCCGTTCCATATTTATCAAATGTCCAAGAATTAAAAATATTTTATAATAATGTAATAATAATTTAGTTATTTTACATTATTCTTTTTGACTATATTTTTATGAAACATTAAAAAAAATATAGAGGCCCTACGGTATCGGGAACTGGGCTCCAGAGAGAGGAACCTCCGAACAATACGAGCCTTATCCAGAAGTACTGCTTTCTGAATCAAGTCCTTGACCCAGCCGCCTAACGAGAGCCTCCTAAGGTGTTGGTCGAGGCTCTTAGCTAAGCTATTGGCTGACAGACTATCGGTGCAATGATCGCCGAGTCCACAAAATAATAATAATTATTATTATTGTAATTCAAAGGAATTATACTTTACTTAACAACCGACTTCATTTGAGTACAATCCAATTTTAGGAAAGCCTATAAGTGTAAAGTAGAAAGACCCTTTTGAATACATACATACCGGATAATAAATTCATAATGGATACCAATGTGAGAAAAAGATTCAAATAAGGTTTACATACGCAATCGTGCCCTGAAAACATGTTATGCACTTCAAAAGTACAATTCTCCTTTTGATTCATATCTAGACGAGATACCTACATACATAAACCCACGCCTTTTTTCTCATGGGGGTAAGCAGAAACTACACAACGCCAGCTACGATCCTTACTCCTTTAGCTTCTACGTTCATACACCTATCCACACACGCAACGCAACTCATGGCCTAATAAGATGCACAAGCAAAAAAGGCGCGAGTTTATGTCTAAATCTTTTACTTAAAAAGAAAGCATAATTAAAACAATATTTTCGAGACATTGCGATGATGAGTGAGAAATGTATGGAATAAGAAAACATGCAGCCTCGACCATAAATAAATAGGGATATCGGAAGGAGTATGAATAATCTATGGTCCACTGCTCACTAGTGCTGACTAAAGGCCTTTTGACCCGACTGCCGAAGGAGGGTAAAACGGATTTGGTAAGCCAGTTCACGAATAATTATGTATCCTCCGACTGCACAGCATGATTTCCTTCTTGTTTACGTCTTTTTAGTTCGGTTCTTAAGCAATCGGGATTTTTGATTTTTTTAATTAACTTTTGTTCTCTCATAAAGAGAAGGAACAAGCATTTATCACCGTACTTGCTCACCTTACATAGCCCGTTCCACCATACGAGAATCTCAATTAATTTACACCAAATAATTTTCTAAATTATTAGAAAATTAAGTAAGTAATTAATTTAAAACGTCAAGCACGTTAACGTAACTTTAATAATTTAGGAGGCATAATAAATTGATTACCTTTGTCATAACGGTCCTACCATAAAGAATGTTTCGTGAGTTTCCGAACGAATTACCTAGTAAACGTCAAAATTGAATAAGTAGGCTGTTCGCTTAGATAAAGTAGGTATAGATTAAGCCTTAAAATGACCTTGATTGATAGAGCGAGATGGCTAATTGGCAGCTCCATGTAAATGATAAGGACAAAAGATTATTTTTTGTCTTTGTCACCGTGGCCGGTTTCTGTCGTTTGTCAAACTCTAATACAATGGCAGGTTTGACAAACAAACTCGGTTTTGTTTGATTTTCTATGATTTCGTGGTATTATGTGTTAATTGAGACAAGGAATTTGGGTTATTTATAGATAATAAGTGTCAGTGCGATGGTGGGTTGTAGTGTTCTTGTTCTTGTTGTAACACCAGAACTAACTATTGCTGTCTCATGTGCGGCCACGCCAGTGCTTAATCTATACCTACTTTATCTAAGGCTGTTCGGCTTTGAGATCTAATTTCCTTGGCCTGATGAGGATGACAAAAGGAGAAGGTTTGTGTCTTAGCAGTGGGGACGTCATTTTGCCGCTTCTTGCTAAAAAAGCGTATTAATAAAAATACATCATCTTTATTCTCGCATCTTTTATTTGGGGTCGGCGTAATATGTCTTCATCCCTAGATAGGTAGAATATTCTTTATTGTACATTTATTTATTAAAAACTTCATGCAGAATACAGAGTACATAGGCGAACTTAATGCCAGAGGCATTCTCTACCAGTCAACCAAGGAGAGATAACATGGCAGGTGCATAACAAATAGAAATAATTAATGAAAATAAAATTAAGAATATTGAATATTCTTTATTGTACACCAAAATTGTAACACACTCTCTCTCCATACTTGTCTGTTACTCGTCATCGCAGTAGTCCATCTTGTCTAGCTCTCTGTGCAACAACACCTGCACCTTAAAATACTGGCAACGTGGCTGAATTCTGGTCAAAACATATTTGGACCACACCACAACACATCACCACGACATCCAACACATCATCGCATACCATCAGGTGAGATAGAAGTCAAATTAAAAATAATACTTTATTAGATACTAGCTGTTCCCCGCGGCTTCGCTCCCGTGGACCAACCCACAGGACCCGTTTTTGGGATTACAAAATAGCCTATGTCACTCAGGAATAATGTAGCTTTCTATTGGTGAAAGTATTTTTAATCGGTCCAGTAGTTTCGGAGCCTATTCGGTACAAACAAACAAACAAATCTTTCCTCTTTATAATATTAGTATAGACTAGCTGTTGCCCGCGACTTCGTCCGCGTCAAACTCGTAAAAAATATATTTTTATTTTTTTAGTTTCTCGCCGCAGCTATGAATTTTCTCGTGATCAAACGTAGCCTATGTTACTCGTTATTACATCAGCTATCTACCAGTGAAAGTCCCGTCAAAATCGGTCCAGCCGTTTCGGAGATTACCCGGAACAAACAGACAGACAGACAAAAATCTTAAAAATTGCTTATTTATTGTTAGTACCGTATATACTTTCACGTGCATTCAATAAAACGTTGTTATTTTGATTTTACTTATAGACACTTCAATTTTATTTATTTGTATGTATGTATGTATAGATTATTAGTATTAGTATATTAGTATAGATCATCGATACTATGGAGAAATAATCCATCCATAGATATAAATAGTAAATACGCAGTCGTCCTAATGTTTGCTTACACGTTCACCATAAGATAGCCGAACGCTTCACGAGTTCGCTTTGGTTTAGGATGAATCATCATGACCTATGTATTTTGAAATTGTAACATCAGAAAAACGCGCGGTCCTTACTATATAAATGACCTTGAATCCATTCTTCATTTCTTTGAACTTAAAATTTTCCTCACGTCCTTTGCCTCATTCAAAATATAATATGAAGCATAATTTTATTTATTACTTCTTAACATATTTGAGGTAATTATGAAGTATGTTTGTGCTCTTCAAAGCGTTCCAAGTATTCAGCTTTTGCTGCTAAAATATTTTTAAGTTAAAAATGTTGTTGCCCCTTTTCCCGCGAATATTTCGTTCAAGGTATGAATGATTTGACACTGGCAACGACAAATTGAAATCGCCTAAGTTAATTATGACTTCTTAGAAATAACCCTTGAATATTGTATTTATATAAATCTACTAACTGTTGCCCGCGACTTCGTCCGCGTAAAACCCGTAAAAACAAAAAATAGTTAAGGGTTATTTTACGCGGCACCTTAATTCCTTTTCCAAAACAAAAGTATCCTATGTTACGCCTTATAACACCAGATATCTACCAGAGAAAGTCCCGTCAAAATCGGTCCAGCCGTTTCGGAGATTCCCGGCCACAAACAGACCGACAGACATAAATCTTCACACGCATTCAATAAAACGTTGTCATTTTGATATTACATACAAACATTTCAATTTTGATTATTTGTATTGATGTATACTTAGATAAAGTAATATTAAAAAGAGGTGAATTTGAATGTTTGATTTGTATGAGGTTATCTCTGAAAGTACTGATCTATTATGAACATTATTTGACAGATAGAAAGATACACTATCCCTGTGGACTATAGGCCATTTTTTATCCCGGAAAATGCATGATTCCTGAAGGGTAGATTACTGGAGCGAAGCCACGTGAAAAAGCTAGTATATAAATAAATTAGCTGACCGTCGCGGCTTCGCTCCCGTCTTAGATAAAGTAGGTATAGATTAAGCACTGGCGTGGCCGCACATGAGACAGCAATAGTTAGTTCTGGTGTTACAACAAGAACAAGAACACTACAACCCACCATCGCACTGACACTTATTATCTATAAATAACCCAAATTCCTTGTCTCAATTAACACATAATACCACGAAATCATAGAAAATCAAACAAAACCGAGTTTGTTTGTCAAACCTGCCATTGTATTAGAGTTTAACAAACGACAGAAACCGGCCACTGTGACAAAGACAAAAAATAATCTTTTGTCCTTATCATTTACATGGAGCTGCCAATTAGCCATCTCGCTCTATCAATCAAGGTCATTTTAAGGCTTAATCTATAGGTACTTTATCTAAGGCTCCCGTCAACTGGCTACCCACCTTCCTACCCTACCTACTCTACCCATCTACCCTACTCTGCCTACCCTACGCTACCTACCTACCCTACCCTACCTACCTACCAATTTGTTAAACTATTTATTTTAATAAGAATTATACTACAATACGAATGCAACCAACTTTTGTTTCTACCGGCGATCTAATTAAAATTTAGAATATAAAAGCTGCTATTGTGACTTAACTATGATAGTTAGATATATTCTCTCGCAGACTTTTTTGTAGGTAATATTGAGTACTATAATCATATAGTACATAAATTTTATGTATCATCAATAGATTTCTCAGCGCAAGTCATAAAATGAATTTTATAGGCTACTTTGGGTTACATTAATGCAATTTTCATAAGGATCTCTAATATTTTTAAAAATAAAGTTATTCCTGTGACACTCAGGAATAGCTTTCTACTGGTGAAAGAATTTTCAAAATTGGTTCAGTAGATCCAGAGATTACACCCTACAACGTCACAAACTTTACCTCTTTATTATATTATTATAGATTATTTGGATTATGCAAGTTATGCAACAAAGTTCACTGCATCCTAATTGCGTATCTGTTTAACAGCACAAAGCAGACTCAGTCCTTTTCATTTTGGTAACTCAACAATATTCATTCCATGTTTTACGCTGCCGAGTACACGGATTTTTGAACATAAAATTATGAAGCAATGAATGGAAGGGAAACAATCCGTACTTCGTCTTTGAACTTACACAATTAGGATCATATTCTTGTTAGAGCTGTATTGTTTTCTTGCCTGTATATTTATGTATCTATTCTATATTTAGTGCTTACACATAGTAAGCACTAAATATAGCAAACATTTGTTACTTATTATTTTATTTAAACTTGCAACCCCATGTCGTGTCCAGGCTATCTCTCTCCATTCTGGGTTGCCTGGAAGAGATCGCAGAACGCGATAAGTCCGCCTGTTGTATGTTTGTTTTTATTTTAAGGTTTCCGTTTGTATTATTTTTATTATCTTGGTGTACAATAAAGTATAAATAAATAATAATAAATAAATTAGGGCGCACTAACGACTATAAAAGCAACGTACGTAGCTTTTCTAGACATGATAAATCTTACTTCGCGTATTTTTTTATTTGTCTTTTTAGGGTTCCGTACCCAAAGGGTAAAAACGGGACCCTATTACTGAGACTTCGCTGTCCGTCTGTCTGTCTATCTGTCTGTCTGTCTGTCACCAGGCTGTAACTCATGAACCGTGATAGTTAGACAGTTGAAATTTTCACAGATGATGTATTCCTATTGCCGCTATAACAACAAATACTAAAAACAGTATAAAATTAATATTTAAGGGGTGCTCCCATACAACAAACGTGATATTTTTGTCGTTTTTTGCTCGATATTAATAACGGCAACAGGTAGACGCTTGACGATTCACAGAATATTTAGTTGTATATTCTCTTCAAAAAATATTTTTTATTAAATTAAAATAAAATAAATTAAGGGGGACTCCCATACAACAAACGTGATTTTTTGCAGTGTTTTGCGATAATGGTACGGAACCCTTCGTGTGCGAGTCCGACTCGTACTTGGCCGGTTTTTTTGTTTTGGCTTTGCACGGTTTGTGCATTTAGCCAGTGTCACGTTTAGAAGTTCTAGCAGATCCTTTAGATTTTAGTAATGTCCTAGTTAGGCCTCAGTAAAAGGCGGTAACTTTATTGAAAGCTTCTACGGAGTTTTGTCGACAACATGAACAAACTCATGTTCTACCGCTGTGTTTTACTTGCCCACACTGATGCATGTTCACAAATATTACAAGAATAAAAAAACACAATTTTTACACTATTAATATTTTTTACACAATTTTAGGAAAATAAAACAGGGAAGCAAAATAGACGCCATCACGTTCCCGCCATAACTCGTAATACTCGTAATTGGACGCAGAACGTCACAAACACAACATGAGTTTCGTTCGATTCTTTACTCGTCTCGCTAAAGCATCACAAGGACTAGACAAAGCGACATTGTGCCAGCGATATCTTTCAAAAAGTTTAAAATGAATACGACTGACATCCTTACCGAAATGTCACGTTGACAATGCCAAACATTTTGAACTTTTTGACAACCGACCGTTCTAGCCGATAAAGGTTGGCAAAAAGTAGCTCATAATGTAAATCTCATAAGTATATCCAATTAATTAATACGGCTATAGTCCGAAGAAGATAAATCAATTAAAACTCAAGAAAAACTGTAATAATTAATAACAACAAAGTTATGTCTACAAAGGTCAAAGAGTTATTCAACAGCACGATTGTCTATGATTATGATGGCTGTTGCCACAAAAAAAAGTGTTTAAAGAAGGTTCACATAGTTCCTTAAGTGAAAAATCGATATAAGGGTTCCTTGTTGACTACGGAACCCTTATAAGGAATGCCTATGCTCAGCAGTTCGCCTACTGCGAGTTGGGCTGCGGGTGATGATAATGACGAAAATAAATCTTAACCAGTTTTCCAATGAGATAATAACTTCTGAAACAATTTGTTATGACTAGATCTTCTGCACTCTCTTATTCAGTGCCTTGCACTACTACACTTAACTTTCAAGCCATCCTCAGACGGAAGAATATTTGACTTCATTCCTTCTACCGTGACAGATATTACTAAAGTTAAATGTTGTTTCCTTAAGTTCACTAGATAATTTCCTTGGCCTACTATGTATTAATAGATAACTAACGCGTGCGCTATTACTTCGTTCTCGCTTAGCTTTTTCTTGGCTTCTGAGGGTTGTAGCATAGTATGAACAAGAACTGGGCTATCAAATGCAAAATTCTGTTTTATTTTTTTCAAAATAGACCTGGTAATTTCAGAAATCAGCGCGTTGAAAAAACCAAACGCATAATCTTTAGTATTTACACCATAGAATTAGCATAGATACACGAGTAGATAGAGCGTAGTAAAAACAAAATGGCGGTGTCAATAAAAGCGCGGTAAAATGGCACATGAAATGTCATTTAGCCATTCTGTTAGATTTACGACACGTTAATATTTTTGCGGCGGCATGCGGCATTGCAATGAAGATCAATAATGTTAGTAGCCGTGTCACGTGAATGTCATAAAAAACGAATAAGGGACTTATTATGTAAATTGGATGAGCACAGGGCAGGCGACTTCTGTCTGCTTAAAACAATGTTCTGGTGGCAATATGGCAAATGGCCGCACCAGATCAGACCAAACAGAGTAAACAGACTTAAAAACTGATTTGTACTTCGCAGTATTTTGCCTAAGAAGTCGTTTAGTTTAAAAAAGTTATTCGCGTTTTGCATGCCAGTATCGTTAAGATTATTAAACTCCTTATCTTGTCAATAGATTTGATTAGCTCCGCAAGTCTCAAAAACCGCTTAGAAGTCAGTTTTTCAGTAATCTACTGTCATTTGCACTTTAGCTGTATAGATGGCTAGCAGAAACTAAAACAACTAGAATTTTAGCAGGCGTTTACCGACCACAGGCTAGAAATATCTGATCAAAAACCGGAGATTGATATTCTAGACCATTTTATTGCTTGAATAGACATATAGTTACAATCTTGTTTGGGGTTGAAATAGTAAGGCCATGGTGTATAAGTGCTCATCGAGTTATTCATGAAATCAGCAAGCAACGTGACATTGTTGCCAGTGTTTTGAGCACGCCATTGTCAGCGACTATAGATGAATAATGAGTTCTTCCCCTCTCCCCTATTTATTCCCGCTTGAACATAATTATTAGTACCAAAACACTAATGGCCGAAGTCACCCAAAAAGCAGTTAAGCCAGAGTGGGACAGGGCCGGGCACCTGTACCGTATGTAGAACGGTTAATGGACTAACTCACCCACAATATGGCTCCCGGAAATTATCCGGCGTCATTGCGGCAGACCCAGGCGAAGGCGGACGAGCATGACGCCTATCACCAGAATTGGTCAACAACAAACCAAAACCAAAAAAAATAATGAGGTTTTTTCTGCAGTGGGATAGAACAGGTATATAACATGTTATTTACTACACATAGACATAGAAATGTTTTATTTAAGGGTCATCAAACATATAAATTTGTAACGCTTGATCGCTTCGCTTCGATTGAGCAAAGTGTTCTACTTACGTTAATCGATCATCAGACACGCTACGTTTTGCCATCAATTTGTTAGTTTAACTGTGTCTTACATGATTGGATGAGTTCGAGGCTGATGTTTTAGTTTTAGTATTTAATAATGCCATGACTTTGACATGCTAAAGTTGTAGCCAGCCAAAGTTTAGCCAGAGTAGTGTTAAAATACTGACGGCCAGAATGGGTTTTTGAAGGTCGTTGTAAAAGGAGATCGAATTTACTTGAAAGGTTCGAAATGCAAAAACATTGGTATAGAATTTGGAGTTACCTTGCTAATGTGGCTCTTGGCCGGCCATGTCCGTCGATGGAACTTTGGTTGTTAGTCCCTTTTCACACGCTCCGGTTTCCGGATAGCCGGTGCCGGGTAACCGGCGGCGAAGTGTATCGGCAAGTATGTTAGCTTTCACACGTTCCGGCGTCCATGGCTATACATTCACCGCCGGGTACCCGGCAACCGGAGCGTGTGAAAAGGGGCTTACAGGAGACGATAAAGTACCTACAAAGGTGACTAAGTAAGACTGAATAAGGAAAGTAGAAAACCGGGTCTTACGTTGAGGAAGATCCAAAGGTCATTAGTCATATGCCCGAGTTCAATGTAGGGTACTCAAAATACCAGTCATCGCTATTTTAGTCAGTCATAGCTACTCACATTATACCTACGGTCTTTAGTTTCCATTCCTGCATAGCCCGAAGAAAAAAGCGTAACTTCAATGAGTTGAAAAGTCACTGGTTATCATTCAAATGTCAAAGTTAGAACGAAGCATGGAATTAGGTAGTATGTTCTAGTCATGGACTTATTATAAATATATCAGGACTGAGCACTCGCACCAAAAACGCGAGCAGAGAGAGATAATGTGTACAGATGCGTTCATCTCTTTCTAATAGGGTGACCAAACATTCTTTTAACAAACGGGAAAGTTCGTTTTGAAATAATTTGTAGTAGGCTAAGGTGCATGAATTTTATTCCGGGACCATGTCGCTATTGCTTTTGTTAGGGTTACGTATGTCCGAGTGACAAAATGGAACCCTTATAGGTAGGATCCATCCAGGTAAAACTCCCATTATTGTGCGTACAAACATACATTTGCAGTTAGAATGTATGGGAGAATATGTTTTTTTAACTACAATGATAGGTTTGTTCTTGGGATAAATTCATCATAAGTACGGAAACCTTCATTTTGCGTGGTCCGACACGCATTTGGCCGGTTTTTTTTCTGTTTGCTCTACAGAGCTGGTGTATGTGGGTATTTAAATGAAGCAAAGAGAAATAAAACTAAGTGTGTGTGACAAACATTGTATTGCGGTTTATGGGTAGAGGTGGAGGACACCAATGAAAGACCGTTTTAAAATAGTTATTTTACACTTTATTTGATATGAAGGTGTGTTTAAGTAATAATACGTGGGACGTGAGGTCCCTGACAAGGCTGATGGAATTACATCCGCCCATTTTTGCTTCATTTCTTCTTTTGATGGAAAGCTGTAACCAACACAAATATACGCTATTTCAATCATGCGATGTACTCGCATAGGTACAAACTGTATTTATTATACTCATAATATTAAAAGTTACAATAATTGTTCCATTTATTTTATAGTTTCAATTAGAAATAAACTAAAGCTTTAAATGTCTTCTGTCCACAAAACGTCTAGAGCATGGTCAAACTACTTATTGTTAATAAACAAAATCTTTATTTTTCCTTACCGGTGAAATGAAATGCCACAACCACCGTATGATTCACTTTTACATGTCTTGACACAACACCTTTTCACCATTTTCACTATAAAAAAGCAACGTAGCTCAATAAAACTTAAAATGCATTTCAAAAATTATCAGAAAAAGGTCGCTATGACACCACCAGATGTCAGATTTCAGTGATACCAGAGTAATTTTATGATACCTACCAAACAATCATATTATTAAGATTATTTTATTTAAATAAAATTACTTACTTTATGTACAGATTGTAAAACTATAAATAAAATTTCGTATAGCTATAAATATTTATATGTTACTAAATGTACTTGTAGTTGGTAAAATATGGCATACCCATGTTTCTACCATCTTTAACATTTTTCATCTGTTGGCAAGTGAGAAAAAGGGACAAACGCCTTTCTTCGAGCTATCTCTCTCGGCTCGTTTTGCCTCGGTTAAGATTACCTAACAAAAGTAAACCTAAGGTGCAGCATATATGGTTCAGTTTTGTATGATACGATTTTTGGAGTGCTCAGTCCTGATATATGTAGTTATATTAAGTCCATGGTTCTAGTACGTTCCGTGGACCGTTGTCAAAAAAGCTTCAATTTAAAAAAAGGTAAAAATTTATGATCATAAAAAGATCTCTTAGACATTTTATTACGACATCTCTTATCTTTATAAAAGCCTCAGGTGTCTTATTAACGGACATAATACGATTTTAATTAAGATAAATAAAATATTGGCGGGCATTTCTGTCATTCATTTCCACAGGAAATGAAAACCATTTTCTTAAAATGTTTTTATGAAAAGAAAATTATTTTTGGCTAAAGAATTGTTTTCTGCGTTTTTGTTTGATAAAGGAGTAAAGGGTAAAGTGGTTCAAGTTTAAGAACCTCTCACTTATTTATAAGAACCGCTCATTTATAATTCAAATAGGGCTATACAAAAATCATCCTCGTTTTTACCCGACTGCCGAAGGAGGGTCATTACCCTCCTGTTTATCAGTCTATGTATGTATGTAAGTATGTATGTATGTATGTTTGCTCCTATGTAGCGTTCTAGAGACCAAACGCGTTGGCCGATTTTGATGGTTCTTCGATTCGTCTTAACCCCGCGAGTGTCACTGGCCACATGAAAATTGGAAAATATAATATGGCGGTTTTGGGCGCCATATTGTGGGGCCCCAAATTTTTTTTTCTTCCAAACCTATCGTGTGGGGTATCAAAATAAAGGATTTCAAGAGGTGGTTTCAAAAATTTTAACACTTATATGTTTAAATGTACCTAATTCGAAAAAAAAAAAAACTAAAAAGTTATAAATAAAAAAATCTTCGCGAGCTAGCTGACCAAAACCAGACGTATCCTCCGACTGCACAGCATGATTTTCTCCTTGTTACGTCTTTTTAGCAGTCGGGATTTTAGATCTTTTTAATTAACTAATTTTTTTCTAATAATGAAAACCGTATCAAAATCAATATTCCGTGGTTTAGAAGAAGGTAGCCGAGAAATAAAAATAACGTCGACAGACGCGGACAGCGGAATACCACATAGGATACTTGTTATCCCGCGAATATGTTTCCTCGGGATAATTTTCGTCTAACACGCGGGCGAAGCCGCTGGCAGAAGCCAGTCTATACTAATATTATAAAGAGGAAAGATTTTTTTGTTTGTTTGTACCGAATAGGCTCCGAAACTACTGGACCGATTAAAAAAAATATTTCACCAATAGAAAGCTACATTACTCCTGAGTATAAAGGCTATTTTTTTATTCCGAAAACGGGTCCTGTGGGGTGGTCCACGGGAGCGAAGCCGCTGGGGAACAGCTAGTACATTATAAAGATAAAATATTCAAAAAGGACACAAAGTAGGTATGTGCTCAGCCGTTTCGACTATCCTTCCATAGTCAGATTTGTCTATGGTCGCTAATTTCTATGAGTAAACGGTGACACTTACTGCCACGCTTGGATTGCATGGAAAGTTTTGACAATGACATTTGATAACTTTTTATCTCGTTTTTTTTTTTCTATCTTCTTATTGTCGGGCCTACGTTGTCCCCCCATATCTAAGTAATGCTGTAACATGTAAATATTGTAAAACCAAACCATATTTTTAAAAGAGTAACCGTGTAGTTTCTTGCCGGTTCTTCTCCACAGAAAACGATCAACCCGAACCGTGCACCTTTTGTCGACGTTTTATAAGTGCCCATGTAGGCCTATGTGAAATAAAATAAAAAAATTGATTGATTAATTGATGCAGTCTCTAGCAGTGACCGATGAGGGATCCCGGTGCTCTGAGATTCGTACATGGCTTGTGTAGAAAAAGGTCCCCGAGTAGCACCGAAAAAATCCCGATGGGATAAACCAAACAAATAAGTTTATTATCAGACTCCCAAGTAATTCATTTGATTAAAACTATCGACGAAATAGTCCCCTTCGGGCAAATCCACCGAAAATTAAAATATTATCCGCTTGGAAACGAGTTGTTTATTACGTTAAAGAAATTTGGAAAAAAAAATAAAACACGATGTATAAGGAAAATATTACCGAAAATTATTTAGGTGTAATAAGGAAAATGATACAGTTCGGTTTTTAAGTTACCTGATAATTTTCTTAATTATAATCCCCGGCATGTAACTTGGCAAGGTTTTGGCGTAGTGCGCGAACTAAAACCAACCACCATATAGAGCGAATGGAACGTGGACGCGACGCGATTGGTCAGTTGTCCTTGTGTCAACTGACCAACCAATCGCGCGTTCCCCGTTCCCCGCGTCCCGCTTGGTAGGTAACCAAAGATACCTAAAACGATTTGTGCGCATCTAACAACTCTTGCCAAGTTACGTGCCGGCAACTACACCGGTTCTATTTATTTTCTCTGTTCGAGTCACAAATAATAGTTATTTATGCTACAAGTGCGGAAGGTAGGTGATTTCCGATGAGTGGCATTTTTATACACGAGCGAGCGAAGAGAGTGAGTGGATACATCGACACGAGTCGGAAATCATCTTACGTACGTGTATCATACAACATTTCACTATGCACTGTGCGAGGAAATAAAAAAATATATCTGAACCAAGCAAGAAATTAATAAATTGGCGGGCTTATTCAAGCGCGCTCAGCATACCACAGATTAACTAATAGTTCCTCGGGCATATCTACTGCGCATGTGCAAATAGCTGTCACGTCGTAACGCAAAAAGGCACGAGCAAAATATATGTTCTGCCAAACATATTTAATGAATATTTAAAATTAATTTATTGATCAAAATCTAAATCTAGAGTAATTAAAAACGCCTTTAATGAAGTATTAGTTTTATTTTACCTTTTATATTAATGATAATCTGTACATAACTAATTTGTAAAAGTTTTCTCAAATAATAAAAACTATGCGTCGGGCTGACGTTGGAGTTAAAAATTAAAAAAATACAGAAAAGTAAAAAGCACTAGTTAAAAAAGTGACACTTTCCGCACAGTTTGGCTGCTTGGAAAACGCTCTTTTCGAGGACATGCATTGTAAAAACATTTTTCTTTCTTTCAAATGGTTGTGTACTAAACACATTTGCTGCTCTTTCGGAGAACACATACTTTAATGTCATGTAAAGTTTAATTAACTACAAACTAATAAATGTTATTTAAAACCCACAACACTACAATGCCCAATTACATCAAGTGACACTCAAGCTAAGCTTGTGGTTTTCCCCGATAGCTTACAATATTAGTCATTGAATCTTTTATCATTGATCAATATTCTGAGTAATTATGAAAGTTGTTATGCAAGTGATTTTTTCTTCTTCTTATTTCGTGATGATTAACTCAAATATAGTCTCAAACATTCAGATTGTATCCGATCAGTATGTAACTACTTGAAAATCTCTTTTAGTAGCCCCTTTTTGAAAGGTGCAGGAGGTCGGGCATGAAGGGCAGACGATGAGGTGGCCTGCGAAGCACTGTGCAAGCAAGCAACGCAAAAAAGAAAGATAGAAAATACATTTATTTACCACTGACTAAAAGACCCACAATATACCAGATAAATGTAAACTCAGATCAAATAAAAAGTCAAGGTGGCGAAAATTTTCCCAGACAAAAAAACAAGTTGTCTATTATGAGAATTCTATTTTACACGTGTTGATTTCCCAATGAATACGTGTAAAATGTAACTCCAAATTTAAAACTTACGTTTACTTTGTGACGTTAATGTATTCGTCTAAAAACGTTTACAAGATGGTTCCGCCATCTTCAATTATATGGTTTAATTATGAAGTTTAACACTTCCTCCTTTGAAGTATTTATTGAGCTAATTTACGTAATTATTTACCTTGTATTTAAGAAGCTAATATTGGTTTAGCTGATATGTGTATTTATAAATATGGTTAGGTAAATTGACGATATTTATTTTTGTTTCTGTAGTAAAAGGTGTCTTGTAATTACAGTAGGTAATACTAAGTAGTCTTTACTACTAAGTATCTATACTATATGACTGTTATCCAACTCGTTTTTAATCCAAACGAATAAGATAAAGAGGTAAAATTAATTGTTAGTTTTTTTATAAAATAATTCATAGCTTAGTAACACAGGCTTTTTAGCCCGGAATATGAACGGTTCATAGACGATAGGATAAGCTAAATAAGCATTGACATCAGAAGTGCACAATGTGCAAAAATTTCAACTCGATCGGATTTAAAGAAGTGATGGAAAGTCGATAACTAGTTTTTACTACTGATTACTCTGTTCAGATGAGTCATCCATGGATGGATGTTAAACTGAATGAAATCTACCAATCCCTTGATTGTCCGTAACTTGGATCCACGCGAGACACAATGGCTGTTTAATTGTTTCGGTAATTACCTACGACAGTCAACCGGTTAAAAGAGATGATTACAGAAAAGCTGGCATTTATAGTGTTGGTCAGCCAGCTCACGAATATGTATCATCCGACCGCACACCATGACGCACTGCACTCGGGTTTTCAGATTTTATTAAGTTTTTTTAATCTAGTGGAAGATTAGTACCACTAGTACCTACGGAAGACAAATCTTGCGCCGAATTCAAATGAATAAGGACAAGGGCAATAAAATGACGGATGATAGAACTGTTCTATTAACTGTATTTTTACCCGACTGCCGAAGGAGGGTAATGTGTTTATCAGTCTATGTATGTATGTATGTATGTATATATGTATGTATGTATGTATGTATGTATGTATGTATGTTTGTTCCTATGTGGCGTTCTAGAGACCAAACGCGTTGGCAGATTTTGATGATTCTTACGTCAATCGATTTGTCTTAATCCTGCGAGTGTCACTGGCTACATTAAAATTGGAAAAAACAAAAATGGCGGATTTTGGGCGCCATTTTGTGGGGATTTTTTTTTTTTTTTCTTCCAAGCCCATCGTGTGGGGTATCAAAATAAAGGGTTTTAAAAGGCGATTTCAAAAATATATAACACTTATATGTTTAAATGTACCTAATTCTAAAAAAAAATAACTAAAAAGTTGTAAATAAAAAAAGTTAATTAAAAAAATCAAAAAACCCGACTGCTTGAAAAGCAAACTAAAAAGACGTAAACAAGAAGAAAATCATGCTGTGCAGTCGGAGGATACATCTGGTTTTGGTCCGCCAGCTCGCGAATAAGTATCCTCCGACTGCACAGCATGATTTTCTTCTTGTTTACGTCTTTTTAGTTTGCTTTTCAAGCAGTCGGGTTTTTTGATTTTTTTAATTAACTTTTTTTATTACTATACCATAGACACTCTTGTGATCACCTATTGTAAGTGGCATATGGAGGTGGGAACCCGCATTCCACCAGTTATAATCTAACGCCTTTAAGACGGCGACAGAAGACGTTTCACACCCGCGCGACTCTAAATTCAGTGGATTTTTGCACTTGCCTTATTATTCTATGACTTGAAAAAACGCCTCAGATCAAAATGTAGATAATTAAATTGTCTTTGAGATGGTGACATTTTCATTACACACCGCGGTTTTGGTGCGATTTGGTATTTTTGTCCGTGTTAGACATAACTTTACACTATGATATAGTTACGAATAAAACTCAAAATTTTCTTAGATCGAATTATTAAGAAAATGTTCTAATGTAACATATATTTTACCCAAATAAATTAAGACTAGCCGTTTAGACGTGATTCTCATTTTAAAATCAGCTACTGAGGGTTATCTGCACCTTAAGTACCAATTTCGCAGTGTCGAGATATTCTAGCTAACCTAATGAGGATGTCGTGTGTGTAAAGTACTACCTACTGAGCATATTCGTGTCCTCATTATAGTCAGGTAGGGTTGCCAGGTTCTTACACCGGAGAGTCGAATCGTCGGATGGTCTGCAATTCTGCATCCAGTTTAGCTGGACTTTCGGGTAAAATCAAAAGACCGGACATTCAAGACTTCATAAAAAAAACTTTAATTAATTTGTCTTAATTTTCAATCTTAAAGCCTGATTGGACCAAACACAGAACCGAAAAAACGCCTTTAAACATCGTCTAATTTCGCCGACGTCGCATCAAAAAATACTCCGGTATATGAATTAAAGATTTTGAAAGAAAATATATTTATTTATTTGACACAGTGCAGACGATATACAAAGATAAAATAATTAAAAAAATAAGAGAATTTGAAGTAAAGTATTTCCAAAGTCTAAAAACTTGTCAAAAATTATCGTCAATAGGCTAATCAAAAACCGGTCACATGGTCAGCTTTATCCGTTCTTCTAGCAACCCTATACCCAGCCAGTTCTATGACGTAACGGTTTTCTAGTTAGCAGCAGTTATCTGACCTTTAGCCCTTGCCGGAAACTGGATTTAGACAATATTATGTCACCTGTGTTATGGGCGCTCGTTTGTTGGGCTATTCATGTTTAAAACATTTGTTTTTTATGTAACTGGCCGCATGGAAAGTGGATTTTGTCGTGTCTATGGTTCCATAAATTATCAAAGAATGGAATGCAAATGTGTTGATTTACAAATCAACACTTGTTTTGGCTGGAACGTGATGGCGTCAATGTTGCTTCTCTGTTTTATTTTCCTAAAATTATGTAAAATTGAATATTGATAGTGTAAAAATTGTGGTTTTTATTCTAATAATATCAGTGAACGCGCACGAGTGTGGGCAAGTAAAACACAGCGGTAGAACGTGAGTTTGTACATGTTGTCGACAAAACTCCGTAGAAGCTTCCAATAAAGTTTCCTGTCCCAGGTCTGCTGGATGAAATTTCTATTGAAATAAGCAGTACCTTTGTGCTATTCTATCTGTATTCCTGCTTTTCTTTGTTAAGTGTTTTGTGTGTACATAAATAAATAAAGATACCGCCATTTTATTGGGGCATAACTAGGACATACTCTAAAGAAACTAGAACTTATAATCTAAACGTGACACTGGCTAAATACACAAACCGTGCGAGGACGCACGAAATCAAAAAAAAAACAACACTTTTTTGGCATACAGATTTCTTATGGGCCAGAAAGAGGCAAAGGCTATCGCGGTAAAAATCCAGGAAACCGCGGGCGTCAGTCAAGTTTTATATAAGCATTGGCATTGCGTGTTCTTTGGTAATTGAAGTGATATATATTCCATCGGCAACAACAAATTTCATTTTCACGATATGTTTTGACAGGCCCCAAGAACTCGGTCACACCGACAGCGTTAGCAAGTTCTATAAGGTGTACTTAACGATTTCCGAAATTTAGCTTTCAATCCAGATTTCTTCAAAATGTTTCCTGAATTCTGGCAAGTTCAAAAGAGGGTTTTGCTTTACACGATGTAGCAGATATACTAGTTTGACGAGCTTTTTCTAAAATAAACCGTTCAAAGCGAACGTCATACCTCCAGGCTATCACGATTTTCATATTCATTGACAATAGCCCACATAGAAATCAGATAGGTTTATTGAATCTGGCCATATTTTGTATGCAAAACACGAGTGCCTTTTCGCTTTTCATACGTATATGTTTTATATTGCAAGATGGTATTCGTTTTGCAGTTTTTTATAGCCGAAATAGTGCATTGCCAGATCCAATCAAACGTGCTCAATCATTGCCTGTGTTGAAAAGACTCGTAGAGGAACTTTACCTGCCGCTGTTTCCGTCTTAGCGTCCCGATTTCAAACATATACTGTGATTATCGATAGATATTCGTCATTAAATTTAGTATGTATATATTAAATAGCATAATTATGTATTTATCTGTTTATCTATTATAATATAGTATTTTAATTTTGTTATTGTCACACCAATGACCGTAATTCATGTCCAAGCAATTACTGTCCATACCAGGTTGCCTGTCAGAGATCGCGGAATACGTTAAGGCCGCTCATTGTATGTGTACTAGTTTTAAGTTTCTTTTTAATTTTAAGGTATATAATAAAGCATATAATAAATAGTGTGAATCAGTCTGTCTAACCTCTTTCCAACTATATTGGCTTTACTGAAGAACATCAGAATGACGAGATTCAGAAGTATAGGCGTTGAAAAACGTAAGAAACAAACAAACAGAAAGACAGACAGAGTTATTTCCCCATTTATTAAATTGGTATGGATATAAGTACACAGGATGCGTTTTCCAAGTGGGCGTGGATCACGGACATAAATCTAACTAGATGACGCGATTGTATGCACTTCGCGTGCCAAAAAACGGATTAAAGTTAGGTACGACAAATGATCGTAATCTGAGCTTTTCTAAAATCTATAAAAAATGCCTTTTTATGCCATATTGAGCTGTAAAGAATGTATAGAAAAAGTTGGCCGAGGCATTGGAAATATTCAAAGTCAAATATATTTATTTCAATTAGGCAAATAAGCGGCACTTTTGAACGTCAAAAATTAAATGTATTTTCTTTCATCGGTAAGTAAATTTGTTCTTAAATTGTTTGTGAAAAAGTGACACGCTTGGTTTTCATACAGATGGAGGGACTTGCATTATCTATTTAGATTTATGTCTGTGGCGTGGATCTACGATCTAATGGTATACAGCTTGTTTTTTTGTCCAAACGGGTTTGATTACTGGCTGATTGATTCTTCAAACATCAAATGAAAAAAAAAAGATATAGTTTTCATCAAAATCGGGCCCGAGACTCCTTTGAGTGAGTATGTTTTGTCATTTCGGATTTGGCCATTCACGCTAGCTTGAAAAAACGAACCGTGTAGCATAGAGTATGGATGCAAAAAAAGTTCAATTTCGCTTTTCATCCGTGCATAGGTCGCACGAAGGTATACGAATTATTCCATTCGTATTTTTTTTCTAACCGGTATAGGGAGTAGTTATATAATCGATTTTCTCATTAGGAAACAGGTTTGCTAGAACTGTGATATGAATCCAAACTATTTAGGCAGTTGTTAAGCGGAAACAATATGTTTTTCCTACTTTTAAACCCGTATCAAATAAAAGTGGAAGTTTAATCAAGCTGAGCTAGGTAACAGCACCTGTGTTTTAGGGGCCAAAAGGTATCGTTCTACAATGATATGGTCTTTAGCTTTTCCGCTTAAAGGAAAAGCGCATTTTTAAAGGGATAAATACCTATTTTTCTGCCCCGGGGCGGCAAATTCTCATTGGATGTCTTTCGCCCAGGAAGGGCAGAAGGGCCTGTCAGACTCCTACTGACTAAAAACCACCTCGGTGTTCCATCTCACACTTACGCCGGGGATTGCGGGAACGTACGATCTTTCCGAATTCCCTGGCTGGTGCCGATGCCGGCCCGCCTGTGCGGGCCTCGTTCTCGGGTGAGGTGTTTGACACTCCCCTGACGTCTAAGAGGGGCGCGCGTGGAACAGTACGCGCCGCCACCTCGGGTCCTGATGTGTCGGGGCGACGGACGTCCCCGAGTCCGTAGCCCCTGGCCGCAATAGGGATAAAACCTAGCCTAGCTTTTGACTCTTAGCGATAGCATATCTTTCTATCAATAAAATCGGATCAGTTAGTGTTATTCCAGAGATGACCATAGACAAGCAAATTAAAACTATTCTACCTCTATTAAATGCTCTAATATCATCATGATTTCAGCCGAAAGACGTTCATTACCGAACATAGGCCTCTCGTGTTGCATCCGGCGGATTCCATTAGTCTTCACTACGTCATCGGTCCAGTGAGATTAAAAATATTCATGGATGAACTAGAAACTGACTAACTAAACCAGGCATTTGATTGGGAAAGCATATTATATACTATTTTATTATTATACTGTTTCTTTAAAGAATATTATTTTATTTTGTACGAAAATAACAGGATTTTAAATTACTGAGATTGTATCTTTAACTAAAATCACACGAACACAAGTACACCTTTTTACTTTTACAATAATTAGCTTCGTCTTCTCACGAAACCATTCATTTCGTTGGTTCTTCGTTCATTCATTGTTTAGCTCAGTAGATCACATTACGTAATTCGCTTTCCTTATTGTTATTTGATAGACATTCTTTTTTTGTTAATGTTTTAAAAGAAATCATCGAATTTAACGGTCTAGTTTTTGACCGGAAGGTGCAACCACGATACAATAATCAGTCTGACTAGCCTTTTCCGAACTATGTTGGGGCTGCAGCTGAATATTACATGGAGCGACTGCCATGTGACCTCCACAACCGAGTTACTTGGTACACAATTTCCCTTGGGAAGAGCAGCTTTCTGGCTTCTAACTACCTTCAATAACTATCAAGTACAAAATATGATATCCGGGGCAGTGCGTTCCAAGAAACGGAGTCGACGTCGGCAAGAGTTGCATAATCTCGAAAATCGACCCGTGCCGTGCTGCTGTAAATTAGCCATAAGCTCCCGAGTTGTGTTTTGGGACCGTTGGGCCACTAATGTTCTGAGTTGAGCTACAAGATCATTGTCAGAGGCTTGCAGTTATTGAACAGATCTACGTCATCCACTTATATCCGCGAGGTTTTTTCATCAAAATACCATTTGAGATACTAATCTTCATTGCCCTTCTGTGATGGATCTGACCAAGATGATGTTTAAACCATAGACACCGATAAGAAATTAGCTACTTTTAAATATAGAAGTCTGAACTTACCTCTGAGTTTTTTTTTATGTTAGCCTACACTGACTCACTGGTGGGCAAAGGTTTCCCCCAAATCCTTCCCGAAATTCTTCTCCTGAGCCATCCCGAACCAGCCTTTGCAGTAGATGTTTAGATCGTCTCGCCACCTCTGAGTTTGTAACGATGTTTTTTTGTAGTTTTGGCAGATTAGGTAGGAGACCCCATCTGTTTGTTATTTTTTTTTCTGCTTAAAGTTTTTGATTTATTTATAGAAATAAATATCATTTCCATTACAAAATTCTTAGTAGGCCCGTGTCTGGATTTGTAAAAATTAAAAAGGCTCGTACCATGTTAGGTATAATATGGGTATTAGTTAATATAACTGAAAAAATGTTGGTGCCATGCCAGTCTACCCTTTCCAGGAATACAGAAGAAATTCTGGATTTTTTTGGTAGGAGAATATTGTGCTATTCTGGTACCCTGAATGTATAGAATTATAGATAGAAGATGTAGGTACCTACATTCTATATAACCACGCTTCACGCTGATCCTCGAAACTCCACATTCAAGCGTATTTTGCTATGATAATTTTAAAGTAGCGTTAATAAAACCTTATTTGATATTTTTTGTAATGCTGACAATTTTCACACTTTTCTTTGATAAAAGCGTCATATGCCATATTGAACATTCAATGGCGTCTATCACTCCATAGACAACAAAATACTTTTCTTTTATAGACGAGAAAAATGGAGCGAAATATTTCAAAATAGAACTATAGAACAAAGGATTTTTCCTTTTTCCTTCAGTCTTGTCATAAGACTTCTTACTTACAATATTTCTAGACAAGGACGCACCGAATTGACAAGGATTGTGTTCAAAGCATTGAGATATACTTATTTATAAGACAATGCCAGATGGCTGTCTTCAGTATCTTGTGAAGTTACATTTTTTTTTTGTTTTACTGGCTTTTTCCAGCTACTTTTTGCTCACGTGAGGGTCGAAAATTAGCCCATGGGACGTACTACTGGTATTAAAAGTATCCTGTCCTAATCTGAGGCGTGATTGATTACCAAACAATTATCACGTGGGCGAAACTGCGGCAAGAGGCTAGTTTATGATCATAGATGTAATACATAATTACTATCTTACTTATAATATTACAAATGCGAAAGTTTTGTAGTGTGTATGTTTCTTAAACAATTCACGCGTGTGGAGCCAGAACATAATAAGTTGTCCAACTTCTTTCTTATAAAACTGACTAAATAAAACCACTAATCCACCTTGTTAGAGGACGGTAATATCCTTGATTGCATGTATGTCTATGCATACGTCTCTTTTCATACATTAGCATTACCTACATGATATTTTTCCATGGATTTTCGGTCTCCGGTAGGAATTTATCAAATGCAGCCCGGAGTCTTGATTTGTGCTCGATTGAATAGGCTCACTCGCTCCCTTGCAATAAACGGGTGGATTTTATGTACCAGTAAACTTTAGCTTACTCCGCCGCAAAATACAGACTTGATACGGATGTTATGTTTTGTGATGCTTGCATGTAATCGCCATCAAATGCTAAGAGGGATGTTATTGATACAAGTCGAGTCAAAACAAACCAATATTCAATCAATTGTAATTATTTTTATGTTGGTACACCTACATGGTTCCTGGCCCTGACAGTCAAAGTAGGTAGCGTAAAAGATACTTAAGGGATAGGTAGCTAAAAGGAGCGAGTTAGGGATTTTCCAGAAGCAGAGAGCTGTTTCTGTAAAATTCTTATCACCTAAAGCCTGCAAATCAAGAGTGAACAGGCATCTTTAGGGCACGCTTGTGCCATCGTAAACCTCAACCATTGCTTTCCATCAGGCGAGGTCGGGGTCAAGAGCTCATCCTGAAATAAAAATCTTTTTGTAAAATATTGTCACAAAGGCCGGCCGGTTTGCGAGTTGTGGGAAACCAAATTATTCCAACACGCACGTCCAATTATCGAGAATTAGGAGGCCTTATTGATCAAAGGATATTTTTACGCTCCAATATAAATCGTCTATTTTCGTCTTAAAAGTCAATAAATGTTCAACTGTTACCATAAATATTGATGACTCACCGCCATTTTTAATTCTTACCTAGATTCCAATTTCAAAAGCAGGCTTGTTCGGTTTCACGACTTCACGTTCAAAGTTAAAATCGTTGAATAAACTGCATAGGATAAGTTCGCGAACTGGTTGATGCACAATAAACCTGTTTGGTATGACCTGCCTACAGGCTGATACTGGCTGTACAAAAGATCTTTGTGCTATTGAACTTTTGCGATTGTGATAGAATACGCGCCAAGTACAATAAATTATTTGCTCAATTGTTTGATAGGTAAATTCGAATTCAGCAGAGTTGTAGGCAGTTGCATCATAAATGTATTCGTATGCAACAGGCAGATGTGTCATGGTCGTCGTAGAAAAGGTGCCTGAAGTCATAATTAAGGCAGTCCTAGGTCGAGTTGCCATGAAGTTCTTTATTGAGGGGCTAGCTGGAGATAAGAATGTAAATGGACAAGATCTTAGCCCAGCAATGGGGCTGAATGTTAATTTTGAAGTACAATTTTTTTCTTCTGAAATTAGTCAAAAGCATGCCATTAGTGCCCAGACCAAGTTAGTTATATAATAAGTGCAAATTTGATGGGATTGCCAAGCGCTTACGAAATATCAGTGGTCAATATCATACAGGTATTTAGTATTTTGACAATAGCTATCTCTGGTAGAATTTCTCTTTTTTTAGAGTGAGGTTATTTCTAGTTACTTGGCGTCGGAGCTATAATGTTTTTCTCTTGCATTAAACTATCATTTTTTATCGATTTGAAGTAATATGGGGTTTACCCATTCTACCCGTTGATGTATGCGAGCGTGTTTGTGTTGGGCATGGTCGGGTACACCAGGCTGGCGGTTAGGAGGGACATCGCGTTAGTAAAATACGTGGCGAGAGTGCTGCGCGGGCTGGTGCATCGTCCGGGGCACTGCGGCTGCATGTCCCGGACGGGTATGTAGGTGCGCGCCGCCGCTCCACTTTGTTAGATAGGAAAAATAAAACAAAGGACAAATTTATTAAAGTTTGCCCCTTTGTCTAGGGCCGCGAGTATTATAAATAATATGCCATCGGAAGATATCTTCCATAGCCTGCCGAAATTTGTGTCGGGAGCACAAAGGTGCATTGAAGGAGGCATACAAATTTGAATTGTTTCTTTATGTAATTTTAGTTATTTTATTTGTTAAATTTTAATTGTTTATTTAGGGTGTATATAATTAAAATTATTTATTCTGTGGTGTAACATCGTCTTGGAATACTGTAAGATGTTGTACTTATCGTGTAAAATAAATAAATAAATAATAAATCATCATAACCCTACCTACAGCTGGAGATATGCCTCGCCAATTACACGCCATTTATCTCGATTCTCGGCAACCTAAATCCAGCTGCTAACAGCCACCCTGCGAAGATCGTCGCTCCACCTAGTTTAAAGGCGTACTTTATGTCTGACTCCATCTTAATTTTAAATTAAATCTAGATTTTGTGGACTAAACTGACATTTGGGGGGTTGTCACTTTATCGTTACATAAAAAATAGTGTCGTACCCTGACTATCCTGAGTGATCGAAAGTTGATCGAAAATCGAAGTAGATCGAATATTTAACTATTTCACTGCAAAAAAAATACATTTGTTAAGAAACTAGCAGCCCTTATTTAGTTTCTACTCATTTATGTCAGACTTCATTTTTTCGACCGCAGTTATTTTATTGTTGATTTCATATTTAACTCAATAAATGTTTATGTACTATGAGTATGAATACTGTTATATTTAAATATATTACGTTTATTCATGAAACATTTATTTACACCAATAGGTAAAATTAAATTGAAGAGTTATGTTAATATTCGATGAATGACTTATGATTGAGCCTTAGGTACCTACAACACTATGCTCCGCGCTTGCAACATTAAAAAAAATAAGGTCTTTGCCTCTTTGACAGCTGTCAGTTTAGTCTACGAAAATAAAAATCACAGTTTTAACGGAATAGCTGTAAGAACAAATCAAAATGCAGACTTCAGTCCAAAGTTTACAGCCTCGTGCCTCGCTAGACTGTCAACTTAATACATTCCTTGTGTACTCTGTTTCAATATTAAACTTTTATTATTGTTCGTCGAGAGCGAGACATTGTCATTGAGGCCTTAGGTTCTGAGTTAAGCAACACGAGTGTGACAAATTCGTGCTCTGCTTTGATAAGTCCACTCAAATCTGTGTTATTGTTTCCTCAAATGATCTAGATGATACAATGCCTGGTTTTATATGAGACTGTGAACTTAGAATTCCTTTTCTTTATTCCTCTGAAAATCTCCGTATTCCTTCTCAGAGTCGACATCGTTAAGACGACACCGAATCAAATAGGAAACAGCCTTTTACGTGTAAATGGCAGCAAGGTGTGGTTGAAGAAGCTAGTCGTAAACTATGTTCCACCTCTTATGCCGTCTTAGGCCCAAAAATGCCACCGACGAACTAGTTGAAGTGGCGAAGTTTCAGGGTAAAAAAATGTAAACCTCCGTCATGCCAGCAACACGTAGAAGAAGACGCGTAAATACATTCTTTTTTTTTAGTTAAATCGGGCTACGTGACCACAGATTGATACAGCAATTCAGTTTCAGCTAGACTTTTTTTTTAAACGAAATTGGCTGGCACTGACAAAGATGACACGACTTAGCATAACAGTAGTTAGTTGGGTACTGTTACTGCACGTCACCCTATGTTTAAGTATGTAAAAGCTTGTTATTACATAATTTGCGTATCCTACACATATACTTATCTATTTGTATAGACTCTAGCAATAGGTCCGTACAGTAATCAGAATCTCAATTGCCTACCTAACTACATCATTAGATTATGCAGAATGCTCTACGTTAATCATTTTGATAACCATTTCCTGACAGACCAACCTTCTGTGTAGTTTTATTACGTATCTGTAGCATCGGTCAATGTAAACATTTATACGATTACAAACAAACAATCTTTACTTGTTTGTTTTATTGACGTTTGCATCGCTCAGCCATATTTGTGTAATGTGTCAGATGCAGTGGCATTCCCTGCCGGAGTCTATGTTTCCTGATAGCTTATTACCTGGGGGTCTTTAAATCAAGAGATATTCTTCTGTACCGTGCTTCATCGTCAACCATATCATCGATTACCATTATGTGAGAAAATGGTCAAACAAAAGACGCAACTCGCAAGAATATCAATATTAATAAATACAATAAATGTTTTTTTATAGAGATATTGTACGTCAAAGGAATTCGTGCATAATGCCATCTGAACCATTATGCCTGCATTAATTAATTTTACATAAACATAGATAGGTGGGTATTTCTTGCGTTTTTATAAGCAGTCACGCGAAATAAATGTACCGTGAACGAACACAGCCATCGTAATTTGAATAAATTGCACGCGTATTGCATTATTTGCGTGCTACGATCAATTATAATGTCATATCCAGCAGAAGTATGCACAACGTGTGGTTCGCAATTTAAAATTTATTATTAATTTCTTTTTTTCAACTTCCGTATGTCATTCACTGAGTTTTGCCGTGCATGATGTATTTTGTTTGTTAGGCAGAATTATAACGGGGTTCCTAGTTTACCAAACGCTAAAAAACATGTTCTGTTCAATCTACTGTCTGTCGATCAAACTTAAAAGTATTCGTGAGTAAGATACCTACTATGTAGGTATAAATATACGTAAATGTTTATGTCAAACAACTAACGAAATGAAAACATCGATACGTCATGCGAAGAATCCAATTTTATTTACAACAAAACTAATAAACAAGTTTAGTATCAAAAACCTGAACAAAGATTTAAAAAAGTATCTTGGCTGAATGTCGTAAACTTTGCCCAAAATAAAACAAAACTTCAAACTCCAATAGACAAAACTTCGTTTCGTTCGTTTTCAGTTTCGCGTCTTCATGACTTCACACAAGATTATATCCGTCCAATAGCTTTAGAAAATAAACAAAGCGAATTAATTAAAGAAAATAGAATAAACGCGTCAAGCTTGTTATTTCATTAGAAATAAACAGTCAACAAAGACAGTAAGTAACTAAAACAATAAACAATTGATCCAATATAGGCTGCGTTACTTACAGACTTACTATACGTACGGGAGGGGTTATGGTTTGACATAACCTCTAAAAAGTTCGCAATACACATAGTAATAATGTTATTCCTTTAAAATTACTCACTTCGTCAGCCTTAGGGTGCTCGTGTGTGCAGTGAACATGTTCATGTTCGCTTATTGTTTCGCTAAAAACACTGTTTATGCACTGTAACACCACAAAACACAACACTACGCCTATGTTTAAGTACATTTTCGCTAAAAAAAGAGATATTTCACTCAGTACAAGTAATAAAAACTGTTTGTTTACATTTTAAAATTAAAAGAACATAATTACACGCGTTCACTCTGAGAAATTCGCGAGGTGACTAAATAAATGAATGAATTGAATAGTAGATCCGAGTGAAGTGAGTTACAATACAACAGCTGATGACAATCGGAGAGTCGGAGTTCGGACGGCCATACTTCCTATTCTCTGCCCCTTTCTAACACACGGGTCTATGAATGAGAGATAAAGATGGATATACTCGTAGTCTCGTATTTTACGGCATGAGGTTGTCATGTCAAGCCAATTGATTTACAAAGTTCGCGTAATAAATCGTATCGGTAAAATGCAATTTTATTGTTTTTCTGTCTTAAAATATAAACAGAAACGTCATTCTATAAACTATTTGCGCCAGTTTGGCTCAATGTTGATTCAATTTACCGTTTTCGGAGAAAAAGATTCCGAAACGTTGTAGTTAGTACATGGGTATATTGATTGTCTTGGTTGCGACACGAACGTGGATTTACGATGGGCCACTAAGAAAGAATTTTGTTAACTAATTAACTAAATAGAGCTTAGAAGACAATAATGTCAACAAATATCGGCTAATCGGCTTAGAACTGTCATACTGCAGACCTGAGGGATTTTTACCCGACTGCCGAAGGAGGGTAATGTGTTTATCAGTCTATGTATGTATGTAAGTATGTATGTATGAATGTATGTATGTATGTATGTTTGTTTGTTCCTATGTGGCGTTCCAGAGACCAAACGCGTTGGCCGATTTTGATGATTCATACGTCAATCGATTCGTCTTAACCCTGCGAGTGTCACTGGCTACATTAAAATTGGAAAATAGAAAAATGGCGGATTTTGGGCGCCATATTGCAGGGGACAAATTATATTTTTACTTCCTAACCCATCGTGTGGGGTATCAAAATAAGGGGTTTTAAGAGGTGATTTCAAAAATATATAACACTTATATGTTTAAATGTACCGAAACCTAAAAAAAAAATAACTAAAGAGTTATAAATAAAAAAAGTAAATTTAAAAAATCAAAAGACCCGACTGCTTAACAGGCAAACTAAAAAGACGTAAACAAGAAGAAAATCATGCTGTGCAGTCGGAGGATACATCTGGTTTTGGTCAGCTAGTTCGCGAATATGTATCCTCCGACTGCACAGCATGATTTTCTTCTTGTTTACGTCTTTTTAGCTCGCCTTTTAAGCAGTCGGGTCTTTTGATTTTTTTAATTTATTTTCCGTATCTTTACGGTACGTTCGCCGTCTAATTAATGTCTGAAATTCCCAATCTTTCAAAATTCCCTCCGTTGACAATACAGTTTTGACATTAATCATTGCAGAGATGAGATTGCGACGAGACGAAGATATAACGTTTTTTTATCCACGACAACTGGCCTCTGTCTTCTCAATCTGAGAAGGGACGAGAAAAGATCTCCATATTATATTCACCATACCTTGCTCCTGCGTATTGACGGTTGCAGATTAGGACATCGAGGTAGGTTTAGGAAGACTGGCATGTAGCCAATACTGCAATGGCTAGCTAGGGTGTTGCTAAGTGACCACTTGAAGCACCCTTGCCTTCATTATATTAGTACTTACTTACTGGCTTAGTATCTTTGCTTTATAAGTAGGTAGGTACTTACTTTTACTTATGTTGAAGAGCAGCCAAATGTAATTGCCGGGATCCGCAGTCGTTTGAGTTTTAAAGTACCCTGTGTCCACTTACTAGTGGAGGTATGTGTCTCTAATTAGAATGCACAACTTCGTTGATCTAGAGGTCGCAAGTGCTACTACTGAGTATGAGGTCCTAGGTTAGATTCTCGGGTGGCAAATTGCTGTTAGGTTTATCATCAGGAATTTCTCAGTAGAAAAAATAAGTGGCGAAATATGGGTGGCCCTAACAGGTGACATAGGGGGCTCCGGGGTGGTCTTTTGAGAGCTCACGGGCCTCTTCTACGAGCTGATGGTGATGACCGCGGTGGTTTTAGTGACGTAAAAATCTCACACTGCCTGGTTTTTTCCCCAAAGGTCCAGGCGCCTTTTGAAGATATACCAGCGTAAAAAAGAAATGTACCTACTGTTCTTTTAGGTGCATTTATGCCCATCCCATCGGGCAACACAGGCGCGATGTATATTTATTTGTATTCTTATCAGAATCTAATAAGAAATACAGTTTAGTGTTTTTTAGGGTTCCGGGTAAAAACGGGACCCTATTGCTGAGACTTCGCGGTCCGTTTGTCTGTCTGTCTGTCACCAGGCTGTATCTCATGAACCGTGATAGTTAGACAGTTGAAATTTTCACAGATGATGTATTTCTGTTGCCGCTATAACAACAAATACTAAAAACAGAATAACATAAATATTTAAGTGGGGCTCCCATACAATAAACGTGTTTTTTTTGCCGTTTTTTGCGATAATGGTACGGAACCCTTCGTGCGCGAGTCCGACTCGCACTTGGCCGGTTTATATATGACGAATGTCAAACAAACCTGATATTATAATACTCACAACAGATCTTTGTGTCTCTGAAGTTAGTTCCAAGATCCTGCGCAGTAGCTATTTTTGTGTCAATGTTCAAGGTGAAGATAGCATTGTATAACTGTCTCGTTCACTCGCTAACGTTTGTCGCATCGTCCTATCTCGCTTACTCTATGCAGTATACTCGATGACAAACTGTTTCTTGCGCAATGGTTGGCAGAGCCAACTTCAGAGACACAAAGATCCGCTGTGACTATTATAAATGTTTATGCCGCCTTTGGAATTCTACAATATCACTTACATAAAAAGACATTCCATATTAGTAGCTTAGGCACAAAAAAAAACAAGTGCGAATCGGACTCGCGTACAAAGGGTTTCGTACCATTTTCGCAAAAAACAGCAAAAAAGTCACGTTTGTTGTATGGGAGCCCCACATTTATTCTGATTTTAGTATTTGTTGTTATAACGGCAACAGAAATACATCATCTGTGAAAATTTCAACTCTCTAGCTATCACGGTTCATGTGATACAGCCTGGTGACAGACAGACGGACCGTGGAGTCTTAGTAATAGGGTCCCGTTTTTACCCTTTGGGTACGGAACCCTAATAAGGAACCTACAACCTAGGTAATTTACAGAGAATTCTCGGCTTTTACCGCTAATGACGAAACAACATCCTTAACACATGTAAAACTGGCTGATTACATATTTAGCGCGCGTCTGACATATTGACCATTTTACGTAACATTACGTGCAACAACTGTCAATGAGATAAGCGAAAGTTATTTGTATAGCACTTACGAATAAAAGTACTATGCGTCACAGAGTTATAAAGTGGGCTTAGATTTTGTTAGTTTTTGTATAGTCATCGATCATTATTTTAGCCGAAAGACGTCAACTACTAATTATATGCCTCCCCTTAGATAAAGTACCCATAGATTTCGCCATAAAATGAGCTTGATTGATAGAGCGAGATCGCAAGTTAGCAGCCCCATGTGAATAATAAGGACAAAAGATTATTTTTTGTCTTTGTCACCATGGCCGATTTCTATTGTTTGTCAAACTCTAATATAATGTCAGGTTTGACAAACAAACTCGGTTTTGTTTGATTTTCTGTGATTTCGTGGTATTATGTGTTAATTGAGACAAGGAATTGGGTTATTTATAGATAATAAGTGTCAGTGCGATGGTGGGTTGTAGTGTTCTAAGTGTAAATTATCTGTGCCCCAAACGTCACCATCATAGATATTATATGTACCTGGGCGACCGAGCCCTGCTCAGGTGAAAACAGAGAAAACGACGTTTTCTAAAAATGAAACCTAGCTAGATCGATTTATCACCCCCGAAACCCCCTGCATACTTTTCATGAACATCGGGTCAGTGGGTCGTCTTAGGGGCGGAGTTGGAGCCGTTTCCGAGATTCAGTTTATATATATATATATACAAGAATTGCTCGTTTAAGACGACGACTAACGCCAACGACCTTGAGGGAACAAAACGCGCACTCGTTTCACACCCCCCCGCGGCCCAAAACTCAGTAGATTTTTGTACTTGCCTTATTATTCTATGACTTAAAAAAAAAGCCACAGATCAAAATGTAGATAATTAAATTTTCTTCAAGATGGTGTCAATTTCATCAAAATACGCTCAGCGGTTTTGGTGCGATTGTCGTGTTTTTGTCCGTTTTAGACATAACTTTACAAATTAATTACACTATGTTATGCGAACAAAACTCAAAATTTTCTCAGATCAAATTATTTAGAAAATAGTCTAATGTAACATATATTTTTTCCAAAAAATTAGGACAAGCCGTTTAGACTTGTTTCTCTTTTTAAAAACAGCTACTCAAGTGTAGGTATCTGCGCCTTAAAGGTATTAGATACCATTCATAACATATCATCACGGCAGTACGCAGCTGATGTGCACAGTTCACCTTGGTGCACTTTCGTTTCACCGGTTATGTTCAAGTTTCATGATATTCGGGTAACCTATTGATCTATTCTGGCATTATATGTACCTTACTAAACAACTTGTCTATTATGTACCAAAACTAAAAAGTGAAAAAAAATAATACAACCGACTTCCAAATAAAAGCACTACAAAGTGAAAAATAACTTCTTTTTTCGGAAGTCGGTGTCAAAAAACGAAGAAAAGAAAATAGGAACACTGACTATAAGATAAGCAAGATAAATCTATGGTCGCCACACTGATCGGTTCTGTGCGTCTCGCATCCATCGAATTCCCCACCTAGAGGGAGGTTTTCCAAGCAGGAGTGTGCCTCACGGCTGCGCCAAAAAGGCCCAGTTCAGCAAAAATGCCAGACAACTAGTGCCTGACGCTGGTTTTCAACAGGACCTGATGTTTGAGGTGACGTAAATCAGAGTGGATGTAAATCAGTTTTATACTGCAAAGTGACGTGTGTATATATAATAAATAAAATAAATTTGTATCCGGATACCGGCATGATATCTTTTGTGAGGATACCTATCGTGTCTACCTATTATGTCCTAGAACTAAAAATTCGACGACATGTGACATACAGCAACCAGCACCGGGCGTGGTGAACTTATAGCAAACTCCTCTCACTATGACGTGTACTTTGTATTAGTAGCCAATTTTGTATTAGTAGAGAATCCACGCAACTTTCTGTCACGAAAACCTTGAAAAAACATCGCAAAACGTTAAGAAGAGTAAAATCTTTTAATCCCTGGACATCATATCTTCACCTACGAACATCTGGCAGACCTCAAGCAGCTTACAGCGACTAGAATTCTTGAAGACAACTGAACTATGGTGCAAGGGTGTCAACGCGCTTGGTGCAGGAGCCTTACAACCTCCAGAATTCCTATCTACCACGAGCGATCACGTCCACCCCGTACATTTGCTGGCAGTAGCTACCTACTGTGTCCTAGCAGTGGGAACTGTAGGTATATGCCAGAGACTGTATTTTCTAGGATTATTTTTCTATATTCTAGTGCTATTCTATCAAGTTCACTGCTCATCTTACTCAAATGAACACACTCAATACGAAAGCGAACTCATTTGTTTTTAAAGTAAATCATGGATTCACAACGAGACACTGTTCGTATGTTGAAATTGTAGCATGCACGTGGATATTGCTACTGAGAATTTGACGGATCCAAAACACAAGACACGTGCTTTCAATCATAGGGTCTTAGGTAGTTAACAATTTCAATTACTTTTCGAATTATTATTTCACCTTGGGCCTTATTTATAAAAATCTCTAAGGAAGACTAGATTTACCAATTGATTAAAAGATTCTAAATTAAAATTCTATTCCTAAAAAAAAAAAAATACGCTATTGGCTGTTGTGTGCTCGCGTGGTGCCACGTTTTAGGAGAGTGCCTAAAATGTAAATCCACGCGCATCCAAGAGGTTAATCCTTAGATAAAGTACCTATAGATTAAGCCTTAAAATGACCTTGATTGACAGAGCGAGATGGCTAATTGGCAGCTCCATGTAAATGATAAGGACAAAAGATTATTTTTTATCTTTGTCACCGTGGCCGGTTTCTGTTGTTTGTCAAACTCTAATACAATGGCAGGTTTGACAAACAAACTCGGTTTTGTTTGATTTTCTATGATTTCGTGGTATTATGTGTTAATTGAGACAAGGAATTTGGGTTATTTATAGATAATAAGTGTCAGTGCGATGGTGGGTTGTACTGTTCTTGTTCTTGTTGTAACACCAGAACTAACTATTGCTGTCTCATGTGCGGCCACGCCAGTGCTTAATCTATAGGTACTTTATCTAAGGGTTAATCGAAATTTTCATAAATGGGTAATGTTGGTACAATTGGAAATTGTGTACTTTATAGTTAGGGGAAAACCTTCTTGAAAACGTTAATAAAACACCAAAATAAATAAGTAATAACCACATTTTATTTAAAAAACCACCATAGACCTCTATTTACAAATAATCACACATTTCTGCAAAATGATTACCTACTACATAATAAAAAAAATCAAATGCTTTTCTGTAAGATTTACAACAAATAAAAAAAAAACAAAGTATAGTTATTGTACCATTTCAATATTATTGCAAATTAATTAGACAACAGCTGTCAAATTATCATTTCATCCGCAAATCTTTGACAGATTGAACAGAACGCGCCTTATTTGCTGATTTTCTAGGTTGGCAAGTAGAAAAAAAAAAATTGGCAATTTGTTTTGGCCTGGATACACAAAACCAATTTTTCAAATTAGGATAGCAAATCTAATAATAATAACGTAATCTTGTGTTTCTCAATAAATATAGTAAAAAACCTTAACCTAATGAGGTTTTACTGGTTTTAGGGGCCTGAAGCAAAATAAGAAAGACCGTGGACATAGAGACTCACAAAATTTACCATTCTAGAAAGAGACACAAAGACCGTACGTGTATATCTGTCTCTTTTCTGTAGATTGTAGAGACAAAGGGGACTGAAGCCCAATCACATTCTAGAAAAAGACTAATGTTGTTCCGATTAGTTGGCGACTACTAGCCGGTAAAGCCGACTATTCGGCAAAGAGTGCCGAGTATCCGGGTTATTTGAGCTCTTTCACTTTAATAAACAATATAGTTTTATATTATTTTTACACAAAAGCACTGCTCTGACCCTTGCAAAAGCAAAACACAGGAAACATTGCGAACTAAACAAAAGATATTAAACACTCGCAGGCGTCGGTTTGGACTTGTCACGGAAATTGCCAGATACGCCGAAACCGTGATCGGCTTAGCCGACTAGTCGGCCTCTTTACAACCCGACTAATCGGCTAGTCGGCCAAAGTCATAGTCGGCACATCTCCAAAGACAACTACTGACCGCACAATCGCTTCGTCTCAATCAGACTTTTCTTCCCGTACCTACCATTTTATGCTTGGATAGAGAACGACAAGATCATTCTCTATGATCTAAAAAAAGATATTAATTATTTATTGATTATTACGTCACCCAAATCCATTTTGAAATTGAACATTGCTGCTTGCCAGATACAACCACCGTGCGTTTTTTTTAAATTACGAAATTTATATATTTATTAACAAGTAATTGCTTAAATTAAATAATAATTTATAGGAAACTCCATTTTAAATAACCCATGCATTTTAAATATTAAAATAAAATATTCTACAATATACCCATTTTAATATTTCTCGACTTGAAACATAATTTCACTTGAATTTCGTTCAGACTTGATAGTAATAAAACATGTTGTACACTTTGCCATTCAAGTATGAACTCTGTTCATGTTACCTTAAAGTACCTAGTCTTTTATGCAAGCTGCAATATTAATAATATAGTTCTGTATACCCCTCCTGAAACGGTGAAGGAAAACATTGTGAGGAAACCGGCATGTCCTAGAGCCAACAAATCGAAGACATGTGACATCCACCAACCCGCACTGGGCCCGCGTGGTGGATTTCCCAGCAGTCCCAGCAGTGGGAACGTTAAGAGGCTAGTTCTGCCTGCCTAGCCTTTTCCCAATTATGTTGGGTTCGGCTTCCAGTCTTACCGGATTCAGCTGAGTACCAGTGTTTTACATGGAGCGACTGCCTACCTGACCTCCACAACCCAGTAACTGGGTAACACGATACCCCTTGGCAAGACTGGTGTCAGATCTCAAACTTCTGACTACCCGTAACGACTGTCAAAGATCTTTAAAAATGACAGCCGGGACCAACAGCTTAACGTGCTTTCCGAGGCACGGAGGAATGTCGGTATGTTGAAATGGTCACCCATCCACGGACCTACCTCGTCAAGCGTTGCTTAACCTTAAATATCGACCCGTGCGGCTGTTATTATTTAGCCACGAACTAGTTATATTCATATTTCAGTAAGTATATATCTTTTGTCGCTACAAGTAGTTAGATATCCAGATATCGTGTTATCCAGTTACTGGGTTGTGGAGTTCAGAGTGGTATTCGCTAAGTACTGGTGAGAGCAGTGATAGCCCAGTGGCAACGGCTCTGACTTACGTGTCGTAAGGTCGTGAGTTCAAACCCAGGCAGGCGTTTTACTTTGTGTAAATTATTTCATCACCACTGCTCTCAAAACGGTGAAGGAAAACATCGTGAGGAAACCGGCAAGTCTTAGAACCAAAAATTCGAAGACATGTGACATCCACCAACCCGCACTTGCCCCGGGTGGTGGATTAAGGCCTATTACCTCTCACAGAGAGGATGCCTGTGTCCCAGCAGTGGGCACATTATAACGCTGATGATGAAAATGGTGTTTACCTGCGTCCGATTCGACCCCAACATAGTTGGAAATACAAGGCAGTTGTACTGTATGTTATTTTAACATACATACATAAGCTCACGCCTCTTTTTCATGCGAGTAGGTAGAAACTATAGAATGCTTCTTGCTATGATGCTATTATTTATTTTCAAATCAGTTTTTTTTTAATTATTTTTAGGCTCGCGTTTGACCACTATCTCACCTGATGGTAAGCGATGATGTGGTCGGTGAAGCACGCTTGCCTAGAAGAAACCTATTCACTCTTGACTTAAATACTCCCAGGTTAACCAGGTTAGGTAGCTATCAGGAAATATCAGGGTATATCTATGTAAATAATAATAATTTATTTCTAATGCAGCTCTGATAACGGCTCCCTGACATCGTGAGTGGCATTGCTTGAAATAGTATTCTTATCTGCGCAAAGCTCTTTGAAGAATTCCTTTGATGTCAAACATCTTGCACTGACGCAGTGGGGACATCTGAAAAAATAAACACAATTATGTAGGTAGCCGGTATCAAATATCCATGCCGTGTTGAGTAAAAGCATCGACCACATAGCCACTAGACACCTAATGCTTGATCTAATACATCAAAACAATTCTGTCAACTAGCTGAGGTATGAGGCACGGGGGTACTGCGCTCTGATTGGTCCCTTACCAAGGTCATGCGCCTCATTAAGGGTGGGACAGGTTTAAATAAAACCAGGAAGGTATCGATATTTTATAAATAGTATGTGTACTTATTTTATTAAAATTACCTTCTTTATTATTAATTATACGGCGTTTTAACATTTTAGTAATAAAATAAAATGTTAAAACTAAAAAAAGAAATATCAAAATTCTTAAGGAAAATACTTTCTTCGGTTGTTGGTTCTTAAATATAGTAATATTAAATATTAGTAAAAAACGTAATCAATCAAAACATCGTTTCACAATTAATAAACTTTTTAATTTAATGTATTTATTTGTAAGGTTTCTAGTTCTATCGATAACAGATTTGGTCATAGGATATGGTGCATCACTAGTTCTATTTAAGAAATTATAGAGAAGAGATAGCGAAAAAATTACTTTAAAAAGAAAGAGACGTAAACATGCGATGGACGTTTTCACCTACAAACTTGACCAGTATAATATGAACTCCGACAAATAATATCAGAAAATAAATCTAATTATGTTTATGTAACTATTAACTTATCAATGAAATGTTATGCCATTTTTCCGGAAACTTAAAATCTGGATGTTGTTACCATACCAACGTATTGTTCAAGAGGCCATTATAATATATAAGAAATATTTTTTTTGCTGACGGACGCGGAAGTGTTTACGGCTCACAGAAGTGGTCGCTACTAATTCGAAATTGTCGAGTGGCGACCTTTATTACCTGTATATGATCTTTTAGTCATATGTGTTGACAGATATCGCTCGCCTGTTATTAGGCGTCTAGGGGCTGTGTGGTCGCTGAGTAAAAGCCAACGCAGACCGGGACGGGATGGCAAGGGAATTTTATTTTTACCAATGGACATTGAAACGTAACGATATAGACATACCGGCATAAATTGCTCAATAGAAAGAATTGCTCGGTAGAAATAAATCTCCGGTAGAAATAAATCTACGGTAGAAATAAATCTACGGTAGAAATAATAACATATCCTACTATTATATTCTATATTATATCATACCTTGTCAGGAACTGCTTAGAGACTTTCTGTCCATAATCCATGCTCTGTATGACGACGTCTGCTAACGCCTTTATGAAGGTAGGATGCGCGTTCGGTGTGGCTGCTCTTTCAATTTGTCTGATACCAGCCTGGAAAATATGAAAAAAGTATTATAAAGATTTTTGTCCGTCAGGTAGATTAATAAAAAACATTGGACACGTATTTTTTCTTTTGACACGTAAACATAAAGTGACGACGATATAATGCGATGAAATATCTTGTGACGTCACGCCGCTAGTACACTTTATACTGCCTTAGTGACGTCACAAGCCCCCACCAGGGGGGTGTCACTCCGCAGTTTAGGTACGATCGGCCGGCGGTACCCTCTAGAGGGAATAACGCATTAGGTTGCCGCTTACCGCTCGGCTCGCACGTTAGCCACGTTATTAATTCTATGATTTATACAGCAAAGAACAATGACTTCTAAACGTACTTCTAAGGCCTTTAAAAGATATTGTTATGTCTACGGGTGTTTAAATAAAGTAAAGAACAATGAATCGATATTAAGTTTTTTTAAAGTACCGAAAGATTTTGAAAGGTAAGCTATTTTGTTGTACCTATTTAAATCATTACATAAATACTCTGTAACTATCGGTAGTAGGTGCATAATGAGTACGAGTTTTATATAAAAAATTAAGCATTTTGGTGTTCCTAAAAGAATGAATAGATGTGTGAAATACTAATAATTAGGTACCTACTTAATTAGATATTTTAGATTTTCGTGTTGTTCACAAATATAATTTGATTTCTTTTTTTATTGAATAGTTACCGTTTTGTTAACATAAAAATAAACGCTTTAGATCCAAATTAAAATAAATTATAATTGCCTAAGTAAGTAGTTACCTACTTAGCCTAAGAATTTAACAATAGCCTGAGTAAGTGTACGCACTTGTTAACGTTAACGTTTGTATATAAAACTAGGTACTTACTTATACCTAACGAACAAACAAACGATATTTCCTAAGAGTTCTTCAAGCCAACTTTAAATAAACTAACAAAAAATATCACTAAATAAAGAGTAAACAAAGAGGTAAGTACCTATACTCAATTTGAAATAACATTAGACGTCTTTACAACTCGTTTTACAGTCCGTTCAACCGATATTGTGTTCTATCTCGTACACATAAGGATGATATAAAAAGCACAAATTTGTTACCAAAACCAACTGTTTACTACAGCTTCCATTTGTCGTATCACCAACGCAATAGAAGTCAAAATCGATTGACCGGGCTGTAAAATGGGCTTATTTAAATGTCTAATGTTATAGTAAATAAAGTTTAAGTAACCTAGTTTTCATTTGTTAAGTACCTAACAAAATGACGGTCTATAATATTCATTGTCTATCTACCTACTTGACCGTGTAACCATAGGCATCAAACATAAGGGCTTATTACACTACAAGGTATTCAGGGTAGTCTAATTTAGGGTAGTGTAATAAGTGTTAACCTAACTCCCGTTAGGGTTCTCATAATATCGACCTTATTGCTTCGGAATGATTTAGTGACCCGATATTCAGGGCCCTGAATACCGTGTAGTGTAATAAGCCATATAAGAAAGATTACGCGGTCAAGTAGGTAGATAGTGGATGTAAGCGAAAGCGGCAAGTCGACAACCCTTACGAGCAGAGTCAAACCGCGCCAGACAGCGACGGAGATACGCGTTAGAAGAGAGCGGCAACGTTTAGGTGAATATCACGTTAGGCACTGAGCGCTTATGCGAGCTGAATTGCACTTTGTTGCTTATTTGCAGGAGTCTCTATTTCAATGAATTATTGCACGAAGTGACTCTTCTGTACTTGTACTATTATTTATTCTGTGCCCCCACTCCTGAACTTTGATGCGCTTTAACTTTGTCAATTTTTATTGATTTGGTAAAGCAAAAAATACGTGTCCAATATTATTTGATAATTTCCTGCATTGCATTCCCACAAACTGCTGTTTTATGTATATTTACCGTCCGATGCTACTTACTAGAGTGTTATAGCTAGATACGAAAAAAAATAATGAATATTTTTTCGCAAGAGCGAAGCCGCAGGTAAATCCAGTTCTACAATGAGTTTTTTTTGTGTGTGATAAATCTTCTGTCTTAATTTTGATAAAAACTGCTATCCTAAATTTTCTTTGTTAGCGCTGGGACTGGGACACCGTGGTTAAGTTATATGTGTTATTTATAGATAATTAGTCTATACTAATATAATAAAGAGGTGAAGTTTGTGAGTTTGTGAAGTTGTAGGGGGTAATCTCTGGATCTACTGAACCGATTTTGAAAATTCACCAGTAGAAAGCTACATTATTCCTGAGTGTCATGGGCATAAAAAAATAGAGATCCTTATGAAAATTTGTGCTCTTCTATCTGTATTATTTCTTTTCTCTGTTAAGTGTTTTGTGTGTACATAAATAAATTAAAACTTACCTCTTTAGCGACATCATAACAGTATTCGATGTCCAATTCATGTAACGTCTCGATGTGCTCATTGACGAACGCGATAGGGACCAGTATAAGGTGCTTGACGCCTTGTTTTGCGTATGCCTGTAAATAATAAAAAAAAGTTTATAGATTTTATCAGTATTGTTTTTGGAAATGTTGACCATAGATTTAGCACAGGCAGTAGTGTCTCATCCCATACAAAGAAACCGTGCCGACGTACTGTACTGATTATACTGATTATTTTTTGCACATCGATCGCGTTCGGTTCCGTTCCACGGATATAGGTGGTGATCATGGTGATGTGTAGGTAACCAGTTGAAGGCAGCGAAGCCGCGAAGGACAGCTGGTATATATAGATAGGTGTAGCTCTGTGTAGCCCTTCTTGGCATACAAGCGTTATGTTATATCTTACCTTAATAGCATCATCAGTGTAAGGCTGCAACCATGGCAGAGGCCCCACTTTGGATTGCCATACCAGTCTATAGGGGTTTGGTCTTCCTAGCTGCAACATGGTGTTCGCAACCGTTGCTGCAACCTCGTGGGGGTAAGTGTCGCCACGTGATACAGCCTGTAACATTACAAGGATAAATTATTAGAAAATTGCGTATGTTTTTCTGAATTAATATTATATCGTTTGTTAATGTTGAATTGTTTGTAATCAAAGGTGATCGTAATAGAAGTACTGATAAGATTTCGAAAATTCTTTTTTGATAGAAAGCACTCTAGCAATTAAAGACATTTTTTTTTGGAAAAATTCTGTTTCCATATTCAAAATCAGAATAAAATTCGCGGTTTTCACATTTTACATCAGAAATATGCACCGGTTTTCGGATTTAACATCAGAAAAAATACACGGTTTTCGCATTTAACATGAGAAAAAATGTGCGGTTTTCGCATTTAACATCAGAAAAAATGCACAGTTTTCGCATTTAACATGAGAAAAAATGCACAGTTTTCGCATTTAACATCAGAAAAAATGCACAGTTTTCGCATTTAACATGAGAAAAAATGCACAGTTTTCGCATTTAACATCAGAAAAAATGCACGGCTTTCGCATTTAACATGAGAAAAAATGTGCGGTTTTCGCATTTAACATGAGAAAAAATGCACGGTTTTCGCATTTAACATCAGAAAAAATGCGCGATTTCCACATTTAACATCAGAAAAAATCAGCTGCACAAGTTTGTGGCAACTGGAACACCGAGGCATCAAAGATGCAATATTGTAATGACTCATGTGAACATAGTCGAATAGTATTCCAAGACCTGCAGCCTTATTGCGTAATGAATTCGGCAAGGCAAAGGGCAAAGAGTATAAAAAATAGACGACTTCACATGCGAGATGAAAGACGCGATGTGGATTTCCGTCTATGTGATTGGTCGATTTTTCTTTAAGAATTTTTTCAATAAGGCCATTAAAAAAGTAAAAATTTAAATTTAAAAGTAATAATAATTGATTCCACAGTCCATTCGATTCATTCAAAATTAGCTTGTTATGGAGGAGAACGGACAAGAAATTCCGCCCTGTATATCCTTTTGTTAAGGTTACACCAGGGGGGTGTCACTCCGCAGTTTAGGTACGATCGGCCGGCGGTACCTTGCAGAGGGAATAACGCATTAGGTTGCCGCTTACCGCTCGGCTCGCACGTTAGCCACGTTATTTATATTATGCAGCAAATAACGATGACTTCTAAACGTACTTCTAAGGCCTTTAAAAGATATTGTTGTGTTTACGGGTGTTTAAATAAAGCAAAGAACAATGAATCGATATTAAGTTTTTTTAAACTACCGAAAGATTTTGAAAGGTAAGCTATTTTGTTGTACCTATTTAAATCATTACATAAATATTCTGTAACTATCGGTAGTAGGTGCATAATGAGTACGAGTTTTGTATAAAAATTTAAGCATTTTGGTGTTCCTACAATAATGAATAGGTTTGTGAAATACTAATAATTAGGTACCTACTACTACTTAGATATTTTAGATTTTCGTGTTGTTCACAAATATAATTTGATTTCTTTTTTTATTGAATGGTTACCGTTTTGTTAACATAAAAATAAACGCTTTATTTACGCTCTAATAACGCATCCAGTTTAAAGTAAATTATAATTGCCTAAATAGTTACCTACTTAGCCTATGAATTTACCAATAGCCTGAGTAAGTGTACGCACTTGTTAAAGTTAACGTTTGTATATAAAACTAGGTACTTACTTATACCTAACGAACAAACAAAAAATATTTCCTAAGAGTTCTTCAAGCCAACTTTAAATAAACTAACAAAAAATATCACTAAAGAGTAAACAAAGAGGTAGGTACCTATACTCAATTTGAAATAACATTAGACGTCTTTACAACTCGTTTTACAGTCCGTTCAACCGATTTTGTGTTCTATCTCGTACACATAAGGATGATATAAAAAGCACAAATCTGTTACCAAAACCAACTGTTTACTACAACTTCCATTTGTCGTATCACCAACGCAATAGAAGTCAAAATTGACCGGGCTGTAAAATGGGCTTATTTAAATGTCTAATGTTATAGTAAATTAAGTTTAGGTAACCTAGTTTTCATTTGTTAAGTACCTAACAAAATGACGGTCTATAATATTCATTGTCTATCTACCTACTTGACCGTGTAACCATAGGCATCAAACATAAGAAAGATTACGCGGTCAAGTAGGTAGATAGTGGATGTAAGCGAAAGCGGCAAGTCGACAACCCTTACGAGCCGAGTCAAACCGCGCCAGACAGCGACGGAGATACGCGTTAGAAGAGAACGGCAACGTTTAGGTGAATATCACGTTAGGCATTGAGCGCTTATGCGAGCTGAATTGCACTTTGTTGCTAACTAGCAGGAGTCTCTATTTCAATGAATTGTTGCACGAAGTGAGTCTTCTGTACTTGTACTATTATTTATTCTGTGGTTACACTAGTCGATTATTCTTCCATACAAACGTAGTCTGGCGATTACTCCACTGTTTGACGATGTACGTTCAAAATAAAACACGATATCAATTTTTCTCATCATTATCTAGCCTTGTATGGAAACGAAAAATAAAAAAATAAATATATTTGAAAGTTATAAGCGTCGAAAGTTCCACATTTCGACACAAATTTTAACGCATTTTTTGGCGCAAATAAATACCATAAGAAGACGGAAAATTTCAAAACGGCCACCATACAGGGATAAATTAGTAGTTCAACAATGCAAATTATTTTATTTTGAACAGATACGTTTAGTAGTTTTTTCCTGATATCCAGACTCCCAAAGGTCTGTTTATAAAATTTCGCGCACTCGGTTTGGCCTAAATCATTATCCATTTCGCTACAAATTTGCAAAAGTGTGTATTCGTACGCGAACTAGCTTCTTACTGCTCATCTCAGCATCTATCTGTTCCGCACGTGTTGTCGGTTGATATAAAATGCATTTTAACCCCGCGCACAAAATAGTTCGTTGTGTCGACTAGTGTACCTAAGGGTACACTAGTGGACGGAACGTTGCATCCAAATCCAATTGACATTTAAATTATTATAGGATATAATAAAATACGTACCTTCAAAGGTAAACTATGCGCAGTGAACAGTATAAGCACATCATCTCGGTGCTTAAGGTCGAAATTGGCTAGTTTCTCGTGTATCCTCTCTGCAAATACTTTAGCTAGTAGCGGATGAGTCGCCCATCTCTCTATCAAGCTGAACTGTATGTTTTTCGGGACAGGCCTGTGTAAAAGATAATGGAATAGTTATTTATGCTACAAGTGCGGAAGGTAGGTGATTTCCGATGAGTGGATAAATCGACACGAGTCGGAAATCATTTTACGTACGTGTATCATACAACATTTTACTATGCATTGTGCGAGGAAATAAAAAAATATATCTGAACCAAGCAAAAATTAATAAAATGCTTATCAAGCGCGCTCAGCATATCCACAAATTAACTAAAAGTTTATCGGGCATATCTACTGCGCATGTGGAAATAGCTGTCACGACGTAACGCAAAAAGGCACGAGTAAAATATACGTTCTCCTAAACACATTTACTGAATATTTAAAAAAAAAACAAACATTATGTCGAACATAAAACCTCCTCTTTTTTGATAAGTCGGTTAATTAATAATTTATTGATCAAAATCTGAATCTAGAGTAATTAAAAACGCCTTTAATGAAGTATTAATTTTATTTTACCTTTTATATGAATGATAATCTGTACTAAACTAATTTTAAAAACTTTTCTCAAATAAAAAAACTCTATGCGTCGGGCTGACGTTGGAGTTAAAAATAAAAAAATACAGAAAAGAAAAAAGAACTAGTGAAAAAAGTGCCACTTTCCGCACAGTTTGGCTGCTTGGAAAACGCTATTTTCGAGGACATGCATTGTAAAATTATTTAAAAGTAATTTCAAATTTCTCTTGAAAGAATGAGCTACATAAAGTTTAGAGTTGAGCTACATGGATAACTAACAAATGCTTATAATAGTCACAGCGGATCTTTGTATCTCTGAAGTAGGCTCTGCGAACCATTGCGCAAGAAACAGTTTGTCATCGAGTATGCTGCATACAGTAAGCGAGAGAGGACGATGCGACAAACGTAAGCGAGTGAACGAGATAGTTATACAATGCTATCTTCACCTACAACATTGACAAAAAAATAGCTACTGCGCAGGGTCTTGCAGCCAATTCAGAGACACAAAGGTCCGTTGTGATTATTATACATTGTCTTTGCACTCAAATATGTATGGCGTTTTCCTTAAATCCTCCGACTTCAGGTATGGTTTAGTTGTTTTGACATGGTTTTTTATTATACACTGTCTTTGCACTCAAATATGTATGGCGTTTTCCTTAAATCCTCCGACTACAGATATGGTTAGGTTGTTTTGACATGGTTTTTTATTATACACTGTCTTTGCACTCAAATATGTATGGCGTTTTCCTTAAATCCTCCGACTACAGATATGGTTAGGTTGTTTTGACATGGTTTTTTATTATACACTGTCTTTGCACTCAAATATGTATGGCGTTTTCCTTAAATCCTCCGACTACAGATATGGTTAGGTTGTTTTGACATGGTTTTTTATTATACACTGTCTTTGCACTCAAATATGTATGGCGTTTTCCTTAAACCCTCCGACTTCAGATATGGTTTGCATGTTTTGACATGGTTTTTTATTATACACTGTCTTTGCACTCAAATATGTATGGCGTTTTCCTTAAATCCTCCGACTACAGATATGGTTAGGTTGTTTTGACATGGTTTTTTATTATACACTGTCTTTGCACTCAAATATGTATGGCGTTTTCCTTAAACCCTCCGACTTCAGATATGGTTTGCATGTTTTGACATGGTTTTTTATTATACACTGTCTTTGCACTCAAATATGTATGGCGTTTTCCTTAAATCCTCCGACTACAGATATGGTTAGGTTGTTTTGACATGGTTTTTTATTATACACTGTCTTTGCACTCAAATATGTATGGCGTTTTCCTTAAACCCTCCGACTTCAGATATGGTTTGCATGTTTTGACATGGTTTTTTATTATACACTGTCTTTGCACTCAAATATGTATGGCGTTTTCCTTAAATCCTCCGACTACAGATATGGTTTGGTTGTTTTGACATGGTTTTTTATTATACACTGTCTTTGCACTCAAATATGTATGGCGTTTTCCTTAAACCCTCCGACTTCAGATATGGTTTGCATGTTTTGACATGGTTTTTTATTATACACTGTCTTTGCACTCAAATATGTATGGCGTTTTCCTTAAATCCTCCGACTACAGATATGGTTTGGTTGTTTTGACATGGTTTTTTATTATACACTGTCTTTGCACTCAAATATGTATGGCGTTTTCCTTAAATCCTCCGACTTCAGATATGTTTTGGTTGTTTTGACATGGTTTTTATAATCTGACCAAATTTTTCATTTTCTTTCTCGTGGGGCAACGCCCACGCTTTTGTTAATACTTCAATCACTTTGACAATTTTTGTGTGAAAATTCTAAGTGCATGCATGCTCTTTTAAAAATATTTGTAATTTTCTTTCCTGGAGGGACACTGACTTCTAAGATACAGGCATCCGCCTAGTTTGGAAGTCAGGGTTCCATCATTTGAATTTCGCCTTTTCGTGTATTTCTTATTTTTAAACATTTTTTGTATGGTTTGATGAATAAATAAATCTTAATATATATATTTCTTGTGTGCGTGTGTATGTGACTGAACTCCTCCTAAACGACTGGACCGATTTTGATGAAATTTTTTGTGTGTGTTCGTGGAGATTCGAGAATGGTTTAGATTTAAAATTGAAAAAAAAAAAAATGGAAAATGTATAAAAGAAAGTCGTGTTAGTTACACTATTTATAACTCACGAACGGCTGAACCGATTTGGCTGAAAATTGGTAGGGAGGTAGCTAAGAACCAGGAGAAGGACATAGGATACTTTTAATCCCGTTTAGGGTAGGGTAGGGTAAGTAGGGTAGGTAGGGTAGGGTAGGTAGGATAGGAAAGGTAGGGTAGGGTAGGGTAGGTAGGGTAGGGTAGGGTAGGGTAGGTAGGGTAGGGTAGGTAGGGTAGGGTAGGTAGGGTAGGGTAGGTAGGGTAGGGTAGGTAGGGTAGGGTAGGTAGGGTAGGGTAGGTAGGGTAGGGTAGGTAGGGTAGGGTAGGTAGGGTAGGGTAGGTAGGGTAGGGTAGGTAGGGTAGGGTAGGTAGAGTAGGGTAGGTAGGGTAGGGTAGGTAGGGTAGGGTAGGGTAGGTAGGGTAGGGTAGGTAGGGTAGGGTAGGGTAGGTAGGGTAGGGTAGGTAGGGTAGGGTAGGTAGGGTAGGTAGGGTAGGGTAGGTAGGGTAGGGTAGGTAGGGTAGGGTAGGTAGGGTAGATGAATTTTTGGTGTTTTATGGCAAAACAAAGTTTGCCGGGTCAGCTAGTTATATTATATTAAACAGATAACAAGTAGAGTTCAATTTAAAATTATATATTAGTAACATCAACCCAAACATCACTAATAGAGTCGCAAAAAACCAGCACCAAACTAAGTTTTATTTTTGTATTTATAGTATTAAAATAAATAGTCTAAAATTAACTGCTGTTTTTTATTCATTACGGGGTCCTTCAAATTGTGCTTGATTTCCTCGGGGTCCGTGGACTGAAAAACGTTTAGGTAACGCTGGCCTAAGTATAATCAAGGCTTTACCTGGTTTTGTAGAAGTCAGCAATGGCGTTCAAACTGGAGCCTGTGGTGGCACAGCTGTATTGTGGGTACTGGGAAAATATTACTGCCCTTTCTACACCATCTCTGTAATAAAGAAAAACAAAAATTAGAATTGAAAAGAGTCAATCATGCAAAAAAAAATATTTTTATTTATAACTAGCTGACCCGGCAAACTTGGTTTTGCCATAAAAACACCAAACATTCATCTACCCTATACCTACCCTACCCTACCTACACTATCCTACCTACCCTACCCAACTTACGCTACCCTACCCTACCCTACCCTACCTATGTAGGTAAGGTACCAATTTTTTTTATTTCTTAATTATTTTTTCATAAGAACCTTCTCCTATCAATAACAAACACAACAAAAAAAGAATAAGCGAAATCGGTCCAGCCGTTCACGCGTGATGCCGTGACCAAGGGAAATAGGGATTATTTTTTATATATATAGATACTTTGACAATCTCGAGACCCTGTGGTCCCACAGCCTAATTGCGTAAGTGAATTCTGCAAAGGAAACAAGTCGATTCTTTCAAAGAATCAGAATCATTTCTTCAACTTATTCGGTATTGCAAAACTAATTTGGAAAGCTAGCGTTAGCTTTCCAAATCCTCCTTTGAGTTGAACACAGACTACTTAGAGATACTACGGAGTTGAAGATATATGACATTTGCATTACACAATACCAATAGTGTAGTTTTATCTCGATTCTTCCGCTTTCATTCATTCTTTTACAATCAATTCTACGTCAAAATATTGGTAATGAAAGGAGCATAACCTTTCCGTTTCAGAGTGTAATATGCAATACGAAAAGTCGTTTTTGGGAAGGTTCCAACTTGTTTGCTTTGCAGAATTCACTTACGCAATTAGGCTGCCGGTCCTTTGAAATGCGTGCGAGGGGCCGAAACTAACTCGCAGAGGCCTTGTTAGGCATGTATCAGGAAATTTGACACTAACCGACGATTATCCCTGTATGCACAACGCAAGTGCACCCAAGGACAATCCCCGGTTGGTGTAGGACTATTACAAAATATGGAGAAAAAATGCATTGAGCTATGGGTTTGGTAGGTTTAGTGGATTGATTGCCTAAATCTATAGGAGGACTATTGGCCCCTGCCTGACCACTGTTGAACTACACGGCTATAAAATGGCAGGGGGTGACGTGCACACTCAATTAATGGGCCCCCATAAATGGTCGCTAGCACTTTAGTGACGTTGGCGCTCTAGGGGGCTACGTATCCGGAGGTGCTTGAGGAGTGGAGAGGTATATCACGGCTACCAGGACAATCCCGAAAATACAGTCAAGATCCCTACCAGCATCTATATATATATTTAGATTGTGTCTAATAGATGTTTGTTATTCTTTCACGCAAAAACTACTGAACCGATTTTGATCGTTTTTTTTTTTTTATATAACATTGCCCCACACTAGGAATTTCTTCCTGTATCGTGGGTGCGTTTACAAACATATAAACTCACATACACAACACCCAGAGCCGGCACAACTATCTGTAGGTCATACAAATATTTGTTCCGTGCGGGAATCGAACCCGCGACACGCAGCGCAGCAGTCAATCGCTCAACCACTGCGCCAACCGTGTGCCCAACCATCATATTTCATATCTATTTCATATCCATCATATTTTAAATTAACATAGCATAATAGGCTATGATAATTTATAAAGATATTGTGGAATTTCTCCAACATGGGGGAAGTACTAATTCCACACCGTCGTCGGAGCCGCGGGCTGCAGCTTGTTAGAAATATATAGACTACTAGCTTCTGCCAACGGCTTCGCCCGCGTGAAAAGTGTTTTTTCATCCCAAGGGAACATTATACCGGGATAAAAAGTAGCCTATGTGCTATTCCTGACTATAATCTATCTCTGTGCCAAATTTCATCCAGATTCATTCAGCCGTTCTGGCGTGATTGGGTAACAACATACATCCACACACACATCCATCCAAACTTTTACATTTATAATATTAGCACGGGCACCCAAAGCGAGGAAATAAAATTTGGTTCAAATAAATTGCACTAGATGGCGTGATAAGCTTCGATTCGTTATTGAGTTTTGTGAAATATTAAGATTTTCTAGAGACGATCATAAAAAAATTTTGTTCTTGTTTAATGAACTCTCCTAAGAACAATATTAATCTTAATATTATCTTAATTCACATTTCAAAGATTATTCGAATGAATCATTCAAAATTGATTCCAATAGATGGCGCGGTTTTAAATTTCTGTGGCATCCACTAGGTTTTTTTAATTTGTTTTGTAACACATTTTGGTGCAATGAAACTATAAAAACGTGCAAAAAATACTATAAAACAAATCGTCGCTGTATTAAAAAAAAAAGTATTCTTGAACCGAGTAAACCCTTTTACTTGCAAGTCGCTGGTACAACACCATCTATATCCGTGGAACGGAAACGAACGCGATCGATGTTCTTAGACAAATTATCAGTTTAATCAGACGAAAAACGCTAGTTACGTCGGCACGGTTTCTTTGTATGTGATGAGGCATCTGTATACTAGTATTATATTATCTGTGATATTAGTTAGATTAGTAGGATAGCAGGATCATACGAAGATAACATAAAAATTTCGAAATAATACTTACTTCTCAATTTCGGTAAAAGCGTCTTCCGTGAATGGAGGCACATATCTGAAGCTTACGTAGTGCTTGTGTGGAGCTGTCGCTGGATGTAGCTGGTCCAGCTGTTCTACTAGTAATTGACCTGGAAATAACATGAAAAAATAATTATATAAAGGTCTTTAAGGGCCTTCCTCCAGATTAGTGCCGTAAAACGGTTACTTTCTAAGGACTTCTCCTCATTAACGGCTAGGTTTAACGGATTGCAAAAAATATATATTTATGAGAGATTCATGGTCATCATTTGGTAAATATGACTTTTTCGTATAACTAATACTTTTGCTTTAAAAAAATAATTAACAGCACGATATTTTTTCGCTACTTTTGCCTACTCCTCCAAAACGACTTGGATGTTTAAAAACATTTTTACATTGAAAAATTGATGGTTAGAATTTCTTATGTAAATTAAAAAAATATTTTGTAAAGAAAACTATCCAAAAGGAGGTCCAATTTTGATATTCTGGCTCTGAGCGGCCACAAGGAATATATACGCCTTAAGGTTACACTAGTCGATCATTCTTCCATACGTTTGTATGTATGGAAGAATGAAGTGTATGTAGTGAAAAATGTGTAGTCTGGCGATTATTCCCACTGTTTGTCGGTGTACGTTTGAAATAAAAAATTGGCCAAGTGCGAGTCGGACTCGCGCACGATGGGTTCCGGGACGGAAAAATCACGTTTGTTGCATGGCAGCCCCACTTAAATATTTATTTTATTCTGTTTTTAGTATTTATTGTTATAGCGGCAACAGAAATACATCATCTGTGAAAATTTCAACTGTCTAGCTATCACGGTTCATGAAATACAGCCTGGTGACAGACAGACAGACAGACGGACCGCGGATTCTTAGTAATAGGGTCTCGTTTTTACCCTTTGGGTACGGAACCCTAAAAATGATATCAATTTGTCTCATCATTATCTAGCCCTGTATGGAAACAAAAAAGTAAAAAAAAAACATTTATTTGAAAGTTTTGAGCGTCGAAAATTCCATATTTCGACACTAATTTTAACGCATCTTTGGGCGGAAATAAATACCATATGAAGGAAAATTGCAAAACGGACACCATACAGGGATAGATTAGTAATTCAACAATGCAAATAATTTTATTTTGAAAATATACACTTAGGCGTTTTTTCATGATATCTAGACTCCCACAGGTCTGTTTATAACATTTCGCGCGCTTGTTTTCGTCCTAAATCATCATCCATTTCGCTACAAAGCAAAAGTGCTAATTCTCAATTCAATTCAATTCAATTCTCATCACAGCATCTATCACTTTCGCACGTGTTGTCGGTTGATATAGCATGCATTTTAACCCCGCGCACAAAATAGTTCGTGCCGTCGACTAGTGTAACCTTAACCAGTCTTTACCTAGGGTTACTCAGAGGAGTTGTGGAGGTCAGATACGCAGTCACTCTCAACATACTGGTATTCATACTGGTTTTTAACCGACTTTCAAAAAAGGAGGAGGTTCTATGTTCGACTTTATATATGTTATTTTTTGTGTATGCACCGATATCTCCGTCAATTGTCGACCGATTCTGAAAATTATTTTTTTGTTTGAAAGAGTATGTTTCGAAATTGGACCCATTTTAATTTGGTGAAGATCTGATGAAGAACTTCGGCGACATACATCAGAACTCTTCAATAAATAACGGCAAATCTTTTTTAGCCTGTGTTACCCGTCATAATAACGACATTGACATCAAAATCAGATGAATAGTTTAGGCGCTACGGAGGAACATAAGTAAATACAAAAATACATACATAGACTGCTAAAATCATAACCCTTCCTTTTGGCTTCGCCGTAGTCGGGTAAAAAGTGGTTGTTTATTTCGGTAAAATGCCTTTATTTACCAATTATTAGTCCATAAATGGTCAAATAATCAACTCGCCAACTTATTTCACCATTATCAAATGCTAGGCTAGGCTAACAATTGATGAAAAACGCATTCTAGAGAAATTACAATCATCTTATCTTAACTGCGGATCAAAAAACTGGGCCTAAGAATGTTACCGTGGGCTACAGGGACTTTATGGTTAGCTATACTAATTTATTTATTTATATATGCTTTATTGGGGATCCCTTTTTTTCGCATAATGTTCTTTATCCTAATATGCTTTGGCATAACTGTATTGACATAATATGTTTTGCCATAATAATTTTTTGCCCTATTTTTTTGGCATACTGTTTATGTTGGCAAAAAAAATATGGCAAAAAAATATTTTGAAGGCTAATTTGTTTTGGCATAATTATAATTCGCATAATGTAACTAGCCCTAATGACTATTAGCATAATAGTATTAAGGCATAAAAATTTATAGGAATAACGGAAACAAATTCGAGTTACTTTTTACGTATTTTATTATTTTGTGACAGAAACGAATCGCTGCAAAACCGACTCAAGGTAGTCTTGTCTGCCCTACCCCTAGAGAGTTATGTAAAATCACGTAGGCCACCATGGCCTGCTGCATGTCCTGCAGCACGCATGGTGCAGGTATGCTTGTTTACATGTTGGCATGCTGCATGCTTGCTGCATGCATGGTGTATGTTTGTTTGCATGCTTCTTACAGGAAAAAAAACAAAAAACATTTTAGGTCTTAATTATTATGCGTATGTGTTATGCTTAAATAAATATGTTTTAATATCATTATGCGTAAACAAATGTATGCTTTAGAATGTTATGCTTAAGCTGTTAAGCGTTAATAAATATAATTTGGATAAACAAAAGTACGCCATGTTATATTATGTCTAAAGTTTTTATGCAAGTGGATAGGGAACCACATTATTGTAGGTACACCAAGATAAATATAAACTAAAATACATACAACGGGCGGCCTTATCGCATACTGCGATCTCTTCCAGGGAACCTGGAATGGACAGTGATAGCCTGGACATGGAATGGGGATGTCCGTACCCTAAGTTCTTACCTTGAGTATTAGTCCACTTTAGTATAGGAGAACCGCCCCCAATCTCCATATACTTCTTCTGTACCTCCTCCGTTCTTCTCGAAGCTATCCAGGGACCCAGCTTACTCTGCATGGGAAGCTGTATCATGTCCCTATCTGTCATGATACGGTGTAGGTAGTCACCTACCTGGAACACAACATAATTTGTATTAGTTTGGATTTATGGAGTGGGAAGCTCGTGGCTAAATAATAATAAAATTATTCATTAGTAATCTTTTTCTAAATAACCTTTTTTCATATTCTTCACAGCAAACCCTTTCATTTGATACCCATATCATAGCAGTGCACAAAAAATAACTAGTCCGCCATCTTGGTACGGACCAAGATGGCGGATTAGTTATTATTTGCCCGCTATATTGGACTTAGAATGAGGTCACTTAGCTAACCATGCATTGTTATCCAAAGTAAACGTGTGTGCAAAGGAGAATGACCAAAAGTGGTACCAAAAATCCTCACGCATCAAGACCAAAATTTTATAGTAATTAGTTTCATAATTTTTTACGACATTACACATCGGGGATTTGATTTTTGAATAGGGAATTTAATTTTGAGTTTAAAAGTATGGATATTGACTATTGTTTTACTCCATATAAATGACGTTCCGTTTTACATGATATTATTATAATTAACATAACCTTGATTTTTGAAATTGTCATGATCACTGTAAAAAAAATTATAATTAGTCGATTCTATATCAATTAAAAATAAACTAGTATAGAATAGAACCTTTATTTAAAAGATTATCATTATTTTATCTGTGGTTAATTGGCCGTTCACAGCTGGTCATAAAGATGTAGAATGCAATAGAATCGATTTTTGATGAAAAGACTAACCAGTAATTTGTTTCTTTTGTGTAATAAATAACTATAATGTCCATATATAACTTTTCTATATAAATTACGTCGTTGGTAGCGTCGAACAAAACAAGTATTTTTTAGGTAATTTTCGATTTTATAATATAATTCCGAAACCCGGATTTTGTTTTCATAAATAACTTTTGTAGGAGTTAACATAATCAGTGTAGTCTATGAAAAACATAGATTGATTTTGATGCATCATGGTACGGGATTCCATACATCCATGAGCATTCTCCTTTCATCTTAATCGGTGTAGAATAACTGCTTTAAAATTCAGTTGCAAGATTCGACGCGAACACACTTACATACATACATTGCAAGTTAAATAAAAGCTTGTAAAAACCGCACGGTATCCAAATAAAGGGTTTTAAGTGGTTTTTCAAAAATATATTATACTTATATGTTTAAATGTAAACTTAAATGTACATAATTCGAAAAAAACAACTAAAACGTTATAAATAAAAAAGTTAAACCATAAAATCAAAAAACCGGCCAAGTGCGAGTCGGACTCGCACACGAAGGGTTCCGTACCATTATCGCAAAACACTGCATAAAAATCACGTTTGTTGTATGGGAGCCCCCCTTAATTTATTTTATTTTAATTTATGAATTATTATTTTTTGAAGTAAATATTACACTAAACATTCTGTGAATATTTCAGGCGTCTACCTGTTGCCGTTATTAATATCGAGCAAAAAACGGCAAAAATATCACGTTTGTTGTATGGGAGCCCCCCTTTAATATTTACTTTATACTGTTTTTAGTATTTGTTGTTATAGCGGCAACAGAAATACATCATCTGTGAAAATTTCAACTGTCTATCTATCACGGTTCATGAGATACAGCCTGGAGACAGACGGACAGACAGACAGACAGACAGACAGACGGATCGCGAAGTCTTAGTAATAGGGTCCCGTTTTTACCCTTTGGGTACGGAACCCTAAAAAATGATGTGTGTCATCATCAGTGATGTCCATTTCACTCTGTCTTCAGCTATTTGTCTCTAGTTTGGACCAGCTATTGCTTTAATATCATCTTCCTATCTTGTAATGGGTCTACCTCTTATTCTTTTGCCTAGTGGGCCGTTCCAGAATGTTACATGGTCCATCTATGATCTGCTAGCCGCGCAACATGTCCTGCCCACTTCTATTTAATTTTTTGTGCGTAACTCAGAGCGTTTGTTGCTTTAGTTATTTTTCTTATTTTAATGTGTCGTATTTTATCCAGCTTCCTTATCTTTAGCATACTTCGTTCGAGTCCTCTCTGACAGACGCTTATCTTTTTTCTTGCTTCAGCAGTGAATTTCCACGTTTGGCAACCATATATCAAACATGGTAAGAGGCTCGAGTTCATGACTTTTATTTTAATGGCTTGTGGTAAATTACTTTTAAATGAATATTCATTAAATAGACAAAAATTAAATAATTATTGAAAATAAAACATACACACCTATACTGTGATTTTTAATTTCGTGGACTAAACTGACAGCTGCTATTGACCTTATTTTTTTTAAATGTTGCAAGCGCGGAGCATAGTGTTGTAGGTAAGGCTCAATCATAAGTGATTCATCGAATCGATGTGACATGACTCCTGAATTTATTTTTACTAATTGGTGTAAATAAATGTTTTATGAATATAAACGTAATATATTTAAATACAACAGTATTCATACACATAGTACATGAACTTTTATTGTGTTAAATATGAAATCAACAATAAAATAAATGCAATCGATAAAATTAAGTCTGACATAAATGAGTAGAAACTAAATATGGGCCGCTAGTTTCTAAACAAATTATTTTTTTATGCCGTGAAATAGTTTCATTTTCGATCTACTTCGATTTTCGATTAACTTTCGATCACTCAGGATAGTTAGGGTACGACACTATTTTAATGTAACGATAAAGTGACAACCCCCCAAATGTCAGTTTAGTCCACGAAATAAAAAATCACATTATACATAGTACACCCTCATAATTATCCTCAGTTATGTTTAACTCCCATTTAGGAGGCGAGTCTATAGCCAATGAAAGATATTACTGTTAAAACACTGTAACTACTCTCATTCTTATCATAATGACCTGTCTCAATTTCAACGCAAGCCATTGTTAATAAGTTAAATAACTTTTTATCAGTAAAACAATCTTTTGTTTATTCATGATTATTGATTATACTGCATTTATGTCTTCATCAGAAAGAATATTATATGCATAGAATAAAATTGTTTGTTTTGAAAAGATAATCTCTGGGAATACTGCCCCCCTATCCAAGTTACAAACGTTAACGTCTTCTATTTGTTTCCACGTGTGACTTAACGTACACATCTGGACCAAATAGTAAAATTCTATCTGTAAGTCTGGGAATCCCTCTTTTCGCATATTTTTTTAGGCATAATGATGTTTGGCATAACTTTTTTCAGCATAATACTTTGACATAATGCAAAGGTTTAAACTGTCATATTTTGTTATAATTTGTTTTGCCATAATTTGGAGTTGCATAAATATTTAAGGCATATTTTTAAATATTTGAACGTCAAAAATTAAAAAAACCTACGGGTAAAATGTCAATTTTCTAAAAGTCTAAAATTCTAATATAGTTATGTATCGATTGAAAATTGTTTTACCTAAGCTTAAAATTTCTAATTAAATGTATTTGATATAAGAACTCAAATTAATTAGGTTAAGGTGCGGCGAGGTAGCCCTTGGGCCACCCTTGAGCCGTGAACATGTTTTTATTATTCCAAAGAACATTATCGGCCGATTTCTGATTTGAGTATTTGACGCTAAGTATGTTCTTATCTCGATTTAAGCATCTGTCATTCTTGATCATCTGTCACTTTAAGTTTTCTGCGATGCTGAGCAAGGTTTGAGTATACGTTGTCAAGTCATGCCAAAGTATACCCTATGTCATACAAAAAACTTTCATTGACGTTCCATTGGGTTTCACAACTGAGAAAAACACATTTGATCATTCTCAAATTCTCAAAGATTTCTCAAACCGTTGTCAACGTTACATCATCGGTGTAGCCAGATTGGGCGCCTTTTTGCCATTTAGGCTAGTCGGAATGGTGCCGGGGCGACCAATTTTTACGAGCGGCGCCAATTAGGCTACCTCAAAAAAAAGAATGGGGCGATTTCGGAATGAGACTATCTAATACAACATTATCTGAGGAATTATGAAATTAACTGGAAACCAAATTACTTTTAACAGTTCATCACTATTTTTCATTATACTTCAGTGCGCAACAACACAGGGAAATAAATAAATTATAAATGATTCTTGTGGCTAACGCATTTAAGTTTCGAAGAATGTTTCGTAGTTTTAGTGAATAATGGTCGTCTTGAGTTTTTTATACATGGACATACGAAATTTTCGCCGACTTTGAGCTCGTCGAATCTGGCTACACTGGTTACATTTGGCAGTTGATAGTTGACAAGCCTGTGCTTAAATGGTGATCAAGCGAAATAAATACAAAATAATATATAAACTGATAAAACGAGTGACAAAAAAGACCTTGTCTTCCTTGGAGATGCCTCCACGAAGACCGATACGTGGAAGAAGAGTGTTCGCCATGAATTATCGAAAACATTAGATTGGATGCAAATATTTCACGCCTGATAGATCTCAGATGCTCAAAGAACGGATGGTCAATGGGGCTGTTAAGTTCTACAGTGGTGACCGCGTGGCGGATTACGCAGCGCTTTAAGGCCTGTAGACCTGGTTAAGGTCACGGAAATCCGATGTATGAAAGACGCACAGGACCGGTTGATGTGGTGACGCTGGGGAAGTCCTTCGGCAGAAATGATGACGATGATGATTAATATCTTCAAGAGAAATATTCAAATTCAGTTTTTGTGTGTGTGGTCGCCAGTAGCTTTTCCTGCGCGAAAACCAAGAGTTATCCAACAGAAACTATGTGAAAAGTGGAGATGGACCGGTCATATTATGCGCGATAACCAAGGGACATGGAGAAAAGTGAAAAACTGGTAACCAAGAGATGGGAAAAGAAGCTGTTGAAGACAGTGTCAGAGATGGGAATGGGATATGGGAAAGACTGCTGGCCCAAGATGTAGGCAAAAAGTGTAAGCTATGGCGCGCTATGGTATTGGCGAGTAGGTCAGGACAGACCCCACTGGAAACTGTTAGTTTTGGAACATTTCATAAACTATAAACATGTATTGTATAGACTTCAGTTTTATATCTATGATTTCAGAATAAAAGGCTTTGTTATTCCGTTTATTTTATTATTATATTAATTTTTTGTTATTATGTCCTAGGTTCTAATTCTGGTCATTGTATAATTGTTTTCCAAAGTATATACTTCCAAATACGTTCAACCATTGAAGTGTGATTAACAAATATCCAAACAGACTTTCATACCTATATAAAATAGGTATTAGTAGAATCCACAAGACAAGAAGTGGTTACAACGGATTATTTGGTTTAGGACAGCGATGAAATTGTGTACAGAATTTGGCTTTTGTATGACACGATTTTGGTATCAGAACAGTAAAAGATGATAAAAACAACATGACAAGTCTCATTTATTTATTATTTTACAAAATAAGTAGGCAGATATTATATTGCTTGTTAACACATATTTAAATACAGTCCTCTTTCATAATATCAGACACATATCCAATGGCACCGACCCTGTCTAATATTGTTTTTCTTCGGAGGTTCTTCGATGGCTAGCAAAGCCTTCGGTCTTGAAAACCCAGGTCAGCCATTAAAAATTGCATCACAATAGTCCACATTTGTTGGTAAATCACAATTGCAATCAAATTCCAATGCAGATGCACAAGTGCCCTCTTGAGAGATCTTGTGAAATTCTGAGTAAAATACATTGAGGTAAAAATGTACGTAAAATATTCTGTAGTTCTATGAGATATCACAAGAACCAGCAACTGCTCGCTCTAAACACATTCACTTCTAGTAATTATAAGCTTCAATTCTTGATTTTGGAAATAACAAATTATATTGTATATTATTTTCTTACGATAAGACATCATTGACAAAATAAATACGGTTGCCATGACAATCTTGAAGTAATTGACTAGTACCTACGATTCATTTCATAGTTTCATAATAAGGTTGTATACATTTCAAATAGGTATCTATTAAATTGCTTAAATATGAAAAATCAAGTTATTAAAGATATTATAATCTTGAGTTTTTAAATCTTGGATGATGTAATATAATACTAACGTACTTTTTATAGCTGTATAAAATTTATATCAGTAAATTTTATGCAATCTTGTGATGTCTCTTTTTCGTTTGTAAAATGGAACGTAAGGATGAAAGAGAAAGTGAATGGAACTTTGACAGGTCCATACATAAGTAGGTACTTACTTAACTGATCTAGGTAGATTCTCAATTGTGAAACGTAAAATACTCAAAGGCTTCCTAAATTATTTGACACTGACATGACAATACTCAACTGATTATTCTTGCTTTACTTAAATCAGAAATCGGGCCTATGTGTAAATATCATTATGCGTTTATAACATTATGCTTTATAAGATTATGCATCATTATTATTATGCCAACAGTATTTATGACAATATACATTATGGCAAAGCATTTATGCCTAATAACGTTATGCTGAATTTCGTTATGCCAATGTAAATTATGGGAATGTATTTTGTGCTTATCATTAGTAAACCAATATGTCTAAATCAATCTGCCTGCCTATTGGCAACTATGTCGAGGTCCACTTTCAGTTTAACCGAATGTAGCTGAATACCAAAATTTTCCATGGAGTCGCTGGGTAATACAATACTCCTTGGATAAGAGCAGTGGTGGCCCAGTGGTAAAGGCCGCGACTTACAAATTGTAGGTCGTGGTTTCTGGGTTCGAAACGCTTTACTTTCTGTAAATTACTTCATCACCACTGCTCTCAAAACGGTGAAGGAAAAGATTATGAAGTGGTTTGACTTAGAACCAATAATTCGTAGACATTTGACATCCACCAACGCGCACTGGGCCCACGTGGTGGATTATGGCCCACTCCCTCAATGGGAGGCGCAGGGGCGTAGCTACCGCAGTATCAGCTGTATCAATGATACGGGGCCCCCGAGCCACAAAGGCCCCGACTTAAAATGTTGCGTAAAACCTCCAATTTTAATAGATAAGAGGGCTATAATGGATGTATTAAGACGATTAAAATTAACTCGTTATGAAGACCGTTTAATGCCTGCGTGTGGGTATACTCCAATTTTCCAGTTCCTTTGCTCGCTCTAAAATTTTCCTGATATAAAGCTCATGGTTCCCGATTCGAAAATCCTGACTTGAATAGCTTAAGCTTTCATTGTGCTATTTTATTTATTTCGTAAATAAAACTTTCCTTTCGAGTTTTGCTGTATTCGGTTAAGGGCCCCACAACAAATTATGATATAGGGCCCCTTTAGGACTAGCTACGCCACTGGAGAAGAGGCCTGGGTCCCAGCAGTGGGAACATTAAAAGTCTGATGATTGTGATGATGACAAGTCAGTATACTCAGTTCCCATAAACATACTGGCATTTGAGGAACAGCTCGTGTCTAAATACTAATATCCGCTAGGGTCGATCTACAAGGATATGCAAAACTAGCCACCGCTACCGCTAGAGGCGCTGGTGTGGCGTGAGGTCTCCGATATGTCAAATTTCATAGTATTTTGACTTTTAGCGCTCACAACGGATCAAATAGGCATTTGAGTGAGGAAAAGGGGGCTAGACTGGTGCCAGAATTTCTGGATCACGACTACCCATAACAATTGCTAAATATATACAAACGACATCCAGGACTAACGTGCTTTCGGATGATAGATGGTTACCCATCCACGGACCTACCTCAGCATTGCTTAACATTGAAGATCAACTCATGCATACTCATCTACAAGCTCCTGAGAGTCATGGGCTACTTTTTATCCGACAGCAAAGGGAAAGGAAAGAGTTATGTTTTTTATCCTAGATAAATGCATGGTGCCTGAGCAAAACTGCTGGAGCTGCGGCAAAATTATAGTGTAACTGTGTAGTTGTTACTTTGTAATGCAAATCACCCCACGTGTATGAAAATACATTAATCATTTGTTTAGTAATTACAGATACCCTTTACTCAAAAAGGTTATCATAATAAAGCTTGTAATGTTTTGTTTTTCATGTATTCTTGCCATATCAAAAATGTCAAAATTAGGTACTGATGATCTAGGTATTTAAGGTCAAGTACAATACAGCAAAGTCTATATTTTTAACCGAATTCCCAAAAAGGAGGAGGTTTCTCAATTCGACCGTATATTTTTTTTTGTGTGTCCGCGGATAACTTTGTCGTTTATGAACCGATTTTGATGATTATTTTTACCCGACTGCCGAAGGAGGGTAATGTGTTTATCAGTCTATGTATGTATGTATGTTTGTTCCTATGTGGCGTTCTAGAGACCAAACGCGTTGGCCGATTTTGATGATTCTTACGTCAATCGATTCGTCTTAATCCTGCGAGTGTCACTGGCTACATTCAAATTGGAAAATACAAAAATGGCGGATTTTGGGCGCCATCGTGTGGGGTATCAAAATAAAGAATTTTAAGAGGCAATTTCAAAAATATATAACACTTATATGTTTAAATGTACCTAATTCTAAAAAAAAAATATCTAAAAAGTCGGAGGATACATCTGGTTTTGGTCCGCCAGCTCGCGAATATGTATCCTCCGACTGCACAGCATGATTTTCTTCTTGTTTACGTCTTTTTAGTTTGCTTTTTTAGCAGTCGGGTATTTTGATTTTTTTAATTATTTTTTTTTTACGACCGAGTGTGGTACCATGATAAGGAAACCAGAATCTGATGATGGGATCCTAGAGAAATCGAGGGAACTCCCCAAAATTTTTATGTATAGCGATTTTAGTATTTTCATCAATAATGCAATCATTTGCACTCAGAAAGTATCATTTGGTGAAGTGGAACTGATGAAGAAGACCACAATGGCCACTGGAACTCCGAAATAAAACAATGTATCCTGGTCGTGTTTGAGCTTATTGGATCGTACATCGTTATAAGATGTACTTGGGTTAGAGGTACCTATCAAAACTAAAAACAGAAAAATAAAAAACTAACAAAACATCAAACCGACTTCCAAACAAACACTACAAAGCGAAAAATAACTTTCTTCTCCGTTTAAACGGCTAGTCGTAATTTTTTGGAAAAAATATCTGTTACATTAGACCATTTTCTTAATAATTTGATCTAAGAATATTTTGATTTTTATTCGTATATAGTGTAATTAATTTGTAAATTTATATCTAACACGGACAAAAAAACGACCATGGTGTCTATTTCATTAAAATACGGCACCCAAACCGCTGGGCGTATTTTAATGAAATTGATGCCATCTCAAAGACAATTTAGTCATCTACATTATGATTTTTTTTAAAGTCATTGAATAATAAGGAAAGTACAAAAGTCTACTGAATTTAGGGTCGCGCGGGTGTGAAACGAGTGCGCGTTTTGTTCCCTCAAGGTCGTTGGCGACTGTCGTCGTCTTAACCAAGTTAGTAATTGAATTTACACATAAAAAGTTTAGTTTACAACAGCAAATTTAACATTAAAACAACAAAGTTTACCTGATCAGTGTCAGTAGGCCCCCCCATGTTGAGCATAATAATAGCTGTTCTAGGATTCTCATCATACTTGAGATGTCTAGCAGACAAAGAGAACGATGCTGTCCTGGATACACGGGTGAAGGCTGTGCGACCTGAAACCATATGATTGAAAAATTAAACAAAGAAAATATGAAGACAATCTGATCACGTTTAGATTGAAAGCCGACCCCATTGGGCATAACAAGGCAGATTAATGACTATGCTTGAAGAGCAAACATTGCCAGGTTACACAAGATGGAAGGACAAAAAAGGAGGTCTTTGTCCAGTTTAGGATAACAAAATAATAAATGGAATGGATTGATGGTTAACACTAGCAATTGTTCTTAGAACCTGTGCGCCTGAATTGTCTCCGATCTTGACACGCCTATTTCGCCTTTCGTATGAGGCTGGAAAAGTGCCGAATGCTTGGGAGCAAGCTAACATACAGCCCGTGCCCAAGAAGAGCAGTCGAGCTGACCCGACCAACTACAGATACATATCTGTAACCTCCATACTCTGTAAGAATATGGAACGTGTACTCAATATTAAGCTCCTGGCATACCTAGAAGCAAACGACATCCTTAGTGACCGCCAATACGGCTTCCGCCGAAATCGGTCTACTGGGGATCTTCTAGCGTATGCCATTCACATCTGGAGTGAGGCCATCGAGAGGCACGGGGAAGCTTTTGCCGTCTCCCTCGACATCTCAAAGGCTTTTGATAGGGTCTGGCACGAAAGCCTTATTGGTAAGCTTCCTTCATTCGGTCTGCCCGGTGGTCTGTGTGATTGGATTGCAGACTTCCTGAGACATCGGTCTATTAGAGTGGTTATCGATGGCTGCTCGTCGGACCACTTGGATATTAATCAAAAAAAAAGTCCCTCAGGGGTCGGTACTCTCAGCAACTTTATTCTTGCTTCACATAAACGATCTGCTAAAACCCTTTGGGTATGCAGACGACAGCACTGTTGCTAAGAGATACTTACTCGTGCCACTGGGTCTCAGATCCAGTCTCTCCGGGAGGCAATGGTGGAGCGCTTAAACCTGTCCTTGCAGGCAGTCTCCGAATGGACCGACACCAATCTGGTCAGGTTTAAACTGCTAAAACCCAAATCTTGAGCTTTTTGGCGTTACGTTGACATCGACTCTCAATTTTGGCCCATACATTGAGGCAAAGGCTCAGCTGGCTGCCAAAAAGCTGGGGATCCTTGCAAAGGATAGAAGGTACTGCACGCCAGAACAGCTGCTTAGCTTATATCAAGCGCAAGTTCGATCTTGATTGGAGTACTGTTCTCATCTCTGGGACGGATCTGCCAAATACCAGCTTGATGCACTAGAGTCGATCGAAAAGCGGGCCAAGAGGCTCATCGGCAATGAGGCACTGGTTTAGTCAAAGCTCCAGAGTCTTGAACATCGTTGCCGAGTTGCCAGCTTGTCGTATATTTATTGGTTACATTTTGGGGAGTGTGCGATGGAATTGGTGATCTAATTCCGAATAGCCCGTATCAATATCGGACTACCAGACGTACGACGATGCCACCCATACGCACTAAACGTTTTGAGAATACTTTTATTATGCTTACAGCTAAGGAGCGGAATTTCCTGCCGGAGTCTGTATTCCTCGATAGCTACAATCTAGGGGTCTTTAAGTCAAGAGTGAATAGGTTACTTCTAGGCAAGCGTGCTTCTCCGTCGACAATATTATCGCTTACCATCTGGTGAGATAGTGGTCAGGCGGGAGCCTATTCTAAATAAAAACAAAAATTTTGAATATAAACCATTTTCTTATATTAAAAACCCGCCAAGTGCGAGCCGGACTTGCGCACAAAGGGTTCCGTTCCATTATCGCAAAAAAAGGCAAAAGATTCACTTTGGTTGTACGGAAACCCCACTCAAATATTTATTAGGTCATACATATGAAATTGGCATTTTGTAAGGGAGGAAGATAAAGTTGTTTTTTTTTTAATATAATATATTTATTTAATCAAAGTATGTACAATTGCTATCTATGCACTTTTGCCATCTCATATGTAGTTTATTGATCCCTTTACTAAAAAAACCCTAAAACCTAAAAATGAATCCCTATTTCCCTTGGTCACAACATAACTTGAGAATGGCTTTGCCAATTATATTCATCTTTTTTTTTATGTTAATTTTTTGCGATCCCAATCTCAAGTAACATGGGATAAAGGCAGGAAGATGATGATGATTTTGTTGTTTGGTTGTTAATTTTACATTTTCAAACAATGTCTTGTATCACAAGTCTTTGAAGTATATTGATATTATATGCTCGGAAAGGGACTAATTAATTATGAAATTAAACAATAATTGTGTTTTATCAGGCCTTGCCTATTATAATCTGTTAGAAGTAAAAAATGCGCGAATAATCTAAGAAATAAATAAAGAAATATTTCCGGGCAAAACATATTTAGTTTTCTAATCAGAATCATCTTTTTCATGAAGAAGATTGAACATAATATTAACCATCTGTACATTTATATTAGGAGTCAACATTGTTAAATTATACTGTACTCCAAACTGATGGGTTGCATGCATTAAAAAAATAATATCACAAAACTTTCCATAAACAATATAATGAATAAAGATTACGAAAATTTTACATAACAAAATTTTTTTAGGTCATGTTTATCGCGTATCGTACCTACTTTTTATAATACGGTATTGAAACAGTTGTTGCCAATATTTACTGCCAATAAATATTGAAAGTAAAAGTTAACACATTTGGTACAGAACAGTATTATTTTCCATGAAAAATACAGATGTAAAAAAATATTTTAGCGAAGTTTTGTACTTACTTATTGAGGTAAGCATTTTAATGACTGACACTAAAACAGGAATGTTTTAATTGGTGCGTAAAATCACGAATGCTTTAAAATAAATGCAATACGTTTATATTTTAAATGATATTTGAATTTAATTATTTTTTTTCACGTATCATCACTTGCCGGAAAATTGACATTTGACAACTGGCCGAATGAATGATGAGCGATTGACTTGACATTGACGTAATGGCCGTCATTCTCATCATATCATTCGTTCAATTAGTGATGTGCCATGAAAACGGATACCAAAATTTCTAATCAGCATAACAAAGCTTTTAGTTTAGATTACAAAATCTAAACTAAAAGCATTGTTATGCCGATTGATTATATTTACGACTTTTTAGTCTAAAGGTACATATTATTAAACTATTACATACTATTAAAAGCCAACGCGACGTGACAAAATGCGACGCGTTCTGATGCATCGAAGTACTAATCAATCCCATATATTTAATATGGTCAGAAATACATAGACAACATGCCATGTGACGACACGTAATCACACGCGGTAAAATCCAGTCGGTCCAGAACGGCGTGTTGCCACTGTTGCCAGGAGATGTGGCACACATGCCACCCAACGGTTCGCACGTGTGTTTCTTTCTAATTAACACCCGACGCCAGGCGTCAGTCAGTTGAGAGCATTCCTGGCATAAAGATATTTTTAGTATGTTTTTTAAGAAGTTTTTTTTTGTTAAGAATTAGTAAAACGATTCTCAGTATTGTTTGTTTTTGTTTTTTTTTTTTTTTTGTTTTTTAAAAAAATGAGTTCAGTCCAATAAAATGATCATATTATTAGAAATAATACTAGAAACGAAGCTATGATACTAATTATTAACATAGGGCCAAGATGCATCTCTAAAATCTGCCAACCACGACAAGGAGCGTGAAAACTCCAGTTTTTGGAGCTTTAAACCTGGACATTTAAACAGATTTTATTTTCATAAGTTTTTAAAATAAATGTAGTTTTACAATATTTTATAAGTTTTAATTTTTCACTTTTTTGTTGTGGCACCTTATGGTGCGGCAAAGTTAGTGGTCAATTTCTATAGTAATCTTACTTCTTGGATGTATGTTTGTTACTCAATCACGCCAGAACGGCTAAACGGATGTAGATGAAATTTGGCAGACAGATGGATTATAGTCAGGAATAGCACTCATGCTACTTTTTATCCCGGTATAATATTCCCTTGGGTCATAAAAAACTTTTGACGTGGGCAACGCCGCTGGCAGAAGCTAGTGTACAATAAATAGACATGCAATCCCGGGTGATTCGCTGTAATATTTTGAAGAGTTCTGTTAAATATCTCTGAATTTCTTCATCAGATCTTCACCAAATTTAAATGGGACCAATTCGGTATCTTAAGGTTCCAAACAAAAAATAATTTACAAAATCGGTCAACAATTGACGGATGGCAACCCTATACTAACGAAGCGTGTTGTAGCATCACGTGGCGTGTTGTATATGTGCACGGTTCGCATCGGTTGTTAACACGTCACGTCGCGTTGGGTTTTAATAGTATGTTTCCACCTTAATCCTAATCTGTATCAGTTGCACCACTATACAGAGAAGATTTGCAACTGTATTCTAAGATAAGAATAACCTTCGAGATGATCAGATTGTTGGCATTAATCCTTTTGGCCACGGCCATGACGAGAAAAATCTCACATTCCACACAACAATATGTAAGTTCAAAATTCAGATTATTTTTTAGTCGTGTCGCATTCTCGCGTCCTCGCAAGGACGGCGTTTGTTCTAAGTTGATCATACAATTATTTCATCCCGGTTGCAGCGACACGTAGTATTATACGTGGACCAAGTTTAGTAACGCAATATTAACACAGAGCTGAATGACTAAAGGGTACACATGTGAAGCAAATGCATAAAAAGCAACTATTTAACAAAAAAAAAAAACATCATAAAATGCTCAGGTACCTATAAAAAGAATGTCACTCAAACGAGCGATTTCTAAACCAAAACACTACATTGCAAAAAATAACTTTGTTTTCCGAAGTCGGTGTCTTTGGTAGGTACATATTGTTTTACATTTTAGGGCAAAAGTAGTGTTACTTTTTGCACAAAAGTATCATAATTGAAGTAGGGGGACACTTGCTACTACTAATCTATTAATATTTAATAATATTAAAAAGTACGTAAGCGGCGGCGCATTTATTACTCTCTTGTGTAGTGACAGTCTGCTTACTTTTACATGGCATCGTAAACTTGTAAATTTGTAAAAGGCAAAAGCGTAAACAAAGTAATACGAGACAACCATAAACAAAAAAATAATAGTATTCTAAGTAGACAAAAATCTACAGGATGAATGATCATGAATGAATGAAAAAAACACAGTGGTAAAAATTGTCTGTGGTGTATTTACATCGACGTCAAATCAAATCAAAGTTGAAAGTATTATTTTTGTGATTGAGTGTGAAAGTTAACGTACCTATAATTATTAGTTAATCATCATTGTTAACCAATTGCTCAGAAAAATACGAAGATGACCTGTCGCAACGCTTCACACGCGGGCAGCTGGTACACGGAGAATGGTATGTAAACTTATTAAAGTTTTTTAATGCATCGTAACCTTTTACGGATTATGTGATTTCATCGTGAAAAATTCTAATAGGATTTTTTAAGGGTCTGAGATGAGAATTTGGATATAAAAGCGACAAAGAAAAGTGTAAGGGTATCCTTTAAAGTCAAAAGGTTAATGACCTTCAAACCTATATTTAAAATTCTTTTGTCTCATGCAATCATAGAATCCTTTATGTTATTTAATATTTCTTGAAACAATGACCAAGCTATGAAACAAAATTTTTTATAACCTAACAAGCAAAACAAAGAATGTTGTGAGAATAATATAAAATAATGAAATGAGAAAGTTTTGAAATGTTATGTTTCCCGCCCCTGTCTATAAAGACCCCGTCAAAGATATTTTTCAAAAGTAATAAGTTGACCATGACCTGTTGACCTATGCAAGTCCCATGTGTACACAGTAACATAGTACAGATAAAAAGTCAATTGATTTTTTTGTCAATGTGTCAAGCAGCAAGCTCCAAGAGTTTTTGGTGGCGTTCGTTCAGAAATCATAACATAAACTGTTTTTTTCTTTTTATTAAATTAATGCCTAAAACTGAAGTGCATTAATTATATCAGCGTTATGGTAACTATACTGTGATTTTTAATTTCGTGGACTAAACTGACAGCTGCTATTGACCTTATTTTTTTTAAATGTTGCAAGCGCGGAGCATAGTGTTGTAGGTAAGGCTCAATCATAAGTAATTCATCGAATCGATGTGACATGACTCCTGAATTAATTTTTACTAATTGGTGTAAATAAATGTTTTATGAATATAAACGTAATATATTTAAATATAACAGTATTCATACACATAGTACATGAACTTTTATTGTGTTAAATATGAAATCAACAATAAAATAAATGCAATCGATAAAATTAAGTCTGACATAAATGAGTAGAAACTAAATATGATCCGCTAGTTTCTAAACAAATTATGTTTTTATGCCGTGAAATAGTTTCATTTTCGATCCACTTCGATTTTCGATTAACTTTCGATCACTCAGGATAGTTAGGGTACGACACTATTTTAATGTAACGATAAAGTGACAACCCCCCAAATGTCAGTTTAGTCCACGAAATAAAAAATCACATTATAAGTGTTTTCAAATGCGTTTCTCAATAATTTGTGAGTCATTGATGACATCATAAAACAAGGTGATTGCAAGACTGTTCTTCTCATATCTATAAAATCTTGGAGAATGTAAATAATTATTGTTGGTGGTTATAATAACGTTATATTATATATTATTAATATTTTCTTATGAAATAATATAATATTCCAATATTCCAACTATTACATATTCAATCAAATTTCCGAACGAAAAGGAAAATCGCCGTTGCCATGACAATGACAGCCATTTCAAACAAACGTCACTATAACTGCTAAACGTCGCATTGGGTTTATTGATAACTTTATCCCAATTAACCAATAAAATGTCCGATAAAGCGAAAATATCGGCTGCGTCATCAAAAACGGCGTTAAAAACAAAGCGAGCTTCAACAGCAAGCGTGCAACCTGCATCATCTCGCTCAAAATTCACTGCAACAAAAGAAAAAAATGTTCCTATTTCGAATACGAAGAAAAATAATGCGAATGCCACTATGGTTGGTGGTGATACCACAATAATGAAACCAGAACAGGCAGGACTTCCGGATTTTGATGCGGAAACCCGCCAAATTGCGTATGGGAAGTTTTTGAGAACAATGTTAGAAGAATGTCTAATAGATGAGAAGGTTGAACGCGAGGAAACTATCATGGACGTCCAAATGACACACTTAGCTGATAGATTCCAGAAGACTATGGATCAATTGGATAAAACTAATAAGAGACTGATGAATATATCTTTTGTAGTGGAACAGAAAAGGTTGGTTGTGAATTTATTTTCTTTTTAACTATTGATATAGGACATCCTATATCACTGTGATGCCGTGTCTTTGTGCTTTGCTTCCTGTGCTACTTGTCCGTCAGCTTGGGGGACCTATTACTAACTTGTAAGTAAATAAATAACTAGTATTTTCCATGGCATTGGAAAGCAATGGTGGCGAACCCAGACTGGCACTATACTTTGTGAAAATTATTTCACCATCACTGTTCTTAAAACGGTGAAGGAAAACATCATAAGGAATCCGTCATGTCTTAGAACCAAAAATTTGGAGACATGTGACATCCACCAACCCGCACAGGCCCACTTGGTGGATTATGGCCCATTTCCTCTCACGGAGAAGTCTGTATGCTCAACTGACCAAATGGGAGTCTAATAACAGAAAAGGGGGTCCATCTATCATATCCCATGGCAGTGCTTCTGCAACCTATACTGCAGGCACAAGACATTTATCTTGGTTGTAAAGTCGCACACTCAGCTATAATATATAATTTTCACTCATGGAACAACAAACTGTGAAATATTTGTTGTTCTAACAGTGAATATTATCGAGTACAGTCTGTAATAGCTGTTACCTAAACCATTCTGCCCATATGAGCTTATCGAACTAGAACGATGTATAAGGTAGGCAAATATTATAGAATACAGTTATGCCAATTCAATCTTTAACACATAACGTTAGGGTATGTAAGCGTATGAATACTGTTTTGTCACCATGATGGACTTGTTAATTTCAAAAATATTTGTTAAGACGATTTGGCCTTGTGGGTTGCATCAGTGAATTTACTTCAACATGGTTGCGAGTTCAAAACTAACCTTCAACTTCTTTTTACTTTATGTTTACAATATTCAATTATGTTATTTGAATTAAAAATATTAAATGTTAATAGTTAATTTAAGGTAGGTAACTATTTAAATACAAATAACAACAGAAATGAAAACAATAATGATTATGATAACGATTTTATTCAAATAAAAAAAAAAAATACTTTTCATAATTATATGAAAAGCTAAAACATATAAAAGAAGTTAGAATACTAAAGTACTTATGATAAGCTTGAATTTTTTTAATTCAAGTTGATAAAGTGACAAAAATGCAGTTTCTTCGTTTCAACAGTGTCCATAAAATACCAATTTAAATTTTCAAGGTAGGGAAGTAATCTGGTATAAATTTTACAAAGTGTTTAATGTAGTCAATCAACATGTTATATGTTTAGAAATATGTAATATTTCTATTTTATTACCCGACTGCCGAAGGAGGGTAATGTGTTTATAACAATAACATCACCACATTAACTGTCTTACCGACTTATAAAAAATAAGTGAAAAATAAAAGTTAATTCAAAAATCGACTGCTAAGATATTCGTGAGCTGGCTGACCAAAACCAGATGTATCCTCCGACTGTACAGCATGATTTTCTTCTTGTTTACGTCTTTTTTTTTATTTATAACTTTTAAGATTGCATATTTTTTCGAATTAGTTATATTTAAACAAATAAGTGTCATATATTTTTTAAATCACTTCTTAAAACCCTTTATTTTGATACTCCACACGACGGGATTGTAGAGCAAAAAAAAAATTGGCCCACATAATTGAGGGGAGGAGATGCTGTTTTAATAGCAAAGTGGAGCACCATCTCTTTCTATAATTTGTTGCAAGCGGCACGTAATATTTCCAAACTGACTGGTGACTATTAAAACGGCCACCGACTTCTATAAGTTCACCAGGTCCCATGGAAGATATCCATTGTCCAGCCCCAGTAACCTAGAGTTATTCTACCGTTGGTTCTACACGCCAGTAAACAATCTGACTGTATAGTTATCGGCACGTTACTTGGCAAGAGTCGTTAGATGCGCACAAGTCATTTTTTGGTTACCTAGCGGGATGCGGGGAGCGTTTAGCACCGTTCCGAGCGCGCGATTGGTTAGTCAGTTGACACATGGATCGACTGACCAATCGCGTTGCTTCCACGTTCCGTTGGTACTATATGGTGGTTGGTCAGTTCGCGCACTATGCGCACTATGCGCGAACTTACCCCTACTACGCCAAAACCTTGCCAAGTTACATGCCGGGGACTATATTTATCTGAAACAAAGAAATGAAATAGGTGTCACTTTAGTGTTTAAGTATATAATAAATATGTTTGCTTACTACACGGCATGTGGAATAGCTATGTATAAAAACGAAAATACACTTACTGCTACTGGCTTAAGCTTCATGGTCACGGTTCATTTTTATTTTCTTACTCTTAACCTAAGTGACATTTGACTACCAGTTTTACAATGAATACGCATATTTGTCTTTCAATTACCCACTTATTATAAGTTAGGCGAAAATATTAGCAATTTAGGGTTTTTTTATTTGAGGAATGTGTCCGTCTGTATTTATTTACAAGAATACAAGAGATACGTATTGAATAGTTTCTAAATGGAAAGCAAAACAATATATCCTCGATGCAGGATTTGAAATCGCATCTTGTTCGTCTCAGCCTTTTACACAAACCACAAGACCAAATTTACTTGAATATAATAGTTAAAATAAGCTATTAGTAACAATGACACTAATTATATTACAATAGTCTGATAAACTTTAAGTCTTACAGCATTAAAATCAAAATCGCATAACAAATAGTTATACATATCTTAGCGCTAACTTGTTAAAGATCAAATTTGCGTATCTGTATTTATATTGTATTTGTTCATCGAATAGCGCTAGTCTGATAAACTCATACAAAGTAAATAATCTGTAATGTTACAGGAAGAGGGTTCAAATTCGTTTGTTTTTAAGGGTGCGTCAGGTAAAAGCTATTACCGACTGTAAAACCAAAGATTTCAAACTCTATGTGATTTCCTTTTACAGACATAAACAATTTTATAAGATGATTTTAAAATTTAATTTAACAGGAAGCAGTGTTGGTTCAGTGGTAACGGCCGCGATTTACAAGTTGTAGGTCGTGGGTTCGAAGTCAGGCAGGCGCTATAATTTGTGTAAATTATTTCATAACCACTGCTCTCAAAATAGTGAAGGAAAACATTGTGAGGACATATCTTAGAGATCCACCAAAAATTCGGAGATATGTGACATCCACCAACCTGCACTGGGCTCGTATGGTAGATTACGGCCCATTCCCTCGGAGGAGGCCGGCACGCACAATGGACCAAATGGGAAACTAAGTGCAGAAAAAGTGGTCCATCAGGATAGATGGACCACTTCGTATTCAAAACATAATTTAGTAAAGACAATCCAATCATCATCATCATCACATCATCAGCCTATTAATGTTCCCACTGCTGGGACACAGGCCTCCTCTCTGTGAGAGGGAATGGGCCGAACCACGCGGGCCCAGTGCGGTTTGGTGGATGTCACATGTCATCGAATTTTTGGTTCTAGGACATGCTGGTTTCCTCTCGATGTTTTCCTTCGCAGTTTTGAGAGCAGTGGTGATGAAATAATTTACACAAAGTAAAGCGCCTGCCGGGGCTCGAACCCACGACCTACAACTTGTAAGTCGCGGCCGATACCAATGGGCCACCACTGTCCAATCATCGTGAGAAAAATAATTACCCATCTACTTTTTATTTTCAGACTACTTGACCTAAAAACCAGCATGAACAAGCAATTTTTAGAAACTACAGCCAAATCAAATGCTGAAACTCTTCTGCAAGATCTTCGCACAACAGAACAAGTGTACCTTGACAAAATAAACCTCAAAGATGTAGATTTTGGTTACAACCAAACAACTGGTCACAAACAGCTTCTAGATGCAGTCAACGATGCTATTGAAGGCCTTGAACAGATCAAAAAAGAGTCCGAACTAGATTTAGACAAATTCAAAGAGTATGAAAAATCACAGACCAGTATTGAAGAGTTAGAAAAAGATAGATTTGATTTAGAAAGTTTGAAGTCGGAATTTGAAGCAAAGTTTCCGAAATTCAGTGAGCAATTGCTGAAAGAGGCGTCGGCAAAGATTGCTAAGATTATAGAAGATGATGATAATGATGACGGAGAGGGTGATGATTGATGACGGTTTCATAATTTAGTTTAAACAATGTACTTTTTTATCAACTGTGCCTAATTAGTGGCTTGAACCTTCAACTGATAACGATAAATAAATAACTGGTCAAAATTAGTAGTATTTTTATTTGATAAAGTTCTCATATAGGCCAAGTGAGCCATTTGTGTTCATTTCTCCTGAAAGCAAAACACGTGGGACCAGGTCATCAGATTATTAAATTATTAAATCAAAAGTATTTAAATTCCAAATTGTTTTTATAAATATAAACTTACAAGGTATAAAATGTCAAAGCTTGTGCTCAGTGCCTATGGTGAAGAACTGGTAAGCAATGCTTGGTTATAAATAAAACACTTTTAAGATGATTTCAGACCACAAACATAAATCTAAAAAGATAACGCAATTCCCTCCATCTGTATGAAAACCAATCGTGCCACTTTTTAACCGACTTACCAAAAAGGAGGAGGTTCTATGTTCGACTTCATGTATGCTTTTTTTTTTGAAAATCCTTTTTTTGTTTGAAAGAGTATGTTCCCAAATTGGTCCCATTTTAATTTGGTGAAGATCTGATTAAGGACTTCGAAGATATACAACAGAACTCTCCAATAAATAATGGCAAACCTCACGGGATTGCTGCAATCGCATGTCTGTTCATTGTTTATACTATTTCATAACATAACATCACACCAGTACGCTCTTAAGGGGTACGTAGATCTCTCATTTAGTTATGTTCAAGTTTCATGATATTCGGGTAATCTATTCTGGCGTTATAGGTACCTTACTAAACAATTTAACTTGCCTATTAGGTAGGTACAACAAAATAGTGAAAAAAAAAATTGCATTAAAAACTATCGACTTCCAAATAAAAAACTACAAAGTGAAAAATAACTAAATTTTTGGAAGTCGGTGTCCATAACGCAAAAACTTCGTATCTACCAAAGACACCGACTGCCAAAAATTAAGTTATTTTTCACTTTGTAGTTTTTTATTTGGAAGTCGGTAGTATTTTTTTGCAAAAAAGTTTTTTTCACAAACAATTAACTTACCAATGAAAGAAAACATTTCCAATGCCTCGGCCAACTTTTTCTTTACATTACAGCTCAATACGGCATAAAAAGGCATTTTTCTAGATTTCGGTGGATTTTCAGTGCCGATAATGCTATATAGTCCAGTAGCCAGAAGAATATGCCCTTTGATAATTCAAAAGTTTTTTATTTTCGCTGGGTGGATACCTTATGTGAATTCAACGCTATGTACAAAAATGCTAACAGTTTAGAGTTATGCAATAGGCATAAAGTTGGTATTTCCTATTATTTCGAGTTATAACAATAATATAAAATTTAAATTTAATTAATTTACTGTTTCTTTATTAGTACTATCTAAACTTTATATTAGTGAAAATGCTAACAGATACGTAATGTGGAACAATGGAAAACTGAAAATGGCTTGTAACTCTTTCAATAAAATATTTAAGTTTTCAAATCATTTCCTATACGCATACAGGGATTAGTTATACCTTACAACAAAAGTTCTAACAACTAAGTATAATGCTGCACAGGTTATTGTATTTTTACATTGTGATTTGCGAAATATTGAATTTAAGTTTATAAATTTGCGCCTACATATTCGAAATAATAAACTCTGCCACCATACAAAAGTTTAAACACTTATGTGCTATGCTAGTTTAATAATCAAATACAATTTGGGTATTGCGGGGCGCGGTGTAGGTATGTACGATCAGTATAAATTCTTCGAACCATACAGACCACAGAGGCCCACATCATAAACGGACTCTTCTGATAATTTTTAGAAAAACATTACAGCGCAAATTCTTATTTCAAACTGGCGTCTAGTATCTGACAGATCTTTCACTGTTATTTTGCCTATGAATGCAACCTTATTGCTACGTTAATAACGATCACTAAAATAGGTAATCTGGCATGTGTTATACAAGCCTTCCCCGTGCGAATCGAATAAATATTAAAATTATGTCTGGTACTGTACGACTGCCCCATATAAGAACGCAGTAGGTGACATATTTTTATAATAGTTTTATACCCTGATAATCTTATTTATATTATTTTAATGAGTTTTGATATGCTGCGATGGACTGTGTAATTTTAACCAGGAAATTTATAATTTGAATTGAGATTTGGTGCTTTAATTAATAAATTTTATCATTATTTACAATAGGAAAGTCCCTTCAAATTGTAAAAACACCTTAAATTAGCAAATGTCCGGTACTTAATAGGTATTGAATTATCTTGTTTAGAGATATGTAAAATATTTAATAGATTTAGGACACCATTAATTTCATTTGTGTTATTACGTACAGTTCACCCGTAAGCCTTGTTTAGTACTCGCTTATTTATTTTTTTTCGTTTAGTTACCTAACACAAGATGACATTCCATAGGCTAATTTAAATAATATTTTTGCGCTATCCTGGAATGTAATATTTTATGGCATTTACTAGGTTTTGATGTACAGCAATCGTGTGGTAAGGTCACGTGGTGCCGATTTTTCGTTATAATAGAGTTTAAAAACTAATAGATAGGGCGCAATAGACACGATTATGTAAAATTTATCTAACTTTAAAATAAAAAATGTTCTAAATCTTGGTAAGCGTAACACAAAATTGACACTTAAACTTGCCGGACTCACTAGGGTTGCTACTATATTGATTCTGAATAAAAAAAATGAGTAGGTAATATTTTATAAACATAAATACATCGATTTGTATAAGCATATATCATATCATGGTTACAGTGTCATCCAATAAGGGTTAGTGGGTAAAACTGCCTTTATTGTATTAGGTCTTCTTAGGACCAGTGATGTAGTCAATTTAGTTATGTGACAGTTGCACCGGTTATAAGATGTTTGATATTTCTACTGTCACATCTGTTTGGAAAAGGCATTTGCTTGGACTTTTTCCTAATATGTTGGGGTTGACTTCCACTGTTTTCAGTCGAACCAGACGCATCTGAATACCAGTGTTTTATATGAAGTGACTGCCTACCCTGCCAACCCAGATTATACGGTAATCCTACTGGATAATACGGTACCCTTTTTTTAGGGTGGCCGCAGACTTTCGGATTTCTGACGACCCGTAACGACTGTCAAAGTTTCACGATACGGAGAATTTTATTATTCTGTCATCTCGATATACTGTCAGCACGGCAGGTACAACTATTCCGTGTTCTGTGAATATTTCTTTCTTATTCTTTTTATAGGAACAAAGAAGGTAGAAATTATGAACGAGGTTTAAATACTGATGTGACAGTAATGAAATGGTTTCGCGCCTCATTCAATACATTCGGAGTGGAGTGTCAACGCGCCCCGCAATACCCAATTATATTTTATTTATTAAACTAGCATAGCAAATAAGTGTTTAAACTTTTGTATGGTGGTAGAGTTTATTATTTCGAATATGTAGGCGCAAATTTATAAACTTAAATTCAATATTTCGCAAATCACAATGTAAAAATACAATAACCTGTGCAGCATTATACTTAGTTGTTAGAACTTTTGTTGTAAGGTATAACTAATCCCTGTATGCGTATAGGAAATGATTTGAAATCTTAAATATTTTATTGAAAGAGTTACGAGCCATTTTCAGTTTTCCATTGTTCCACATTACGTATCTGTTAGCATTTTCACTAATATAAAGTTTAGATAGTACTAATAAAGAAACAGTAAATTAATTAAATTTAAAATTTATATTATTGTTATAACTCGAAATAATAGGAAATACCTACTTTATGCCTATTGCATAACTCTAAACTGTTAGCATTTTTGTACATAGCGTTGAATTCACATAAGGTATCCACCCAGCGAAAATAACAAACTTTTGAATTATCAAAGGTTATGTGGAAAATAATTGTATCCCTACTGGACTAATATGAAAAGATTGAAATGATTTTTTTTAAATGTTGCAAGCGCGGAGCATAGTGTTGTAGGAGAAGCTCAATCTTAAGTGATTCATCGAATCGATGTGACATGACTCCCGAATTTATTTTTACTAATTGGTGTAAATAAATGTTTAATGAATATAAGCGTAATATATTTAAATATAACAGTATTCATACACATAGTAAATGAACTTTTATTGTGTTAAATATGAAATCAACAATAAAATAAATGCAACCGATAAAATTAAGTCTGACATAAATGAGTAGATACTAAATATGGGTCGCTAGTTTCTAAACAAATATTTTTTTTATGCCGTGAAATAGTTTAATTTTCGATATAATAGTAAACGAGCGGACGCCTCGCGGTTTCACCCGCGTAGTTCCCGTTCCCGTGGGAATACAGGGATAAAAAGTACCTTATGTCACCCGGGGATAGTGTAGCTTTCCAACGGTGAAAGAATTTTTGAAATTGTTCCAGTAGTTTTTATGTTTATTCGTTACATACAAAAATACAAATCTTTCCTCTTTATAATATTAATATAGATTGAAAAAAAAAACAGGTTTCAATTGAGTATAAAATTTAGCAGATTTTATTCAAACATAGAGCATTTTTATTAACAGGTCGCTGGTTTTGTTACTAAGGAAAAAAAGGTATTCAAAATTGTCTGTTCTGCAATTCCATTAATAAATTTTTGATTAAAAGAACAGATTGTTGTCCGATTGCTGGCTGACTGTCATATCTAGCCAGTTATGTATGAAAACCCACGTAATATGGGGTTAGCATATTGACACTTAACTAGGCAAAAATCCAGTCCAATTTCTCAGCATATTTCTATAGACATAATAACTTTGTGCAGGTAACGAGCTGTCCCGTCAACTGGATCTCTGGCTATCCAAAGCGGATCTCACTCATGGACCTGCGAGGGCTATCATTGCACCGTAAGTAAACTAGATTCATAATCCTTTAGTGTTTTGGCAAGCTATGCCTCTAGTAGGAGTCGTGGGAATCCGCTGGACGAGAGGCGCACAAAACTGGTCGATGTGGTGACGCTTGGGAGAGGCCTGTCATATGTCCATCAGTGGATGTCTTTTGCATGAATAGGGATGAGGACTAAAAAAATATTTTTAGTCCGTCAGATAGATTTCCAAAAAATATTGGACACGTATTTTTTCTTTTGTCACGTTAACTAAAAATGATGAAGATACAGTGCGTTAAAAAATCGCATGACGTCACGCCTTGGTACACTTTTTACATAGAAGTGACGTCACAAGCCCCCACTCCCGAACTTTGATGCGCTGTATCTTGTATCTGTATCCTATTCATGATGTCATTGGTAGAATAAGATGGCGAGAAGAAATAGACAAGATAAAAAAAACCGGCGAAGTGCGTGTCGGACTTCGCATATTTAGGGTTCAGTACTAATTTGTCAATATATTGGCATTTGTTAGTAAAATATTCGTAAACACAAATTTCAAGTTCATAGGTCAATGGAAAGTTAAAAAATTCTTCGGAACAAAATGTGTGACAGACGGACAGACAGACAGACGCTTGGGTGACAGCAATAGGTCTTCGTTTGGATCCTTCGGGTACGGAACCCTAAAAAGAATAATTTATCATGTAGTCAGTATAACTTCAATATTTTCCAGTTCTGCATGGTAAATGATATTTAGTTTAGTTTCGACGGGCTGTTTCCGCAACTCCACGACTAAGTGCGTATTTTGCGTACGAAGATGATATTTATTAAATAACTGTTCAACTTGTTTGATAATCTAACCAATGTGAATTATTATGTAGGTATCTATTCATATTTATATCGGTACTCGGGTACCGATATTACCATTCAACTACCTAGTATAGAGAATCTGTATTGGCACTTCAATACCAAAGGTTTTAATTTGAAAATTCAAGTGTCTTTACGTAAATAACAAACGCAAATAATAATTTTGTTATCAGACATACTAAGAGTTCAATCTGTCTACTTATATCTTACATTTTAACACACACACAATACAGGAGTAATTCCTAGTGCATGGACTTACTATGTTCTATGTTCCCTTGATGGGGTAGAGCGCCTCCACAGTAGACCTCCATCGCGATTGGCTTTAAGCTAATTAAGCTTAGCTTTAAAGATCTTTTGTCTTGGGGATTTCAACAACTTTATTTTAAACAAAAATATCGGCCAAGTGCGAGTCGGACTCGCGCACGAAGGGTTCCGTACCACTATCGCAAAAAACGGCAAAAATCACGTTTGTTGTATGGGAGCCACACTTAAATATTTATTTTATTCTGTTTTTAGTATATGTTGTTATAGCGGCAACAGAAATACATCATCTGTGAAAATTTCAACTGTCTAGCTATCACGGTTCATGAGATACAGCCTGGTGACAGACAGACGTGGAGTCTTTGTAATAGGGTCCCGTTTTTACCCTTTGGATACGGAACCCTAAAGAGAAAAGTATGATTTTAAGCATACAGCTAGTTTTAGAGATTTGAACAGATAGTAAGTTCTTCCTATAGCGATCACAATAACTATAAGACATGTGTTTATGTTACAGTCACGCGGGCTACTCCTACTGCGGCGCTTGCGCAGCGTTTGCCTACAGACAAGTTAGTCCAGTTGTTGTGTGAGTATATTTAATTTATGTTTATTTATTTAGTCTTGTCAACAGTAAAAATGCGGGAGCGGGTAGACTGCTTAAAACTAAGAAGTAGTGTCAAACGTAATAAAAATTCAAACTTCAATCGAACACTTCTAAAAAATTTGGATGAAAGTAGATTAACATCGAAATTCCTGGTTTTGTGGGTTGTGAAAGGTCTCGATACCCAAACTGGAATCAATCGGAAGCTTCCCACAGCTGGGATTCATGCCTCCTCTCTGTGAGAGAGGCGTGTGTCATGTAGTGGTATGATGTCACATGTCCCATTGTTTTAATATTTTTTTGTTTTAGTAATATTTTGCATAGAAAGAGCACAGTTCACGCTAAAATATATAATATAACCGTATAAGTATCGAATCTTACAGTTCCTTTTTGAAACTAGGAGTGAGTATTATTTGTTCCAGTAAGCGCATATTCATCCTGGGTCCCTCTCATCACGTGAGGCTGGGAGGCTGCGCGCTTTCCTCGCTGGACAAGTACCAGACTCCCCTCTACGACCTCACAATTGATAAACAGAGTGAGTAGTCTTATCCTATTGTGTTTATTTTACATAAGTAGTAGTAGTAGGGACTCCCTTTTCCGCACTTAGACTCCCATTTGGTCCGTTGTGCGTGGGGGGTGCTGGCTAACATAGCCAGCCTAGCTCCGCCCAAAAGCACAGAAGCTTCCTGGGAGCTTCACAGGCTTCACGGAGCGACCTCACTGTTCCGAGGATTTCTTCACGTTGAGAAGCCACTGCCTCGCATTCCAGGATTACGTGGGCGGCTGATTCTTCGGCGTTAAAACAGCCCCTGCAAAGTGGGCTGTCCGTGGCGCCTATGTTGAATAAATGTTTGTTAAGAAGGGTGTGGCCCGTTATTGTCCCTATAATTATTTTGAGGTTATTTCTACTCAGGCTGAGGAGTTTTTTAGTAAGACGCGGGTGAACTTTTGGCAAAGCCATTTTTGACTGTCTGCAGTCTGTTGCCCGTGACCATCTGTTGTTGTGTAGTTCTGTTGATCTTTGACGAATCCACGCACGAATTTGCGAGAAAGGCAAGGGGATAAGTGGGTACGGGCCTAGCACTAACATCTCGGAGCCCCTTCTCGCAAGTTCATCCGCGGCATCATTGCCTAGGGATCCACTATGCCCCTTGATCCACTGGAGGGTGATTCGATTGGATTTCGATATACTCTCCAGGGCGAGGTGGCACTCAAAGATTAGTTTGTTGTTAGTCATTTTGTTTTCTAAAGCTTTGAGCACAGCCAGACTATCAGATAGGAATCTGATTCCGTAGTTCTGGATACCTAAACGCTTTACGGTTTTTGCGGCTTGTGTTAGGGCGACACATTCACATTGAAATATCGAACTGTGTGTGCCTAGCGGTATGTGAAAGTTAATGTTGAGGTCAAGGGAGTGTACGCCAGCACCTGAACCGTTATTAGTTTTTGAGCCATCTGTGTAGATACGCACTTCATTGGCTCCTGACTGATCCCGTTCTTCCTCTATTGTTTGTATGTTATAATTTTTATTGAACATAGGTTGTTTTTGTATTCTGTCACACGGAGCAGCGATGAGAGGTTGATACTCAATCGCCCGGTCCAGGATTTTAGCGTGTGGACTTGTGAGGTGTATGCCCCATATGCCTAGATGCATTAGCCTGATGGCAGCTAGCGCCGCCTCTTGCTGTATGTACAGGTCCAGGGGAGTTATTTGTAGGGCTATCTCCATGGCTGCTGTTGGGGTGGTTCTCATACAGCCGGTGATAGCTGAACAGGCCTGTCGCTGGAACCGTTGGAGTCGGGCAATGGTGGTCGAGAGTTCTGTCCTCGTCCACCAAACCAGAGCGCCATATGCCAACATTGGCCTAATCACCGCTGTGTATAGCCACAGAGTAATCCTTGGAGACAGCCCCCATGTTTTTCCTAGCATTTTTTTACACTGATATAATGCGATTGTGCATTTATTGAGTTTGTAGTCAAGATGCTTGTTCCAGAGCAATTTGCTATCTAGGATTACCCCCAAGTACTTGACCTCCTCTTTGAGTGTTAATTCTGTGTTAAAAAGTTTTGGAAGCCTATGCGGTCCAAGACTTCGTTTATTAGTGAACATTATTAGTTCCGTTTTTAAGGGGTTAACCGATAGTTCGTGCTTTGTGCACCAACTCTCGATTATTTTGAAGGCCTTTCTCATGAGATCACATAAGATGCCCTCAAATTTCCCCGAGATTAGAATTGCTATGTCATCTGCGTATCCTACCGAGTAAAGACTGCTGGCGTTGAGCTCTGCAATGAGCTCATTCACGACTAAATTCCACAAAAGTGGTGACAGCACCCCACCTTGTGGGCAGCCCCTACTTACGATTCCTCGTTTACAGTAAATTGAATAGCACGGTTTTTTAGCATGTTGTTAATCCATTCTACGAGCGTCGGCGCAACACCGTGCGTGGCGAGTGCCTGCCCGATGCTGGTGAAGTTAGTTTTGTCGAAAGCACCTTCGATATCGATGAAGGCGCCTAGGGTTGGATTTTTGTTTTTGAGAGCATTTCCTACGCGTGAGACTACGCTGTGGAGCGCTGATTCAGTTGATTTGCCTGCACAGTAGGCATGTTGGTTGGGATGCAGAGGTTTTTGTATCGAAATCTGGTTTCTTATCTTCCTGTCCCCCAGCCTCTCCAGTGTCTTCAGAAAGAACGAGGAGAGGCTTATAGGTCTGAAAGATTTGGGCTGAGTGTAGTCGCCCCTACCTGGTTTCGGAATAAATATTATTTTTACTTCACGCCATTTCAAGGGGATGTAGCGGTGAGCCAGGCAGGCTCGAAAGACCTTGACGAGGTAATCAGCCAGCAGACCACCGCTCCATCTGAGCAGAGCTGGGAAGATACCGTCCATCCCCGCTGCCTTGAATGGCAGCGGGGATGATTATTTTACATAATTACATTTGCATACATACGTTTGCTTTGAGAACTTAAAATAGGTATTTGAGGTTTATATTTATTTTTATGCTGGCTATTGCCCGCGACTTCGTCTGCGTCAAACTCGTGAAAATAATAAAAAAATTACATGGATTTTGTTTTTAATTCTTAATTCTATTAACTCCTTATAATATCAGCTATCTGTCAACGAAAGTCCCGTCAAAATTGGTTCAGACCTTTTTGGAGATTAGCTATAGGTATAAAATTTCCGTGGACCGATGACCTGGTTAAGGTTGCGGGAAGGCGCTGGATGCGGGAAGCACGGGATCGGTCAACGTGGCGACGCCTGTAGGAGGCCTATGTCCAGCAGTGGACGTCTTTAGGCTGAAATGATGATGATAATAAAATTTCATATCATCATCATCATCATTTCAGCCGAAAGACGTCCACCGCTGGACATAGGCCTCAGATGCAAATTTCATATGCATTTAGGAAATAGCTGTTACTTTGACATTACAAACAGACACTTTAATTTATTTTTTTATATAAATAACAAAAAAAATGTGAAAAAAATTAGACAACTGCGGTCTCAAGTAACTTAACACAACAAACATCTATTGCGGTTGTTTTGGGCGCACCTACAGATAGTTGCTCTGGGTGTTTGTGTATGTGAGTTTATATGTTTGTAAACGCACCCACGATACAGGAAGAAATTCCTAGTGTGGGGCAAGTTATTTAAAAAAAATAAAAAATTAATTGATTTGTTTATTACTGCTAAGTCCTCAACCAAGTTTCGCGTTCTTATTAATTTTCCCAACTTTCTTGTGCTCAGATTTCAGTGTTTGACATGAAGCGACTCCCTAGTTGAATTTCACAACCCAATAACTAGGTACCGTAACGTGAAATACCGGTATCAGTTGTCGGTTACCGAATACCAGTTTTGCGTTCTTATTTCTTTTTCCCAACTATCTTGGGCTCAGATTTCAGTGATTTACATGAAGTGACTCCCGGTACCGTAACGTAAATTACCGGTATCAGTTACTGGTATCAGTTATCGGTTACCAAATACCGGTATCAAATACCTGTCTTCGTTATTTCACGTTATTTAAGCATAAAAAAATATCAGCCAATTGTTCCCACTGCTGGGACACAGGCCTCCTCTCTGTGAGAGGGAGCGGGCCGTAATCACCATGCGGGCCCAGTGCGGTTTGATGGATGTCACATGTCGTCGAACTTTTGGTTCTAGGACCTATCGGTTTCCTCACGATGGTCACAGGCAACTGAAGGAACACGGGTGGGTTTTAGTAAGTCTGACACGCCCTCCCGCTTCACCCAGAGCGGGAGAAAGCCGGCCGGTTTCCTCACGAAGTTTGGCTTCACCGTTTTTAGGGTTCCGTACCCAGAGGGTAAAAACGGGACCCTATTACTAAGACTCCGCGGTCCGTCTGTCTGTCTGTCTGTCTGTCACCAGGCTGTATCTCATGAACCGTGATAGGTAGACAGTTGAAATTTTTACAGATGATGTATTTCTGTTGCCGCTATAACAACAAACACTAAAAACACAATAAAATAAATAATTAAGTGGGGCTCCCATACAAAAAACGTGATTATTTTTTTGCCGTTTTTTTGCGATAATGAACCCTTCGTGCGCGAGTCTGACTCGCACTTGGCCGGTTTTTTTAGAGCAGTGATGGTGAAATAATTTACACTAACGACCTACGACACGTGAGTCAGGGCCGTTACCACTGGGTCCACACTGCTATTATCCTTATCTTATCCTATTGTGTTTCTCCATACTAGTAACACTAATTATTATTATTATATTATTATTAATTAATCACACTAATATTATTAAGGCGAAAGTTTGTGTGTGTGTGTTTGTATGTTTGTTACTTCTTCACGTTCGAACGGCTGGACGGATTTGGATGAAATTTGGCACAGAGATAGATTGTAGTCAGGAAAGGCACATAGGATATGTCCCGGGAATATGTTCCCTCGGGATAATTTTCGACAATCACGCGGGCGAAGCCGCTGGTAGAAGCTAGTAATATAAAATAAATAAATCTTACTGATATTATAAACAAATACTAACATAACTAATATTTAAAGCAATGTGATGTTGAATGCCAATGTTACACCCACTCCTATCAAGGTTGGAGACACTACACTCAAAGTTGTGGGCGACTATGTCTGCTTGGGACAAAGGATCCAATTGGGTAGGGCCAACTTCGAGAAAGAGGTCAACCGTCGAATCCGACTCGGCTGGGCAGCGTTCGGGAAGTTGAGCGGTATATTCTCGTCCAACTTACCGCAGTGTCTCAATACGAAAGTCTATGACCAGTGTGTGTTGCCAGCATAGATTTAGAATTTTTTTGCTACGCCAAAAGATACACGAAGCGTGCAAGCGAGAAATCCTAATCAAGTACAAACCGCCCAAGAGAAAAAGAGAGAGTGAATAAAGTCCGGTCATGTCATTTTTTTCGCGAGGAAGAGTCCATAGCGTCCCATCTATTTTACGCCGCGGTGAATTTCTTGCATTTAAATAATAGTCTTAAGATTTAAATTGATAATATTAAATACGCAGCTATGCTAGCTTGTTCTGTAAGTAAATATGACGATACAAGACAAAATAATCCCAATAAATATACGTTTCATAGGTAAATACAAATTTTGTCCTTGGTTTGTTTCGAACCAAATTTAGACAAATTTCTGTTAGTAATCGGCTCAGAAAAAGATTTTTACAATAGCATATTGATATACATTGTTTTATATAAGTATATTTCGTATATTTTAGCAGAATTTGCAAAAATATTATGTAAAAGAATAAATTGTTTCTTTACGCTAGGGCTTGACAAAGCGGTGACGTCATGAGTATCGATAAAAACTTAATCGTTTTTAATGACATCATCATTTGAATACAAGCTTATTTATTCAAGTTTTGTTAAAATTGATTTAAGTTTGGATTGAGAAAATGTGTTTATCTAAACTGTACTTTAAGTTGCATGTTTATTATATTAGCCTTTATTTTTCAAAATGTTTCGGCGCGTTTTGATGTTTTGTTACTTTGAATAAATTTAGGCATGTTCTGCTAGTTTGTCGCAACATCTATGATGATCGTTGCGTATGTGTCTGGGTATGTAGTAAAAAGATTATAAAAAGAGTTAAATGTGAGGACTGTGTACATAGTTTATTATCAAACCCAACAGCTCTCTGTCATAATTTATTAATTGTTAAGAGGGACTATTCTAAAACAGACGGAGGCTTAATATTTTTTTTAGACAAAACATGAAAAGGAAAAAATGGACGACCGCATTTTTGCAAAAATGTGTTGGAGATTCTCCAAAATAATCGCATTTACTATCTGTAGCATACCAATATTTGTTCCGTGCGGGTCTCAAACCTGCGACACGCAGCGCAGCACTATGCCGATCGCTCAACCACTACGCCAACCGTGTCATCAATTTAAAATATCTGACGCTGTGGTATTTAGTAGTTAGTATTTCAAATACTTTTGGCTTCAAAATACATTTAACGATTTTATTAATAGGTGCGTTCTGCAGGAAATAGCACTCGATAGCTTTCATAAGCAAAATGGCGACCGCGTACTTCAAATTGTCAAGTACCTTGTCAATTGTTATTTTCATTTCAAACGGTTCATTTTCACAAAACTTCTGTGTATTGATTAATTAATTAAGTTTATTAGTACAAATGTCACGATGGATGATCGACTGTGTTTAGTAATTTGTATTTCGAATAAAAATGCTGTATTTTGTATTTTATATTTGAAATACACCACATACAAATATTTTGTATATCTTATTTTAAATACACGCGATATAGTATTTTGTTATTTGTTTTCTTTAGCAAAGCATGTATTTTGCCCAGCTCTTATTATAGTTCAATATAACCAATAACCCTATAATCGTGTTTCATACTGTGTTCACCAAGTATCGATATCGATACTGATCAAGAACTTTTTGACAACACTTTTTTAACTAACACATGGACAATTCCCTAAATCTATGATTTTATATTTTTGGTTTCGCTTTTCATCTGACTCTGTTTAACTTGTACATACTATATCTATGGTTGCCAGTGATAGCATATGGCTCTGAGACGTGGTCGCTTACAATGGGCCTTATCAGGAAGCTTACAGTCACTCAAAGGGCAATGGAGAGGGCTTTGCTCGGAGTTTCCTTGCGGAATCGAATCAGAAATGTAGAGATCCGCAAGAGAACCAGGGTTGCCGACATAGCCCGAAGAATTTCCAAACTTAAGTGGCAGTAGGCAGGGCACATTGCTCGCAGAACGTATGGCCGATAGGGCAGGAAGGTTCTGGATTGGCGACCGCGAACCGGAAGACGTTGCGTTGGAAGGCCTCCCACCAGGTGGACCGATGACCTGGTGAAGGTTGCGGAGATCCGCTGGTTACGAGACGCACGGGACCGGTCAATGTGGCGACGCTTGGGGGAGGCCTATGTCCAGCAGTGGACGTATTTCGGCTGATATGATGATGATGATGATGATATTATAAATGCGAATGTTTGGATGGATGTATGTTTGTTACTCAATCACGCCAGAACGGCTGAGCGGATCTGGATGAAATTTGGCACATTGATAGATTATAGTCAGGAATAGCAAAAAGGATTCTTTTATTCCCGGTATAATGCCCGGTATAATGTTCGCTTGGGATATGAAAACACTTCTCACGCGTAATATTATACGTGCGAAAGTAACTCTGTCTGTCTGTCTGTTACCTATCTATGTTCTATGTTAGGGGGGTTTGGTTTCCGCACTTAGTCCTTAAAATGGACCTTTGTACGTGGGCCATGGCGGCCGTTGGGTGGTCATTCCAACCAGCCCACCTCCCTCCAGAAGTCAATTAGAGCTCCTGGTTTCCTCAGAACATCCGTGTAAGATCTGGGTGACCCGAGGGTTTGTGCTCTTATCTGTGTGACAGCTGTGCATTCAAAGAGAACGTGCGCAACGGTTTCCTCAGCCTCCATGCATGCCCTGCACAGAGGACTGTCCGTTATGCCTATTGTGTGGAAGTGTTTATTGAGTGAGCAGTGTCCCGTGATGGTCCCCGTCACCAGGCGGAGGCCATTCCTGTCCAGGCGTAAAAGACGCCTGGTAAGCATACTGTCCAAGAATGGCAGAGCTTCTTTGGATTGCCTACAGCCCGGTGCCGAGGCCCACCAGTTCTCCGCCTGTGTCTGGGTAAATTCCTGTAGCCACCTGCGTATTTGGTTGAAGGGGATGGGTACAACAGGTTCGGGTCCATAGACCGTCGAGCTGGATCCGCGCCTCGCAAGCTCGTCAGCCGCGTCGTTGCCCAGCGATCCACTGTGTCCCTTTATCCATTGTAGTGTCACCGTGTTACGGCTAGATACAGTTACCTGTTCCAGTGCGTTGTGACATTCTAGCATTAGTTTAGATGTAATGTAATTTTTTCGTAAGGATTGGAGGACTGATGCGCTGTCGGAGAGTATCCGTATGTGGGTGTCCGTGACCCTCCTGGCTTCTAGGGCATGGACCGCTTGTATGATGCCCACACACTCCGCCTGATAGACGGTGTTGAACCCTCCTAGCGGTCTGGATATGTTTATGTTGAAATCGTATGAGAAGACTCCGACTCCGGTACCTAAGTCAGTTTTCGATCCGTCGGTGTATATTCTCATCTCTTTCGGGCCAGAGTAGTCACATCTTTCCTCTGTGAGTGTTATGTTGTAGTGCCTCTGAAAGTGGTGTGATTTTGGGGCTTTGTCACATGGGGATGCTAGCATCGGTTTACGCTTAATCGCATCCTCCTTTATGCGTGTGTGCTTAATTCTGGAGTCTTTATTTAGGGAACCTGATAGGTGGAGTCTAAAGGTGGCTAGGGCTGCCTCCTCCCTCACAATTAAGTGCAGAGGTGGGAGTCCCAGCATTGCCTGTAGGGCGGCAGTGGGTGTGGTTCTCATACTACTGGTGATTGCAACACAGGCGAACCTCTGTAGTTTTTCGAGATCTCTTTGGGCTGTGCTGAGGTCTGTCCTGGGCCACCAGACCAGCGAGCCATATGTGATGATTGGTCGGATGACTGTAGTGTATAGCCAGTAGGTGACCATGGGGCTAATACCCCAATTCCTGCCTAGCAGGCGTTTGCACTGCCACAGGGATATGCTGGCTTTTGTGATGATATGGTTCATGTGATTTGCCCAATTCAACTGTTTGTCCAAATAAATGCCCAGGTACTTGGTTCCAGTTAAAAGGCTTAGTGTTGTTCCGAAGAAACGCGGTAATTGCAGTGTCATCGGTTTTCTCTTTTTAGTGAAGAGATTAAGTTCAGTTTTTGCGGGGTTCACTGAGAGTTGGTGCTCGCTACACCATTCCTCTACTATTTTCAGGGCTTGACGCATGAGATTGCATAGAGTGTTTTCGTGGGATCCGTTTATTATTATTGTTATGTCATCCGCGTAGCCAACGGTGAAATAACCTTTATCGTTGAGTGTTTTGATGAGGCTGTCAGCTACCAGGTTCCACAGAAGTGGCGAAAGAACGCCCCCCTGTGGACAGCCCTTCGCGACGATAGCCCTTGTAGTGTCGTTAACCGTGACTTGGACCGCTCTCAGTTTGAGCATATTGGTGATCCAGCCCCCTAGGGTCGGGTCTATGCCATGTCTGTCGAGGGCCGTGTTTATGCTGTTGAACATGGTCTTATCGAAAGCGCCCTCAATGTCAATGAAGACAGCCAATGAAGAGCATTTGTGGTCCACTGCGCATTCAATTTTTGAAACCACGTTGTGCAACGCGGATTCGGTTGATTTGCCTGTGGAGTACGCATGCTGCTGTTTGTGCAATGGTTTTTCTCGCAGAGGCCCATCACGGATGTGCCTATCGCAGAGTCTTTCGAGGGTTTTCAGCAAAAAGGATGTGAGGCTTATAGGTCTATATGCCTTGGGTTGTGTGTAATCAGTTTTTCCAGGTTTGGGTATGAAGATGACTTTCACCTCGCGCCATCCGAGAGGTATGTATCTTAGTGCTATGCAGGCCCGATAGATCTCCAACAGCCATGGCGTTAGATAATCTACCCCCCACTGTAGTAGGGCTGGGAAGATGCCCTCCAGCCCCGCTGACTTGTATGGCTGAAAGGTGTTGATAGCCCATTTTATCCGGTCTACTGTTACTATATTGTGGGCTCTTGACCAGTCTTGTTCCGTCGGGGTCCATTCGGGTTCAGCCTCCCACATCCTGTCCTCCAGGACTTGACAGTCTGGGAAGTGAGTTTCGAGGAGGACCTTGCTGGTTTCATAGTCGGTTTGTGTGTATGAGTTGTCGGGTTTTTTCAGCGCGCCGAGGGATCGGTCCTGATCAGTTGATAGGATCTTCCGTACCCTTGCGGCCTCATTATTTGTTTCAATGGATTCACAGAATTTCCGCCACGCCATCCTCCTGGCGGTTCTAGTCTGTTTTTTGTATGCATATTGGGTCTCTTTGTATATCTCCCAGTCTTCCGGGAGTCTCGTGTTTTTTGCTCTGTTAAATTGCTTACGCAGCGTATCTCTGAGTTTACCAAGTTCAGCGTTCCACCAGGGGTTCCTCTCGTTCCTGCTTTGTGGCGCTCTTGATTTACAGCATGCGTGGTAAGCTTCTGTTATGTGTTTGGATAATTCCGTTACAGTGTGTTCTAATTGTGCTTGGTCCCTTACGGTTGCCAGTGCTAGATGCTCAGCTAAAAGTGAGGCCAGAAGGCTTTTGAACCTTGGAACGTTGGTGCGCCTCGGGTTTCGCCTTGGTGCGGGTTTTTTGGTGTTTGTGGTAAGTGTAAAGCGTATCCTTCTATGGTCTGAGCAAGAAGGCTCGTCCGATACGTGCCAGTTTGTGATAAGGTTTGTCGCGTTTTCTGTGGCGAGTGTTAAATCTATGATTGTTTGTCCCCGGGCCGTGACCCAAGTGGGTTCTGTGCCGCGGTTAACAATGTTAAGATTAGTAGAGAATAAAAAGGTGGATAGTACCTCTCCTCTGGAGTTCGGTGTGACACTGCCCCAGAGCGGGTGGTGTGCGTTCGAATCAGTACAGATGATCAGGTCCAAACCGGCGGCGCGCTCACAGTGCTGCACCAGGTCAGCCAGCTCCTTTGGAGGGCAATCTGTGTCCTCACCTGGCATGTATGCCGAGGCCAGTACAACATCCGGAGCGCTAACTTCGGTATGGAGCCTGACAGTTGTCAGGTCTCTGGAACAGAATTGAGTTAGTGTCGTAAAGGGAATTTCTTTGGGTATATAGATGCAGGTTCTTGGCTTTCCTGAGCCATGTGTGTCGAGAATTATCTTACCTCCGATGTTACCGAGGCCACATATTCTATTGTTCCTGATCCACGGCTCTTGGATCAGTGCGATGGTTCGGTGTTTAACCTCCAGTGCCCTGCGTAAGCTAGCCGTGGCAGTCTGGCTATGCTGGAGGTTAGTTTGGATGATGTTGAGGGGGGCTGGTGGAGGGGGAGCGGGGTTAATCGGAGACAGATCCATCGGATAGTCCCTCCGTCTCCACCTCCCGGTAAAGCTCGTCGTCGTGCGTGTCCCCCGGTGAGGAGGCAAGAAGTTGCGCATTCCAGCCGGGTGATGCGGGCAGTATGGGTTCGGCGACCTCGGCCATTGTCGTTTGGGCCATGTACTCCTCGAGTTGGACAATGTCCGTGTCGCCCGTCTGTGTCGTCGTCGGTTCTGTCGCGTTAGTGTCTGTGCCGTCGGTCTGGATGTCAGAGGGGCGGGTCTTGGGCCAGAAGCACACGTATATCGACCCTAGCAGGTACGATATACGTCGCTCCCGCCCCAGGACCTTTTCGGCTTCCTCCGGTGGCAGCCCCAGGGTCAGATACGTCCCGTAGCGGTCGCCACCGACGGCAGTCGCCCTGTATAGTGACCACCGGGCAATGTTGTACCAGGTATTCTGACGAATCAGAATACCGTGGAGCCTGCCCACATCACCTCTATAGCGAGGGACGAAGAGCGAGGCTCGGACCCGGGTGGGCACGTCAGTCTGTCGCAGTACCGTCAGCGTCTGGTCGTTGTCGGGGAGTTTTATAAGTGGGACGTTTTGGGTCAGCCAGGTCAGGGCGTTTTCGTCCTCACACCATATCTGCACCGTGCCTTCCGCTACCCGTGGGTATCCGTGGAAGGCCGGGAGTGGTGTGGACGGATCCGAGTCCATGAGTCTGTCTTCAAGGGCAGTCTTAATGAGTTCGGCCTCATCCCCAGTTAGCTCAAACGCGATAGTGGTCAAACGCGAGCCTATAAACTATAAAAAAAAAAAAAAAATCTCTCTACTGGGGTGGGGAAGGCAGATTGCTACCGCCAGCCGCGCAGGAATGTCCTTTGTGGCCCGCGCGTAGGTTCTCTGCCCTCCCTGCGTGGAGTGAATTCTCACGCGCTTGGCGTCCCCCTGGAGCATACTGGGTGAGGCCGTGTCGTCAGGGCGCGTCCTCTTCCCCGGCCCCGTCCCACCTGGTACAGGCTTCGGGTTTGAGGTGCCTGGCAGGGCGTCGGATGTCAGCAACGCCCGGCGTGAGGCATGAGAGCGCTTTCCCCTAGTGCTTTTCGGTCGTGTCTGGTTGTGGGTTTTGTCGGTGTCTTGGGGTCGGGCGGCGGCCCCGGCAGATGCTCTCGCTTGCGGAGGCTCTTCGCGCTGGGTTGCCCCTTCGCGTACCTTCCCCCGCTCGCTTAGGTTCGCGTCCGGCCGCTTTTCGCACTGGGTTTCCCCCGCACCTACTTGCGTCTGGTCGCGTGGCCCCGCGTCCGGTCGCTCGTCGCGCTGGGTTTCCCCTTCGCGTGCAAGCGGCCGATCGCGTGGCCCCGCGTCCGGCCCCTTTCCGCGCTGGGTTGTCCCTGCGCGTACTCGTGGCTGGTCACGTACCCTCCTTTCAGCGTCCGATCGCGCTTCGCGCTGGCTATTGCCTTCGCGCGTGCTGCGCTTTCGGTCGCCTACTTCCTTCTCCCCGGCTGGGATTTTTCCGCGCTTTTCCAGGCGTACTTCATCGACATCAGCCGGGCGAGTGATAGAGCTGCCAGGCCTGTCGACCTTCCCCGTGTCTGTGTTGTCGTGTCGGTCTGAGTATGTGGAGCTGTTCCGCACGATGCTCTGTTGCCAGAGGTTCGCGGGGGGCATGCCCCGTGTAGTGGGTGTTGGCGCGTGGGTCGCAGCCGGAGTCGGGTCTAAAGGCGCGTTAGTCGCAGCCAGGGTCGGGTTTGTGGGCGCGTTTATCGCAGCCAGTGGTTTGGGCGCTAGATCAGCAGCCAGCCGCGCAGAAAAGCGCGGCATCAGTACATCATTACTGCAGTTAGATGCTCCCCCCATATTACGATGGGAGCTGACCGCCGAAGCGGTGTGGGATTCCCCGGCTTGGCCGGGACCCACCTGGGTAACTGTCTTGTCTTCCTGCATTGTTCATGATGTGGGGGGTGGGCTTTTTTGGAATCGAGGTTACCCTTCCTCTAGGATCGACGGGATTTAAGGAGAAGGAAGGAAGGAATTTGATGGATAGGGGAGTGGTCTTGGGGGGTCACCCTAGGCTTGGGAGTTAACCTCGGGATTTAGGGATCGACGGGATGTGTGCGGATAGGGAAAGGATGGAATATTTGGGTGATAGGCTCATGGGAGAGTGGTGTCTGGGTTACCCTAGGCCTGGGGTTTGGCTTTCGGGAACTTCTCTTGTCCGGGATCTTTATCAGATGCCCCGACCGCCGGAAAACCAACAGCGAGCGAAGCCGCCATCGGCTAGTACCGCAGCCGGGGTTGGGCTATCCGCAACCTGCCCACCCGCTCGGTTGCATGAGAAGAAGTGCCTGGCAGTCCGGGTCGCCCCACCACGGATGTACGTATACATTCGCGTTGGGTCGACCCAGCCTCCCCCGAGCTGTCTGTTACCTTTTCACGCTAAAACCTCTGAACGGATTTAAATGGGTATGGAGATAGTTTTAGACCCTAGGAAGGACATAGGATAGTTATTATCCTGGGAATATGTTCCTTTGGAATTATTCGCCTTTCACGGCGGCGAAGCCATGCGCAGAAGCTTATAGAAATAAATAAATTCAATAATTGGTATTTAGCTGTATGAATTTCTTTGTTTGTCTTTGTTATCTACATCTACGTCTATAGGCACACATAAATATAATTGAAGTGTCTGTTTGTAATGTCAAAATAACAGCCTTTTACGTTATATACCAACGGTATTTATAAAACATATTTTTTATTAAAGATTTTCTGTTTGTGCCGGCTAACCTCCGAAACGGCTAGACCGGTTTTGATGAGCTGGCCATCTGTCACTGGCCTTAGCCTTTGTTACTCCATATTTTATTTTAGAATAATAATTAGGTAACCGGTTTAAAAAAATAACCTTTTGTTTGACGAAGTCGCGCGCAACTTTTGGTAATAAAATATTGTATGTAACGAGTCTTGAGGTCCATATTCCCGCGTAGTGTGTTTAATCTGATTAAAACATAAAGGACTAGCTACTTGTCCTCAATGGCGTCCAATGGACCAGGGGGGGGGGGGGGGCGGGGGCGTGGCTAGTTAATATATGGAGGATGGAGAAAAGTATGAATTTTAAATACGGTACTGTCAAAAGCATATGAAGCTTTGAACTGGTAGTACGAGTCTCACCCCTACGGCGATTGTTATAAGAACGGTATAAAGCTCAATGGGTAACGTTCCACGAGCTCAATCATCGGGGGTTTTGGGTAAACTTCTCGACCACTTAATTGGAGTCTGGCCAACGAAAGCGTGATCTGGGGTATTTTCAAAGTTTTAATATGGCAACATTATTAAGCTGTCAAAGTCTGTGATTGCGATTGTTAGTATGACTTGATAATCTTGATCCATGTTGGCTGATTGCTATTTAATTCTCATTTGGCCGAATAACTGCAGAAGACTGGAAAAATTGACGGACTATTTAATAAATGTGGAAAATAAATATAAACAAAGAGATCACATAACAGAAGAAGTATTGGAAACATTTATATTAAGTGTAGATGATAATGCAGATACAGATGAATCCTTAAGGTCTATCCACACATATCAGGGCCGTGCCTGAACATTTTGTATGACATCGTTCACACACGTCCGTGCACGGGCCCGGGTACGTCCCGTGCACGGACGTGTGTGAACGAGTTCATATAAAATGTTTCCACCGATATTTTTTTGAGCCCCTGACGGGACCCGGCCCTGTCACGTCCCGGGCACGCCCCTGATATGTGTGGATAGAGCTTTAGAGGTTGAATTTTTGGACTCTGATTTTGAGTATGATGATTAAGTAATTAATAAATTAAATTTTAAGTGGGTTAATATTATGTACATACTAATAAATAAATCTACACACTCGTTTTTTAACTCACATCCATGATAGTCACGGCTCCGTCACACTTCACCAAACGGAGCCAATAAAGTAAAAAAATAAATTATAATAAATACAAGTATCAAAACTTTTAACTAGAGGTATAGTTGGTGATGCCACATTAAGATTTTTTGAATTTGCCGCGTTTTTCAGATCACGCTTTCGTTGGCTAGACCTTAGGTAAATCTTATAAGTTTTCATTAATAAGTTTTCTGTGCACATTCATCATGGCCATACCATCGAGGCGATTTTCCCCCATAGTACTTCTTAACCAGGTTTTTAGTCTCCTGGGACTGCTTAACGACTGATTTTGGTAGACCAACCAAAATTTTCAACGCTTTTAGTACTCTTTTAGGACATCAACAAATGGCTAGATTTGTTGAGTTGGGTTTATGTTGACTAGGACTTAGATTTCTTTCCATTTGGCTACTTATTTTTAACCGACTTACAAAAAAAGGAGGAGGTTCTATGTTCGATATTTGTATTTTCACCGATATCTCCGTCAATTGTGGACCGATTTTGAAAATTCTTTTTTTTTGAAGGAGGTATTCCGAAATTGGTCCCATTTTAATTTGGTGAATATCTGATGAAGAACTTCGGAGATATACAACAGAACTCTTCAATAAATAACGGCAAACCTTTCGGGATTGCTGCAATCGCATGTCTGTTCATTGTTTATACCATTCCATAACATAACATCACGCCAGTACGCTCGAAAGGGGTATGCAGATCTCTCATTTCATCGGTTATATTCAAGTTTCATGTTATTCGGGTAATCAATTCTGTCGTTATAGATGATTACTTAACTACTTCCCTATTAGGTAGGTACAACTAAAAAGAGAAAAATAAAAAAAAACTTTTTTACAAAAAAATACTACCGGCTTCCAAATAAGAAAACTAGAAAGTGAAATTTAACTTTATTTTTAGAAGTCTAGTGTCTTTGGTAGGTACAAAATTTTTAAGTTATGGACACCGACTTCCAAAACTAAAGTTATTTTTCACTTTCTAGTTTTCTTATTTGGGAGTCGGTAGTATTTTTTTGTAAAAAAGTTTTTTTTTAATCTCTAGGGGGGACAACTGCCCCTACCTGCCCCCCCCCCCCCCCTCCTCCTGGGTGACGCCCTTGCCCGCCCCGTCTTCGTACGGGACAATTAACACCAGTACATAAACCTTCCTCGTTTATCGCTCGTTCTAATAGTAAAACCCTTATCAAAATGTGTTGTGTAGTTTAGTAGAATTAAGCGGAGAAACAGACATGACGTCGACAGACGCGGACAGCGACCTTGACTTTTACTATTTATAGAGATACTGCTGCCCACGAATTCGTATGCATAGCATTAGTATTTCGAATAGTCTATTTTTTATATCGCGCAATAATATTGTAGGTGTGTGGTTCGTTTTACTTTGGTTCACCAAACTTCAACCCATCACCTTTCCACGGTTACACTATTCGTTCATTCTTCAATACAAACGTAGTCTGGCGATTATTCCACTGTTTGACGATGTACGTTCAAAATAAAAAACGTTATCAATTTGTCTCATCATTATCTAGCCCTGTATGGAAACAAAAAAGTAAAAAAAAGAACATAATTGAAAGTTATGAGCTTCGAAAGTTCCATATTTTAACACTAATTTTAACGCATCTTTGGGCGGAAATAAATATCATAAGAAGAAGGAAAATTGCAAAACAGCCACATACAAGGATAGATTAGTAGTTCAACAATGCAAATAATTTTATTTTGACTATATACATTTAGTAGTTTTTTCATAATATCTAGACACCCAAAGGTCTGTTTATAAAATTTGGCGCGTTCGTTTTCGTCCTAAATCATTATCCATTCCGCTACTTGCAAAAGTGCTAATTCGTACGTGAACTAGCTTCTTACTGCTCATCACAGCATCTGTCTCTTTCGCACGTGTTGTCGGATGACATAGCATGCCCCCCCGCGCATAAAATAGTTCGGGCCGTCGACTAGAGGAATTTCCAATGGAAATTATCCTTAAGTCCTTCCTTAAGTCTTTTTTTTATTTGTTTGTTACTCTAGACGCTTTTACGTGCAAGTCTTTTTACATCGTTCTCACATACTAGTAATTTTTTCATCAAGAATGATGTAACCAGAAACTTGTCATTAAAACTGATGGAAAATAGTGTACGTGAACTTCTTGCAAATTCTTCTTCATTGAGACCTACTGACGCTTGCGAATTTGCAAATGGTCTTCTTTTTTTTTGACAATTCAAAAGTACCTTTAAGGTTTATTTGAAATAAATTATTTTATTTTTTGACTTTGAGTCTCAAACTATCTCCATATCAAATTTCATCTAAATCGGTTCAGCGGTAAAAGCGTGAAAAGCGACAGACAGATTTACTTTCGCATTTATGGTATGGATTATACAACTATGGTCTTTATGCAACCTAATCTGTTGCATTGCAGTTAAGTCAAATCTCAACAAATTCGATTAAATGAGTTTCTAAGATATATAGCAATCATCAATTATTAATTTATTTCCAAACCGGTTGCATCTGAATCTGTCTGACCTGCAGGCTTATTAAGACGACGACAGTCGCCAATGACCTTAAGGGAACAAAACGCGCACTAGTTTCACACCCGCGCGACCCAAAATTCAGTAGCTTTTTGTACTTTCCTTCTTATTTCAAGACTTTAAAAAAAGGCTTGGATCAAAATGTAGATAGTTAAATTGTCTTTGAGGTGGTGTCGATTTCATTAAAATACGCCTGGCGGTTTTGATGCAATTGTCGTGTTTTTGTCCGTTTTAGACATAACTTTACAAATTAATTACACTATGTTATACGAATAAAACTCAAAATTTTCTTAGATTAAATTATTCAGAAGATGGTCTATTGTAACATTTATTTTTTCCAAAAACTTACGATTTGCCGTTTAGACGTAATTCTAAATTAATTAAAAAATTAAAATCAGATACTCAGGTGTATCTGCGCCTTAGTTATTACGTATCTTGCAAGAGCAAAACGAAAACGTGTTTTGCGCAATAATTGCTCTTGAATACAGAAGTTTTATAGATTTCGGCGGTTATTTTTGGAAATAAATGCATTTGACAAACGGCGAGCGATTAGCAAACAATTGACCTACCATACCATTTTTTTTTTTTTGTTTACGGGGTGACACCTTCAAAAGGCTCACTAAAACCACACCGGTGATCACGATCAGCACGTAGAAGAGGCCCCGTTACCTCTTAAAAGACCACTCCGGGGCCCCCTCTGTGCATCGCCTGTTAGGGCACATTCCTGGCGAGACTGAAAGAGCTCCTCCCCTGGCCTTGAGCCTCGCTGTGCACGACAGCACGTGATCACTGTGCCACCGTCTTGTATGGAATCACTTGGTGGACGGACAGAGTCCCCAATCTGCGCCCGTGATCCCAAATTCCCACTTGCTTATAATGCACGCGGGGTTTCACCGTTTTAGGCATCGGGGACGACCTACCATACCTACACTGTAGGTAATGCCGACTTTTATGACTGCTGTTTGCTTTTTCTTACGTAATAAGCCTGTGGTATTTCACCCTGGAAACCTTAACTGGATCGTGAAGTAGTTACAAGTAAACACTCTTACACTATAATGTGATTTTTTATTTTGTGGACTAAACTGACATTTGGGGGGTTGTCACTTTATCGTTACATTAAAATAGTGTCGTACCCTAACTATCCTGAGTGATCGAAAGTTAATCGAAAATCGAAGTAGATCGAAAATGAAACTATTTCACGGCATAAAAAAATAATTTGTTTAGAAACTAGCGGCCCATATTTAGTTTCTACTCATTTATGTCAGACTTAATTTTATCGATTGCATTTATTTTATTGTTGATTTCATATTTAACACAATAAAAGTTCATGTACTATGTGTATGAATACTGTTATATTTAAATATATTACGTTTATATTCATAAAACATTTATTTACACCAATTAGTAAAAATAAATTCAGAAGTCATGTCACATCGATTCGATGAATCACTTATGATTGAGCCTTACCTACAGCACTATGCTCCGCGCTTGCAACATTTAAAAAAAATAAGGTCAATAGCAGCTGTCAGTCTAGTCCACGAAATTAAAAATCACAGTATAGTCAAAAATTCTTCCATACAAACGTAGTCTGGCTTTTACTCCACTGTTTGACGATGTACGTTCTAAATAAAAAATGACATCAATTTGTCTCATCATTATCTAGTCCTGTATGAAAGCAAAAAAGTAAAAAAAAAATAACATTGAAAGTTATGAGCTTCGAAAGTTCCATATTTTAACACTCATTTTAATCCATCTTTGGGCGCAAATAAGTACCATAAGAAGAAGGAAAATTGAAAAACGGCCTTCATACAGGGATAGATTAGTAGTTCAAAAATGCAAATAATTTTATTTTGAACAGATACATTCAGTCGTCTTTTCATGATATCCAGACTCCCAAAGGTCTGTTTATAAAATTTCGCGCGCTCGTTTTCGTTCTAAATCATCATCCATTTCGCTACAAATTTGCAAAAGTGTGTATTCGTACGCGTACTAGCTTCTTACTGCTCATAACAGCATCTATCTGTTCCGCACGTGTTGTCGGTTGATATAGCACGCAATTTAACCCTGCGCACAAAATAGTTCGTGCCGTCGACTAGTGCAACCTTAAGTCAAAAATGAATAGGTTACTTCTAGGCAAGCGAGCTTCACCGTCGACCACGTCATCGTTTAGGTGAAATAGTGGTAATACCGGTTTCAGAAACCACTCCTACGATTCGCTCAGTACAGGTTTCTAGAACTTCACTCAATGTTATATTTATTTGTATTTCTTTAGTATATGCTGAGTTGGAAGCGACGCGTCAGTTCGAGTGGATGGACGTACAAACTGATGAAGATGAACACTCGATTGAAATGCACCTGCCTTACATAGCTAAAGTTATGGAAGAGTAAGTACATACCACATTGTTAAGCTTTTGTTTAGTTCCACTCCAATTTAGGTTACTAAGGCCCATGTTTTGGTCGGTAGTTAACGCAACCAAGGTTAATTAGTATGCTATTTAATAACACGTTTTTTAATCAATTGTTAGTTTAACTAATAGTGAAGTAATTAACTTTTTAACTTATATGAAAATTTGTGATGCATACGAATGGTTTTAAATTTCGGTAAAACGTTTCTAATCATCAATTTTTAGTCTAATGAATGTCCAAATAATTAACTCTTCAATTTATTTGACCATTTTTGGCCAGTTGACGAAAAACGCATTTTAGCTTTAATTGATCATTGGTTGAGTTAACTACAGATAAAAAACTTGACATAAGTCCCGCTTGGGCTACCCTGGTTTTACTAACTCCAAGTTAGTAGCTAACCCGGTTAATTATGTAACTAACTTTGAGTTAAGTTTGATTTGGTGGAAGTGGACCTAACGTAGCGAGCTCACTGCTGTCTAAGTGTGTGAGTGATTTTATTTCTGTAAGTTGTTTTTTTTTTTACAATTTTACATCATCATATTTTTTTAAACTAGATGAAGCCGGCGTTTCCTATCTGACTCCTCTGAGAAGGCCGAAACAAACTCAGAGGTCACAGTCTCTTTTAAAGTCCAGACAAAATCTTGGTTAGATCATGTGAAGATCATGTAGACTGATGTCTGAAATGGTCTTTTGAGGAAATAACCAGCCAGATTGAGTGGACTGGTCCAGTCAGTGCACGCATTTGTCAATAACAGTGACATCCGTTATTTAAATTTTTGTTAACTTTCCCCTGCTTCTCGTAATCTGATTTACTTAAAATATATCTTCTTTTAGTAATATTCTAGTGTGCCGGATTTAATCACGAAACGGTACATAAAATCTCTGTTTGATGAGATTTTATGTACCGTTAGAATTACCATGAACTGTGGCACACTCGATGCTGACTGCATTGAGTATTTTAAATACGAATTAATCTAATAAATATCACATCATCATCATCAGCCTATTAATGTTCCCACTGCTGGGACACAGGCCTCCTCTCTGTGAGAGGGGATGGGCCGTAATCCACCAGGCGGGCCCAGGGCGGGTTGGTGGATGTCACATGTCGTCGAATTTTTGGTTCTAGTACATGCCGGTTTCCTCACGATACCACCGGGCCACCAGTGCTCTCGGCCACCACTGCTCTCGGCCACCACTGCTCTCATAAATAATAAATATAAAAGGCATCATAAAAATATGTTCTTGAATATTACTTGGAATCATTAAAAGCTGCGTATCGCATAACCTCGTATGAATCTAGATGGCCTTGACATTTTGTTAAAGTGATCGTGTTTTCCTATTTTATTTGCTGTATGTAACACTTCGTCGTATAATCTCCTTTACAACGAACTCGATTATTATTCTTGCTTTGTGTATTTTGAAACACCGGCCTCATCAAGACAAATATGAAAAAAAAACCGGCCAAGTGCAAGCCGTACTCGCGCACAAAGTGTTCCGTACCATTGTCGCAAAAAACGGCAAAAAGTCACGCTTGTTGCATGGGGGACCCACTTAAATATTTATTTTATTCTGTTTTTAGTATTTGTTGTTATAGCGGCAACAGAAATAAATCATCTGTGAAAATTTCAACTGTCTAGCTATCACGGTTCATGAGATACAGCCTGGTGACAGACAGACACACGGACCGCGGAGTCTTAGTAATAGGGTCACGTTTTTACCCTTTGGGTACGGAACCCTAAAAACAACCAATAGGATTTTAGTCCGTCAGTGAGATTATCAAATAATATTGGACACGTATTTTTTGCTTTACCAAATCAATAAAAAATTACAAAGATGAAGCGCATCAAAGTTTAGGAATGGTGGCTTGTGACGTCACTTTGTCAGTATAAAGTGTACTAACGGCGTGACGTCACACGATATTTCAAAGCATTATATTATCGTCGTCACTTTATTTTTACGTGTCAAAAGAAACAATACGTGTCCAATATTTTTAATAACTCTACCTAACGGAGTTAACATCCTTATTGTTTGTCATCCAAGACAATAAGTCTGAAATGCGTTAGGGTTGGCAGTGATAGAAAGTTAAATATTCTCTAGTGATTCTAAACTTTATTTTTGATTACTTATTGACGATTTTTACATTTTATTGTATAGATTTTTTATCGAAATGACAGTTACAAATGACAATTATGACAATCTGATGGGATTTATAAGTAAAATCATTTTGTTAGCCCATAACAATTTCATGGTTATAGCCCTAAAAAATCAACTGTTTTCCATTGTATCTCCAAAATGACTGGAATATAGTTAAAATTGAATAATACTATATTTCGTGTCGAGCATAAAAAGTCGAGATTTTAACACGAGCGATGTAGCCAATTTAAAGCTACATGCGAGTGTTAAAATAAAACCTTTTTATGCGAGACACTAACGATTCCTTTTCCACAACCTGATGACCTTACATAATTAAATGCAAATAAGTTCCAACAACAATTTATTAGAAACGTTCAAAAAACCACAGACTATATACACACAATCAACGCGCGCTTTTTCGAGAGGTAACAGGTTCAGTATCATTCTGCCGGTTATATAATGATCCATACAAAAGTCATTTCGTAACTGTCATTATGTGATATTGTTTATTTTTTTTATAATCTTGTGTCTAAATATTCATATTTCGAAACGAATTTCTTAGGCAATTTGTTACATAATAGACAAGGTGGTAGAAAAAAATAATTAACATGCAGCAGTGTTATTTTTAACGAACTATTCAAAATAAATATCAGTTTTCAATTGTAATATATTTCTTTTACTTTTCAGATACCAAACCGGCTTCACAATAATCCCCATCCTAGTAGGATCTCTGTCCCCTGAGAAGGAAGCTAAATACGGCGCCATCTTTGCTCCGTACCTGGCTGATCCTCAGAACCTGTTCGTGATATCTTCCGACTTTTGCCACTGGGGCTCGAGGTTTAGGTACACGTGGAAAGATAACTCGAGGGGGCAGATCTACCAGAGTATAGAATGGCTGGATAAACAGGTCAGAGAAATTACTGTTTTTTTACAAGCTTTTGTTTAACTTGCAATGTATGTATGTGTGTTCGGGTCAAAACTTGCAACTGAATTTTAAAGCAGTTATCCTCCACCGATTAAGATGAAATTTTGCATACACGTTTAGTTTAGATGAAAATGCATGGTTAGAGAAGTGACGTCATTCTAAATCTGATATGGCGGACGGCCCAAGATGGCGGACTAGTTATTTTTTGTGCACTGCTATGATATGGGTATCAAATTAATGTGTTTGCTGAGAAGTATACAAAACAGCTTGTATAAAAAATATTTTTTAATGAATAATTTTATTTAACTTCTCAAAAAGGAGGAGCTTCTCAATTCGTATGTATATAAATAATTATTTTATGTATATTCGGGCTCCTTCATATTTTCAAAATATTTTTTTTTGTTCGAAAGAAGTTTATTTCGAAATGGTCCCATTTAAATTTGGTAAAGATCTGATGAAGAACTTCGGAGATATACAACAGAACTCTTCAATAAATGACGGCAATTGCATGTCTGTTCATTGTTTACACCATTTCATAACATACCATCACGCCAGTATGCTCTAAACGGGTACACAGATGTGGTACACTCTCATTCCACTGGTTATGTTCTGGCTATATTTGACTTGTCCATTATATACCACTAAAAGTGTAAAATAAAAACGGTTTTACAAAAGAATACAACCGATTTCCAAATAAAAACACTACAAAGATAAAAATACGTGTTCCTGGTTTCGTTTCTTCGTTTTTTGACACCGCCTTCCGAAATTTAGGTTATTTTTTACTTTGTAGTGTTTTTATATGTAAGTCGTTTGTATTTTTTCGTAAAATATAGGGTTTACAACCATCTGCATCTTCAACTACTTGAAAAGTAGCCAATGGCAGAGCTATTCAGGTGGGAACATTCTGGTCTTAACCTGGTGGCTTCACCACCCCGGTCGCTAAAGCACCAGACTAGACACTACACTGAGCCATCCAAAAACCGACCTTGACAAGAGTTGCTTAACCTGGCCTAAAAATATACGAAATTCTCGATATATTTTCCTACGCTTGTCGTGGCCGATATGGAACACACTAAAAAGACTCCGCAGTCTCCGCAGCCAATCGATAACCAGTGTCTGTGCAGCGTCTCTGCAGACCATGGCCCACCTTTCGTGCTGTACCGCATGCCCTGTTATCTGTATGGCCGCATCAGCAAATGGTGTTGCCGTACCTGAATACTGGGCTAAACATAATATAATACTTATTTAAGACTAGCTATTTCCAGCGGCTTCGCTCCCGTGGACCACCCCACAGGACCCGTTATCGGTATAAAAAAATAGCCTATGTCACTCAGGAATAATGTAGCTTTCTATTGGTGAAAGAATTTATGAAATCAGTCCAGTAGTTTCGGAGCCTATTCGGTACAAACAAACAAACAAAACAATCTTTCCTGTTTATAATATTGGTATAGATACTAATTAGATGAAGAATAAGATATTTAATATACTTATTTGTGTATATTTTCCAGGGTATGGAGATAATAGAGAAGATGGACCCGCGCGTGTTCACGGATTACCTTAACAAGTACGGCAACACGATATGCGGCAGACATCCCATAGGAGTGCTGTTGCAGGTAACATAAACGCACTATTTAACTTAAAATTACCTAAAGACTAACTCTAGGCACACTAAGGTGGAGTTGCTGTAGCTGGGTCAGGACCCGAGGTGGCGGCGCGTAGAGTTCCACGCGTGCCCCTCTTCGTGGGAGGAGTCAAACACCTCACTCCCCCCCAACCCGAGGTCGAGGCCCTCAGGGGCGGGCCGGCACTGGCCGGGAGTTGCGGAAGTATCGTTGTTCCCGTGACCCCCGGCGTAGGTGTGAGATGGAACACCGGTTTTTAGTCAGTGGGAGTCTAACTAAAAACAATGAGGATTTTCCACCACAGAAAAAAAAAGCATGGTCACCCGCCCTCCATCCTAACTTGAAACTAAAAAAATTACTTTACATAACGTAAGAAAATTAATTAATAATTATTTACGGAAATGTAAAAAGTTACCAAATTGTCCGGCTCGCGTCCTGCATTCTTTTCATTCGCGAATTTTCCGCGCAAGTCGATTAAATAACTGACTTACCTAACCTAACCTATCTAGATCTATTTATCGCCCCCGAAACCCCCTGCATACTAAATTTCATGAAAATGGTTGAAGACTTTTCTGAGATTCAGATTATATATATATTTATACACAAGAATTGCTCGTTTAAAGGTATTAGATTAGATAGAAATATATTTGTGTGTCCCAGAAAGGGTTCGTCTGCCACTGAAATCATTGGCAGTCTAAACCTATAAAAAAAGTTAAAAGGTGGGGCAAAAGTAGGTATTTACATTTGCCCCACCCCTAAGCAAATGCTGAGTGGCGTACTCAGCATGGTTACTGGCTCCTTCTCGTACAGAAAATGCAAGACCATTACTCATTAAAAATATTGGGCAATTTTCAGTATGATGCATTGATTAAGGCGATATATACGCCCCAATGTTAACGCAGTACTGGCCGTGGGCCCAAAATATCAAAATTGAACCTCCTTTTGAACAGTTTTGTTTGCTAAATATTATTTGATTTACATATGCTATTTAAGTTATGAAGAAATTCCAGCCATAAATTTTTCTGTGTAAAAATATGTTTAAACATCCAAGTCGTTTTGGAGGAGTATCCAAAAGTTGCGAAAAAATATCGTGTTGTTAATTATTTGTTTAAAGCAAAACTATTAGTTACACGAGAAAACCTTGTTTTAAAATAATGTACATGATTCAATAATATATATTAAATTTTTTTCAAACCTAACCTAGCCTAAGTTACTAAGGAGTATGCTTTAGAAAGTAACCGTTTTACGGCACTAAAGCGGTTGTAGGCCCTTAAATAAGCTGGTAACTTTCAAAAGTCCACACCAACAGATCCGGGAGAGTTCAGGTAACAGATTTTATTTTATATTTTTTTCTGTCAATTCCAGGCAATAGCAAAACTCCATAGCCAATCAAACTCACCGCGTATGGCGATGAAATTCCTGAAGTACGCTCAATCGTCACAATGTATGAACATGCAGGACTCCTCCGTGTCATACGCTAGCGCTTCCCTTGTCATGGAGTAGTTCAACTTTATATACAGGCAAGTGTCTTAAAAAGCAAGTTTTTAACGTGTATGCAAAATTTCAGTTTATTCGAACACTTGGAAGTGGGGAAAATTTAACTTGCAAGGTTTGGTTACATACACCCAGACTTTTTGGTGAAAAAAAGTAAAAAAAAAATAGTTTTTTTTTAAATAAAATATTGCCTTGTCACGTGTAACAAAAGTGTGTGCAAAAATTTAGCTTAGTTAGACATTGGGAAGTGAGTCAAATTTAAATTGCAGGATTTGATTACGGACTCCGGCAGGCTTGTTATGTAAGAAACAGCAATCAGCAATCATTACCTACAGTGTAGATATGATAAGTCCTACACAATCGTTTGCGAATTGCTCGCTGTGTGTCAAATGCACTTATTTAAAAAAAAATGCGCCGAAATCTCTACAAGTTCTGTATTGAAGAGCAATTATTGCTCTTTCAAGATTCGTAATAAGTCTGCTGGACAAGTGATACAAAATATATGGTTGTCAGACTTAGATCAAACACCATTGACGATTATAACATGAGATGTCATATTTTTAAGACACTTTCCTGCTTGTAATAATTAAAAATAGGAAACTAAAACTATCATAATTTTCACTCTAAGTGCTTTTATTTGGTTAGCATCTTCTATTTTTTATACCTTTTATAATTTCTAAGTGCATGACTTAAAAATATGTAAAAATGTAAAAAAAATATCCATATGAATTTATTGTTATATGCAGCTTGATTTTTAACCTCCATTCTAGATCTTTCCAGGCATTAGGTATCAATCAAGCAAAGACACGATTTATACAAATCAACTCTAAAACAAGCTGTTTTAATATTATTAAAAAAATAAGCTATCATATTAAAACTTGTATTGTCGAAAGAAACAAACGCGAGGATTAAAAATAATTGATATATATAATTTTAAATTTGACTTTAAAATGATAAAAAAGGTCCCTGAATATTTTGTCGAGATATGCGAAGAAAAAATGTACTGAATAGCAGATTTTTATTAGCATAATGAATTTAACAATATCGTGCTTTTGATTAATACCTAATACTTACAAAAAAATTAGGATGGTGTTAAAAAAACAGGTTGTATTTAAAAAGGCATCTATTACTTTTTGTAAATTTCATCTTTCAAGAGCCTGCCTTATCCTATCATAAATTAAATAAAGACTTGTGCTTTTTAATCTGTATTTCACTGCCATGAAGTGTTGTGCTATTCCCGGGAATATTAAAGTACCGAAATACCGGTACTTTCCGAGATTCAAATCTTAAAATCCGCCCAACGGGTTTATCGACAGCTGGAACTGATGATCCAAGTTCTCAGAGCCCCCAGACGTTTCTGTTTCTTTCTACACAAAATGTGTGTGATTGAGTAGTTTCTTTAGCACCTGACATCTTTAAATTCGCCGTCGGATCGAGTTAGCAGGTATGCGTACGTTCTAAGTACATACTAACACTACTCAATCCCACACATTAATGAAGAAAGTGTCAGCAAAGTTAATAAATAAGCTCTGGGATCTTGCTCTATACTTCACGGTCAAGAAAATGTCGAACGTCACAGTGACATTGACAGCTCCAACTGTCAATGTTACTGTGACGTTCGACTCTACTATTGGCGTACGAGGTGATCGTGGGGCGCTCGGCGGGTAGAAGTCTTGACGTACGAAGTACACGATTATGTTGACCTTGTAGTAATTCTCTAGTGATTGCAGCGACGTAAAATTACGGTTCTCGATACGATTATTGACACTTTTAATGGTATGTAGTATCGATTATATTTTTATGCTGTCGATTAAATTAATTAATTCGTTTAATACGCATAACAATTACCTGTTTTTAATAATAACAATAATTTCATACTTTATTTTTCGCTGCCTGCAGGCTCTTACCTGCATACTGATATCGTGATCCTTGTGCTTTTGTCTTAATTTATTTATATAAAATTGGTGCTAAACTTTTCTGGTAATTTTTACTACGACCAGAAATACTGGTGAAAACTGCCCTAATATCAAGTTAAGGGACACGTAGTTTCTGTAATAATTTCGAAAGATCTTTAAGATGCACCATGTTGCCAGCGTGAAATAAATGTGTCCTAGAGCAAACCAAAAAGTTGCTGATACTACCTTGATGAATGCCACTGGTAGAGTTTATGCACTTTTATTTTGTGAATTAACCGACTTGGTTTTACATCCGATCTAACAAGTTTTTGCGGTACACGGACGACTGACCGGCTGTCAGCAGGCTCTTGCATATTGATATCATGATCCACATGTATTGCGGTGTATCTCCGTCTTAATATACTTATATAAAATCGATACCAAACTTTTCTGTTGCTTTTTACTACGACCAGAAATTACTGGTAAAAACTGTCCTAATATTAAGTTAAGGGACACGTAGTTTCTGTAATAATTTCGAAAGTTCTTTAAGATGCACCATGTTGCCAGCGTGAAATAAATGTATCCTAGAGCAAACCAAAAAGTTGCTGATACTCCCATGCTGAATGTCACTGGTAAAGTTGATGCACTTTTATTTTATGAATTAACTGACTTGGTTTTACATTTACATCCGATCTAACAAGTTATTTGCGGTAGAAGAACTACTGACCGGCTGTCAGCAAGCTCTTACTTGCATATTGATATCTTGATCTACATGTCTTGCTTATCTTCTATATTTAAACTTGAACTATCTTCGTAAAATTGGTATCAAACTTTTCTGTTACTTTTTAATACGACAAGAAAAACTGTTAATAACATTGGCTGTAGGTGCGAAATTGAATTTGCGTAGCGTCGCGAACGCTTTTACCGCAACTACTAAATGTCGACGCTTCCAGTCGACATTTAGTAGTTGCGGTAAAAGCGTTCGCGTTTGAGCTGCTTTTTAAATTAATTTCTTTCTTTAAATATTCTCTTGGGATCTGCCCACTGGATACTTTTACGAAGTCTATGTAAAACATGTGGCTTATACCTACCAACCAATGTTTTTAAATAATTTTCTATTTGGAACATAATTATTATTCTTTTTCTTAACTATTTAAGAGATCTTTCAAAACACTTAAAACATGTTGTATTTTTTTTAATCCATCTTTTATATAAACAAATGCACTGGTCACGAGAAACAAACGCGTTTGCAAAGTTTCAGCTCAATGGGACACTGAGAAGTAGGTCGAAATTTAACTTGCAAGTTTTGATTACAAACACCGGGACAGGTGAAAAAAAATAAAAGCTTGTAATAAAATGACGGTTGTTACTTAGTGGCACGTCCCAGCCAAAAATAAAACTTTTTAAATTTTTCTTTTGGATCTCGACGATCTCTACGAAAAACATGTGGCTCATAATTACCAACCAGTGGCTCTTTGTCGTTGAATAATTTCCTATTTTTAACATAATATTCGACATCATTAAAATTTATTCACCACATGCCGTAATTTATTTATTTAAAATTGGCACCAAACTTTTCTATTGCCTTTTAGTACGACCAGAAATACTGGTAATAACGTTGGTTATGCGATAGGTAAAGAATAAAAATAAATATATTTCAACAGAAATAACAATGTGATGTCACTCAATATAAAAATTAAAGTTGCGTAGTAAAAGCGACGACATTTAGTAGTATCGGTTTATAAATTTATTTTCTTCCTTTAAATATTTCCTTTGGGTATGCCCATTGAATACTTTAACAAAGTCTATGTAAAACATGTAGCTTATAATTACCAACCAGTGGCTCTTCACTGATGTTAAATAATTTTCTTTATGAAACACGTAGTTTCTGTAATTTCAAAGTTCGTTAAAATACACCATGATGTCATTCCGTACATTGACGTGGCTGATTCCACCGTAAAATAAATGTATCCTGGAGCGGCCTAAAAAGTTGCCGATACTTCCATGATGAATGTCAGTGGCACAGTTTTGATTGATGCAATAAAAATTAAAGTTGCGTAGTGGAAGCGTCGACATTTAGTGGTTGAAGTAAAAGCGTTCGCGTTTGAGCTGCTTTATAAATTTATTTTCTTCCTTTAAATATTTCCTTTGGGTATGCCCATTGAATACTTTAACAAAGTCTATGTAAAACATGTGGCTTATAATTACCAACCAGTGGCTCTTCACTGATGTTAAATAAATTTCTTTATGAAACAAGTAGTTTCTGTAATTTCAAAGTTCGTTAAAATACACCATGATGTCACTCCGTACATTGACGTGGCTGATTCCACCGTAAAATAAATGTATCCTGGAGCGGCCTAAAAAGTTGCCGATACTTCCATGATGAATGTCAGTGGCACAGTTTTGATTGATGCAATAAAAATTAAAGTTGCGTAGTGGAAGCGTCGACATTTAGTGGTTGAAGTAAAAGCGTTCGCGTTTGAGCTGCTTTATAAATTTATTTTCTTCCTTTAAATATTTCCTTTGGGTATGCCCATTGAATACTTTAACAAAGTCTATGTAAAACATGTGGCTTATAATTACCAACCAGTGGCTCTTCACTGATGTTAAATAATTTTCTTTATGAAACAAGTAGTTTCTGTAATTTCAAAGTTCGTTAAAATACACCATGATGTCACTCCGTACATTGACGTGGCTGATTCCACCGTAAAATAAATGTATCCTGGAGCGGCCTAAAAAGTTGCTGATACTTCCATGATGAATGTCAGTGGCACAGTTTTGATTGATGCAATAAAAATTAAAGTTGCGTAGTAAAAGCGACGACATTTAGTAGTATCGGTTTATAAATTTATTTTCTTCCTTTAAATATTTCCTTTGGGTATGCCCATTGAATACTTTAACAAAGTCTATGTAAAACATGTGGCTTATAATTACCAACCAGTGGCTCTTCACTGATGTTAAATAATTTTCTTTATAAAACACGTAGTTTCTGTAATTTCAAAGTTCGTTAAAATACACCATGATGTCATTCCATACATTGACGTGGCTGATTCCACCGTAAAATAAATGTATCGTAAAGCGGCCTAAAAAGTTGCTGATACTTCCATGATGAATGTCAGTGGCACAGTTTTGATTGTTGCAATAAAAATTAAAGTTGCGTAGTGGAAGCGTCGACATTTAGTGGTTGAAGTAAAAGCGTTCGCGTTTGAGCTGCTTTATAAATGTTTTTTCTTTCTTTAAATATTACCTTTGTATCTGCCCATTGAATACTTTAACAAAGTCTATGTAAAACATGTGGCTTATAATTACCAACCAGTGGCTCTTCACTGATGTTAAATAATTTTCTTTATGAAACACGTAGTTTCTGTAATTTCAAAGTTCGTTAAAATACACCATGATGTCATTCCGTACATTGACGTGGCTGATTCCACCGTAAAATAAATGTATCCTGGAGCGGCCTAAAAAGTTTCCGATACTTCCATGATGAATGTCAGTGGCACAGTTTTGATTGATGCAATAAAAATTAAAGTTGCGTAGTGGAAGCGTCGACATTTAGTGGTTGAAGTAAAAGCGTTCGCGTTTGAGCTGCTTTATAAATTTATTTTCTTCCTTTAAATATTTCCTTTGGGTATGCCCATTGAATACTTTAACAAAGTCTATGTAAAACATGTGGCTTATAATTACCAACCAGTGGCTCTTCACTGATGTTAAATAATTTTCTTTATGAAACAAGTAGTTTCTGTAATTTCAAAGTTCGTTAAAATACACCATGATGTCACTCCGTACATTGACGTGGCTGATTTCACCGTAAAATAAATGTATCCTGGAGCGGCCTAAAAAGTTGCTGATACTTCCATGATGAATGTCAGTGGCACAGTTTTGATTGATGCAATAAAAATTAAAGTTGCGTAGTGGAAGCGTCGACATTTAGTGGTTGAAGTAAAAGCGTTCGCGTTTGAGCTGCTTTATAAATGTATTTTCTTTCTTTAAATATTACCTTTGTATCTGCCCATTGAATACTTTAACAAAGTCTATGTAAAACATGTGGCTTATAATTACCAACCAGTGGCTCTTCACTGATGTTAAATACCTTTGTATCTGCCCATTGAATACTTTAACAAAGTCTATGTAAAACATGTGGCTTATAATTACCAACCAGTGGCTCTTCACTGATGTTAAATAATTTTCTTATGAAACACGTAGTTTCTGTAATTTCAAAGTTCGTTAAAATACACCATGATGTCATTCCATACATTGACGTGGCTGATTCCACCGTAAAATAAATGTATCGTAAAGCGGCCTAAAAAGTTGCTGATACTTCCATGATGAATGTCAGTGGCACAGTTTTGATTGTTGCAATAAAAATTAAAGTTGCATAGTGGAAGCGTCGACATTTAGTGGTTGAAGTAAAAGCGTTCGCGTTTGAGCTGCTTTATAAATGTATTTTCTTTCTTTAAATATTACCTTTGTATCTGCCCATTGAATACTTTAACAAAGTCTATGTAAAACATGTGGCTTATAATTACCAACCAGTGGCTCTTCACTGATGTTAAATACCTTTGTATCTGCCCATTGAATACTTTAACAAAGTCTATGTAAAACATGTAGCTTATAATTACCAACCAGTGGCTCTTCACTGATGTTAAATAATTTTCTTTATGAAACACGTAGTTTCTGTAATTTCAAAGTTCGTTAAAATACACCATGATGTCATTCCATACATTGACGTGGCTGATTCCACCGTAAAATAAATGTATCGTAAAGCGGCCTAAAAAGTTGCTGATACTTCCATGATGAATGTCAGTGGCACAGTTTTGATTGTTGCAATAAAAATTAAAGTTGCGTAGTGGAAGCGTCGACATTTAGTGGTTGAAGTAAAAGCGTTCGCGTTTGAGCTGCTTTATAAATGTTTTTTCTTTCTTTAAATATTACCTTTGTATCTGCCCATTGAATACTTTAACGAAGTCTTCGAAAAACATGTGGCTTATAATTGTCAACCAGTGGCTCTTTGTCATTAAATAATTTCCTTTTTCAAACATAATATTCGACATCATTAAATTACTTTTCTTTCACCATGTTAGAGATCTTTCAAAACAAGCAAATACAAAAAAGGTTTTATTTAAACAAGCTTTAATATAAAAAAAAATTGCATTGTCACGGGAAACAAAGGTGTATGCAAATTTTCAGTACCATCAGACGCTGAGCAAAAGGGTCGAAATTAACTTACAAGTTTTGTTTACAGACACCTGGACAGGTGAAAGTAAATACAAGCTGACGGTAGGCTCATGCCAAAGATATTTTTTTAAATATTTTCTTTGGATCTGTCCATTGATAACTTTAAATAAAACATGTGGCTTACAACTACCAACCAATGGCTCTTCACTGTCGTTTAATAATTTCCTATAAGGAACACGTACTTCCTGTAATTTCGTAAGTTCTTTAAGCGGCACCATGTTGTAATTCCGTAAATCAAAGCGGCTAATGCCACCATAAAACAAATGTATCTTATAGCGGACCAAGAAGTTGCTGATGCTTCAAAGTTCGTTAAAATACACCATGATGTCATTCCGTACATTGACGTGGCTGATTCTACCGAAAAATAAATGTATCCTAGAGCGGCTTAGAATGTTGCTGATTCTTCCATGATCCATGCCATCCATGCCAGTGGCACAGTTTTGATTGATGCAATAAAAATTAAAGTTGCGTAGTAGAAGCGTCGACATTTAGTAGTTGCGGTAAAAGCGTTAGCGTTTGAACTGCTTTTTAAAATTGTTTTCTTTCATTAAATATTCTTTTTGGATCCGCCCACTGGATACTTTTACGAAGTCTATGTAAAATGGTTCCCACCATTGGTTCGTAGGTATAAGCCACATGTTTTAAATAATTTTCTATTTTGAACATAATTATTCTTCTTTTTCTTAACCATTTAAGAGATCTTTCAAAGCACTTAAAACATGTTGTATTTTTTAATCCATCTTTTATATAAAGAAATGCACTGGTCACGAGAAACAAACGCGTGTGCAAAACTTAAGCTTAATCGGACACTGGGAAGTAGGTCAAATTTAACTTGAAAGATTTGATTACAGACACTGGGACAGGTGAAAATAAATAAAAGCTTGTAATAAAATGACGGTTGTTACTAATGTCTTTGTGGTTGAATAATTTCCTATTTTAAACATTATAATCGACATCATTAAAATTTCTACACCACATGCCGTAATTTATTTAAATAAAATTGGCATCAAACTTTTCTGTTGCTTTTTACTACGACCAGAAATACTGGTAATAACGTTTGTTTTAAGCGATAGGTCAAGAACAAAAACAAACCATAATAGTATATGGAAACGGAGTCCGCATATAATTCAACAATAACAATGTGATGTCACTCAATATAGAATTAAAGTTGCGTAGTAAAAGCGACGACATTTAGTAGTACCGGTAAATGCGTTCGCGTTAGAGCTGCTTTATTAATTTATTTTCTTTCCTCATATATTTCATTTAGATCTGCCAATTGAATATTTATAAAAAAACGAAGTCTACGAAAAACATGTGGCTTATAATTGCTCTTTGTCATTAAATAATTTCCTTTTCCAAACGTGATATTCGACATCAGTAAATCACACCATGATGTCACTCCGTATATTAACGTAGCTATTTCTACCGTAAAATAAATGTATCCTACAGCGGCCAAAAACAATTGCTGATACTTCCCTGATGAATGTCAGTGGCACAGTTTTGACTGATGCAATGAAAATTAAAGTTGCGTAGTAAAAGCGACGATATTTAGTAGTAGTTGTAAATGCGTTCGCGTTAGATCTGCTTTATAAATTTATTTTCTTTAACGATTTTTTTTAACGAAGTCTACGAAAAACATGGGCTCTTTGTCATTGAATGATTTCCCATTTTAAACATATTATTCGAAATCATTAAAATTTCTTCTGTTTCATTACCATGCGAGATCCTTCAAAACAAGCTAATATATTATTAAAAAAAAAACGGTTTTTAAATATTTCCTTTTGATTTGCCCATTGAAAACTTTAACGAAGTCTATGTAATGGCTTATAACTAATAACTACTAACCAGTTTTTCCTATTTTTCAAACATAATATTCGTCATTATTAAAATTTCTTGTTATACATAAACATTTGAGAGATCTTTTAAAACAGCTTTAAACAAGCTTTTTTATTAAAAATACATAAAATGTCAGCTCAATCGGACACTGGCAAGTGGGTCAAATTTAACCTGCAAGATTTTATTACAGACACTGGGACAAGTGAAAGCAAATAAAAGCTTGTAATAAAATGACGGTCGTTACTAACGCTCCAGCCAAGGATTAAACTTTATAAATATTTCTTTTGGATCTGCTCTTTGAAAACTAAAGAATTCTACGTAGAACATGTGGCTTATGAACCAACCAGTGGTTCTTCACGGTTTTTAAATAATTTCCTATTTTAAACATAATATTCATCATCATTAAAATTTCTTATTTTGTCTAAAAACTGTCCCAAAATCAATTTAAATCACGCGTAGTTCCTGTAATTATAAATGTTCGTTAAGATGAACCATTATGTCACACCGTAAGTTCGTATTTCAACGCGACTCAATGTGAATCAACATGCCTTAGGGTGGACCTTCGTCTCAATTTATTTTATAAAATTCATACCAAACTTTTCTGTTATTTATTGATACGACAAGAAATACTGATGATAGTTTTCGGATAAAATTAAATGACGGTTGTTACTAAAGGCACGTCCCAGCCAATAATAATTTTTTTTGAATGTTTCCTTTGAGTTTGCCCATTGAATATTTTAACGAAGTCTACGTATAACATGTGGCTTATAACTACCAACTAGTGATTTCTTACTGTCATTAGATAATTTCCTATCAGCAGCATCTTAACTGCACATTGATACCGTGATCCATGTTATTTGCGGTAGATCTTTGTCTTAACTCATTTAAATAAAAGTGGTACCAAACTTTTATTTCCTTTTACAACAACAAAAACCAAAACAAAAATATCTTTTACAAAAAGAAAATTATCTTTGATTGATAAAAAAATATATCTTTTCTCAAGGTCAAGAAAACTCAAAATCTAAAATGAGAATTTGTGAGTGACACTTTTAAAATCTTCACTTCTATCGTTTGACGTCACAACACAGGAATGCGTGTTCCTTTCTTCTTTCTTTGTTAAAAAAATATGATATTCACAAACTACCGTCAGGGTTATCAGTGTTTTTCTTACTTTACTTATATAAAATTGGTACCCAAATTTTCTTTTGGTTTTTAATACGACAAGAAATACTGGTAAAAATAGTCCTAATATTAAGTTAAGACACACGTAGTTCCTGTAATTTTGAAAGTTCGTTAAAATTCACCATGATACCAATTCGTATATTAACGTAGCTGATACCACCGTAAAATAAATGTATCTTAGAACGGCCCAAAAAGTTGCTGATTCTTCCATGATGAATCACAGTTGCACAGTTTTGACTGATGCAATAAAAAATAAAGTTGCGTAGTAGAAGCGACGACATTTAGTAGTAGTGGTAAGGTAATTGCGTTCACGTTAGAGCTTCTTTATAAATGTATTTTCTTTCTTTAAATATTTCCTTTGGATCTGCCCATTGAATACTTTAATAATTACGAAAAACATGAGTATTTTAATTACCAACCAACCTTTTAATTTCCTATTATAAAAATAATACTCGACATCATTACAATTTCTTCTCTTTCATAACCATGTACGAGATCTTACAAAACAAGCTAACATATAAAAAAGGGATTTTTTAAACAAGCTGTAATATTAAAAATTGCATTGTCACGGGCAACAAACGAGTATGCAAATTTTTAGTTCCATCAGACACTCGGATAAAGGTCAAAATTAACTTGAAGGTTTTAATTACAGACACCGTTTCGGGACAGGTGAAATTAAATAAAAACTAGTCATAAAATTGTGGTTGTTACTAATGGTACGCTCAAGACAAAGTATTTATTTTAATATTTTCTTTGGATCTGCCCATCCATAACTTTAACCAATTATACGTAAAACATGTGGCTTATATCTACCAACCATCTCTTCACTGTCATTAAATATTTTCCTATAAGAAACATTTAGTTCCTGAAATTTCGAAAGTTCTTTAACATGCACCATGTTGTCACTCCGTATATCAACGCGGCTGATGACACCTTAAAATAACTGTATCATAGAGTGGATCAAAAAGTTGCTGATACTTCCATTATGTATGTCAGTGACGCAGTTTAGACTGAAGCACTTTTATTGGATGAAATAACCGACTTGCTTTTTCATTCGATCTAACAACTTTTTGCGGTAGAAGAACGACTGGCCGGCTGTCAGCACCTGCATTCTGATATCGTAATCCCCATGCGGTGGATCTTCGTCTTAATTTATTTATATAAAATTGGTACCAAACTTTTCTGTTATTTTTTACTACGACCAGAAATTCTGGAACAAACTGTCCTAATATTAAGTTAAGACACACGTAGTTCCTGTAATTTTGAAAGTTCGTTAAAATACACCATGATACCACTCCGTATATTAACGTGGCTGATGCCACCGTAAAATAAATGTAACTTGGAGCGGCCCAAAATGTTCCTGATTCTTCCATGATGAATATCACTTGCACAGTTTTGACTGTTGCACTTTTATTTTATGAATTAAACGACTTTGTTTTACATTCGATTTAACAACTTTTTTTTGCGGTAGAAGAACGACTGGCCGGCTATCAGCTGTTTTTTAACAATATACTGATATCGTGATCCCTGTGCCTTGCGGTGAATCTTCGTATTAATTGATTTTTATAAAATTGGTATCAAACTTTTCTGCTATTTTTTACTACGACCAGAAATTATGGAAAAGACTGTCCTAATATTAAGTTAAGACAAACGTAGTTCCTGTAATTTTGAAAGTTCGTTAAAATACACCATGATACCACTCCGTATATTAACGTGGCTGATGCCACCGTAAAATAAAAGTATCTTAGAGCGGCCCAAAATGTTCCTGATTCTTCAATGATGAATATCACTTGCACAGTTTTGACTGTTGCACTTTTATTTTATGAACTAAACGACTTTGTTTTACATTCGATGTAACAACTTTTTTTTGCGGTAGAAGAACAACTGGCCGGCTATCAGCAGGTTTTTAACAATATACTGATATCGTGATCTCTGTGCCTTGCGGTGAACCTTCGTCTTAATTGATTTTTATAAAATTAGTATCAAACTTTCTGTTGCTTTTTACTACGACTAGAAATGCTGGTAATAACAATGGTTGTAGGTGGACTTTCGTCTTAATTTATTTGTATAAAAATGATACCAAACTTTTCTGTTATTTTTACTACGGCCAGAAAGACGGGTAAAAACTGTTAATATTAAATATTATGTTAAAACACACGTAGTTCCTGCAATTTTGGAAGTTCGTTAATATACACCATGATGTCACTCCGTATATTAACGTGGCTAATACCACCGTAAATAAATATTTCCTAGAGCGACCCAAATAGTTGCTGATTCCATGATGAATCTCAGTGGCACAGTTTTGATTGATGCAATAAAAATTAAAGTTGCGTAGTAGAAGCGACGACATTTAGTAGTGGTAAGATAAATGCGTTCACGTTAGAGCTGCTTAATAAATGTATTTTCTTTCTTTAAATATTTTTTTGGATCTGCCCATTGCATACTTTAAAGAAGTTTTCGAAAAACATGTGGCTTATAACTGGTAAAAGGGTTGAAATTATCTTGCAAGTTTTGATAACAGACACCGGAACAGGTTAAAGAAAATAAAAGCTTGTAATAAAATGATGGTTGTTACTTATAGTAAGCTCATGTCAAATATATTTTTTTTAAATATCTTCTTTGGATCTATCCATTCATAACTTTTACGAATTCTACGTAAAACTTGTAGCGTATAACTATCAACCAGTGGCTCTTCACTGTTATTAAATATTTTCCTCTAAGAAACACGTAGTTGTTGAAACATGTACCATGTTGTCACTCCGTATATCAACGCGGCTGATGACACCGTAAAATAACTGTATCTTAGCGGATCAAAAAGTTGCTAATACTTCCATGATGAATGTCAGTGACAAAGTTTAGGCTGAAGCACCTTTATTTTATGAATTAACCGACTTGGTTTGACATTAGATCTAACAACTTTTTGCGGTAGACGAACGACTGCCCGGCCATCAGCAGACTTTTACCTACATACTGATATCGCAATACCTGTGCGTTACGGAGAACCTTCGTCTTAATAGATTTATATAAAATTAGTACCAAACTTTCTGTTGATTTTTACTACGACTAGAAATACTTGTAATAACAATGGTTGCAGGTGGACCTTTATTCTAATATATTTTAATAAAATTGGAACCGAACTTTTTTGTCACTTTTTAATTTGACAAGAAATACTGGTAATAAAATTGGTTGTAAATGATAGGTCAGGCATACCATGTTAAAACTACCGAAAGGGTGTTTCAATTGATCCTTTGTAACAAGAGCCTCTAGTTGACTGGCGGGCTATCAATAGGCTCTTTCTTGCATATTGATATCGTGATCCATATGCCCTGCAAAGGTCTACGCTTTTCGGTTGCTTTTTAATACGAAAAGGAATACTGGTAATAACACTGGTTGTAGATGGATCTTCGTCTTAATATATTTTTATATAATTGGTACCAAACTTTCACCCTAATCGGACACTGGGAAGTGGGTCAAAATTAACGTGCAAGATTTGATTACAGAAATCGGGACACTTTATAAAATGTCAGTTGTCACTTATGGTACGCCCCATCCAAAGATTAAACTATTTAAATATTTTCTTTGGATGTGCCCATTGAAAATTTTAACGAAGTCTATGTAAAATAAAACATGTGGCTTATAACTACCAACCAGTGGCTCCTCGCTGTTTTAAAATAATTTCTTATTTTAAACGTAATATTCGTCATTATTAAAATTTCATGTTATTCATAACTTTTTGAGAAATCTTTCAAACAATTTAAAAAGCTTTATTTTTTACAAGCTTATATTCAAAATTGTATTGTATTTATTGATTTGATTACAGACACGCGACAGTTGAAAGTAAATAGAAACTTGTAATAAAATGACGGTTGTTACTTTAGCTTTTTAAATATTTCCTTTGGAATGTTATAGCCCATAGGCCATGCAATACTTTAACAAAGTCTACGTAAAACATGTGGCTTAGAACTACGAACTAGTGGTTCCTCACTGTCAATAAATAATTTCCTATCAGCAGCCTTTTAACTGCACATTGATATCGTGATCCATGTGTCTTGCAGTAGATCTTTGTCTTAATTAATTTAAATAAAATTGGTACCAAACTTTTCTGACACTTTTTACTTCGACCAGAAATACTGGTGATAACATTGATTGTAAGCAATAGGTTAGAAAAAAATATCATATATATGGAAACGGACTCCGCGTTTAAAACAACATAATTAGACAACTATGTGACGTCGCTTTATATAAAAAATATAGTTTCGTAGTAGCGATAGATGCGTTCGCGTTATCGGGAAATGCGTCGAATTTTACTCACGAGATGTGATTACAGACACCAGGACAGATGAAAGTAAATAAGAACTTTTAATAAAATGACGGTTGTTACTAGGGCATGCATTCCGAAAATTCGAAATTTCATAGTTTCGAAATTTCGGACCATATTTGCATGTTTATTAATTTCGAAATTCACACCCCTAATTTCGAAATTTCGAAACTGGATTTTATTTAAATATTATGCTATTTTTCATACAATTATGAAAATATATTATTGAAACCAAAAGAGGATCATCTGAAAATGAGTCTGAATACGAATCTAAAGCCAATTACCGTTGCATTTGGGCCACCTTGTGACCATGGTGTAAAATAAATAAAGAAGAGTGAAAGAAGCTCGGTCATTAAAAAAACCAAGCTTTATAAGGTGGCCCGTGAGGGTAATACTTTGACAAGGTCTACAATCGGTTGGGAATGCCCATATTTCTTTGCTATCGGGGGGAAACCTTCGCCTGAACTCGCGCCTGAACTTTTGGGGAAAAACCAGGCATTGTGGTATTTTTACCTCATAAAAACCAAGCTGGTGATCACCATCAGCACTTCTTAAAATACTACATTCTTGGGGAGACTATAAAGAAATCTCCCTTGAGCCTCGCTGTGCACGGCAGCACGTGATCACTGTGCCACTGTCTTACCTGAGATCACTCGGTGGACGGACAGGGACTCTGTCACACTCTGAGCGCCCGAAACCCTGGCGTTCCATCTGCCTTAAATGATACAAGCGGGGTTTCGGCGTGTCTACATCGAGGTGGTTGCCTCCACGATGCCTTCTTCTCTTCTCCGAGTGGAATTGGACTTCTCGCGATTCCACTCGGTGGCTATTTCCCTCTAATTGCATGTTGCCGCCAGCATATTATTCCTCACTAATACTGGCAGATACAGGTCTCGCCCGATCCTGGCGACTAAGACCCACCGTTCAAAAGCCCAAGAAGGTACTCCTCGAGCGTGTGCTGTGCAGAATCCAAGTTGCCTCTACAATGATGGCAATTTACCGTGGCCTCTTACCCAATCCTATTCAGATACTCACTGAAGCAACCGTGCCCGATCTGTACCTGAATGTGCCGGTAGGAGATGCGCTCCGCCTTTTTTAGCCAGTCACGTGCTATTCAAATAACCATTTTTCACTGCAAGCTGTTGATTTTAGTCCGACGCTGGACAACTGACAGTCTATTTCTGCTTCCGAGATTGGGCAGCAGTCTTTGCAAAGCACCCACTGGCCTTCCAATGCGCGGAAAAGGCACTCGAAATGTTCTTTGAAGCCCCACCGTACATGGTTAAACCAAGATATTGGGCTTGCGCATCTCCTATTGTCACTAACGAGCTGGGCAGCTCTCTGCTCTTCAGCAGTGCCTCAATTCTATGAGGCGCTATCTGTAACTATCTTTAACCCCAGCTCGTGAATAAACGCTGACCAAACGTCTCTTGCCACTCCGAGCTCGAAAAGCTGGATGGTATTGTCGAAGGTGTCCCCAGCAGTGGAGTATTTGTAGTAGAAGTCTTCAGGAAAAGAATATTAATTTTTTTTTCAATATAAATTGCACTTAGGCACCTCTCCAGACTACAAATTTTGTATTTTGAGTTTAGTTTAAGTATTATTCTGATTTTCCATTATATTTGTCTCCTCAGTTTCGAAATTTCGAAACTGAGGAGTCCAATTTCGTAAGCTAATTTCGAAATTGAAAATATACGAAACTGCATGCCCTAGTTGTTACTAATGGTATGCCCCAGCCAAAGATAAAACTTTTTAAATATTTTCTTTGGATCTGCCCATTAATAACTTAAACCAAGTCTATGTAAAACTTGTGGCTTATTATTACAAACTTAGGTTTTTCACAGTCATTTAATATTTTCCTATCAGGAACATGTAGTTCCTGTAATTTCATACATTTCTTTTGGATATGCTCATTGAATACTCTAACGAACTCTACGAAAACAAGTGGCTTTTAAATACCTACCAGTGGTTCCTCAATGTCATTAATTAATTTCCTATCAGAAGGCTCTACCTTGCATTTTGGGATCGTGATCCAGATGCCGTAATTTAATTATGTAAAATTGGCACTAAACTTTCTCTAGCCTATTACATCCAGAAATACTGGCAATAACATTGGTTTTAAGCGTTAGGTCATGCATAAAAACATACCATAATAATACATACAGACGGTCTCCACATATATTTCAACCTAAGTAACAATGTGCCATCACTTCATATAAATATAAAGTTGAGTAGTATAAACGACGACATTTAGTAGTAGATAAATAAATGCGATCTCAATAGAGCTGCTTATTTTCATTCCTTAAGTATTTCCTTTGGATCTGCCCATTGAATATTTTAACGAAGTCTATGTAAAATAAAACATGGCTTATAACTATCAACCAATGGTTCCTGTCATTAAATGATTTGTGGTGCCATGATGTCACTCCGTATATTAATGCAGCTGTTGCCACCGTAAACTAAATGTATCCTAGAGCGAACGAAAATCAGTGATGAAATTCACTGGCACAGTTTTGATTGATGCGCTTTCATTTTATTTATGTATTAAACGATTTGGTTTTACATTCGCTCTTAACAAGGTTTTTCGGTAGAAGAACGACTGGCCGGCTGTCAGCAGGCTCTTAGCTGCATATTGATAACGTTGGCCACGGTGTCTTTATTTATAAAAAATTGGTTTCAGACTTTACTGTTGCTTTTTACTACGACCAGAAATACTAGTTATGACATTGTTTGTAAGTAGACTTTTGCCTTAATTAATTTATATAAAATTGGTTCCTAACTTTTTGTTTCTTTTTAATATGACCAGAGATACTGGTTTGTAACAATAACATTGGTTGTAAGCGATAGGTCCGGAATAAAATATGGAAACGGACACTGCATATATTACAATTAAGTAAACAGCAATGCGATATCAACTAATATAAATTAAAGTAAGCAGAACCGACGAGATTTAGTTGTAGCAGTAGATGCGTTCGCGTTAGAGCTGTATTTAAAATTTTGTTTGTTTTTTTCTTTGAATATTTCCTTTGGATCTACCCATTGAATATTTTAATGAAGTCTATGTAAAACATGTGGCTTATAACTAATAACCATTGACTAAGATTTTCCTATTTTTTTATACATAATATTCGTCATCACTAAAATTTCTTGTTATACATAACCATTTGTGAGATCTTTTAAAACAGCTTTAAACAAGCTTTTATATTTAAAAATTGCATTGTCACTAGAAACAAACGTGTGAAAAATGTCAGCTCAATTGGACACTGGGAAGTGGGTCAAATTTAACTTGCAAGATTTGATTACAGACACCGGGACAGGTTTAAGTAAATAAAAGCTTGCAATAAAATTACAGTTGTTACTAACGCCCCAGCCAAAAATATTGTTAGTAAAATATTTCTTTTAGATCTGCCCAATGAAAACCTAAACGAATTCTACGTAAACATGAGGCTTATAACTTCCAACCAGTGGTTCTTCACGGTCTTTAAATAACTTCCTATCAGCAGCCTTTTAACTGCATATTGATATCGTGATCCATGTGTCTTGCCTTGGTCTTAATTAATTTAAATAAAATTGGTACCAAACTTATCTGTCACTTTTTACTTCGACCAGAAATACTGGTGATAACATTGGTTGTAAGCAATAGGTTAGGAAAACATACCATATATATGGAAACGGACTCCGCGTTTATAACAACATAATTAGACAACAATGTGACGTCACATATATAAAAATTATAGTTGCGTGCGTTTGCGTTACCGGGAAATGCGTCAAATTTTGCTCACGAGATGTGATTACAGACACCGGGACAGGTAAAAGTAAATAAGAACTTTTAATAAAATGACGGTTGTTACTACTGGTATGCCCCAGCCAAAGATAAAACGTTTTAAATATATTCTTTGGATCTGCCCATGAATAACTTAAATAAAGTCTTATGTTAAACATGTGCCTTATTACTACAAACCAGTGGCTCTTCACTGTCATTTAATAATTTCCTATGAGGAACACGTAGTTCATGTAATTTCGAAAGTTGTTTATCATGTGCCATGTTGTCATGCCGTATATCAAAGCGGCTAATGCCACCATAAAATAAATCCAACTTAGAGCTGACCAAAAAGTTGCTGATACTTCCATGATGAATGTCAGTGCCACAGTTTTGACTGATGCACTTTTATTTTATGAATTAACGAACTTGGTTTTACATTCGAACTAACAATCTTTTTGCGAAAGAAGAACGACTGGCAGGCTGTCATCAGGCTCTTACCAGCACCTGTAGACCTTCGGCTTAATTTATTTACATAAAATTGGTGCCAAGCTTTTCTGTTGCTTTTAACTACGACCGGAAATACTGGTAATAAAATCCTAAACGATAGGTCAGGCATTAAAACATACTATTTCACAAACTACAGACAGGGTTATCAGTGTGTTTCAATTGATCCTCTGTAACAAGAGCCTGTAGTTGACTGGTTGGCTATCAGCAGGCTCTTTCTTGCATTTCGATATCGTGATCCACATGCCCTGTAAAGGTCCCCTTTGTCTTAGTTTATTTTTATAAAATTTGTACCAAACTTTTCGGTTATTTTTTAATACGACAAGAAATACTGGTGATAATTTTGGATAAAAAATAACATGGTGGTTGTCATTAATGGTAAGTCCCAGGCAAATATCCATTGTTTTTCGAACATTTCTTTTGGATCTGCCCATTGAATACTTTTACGAAGTCTATGTTAAATAAAACTGAAGTGTCGGGAGTAATAAATAAAAGAAACGTCCACTTGTAGCAAGCATATATTGCGAACTGGCGGTTACAATGACGTAGGCTTATTTATACGTGATCTTACTTACTAATCTTCGTATGTGGGTAACTCAAATATATTACAAAAACATGTGGCTTAAAACTATCAACCAGTGGCTCCTAACTGTTTTAAAATAATTTCTTAAAAAGGTTTTTTAAACAAGCTTTCAAAAATAAAATTTTATTGTATTTATTGATTGCAGGCACGCGACAGTTGAAAATAAATAAAAACTTGTAATAAAAAGACGGTTGTTACTTTAGCTTTTTAAATATTTTCTTTGGATCTGCCAATTGAATACTTTAACGAAGTCTACGTAAAACATGTGGCTTAGTACTACCAACTATTGGTTCCTCACTGTCATTAAATAATTTCCTATCAGCAGACTTTTAACTGCACATTGATATCGTGATCCATGTGTCTTGTGGTAGACCTTTGTCTTAATTAATTTAAATAAATTGGTACCAAACTTCAATGTTTCTTTTTATAACAAAAAAAACCAAAACAACAATATCTTAAGCAAAAACAATAGGATATTTGACTGTATTAAGAAAAATCTTTTCTCCAGATCTGAGGACAAAGCCTAAGAAAACTCCAAATCTCAAAAAAAATAATGAATTAGTGAGTGACACTTTTATAATCTGCACTTCTATCGTCTCACGTCACAACACAGGAACGCGTATTCCTTTCTTCTTTCTCTGTTTAAAAAATATGATGTTCACAAACCGTCGAGTGGGTTATCCGTGTTTTTTTTAAATTTATTTATATAAAATTACTACCCAACTTTACTTTTGGTTTTTCATACGACAAAAAATACTGGTACAACATTGGTTGTTAGTGGACCTTTTCTTAATTTATTTATATAAAATTGATGCCTGACTATTCTGTTCCTTATTATACGACCAAAAAAAAACTGGTAATACAACCATTGTAAATATTTCCTTTGGATCTGCTCATTGAATATTTTAACGAAGTCTATGTAAAATAAAACATGTGGCTTATAACTACCAACCAGTGGCTACTGTTTTAAAATAATTTCTTATTTTAAACATAATATTCATCTTATTAAAATTTCTTATTTCTCATAACCATTTGAGAGATCTTTCAAAAAGTTAAAAATCTTTCATATAAAAATAACATATTTATTAAACAAGCCTTTATATAAAAAAAAAAATTGTATTTATTGATTTGATTACAGGCACGCGACAGTTGAAAGTAAATCGAAACTCGTAATAAAATGACGGTTGTAACTTTAGCTTTTTAAATATTTCCTTTGGAATGTACAGCCCATAGGCCATGGAATACTTTAACGAAGTCTACGTAAAACATGTGGCTTAGAACTACCAACTATTGGTTCCTCACTGTTACAGCCCATAGGCCATGGAATACTTTAACGAAGTCTACGTAAAACATGTGGCTTAGAACTACCAACTATTGGTTCCTCACTGTCATTAAATAATTTCCTATCAGCAGACTTTTAACTGCACATTGATATCGTGATCCATGTGTCTTGCGGTAGACTTTTGACTTAATTAATTTAAATAAAATTGGTACCAAACTTTTCTGTCATTTTTTACTTCGACCAGAAATACTGGTGATAACATTGGTTGTAAACAATAGGTTAGGAAAAATATACCATATATATGGAAACGGACTCCGCGCTTAAATCAACATAATTAGACAACAATGTGACGTCGCCTTATATAAAAAATATAGTTGCGTAGTAGCAATAGATGCATTCGCGTTACCGGGAAATACGTCAAATTTTACTCACGAGATGTGATTACAGACACCGGGACAGGTGAAAGCAAGTAAGAACTTGTAATAAAATGACGGTTGTTACTACTGGTATGCCCCAGCCAAAGATACAACTTTTTAAATATTTTCTTTGGATCTGCCTATTAATAACTTAAAGTCTATGTAAAACTAGTGGCTTATTACTACAAACCAGTGGCTCTTCACTGTCATTTAATAATTTCCTTGAGGAACACCTAGTTCCTGTAATTTCGCAAGTTCTTTTACATGCACCATGTTGTCATGCCGTATATCAAAGCGGGTAATGCCACCATAAAATAAATGTATCTTAGAGCCGACCAAAAAGTTGCCGATACAATTTATTTATATAAAATTGGTACCAAACTTTTCTGTTACTTTTTACTACGACCAGAAATTCTGGAAAGAACTGTCCTAATATTAAGTTAAGACACACGTAGTTCCTGTAATTTTGTAAGTTCGTTAAAATACACCATGATACCACTCCGTATATTAACGTGGCTGATGCCACCGTAAAATAAATGTATCTTAGAGCGGCCCAAAATGTTCCTGATTCTTCCATGAGGAATATCACTTCCACAGTTTTGACTGTTGCACTTTTATTTTATGAATTATCCGACTTGGTTTTACATTCGAACTTACAACCTTTTGCGATAGAAGAACGACTGGCAGGCTATCACCAGGCTCTTTATTGTATATTGATATTGTTATCCACATGTCCTGCAAAGGTCTACCCTTCGTCTTAATTTATTTTTATAAAATTTGTACCGAACTTTTCGGTTGCTTTTTAATACGACAAGAAATACTGGTGATGATTTTGGATAAAACAAAAAATGGCGGTTGTCATTAGTGGTAAGTCCCAGACAAATATCCATTTTTTTTCTTCAAATATTTCTAATGGATCTGCCCATTGAATACTTTTACGATATCTATGTAAAATAAAACATGTGGCTTATAACTGCCAACCAGTGGCTCCTAACTGGTTTAAAATAATTTCTTATTTTAAACATAATATTTGTCATCATTAAAATTTCTTATTTTTCATAACCATTTGAGAGACCTTTAATAAAGTTAAAAACTTTAATTTAAAAAAATAAAGAATTTTAATAACAAGCTTTTATATTAAAAATTGTATTTTATTTTTTTGCACGCGACAGTTGAAAATAAATAAAAACTTGTAATAAAAAGACGGTTGTTACTTTAGCTTTTTAAATATTTCCTTTGGATCTGCCAATTGAATACTTTAACGAAGTCTACGTAAAACATGTGGCTTAGAACTAACAACTATTGGTTCCTCACTGCCATTAAATAATTTCCTATCAGCAGACTTTTAACTGCACATTGATATCGTGATCCATGTGTCTTGCGGTAGACTTTTGTCTTAATTAATTTAAATAAAATTGGTACCAAACTTTTCTGTAATTTTTTACTTCGACCAGAAATACTGGTGATAACATTGGTTGTAAACAATAGGTTAGGAAAACATACCATATATATGAAAACGGACTCCGCGTTTATAACAATATATTTAGACAACAATGTGACGTCGCCTTTTATAAAAATTATAGTTGCGTAGTAGTAGCGATAGAAGCGTTCGCGCACCACGTTGTCATGCCGTATGTCAAAGCGGCTAATGCCACCATAAAATAAATGTATCTTAGAGCGGACCAAAAAGTTGCTGATACTTCCATGATGAATGTCAGTGGCACAGTTTTGACTGATGCACTTTTATTTTATGAATTAACCGACTTGGTTTTACATTCGATTTATCTTTTGCGATAGAAGAACGACTGACAGGCTGTCATCAGGCTCTTACCTGCATACTGATATCGTGATTCACATGCCTTGCGGTGTACCTTCGGCTTAATTTATTTACATAAAATTGGTGCCAAACTTTTCTGTTGCTTTTTACTACGACCAGAAATACTGGTAATAAAATTGGTTGTAAACGACAGGTCAGGCATTAAAACATACCATCTCACAAACTACCGACAGGGTTATCAGAATAGAACAAATAGTGTGTGTTTCAATTGATCCACTGTAACAAGAGCCTGTAGTTGACTGGCTGGCTATCAACAGGCTCTTTCCTGCATGTAGATATCGTGATTCACATGCCCTGCAAAGGTCTACCCTTTGTCTTAATTTATTTTTACAAAATGTGTACCATAGTTTATGGTTGCTTTTTAATACGACAAGAAATACTGGTGATTATTTTGGATACAAATTAAAATGGCGGTTGTCTTTAATGTTAAGTCCCAGGCAAATATCCAATTTTTCAAACATTTCTATTGGATCTGCGTTGAATACTTTTACAAAGTCTACGTAAAACATGTGGCTTAGAACTACCAGCCAGTAGTTCCTCACTGCCATTAAATAAATTACTATCAGCAGCTTTTTAACTGCACATTGATATCGTCCCAGGCAAATATCCATTTTTTCAAACATTTCTTTTGGATCTGCCCATTGAATACTTTTACGAAGTCTACGTAAAACATGTGGCTTAGAACTACCAGCTAGTGGTTCCTCACTGTCATTAAATAAATTACTATCAGCAGCCTTTTAACTGCACATTGATATCGTGATCCATGTGTCTTGCGGTAGATCTTTTTCTTAATTATTTTAAATAAAATTGGTACCAAACTTTAATGTTTCTTTTTATAAAAACAAAAACCAAAACAAAAACATCTTTAGCAAAAACAATAGGATATTTGACTGTATTAAGAAAAATCTTTTCTCCAGATCTGAGGACAAAGCCTAAGAAAACTCAAAATCTCAAAAAAATTGAATTAGTGAGTGACACTTTTATAATCAGCACTTCTAGCGTCTGACGTCACTACGCGGGACCGCGTATTAATTTCTTCTTTCTTTGTTTAAATAATATGATGTTCACAAACCATCGAGTGGGTCATCCATGTTTTTTTTAATTTATTTTATAAAACTACTACCCAACTTTTCTGTTGCTTTTTCATACGACAAGAAATACTGGTACAACATTGGTTGTTAGTGGACCTTTTCTTTATTTATTTATATAAAATTGATGCCTAACTTTTCTTTTCCTTATTCTACGACCAAAAAAACTGGTAATACAAACTTTGTAAATATTTCCTTTGAATATTTTAACGAAGTCTATGTAAAATAAAACATGTGGCTTATAACTGCCAACCAGTGGCTCCTAACTGGCCTAAATTTCTTATTTTAAACATAATATTCGTCATAATTTTTTTTTTATAACCATTTGGAGATCTTTTAAACAGTTAAAAAGCTTTCATATTAAAAAATCTTTTTTTTTAACAAAATTATATATTAAAAATTGTATTGTATTTATTGATTTGATTATACAGGCACGCGGCATTTGAAAATAAATAAAAACTTGTAATAAAAAGACGGTTGTTACTTTAGCTTTTTTAAATATTTCCTTTGGATCTGCCAATTGAATACTTTTACGAAGTCTACGTAAAACATGTGGCTTAGAACTACCAGCTAGTGGGTCCTCACTGTCATTAAATAAATTACTATCAGTAGCCTTTTAACTGCACATTGATATCGTCCCAGGCAAATATCCATTTTTTCAAACATTTCTTTTGGATCTGCCCATTGAATACTTTTACGAAGTCTACGTAAAACATGTGGCTTAGAACTACCAGCTAGTGGTTCCTCACTGTCATTAAATAAATTACTATCAGCAGCCTTTTAACTGCACATTGATATCGTGATCCATGTGTCTTGCGGTAGATCTTTTTCTTAATTATTTTAAATAAAATTGGTACCAAACTTTAATGTTTCTTTTTATAACAACAAAAACCAACCAAAAAAAAATTTTGCAAAAACAATATTTGACAGTATTTAAAAAAAAACTTTTTAAGATCATAGGACAAAGCCTAAGAAAACTCAAAATTTAAAAAAATATAATTAGTGGGTGACACTTTTATAATCTGCACTTCTATCGTCTGACGTCACAGCACAGGAACGCGTATTCCTTTCTTCTTTCTTTGTTTCTAAAATATGATGTTCACAAACCACCGAGAGGGTTATCAGTGTTTTTTTTAATTTTATTTATATAAAATTCATATACAACTTTTCTGTTACTTTTTCATGCGACAAGAAATACTGGTATAACATTGATTGTAAGTTGAACTTTACTTAATTTATTCATATACAATTGATGCCTAACTTTTTCCTTCCAGTTTTTTCGTCGTAGTATAACGACCGAAAAATACTATGTAAATGTTTCCTTTGGATCAGCCCATTTGTAACTTACACGAAGTCTATGTAAAACGTGGTTTATATTTACCAATCAGTGGTTCCGCACTGTCGCTAAATAATATTTCCATCATTAAAATTTCTTCTTTTTCATAACGATTTGAGAGATCTATCAAAACAGTTAAAAATAAAACATAATTTCGTCTAAAAACTGTTTCAATATCGTGTTAAGAGTTTAGACACACGTTTTAAATATTTTATAACTGCAGTATTATTACCTTTAGAACTGCGACAGAGTGAATGGACTGTTATAATAAAAATCTAAGTGTTGAGTAACGGAGGTAAAAATGTATACAGTTTAATAACTTTGTATAAAAAATAAAATGATAAAGCTATTTAAATATTTTCGTTGGATCTGTCCATTGATAACTTTGATAATTTTAACAAAGTCTACGTAAAACATATGGCTTATAACTACCAACCAGTGGCTCTTAAAGCTCTATAAGATGTACCATGTTGTCACTCCGTATATCAACGCAGCTGTTGCCACAGTAAAATAAATGTATCGTGGGACGAACCAAAAAGTTGCTAATTTCTCCATGATGAATCACACTGGCACAGTTTTGATTGTTGCACTTTTTTATAAATTAACCGACTTCGTTTTACATTCGATCTAATAAGTTTCTGCGGTAGAAAAACGACTGACCGGCTAATTGCAGGCTTTTACCTGCATATTGATATCGTGATCCACATACCTTGCGGCGAACCTTCGTCTTAATGTATTTATATAAAATTGTTCTTTGGATCTGCCAATTTATATCTTTAACGAAGTTTATGTAAAACATGTGGCTTATAACTATCATCCAGTGGCTCCTGACTGATTAAATAATTTCCTATTTTAATCATAATATTCGTCAACATTAAAATTTCTTTATTCTCATAACTCTTTCAAAACAATTAAAAGCGTAATTTCGTCTAAAAACTATCCTAATATCAAGTTAGGGCACACGTAGTTCCTGTAATTTCTAAAGGTTTTTAAGATGCACTATGAAGGCACTCCGTAGATTAACGCAGCTGTTACCACCGTAAAATAAATGTATCTTAGAGCGGACCAAAAAGTTACTGATACAGTTATGAATGATGCACTTTTATTTTATGAATTAACCGACTTGGTTTTACATTTCACATTCGACCTAACAGCATTTTGCGGTAGAAGAACTAATTTGCAAAACTTGCATTTTTAACATGTTAGTTTTTTATTTATTCTGGATAAACAAACAGTTACACGTTACATTTTATAGTAAGAATTACAAGTATACGATTAAATATGTAACCAACCATATTTCACACAAATGTTATGTTATTGATGGGATTGAATTTTAAATTTATGCGGATACATTGTTATATATTTTATCAAAATAAACACAGGCATAGAAACCGCAGCCTGTTTTAATCAACAGCGTAAATTATAATCTATACTATATACCAATTACAGTGTCAATTATCAAATCGATAATCGAAACATTACGTTGCTGCAATCACTTGTTCAATTTGTCATAAAATCAATAAGCCATTGAACGGAATCTAAGGAACTCATTTACACATATGTCATGATACTCGTACAACTGAATGAGCCTCGCCGATCGTGATGTGACGATAGTGCTCCTAAAGACGTCTACTAAACTATATTTTTAGAAGTAACTGGCCGGTGTATGAAAAAAAAATCGGTAACGATATTAACAGTATGCTCGGTATTGACAGCACATCACTAAAGAGAGATTGAACTAAAAGTTTTAAACGCACTCTTTTGAAACACATGTTAATTGTTATACTGTTTAATAAGGGCCGATTCATCAATAGTCTGATAACTTTTAACGAGGAATAAAAATGGCCGTTTGACATATTTTCTATATAAAAGCTGTCAAACCGCCATTTTGAGTGCATTGAAAAATCGGGCCTAAATCATTTAATTATTATAAACTAGCTGCTGTCAGTTGCATTTCCCGCGTGAATGTTAGAAATTATTCCAAGAACGTACGTATTACCGGGCTAAAAGAGTAGCCCATGTCTTAATAGAGGATATGGTTTACTCGTGTACCAAGTTTTAACCATACCAGCCATTGAGGCGTGATTGATTAACAAACATCCCAACACACAGACTTTAAATGCGAAAGTTTTGATTCGATTGATGTTTGTTACTCAATCAATTACGCCAGAACGGCTGAACGGATCTACTATATATTTTTTTTAAATTCCACGCCAATTAAGTCGCGTGCAACAGCTAGTTTATACTGTTTTAGTCTCGGATTAAATAAAGTATCTTAAAAAACTTATTAAACTGTATAATTTCCTAACTGGCTTCGCTTGAAAACCTAAGAATTTAACTTTTAATATAAGTAGAAATAAAAAATTAGAAATATATATTATTATAACCATGTAGAGTATGTAAAGGACTTGTGATCGGATTATTATTTTTTATCGATTTTAGTACTGATACTGATTTTGGCTTCGATACCGGTTCTGGTATCGGTATCGATCTGGTACAGATATTGATACTGGTATCGGTATGGATCTGGTACCGATATCGGTACTAGTATCGCCATGGGTCTGGTACCGATTTCGATACTGTTATCGCTATGGATCTGGTAACGATATCGATACTGGTGTCGGTATGGATCTGGTACCAGTACTGATACTGGTATCGGTATGGATCTGGTACCGATATTGATACTTGTATAGTTTGTGCAAGAGAAAGAATATCGTTACTGAAGTATAAATTGTCTACAAAATTAATATAAATATGTTTGTTATTTTTGTAATAAAAAATACTAAGTAGTGTTCAAATATGTAAAGTTTCCATGCGTAAATATTTCACATTGACTTTCAGAAAAAAGTCGCCTTTGTAGAGCTTCTACTCTATAACTCTTACCTCTGTGATACTCTCAAACACTTATGTTCTGAGTAATTTTGGAGAAAACTTTCTCCAATCCACTCGACTCAGAATCAGTAGCAACGACAATAGAAAATACACCCTCAACTAATGTTAACACTAAAAGCTATAACTGTTAATTTGATTGGAGGCTGTGTCTAGGTTGAGTCGAGTGTAGGAATTGAATTGGCATACAGAGATAAAAGTCGATGTGTCATATTTACGCGCGGGTATTATAAATGTAGTTATTAGAATGACCTTATTTAAGTATACAATTATTTAATTAGTGTTGAAAAGTAATTTAAAAATATTCTCAAACGCCTGGTTCCTAAATCAAAATGTATTGTAACGGATGATATTTATATGATAGGTATCATAAGAATTTGCCCTATGTGCACCAATACATGCAGCCAAAGTGATCTATGTTCTTCCACCGACGCTGACGATGCCGAGGATCAGGCAAAGATTTGGACAAAACAAATTTTAATGACAATCATACCAGCGAAACGAAGAAAAATATACTTCATAAAAGATAACTTGATCTCCGCGACAGCTGTCAGTATTAATACAGTAACAATAGCGCTTGACAGGTTAACAATAACGTATACGACAGTTTGACATATGTCGCAGAGATCAAGCTATCTTTTATGAATCCTTCCGATGTCAATGCGCATGGTTGAAAATGGAAAACTGCCATATGAACTTCTGCCCCTATTTAACCTCTTTAGGGGATGAACTTTCAAAAATCCTTTCTTAGTGCTCAAGTTTGTTTTAAAAGAAACTCGTGCAAAACGTCAAGCTTCTAGACCTAGAGTTTAGTTCAGTAAACGTCTAGTTTAGTAAGCAAATTAATTTAAGATTATTATTAAGTATACTTACCTATACTCTAAAGGTTTAGGTAGTTAAAAAAGGGTAAACAAATCGTAAAAAGAGTTTTTTATAGTTGACACTTTCTTGTTTAAAAATACATTCTAAAAAAATTAAATTGATTTTAGATCACACGATAGTTTCCTCTTTTATTTTAGTATGTTCAATTTTATCATTTATTCTTAAACTGCTCTTCGTAGATGTAACTGCTTGAGCACAATTTTTAGTTAGATTTATATTAAAAATATAATATTTAGTAATCTGTCTTTAGAAAAGAGCCTAAAAAGACAGGTTCCCCAAACCTTTTATAAAATACAACGAATTAGATAACGTTGCTAAATTGAAGAGTACAACTGTGACGTAGTTTGTCAACTGAAGTGGCAGGTATTACGTTTAGTCGGTTAACCAGACGCCTTTGTTGACAGCGTTCTCGACATTTGCGAATAGCGTGTTTCGTATCGATTTTGTTGAATTGTGATAATATTAGCTCGTTTCTTTGTTTTGTTTTTGTTATTTAGTTATTGTTAGTTTTTGTTATTTATCTTTATTGGTTTTTTAATTATTATCGTGGAAAAATGAGTGAACCCGAGGCTGGTACTAGCCAGACGAACTTCGTACACACATTTCCATCACCGAAGAAGAAACGCTTGAAAACCGGACCTCTTTCATCATCTGAGAAACAGACATTGATAAATGTGTTTAAATATGTAGAAGAAACATGGCCCAAAGAGTGTTTTCCGTCAAAAACAGACATAGTGCAAAAAACTGGTGAAATAATGGGTATGTCTGTACCAACTGTGTACAGGGTTATTAACCAATACAAAACATTGCATAGAGTGGAGTCTCCTCCTCCACCGGCAAGGAAACCAAGCCAAATCGACAGTTTCGATGATATGGATTTAGCCGCAGTGAGGAGAAAAGTCCATATGTTTTTTTTTTCAAATGAAATGCCAACTATAGAAAAAGTTATGGAAAGTGTCAATAATGATGACAGTCTACCTAATATAAAAAAAGATGTAATGTGTAAGTTGATGAAAAAATTAGGCTTTAAATACTCCAAACGCAGTCGCAAGAGTATGCTTATTGACAAACCAGATATTGCAGTATGGCGTGTTAAGTATTTAAATGAGATTGCAAAATATAGAAGAGACGGGAAGAAAATATATTATTTGGATGAAACATGGGTCAATGAAGGTATGATAACAACATTAATATGTTATTAAAATAATTATTGTACACTGTCACAACTTTGTAAATATCTTGTAAACTCATTAATATTGTTTTTTGCAGGACATACCAAATCGTCAACATGGCAAGATACTACAATAACATGCTGTAAAGAGGCTCACAGGCAGGGTTTGTCTACAGGGTTAAAGAATCCCAGCGGGAAAGGAAAACGCCTTATTTTAGGCCACATTGGTAAGAATATTACGTCATAGCCTTTAATAGAAATGCCATGATGATTATTTTATAAGCTTGTTATAAACATAATAAATCACTCCTTGTTTCCCCGAAGGGTTGGGCAGAAGTGTATCTATAGTAGTACAATCACATTTCGCCAGTTATGTTTAAGTCCCATGTAATAGTGGGCGAGCCTATTGCCAATAACCGGGCACAACTCCACGAGTCCATGCTGCTACTGAAAATTCTAGATAGAAAAACCCAATAACACTGCCCAACCTGGGAATTGAACTGTGAACTTCATGCTTAGCTGTAGCGCTTGCGACCACTAGACCAATGAGGCAGTCAAAGTATAATAAATTAACATTTTCAGTCAAAGTATAGTTCTGGCCAAACTTGTTGGCCACCCTGAAGTTGGCTACAATGGCTGCGCTGTAGTAAATCTCATACCAAAACAGTTCCATTTCGTGCCTCGCGCATCCGGTAAACCAACTTCAGGGAGGCCAAGAAGTTTGGCGAGGACCATGTGAGATGCTCATATTATAAGAAAATATAATTATTAATCAGTTGTTCAATGTTATTTAAAACTATGTTTCAGGTTCATCAAGTGGTTTTGTTGAAGGAGGTGAACTTATATTTCAAGCAGCTAAGGGTGACGGTGATTACCACTCAGAAATGGATGCACATAATTTTGAGAAATGGATCACCACAATTTTCAAGAAACTGGAAAAAGACTCCATTTTGGTGATGGATAATGCACCCTATCACAGTAGAAAAAAAGAAAAAGTGCCAACAACCGCATCAAGAAAGGCTGATATTCAGAAGTGGTTAAGAGAAAAAAATATTGCTTTTGAAGAAGCTGAATTAAAAGCACAACTTTTAATAAAAGTTAAATATGAAAAACACAAATACCAATCCTATGTTGTGGATGAATTAGCCAAGGAATATGGTGTTACAGTATTGCGCCTGCCGCCATATCACTGTGAGCTCAATCCAATTGAGTTAATATGGGCTCAAGTTAAGGGGTTTGTAGCCGAGAAAAATAAAACTTTTAAAATGGCTGACCTAAAAATTCTTTTGCCAGAGGCTTTGGCTAATGTAACTGCAGAGAATTGGAAAAATTGTGAGGGTCATGTGATAAAAGAAGAACAGAAAATGTATAAATTAGACAAAATTATAGATGACACAACTGAACGTTTTATTATTAATGTGACAGAGAGTTCATCAGAGTCAGATTCAGAATAGAGCCTAATAATCATCATCAGCCTATTAATGTTCCCACTGCTGGGACACTGGCCTCCTCTCTGTGAGAGGGAATGAGCCTATTAATATGTGACTATAAATAATAAGATTTTAACATTTTAATAAAAGGTTTTGCATCTATGAGTCACGTGGTTTTTTTTGTTTACCCTTTTTTAACTACCTAAACCTATGGAGTATACTTCATTGTAATTAATCTTGCATGCACAAACATACAAGCTCTTATAAATCCACAGGTAAAAGATATTTTGTTCCGTTTTGTACGAAAGTCAGAGTGAAATAGATATTTTAGCACATTATGTATCATCTATACCGTTCTTGTTCAATCAATGAGATGTAGGAATCAGGTCTTTTATTATATGAATTTGTACGAAATATTTGCCGCTTTATTATTTTAATATTGTTGTCATTTTTATTATAAATACATTGTTGAAGTGTATGTGACATCAAATCGGTCTCAAAAGGCATTTATTTTGTAAGAACTGTCTCAATAAAAAAATTGCTACTATTTTTGTTGTTTAATTTGATAATATAACAGGTTGACCCTACTAACAAAGCCTTTCTTACGGCCACACAAACAAAATTGTTCCGTTACTGAGAAGAGCAAATCCGCAAAGAAAATTTTGATTTTTTTTGTATTATCTTTCTGCCGTATGAGTGTCCGGCAACTAAAGACCGACCGCTTAACTAAGCCCATTCTGCAGTAACTGCGTGGTACGGAATAAATACACCCTATTTATTTATTTTAAAACTTCATGCAAAATAAAAGTATATAATTATAGCCGGACTTGTGTCGCCGCGGGTGTAGTGATCTGTCAGTCGATAGTTCGCTGATGGGGGTCAACATCTCTCTTGCTACTTTAGGAACGGTCTCAGTTAAGTGGTCGGCAATTATACCTAATCGATTTTTCAAGCACTTGCTCTGATTAAGTTGAAACTTGGCGTCAATATGCAATTTTGAAAAAAATTAAATATTTTACTATGGAGCTTGTCTCATGATGGAGCCGGAATTTGGCCATAGCAATTCCTCAACTAGACAAGATAGCACCGTAGTTTTAGGGCTCATTGCATATGTAATTGCATTCATTGCAGCGGTATTTCAAAGAACCATTAACAAAGTCCTTGATCATTTGAGATTTGACGCCGTTGTCGTTTACTTGGGTGACGTCCTTGTACACACGATTTCGTTTGACGATGGTCTTAGCAAACTACAATTAGTATTTGATAAAATTAGGAACGCAGGTCTTACATATTATTGAAGCTCTCGAAATACAAATTCTTCCATTCGAAAATTGAATTTCTGGGTTTCGAAGTTTCGGAAAATGGCATAAAGCCTGGGCAGTAAAATAGATGCAGTTGATAAATTCGCTACCCGTAAGGGTGTCCATAATGTAGCCGTATTAATATCGTTCTTTCGACTAACTAAATGTCTGCTTAGCCTTAATAGAAATAAACTCAGAATAATCATAAGGGCAATCACGGCTCACGGCCGCCTCAAACAAACATCTCTTTAAATTAGGGTCCACACACAGCCCACTTTGCAGGGGCTGCTTTAACGCCAAGGAATCAGCCACCCACATCATCCTGGAATACGAGACCGTGGTTTCTCAACGTGCGCAAATCCTCCGAAAGGTGTGGTCGCTTCGCGAGCCTGTGAAGCACCCAGGAAGCTTCTGAGCTTTGAGCGGAGCTAGGCTGGCTAAGTTAGCCAGCCCCACGCATAACGAACCGATAGGGGGTAAGTACGGAAAAGGATTCTACTAGTCCTACTAAATGATAATGATAAATGATTTTATTTCTGTAAGTTGGTTTGTACAAACACTTTTACGTGTCGATCATATTTGTTTAAACTAGATGATCGGTTTGCGTTTCCTATCTGACTACTCTGTGAAGAAAGGTCGAAACAAACTCAGAGGTCACAGTCTCTTTTAAAGTCCAGACAAAATCTTGGTTAGATCATGTGAGGTGAGAACCAGCCAGATTGAGTGGACCTGACCAGTCAGTGCACGCATTTGTCAATAACAGCTTAAGAATGTCTCTCCAATAATACTTAGTACATAGTATTCGCGAGGTCGCGACTCACGCTCGGTATATAAGCATTATTATTCTATACAGACATACATAAACTGCCCGTTTACCATGAGGGTAGAAAGAAACTGCAGACCGCTGCCTTCTACAATCCTTCATTTACGTTTTTGTTTTTTTTTTTTCAATATTCTACCGCGGACATTCCGCAGGCATTCCGCGGCAGTCCGCGCTCTTTTTACCCGACTGCCGAAGGAGGGTAATGTGTTTATCAGTCTATGTATGTATGTATGTTTGTTCCTATGTGGCGTTCTAGAGACCAAACGCGTGGGCCGATTTTGATGGTTCTTACGTCAATCGATTCGTCTTAATCTCTCGAATCGATAAGAAAATGGCGGTTTTTAGGCGCCATATTGTGAGGGCCCACATTTTTTTTTTCTTCCATACCTATCGTGTGGGGTATCAAAATAAAGGATTTTAAGAGGTGATTTCAAAAATATATAACACTTATATGTTTAAATGTACCTAATTCGAAAAACAAAAACTAAAAGGTTATAAAAAAAAAAGTTAATTAAAAAAATCAAAAAACCCGACTGCTTGAAAAGCGAACTAAAAAGACTTAAACAAGGAGAAAATCATGCTGTGCAGTCGGAGGATACGTCTGATTTCATTGGTCAGCCAGCTCGCGAAGATGTATCCTTATGATTTTTTTAATTAACTTTTTTCTTATCGTGTTTATTGTTTGTTTTTTTTTTCTCATAAAAGTTACAATTGTCTGACTCCTACGTCGGACATTATTTTAGGCTTACTTAACTAATTTAAGTCTATGTGAGTTCATCCCTCACTAAATACTATATATATATTACACACTGGCATTACAATTTTAGTTTCTATTTACTACTTATCATAATGTTATTAACTATTTTGTTAAATATTTAAAAATAAATAAAAATAAAATAAAAATGTTTATTTCATCAACTTATGTAAATTACATTGTTAATTTTGAAGTCACCTTTTAAGCAAAGATTAGCTTGCATTAGGTGGCTTCGCTCCTCCAGTTTACATTAACTATACATATATGTGAGAAAAAAAAATAAACAAAAACAGAAGATAATTTTGAAAAAATGTCAGAAGACTAACAACAAAAAAATAATTAAAACAAAAAGAAAATACTAAAATTATTTATGTAAGTAAGGAATAAGGAGCTCGCGCGGTGTTGTGTGTGTGTGAGGGGCAGTACGTGTGAGGTGGCGGTGTGTGTGATGTAGGTGTGTGAATGTTGGTGTAGAAGGTATGATTTGTGTACTTTTTGTTTAGTCTAGCGACTATTTCTATTGATACACTGCTTATGTTATTTACTATTTTGTTTACTTATATCTATTGGTACACTTTCGGGGAAGATGCATCGCAGTGCGAGCAGACCAGTCCCGGCCGACGGTTCCGGTTATAGAACCCCGTCGTTCATTTACGTTGATACATCTAGTCATCCACGCACGCCGGTTATAAGGTATACCATTTTTTACCCGACTGCCGAAGGAGGGTAATGTGTTTATCAGTCTATGTATGTATGTATGTATGTATATATGTATGTATGTATGTATGTATGTTTGTTCCTATGTGGCGTTCTAGAGACCAAACGCGTTGGCCGATTTTGATGATTCTTACGTCAATCGATTTTTTATTTTTTCATTAAAATTGGAAAAAACAAAAATGGCGGATTTTGGGCGCCATTTTGTGGGGAAAAAAAATATTTTTTTCTTCCAAGCCCATCGTGTGGGGTATCAAAATAAAGGGTTTTAAAAGGCGATTTCAAAAATATATAACACTTATATGTTTAAATGTACCTAATTCTAAAAAAAAATAACTAAAAAGTTGTAAATAAAAAAAGTTAATTAAAAAAATCAAAAAACCCGACTGCTTGAAAAGCAAACTAAAAAGACGTAAACAAGAAGAAAATCATGCTGTGCAGTCGGAGGATACATCTGGTTTTGGTCCGCCAGCTCGCGAATAAGTATCCTCCGACTGCACAGCATGATTTTTTTCTTGTTTACGTCTTTTTAGTTTGCTTTTCAAGCAGTCGGGTTTTTTGATTTTTTTAATTAACTTTTTTTATTTGCTTACGTATACCCTAACAATTATCTTTAAGGGATGTTGGTTTTTAACTCGTTGGAGGTAAGGATAGACTAAACAGCTCAAGCAAGGTGGCGAGTAAAATCCGGAGCGGACCCATCCACTACCCTGAGCAACCTTAAAATACATTGAACCATTGAACACCGCCTGAGTCGCCGTCGCAACCTATTCGCACTACCACCATCTAAAACTGTCGCCAGAGCTGAATCCCCAGTGTGTCGTACTCTAAAGAAGCTCAATGCCCTCTTGACTGCCAACCCTGAATGTGATGTGTTTGCGTAAGGATGGAGTAAAATAATGCGCGCATGTCTGGTGTTTTGTGAGAAAAATTGCGACTAGGTGTCCACTGTTTCATGTTATGAGATTATATTCCATTTATTCAATTTAATTTACATAATTTTATATTTTTAAACATTATTTTACAAAAAAAAAAAAAAAAAAATACAAAAATAGTAGCCCACCGGTATCGGGAACAGGGTCCAAGCTACCGGTGGTCAGGCCTCCTGAGATAGGAACCTCGCTGACTATACGCGCCGTGTCCAGGAGTACTGCTTTCTGGGTCAAGCCCTTGATACAGCTGCCTAACTAGAGCCTCCTCAGATGTTCGTCGAGGCTCTTGGCTATTATGCCATTGGCCGTCACGACTATCGGCACAATGATTGCTGTATTCACATCCCACATGTCGACAACCTCGCGAGCCAGATCAAGATACTTGCTTTTCTTATGAGAAAACATAAATTATTGTGTCATTGTCGATAGCACAATAAGAGTGTATTGATGTATGTATGTCCAATGATCACAATACTTTAAGTTATAGGATCACTAGCTGACCCGGCAAACTTTGTTTTGCCATAAAAACACCAAACATTCATCTACCCTACCTACCCTACCTACCCTACCTACCCTACCTACCCTACCCTACCTACCCTACCTACCCTACCTACCCTACCTACCCTACCCTACCTACCCTACCCTACCTACCATACCCTACCTACCATACCTACCCTATCCTACCTACCCTACCTATGTAGGTAAAGCACAAATTTTTTTTTTTCATAAGTACCTTCTCCTAACAATAATAAACACAACAAAAAAAGAATAAGCGAAATCGGTCCAGCCGTTCACGCGTGATGCCGTGACCAAGGGAAATAGGGATTCATTTTATATATACAGGGTGTCCCAGAAATCGACGTCAAGCCGTAAATGGGTGATAGACCAAGTTATAACAGTTCTCAGAAAAATACGAAAAAAAATCTATCTCATGTTTTTAAAAATTTATGGTCACTTTAAAAATTTACTAAAAAAATCAATCCCTGTAATGGTTCTTTAACTCCAATTGCTACAAATCCCATAATTTATCTAATTTTTTTATTATTATGTAATCTTGAATAATGCTTGTGTAGATTTTTGCCTAATATTCAAAGCCAACTCCTCCTACTTGGAAGAAAATTAAACTTTTTCAAAACCAAATTATTCAAATTTACTATTTCGCCCAACTTTAACTGACTGTACTGAAAAAAAAATGTACTACGCTAGTTTGGCAAGTAACATGAAAAATTGGCGCATTTAATAAGGATTCAAAAATGGTGTAACACTTGCTAGATTACGTTTTCAATAATTAGTCAAGTTTTTTTTTGTAAATAGTCTCAGTTTTTACACAAAATGTCCATACTTCCTTAAAATGACTTTAGCTTACCTAAAGCTTTGCTAAACTCCGTTTCTAGTTCGATAGAGACGGAGAGAGTCATTTTACGAAGTGTGAGCGAGACAGAGAGTGACGCCACCTTTATCAGTGACACAACCTTTATCATGAAACGGAGATACAATTTACCGATGAGTGCGAATGAGACAGCAGTAGTTATTGTTGTTTTGTAAGCGCAGACGCACACACAATTACAAATCAGTACGTTACGCTGCTTTGTTTACTGCGCATCTCCGTATTCGTTCATGTTGATTCCGTACTTACCACTTTTTGCGTTGTTTTCTGGACTTAATTGCTTGTGATTTGGACTGTTTAATTCCTCTTTCTGACGACCTGTGCTTTACTCTGGACTGTTGCTGATCCTGTGATTGTGTAGTACTACCATGGCTGTGTACACTGCATTGGAATATGCGAACATGCACCTCGTTTATGGGGAATGCAGATGCAATGCCAATGCAGCCGCTAGACTTTATCGTGAGAGGTACCCGAACAATCGTCACCCAGATCATCGAGTTTTTATTAATGTGCACCGTTCACTATCAGAGGGACGATTCCCTAACCAAGTACATGGTGAAGGAAGACATCGTAATCCGTACGAAGACGTCGTACTACAAGCAGTCCAAGAAGACCCAAGTGCTTCTGTACGTGGAATCGAAACAAGCACAGGTGTATCTAAGAGTACCGCCCACCGAATCTTAAAAAAGAACGAGTTCCACCCGTATCATGTACAGCGAGTACAATCATTACTGCCACGGGATTACGCTCCCAGAGTTGCGTTTTGCCAAAGGATGCTAGACACATGCGGCACAGAGAAGACCCTCGATTCTTAGAGAAGATTTTATGGACCGATGAGTCAACATTTAAAAAAGATGGCTACATGAATTTGCACAATTTGCACGAGTGGCATGTAGAAAATCCAAATTTGATGAGGCAAGATAAGTCACAGTATCGATTTAAAGTAAACATGTGGACCGGGATACTAAATGGCAAAATAATTGGACCTTTTGAGCTGCCAGAGATTTTGAATGGCGCAGTTTATTTGGATTTTCTTCAAAATACTTTACCAGATTTATTAGAAGACGTGCCACTGAACGTTTACAGGGAAATGTGGTTCCAGCAAGATGGCTGCCCAGCGCATTATGCCCGTTTAGTAAGAGAACATCTTGATGAAGAATACCCGCTCAGGTGGATAGGGCGCGGTGGGACAATCTTGTGGCCACCCCGTTCGCCTGATTTAAATCCCCTAGATTTTTTTTACTGGGGAGCGGTAAAAGAGAAAGTGTACTCAAAAACAATAGAGAATTTAGCCGAGCTGCGGGAAAGAATAACGGAAGCCGTTGTCTTTGTAAATAGGGGAAGATTTGCCCGGAAAATAACCAGATCTTTTTTAAGAAGATGTCGTGCTTGCATTGCCGTCGAAGAAAGGCAGTTTGAACATTTATAATAATAAAAAAAAAAAAAATATGATAATTTGTTTTTTTTTTCTAAGATGAGAAAACTGGTCCTGACTTAAAGTAAAAAGGTTGAGTCACTATCATAACTTTGCTCTTAAATTACGTAAAATTTCGATTTCTTATCTCGCTCACACTTCGTAAAATGACTCTCTCCGTCTCTATCGAACTAGAAACGGAGTTTAGCAAAGCTTTAGGTAAGCTAAAGTCATTTTAAGGAAGTATGGACATTTTGGGTAAAAACCGATACTATTTACAAAAAAAAAATTGACGAATTATTGAAAACGTAATCTAGCAAGTGTTACACCATTTTTGAATCCTTATTAAATGCGCCAATTTTTCATGTTACTTGCCAAACTAGCGTAGTGCATTTTTTTTTCAGTACAGTCAGTTAAAGTTGGGCGAAACAGTAAATTTGAATAATTTGGTTTTGAAAAAGTTTAATTTTCTTCTAAGTAGGAGGAGTTGGCTTTAAATTTTAGGCAAAAATCTACACAAGCATTATTCAAGATTACATAATAATAAAAAAAATTGATAAATTATGGGATTTGTAGCAATTGGAGTTAAAGAACCATTACAGGGATTGATTTTTTTAGTAAATTTTTAAAGTGAACATAATTTTTTAAAAACATGAGATAGATTTTTTTTCGTATTTTTCTGAGAACTGTTATAACTTGGTCTATCACCCATTTACGGCTTGACGTCGATTTCTGGGACACCCTGTATATAGAAGATTATTTTGTGTTTATGTTTTTATCACAAGCCGAAAAGGGGCAGTTTATTTTCTTGTAAGTTACATATTTACTAAAAGACACAACTAACTGTACCAATAAGTTGAATTGTATCTAATGTTTTAAAGGGGGAGGTGTGGGGTATTTGTGTTTTACTTTAATGTGGGTACATGACACTTGGAACTGCAGTATCATTGCTCGCTCCCGTAATTAACATCTCTAAAATACTTCTGGAGATTATATTATTATTCTTTTTCGAATTTTAAACGACATTGTCAACATTATGTTATATTGCGGTAATTTGCTGGATGCGAGACGCACAGGAACGATCAATGTGGCGACATTTGGGGGAGGTCTATGTCCAGCAGTGGACGTCTTTCGGCTGAAATGATGATGATGATGTTATATTTTTAACCAACTTACCAAAAAGGAGGAGGATGTATGTTCGACTTTATGTATGTTTTTAGGGTTCCGTACCCAAAGGGTAAAAACGGGACCCTATTACTAAGACTTCGCGATCCGTCTGTCTGTCTGTCTGTCCGTCTGTCTCCAGGCTGTATCTCATGAACCGTGATAGCTAGACAGTTGAAATTTTCACAGATGATGTATTTCTGTTGCCGCTATAACAACAAATACTAAAAACAGTATAAAATAAATATTAAAGGGGGGCTCCCATACAACAAACGTGATATTTTTGCCGTTTTTTGCTCGATATCAATAACGGCAACAGGTAGACGCTTGAAATATTCACAGAATGTTTAGTTGTATATTTACTTCAAAAAATAATAATTAAAATAAAATAAATTAAGGGGGGCTCCCATACAACAAACGTGATTTTTATGCAGTGTTTTGCGATAATGGTACGGAACCCTTCGTGTGCGAGTCCGACTCGCACTTGGCCGGTTTTTTTATTTATATGTATGTTCTCCGATATCTCCGTCAATTGTGGAACGATTTTTCGGGTTATTGGACGACTCGCCCGAATCGGGCGAATTGTCCACTATTAAAAATATTCATTTTTCTGTGTCGATTCGCCCGAAGTTATTTTATCGGTGGGCGAATCGACCACTCCAATATTATTTAGTGGACGACTCGCCCGAATTTTATTTTAGAGAACAAACAATATAAAAGTACAGTCGTGCTCATCCGTATCGGTAATAATATGAAGAATTAATCGAAGTTATTAGATATTGTACTAGAAACTAGGAAAGCAATTCAAACTACCAGGAGGCCAAAATCATGAAGAAGTATTTGCAGAGCTAGAATCATTAGCGGTAGAGACTAACGGAATACTAGGGCTTCAGAATCGAAAATCGCCTGGTACTCTTTTTACCGCTTATGATTCCAGCCTAGCTTCCTCATGATTATAATCTCCTGGTACTTAAGTTAGTCTTTACCGGAACCGAAATGACCTGATAGCGTATAGAACTTTCTTTTTATTTTTTTTAGTAGCGAATATTGCTGTCTCCCTCTTAGTGTTTTGTCGCCAATGAATCAAAATAATCATGAGCGGTAAAAAGAGTTCGAGAGTACGTTGAGATTTGATCGTTAGATATGATAAACAGGCACCGATACGGGTGAGCACGACTGTACTTTTATATTGTTTGTTGTCTAAAATAAAATTCGGGCGAGTCGTCCACTAAATAATATTGGAGTGGTCGATTCGCCCACCGATAAAATAACTTCGGGCGAATCGACACAGAAAAATTAATATTTTTAATAGTGGACAATTCGCCCGATTCGGGCGAGTTAAATTCGGGCGAGTCGTCCAATAACCCGATTTTTCATGTTAATTAATTTGTTCTTGTATCGTTTTAATTAACTATAAATAAATAAAAACTTCGAATTCGACAGTTCAAAGTGCCTAATAGTCTGGTCAAATTAGACATATCAAATTGCATTAATTTGCATGGAGCTGAAAATTGGTACGAATGTTTGGAACACCATTATAAATGTAATGTAAAAAGTCCCCATCGATCCCACACATAGGTGGCGTGGAAACGTGTGCATATTAAATAATACAACGTTTTAAACCATTATATCTCAGAAAGGTGACGTTTAGGTGAAAAATTGTAGAGACAATTTTCATAGATAATTGCATTATCTACAATTTTTGTCTGACCTATTTTATCATAAAACTTACTGTTCGGCTAAAAAACGCAAGTGTGGGTTCGATGGGGACTTCCTACTGTAAACCTACCCCTATTTTTGGTCTAATTTGACCGGACTATAAGAAGGCCCACCTCGGTGACGTCACTCGTCTTCAGGCACCCACTGCGTGCTGAGTCTGGTCCACCTGTCCTACCGCATTCGACAAACATGCAAAGAGCATATGAAGACGGTGAAATACTCTTTGCATCTAGACTCTTCTTACAACTTTATGTCAAATTATAATATACACCTCCGTCAAAGAAAGCATCCTTCAATCGCTTCAATCTGTCAAAACTTATCATGTGAAAATCTAAAGTGTTCTTATAATTTATCCAAATTTTTGGTCGTTTTCTTAAAAGAAAAAGTCTTTAAAATGAATCGTCCCCAACAAAAACAGACCAATCATTATGACAAACACAAATCTTGGTATAAAATGGACATCGATGGCGAATACATAACAAAACCTACAAAGTCAGATATCACATATGATATACCGAAAAAGAAATACAAAAGTCGATCTTTGGACAACAATAAAAAGTCCTCAAAGCAAATCTTCTTACGGAAATCCAGCAAGTTATGTGACTATAAACTTGACAAAAGGAAAAAGCCTGAGTCTTTGAGGAAAACTCATGAATTAATCTTCAGGGCAAGCTTGCACTTATGTATTTCTTTACTAATGACACTAGCGGCATGCTGTGGGTTCTCCTACATCGCACCAACGAATGTAATCACGAGTAATCTGCATTCGTTAATGGGCGTCGTTCACTCGAAACTGTGCTAAAGTTTAAGGAAAACATTTATAAATAATCTGTAATGTTTTACTTGGCAACTTGGAAATAAAATTAAGAGAAATAAATATTAGTATTTTAATTCCATTCTTAAATTTTTATTAGTTACATAGCGAGATTACGGATTCATAAGCCAAAAAGTCTCGGTCTTGCTTTTCTTTTTTTACCCGACTGCCGAAGGAGGTTAATGTGTTTATCAGTCTATGTATGTATGTAAGTATGTATGTATGTATGTAAGTATGTATGTATGTTTGTTCCTATGTGGCGTTCTAGAGACCAAACGCGTGGGCCGATTTTGATGGTTCTTACGTCAAACGATTCGTCTTAACCCCGCGAGTGTCACTGGCTACATTAAAATTGGAAAATAGAAAAATGGCGGTTCTAGGACGCCATACTGTGGAGGGCCAAATTTTTTTTCTCTTCCAGGCCCTGTCATGTGGGGTATCAAAATAAAGGTTTTTAAGAGTTGATTTCAAAAATATATAACACTTATATGTTTAAATGTACCTAATTCGAAAAAAAAAATAACTAAACAGTTATAAATAAAAAAAGTTAATTAAAATATTCAAAAAACCCGACTGCTTGAAAAGCGAACTAAAAAGACGTAAACAAGGAGAAAATAATGCTGTGCAGTCGGAGGATACGTCTGGTTTTGGTCAGCCAGCTCGCGAAGATCGGAAGATTTTCAATTCCGATATGGATTTCCGATATTAGATCTCAATATCGGAATTCCGATATTAATATCGGAATTGCGCTCATTCGTTAGATATCGCGCATTTTTTTTGTTATTTGTGCAAATTTGGTATGAGATTGGATTAAGTACAATAAATGAACACATTTATACCGAGACTTAATAAGAGTTTATATTGTGTCTCTCTCTAATCAGCAATGACTAGATTATCGGGCGCTTATCTAACTAAACTTTACATTTGTTCCCAAGAAAGAATAACTACTAACGTCATGTCTTTCTGAAAAAAGGACAATGTTAAAAAAAACATAAAATAAATGTTTGTTAATTAATCTCAAAGTAGTCTCGATTAGTGAGTAATAATGATTTGCAAATTAAATATAAGTATCACTAGCCAAATCCATGGGATAAAGGAGATGTCTAACAAAATATGTAAATATTATTTCTGCTTATTCCTTTAATAGGATTAATGTTTTTAATAGATTAGTATAAATTCTGAGCATATTCTTCTTCATTTGATGCTTACTAATCTGCTTGCTATTTTCTTTCTTTCTTTCTTTTAATCAGAAGAATTATTAGTATCATAGTAAGACGATTACTGTATTGATTTATTTATCTTTTTTGTAATTTGATTGTTGGTTTTTATTGTGTTTAAAAAAAAAAAAAAAAAAAAAAAAAATATGTCAGTACAACTTGAGCATTATTATTTAAGTTAAATGAATCCTGGATTACCTAGATAAACTTATTTCGTAAAACAACTACAATAAACTTAATAAAATATAGCAATTGTAAAATATAACTATCCCATCTTTATTACATTTAAAATCAATAGCATATCATTAAAATAATTGATAATGTAGTCAAGTAGTAGATCAATCCAACATATTAGTGAACGGAATGACAAATTTGTTGTATTTAATACAAGCAGAAGACTAAAAAATATTAAGCTTTCATTTATTGAAGTTACTTAGCAAGTAACTCAATAAAAATTTGAGATAAAGTTTAAAAAGGTTTGGTATTTGTTCCGAAACAGCCTTCTCAAAAGTATCTAAGCTATCATCATCATCATTTCAGCCGAAAGACGTCCACTGCTGAACATAGGTTTTCCCCAAGTGTCGCCACATTGACCGATCATCTAGCGGATTCCCGCAATCTAAGCGTTAATTGTTACAACAGGTTCTATAAAGCTGTGTATTTAAAAAAATTGCAATCTCAGGCCTGTAAAGCCGGGATTCAGTTTAAGTAAATAAGCACCCAATTATCCGATCACTGCTAATCACCGTAGTCAACGGGTTTAAACACGCCATCGCGTTCAGCGCTTCAAAATGAGCTAAAATATAGGTTTTTTCTAATGCCAAGATTCCGATATTGGGTCACTCAGTATCGGAATTGAAATATCGCTAATTTCGTTCCGAGATTCCGATATTACGAGATTCCGATATTCATGCCCTAGCCTGGACCTTTGGAAAAAAGACCACGGAGTGTGGGATTTTTACCTCACTAAAACCACCCCGGTGATCACTATCAGAACATGGAGGAGGTTACCTCTTAAAAGACCTACCCGGAACCCCTTCTGTGCAACGCTTGTTAGTGCACATCTCTGGGGAGACTGCGAGGCGTCTCCCCCACTGTGCCACCGTCTTACCTGGAGTCACATGCTGGGCGGACAGAGTCCCCAATCTGCCTATGATGCAAACGGGGTTACGGCGTTTTAGGCGTCGAGGCGGTTGCCTCCACGACGCCTTCTTCTACGAGTGGGATCAGCCCTGTCACGAACCCGCTCGGCGGCCTCCTTCTGGACCATCACGGTCTCACAGAAGGAGGCCAGTTCCTTCCAATTTTCTGTGTCTGCCAGCATAGCACTCACTACTTCTAGCAGAGACAGGTCACGTCCGACCATGACGACCAGGACCCGCCACTCAGAGGCCCACGCAGGGCACTCCTCGAGCGTGTGCTGTGCAGAATCTAGGTCGCCTCCACAGTGGTGGCAATTTGCCGTAGTCTCTCGCCCAATGCTATTCAGGTACTTACCGAAGCAACCGTGCCCGGTGAGTACCTGAGTGGGTCTGTCAACAGTCTTGCCTAGGGGTATTGTTACCCAGTTACAGGGTTTAGATAGGCAGTTACATAGTAAAATACCTACTAGAACTCAAACTGATTAAGGTCCATAAATATCGCTGTTAAACGTTATTATAACACGCACGGAAGCAAAGTTTGAATTAAAGTTCATTTCTAATGCCGTAAAAGTGCGATTAAATATAAAATCGAGTACTTATGCCGCAGTTTTGCGCAACCCCTTTGTTTTTTAAATCCTGTACCTATCTTAATCTGCCATATTTGGAAAATATTCACCAAAATAATAAAAAAATACTATGAAATCTGACATTTTGAAGACCTCAGTCTATACCATAGACATATTAAATAGTATGGACTGGAAATACCTACAAAAAAAAACGTGCCTACCTAAACCGCCGATGCTATGGTTGTGTCAATAACGGTACACACACACACACTCACAAATTTCAATAATACAAAAAGTAAACAACCATTTGGCAGCAGGACTACCACGAACACCTCCACAAAATTCGTCACCTAATATGCCGAATATCGCACTTACCTACTACTGTCACTACGTCACAAAAAAATGTTGCCAATAAGAGCAACAACTGAAATATTGTTGTCTCTTTTATCAAATACGATTACTACATTAGAAATAATGAAACAAAACTATGTTTCACATTCTGTATCGTATTTCATTCATATTTATACATGCTAATGTATGTATAGAACATCGCGGCGCCTCTATATTTTTCCTATCTCAATAGTCTACACCAGCACCCCTAACGGAAAATTCAAATGCGATAGCCCCCATTGGGAAAAAGCCAGTCGGATTGTGAATGTCGAACATATATTTATTAATTTATCCTCACATTGAAACGACATACAGCAATTACACCGACAGAGCAAAAATTACTTGCTGCTGCTTTCCATCTATATAATGAAATGGTGTAAATAAGAAACAGACACGCGTTTGCAGGAATCCCGGGCGATTTGCCTTCATTCATTGAAGAATTTAATTGAATATCTCCGAAGTTCTTCATCAGATCTTCATCAAATTTCAATGGGATCAATTCGGGAAAAAAGTAAAAAGAAAAAACCGGCGAAGTGCGAGTCGGACTCGCGCACGAAGGGTTCCATACCATTATATCAAAAAACGGCAAAAAATCACGTTTGTTGTATGGGAGCCCTACTTAAATATTTATTTCTCAAACATGCTTGGAAATGTGATCATTATTTTGACATTCTTCTTCGAGATAAATCGAAATTGCTGTACTGGTCAAATACATGCGCGCAGCGGCCGGCAGAAGTTGTATGAAAATCCATATCTGTCGTGTCTAGCGGCCAAATAAATTCCATAGTAAACTCATATCTGTCAAATAGTTTAAAAATGGAACGATGTTTTACTCCGAAACATGGCAACCAAGGAGGTAACTTATCAAAGGTTTTATTTAAATTTCGAATTGGCTTGCAAATAGAACGCTGTTTATTGAAAAAAAACAAGGGAACACTTTAACGCGGGAACAATTATTGTTGTTCGTCATTGATTTTGACAAAATGAGTTTTAGGTACTACTTAGTTTTAATTTCCGCGCATTATTTGAGAAAAGTATTATACAAGCCTTGGCCACAACTAGGCATTGATGGACTTACGTATGTGTGCCTCGGCCCACATTTACACTTTCGTCCATCAATGCCTATTTTGCTGGCCGCTGCAGTAATGTACTATTTTATTCTGTTTTTGTTGTTATAGCGGCATCAGAAATACATCATCTGTGAAAATTTCAACTGTGTAGCTATCACGGTTCATGAGATACAGCCTGGTGACAGACAGACAGACAAACAGACGGACCGCGAAGTCTCAGTAATAGGGTCCCGTTTTTACCCTTTGGGTACGGAACCCTAAAAAGAAAATAATTATCAGAATCGGTTAACAATTTGCGAAGATATCAGTATAGGCTATTATTATATTATCTGTGCTATAGGTAACAGTAACACTTAGGCCCAGTTTCATGATCTTTCAAATTTCGGTGAAATGCGTTTATTCATCAATTGTTAGCCTCACAAATAGTCCAATAAGTTGGAAAGTCAGAATTTCAAAAGAAATAATTTCACCACATATTGTACCTAAAATTGTTGTAGAAAAGAGTATGTTAAGATGGTTTGGTCATGTTGAGAGAATGAATGAAAGGCGACTAACGAAAGGTATTTACATGGCAGACGTGAATGGAAACACCGGGAGGGGACGCCCTAGAAAGACAAACATAGACCTTATAGGTGATGTTCTTCAGAAAGGCCAGGTGCGCAGTACTCAGAACCGGCGTGTGTATGACTAGATGTATGAATGTGAGTGAAGCAAAAGAAGTGTGTAAGGATCGTAGCAGGTGGCGTTCTGTAGTTTCTGCCTACCCCCATGGGAAAAAGGCGTGAGTTTATGTATGTATGTATATTGTACCTACTAAAAATCGATGAATAAACGCGTTTAAGTGAAATTTGAAACCCACCATTTGTTAACTGGATAGTTCTTCAAGGTCCCTTAAAACGCGTTCACAAGGTCTTAATTCCTAACATTCAGTCCAGCATTCAGTCTTAGGAATAAATACAGATTATTATGTATTTATCTATGTGTATAACTTCAACATTGAACATCTAAAATTATTTATAATGTTTAAAAAAAAAACATCAAATGTCAAAAACAGGAGCAAAATCGGTGTTCTTCGCGCTCACGGCAATCTCTGATAAGTTTTGTATTCATTGCATAAGCATAAATTTAATAAATCAAATTAATCGTGTTTAATTATGCACCATAATTTCCAAAGAACATTAATTTTGTTACAATACTTAATAGGCATAATGTCTCCGTCACACGATTTTGCTAGTTTCGTGAGCGCGCAACAAAACTGCACCTATCTTCCAAGAGCGCAAACTTGTCGCTACACTTTTTATCTGCGCGGGCGCCGGGCGCTCAGTAGCATAGACTAATATATATAGATTGAGACTCAGTAGTAGTATCCACAGTCAGTGGGGGCGACACGTACGCTCGTTGCTTTTATTAAAAAAAAAGTACGAGATAAGTTATTGATGGCGCGGGTGGGTACTAGCTGGCTAGTGGTTGTATCTCCATAGGTTTTATTTAATTAAGTAAGGGGGAAAGAACACAAGATTGAGAAAGGCTGCTGATTTCGCAACTAAGGATAGAAAATTGACCAACCTTAGCACCACGGTGGGCAGTCCAGCTCGGGGCCTCGATCCAGGTGCCAGTGCTGCTGCGACCTTGATGCGCTCTTCTCGGTCTTCTTGACGATGAGGACGATATGAGGGTTGTGTACGGCACAAAACAACCTCAAGGGGCGGTTTTAATCCAAAATTGTGGATAAACAGAAAAAGCGGCACAGACACGACCACGCGGCGGCGATGTCGGTCATATTCTACCTCAGTACAAAACCAAGCAGCGAAAAGTAAAAAATATAAAGTAAAAAGCGGGTAGAATAAAAACTATACCTAAAATAAAGAAGCGCCAACGAAACGGCGCGAACATGCCCCCGGCCTTAAAACCATCGGTTTTAAAAATACACTAAACTATAAGCCGGGGAGCGGGAGAGGCGCTATTGCGAAGGTAGAGGGCAAAGGCGGACGGCAGGTCTCTTATAGATCCCTGTCGCCGTCTTAACAAGAGCGACTCTACTGATCCCGTCTTTGCCGGGATAGGTTTCAAGAATTATACCTAATGGCCAAGATAGAGGTCCAACGTTATCAGTAACTACAACCACGACGCTACCTATCTTTATAGGATCTGAATGAGTGTTCCATTTCCCTCTGGATTGCAAAAGGTGAAGATATTCACGTTTCCATCGTTTTGCGAATGATTGCACCAATTGATCTAATAAAGCGTATCGTTTCTTTAAACTAGTGTCATCACCGGTAGCTTCGCAAGCGGGTAAACTTTTTAGCGGCGTAGACATCAGGAAGTGCGATGGAGTCAATGCGCTTAGCTCAGAGGGATCTTCGCTAAGGGGCGTGAGCGGACGCGAATTCAAAACGCATTCAATTTGTGTTAAAACAGTTAACATCTCTTCGTAGGTCAACAATTGAGAACCTATAACCCTATATAAATGAGTTTTGAAGCCCTTAACAAATATCTCGTAATGTCCACCGAAATGTGGAGTGCGCGGCGGATTGATTTTCCACGTTATTTTATGTTCAGCCAACTCGGTAGAGAACGCGGTTTTATACTCATCAGAATTGACTAAAGCGTAGATGTCCGAAAGAGCGTTCTTCGCACCGACGAAGACGGTTCCTGCGTCAGAGTACATAGTTTGCACAGCACCCCGTCTGGCTAGAAAACGTTTAAACGCTGAGAGAAATGTACTCGTACTAAGATCGGTAGTCAACTCGACATGAACAGCGCGAGTGACTAAGCACACGAAAATGCATAGATATGCCTTAATAGAACGAACGCCACGTTTACGTTGCGGGATAATACTAATAGGACCCGCGTAATCGACAGCCGTGCGTGTAAAGGCTTTAGCTTCAGTTACGCGGCACGCGGGTAAGTCCCCCATGAAGGGATGCACGGCCTTGGGTTTAGCGCGGAAACAGAAATTGCAATTATGCACGATACGACGTACGACATTACGACAAGACAGTATCCAATAACTTTGCCGCAAAATTGACATAAGAGCCACCGGACCAGTATGACAGTTGCGGCGATGATAGTGCGACACGATCAAATCGGTGATGCGGTCTTTATGCGGAAGCAGCAAAGGATGCCGCTGTTCATCGGTCAAATCAGCGTTACGGAGTCGACCTCCGACTCTCAATAAGCCCTCACTATCAATAAAGGGGGAGAGGCGTCTTAACGCTGTGCGACAATTTTTGTTTGCTCTTAAACGTGCAATTTCGTCAGAAAAGTAAAATTCTTGTAAAGCGGTAATTAAGATCTTTTCAGCAAAAATCGCATCCGATGCGGTAATAGATTTAGATCGCGGCAGTTTACCTAAAAACTTGTAAACGTAGATAACGGAATGAAGTAGCACCGTCCACTTAGATACGCGATGCGACAATGCAAGAAGTGGATGCGGGTCTACACCTACATCTGCTACAACCGATAATGAAACCACTTTGGTTTCCGGCAACCGTACATCGATGGCACTAGTGTCGACAGAGGTAACAGGCCACGCGTCGACGCTCTGTTGAAGCCATGATGGTCCACTGAACCACATCGGGTGCGACAACAATTGCTTCGGAGACAAACCTCGCGATAAGCAGTCGCTAGGGTTGTCGGTACCGGGAACGTGAAAGAAATGTTCCGCGGGAAGGCAATCTAAAATTTTTGTAACACGCGTAGCGACGAATGTTTTCAAAGTTTGAGGATCCGAATGAATCCAATATAATGCGACCATTGAGTCGGTTAAACAAAATATATTTTCAATATTATGACGCGGTTTATAAGTGTTCATAACTCGTTGCACTAGTTTAGACATAAGTAAAATGCCACAGAGCTCAAGTCTGGCAACCGATATCGTTTTGAGAGGAGCGACTTTGGATTTCGCGCACACCAGGTTGACAACCGCTGGGGAGTGGGGATCTTGCTGAACTTTAACATATACGGCGGCTCCGTATGCTCGTTCACTCGCGTCGGAAAATGCGATAATAGTGAGGAGGTCATTCCTAAACACCTCAAGATGACGGTTTATCTTTAAGTCCCGTAATGCGGGCAGTTCGCGAAGATAATTCTCCCAGAGAACCATTACATTCTGGGGCGGCTTGTCGTCCCAATCCAGCTTGAGAACAAAAAGCTTCTGTAAGATTAATTTCGCGTAAAGAATAGTTGGCGCGATTAAACCTAAAACATCAAACTGGCGAGCAATAACCGATAAGATGTTGCGTTTGGTACATGGACGGTTGTCAAGAGCGACAGAAAAAGAAAAAACATCTGTGGTAGGAGACCATTCAAGGCCAAGAACCTTTAGACTTTGATTAGGCTCATCGAAATTTACTTTTGAAGAATAGCGGTGGGTATCAGGCAATGATTCGAGTAACTCTGCCGAGTTACTGGACCATTTCATAAGGCTAAAGCCCCCGGCCGTAAACAATCCTAACAGCTCATCTCTGAGCCGTAACGAGTCCTGGACGGTGGGAACGGAGTAACAAATATCGTCCATGTAACAATTATGCACAACAACATCTGCGGCGCGCGGGTAAGATGCGCGTACGTCATCACAAAGTTGTCTTAAAACTCGCATGGCGAGGAAAGGACTACAGCGCAATCCAAAGCAAACGCGGTTAAATTGATAGGTATCAAGCGGTAAAGTACTATCAAAGCGGTATAAAAATTTTTGAAACATTCTGTGATTCTCGTTAACTAAAACCTGTAAAAACATCTGATGTATGTCACTGGTAAAAGCCACGGGATATAAGCGGAAATCGAGTAAAATTAAAAACAAATCGTTTTGTAAATTCTCACCCTGATATAACAAATCATTGAGTGATTTACCTGAATCAGTTTTGGCGCTGGCGTCCATAACCATTCGCACCTTTGTAGTTACTTTATCTTGCCTAACAACAGCATGATGTGGTATATAAAAACCCGTAGGTAGCGAACCAGCATCATCAAGTAACGAGATATAACCCTTCGATAGGTATTCCTTAATAATCGCGTCATATTCCAAACGCAACTCTGGGGAAGCGGTTAACTTACGCTCCAAGTACATATAACGACGCATAGCAGTTTTGTATGAGTCACCGAGCTCAGAAGGGTCGCGCGCAAAAGGTAACGCTACACTATAACGTCCTGTGTCATCACGTGACACGCTTGAGACAAACAGCTTCTCGCACTCCCTAGATGCGGCGTTCAGCGGGCGCTCGGGCGCTACTTCTTCGAGCTGCCAGAACCTTTCTAGCATATTTGATAACGGAGGTTCATTCTGTACAAACGAGCACAAAGAAACGAACTCAGTAGAAGGATTGCTAATAGGACATTTTCCTACGATTATGTAACCAAAAATCGTTTGTATACCGGTAGGTAACCCGGGCGGACCATTTACGCGTCCCGAGAGTAAAATTTCGGCAAATTGCGGTGCACCGATGAGGATGTCAATTTCCCCAGGTGAATGGAAACTACTGTCAGCTAACTGAACGTGGTTTAAATAACCGAGCGAAGCGGGCTCGATACGAGCAGAAGGCAAATTATCCGTAATTTTATCAATGACGTAAGAGTCCAGCGTGAGTAAAATATTTTTATCGTTCGAAAACAAATTTACGCTGACGGAACCCTTAATCGGATTAGGCGATGAACCGATCCCCTTTACAACAGCACGCGTTATTCGATTAAAATTTACGTTAAGTTTTGCCAAGCATGTCGTTGTAATAAAATTATTTTGCGATCCGGGATCAATAAGCGCGCGAACATTGTGCAACACACCCGCAGAGTCAGGTATTAAAACTTGAACCGTGCCTAAAAGACAGGTAATATTATTATCTCGGCGGTTATTAAAATTGCACAACGAAATGTTATTTTGTAGCGGAGGAGGCGTCGATAGTGCTGATAAAGCAACATGTACCTGCGGGGCGGTAGATGTCGGCGCCGGCGGAATAACATTATTATGCGCGGGCGCTACGCCGGGCGCAGGAGGAGTCAGCTGTTGTTTTCTACATAACAGCGAGTGGTGCCTACAATTGCAATAGCGGCAACGTACTTCCGACTTACAAGCTACGTTATTATGGGACAAACTGAGGCAGTTCGTGCATCCATTTCGAGTTTTAATAAAATTAAATTTATCATCCAGCGGTAATTTTTGATATTTAAAACATTTATACAAGTTGAAATGATTTTCCAACTCGCAAAACGGACAAGATTTATTTTTATCCTTTATCTGCACCGACGCGCTAGTACCTACAAAGGAGTGGGTAGACTTAGAAACATTTTTGTTCATGTCGGTACCGACGCGTTTCGTCGTAGCGTTTGCCGAAGTGCGGTCTAATATTTTCGATTGTTCACGCAGAAAAGTGATCAAGTCCTCGTAGCTAGGCAAAGCAGTCTCTCGCTTAAACATTTCAAAAGCGCGAGCGGTCTCCGGGTCTATTTTCTTTAAAGCGAAATAAAGAAGAATAAAATCGGACAAGTTGCTAAGTTTTAACGTTTTTAAACTCGACACGGCAGACGCAAAATGTTCTAAAAACGAGTCTAAATTCTTAGTGTTAGCAACGGAAAAAGATTTGAATTCAAACATTTGATCCAAATACGCGGTGGCTAAATAACGTTTGTCTTCATATTTGTTGACCAGCGTGGTCCATATCAAAGTATAATTGTCAGCGTTTGGTGCAATTCCTGACACAGTAGAAAGTGCCCGGCCCGATAACTGTCCCATCAAATATTGAATACGTTCGTTATTAGTAAGATCAGTATTCTCGTGTATAGTAGTCCTAAATGTTTCATAAAAAGTCGACCAATTTGCGGGTAAACCGGAAAAACTGACTAACTCTAATTTGGGCAGATTCAAATTTGATTTTTTATAACTGTTGCTGGAAGACGATTTTTCAACTTTGGGTATATCCCGGCCAGCAACTATTTTGTTGGCTTCATATTTGCAACGACAGTATAAGTCCTCAAATGTAGACAAACTTTGATAGTTAGGTATGAAATCTGGATCCAACATCAAATTCAACGTATTAAATTCATCGACAATTTTTATGAATTCGTCGCGCATAGTATCAATGGAGACCATACTACATAGAAAATTCTCCACCTTACTAGGGTCCGAAATCATTTCATATCGTGAGTCATAAATTCTCTGAAGCCTAGCATAAACTTCATCGCGTTTCCCTACGAGCCTTTTAATGGTTAAATTAAGCTTATCTCCTTCCTTAGAACTCGCAGGCATGATGAGATTTTGTTAAAAAATATTCAAGTTATAAAATACCCGAAATAGCGTTACTGACTGCAACATAGACTTCCGAGAACAAAGGAACGCTCGGAACGGAACGGCCGGTGATAACACGTTCTTATATACGTACCGTCGTTAATTAGCTTAAAGACTTTTGACAAAATGCAATATAAATACGTTTAGGTACTTACTAAAAGTAATGCAATTTGTCCGTTAAGAAATGGAACACGATAAATGATAAATTATAGCGGGTAGATAATTACAGCAGGTAAATTACCTTCGTAACTAAGCGGTAAGAAAAATAGTTTTAAAACTAAGCGGAAAAATAGGAACTAGTTTTGAAAACTAAGCGGAAACACAAATAGCGGGATATAAAAATGTGATACTCGGTTAAAGGCCGAGAAATAATGTAAGGTGCGGCTCGAAGGCCAAAAAAAATGATGGCGCGGGTGGGTACTAGCTGGCTAGTGGTTGTATCTCCATAGGTTTTATTTAATTAAGTAAGGGGGAAAGAACACAAGATTGAGAAAGGCTGCTGATTTCGCAACTAAGGATAGAAAATTGACCAACCTTAGCACCACGGTGGGCAGTCCAGCTCGGGGCCTCGATCCAGGTGCCAGTGCTGCTGCGACCTTGATGCGCTCTTCTCGGTCTTCTTGACGATGAGGACGATATGAGGGTTGTGTACGGCACAAAACAACCTCAAGGGGCGGTTTTAATCCAAAATTGTGGATAAACAGAAAAAGCGGCACAGACACGACCACGCGGCGGCGATGTCGGTCATATTCTACCTCAGTACAAAACCAAGCAGCGAAAAGTAAAAAATATAAAGTAAAAAGCGGGTAGAATAAAAACTATACCTAAAATAAAGAAGCGCCAACGAAACGGCGCGAACAGTTATTCTTTGAATATTTTCAAGTAGGCTTGGTCAAGAAACTTTCATGCGCATATTTTGAAGGATAATGTTTATAATTTTTCAAATCTTTTGAAATAAGGAATAAGATGGATCTTCGAGATTATTCCCAAGTACATTGTTCGATTTACCTATAACTTTATTCGTAATTCTCAAAAATGTGAAATTTTTGTAACTTTCGTGACACAATTTTCGTGGTTATTTGTCCACGAAAGTCAGCTAGCGTACTACGACAGTTATAATATATCTCCATTAAATAATATATTTTTTTTTTTTCATTTACTCGATTGTCGCGAAGCTCAGAAGAAAGATGTTATGTATTTGTCTAAGTATGCATGTATGTGTTTATTATATATTTTCTCAATACAGTTGTTAAACATGGCGTACTTTCAGAGGCTATGATTCGAAAATTGAATCTTATGCATAGGCATCTTTCTATTACGTTGAGTGTGTCATGCTCTCTCAAATGTCTCTCTGATGGTGGCGCGTGTGTTGGATCATCTGGTTCCCTTCATGATGGTTGAGCTGGGTGGTGCCAATTCATGCGTCATGTTCGTGAACGGACGCCGTCAGTTGGGATTGGTCATAACTTGACTGCTTCGGATGTTAATGTTTTTCTAGTATCTATTATATAACTGCACAGTACATGTGTGAGTACTTCTAATGCTTTATGTCTGTAGGTGGTATGGTGGTGTGTAGTGCTATTCTGGGTGCATTGTCCTCACATATGTGAACTAATAACTATATATGTACCTATGTTCCTAAATATTGTAAAAAAACAATAATTTTTTAAAAGAGTAAGTATGGAGTTTCTTGTGCATTCTTCTCCATAACAAGCTACTTTCCGAATGCACGGTAGAATCATTTTTATGTACGTTCAAAAGTGCCGCTTGGTGGCCTAGTTGAAATAAAATATCTTTGTCTTTGTCTTTGTCTTTGTCTTACGCGGTCGTGACTTTTGTTTACGAGCTCGATCATTAGTTTTGCAGTTTAGTTTTAAATTTATAAGTCAATTTAAAAAGTTTAGTAGCAAAGAGTTTTCATACATAGAATAAAATGTGATAGATTTTATACGAGGAAAAATTAATGATTCCGAACGTTTTAGCATTTAATTCTCAAAAAAAGTCTTATAAATGGTTTTTTAATATATTTAATTACCAGTTTCAATTTAATTATTTTCACATCAACATTTATCAAAAATCGAATAGGCTGTGTAGGCTGTTTTCGTTGTAAAAAAAATATGTCCAGTTGCAAAAACGCGCGAAAATTTTATTTTTTTGTGTATTAACAAATCTAATTCTTTGATTTGGTTTTACTATTTCCCACAACTGTATTGAAAAATATCGTGTGATACACGGGCGTGTAGGTTATTGCAAACTCGTGTCATTAAAAACCCTCGCCTTCGGCTCGGGCTTGTTAATGACAGCTCGTTTGCAATAACCTACTTTCCACCCTTGTATCACAATGTACTATTTCAATACAGTTGTTAAACATGGCGTACTTTCAGAGGCTATAATTATGATTCGAAAATTAAATCTTATGCATAGGCATCTTTCTGTTACGCGGTCGTGACTTTTGTTTACGAGCTCGATCATTAGTTTTGCAGTTTAGTTTTAAATTTATAAGTCAATTTAAAAAGTTTAGTAGCAAAGAGTTTTCATACATAGAATAAAATGGGATAGATTTTATACGAGGAAAAATGAATGATTCCGTAAGTTTTAGCATTGAACTCTCAAAAGTCTTTTTAATGGTTGTTTAATATATTTAATTACCAGTTTTAATTAAATTATTTTCACATCAACATTTGTCTAAAATCGAATAGGCTGTATAGACTGTTTTCGTTGTAAAAAATGTCCAGTTGCAAAAACGCGCCTTTAGTTATAAGTCAATTTAAAAAGTTTAGTAGCAAGGAGTTTTCATACATAGAATAAAATGGAATAGATTTTATAAGAGGAAAAATGAATGATTCCGTACATTTTAGCGTTTAATTCTCAAAAGTCTTTTAAATGGTTGTTTAATATATTTAATTACCAGTTTCAATTTAATTATTTTCACATCAAAATTTGTCAAAAATCGCATAGTATATCGTGTCATTAAAAACCCTCGCCTTCGGCTCGGGCTTGTTAATGACAGCTCGTTTGCAATTACCTACTTTCCACCCTTGTATCACAATGTACTATTACAATGCATGTCCTCGAAAAGAGCGTTTTCCAAGCAGCCAAACTGTGCGGAAAGTGTCACTTTTTTTAACTAGTGCTTTTTACTTTTCTGTATTTTTTTAATTTTATCTCCAACGTCAACCTGACGCATAGAGTTTTTATTATTTGAGAAAAGTTTTACAAATTAGTTAAGTACAGATTATCATTCATATAAAAGGTAAAATAAAACATAAAACTAATACTTCATTAAAGGCGTTTTTAATTGCTCTAGATTTAGATTTTGATCAAAAAATTCATTTTAAATATTCATTAAATATGTTTGGTAGAACGTATATTTTGCTCGTGCCTTTTTGCGTTACGACGTGACAGCTATTTGAAGTTTGAACATGCGTAGTAGATATGCCCGAGGAACTATTAGTTAATCTGTGGATATGCAGAGCGCGCTTGAATAAGCCCGCCATTTTATTAATTTCTTGCTTGGTTCAGATATATTTTTTTATTTCCTCGCACAGTGCATAGTAAAATGTTGTATGATACACATATGTAAGATGATTTCCGACTCGGAAATCACCTACCTTCCGCACTTGTAGCATAAATAACTATTTTGTAACGGCTCGTAGAATGTGTTTCTGTTTTTATTTTTTCTCGTAGCCAATTCAGTTTACCCCACCCCAAACTGGGCTGTTTTTTTGGACCGATTTTGAAAATTCATTTTTTGTTAAAAAAAATATGTTTCGAAATTGGTCCCATTTTAATTTGGTGAAGATCTGACGAAGAACTTCGAAGATATACAACAGAACTCTTCAATTAATAACGGCAAATCTCTCGGGATTGCTGCAATCGCATTTCATAACATAACATCACGCCAGTACGCTCTTAAGGGGTGCGCAGATCTCTCATTTCACCGGTTATGTTCAAGTTTCATGACATTCGGGTTATCTATTCTGGCGTTATAGGTACCTTACTAAACAACTTGCCTATTAGGTACAACTAAAAAGTGACAAAAAAAAACTTTTTTACAAAAAAAATCTACCGACTTCCAAATAAAAAAACTACAAACTGAAAAATAACTTTATTTTTGGAAGTCGGTGTCCATAACGCAAAAAAATGGTATCTGCGAAAGACACCGACTGCCAAAAATAAAGTTATTTTTCACTTTTGCCAGTTTTTTTATTTGGAAGTCGGTAGTTTTTTTTGTAAAAAAGCTTTTTATGCCAATTGTATCCCTCATGCTTAAAAAATCCCAATGTCTTTCGTAACTTTCGTGGGCATCAAAATTTCAAAAGAGAAAATATCTGTAGTTTATGGCACTGATTTACATAATAATAAAAATTGTACTCATTATTTTTAAAGCGTCATAAATGTTAGTCCATTTATTTGAAGATTACTCTAAAAAAAATTCGCCACGAAGTTACGTTTTTGAAAAACTACCCAACTACGGCACAATATTTTATCATATCTTTTATTTTTTATTTAATTTTATTTTGGGATCCAACAGTCATATACAATCAATATAATTCTTCAGAAAATTGGTTACTAACAAAAGACCTATAGTGCCGACAATGTGGTATGGTATAAATAAGTACAATAAACTCTTAACAAAGAAAGACGTGCAAGAAATACGTATTAATTGTTGTATCAGAACATAAGTTCAATGAAACATCATTATCAGTTTACAAAGTAAAGTGAAGGTAGACAAAGTAAAAAAAAGGTAAGTTTTAATTAGGTGATATATCTACTTTTAAGTTTTTGTTTAAGGCTATTATTAAGAGAAATGTTAAAAAGATCTATGTCTGTAAATCCTCTATCCTCTCTATCCTATTATAATTGTTAGTGGAACGGTATATAAATGAGTTACGGGTTATTTAGTCGAGGAGGAACAAAAAGTGGTGTTGAACGTGAGGGGCGTACCGGTAGGCGAGCGTGCGCTTTTAGTGATAGTTTACCAAGTAATGATGGCGAATCGGTTAATGAGTTTAAAATTTTGAACAATTGAACAATATCAAACATATTACGTCTTTTACATAGACTTGCTAGTTTATGCCTACGCAATGCATCTTCATATGCAGCGTCGTAAATATTATTGCGATAGTTAAGTGATTTTAAAAACTTTTTTGTATCCTTTCTATCATTATTATTATATTATCATTACTATTTATATGTATGTTAAAACATGGGCTCCATACAGTGCTACAAAAGTCTAGAATACAGCGGACGAACGAAAAATAAATATTTTTTAGAGTGAGTGACATTTTTAAAAGGTTTACTAATTCGCAAAATAAATCCTAGCCTGCGAAATGTGGAGCTGACTATGTGGTCAATATGATAGGTAAATGTTAATTTGGAGTCCATAACGAGACCTAGGCCTCTAATGGTGGTTACTCTTTTAAGGGTTAAGCCATTTATGGCGTAGTTGAAATTTAATGGGTGAGTTTTCCGCGTATATGACATAATAAAATATTTATCTATGTTGAGATAGAGTTGATTTGTTGTACAGTAATTATGCAAGTTTATTAAGTCACTTTGTAATTTAGAGCAATCTCAAACGGATTCAACCACTCGGAATATTTTCGTATCATCAGCGTAAAGTAAGTGGTTACTGTGGTCAAATATGGTTCCTATGTCATTAATGTAGAGGCAAAAGAGCAAGGGTCCCATATGGGAACCTTGGGGAACTCCGGAGGGGACAGAGAGGAATTGAGATGAGTAACCTTTAACGCAGACCGCCTGACTTCTATTTTTTATATAGGATTGGATTCATCGTAGTAAGTTGCCATGCACACCGGCCTTCCCCAGTTTTTCAATCTGCATATCATGGTTAATTTTGTCGAACGCCTTCGAAAAGTCCGTGTACACGACATCTAGCTGTTGGTTTTAACTAGAAATTCCGAGAAATTCAACATGTTACTATCTTCGCTGCGATGTTTGAAGAAACCATGCTGTTGCTGAGAAATGTGATTACGAAAAGCGAATGAGATTTGAGATGTTACTATTTTTTCTAATATTTTTCCTAGAACACACAATTTAGAGATCGTTCTGTATTCAGGTACAATATATTTTCTATTGTTTTTGGGTATAGGGGTTATAATTGATATTTTCCATTTACTAGGGAACACTCCAGTTTCAAGAGACGTGCGAAATATTAAGGTTAGGTCGAGCAAGTACCTCAGCGCACCTGGATATGAAAACCGGATGAAGGTCATCGGATCCAGCACCTTTTTTAATATCAACCTTTTTTAATTCGTTTCATACTTGTTCAGAAGTAATGTTAATTGTGCCTATATCTACAGTAGAAGATGTATTGCAGCTGTAAGGGTAGGTTTGAGATGTGGACGAAACAAAAACTGAGTTGAAGTACTGATTAAAAGCATCATAAATCTTCTCGCCAGTAGAGAGTATTTTACCGTTATACATTATCCTTTTAGGGATGGTATTAGATGCATTTGTTGATTTGACAAATGACCAAAAAGATTTTGAATCTTTTCTTATAGTATCTTCAGAATACTCAATAAAATTCTGATAACAATTTTTAGACATTTTTTTAAATCTACTCCGTAATAACGACAACGTGTGGTAGTCGTGAAGGTTACCATATGTTTTCCATTTATGGTGAAACTTGCATTTTTCGTTAGATAACTTAATGAGTGGTTTTGTATACCAAGATGGATATTTTTGTGTAGAATTTAAGTTGGAGGTTGGCACAAATTCGTCCAAAATGTTTTGGAGGATACTATAGAAGTAATCAATCATGGAATCTACATGGGTCATACTAGAAAAAATGTACTCCCAATCTACGGACGCAAGGGCAGTTTTAATTGAGTCATAGTTTGCTTTTTAATATTGCCTTTTCATTGTAGACGGGAGCTTGAGTGCGGGGCAAAAGTTTAATTTTAAGTCAATTGTCTAGTGGAGGGGCCGAGCAAATAACTCGGACACTTCGATCCATTGGGATATTTTGCGGTCCCCTTAATAACTGACTCCTCCCCAATCTCGTTGAAAACATTCTCTTCTTCATATAATTTTCATAGTAGTGATAATATATTTTTGTTATTGTACTTATCTAATTTAATTGATGTTTAAGTTTAACTACTTTATATTTAAATTGAATTAATTTTTTATATGCATGCTAATTAATAGTTATAATTAATGTTATTGTAACACATATTTGTACGCCGTTAAGGTAAAACATGACTGTGATCCTTTCTGCAATGTACTTAACATCTTGCATGCTTTGTGTGTGCATACTCATGTTTCTGACAAATAAACGATCTTTATCTTTATTCTTCATGAGTTTTACAACGAGATTAGGAGATTTGAGCCTGGCACAATAAATATTGTTCCAAAAATTTTGGCAGTACGGGTTCTGGAGCTCTGAGAGGCTATTGCTCTATGTAAAAACTGTAGTGGTTTCACTGTAATCTGACCCTAACATACATAGTGGGGAAAAGGCTAGGTTAATTGTATTGTAAATTTTAAATATTAAGTACATAGTAGCTGCCGTCCGTCGGCGCGGTGGTGGCGGCTCCATCCCTGTGGAATAAATACTGCCTAAAACTTTATAAATTATAGCCTACGCGTTATTCTGATCGATAAGCTATATTATTGTACAGTTTCATGAAAATCCGTTCTATAGCTTTTGCATGAAAATGTAACAACATACACATACAATACACATACAATTATTTTTACAGGTAGAACCCAAGGTAATAAAAGTAGTCATACAATGCGACACCCAGAGACGCCCCCCGAAAACTGATCACACACCTACTCGCGTCTATGATAGACCAGTCCCAAGTAACGGCTCATTGTGCGGCACAAGTTACATAGAGTACAACACACTAACGCTCACCCTCTGGAATTCCGCCAAAGAGCAGGAAAAAATGTCCAACCGTTGAGAGATGCTATTAATGATTGTAACCGCCCGACATACGGGTGCAAAATTTAAAAGGTTTGTACGGGCTACCGGAGTTTTAAACAGACACTCCCTCGGCCCCAACCGTAGCCTACTGTTTGGATAGAGTAATCCCAACGAAGCCAAGATTTGGGATTGTTTAGCATCCCACGAAACACCATAAAGACATATTTGACCAGAGCAAGATTGCGTCTTACTTCCAACTTATAGTACCCAACCATTCCTAATACAAAGAGAGTTGGGTACATAAGCGGGTAAAACGGGTAGACGCCAAATTGCCTCATATAGAGGTACCGTGTAAACTTGTTCTGCATTTTTTCCACATACATACATACATACACCACATATACAACATACATACATACATTACATTGACTATACAACCTTAATATTGAAGATAATTATCACACTTAGCACTACCGTCATTCAAAATAATACAAGGATCATTATTTACATCGTTTCTTTTTAAGCATCTGTTTTCACAAACTTTCTCTTTTATAATATTATAGTTGTACATTATGATTCAAAGGCAAATACGTTATTTAGAACAGAAATAGATAAGAAGTAATTAATTTTGAAACTTTATTTGCTTGATTATCCTCCTTTACCTTGTAGGGTTCTTATCATAGATAAGGAGGATAATGGGGCTAGAAAACATGTTATTGTTGCTTATCAGAGCCTCATTAAAATGTCCTGATTTCGAGAAACGAGTATTTATATTCCACGAGCCATTACCAAGGGTGAACTTATATAATAATCTCCCGAATTGAAACAACGTTGTTTAGAACGCGTTAAAATGTATAGAACGCAGGGAGTATTAGTGTTGTTGACGATGTATGTGGGGATGGTGCAGTTGTTCTCCTGGGGTGAGTAAGCTAGAAGCATTTTTCTTTTTAACCGACTTCAAAAAAAGGAGGAGGAGTTTCTCAATTCATCTTTTATCTTTTTTTATTTATTTTCCCCGATTACTCAAATACGCCTGGGCCGATTCGGAAAATTCCTCTTTTGTTTGAAAAGGTACTTTCCAGGTTAGATCCTTACCTGGTGACCATGGGACCACCCATTGTCACCTGAAGGTAAGGATCTAATAATGGGATCCTGGAGAAATCAAGGGAACTCCTGAAATATTATAGGCATACAAATAGCGATTTGGTATTTTCATCAACAATGCAATCATTTGCACTCAGAAAGTATCATGTGGTGATGTCGAACTGATGAAGAAGACCACATATGGCCACTGGAACTTTTTAATGCCAAGTATGTCACGGCACAGATAATATAATTCTAGCATACAGATGCCTCATCCCATACAAATAAACCGTGCCGACGTAACTTGCGTTTTTCGTCTGATTATGCTGATGATTTCTTTTTTTTTATTATTTTTCCTTTTTTTATCTTGCGATCGGCTTTTTAAGCCATTAGCAGATGGGATGTGCGCGTGATTGTCAAGTGAGGTTCGTCCTCCCAGCGGAGGAAACCACCCCTTCATTATTTACTTGCATTATTTAACAAGGTCCCATATGTATTGGCGTTTAAGCCTTCTGTTGTCTAGTGGCACATTTAGAGCGGTGACTAAGCTGTTATTGTGCGACATTATACGGCTTTTGTATCTCATAGTTTTGAGCTCAATTTCCTCTTTTACGGTTGTTACTTGGAGATGCTCGTGAAGTTCGCTGGTTTTAAGAAACCAAGGTGCATCTGATATGTTTCTGAGTATTTTGTTCTGAAACCGCTGCAAAATTTCCACATTGCTATTTTTTGCTGATCCCCACAGTTCAATACCATATGACCAGACGGGTACTAAAACTGCTTTGTAGATGAGGAGTTTGTTCTCCAGAGACACGTGTGAGTTCCTCCCTAAGAGCCAATTAAGTTTTCTGAGGAGTATGTCCAGTTCATCACGCTTCTTTCCTATATGTGCTCTCCATGTCTGTTTCCTGTCTAGATGCATGCCGAGATATTTTGCAGTTTCATTATGAGGCAGCACGTCGTTGCCAAGTTTGACAGGGGGGCAGTTTTGCTTTCTTAGGGTGAACGTCACATGCGTTGATTTATTGGCACTCGCCTTAATGCGCCACTTTCCCATCCATTCATCCACTTTGTCGAGGTGTTCTTGTAGTATAGCAGAAGCCACATGAGGATCCTTATCACTGCAAAGGGCGGCAGTGTCATCTGCATAGGTTGCGGAAAATACGTGTTCCGACGTGGGTATATCTGCAGTGTAAATAAGATATAAGGTTGGGCCAAGGACTGAACCTTGGGGAACACCTGCTGTTATATTGTAGAACTTTGAGTAGTCGTCATTTACTCTTACTCGAAATATCCTGTTCTCCAAGTATGATTTCAGAAGAGAGTATAAGTTGTGAGGCAGCTGACTCTTCATTTTAAACAACAGCCCCTGATGCCAAACCTTATCAAAAGCCTGTTGCACGTCAAGAAATACGGCAGAGCAGTACTGTTTATTTTCTAGTGCTTCTCTTATAGAGTTAACTACTGTGTGTATCTGTTCCACAGTGGAGTGACCGGCTCTGAATCCAAACTGATGTGGTGGTATAATGTTGTTTTCATGCAGAATTAGTCTCAACCGCCGTGAAACAAGCTTTTCACATAATTTTGAAATTATAGGCAACAGACTTATGGGCCTATAAGACGCTACTTGGTGTGGTGGCTTGCCCGCTTTAGGTATCATTATTATTTCGGATATCTTCCACACTTTTGGGTAATAGCCTGTTCTTAAAATGCCATTAAAGAGCTGGGTAATAAAGACTACGCCTTTTTTGGGAAGTTGTCGTAATATCTCTGCTGTCACCAAGCAGAAACCTGGTGCTTTTCTAAGTTCCAATTTTCTTATCTCCCTCTGAACTTCTCGAGGTGAGCAGCTAGGCAATGGGAGACTGAGCTGTAGGTCTGCATCCAGATAGTCCTGGATTTCATTGTCGGTACCTGCGTTACAGTCATTTGGAGTGAAAACTTCAGCCAAAAAGGAGGCAAAAGCCTCGGCACGGTTTTTGTCACTTTTAGCCCACGTGTTATTTGGTAGTTTAATAGGGTTTTTGGCCAGTTGGGGTGCTGTTTTACTATCTTTTACAGTTTTCCACAGTGAGTATTCGTTTTTGGCTGAAGTATTCCAGTTCTCTAGTTTATACTTAATTGTTTCATTCTCAATCTCTTTTAGGTACTGTTTTAACTCGGTGGCTGCCTTATTGAATGCTCTTTTGTCCGAAGAATGGCGGGTGTTATGCCAAACTCTTCTTAGCCTTCTTTTTTCTAGAACCTTCGTTTTAACCTCTTTAGGAATATTTTTGGTACCGGATTGGCGATGAGTCTCTGGTGTACATTTCCACGATGCAGTTTGTATTAACTGAGTAATGTACACAGCAGCTTCTTCAATGTTCTCATTTGTTTTCAGAGCTACCTTCAAATTTACGTTGTTATCGATATAGTCTCTGAATGCCTCCCAGTCTGTCTTATTATTACAAAGATACTGCCTCATCGGTCTTTCAATTAAATACGTACTTATGGTAGCTATCACTGGAGTATGATCTGAGCTACTATCTTGGCAACTTTCTACACCCAGGTATAAGTTGGAAAGTCCCTTATATACGAAGAAGTCCAGCAAGTCAGGTATTTTAGATGTTTGTGTTTTATAAGTCCATTAACGTTCCAAGTTGCCACTCTGCATGCACACATTTTACCGGACTAACTTGCTGATAACTGATGTAAGAAGAGTCATCATTGATGACATTTGATCTAAGAGTTTGTCTAGCTTTTCAGCTTGTTGTGTGAGTAGAATTTCTAGATTGGAGTCTGTTGTTGTATGATTGTGGTTTTTGGTGACTTCTGCGTAGGTTAGGTTCTCCTTACAATCGCTGTGTAGTTTTCTTTGTTTATATTTATCTGGTTGTAGTGGCTCTTCTGGATTAGTTTTTCCCCTTTCGAAGTTTGGTTGTGTCAATGGCGCTTGATTCATAAATCTGTGCATAATCTCTCGGTAGACTTCGCAGCCCCTATAATTAGCAGGATGAGCACCCTCACATAGAGCACACTTTGCTGGTGTGTTTCGGTCTTTCTTTGGAAATTCCGAAGTCCTGTGTGCCTGTGCGCATTTGACGCAACGATATGGGCGCATGCAATAGTTTTTGGAGTGCCCATATTGTTCGCATCTTTGGCATTGCGGGATAGAGTATCTTTTCTTAGGTTCTTCAATTGTGACTTTTTGGTGATATATTGATGTTATGGCTTTTACTGCACTGTTATTGGGACCGGAAACAAGATTTACGAAGAATGTTGACGTTGGTTTTTTCTCAGGTCCAATTTTCACGTTAATTATTTCTCCTTGTACTTTGTTATCAGTGTTTTCTATTTCCTCTATTATTGCACTATGGGGTGTTGTATGGTGCAGATTCTTTATAACAAAGCGATAGCATCGTTGGTCTTTCCTATTGAATGTATGACCTATGAGACCCTTTTCACGGACTATGCCAATAATTTTCTTATAAGATTCTATATTTGAGCTGGTAATTCTGAGTTGATTTTTATTTACGATTTTAAAGAGGTATTCACCTTCGTCAACAACTGTATTTATGAGTTCTGCCAGTTTGTTGACATCTTCGACCCCATACAAGATTATGGGTGGGGGTTTATGTACTCGTTTTTGTTTCGGTTGGTCTTCAGCATCTTTAGAGTCAATCTGTAGTACGCTATATCTGTTGGAGATTACAACTTCAGGTGAGGGCGATTGTGAGAGTTTCTTCCTCTTGTAGCTCCTAGCTGTAGGAACTCTTTGCCACTCAGGTGGTCGAGGTGTGTCTGGGACGTTAGCAGAAGAAGGCTTCTTGGAACTCACAACATGTTGTTGGTCTCTTGGTGACTAAACTACATTTTTGTCCTCAAGATGTCTTGTGTTCGTGTGCTCTTGCATTTCTTTGCTTGTGCTACCTAGGGAGTTGCATCTTGGTCTAGATAAGAACAAGCCAGGGTGGAAAGCTTGCTGCACATATTTCTTGCTGCCAGTAACATTCACTACAATGGAAGCCTGGTCGCCTACTTCCATAGAGTCTTCGGTAACCAATTTCTCACCCACCGGCCCGGATACCGGAGAGCGCCGGGTGTTAGCCGGATCGCATGACAAAATCTCATTCTCTTTATACGACATTTTCATAAAGGGGGGGGTTGGGAGACAAACTCATAGCACTTTCCCAAGGCACTATGGCCACTATTTTTGAAGGTATTTAGATCTTCAAGGCCAGTGGACACCAATTAACGGGTTATTTAACCGCCGCCCGTGGCTCGGCGTTGTTGCTCGTTTTGCACCACCCGGGGGATACGTGTAGGGTGGGCCTAGGAAAAGGTGGTAAATCCTACGGACGCGAGCAACTCCATCCCCCATTATTTTTATAAGACTTCGATCGCATTCGGTTTCGTTCTACGGCTATTAGACGGTGTTAGAAGCGACTTGCAAGTAAAAGGGTGTTTATCGGCTCGTGACTATTTTTTCTTTAAATACAGACGATTTGTTTTATAGTATTTTATCACGTTTTTACAGTTTCATTGTACCAAAATTAGTTACAATACAAAATAAAAAAATCGAGTGGCATTCCTCAGATATTAAAAACCACGCCATCTATTGGAATCAATTTTAAATGATCCGTTCAAATAATCCATGAAATGTTAATTAAGAGCCCATAATTTTGGGCTTAGGAGAGTTGATTAATCAAGAACATACAATTTTTGTGATCAATTCTAGAAAATCTTAATTTTACACACGATTCAATAACAAGTCGATAATATGACACCATCTAGTGGCATTTATTTGAACCAGATATAAGATAATATCTATATATCTATACTATTCGATATATTATATCGAATAGTTAACCGACTATGATGAAGCAAATACTTATAAATAAATGGTAGGTACTGATGAAAATGGTACCTACCATCGAATTGATCTGTTGATGAAGCCAGAAGTTATGCACTGGAACTCCGAAATTAAACCAATGTATCCTAGTCGTGTTTGGGCTTATTGGAATCGCCATGATTTACTTTGGCTATAAATGATTTTCATGGTAATTGGAGGTATATACCAAAACCAAAAAGAGTTAAATAAAAAACTTTTTAACAAAAATATCAAACCGACTTCCAACAAAAGGAAGTTATTTTTTGCTTTCTACAAAGCAAAAAATAAATTTTCTTTTCCAAAGTCGGTGTCGAAAAGTCACACACATTTTGAGACAATTATTTTACTAAAATGACTGACTCGGGTGTGTCGAGGTCCACAACTTGGTCTGTTTGCTCACATTTGGCAAAGACCTCCTCCATTTCTTTTATTCTCTTCTATTTAATGCTAACCTGGTCCACATTTTTTCTGCTGTTGCTGTTATATTATCTTTCCATTTTCGAACCTGTCTTCCGCGTTTCCTTTTTGCGTTCCTGGGATACCAGAAAACTAAGGTTTTGCTCCATGTTTTCAGTACCTACCTCTTATTATGTGGTCTGTCCATTTCCATTTGAGTTTCCGAATCCTGGTTATGACACCTTCTAGTTTCGTGCGCTTTCTTGTTGTTTTGTTTTTTTTTTTCTGTTGATTTTTTAAAATTGGTTTTACTACACTATACTTATATTATCTGTGCGTCAGATAAGCAGTCGTTCCTTGAAAAATACTGGTACTCAGCTGAATCCAGTTAGTCTGGAACCTGCTGGGCAAGGCAGGCATTACCCAAGTTAAATTTTGGGATTTCATTTAGCTATCAGCTTGTTAAAATGTTACGTTCTTGTTTCAGACATTGTAGTGGCCAGGTCTAATAGACTAGAATTTTATAATGAAGGTAAACTAGTATATACGGCAACGCCAGCATCGCATCGTATCAAGTGGCTAACTTACGACCCAGTACACGATAGAGTGCTGTTTGCCGAAAAATACAATAGGGAAGACTCTGCATCTAGTTTTGACATAGCAAACAAGACTACGATATCTTTAATAAAGAAAAAAACAAACCGATACTTGTCAAGGTTCGCCTACGATCCGGCCACAGAATTACTTTTTGGAACTGTCACAAAAAGTATATACTCGTTGCCTTTAGGACCTGGAAATAACAATGAAGTTAACGGAGACCTTGTGATCACTTTGGAAACTATACCCCGAGAAGTCGCTGTGGATAGCTGTGGAGTGTACGTGATATAATCTATATATATAAATGCGAAAGGTCACTCATTCACCTATCACGAAATATCGAAAACCGCTTGAATAAAGATGAAATTTGGCAGGGAGGTAGTTTATAGTTAGTAGACGTCCGCTAAGAACGGATTTTGCGACAGGGCCGGCTTAAGGGGGTCTAAGGGTTCTCGCAAGTTTGTATGAAAGTTCGGTTTTTTTTTGTATTACCTACCGACCTGAAATTTAGCAAGTCTAGAGTTTATGAGTAGGAGACATATTAAGCTAAGAAGGAATTTTGTGATACTCTTTATTTCTTTTTCTAATTGGTGCATTTTCTGTTGACTGAAATATAAAAATAGTTTGCGTTAAACATCTTTAAAGTTTATATCTTCATAATCACGTGGATGAAGTCGCGGGCAATAGCTAGTTAGTTATAAATGCAAAAATAATGTTAAAATTTTGAAATAATTTATTGCTTAAACCTAATACAAATTGCAGGTATCTTTACTGGACTACAAATAACATTATTGAGAGGGCTCTATTTAACGGATCTGAGAGAGAGGTTATAATTGACATTAAGAGTAATGTGACGGTAAGACAAGGTTTGACCGCAGATAGTCAGAAAATATACTGGATTGAAACTCAAGAATTCAACGATGAAGTATTTTCTATTAACAGCGCAGATTTGGATGGAAATAACAAAAGAACATTATATAGTGAAACAGAATCATATTGGTCACCAGATAAACTAACCGTATCTAAAGATTTTATCTCCTGGGGGAACAGCATTGAAAACTTCTTCTGGCAGTTACAAAAGAATCCATCGAATGACGCAGACGTAAAACCTAATAAAATAGCAATGAATACAACAATATCTTCTTGTGGTTCTCATGGTATAGCTGCCTACTATGAAATTGATGAACGAACTCAGCGTGTTCCAAATTGTGATGCACTATTGAGTCCACTACCAGATTTACACGTCTGCGTCTGCCTGAAAGCTTCTGTGTTTTGTGTCCATGGCTCGAAAATTATAGGGGAATCTCGTTGTGACTGTATACAGGGATACATCGGTGGGAGATGCGATATTTCAGTATGTGAGAACTACTGTTTACAAGGAGATTGTAATGTCAGTGCCGAAGGACAACCTAAATGCAGGTAAAACAAGTTCATCTTATTAGGAGCTATTTTAATTTGTAAGTATAGAGTAACCGGAACCGAACTGCCCGTCCAGACTGTACATTTTTTTTTGTACTCGTACGTAGCTATCCAGACTACTTATTTTACAATTTTAGGGTTCCGTACCAAAAGGGTAAAAACGGGACCCTATTACTAAGACTTCGCGATCCGTCTGTCTGTCTGTCTGTCTGTCCGTCAGTCACCAGGCTGTATCTTATGAACCGTGATAGCTAGACAGTTGAAATTTTCACAGATAATCTATTTCTGTTGCCGCTATAACAATAAATACTAAAAACAGTATAAAATAAATATTTAAGGGGGGCTCCCATACAACAAACGTGATATTTTTGCCGTTTATAATAATAATAATATGCAACATGTACCTATATGTAACATGTTATTTACTAGTGAACCAATGTAGATTACATTGGTTCACTAGTAAATTAGTTGGGCAACTGCTCGTATTAAATATATTTAAAACGAGCAGTTGCCCGCGGCTTCGCTCCCGTGGGCCACCTCACAGGACTCGTTTTCGGGATTAAAAAATTAGCCTATGTTACTCAGGAATAACGTAACTTTCTATTGGTGAAAGAATTTTTTAAATCGGTCCAGTAGTTTCGGAGCCTATTCGGTACAAACAAACAAAAAAATCTTTCCTCTTTATAATATTATTATTATAGTATAGATATATTTAAAATTAGGATGTAATTCGTTATTCTTCTTCTTGAGGGCGTCTACCTCACGGTTTCCGCCTCCTCTTTCTCGAGCATTACTGCTTCGCAGATGAAAGTGACAGCTTCCTATGCACTGTCGTCCCGTACCATGGCCTGAACCAGGACCGGACGCGAGAATCGCTACCACCTATCACCTCCACGAGGACACGGCGGTGCTTCACCAACCTTCGGCTACCCCTACGATCGAAGATTCATTAGCTTGATTAATCAGCTTCAGTTTCGGTTTCGGCCAGAAATCGACCTTCGGTCGGACACTAGTCGATTATTTTGGCGTCCCCTTTCATCAAGTTAGACTACTTATTTTACATTTTCAGTTAAGTTAAAGTATTATTCCGATTTCCCATTAAATTTCGCTCATTAGTTTCATATTCTGGCATTTCGAAACTGAGGAGCCCAATTTAGTTAGCTAATTTCGAAATTTAAAATGTACGAAACTGCATGCCCTAGACACTACTCATCTATGTTGGGGTCCCCGTTTATCAAGTTACTCTGTGTAATATGTTCGTTATTTCAGTTGTAATGCTGGTTACACGGGTGAAAGATGTGATACTTCAGTTTGTGAGAACTACTGTTTACAAGGAGGTTGTAATGTCAGTGCCGAGGGACAACCTAAATGCAGGTAAAACATGTTCATCCCATTAGGTGCTAGTTTTATTTGCATAGAGCGGCTGAAGCCGAACTGAGCGTGCTGCCACAACTAGTCAGATAATTTGATGGCGTCCTCGTTGATCAAGTTACTCAGCTGTTTAATAACTTCGTTATTTTAGATGTAATGCTGGTTACACGGGTGAGAGATGTGATACTTCAGTCTGCGAGAACTACTGTTTACAAGGAGATTGTAATTTCAGTGCTGATGGACAACCTAAATGCAGGTAAAACATGGTCATCTCATAAAGGGCAAGTCTTGTTTCATTTGTATAGAGCAACCGGAACCGAACTGCCGGTCTAGCCTGCACACTTCTCACCCTGAAAATATAGGTGGAGCGAGCTTGAAATGAATTGTTATTTCATCTTTTTTGGATAATTTGACAGCTCACTTCATGTCGACTCCATCTTAGTTGTTACGGTGAGATTTTTACAGAATTGCACTACTGGACGTGCCCTTCGTTTGCCCAACTAGTCACATAATATTATAGTCTGACGGAACGTTAACTACTGTTTTCATGGAGATAGTAGGTAATGTCAGTGCCGAAGGACAACCTAAATGCAGGTAAAACATGATCATCTCATTAAGGGCTAGTTTTAATTTCATAGAGCGGCTGAAGCCGAACTGAGCGTGCTGCCACAACTAGTCAGATAATTTGATTGCATCCTCGTTGATCAAGTTACTCAGCTGTTTAATAACTTCGTTATTTTAGATGTAATGCTGGTTACACGGGTGAGAGATGTGATACTTCAGTCTGTGAGAACTACTGTTTACAAGGAGATTGTAATATCAGTGCTGATGGACAACCTAAATGCAGGTAAAACAAGTTCATCTCATTAGCGGCTAGTTTAATTTGTTAGTATACAGTAACCGGAACCGAACCGAAAAATATATTGTGTTTTTTGTTGTTGTTAATTTTGTTAGGGTTATTTAACCTTCGACTACTGCTTCGGCCGATGATTAATTGCCTTGAATAATCAATTTCAGCTTCGGTTTCGGCCAGAAATTGACCTTCCGTAGGACACTACTCAATCATGTTGGGTTCCTGGTTTATCAAGTTACTCTGTGTAATATGTTCGTTATTTCAGATGTAATGCTGGTTACACGGGTGAGAGATGTGATAATTCAGTTTGTGAGAACTACTGTTTACAAGGAGATTGTAGTATCAGTTCTGATGGACAACCTAAATGCAGGTAAAACATGGTCATCTCATAAAGGGCAAGTTTAATTTGTTAGTATAGAGCAACCGGAATCGAACTGCCGGTCTAGGCTGCACACATCTCACCCTGAAAATATAGGTGGAGCGATCTTGAAGTGAACTGTCATTTCACCTTTATGGATAGTTTGACGGCTCACCTCATGTTCATTTCATCAAAGATTTTATGGCGAAATTTTAAAGAATTGCACTACTATATGTGCCCTTCGATTACCTGTCACAACTAGTCACATAATATAATAGTCCGACGGAACCTTTGCCTTTGGTTACGGAAGTCTTCGGCCCAAGTTTCAGCTTCGGCATAAATGGGCCGAAGTTTTGGCTGGAGCCCAAGCAAGTGCCGAAATTAAATGAACTGTTACGAAAGTGCGATAGAAGAGGGAACGGGTGGGAGCCAGGGGCCATACTCCATTTCACCGGCCAGTCACCAACGCCAGAAAATCGTCAACATTATCAAAATTAAAAAAATATTGTCTTTTTTGTTGTTGTTTGTTAGGGTTATGTAACCTTCGACTACTGCTTCGGCCTATGATTAATTGGCTTGAATAATCAATTTCAGCTTCGGTTTCGGCCAGAAATTGACCTTCCGTAGGACACTACTCAATTATTTTGGCGTCCTCGTTGATCAAGTTACTCAGCTGTTTAATAACTTCGTTATTTTAGATGTAATGCTGGTTACACGGGTGAGAGATGTGATACTCCACTTTGTGAGAACTACTGTTTACAAGGAGATTGTAATGTCAGTGCTGATGGACAACCTAAATGCAGGTAAAACATGTTCATCTCATAAAGGTCAAGTTTCATTTGTATAGAGCGACCGGAACTGAACTGCCGGTCTAGTCTGCACACATCTCACCATGAAAATATAGATGAAGCGAGCTTGAAGTGAACTGTCATTTCACATTTTTTTTTAGGGTTTCGTACCTCAAAAGGTAAAAACAAAAACCCTTATAAGATCTCTCTCTTGTCCGTCGGTCCATCTGTCCGTCTGTCCATGTGTCACCACCTATTTTTTCAGGAACGGGTGGACCTAGCAAGTTGAAATTTATACCAGATACTGAGGTCTATAGTCCCTATTAGGTGTAGGGTCCAAGGTCCTGAGTTAACACGATAAAAAGATACGGGCAAGATTTTCGCGGCAACACCTTACCTTAATTTTCTACTATTTATATTTTTCGGAATTTTCCCTTTACTTGTGCTGTAAGACCTTGCTTTTAACCAAAATTGTCAATTCTAGGTCAACCGGAAGGAGTGCGTTACTACAGCCAGATATTGTCAAAAATCGTCTTCTAAGTACAATAGATAATTAGATATACAGCTTCTGTAATTGGTAAGCAGATTTATTAATTTGGTAAGCTGATAGTTTTTTAATTATTTGATAAAAACAGTTCCGGCTGGAGTAACGTTACCGCAGCCAGATCTTTTGTTTTCTAACGGGTATGTTGAAATAAATGTTATCTAAATAATTAGATATCAATTTGAAATAAATGGTACAACTTAATTTGTATGTATATTTGCTATGGTTGCGAAGATATTTAAAATCCTGCTGTGGTAACGTTTGCACGATTTCGGGATCTCGGAATTGACTAAACGGATGATTATAATTTTTGTACATGATATCTGGCTAATTAGTTATAATTTGTTACGCAATAAAAAAATCCACAATAATGCACCGTTTTGAAGTTATTTTAGTAAATATAAATATGCTTTAATAGGTCCTAGCACTTTCAATAAGCGGTCCAAAGACTAACTTGAACGTTATTATATAGGTAATTACTGCCTATAAATGGTACTGAAGTTTCATTAGTATCGTAAAAGTAATTTAAAAAAAAAAAAGTAATTAAAAAGTTATGATGAAACTTCAATTTGTTCCGGCCACGGCGCGCAGCTGAGTTTTTTGAAGACCGATTAACCGAGTTTCCTGTAGTTGTGGTAACTGAGTCTTATATCAATAATTAGATATATAGTTCAATTATATACCTGTGAAATATCAGACTTGTACACTAATTAATTAACGAGATAATTGAAAAACAATACTTATGCGTGGCAACCCGACCAAATCTAGAATGTTATAAAAAAGCGGCCGCGCAATACATTATACCAACCTTCTACAACTTACAGGATAATACGTGAGAATAATACGTGTTTGGTACAGACGGGTACACAAGTGGTAAAGTAAAACATAGTTATAATTAAATATTTTTGTTTCTACAGAGAGAATATTAACTTCAAAAATATTTATGCCTAGGTAATAAAAAATATGGAGTACCTACTTATGTAGATGATGATAATTTTATGTAGATATTAATTATGGTAAGTAAGTATATACATTAATTTAAAAAATAATCACAGGTATGTTTTAATGGAATTATATGCAACGTTGCTTATCTGAAATTAAAATTAAGTACTGATAAACACCTTCACTATTTACACTGTGTTGTGCTTCCTCCTCTTCGCATCGTGTTCCTCATTACTGAGGGTCGTGATTCCCGTGACAGCTAGGAGACCAACTTTTCTCTGACGATGATTCTCCATCTGTCTGTCCTAGGCAACGTGGAGTGCATCGTGCAGCTTGGTGCTCAGCGTTGCACGTATATGGTCAGACCATCTGATCGGGCTCGGCTCTGATGACCCTCGGCCTCTTGCCAGTGAACATCTGCTGCTCGAGGCTTAGCGTTCCGAATAAGTGAAAGTAAAATAGTTGTAGCCATATTTAAAATTAAGTTTTATTGTAAAAAATTACATAACAATAATAAAATGTAATAACATCACAGTGCAGTAAGTACTAACATATTATATATACAGTAGGTAGGTAGGTTCTATTGTTTTTTCTAATCTCATTTTACAATAATTTGTTACAGGATTTTTTTAAAGCTACGGGGCCCATATTACATATAGGTACTCACCTTAATCTAACGATACCATGTATCGTTATTATGTGATATTTTAAATACAATAATAAATTCCTTTACCTACACTATTATAAAATTAAATAAAAACTAATTAGGCTCAATTTCTTCCTTGTAAATAGTAAGTAGGTACCTACCTACCTCGACGACAGAATGGTTAAACGTAGGTAGGTAGATATATGAAGAATGGCATAGTGGACACTTACTTTGAGCAATTTTAAATTTATTTAAACGTTTAGTATGGTAGGTTTAATTTTTCAATCAAACAAATTTCATTCGTGACTGTACCAACTTTTGAGGACAATTATGCTAATAATTTTGGAAGGTTGGTAAAATGTATTGCGCGGCCGCTTTTTTGTTACATTCTAGATTTGGTCGGGTTACCACATATAAGTATTGTTTTTCGATTATCTCGTTCATTAATTGGTGTACAAGTCTGATATTTCACAGGTATATAATTGAACTATATATCTAATTATTGATATGAGATTCAGTTACCACCACTACAGGAAACTTGGTTAATCGGTCTTCAAAAAACTCAGCTGCGCGCCGTGGCCGGAACAAATTGAAGTTTCATCATAACTTTTTAATTACTTATAGGATACTAATGAAACTTCAGTATCATTTATAGGCAGTAATTAGCTATATAATAACGTTTCAAGTCAGTCTTCGGACCGCTTATTGGAAGTGCTAGGACCTATTAAAGCATATTCCAGGTTGCCTGGAAGAGATCGCGGTATGCGATAAGGCCGCCCATTGTATGTATTTTAGTTTTAAGTTTCCTGCTCTATGTATTAACTTGGTGTACCTACAATAAAGCATATATAAATAAATAAATTTCTATTTACTAAAATAACTTCAAAACGGTGCATTATTGTGGATTTTTTTATTGCGTAACAAATTATAACTAATTAGCCAGATATCATGTACAAAAATTATAATCATCCGTTTAGTCAATTCCGAGATCCCGAAATCGTGCAAACGTTACCACAGCAGGATTTTAAATATCTTCGCAACCATAGCAAATATACATACAAATTAAGTTGTACCATTTATTTCAAATTGATATCTAATTATTTAGATAACATTTATTTCAACATACCCGTTAGAAAACAAAAGATCTGGCTGCGGTAACGTTACTCCAGCCGGAACTGTTTTTATCAAATAATTAAAATAAAAAAGTTAATTAAAAAATTCAAAATACCCGACTGCTTAAAAAGCGAACTAAAAAGATGTAAACAAGAAGAAAATCATGCTGTGCAGTCGGAGGATACATATTCGCAAGCTGGCTGACCAAAACCAGATGTATCCTCCGACTGCACAGCATGATTTTCTTCTTGTTTACGTCTTTTTAGTTCGCTTTTTAAGCAGTCGGGTATTTTGAAATTTTTAATTAACTTTTTTATTTATAACTTTTTAGTTACCTTTTATTTAGAATTAGGTACAATTAAATATATAAGTGTTATATATTTTTAAAATCACCTCTTAAAACCCTTTGTTTTGATACCCCACACGATGGGTTTGGAAGAAAAAATAAAATTGGCCCCCCACAATATGGCGCCCAAAAGCCGCCATTTTTATATTTTCCAATTTTAATGTAGCCTATGACACTCGCAAGGTTAAGACGAATCGATTGACGTATGAATCATCAAAATCGGCCAACGCGTTAGGTCTCTGGAACGCCACATAGGAACAAACATACATACATACATACATACATACATACTTACATACATACATACATACATACATACATACTTACATACATACATACTTACATACATACATAGACTGATAAACACATTACCCTCCTTCGGCAGTCGGGTAAAAACTATCAGCTTACCAAATTAATAAATCTGCTTACCAATTACAGAAGCTGTATATCTAATTATCTATTGTACTTAGAAGACGATTTTTGACATTATCTGGCTGTAGTAACGCACTCAACTGGAAGTACCCTATAGGTTATGGGTCAAAACCTAGATGGTAGTACCTGTTGACCTAGAATGACGAAATTTGGCAAAAAGTCTTACAGCACAAATAAAATAAAAAATGCCAAAAATTTAAAAAAGTTGAAAATTTTAGGGTGTCCCCATACATACATAGATGATGCCACCCTAGGTATGGAACCCCTCGTGCGCGATTCCGACTCGCACTTGGCCGGTTTTTGGATAGTTACACCTAAGTTGTTACGGTGAGGTTTTTACAGAATTGCACTACCGGACGTGCCATTCGATTGCCTGTCACAACTAGTCACATAATATTATAGTCCGACGGAATCAAAGGTACCGGCCTTCTTCAGCCACACCTTCGGGTTCGGCCCAATGTGTGGCTGAAATGGGCCGAAGATTTCTAGCAAGTGGCGAAATTGAATGAACTGTTGCACCGGCCAGTCACCATCGCCAGAAAATCGCCACATCAAAAACTAAATAAAAAAATGTTTGTGTATTTTTGTTGGTCAAAAATTAATTGGCTTGATTAATCAACTTCAGCTTCAATATGCTAAAATTTCGAAACTTTTAGTAATGTAAATATTACGTTTTTATTAAATATATTTAAAATTAGGATGTAATTCATTATTCTTCTTCTTTTTTTCGAGTCAATGGAAAACTCTTTAGATATTTTGGGACCAGTAGGCAGCCACACCAATAGCAGCGTCAGTGTCCAGTGGCGTGCATTAGGTCCTCAAAAGCGCAAGTGTGTGGGCACTTGGGACACTCCAGCATGTCATAGTCAGTTATATTCTCCTACAAGGGCACTGCACTGACATTGACAAATTATTAGAGTATCATCTGAAAATGAGTCTGACAATGAGAACGTTGTGATAAGTGATAATCCATTTGGTAACATTACAACAAAATAAAGCCTAACCATGAAGTTAAATAAAAAATAGTAGTGAAAGAAAATCGGCCATTAAAAAAACTGCCTCGAAATGGTGCTTGTTTTAATTGTGGTACATCGATGTATCTCTATAAGAATGGTGGCAAGCGAGGGGAATACTTACACAAGGCCTACTATCGTTTGCTGGGCATTCCAGGTTTTTTTGCCTATCGTGGGAAAACCTTCAAAAGACACCTGGAGGTTTGGAAAAAAGGTGTGGGATTTTTGGGTTTACTACTTGATTCCAAATGTCATATCCCCGATGGCTTATTTCCCGAAGCCATCATACCGAACGTCCAAATCGCCGAAATTTCATAGCATCGATGTACCACAATTTCGAAGAGCCATTAGATCGAGCGTCCGTTTCGCCTAAAAGCCATTGCAACGATAGTCTTATCTATCGAATGTCTATTGGCTCGACGTGCCAGTTAGTCGAAAGCTATCTAGTCTTCGGAGAATTAGAATTCGGGGATATGACATTCGGAATTAAGCAGTAAACCCGTGATTTTTACCTCACTAAAACCAACCCGGTGATCACCATCAGTACACAGAGCCCCCGTTACCTCATAAAAAACCACCCCGGAACCCTTCTGTCCAACGTCTGGTAAGGCAAAGCCCTGCAGCCTAATTGCGTAAACAAATTTCGTAAGTTAATTTCGAAATTGAAAATGTACGAAACTGCATGACCTAGCTAGACACTACTTAATTATGTTGGGGTCCTAGTTTATCAAGTTACTTTGTGTAATATCTTCGTTATTTCAGTTGTAATGCTGGTTACACGGGTGAGAGATGTGATACTTCAGTCTGTGAGAATTACTGTTTACATGGAGATTGTAATGTCAGTGCCGAGGGACAACCTAAATGCAGGTAAAACATGTTCATCTCATAAAGGACAAGTTTCAATTCATAATATTATATAACTTTATTTCTAAAAATAAAATTTTTACATTTTAAAATTCAATAGTGCGAAATTGTATAGTGCGACCGGAACTGAACTGCCGGTCTAACCTGTACACATCCCACCACGAAAATATAGGTGGAGCGAGCTTGAAGGAACTATCATCTTTACACCTTTTTTGGGATAGTTTGACAGCTCACCACATGTTCACTCCACCTTATTTGTTACGGTGAGGTTTTTACAGAATTGCGCTACTGGACGTGCCCTTCGTTTACCTGTTACAACTAGACACATAATATTATAATCTGACGGAACCTTTGGCTTCTGTTTTGCCCTTATTCGGCCACACCGGCTTTCGGCTTCGGATGAAATTTGCCGGTTTCTAGCAAGTGCCGAAATTGAACGAGCTGTTACAAACGCCCGAGATTGCGATGGAAGAGGCAATAGGTGGGATCAGTGGTCATACTCAGTTACAGCGGCCACCGGCCACCGGCTTGTGACTCCCGACGCCCAAGGCGTCTCCTGCGGTGGCTAGAGGCGTGAGGGCGTCTAACTCACGCTTTCCGCATCCTCCTTCACGAGCATTGCAGACTGCTTTGCAGATGGAAGTGTCAGCTTCCTATGCCCTCTCGCCCCGTACCATGGCCTGAACCATAACCGGACGCGAGAGGTCGCAACCAATGATCACCTCCACGAGGACACAGCGGTGCTCCGCCAACCTTCGGCTACCCCTACGGTCGATGATTAATTGGCTTGATTAATCAGCTTCAGCTTCAGTTTCGGCCAGAAATCGACCTTCGGTCGGACACTAGATAATTATATTGGCGTCCTCGTTTATCAAGTTAGACTACTTATTATGATAATTTGTAACTATGAACTGGTAATTTGAAATAATTGGGATTGTGTGCCTTTTTACCCGACTGCCGAAGGAGGGTAATGTGTTTATCAGTCTATGTATGTATGTATGTATGTATGTATGTATGTATGTATATATGTATGTATGTATGTATGTATGTATGTATGTATGTTTGTTCCTATGTGGCGTTCCAGAGACCAAACGCGTTGACCGATTTTGATGATTCATACGTCAATCGATTCCTCTTAACCTTGCGAGTGTCATAGGCTACATTAACATTGGAAAATAGAAAAATGGCGGCTTTTGGGCGCCATATTGTGGGGGGCCAATTTTATTTTTTCTTCCAAACCCATCGTGTGGGGTATCAAAATAAAGGGTTTTTAGAGGCAATTTCAAAAATATATAACACTTATATATTTAAATGTACCTAATTCGAAAAAAATGTTAACTAAAAAGTTATAAATAAAAAAGTTAATTAAAAAAATCAAAATACCCGACTGCTTAAAAAGCGAACTAAAAAGACGTAAACAAGAAGAAAATCATGCTGTGCAGTCGGAGGATACATCTGGTTTTGGTCAGCCAGCTCGCGAATATGTATCCTCCGACTGCACAGCATGATTTTCTTCTTGTTTACGTCTTTTTAGTTCGCTTTTTAAGCAGTCGGGTATTTTGATTTTTTTAATTAACTTTTTTTTGAATAAATTTTATTATTATTATTATACATTTTCAGTTAAGTTAAAGTACCTATTATTCCGATTTCCCATTAAATTTGGCTCATCAGTTTCATATTCTGACATTTCGAAACTGAGGAGCCCAATTTCGTAAGCTAATTTCGAAATTTAAAATGTACGAAACTGCATGCCCTAGTCACTACACAATTATGTTGGGGTCCTCGTTTATCAAGTTACTCTGTGTAATATGTTCGTTATTTCAGTTGTAATGCTGGTTACACGGGTGAGAGATGTGATACTTCAGTCTGTGAGAACTACTGTTTACAAGGAGATTGTAATGTCAGTGCCGAGGGACAACCTAAATGCAGGTAAAACATGTTCATCTCATAAAGGACAAGTTTCAATTGTATAGTGCGACCGGTACTGAACTGCCGGTCTAGCCTGCACACATCTCACCATGAAAATATACTTGGAGCGAGCTTGAAGTGTACTGTAATTTCACCTTTATGGATAGTTTGACAGATCTCTTCATGTTCACTCCACCTTAGTTTTTACGGTGAGGTTTTTACTGAATTGCACTACTGGACGTGCTCTTCGTTTGCCTGTTACAAAGAAATTGAAATAACTGTTACGAAAGCCCGAGATTGCGACGGAAGAGGACAGAAGGCATACTCCGTTACACCGGCCCGTCACCATAGCCGGCAAATCACCGCATAAAAATAAAATAAAAAAATGAATGAGTTTTTTTTAATGTTGTTTGTTTTGTTAGGGTTATTTCCTTTATTCTTCGTTTACCCCTATGGTCGATGATTAGTTGGCGTCACATAATTTGATGGCGTCCTCGTTTATCAAGATAGTCTGTTTAATATATACGTTATTTCAGATGTGATGCTGGTTACACGGGTGAGAGATGCGATACTTTAGTCTGTGAGAACTACTGTATACATGGAGATTGTAATGTCAGTGCCGAAGGACAGCCTAAATGCAGGTAAAACATGTTCATCTGATTATGGCTAATTTCATTTGTAAGTATAGAGTAACCGGACCAGAAGTGCCGGTTTTGTCTGTACACGTCTCACCATGAAAATCTAGGTGATACTGTTTAATATCTTGGTTATTACTAATTATTTTTATCGTAAGTAATTAGTATTTAATGTTTATTTTATTTTAATCGATTGTATTGTATGAGTGGTGTCGGCATTTTAAGGGTTCCGCACCCAAAGGGTAAAAACGGGACCCTATTACTAAAACTCCTCGGTCCGTCTGTCTGTCCGTCTGTCACCAGGCTGTATATTAGAACCGTGATAGCTAGACAGTTGAAATTTTCAAAGATGATGATTGTTCTGTTGCCGCTATAATAAAAAACCGGCCAAGTGCGAGTCGGACTCGCACACGAAGGGTTCCGTACCATTATCGCAAAACACTGCATATAAATCACGTTTGTTGTATGGGAGCCCCCCTTAATTTATTTTATTTTAATTTATTAATTATTATTTTTTGAAGTAAATATACAACTAAACATTCTGTAAATATTACAAGCGTCTACCTGTTGCCGTTATAAATAAAATAAATAAATAAAAATAAAATAGCCTTTTATTTCATGCATTAAATAAAGTTTACATCTCACAAGTGTAGTTTAGTTAAAATATAAAGTGAAATACATATAAATCCAGTAACATTCCTTAAACAAATAAAACAATATTAACAACAAAACTTATATCATTCAAAATACTTTATCACACTTTCAACTTACAATAAATTCCTAAATTTGACCATTGTTTAGTACAATAGTAAAAAATATAATTCTATAAAAACTTACATTAATAAATTAAAATTTAAAAAAAATTAAAAAATCATCCAGAACAAATACTAAAGATTACTTTAATAGATTTCGGATGATAAAATTTTATCATTAGACTTAATAAGTATATCCTTTCAATTAGTTTTCCAGATCTATAATTTAATTCATAGACTTATAATTTAATTCAATTCATAATTCAATCCAATTCATTTGATTCATTCCGCCAATCCAGCATTAAATTAAAATAAACAATAATAATATAACCTGTATAAGTATGTGATATTTAAAATAAATCAAAACATAACAACAAAATCAATCAAAAACAAAATCAAACCAAACAAAATAAAATAGAATCAATTAAAATAAAATGTCAAAATCAATTCAAATAAAATAAATTAAAACAAAATCAATAATATGAATTGCGTATTTAAAAAAAAAAAAAATAACATGGCATGCATGAACCTCTCACATGGTGAGAGTGAAGGCCTCCTCCAGGGATGACCAGTGATCGCGGTCGCTGGCTTCTGACATCCAATTATTTCCTGCTACTCGTGTGATGTCGTCTGCCCATCTAGTGGTCGGTCTTCCTCGTTTTCTATTGCCTGTAGGGCCAGGCCATGATGTCATCCGAATAGTCCAACGGTCGTCACTCATTCTCGCTACGTGTCCTGCCCATCTCCATTTAAGCGTTAGAGCATAGGTGACAGCATCTGTTACTTTAGTCTTTTGTCTGATAAGAGAGTGCCGAATTTTTTGAAATTTTCTTATTTTTGCGATACTTCTCTCCATACTTCGCTGGCAGGACCTAATTTTATGCTTTACTCGATGTGTGAACTTCCATGTTTGACACGCGTATGTAAGTGAAGGTAAGGCCGTTATAAATATCGAGCAAAAAACGGCAAAAATATCACGTTTGTTGTATGGGAGCCCCTCTTTAATATTTACTTTATACTTTTTTTTAGTATTTGTTGTTATAGCGGCAACAGAAATACATCATCTGTGAAAATTTCAACTGTCTAGCTATCACGGTTCATGAGACACAGCCTGGAGACAGACGGACAGACAGACAGACAGACAGACAGACGGATCGCGAAGTCTTAGTAATAGGGTCCCGTTTTTACCCTTTGGGTACGGAACCCTAAAAATACTAAAAACAGAATAAAATAAATATTTGAGTGGGGCTCCATTAACGTGATGTTTTTGCCGTATTTTGCAATAATGGTACGGAACCATTCGTGCGCGAGTCCGACTCGCACTTCGTCTTTTGTTGGGTTTTTTTGTAATTATCACCGACAAAATGTTTATGTTGTTATGAAATAAATTACTTATGACTTATTTCAGATGTAATGCTGGTTACACGGGTGAGAGATGTGATACTTCAGTCTGTGAGAACTACTGTTTACAAGGAGATTGTAGTATCAGTTCTGATGGACAACCTAAATGCAGGTAAAACATGGTCATCTCATAAAGGACATGTTTCATTAGTATAGAGCGGCTGAACCTGAACGTGCCCCTCGTTTGCCTGTTACAACTAGTCACATACTATTATAATCTGACGGAACCTTTAGCACTTGTTTCGACTTTCTTCGGCCACCACCTTCGGCTTTGACTTAAATGGGCCGAAGGTTTCTAGGAAGTGTCGATATTGAACAAACTGTTACGAAAACCCGAGAATGTGATGGAAGAGGCAACGGCTGGGGTCAGGGGTCATACTCCGTTGCACCGGCTAGTCACCATCGCCCAAAATCGCCACATCAAAGACAAAATAAAAAATTGTTTCAGTTTTTTTGTTGTTGTTTATTTTGTTAAGGTTATTCAACCTTCAGCTACCCCTTACGGTTGATGATTAATTGACTCGGATGATCAAATTAAGCTTCGGTTTCGGCTACCTTCGGTCGGGTACTATAACACTCACAGCGGATATTTGTGTCTCTGAATTGGCTGCAAGACCATGCGCAGTTGCTATCTTTGTGTCAATGTTGAAGGTGAAGATATCATTGTATAACTGTCTGTTTTACTCGCTTACGTTTGTGGCATCGTCCTATCTCGCTTACTCTATGAAATATACTCGATGACAAACTATTTCTTGCGCAATGGTTCGCAGAGCCAACTTCAGAGACACAAAGATCCGCTGTGACTATCATACTCAATTATGTTGGTCGTCCTCGTTTATCAAGTTATTCTGTTTAATGTTCGTTATTTCAGTTGTAATGCTGGTTACACAGGTGAGAGATGTGATACTTCAGTCTGTGAGAACTACTGTTTACAAGGAGATTGTAATGTCAGTGCCGAGGGACAACCTAAATGCAGGTAAAACATGTTCATCTCATTACCGGCTAGTGTTTTATTTGTATAAAGCGGCTGAAACCGAACTGAGCGTGCTCCTCGCTAGCCTGTCACAACTAGTCACCTAATATGTTGGCGTCCTCGTTTATCAAGTTAGTCTGTTTAATGATTTAATATCGTTATTTCAGTTGTAATGCTGGTTACACGGGTGAGAGATGTGATACTTCAGTCTGTGAGAACTACTGTTTACAAGGAGATTGTAATGTCAGTGCCGAGGGACAACCTAAATGCAGGTAAAACATATTTATCGAATTAGGAGTTAGTTTTATTTGTATAAAGCGGCTGAAACCGAACTGAGCGTGCTCCTCGCTAGCCTGTCACAACTAGTCACCTAATATGTTGGCGTCCTCGTTTATCAAGTTAGTCTGTTTAATGATATAATATCGTTATTTCAGTTGTAATGCTGGTTACACGGGTGAGAGATGTGATACTTCAGTCTGTGAGAACTACTGTTTACAAGGAGATTGTAATGTCAGTGCCGAGGGACAACCTAAATGCAGGTAAAACATATTCATCGAATTAGGAGCTAGTTTTATTTGTATAGAGCGGCCTGAAGCCGAACAGAGCGTACTCCTCGCTAGCCTGTCACAAATATTGGCGTCCTCGTTTATCAAGTTAGTCTGTTTAATATGTTCGTTATTTCAGATGTAATGCTGGTTATTCTGGGGTGAGGTGTGATGTTAACACGTGTCATAAGCATTGTCTCAACAACGGTGTCTGTGCTCTTAATGAGGAGGATGACCCGGTATGCCAATGCACTGCACAATATGAGGGAGAAAGATGCGATGTCCCCATCCTAAAAGCTGGTAAAAATCTTTTAAATCTGTCTAAAGTTTTTTTATGTTCCAGTACTCAAGTAGAGGACACTTGAGTTCACATGCTTGCTGTTCAGAGCATTTTGTCGATTGATGCATACATAAATATATCAGGAAGTAGATTTTCATTAAACGATATTGGGTCTGGCCCCATAGTAAACGTTGCAATCACACATTTTTTCTAGTAAGGAAGGCATTTTTGGAATTATTGTCTGTTTATCTGTTTGTCTGTTTATTTGTGCACGCATCACGTTTAATGTACGAAAAAAATGTAGATACATTTTATACATAAAAATTGTTCGTAACTTGAAGTATTACCACGAGGTCTCATTGCTAAGAAAGAAAATTTGGTTCAAATAAATCTCACTAGATGGCGCGATATGCACCTCCATCTGTTATTGAATGTGTGTAAAATTAACATTTTCTGGAATTGAACACAATAATTGTATGTTCTTGTTTAATCAACTCTCCTGAGTACAAAATTATGGAATATTGGGCTCTTAGTTCACATTTCAAAAATTATTAGACGGATCATTTAAAATTGATGCCAACAGATGGCGCATTTTTAAATTTCTGAGGGATTCCACTCGATTGTTAAAGTTTGCATTTTAACACATTTTGGTGCAAAAAATACTGTAAAAACGTGCAAATAAATACTAGAAAACAAACCTTCACTGTATTTAAAGAAAAAAATATTCACGAACCTAGTAAACCCTTTTACTTGCAAGTCGCTGCTAACACCATCTATCTATCACCGTGAAACAGAACCGAATGCGTTCGATGTACAAAAAATTGTCAGATTAAGCAGTCGAAAAACGCTAGTTACGTCGGCACGGTTTCTTTGTATGGGATGAGGTATCTGTATGCTAGTATTATATTATCTGTGGTATTACTAAGTTTTTGATTCATCGATATCGGTTCACTCTATAAGTTAGATGAATTTAAGTGTTCAAAAAAAGTAAAATGATAACAACACACGCAATTCAGATACTCGGATAGTTGAACTCGATATTTGATGGAAGGCGTTGTGCATTTGAAGTAATTTTCTGAATCGCGGTGTTAAGATTCTCCGCGAAAGAAACCCTAGAAAAAAAAAGGTAAGTAGTTAGGTAGGGTAGGCAGGAAGGTAAGTAGGGTAGGGTCGGCAGTTAGTTCACGGGAGCGAAGCCGCGGGCAATGCTAAATAATATCCTGCACCAACCGGGGATTATCCATGAATTGTTGGTTGGTCACATTTCCTGATACATGCCTAAGAGCTCTTACACACCACGTGTTTTTGAGGCGCCTTAGACGCGCGTCGCACGCAACTATAACGCGCTGCAAACGCGATGTTATCGCAACCAATTTACCTGTTCAAATGTTCATAAAAGACATTATGCGAGCTGTCGACGCGCAACTAGCCCGGAGTTACATCGATACAGACGCCCTGTTACAGCACGTCTCTTTAGCTGCAAACATACACGTACAGCGCGTTTTAATCGGTTACTTGCCGACAGTATTACGATGGCATCAATCAAGGCAACGCTTCTTACGCTGGTCTTGTACTTTAGTTAAAACGTAAATATTGGATACATCCATATACGAGCGAAAGGAAATTACATGGTCATTCTAATATAACTTTATTATCCAGAGCGATACACGCCCGTTCGCGCGCGTGTTACGCGCGTTTAACTTTATTAGGAGAATTGCTCACGCGCGTCTGTAGCGCGTTTCTTGTGAGTTTGCAGCGATGCAAGCGCAAGTAATTTGCCTACTTCAAGTTTAGCAGCGCCGAAAAAATAAGTGGTGTGTAAGAGCTTTTACAAGGCCTCTGCGAGTTGACTTCGGCTCCTCGCACGCCTTTAAAGGACCGTGACCTAAATTTATAAAAAAAAAAAAACAATAGATATATATTATAATAAACAAAACAAACTAAAAGTTCAAGAATCCGAAAAATGAGCGTTAGTTGCCTATCCCGCAATGGATCACAAAGTCACAGCATATTATAGTCTCACAAAAAAAAGTTCTTTGGGTGATTTCATATTATTGCATCAAAATACATGAGATGGTTCTTCGGACCCATTTTAACAAAAAGAAAGTAGTCAGGTGCATTGAACCACGCACCTTTATTGTATCCTATATACAGTTAAATGTATGAGGTACATTAACAAAGATTTTAACATAATAACGGTTTTACTTCAAACATTAACCGACTTTCCAAAAAGGAGGAGATTATCAATTCGAATGTTTTTTTTTTGTTTTACTAGGTAACCGATTTTGATGTTTATTTTTTGTTTTCGATTTCAGAAAGATTTCACTGGCTCCCTATGATGGCTGGCAAATTGCCTCCAGGTGCAATTATTGGTGGGTATGAAAAGGAACCTACTTACATAGCCAGAGCTTACCACGAGGGGTCGCTGTGTCCTGGGAAGTATATTAAGGAAACTGATAAGGCTTACTTCCCTTGGTTCGGCAAAGAATTCATCGGAAAACATTTTGAGGTAATAGAGCATTCCGAGTATTTTTGAACCGACTACACAAAAAGGAGGAGGTTCTCAATTCGGATGTTTCTACTTTTTATTTATGTTCGGTCATAACTCCGTCATATATGTATAGACGGATTGAAAAAAAAAATTTTTTTTTTTCGAAAGGCCCATTATCACCAAATCAGAGTCTGATGATGGGATGGGCAATCAACGGAACTCCTCTAATATTATAGGCAGACAAATAGCGGTTGTGGTATTTTCAATAATATGGCAAGCATTTGCACTCAGAAAGTATCATTTGGTGAAGTCGTACTGATGAAGGAGACCACAGATGGCCTCTAGAACTACTTTATAAGTATATCGTGGGTATAAGATATCTCGAATAGATAAGCGACTTTGATGAAGCAAATACTTATAAATAAATGGTACTGATGAAAATGGTACCATCGAACTGATCTGGTGATGAAGCTGTGAGGTAGGCACTGGAACTCCGTAATAAAACAATATATCCTAGTCGTATTTGGACTTATTGATATTGAGATGTACTCTGGCTGTAAATGATTTGCATAGTAATATGAGGTACCAACACTAAAAAGATTAAAATAAAAAACTTTTTAACAAATTATTAAACCGTCTTCTAAAGCAAAAAATAACCTTGTTTTCCGAAGTCGGTGTCGAAAAACGAAAAAAAAGGACCATGCGTCATTTTGGGCCCACTTTTCAACATTGTTCAACAGTGATGAATTATATGTCATATGAAAGCTCTTGAACTGTACTTTATTTCATTCTATGGCAGCTAAGTTCATATCCAGCGCGAAAACGGTGTCTTGGTGCGTTTTTAAAATCTACTTTGTTTTGACATTACCTTATAAATAGCCGTCAGTCATTAGCTCGGATTATAAATAGCTCTTATTTGACAAAAAATACAATAAAAAGATAAATATAATAGTTTTAGAGTGCCCTACGGGGGTAGGTAGGTAGGCGTCCGGCTCCCTGTTTTTGCGACACAGGTTCATTCCGAAGCAGCCATGGTCTATGACCTGAGAGCACCTGCGTTACCCGAAACGACAGGGAGCCGTGCTTCCTCCCGATCCAGCGCTCGAGCACTAACCGGACCGCCTCGATGGTGCGGAATGGCGGTAGGGCGTAAACGGCTGTCCCGCCACTCAGCCTCCAGGACCTCGCGGATCTGAGACCGACGCAACTCCATATGTCACTGCATCGGTCCGTCGCCACGTGCCTGCGCTTCCTCGCGCCACCGATACAATGACGCGAGTACCTGCGCCTCCAGGTCCTGGGGCGATACCCCCTGATGACTCTGACAGCCATCGCTCTCTGCGGCTTTCGTAGAACAGCGATGCTGCCGGCCGTCAGGTCAGCCGCCCAGATCGGGACCCCATACAGGGCCCATCGATCGCACGATCCCCACGTAGAGCCGCTTACAGGTGGCACTTGGGGCCCTCCAGATTTGGAAGCAGCGTTGAGAGCGCACCAGCCACGCCCAACAAATTGGGCACCAGCCGCCGGAAGTAGGGGCCGAAATCCCACCAGCTGTCGAGCATCAATCCCAGGTACTTCATGGTTAACTCAACAGTGGTTCGAGCCCCCCGTCGACGATCTTGGCATCGGGCGGCGGCGCCCACCAGGGACCATTAAAAACCATGGCCTCCGACTTGTTGAGGGCTACCTCCAGGCGCCGAATGCATTTCACCACCTGTGAGACCGCAGCCGTCGCCGGCAACGCTGTCTCCCTGTACGAATTCCCTTGGGTGGTCTACGCCCGATTGGAGTTCGCCCCTCAGCATCCAGTCGTACCCGATGTCCCGCAGAGGCGGGCCTAAGACCGAGCCCTTTGGAACACTGTACTACATGTGGTGCTGGTTTACGACGCCATCAACTAGTCCTACGTAGGTGAGAAACCTCTTTGCCAAATAAGCCCCGACGAAACGGCGGAGGTACCTTATCTACCCTACCAAATAAGTCATGCTCATTTTTCATTCACAATATTTTTTTTAACATACCAAAATGCCAGTTTCGCGCTGGATTTGAACTTAGGTGCCATATAATGAAATAAAGTACGCGCCAAGAGCTTTCATAAATGTCATAGGTTTCATCACTGTTGCACAATTTTGAAAAGTGGGCCCACTGTTCATACAAAAGTGCCCATGGTCCTTTTCTTTCATTTTGTTTTAATATCTCACAAGGTATTTTGTTATAGAATTTAACACAGTACCCCATGAAAGATGTGTGTACTTTAGCTAATCTATAAGATGGTTGATCTAACTCATCTTTATTTCTAGTATTACAATTGTGTCTATCACTGTCTTTACTAAAGAGATTTATATTTTTTCCTACATACATAATATTTTCATAAATTAATTGGCAAGAAACTGTCATAATTTAATCTTTGTAAATAGCTCCTTATTAGTCCAGTAGCCAGAAGAATATGCCCTTTGATAATTCAAAAGTTTTTTATTTTCGCTGGGTGGATACCTTATGTGAATTCAACGCTATGTACAAAAATGCTAACAGTTTAGAGTTATGCAATAGGCATAAAGTAAGTATTTCCTATTATTTCGTGTTATAACAATAATATAAAATTTAAATTTAAATAATTTACTGTTTCTTTATTAGTACTATCTAAACTTTATATTAGTGAAAATGCTAACAGATACATACTGTGGAACAATGGAAAACTGAAAATGGCTCGTAACTCTTTCAATAAAAGATTTAAGTTTTCAAATCATTTCCTATATGCATAGAGGGATTAGTTATACCTTACAACAAAAGTTCTAACAACTAAGTATAATGCTGCACAGGTTGTTGTATTATTAAATTGTGATTTGCGAAATATAGAATTTAAGTTTATAAATTTGCGCCTACATATTCGAAATAATAAACTCTGCCACCATACAAAAGTTTAAACACTTATGTGCTATGCTAGTTTAATAAATCAAATACAATTTGGGTATTGCGGGGCGCAGTGTAGGTATGTACGATCAGTATAAATTCTTCGAACCATACAGACCACAGAGGCCTACATCATAAACGGACTCTTCTGATGATTTTTAGAAAAACATTACCGCGCAAATTCTTATTTCAAACTGGCGTCTAGTATCTGACATATCGTTCACTGTTATTTTGCCTATAAATGCAACCTTATTGCTACGATAATAAAGATCACTAAAATAGGTAATCTGGCATGTGTTATACAAGCCTTCCCCGTGCTAATCGAATAAATATTAAAATTATGTCTGGTACTGTACGACTGCCCCATATAAGAACGCAGTAGGTGACATACTTTTATAATGGTTTTATACCCTGATAATCTTATTTATATTATTTTAATGAGTTTTAATATGCTGCGATGGACTGTGTAATTTTAACCAGGAAATTTATAATTTGAATTGAGATTTGGTGCTTTAATTAATACATTTTATCATTATTTACAATAGGAAAGTCCCTTCAAATTGTAAAAACACCTTAAATTAGCAAATGTCCGGTACTTAATAGGTATTGAATTATCTTCTTTAGAGATATGTAAAATATTTAATAGATTTAGGACACCATTAATATCATTTGTGTTATTACGTATAGTTCACCCGTAAGCCTTGTTTAGTTCTCGCTTATTTTATTTTATTTCGTTTAGTTACCTAACACAAGATGACATTCCATAGCCTATTTCAAATAATATTTTTGCGCTTTCCTGGAATATAATATTTTATGGCATTTACTAGGTTTTGATGTACAGCAATCGTGTGGTTAGGTCACGTGGTGCCGATTTTTCGTTATAATAGAGTTTAAAAACTAATAGATAGGGCGCAATATCTAATATATAAAATTTATCTACCTTTAAAATAAAAAAACGTTCTAAATCTTGGTAAGCGTATCACAAAACTGACACCTAAACTTGCCGGACTCACTAGGGTAGCTACTATATTGATTCTGAATAAAAAAAATGAGTAGGTAATATTTTACAAACATAAATACATCGATTTGTATAAGCATACATCATATCATGCTTACAGTGTCATCTACTAAGGCTTAATGGGTAACACTGCCTTTATTGTATTAGGTCTTAGGACCAGCGATGTCGTAAATTTAGTTGTGACAGTTGCACCGGTTATAAGATGTTTGATATTTCTACAGTCACATCTGTTTGGAAAAGGCATTTGCTTGGACTTTTCCCTAATATGTTGGGTTGTTGGGTTGACTTCCACTGTTTTCAGTCGAACCAGACGCATCTGTATACCAGTGTTTTATATTAAGTGACTGCCTACCCTGCCAACCCAGATTATACGGTAATCCTACTGGATAATACGGTACCCTTTTGTTAGGGTGGGCGCAGACTTTCGGGTTTCTGACGACCCGTAACGACTGTCAAAGATTCACGATACGGAGAATTTTATTATTCTGTCATCTCGATATACTGTCAGCACGGCAGGTACGACTATTCCGTGTTCTGTGAATATTTCTTTCTTATTCTTTTTATAGGAACAAAGAAGTTAGAAATCGTATTCGACCTCAACATTAAAAATAACAAATTGCCATAAAATTAGATTTTTTGAACGAGGTTTAAATACTGATGTGACAGTATTGAAATGGTTTCGCGCCTCATTCAATATATTCAGAGTGGAGTGTCACCGCGCCCCGCAATACCCAATTGTATTTGATTTATTAAACTAGCATAGCACATAAGTGTTTAAACTTTTGTATGGTGGCAGAATTTATTATTTCGAATATGTAGGCGCAAATTTATAAACTTAAATTCAATAAATCGCAAATCACAATGTAAAAATACAATAACCTGTGCAGCATTATACTTAGTTGTTAGAACTTTTGTTGTAAGGTATAACTAATCCCTCTACGCATATAGGAAATGATTTGAAAACTTAAATATTTTATTGAAAGAGTTACGAACCATTTTCAGTTTTCCATTGTTCCACAGTACGTATCTGTTAGCATTTTCACTAATATAAAGTTTAGATAGTACTAATAAAGAAACATTAAATTATTTAAATTTAAATTTTATATTATTGTTATAACACGAAATAATAGGAAATACCTACTTTATGCCTATTGCATCACTCTAAACTGTTAGCATTTTTGTACATAGCGTTGAATTCACATAAGGTATCCACCCAGCGAAAATAACAAACTTTTGAATTATCAAAGGTTATGTGGAAAATAATTGTATCCCTACTGGACTATATGAGATTCTCGGTGACTTATACATATATGGCTCTGACAGCTCTCTTTTGCAATATAAATATTGATTCAATGTCAGTGTGCACAATTTTTATTATGTTTTTTAGTTTTTTTGTTTTTTGCGAAAACAATAATGCATGTTTTAATTTTGTTTTCAGATATTGTGTGGGGTTAATGCTGTTTGGGTTAAAACGGATTACGACAATATCCCTAAAAATGCATTTATCGGTGGACGCACAGGTGGACCTAGAGAAGTTGATGGTGAACCTCTGTATATATGTAGAAATAAGATTGAAAACAGTCTTGTGTGTGGAAAAGCCCATGCTCGTACCAAAAAGTGCTATTTGCCATATTATAACATGGAGATAGAAACATCTTCGTATGAAATATTAGTCGAATAGTAGGCGAAATACAACTAGCTTTACCTACTACAATTTACCTGTTTACATACCTACCAGAGCGGTTGAAATTGGTCGTCGTTATATCGAACTACACGTTTGATGTAGTTCTGGATTTTTATACTTCTAAAGATAGCTTGATCTCTGCGACATATGTCAAACTGACGTATACGTTATTGTTAACCTTGACAGGCAGCCCTATTGTTACTGTACTGATACTGACAGCTGTCGCATAGATCAAGCTATCTTTTATGAAGTGTAGTTTTAGAGGGTAGTTAGAGTGCACCTTGTAGATATTAATCCAAATTAGCAACTTCGAAAAACGTGTGCTCGCGGCGCACCACGCGATATTTGGGATATTATTCACTTTTTGCTATAAAAGCGATGCTACTATGCGTTTTTCGACACACAAAATTCCGTACTTTTTAAAATTTCATTAAATTTTCAACTACTATACAGCTCAACCGTAGCTCTATAAATCAAGTCAGATTCTAGACTTCTGATTATCGTAACATCTTCAAATAACAGCCGGGGCCAACTCGAGCCATTTCTACGCTAAATCGAAGTAGGTAAGCACAATTAGCAGCTGAGGAAGCAAGTACAATTGAATCGATTAAATGTTATTGATTACACATTTTGTTTATGTATATAATAAATGTATTGTAAAATAGATAATACTGTGGTTTCTTAATATTAACATTGAAAGGGTATGTTATATTTTTTCTTAAATAAATAAACGATTAATGTTTATAAATCATTTGTCGTTTTTTTCAATTGGCAACTTTTATGAGGTTTATTTATTATTTGCAACAGGTAACTCGATTACAAATGTTTGTCAGTAAAAACCAAAAGTCAGTTTCGGAACTACGTAGGAAACCTTGAAAGATTTGACCTTCCTGAGACAACCATGAGGTGGCAGCCATAGCTAGGCCAGAGATGGCGAACTTATGATTCGTGAGCCGTGCGTGATGGCCCGCAGCAAAATAATTCGGCAAACTAATATAAGATTATTTAACATTAAGGTAATTTACAACAACAGAAATACCACTTACTTTTATTTACTTACATAAATAATCATAAAACTGTAAACAATTGCCGAACGAATTCCGGGTTGCAATAGGGAACTATCCGCAAAGCTGAGCTCAGATGGCGCCACAGGAATCAGAGTAAACAAACCAAACTGTCAAAGTCGAGCGCGTCACACGCCCTGTACGTCACTAGTCTCCGATTTCGTTGAAACTTTGTGAGGATGTTATTCTCAAATTGTTCTATTTAGTACCTTCAATGAAAAAAAGTGTACCTCTCGGGTTTCGCTAAAAAATGGAAAACAAAAAATGACGTACAGGGCGTATACGCCCCGTACGTCATTTTTTTTTCTGTAAATCTTAGAGATGCACAGTATACATCAAATAAATGTTCCCGAATATAAACCTACGAATCCTGAATATTGACTCTGCAGCGCCCACCAAACCGCCACAAATTTAAATTCAAAATCATAAAAATATAACCTAAAAATGTTGGTCCCAGAAAAAAGGCATTTTGACGAGATTTTTTTACCTGAAATAAATGTTCTCATTTAGCGCTCCACAAAAATGTAATTATATCACAGAAACATGCGATACTTTCAAAGATAATAGCAAATCAAAATTAAACTTAACATCACCAACACAGATCTAAAGATTTTTGCAGTGCCTAGATGTGACATTCAAATTTCAAATAGGTGTGTACTGAACTATCGTTGATTGTCTTAGGTTTTTTTTTAATGATAATATTAAAGTGGTAGAAGAAAAAGAAGAGAAGGAAAAGAAAACGACGGATTTCTATTACGCCATTTTGTAATACGAAATAGGTGGTAATTTCGTAATCAGATTTCAAATAGCTGCGTACTGAACTATATATTTTCTAGAGGATGTTTATGGTTCCCGCCCTACTGTATAATACCTACATCGCATTGATTTGGATATTTTTATTTTTAACTTGTAGTACTCCTTTACAACACGGACACAAAGTTTCACATATTGACACCTCATACTTTTCGAGAAAAATATCCTTAAGTTTCAATCATTTCTAAGCTATTTACTTTATTAAATTTTAAAATTGACATAATTTGCCACTGCTAATGTAAAATTATCACAAGTCAAAATAAGTGACAAAATGAAATTTTATTTTTTATTATTAAAATTTCAGGTTACCATGTATTCATGGATATTATAGTTTTGAAGTTTGCAGGTAATAAATTGGTTTAAAATAAAGTATCATTAAAGAAACATCTTCTCGAATCTAATGTGAAACTAACATTTGACAGTTGTAAATGATATCTACAGTTAATTTATTTGTTGTTTGATATCCTTATCCTTTCTATCCCAACAGGCTATCCCAATCAGTTAGAATACATGGAATATTTTTCCACTCTTCCCAGCATGCGAAATTGTTTTGTTTTTTAGCTTAAGATTAGTAAGTTTGATGTTATGTTCATTAAAAAAAGTTAGATTTTTGCAGAGCCTAGATGTGGCATTCAAATTTCAAATAGGTGTGTACTGAACTATCGTTGATTGTCTTAGGTCTTTTTTTAATGATAATATTATAGTGGTATGAGAAGAAAAAAAAAACGACGGATTTTTACGCAATTTCAAAGAGTGCCTGGTAGAAAACGACACGTACCGAGACGTTCGATGCCACCTGGCGAAGGTTCGGATATTATAATCATAAGAAGTGTAGCTTTTACATGTGGCCTATATGTTTTGAAAACATTTTGTTAGACTGATGATGAATGATAATCTCGTTCATTTAACAATGTAGGTCTTTTTTCACTGTGCATGTTATTTAATTAATACTATATTATCTATCAATCTTCTATCTATCTATATGTATAAAATGGTCACTCACTCACTCATCACGAAATATCGAAAACCGCTTGACGAATAAAGATGAAATTTGGCAGGGAGGTTCCTCAAGTGACCTAAGTTCGCACTTAGAAAGCATTTTTGGAAATTCCACCCCTAAAGGGGTAAAAGGGGGTTGAACGTTTGTATGAAACTTCTACAGTTTGTAAGTAGGACACCTGAACTTTTAGGTTTATACTCTTGGTTGATAAAAAGAATTCATGTATTTTTTGGTTTTTGGAAATTCTACCCCTAAGGAGGTAAAATGGTGGAAATTCTTATATATTTGAAACTTGGCATAAATACTAACCTAAGTAATTAGTCAAAGTTTTCATTATTAGTTTTTCAAAACTACTCTTAAAAGACTATTTACGATTTATTGTTAAAGATTGTTTAAGACGAGGCTTTTTTATGATGTAGGTGAGCACTAAGAAGGGATTTATGGTAAGTAGGTAAAAAAAAACATTTATAGTATAAAATACGGATCACGCGTACGAAGTCGATCTTATAAAATAAGAAAAATTATATGAGACTAGCGGACGTCTCGCGGTTTCACCCGCGTATATTCCGTTCCCGTGGGAATACGGGAATAAAAAGTAGCCTATGTCACCCGGGGATAGTGAAGCTTCTCAACGGTGAAAGAATTGTTAAAATCGGTGCAGTAGTTTTTATGTTTATTCGTTACATACAAAAATACAAATCTTTCCTCTTTATAATATTTCTATAGAAGTACAGATACTTATAGATAAGTAACTTAATGCTCAGACTTTGATATTAGGCTTTAATTTTAATATTGTTGCTAAACTATTGTTTTTGTGTATAATTGTAGGTATATAAGTTTATTTCAATGATAATTTCATTTAAATAAATTTCCTGTCGTGTCTTACTTTTGTTTTCTTAATAAAGCCTAGTAAACAACCTAGGTAACTACTCTGGATAAAACCAAGCTTTTATTTTAATGAAGCAGGGAGGGTACGCAAAAGTTGAGTAATCCTTGAGAGAACTACCCAGAATTGATGCGATTGACTGTTGGAACGAATTCAACATTAGCAACTAACGTAGCAAAATTGGAAAATATGTCACATTAGTTTTGCGATAATATTCATTCCGGCAATTGATTCATAGAATTTTTTGGCCTCTTTTAATTCAATATTTTAAAGCTGGCTAACTTCGGTTGAAAAGTAATATAATCTTTAAAGTAGATAGATGATGATGTATAATGATCCCAACATAGCTAAAGTACAGTTTTACAGAATTTTTTTTTCATTAATCTAACTTTTTTTAATGATCATAACATCAAACTTACTAATCTTAAGCTAAAAAACAAAACAATTTCGCATGCTGGGAAGAGTGGAAAAATATTCCATGTATTCTAACTGATTGGGATAGCCTGTTGGGATAGAAAGGATAAGGATATCAAACAACAAATAAATTAACTGTAGATATCATTTACAACTGTCAAATGTTAGTTTCACATTAGATTCGAGAAGATGTTTCTTTAATGATACTTTATTTTAAACCAATTTATTACCTGCAAACTTCAAAACTATAATATCCATGAATACATGGTAACCTGAAATTTTAATAATAAAAAATAAAATTTCATTTTGTCACTTATTTTGACTTGTGATAATTTTACATTAGCAGTGGCAAATTATGTCAATTTTAAAATTTAATAAAGTAAATAGCTTAGAAATGATTGAAACTTAAGGAAATTTTTCTCGAAAAGTATGAGGTGTCAATATGTGAAACTTTGTGTCCGTGTTGTAAAGGAGTACTACAAGTTAAAAATAAAAATATCCAAATCAATGCGATGTAGGTATTATACAGTAGGGCGGGAACCATAAACATCCTCTAGAAAATATATAGTTCAGTACGCAGCTATTTGAAATCTGATTACGAAATTACCACCTATTTCGTATTACAAAATGGCGTAATAAAAATCCGTCGTTTTTTTTTCCTTCTCTTCTTTTTCTTCTACCACTTTAATATTATCATTAAAAAAAAAACCTAAGACAATCAACGATAGTTCAGTACACACCTATTTGAAATTTGAATGTCACATCTAGGCACTGCAAAAATCTTTAGATCTGTGTTGGTGATGTTAAGTTTAATTTTGATTTGCTATTATCTTTGAAAGTATCGCATGTTTCTGTGATATAATTACATTTTTGTGGAGCGCTAAATGAGAACATTTATTTCAGGTAAAAAAATCTCGTCAAAATGCCTTTTTTCTGGGTCCAAAATTTTTAGGTTATATTTTTACGATTTTGAATTTAAATTTGTGGCGGTTTGGTGGGCGCTGCAGAGTCAATATTCAGGATTCGTAGGTTTATATTCGGGAACATTTATTTGATGTATACTGTGCATCTCTAAGACTTACAGAAAAAAAATGACGTACGGGGCGTATACGCCCTGTACGTCATTTTTTGTTTTCCATTTTTTAGCGAAACCCGAGAGGTACACATTTTTTCATTGAAGGTACTAAATAGAACAATTTGAGAACAACATCCTCACAAAGTTTCAACAAAATCGGAGACTAGTGACGTACAGGGCGTGTGACGCAGTCGAGCGACAACATTTCGCAGTCTACGCATACAAAACACAGAGAAAAATAATATATAGGGTATAGAGAGCCCTCTCCGACTACAGAGTGAAGACCGCATAATATGTCAATTGATCGGAGAAATAGCGCCGTCTATTAAAGCCATCCGCAAACTTAGCTGTATGTGTGTGTGTCTACACACGCATACAGCCGTACTTTAGCTATGTGTGTGTGTGGTGTCTGTACTTTATACATGTGTGTGTGTGCCTTTCCTTGCTAATTTGCTTGTTTTTGAATTTAATAAAGTTCTACTTAATTTTATTTTTTGTCATTATTAACAAAATCATAGTAAAACTTTATCAAGTTAAAACAAGCAAATTAGTAAGTGTACCGGACGGTTGAGGTGTAAAGGCTTCTTTTGTTGCAAATGAAAAACTTGATTCTTCATGACTATTAACATATAATAACATATAACTTAGAATAACATATAATAACCTAACATATAACATAAAACAGATCAACAAAACCACTCTTGTTCCTTTCTGACGGAACTATGACATATTATAGGGCGTGTGCGCCTTGAAACAAGTTATATAATACAAGATTGTAAATTATATAAGTTATCTCTATTCTATTAAAATTACCTTGTAGCCCTTCTATAAGGCTATCGAAATACAATACATCTATATCTAAGTTTATATCCTTCAGGCGCGTAACTGCCTGAAAGCGCCATTTTGGTGAAAGGGACCAATCACAAATCTGCGATGCGGTACAATACTTATTTTTATTTATTTTTTTAATATGTGGCTTCTCGCAGTTCGATCAAAGTGACCGTCGTCTGCTTAAGCCCGGTTAAGCTCTAACCCCTAGTTTCCCACCTTTATATTATCGCGGAATTAATGTGAACTTCACAATTAAATGGAAAATCAACAAACATATCTGTAAACAAAGTTTTAATTGTTTTTAGGTGTATCTTTTTTAAGAATGTCTGTCACTAAATTTTGTATTTGGACAAAACATTTTTCAATTCCTTTTGATGGGTAAATTAAAGAATTTTTACCCGTTTTATACTCTTTCGCCCTTATATATTCATTTGATTGGCTTTTAGGGTCGCCATACATTTCTTTTTTTACAAAATTTACAGCTTTTTGATACGTTTTTAATACATTTTCCCAGGACCCACCCACAAACATAATTGCCCTGGCCAGCATCAGTTGCAGTATTATTTAAATTAATGAAAGGCACCACAATTTCGTCTTCTATATTTACCGAAAATTGTGGAGTCTCCTCATCTGTAGGATTGGGCATATCAAATGTTGACGCAATATTTTCTGTTATGAAAAAATCTAAATTCTGCAAGCAGCTATCGTCATCTTGTTCGCAGTTTGCATGCAGAGAATGGGGCGAGTTAAAATTATTAACCGTGTCTGGTGCTGTATTTCTCGCCCCATAACTTCTGATATTCCCAAAGAAATTTTCAAGTGGGTCCTGGTTGAAATTACGTGTTAGCATAGCATCAAATGAATATTTTTGGGACAGCAATATCCATAATTGTTGCATTCCTTCAATTGTGCGTATGAAGTTCTTTATAGATGGTATAGCTTTAGTTTCAATCACACGGATTTGGTTATTTTTGTTTTTTTTTTATTTTTATAAATGTTACAGTTTTTATAACTTTAATGGCATTCTTCCACAAATCATGGTGCGGACTATTTCGTTGTACACATCCTTTATATATTTTGCCATCAGGCACATGAAATGTATTACAGTTCAATGAGTAAAAAAGATTGTCCATTAATTTCGTAAATTTTACCAAATTTTGGCAATCTCTAGGAATGTCTCCTCTTGCTACGAGATGACCTGCAGTCACAGCTATGGTGTGACAAAAAATTTGGGCTGCTGGTTTGACCTTCATTTTTCTTATTTTGTCTATGTATAATGTGCTCATCTGTGATTCTAAACAGGCATTGCAATTCTCCATAGGATTTATCTGCTTCATATGTTTGTTTATAATATTCCCATTTAACGATTTTCTCGCACTTCTCTTCAAAATCATAATATTTTAAATCTTTTGTAAGTAAATTATTTTGGACTTCTTTTAATAAATGTGGAACATCAAATAGAGGAATTATTTTAGTTTTGCCTGTTTCAATAACTTCATTCCTCCATTCCTTTTGTTCTCTTAAATATTTTATTCTTGTCTCTTCTACCAACTCATATATTACACTAACATTGACAGTGCTCTGGTCACAAATAGTACACATGACCTTTAATCCCGTACAACGTACATATTTTATAACTTTAGTGAAGCTTATTTAGGGAATTAGTAAAATAATATGCGACGGGTTGCTTGAATTTCTTTCTTAATCCTTTCACCATGAATACCAATACATGTTCTGCAATCTTTTTGCCATCAAATGTGAACCCTCTAGCTGGTCTTTTGCAGAATTATAGTGAATTTGGGGGGAAATTGACATTTCGTCGAAAATTATGCTGCATAGCCGATCTTCTGGACTCAACTCCTTGACAGTATTTCTATTTTTTTTTATAATGCATTTATTAAGCCCTGTCTCCACATCTATTTTCGCCAAAAGTCTTTTTAATGTTTTTGTAGATGGCAACGTAAAATATTTTGCCAAAAGTGGGTAGCTTCTTGGACTCTTCTTAAATAAAGAAAGTGAAAGCACCTTTTCTTCTAGAGTGAATCTGCGACCAGAAGGCTTTTTGCTTGTCTGGGTGTATTGCATCTTTGTGAAAATCTTTGCTGCTAGTGTCATATTGTTTGTCAGTTTGTTTAGTAAAAAATCTTTAGACATTTTGTCAGCACTGGCTATTCTGGATTGAAGAGTTGTGTTTTTTCTTTGTGCTCTGATCATGTTCGATTGCAATATTTTTATTTTTCTTTTTGATGTTTTTAGTTGGTTCAGCCAGAATGTTGACACCTCCTGCAGCTGATGATTATCTATAAAATCAATGTTTTAGTCCCAAACTAAGAAAACTAACACTTATATTACTGTCTATTTAATTTTTAGTTGCTGTAGTGGTGGATCACTTCAGTATTTTCCTTAAAAGTGCATGTTGTCTCCTAATCTCCTAAGAATCTCCATTAAAACTTACTTTTCTTTTTATTCATTGCCTTCTTCTTAAGTCGGCAATAATTGTGTTCTAAAGTTATGAACCTGGCACAGTTATCTGTAATGTGAGAGAAATATTGATTTACTTTGTGTGTTATTTTTAGATTTAGTTTACTGTAACTTCATGTATATAATTATTTATCAAGGACATGAATGCAATAATTAATTGGAATTGATATTATGTAAATACCTGTCAGTTTTGGTTTGAATGTAGCAAGGCTGCTTTTTTCAATCACAAGTTCTGGAGCAAGGAATACTTTCTCTGAAATACCAACTTCATCAGACTTGCCTGAAAATTAAAAGAATACATTATTGCTTGCTGTCGTCAAGTAAAACGCACACGGTATTCGCAACCAAAGATGAGTCCTCCAATAAGGTCTTAAACTAAACAAGTTGTTTATAAAGTGTACGAATATTTTAAAACAAATAAATTAGATCCCAATTCTGCTGAGTTTAAAGATGACATCATATATTATTTTTCTCTGTGGATGACATTAACATACATAAAACAGTTGCCATGGCTACAGGATTTTCGGAAAAGCGCGTAATACGGATTGTCAATGAGAGAAAAATTATCGAATGTAATGTAAAGTTTTCTTCACCAAAAAGGCCTAAACAGACGAGAAAAAAGAAAATTTAAATTGACGATATCGTTTTTTAGTTTTTTTGTTTTTATTGTCACACCGAAATATCAATCAATTTGACTTAGGTACACGCTCGTAAATATCATAAGGAGTTAACTGCATTATGCAAGTGACGTGACAGGACACGTCATGTCACGTCACTTGTCACCCCTCCCATACCTCAGGAACTGACACAGATAGGCGCTAGACCTGTAATAATATTATAAATAGGTAAAGTTTGTAAGTCAGTACAGTACGTCGCGTCGGCACGGTTTCTTTGTATGGGATGAGACATCACTGGTGTTGTAGATAATTTTAAATATGTATACTATCTTTGTAAGCCCAAACTAATTATAATTTTGGCAACATTGTATTTAGGAAAGATAGAGGGATGGTAACACCGGGAGGAAGCGGGTTTTGGGTTGATTGTGTTATGAAAAAGAACAAGATGGTTGACATTTTACTGTTTACCAAATTAAATGAAGAGCCAAAGATTCTGTGGTTTTATTCCTGCTGAAACTAGAGGTAGGTCGGTAGGTAGGTAGGTTAGGTGGGTAGGGTAAGGTAGGTAGGTATGTAGGATAGGGTAGGGTAGGTAGGCTGATCGGTAGGGCAGGTGCGTAGGTAAGTAGTGTGTGCAGGAGTAGGTTGGTAGGTAGGTAGGGTAAATAGGTAATTAGCCAGTTGACGGGAGCGAAGCCGCGGGGGTCAGCTAGTACGTAATAAAATGCTTGTAAAATAGATTCACAGGTAATTATTACGTCAAAAAAAAATTAAGATTAAATAAGCTGTGTCGTTTTAACGATCTAGCTACTTATGTAATAGGCCGATTTTTCAATAGTCTGAAGTGATAACTTTTAAGTGAGGAATAAAAATGGGCGTTTGACATAGGGTACTAAAACAAAACAATAAAACACAATTTAGTAAAATATAAATTTTTATTGTAGGTAAGTAGGTAATGTTAACAATTTTGTTTACATGATTGTTTACATAAATAATATATAATGATGGAGAAAAACATAGAAACAAATCATTATAACAATTCTGTTTTAATAAAATAAATAGTTCTGTCTTGGAATCCATTTATTTGTAACTTAAACAAGAAAAGAGAGTGGTAACACAAAATTGACATAACCTCAAAAAATTACTCCATCATTAAAAAAAGATATTAAATGTATTTATTTTTCAAAATTCATGTTTAAACCTCGGAAGAAGGCGAAAACTAGGTCAGTTGGTCGTCTTAGGGGCGGTATTGTAGGAATTAGATAGAAAATGATATCTCGGTAAAATTTCCCGGTTTTAGAAGAGTTACATGTCAAAAAAACGCGGGAAAAAAATGTTTTTACTATCTTTATGTTAGTAAAGTCAGTACCTATGAGACTTAAAGAATAAAAACCAAAAAGTTAATGTCAATTCTGCGCGCACAGTTTCAATATAGATATAAGGTATTTTTTGTTGTTAAATTACGGAAGAAAACGTTAAAGATTAATCATAAACTGACTTTTGAAAATTAATTTTGGCAATAACATGTACATTTAAATTCAGCAAAGCTTTGAATATTTATAATACTTTAGATATTTCTCTTTTAAAAAACTTCTGTCACTAAATCTGGTAAAAGTAAGCGGGGTACTGTATTTTGATTGACCCTGCCGATTGATTGACGGGACTTGACAAAGACGCAAATGCTCTTGCTGCATTCCTGTCTGAAGAATTGATTTCTTGATCGAAACACACAACTTTCACTGTGCCGGACATATAATCCTATGAAAAGCGTTTAGAATGGTCGTTTTTCCGTCGCAGTATTCGTCAGCGGTGAGGAGGATTTTGTGTCCCGATCAAGAAACCAAAGCTTTAAGAGGTGGCTAGATCAGGGTCAGTACCATGACGTGTCAAAACTATCATAGTGCGACTTTGAAATACAAGAAAGCTATTTGTCTTGTATAGCTACGTCCCTCTTTCACAGTGTGTATCCCCTGATTTTGTAGTCTGACATGTTGACAGAATACCATCGCACAGAAGGAAATTCTTTTTTTAAACGGTTTCATTTAGCTTGCCTTGTTTGTTTTTCGGTCAAATATAGTCATTGAATTTTTTATTTTTTATTATTTATATGCGGCAAAAGGAGAAGTTAAATAGTCGACGAATAAAATATCAAGATTTTGTTTTACATGGGCGTTTTCTGAAAGACTATTGAGCAAAATTTGACGTTAAATCATGTCAAGCGATTTGACTGGCTGTTATTAGTTCACTCAGCCAATCACAGCAGTTCACATGAATTTTACAGTCCGACAATTAATTTTGTAGTGATCAGCCTTTCAGAAAACGGGTAACTCTACATGTGCGAGTTCACCGCGCGACCGCAAGACGAGACAGCGACACGCGACCGAGGCAGGAGACGTGCAACGCCACTTGTCCTTAGGCTTTGTATGGGAGTGAGTTCGCGCGCAAGACTGCACCGCGCTACAGAAGACCGTTAGCCGTTCTTGCTCACGGATGACTGGTGTCACGCGACGCGCTCGAAATAACCGAACATTTGTCATTTAACAATTAAATAACTATTTTTTGATTTACAATTAGTTAATAGCCAATGTTTGTTTATTTTTATAATAATAATATAATGTCATATTGTCGTATTCTTCTTCCTCCAATAGAAATTTGATAACTTGGGATTCCATTGTAATATGGAATAATAATTTTTAACAACGAGGAGAATTTGTGTGCAACACATGTCTCGGTCTCGGGTCGCGGTCGCGCGTTGAACTCGCACCTTAAATGGTATAAAACAAAATCGCTGTCCGAGTCTGTCGACGAAATCGGTTTCTCCTAACTTTTAAACCATGCAACGGATTTTGATACGGTTTTCACTAAAAAAAAACAATAAACCAGGAAGGTTTTTTCACGTGCGAAGCCGGGGTGGGTCGCTACTTTTTAATAAATCTAGACCTTTACAATATTAATTTTAAAACTTTCGCGTTTCATAATGGAAAACAATATATCACGGGAATTTAACGCGATGATTTAGATTATTTATTTACCTATTTAACCCGACGTTTCGGCCGTGTCGTGTGTTTTGGCCGGTCAGTGTTGTGTGTAGAAATGTGAGGGTAGAGGAAGAATTTTCTGCCCCAACGGAGCCAGTACACCGATACACCAGTCTACCCGGGACCACGGTCGTTGCAACACGGCCGAAACGTCGGGTTAAATTGGTAAATAAATAATCTAAATCATCGCGTTAAATTTCTGTGATATATTATTTTCCTTTACAAGATTTTCAATCAAATTATTGAAAATATATTTTGTAAGAACGAATTCTGTCAATTTATGAATAATCTTTTTATATTTAATATATTTGGCAAAAAGTAAAAAATTATAGCATTTTATGTTGTATTTCAAATAAAATAGTCCTGTGATGTTAAAACAAAAAAAAAGCTATTGACGTAATTCCCATTCTACTAGAACTTTTGTAGTTCAAGAAGACCTACACTGCAATTAGATCTACAAGGTTAAGATAAAATGGCAATCTAGTTTAGAAGTACAGAAAACTAGCATAGAGCTCTCGATGCACCCAAATTTAATCAACCACCGAGACATTTTTAAAATTTAGAATCTTTATTCGGCCAAATTTAAAGTTCGAATTACTCAAACGTTCATCAAACTCAAGTCTATATAAAATCAATTTTGTATTAAGAATTTTACTGTGCTCTAAATAAAGTCTAAAATTAAATAACTGTCTCGAAGGTTTAGATTTGAAGTTAAGCTCATTTTGTAATTAGACGAAGAATGTTTGTGCTAACATATTATTATCATAACTATTTTGCCATCTATACATATTACATACAGTAGTAAAAAATAAATTAGACCTTTTTCTAATGTTATAATTTTAAAGCTAAAATTTTCTTGAATCAACAAAATAACTTTTTTTGTATCATTTTTGGCTAGTTTTTCGAAATAAACTTAGCATCGAGTTTTAGAATAACTGCTTAATGTGACGAACGGCCAAAACTTTTGTGAACTAACTAACTCTTTGATATAACTTTTAGAACAATATATCGCCAACCCAAGCGAGCGTGGTGAATAATGCTACCTTCTTTGCATGAGACGAGGTCTTTGCTCTGGAGTATTACAGTAACATGCTGACAGTATTATTTTTAAAACAATTACTAGTTACATTTAAATGTTCGTGGGGCGCACTGTAAACTCTTGAAGCGGTATAGTAAAAAAACGGTATTTATGTAGGTACCAATGTAAGTTTCGGTATAATATCTTTACCGGTACCATCATGGTATCATCACCGATACCAGTACCGGTATAAAATCTGTACCGGTACTAGAGTGGTATCATCATCAATACCAGTACCGGTACTAGAGTGGTATCGTCTCCGAAACTGGTACTAGTATAATACCCAACTCGCCGAGAGGATCAATGTCGGTACTGCAGTATGAATCGAAGTCCTTTGCATACTCAGCTGTGGGCCGATGAGCTGGTTAAGGTTGCGGGAATTCGCTGGATGCGAAACGCGCAGGATCGGTCAATGTGGCGACGCCTGGGTTATGCCGAAGTGCAGCAGGGGAAGCCTTTCGGCGCAAATGGTGAAGATGATGAGATTCTAAAAGTTATATCAAAGAGTCGAACATCTTACACTAATTTATATCAACACAGTATTTATTAAGATATTTCTTAATTTAACAAATATCTTCTGTGTATAATTTACAATGTTTAATTTTTTTTTGCATATTTTTTATATATTTTTCTCTTTTCTGGTGAAATACTGAACTTATTTAATAATTTTTTTTTCATGTGATTTGATACGATTTTTTTAACTTTTGACTGTTTTTTTAAGCTCTTTTGGCTTAATATATATAGGGTCCTGAGTTTGATTTCAGGGTCGAACAATTTTTTTTCGCTTTTTTCTTTTTTTGCAACAGTCAAAAGCCTAAAAATGTCATATCGTACAATCCCGAAACATATTACAACCTATACTATTATAATGTCAATTATTTCAATAAACTACAATACATGCCTTTCTACGGATAGTTTCAGGTTATAACCGACCAAGTTATTTAGACAACTGTCAGTTTCTGACGTCATTAGGTACTATATGAAACGTCAAGACGCGTGGCAGGTAGCGGTCATAAATAGTGAGAATGAGATGACAAGAGACTTTTCCCAGTACCGGTATAATATCTGTACCGGTACTAGAGTGGTATCGTCTCCGAAACTGGTACTAGTATAACACCCAACTCGCCGAGAGGATCAATGTCGGTACTGCAGTATGAATCGAAGTCCTTTGCATACTCAGCTGTGGGCCGTTGAGCTGGTTAAGGTTGCGGGAATAATGAATATTCCCGTCCTACTCGCACATTTTATGAACGCGACTGTTACGTTCGCGGACATAAACTGTGAGAGCGAGAGAACCCAGTTCTCAAATATTGGCCGTCCTACTTGCACGTTTTATGACCTCTATTGCCTTAGAATTTATAGGTTCGATAACGAACAAGAAGAATGCAGGATTGCATTTGAAACAATTGTCTATCTATACCCCATTTAAAATATACAGTAAACAAACCTGCTCAATCTTACGTAACCAGACGTAAGTTTAATTTCAGCTCTTATTATTTGACTGTTAAGGTTCATAATAGCGTAACCATACTAGAAGACAACATACACTCATCTTCTCTACATTTGCATTGTAAAATGGATCTTATTAGTATATTAAAAGGGGTATTTTGGCTTGGTCGGCTAGTACAGAGAATTGTGATTATAACTAACACATTGATTAAATTAATATTAAACACATTATGAGAATTTAAACTGTACATTCAAATTATTATATAGTTATAAAGATTTTTACCTGGATTTCTATATAACTGATTTTTTTATCATCATCTACAATTTTTGCTGGGCATTAAGTAACAATTAAAGATAAGATTTATGCAAAAAAAAACTACAAAAAAACAGCTAAAATATACTTATATATTTTGTTTTTTAGCGCCACCCATCCATTACTCAACAACTGCTTAACCCCACGCATGCAAAGCCTGATCTCACTCAACAATGAACATTACTATCTTGTGCACGGAATCTGACACCAGAAGCACAGTATAAACATGGACAGTACGGAAACTAAGCCTAGTTGATGAAATAATTACCTACGCTCTATTGAAGCAATAGGGTTCTAACTTTTAATGTTTTTGATATGTTTTTTTTTTATTATATCGTTTTGTTCTGTAGTGATCAATCAATTGAATTGAAATAACTAGCTTATAAATACAATTTAGATATGTAATCTTATGGCGTCGGTTCATCTTAGCAACAGACGATAATTTAGAACAGTTTAATATTAACGGAAAATAGTTTAATATTAACACACAACAACTTGTAGAACTATAGATCTTTAACTTTGTCATTACGGCGAAGTTTTTACAAGTTTTGTCGGGAGCGTACGCGAGCCGCCAAAACTTGGACGAAATCGTTTCGTGTGCTCGTTGGAGTGGGCGCGCGGTAGACGCGAAGATAAAATTGTACGTGACCACTCGTCTCGACGCGGCACTCACTACTGACAGCTGACAGCACCGTGACAACCACTTAGGAGTCTCGTCGATGCGCATATTTGTGGGAGTGTGTCGTTTCGAGCGTTTGTAGGTAATTTCCGTACTGTCCATATTTATACTGTGCCAGAGTTCTTACTCTGATTCAAAACTATCATGGTTCCATTGTGAGAGAGATACGGAGCTATACAGTACGAAAAGCACTATTTTGTTTAACTTGTCTTGTTATTTTTTTTAGTATTTGACGGTAAAATTTTCTAACTGAATTTTAAAACAGTTATGCCCGACCAGTTGCGTTGAAATTCAACAAAACGTTTAGATGACAATGCACTGTAAGGTAAAAAACATGTTTAAAAAGCTTTTTATTTTATTTGTTTTTTATTTTTTGCATATATTTTGTCTTTTATTGGCTCCTTAATAGCCGGCAAAAATATTGAATGGGATAAAAATTCAGGTTGTATTTTACAGACGGTATAAAACTGTTTTTTATTTATTAATCAACTGACTAACTATTTAGAATCAGGTTATAACCCTAATCTTCATATCATATCTAAGCAAAAATCTTTATTTTTTTGTGAATCTCCGTAGAAAGACTAGTCCCAAATTTTGAGTAAATAAGACTGCACCTTTCCATAAGCGATAGCGGCTTTGAAAATCGCTCTCGCTATGTAAACCACAGCTTAACAAAACAACCGAACATTTGAAAGAAATGCATTTTTTTTACTAAACGAGTATATAATAATATAAAAATTAAACTATTTTTTATCTATGCGACACATCATATCGGTCCGCGGCTTGTCGATGGGAAGTCTGTGAAAAAAAGAAATAAAAATGTCACTGTTTCTTGTTTTTGGTCCGGGTTTGTTTTCTAGTTGAGGCAGTCCTTATGAAGTATTTTCGGACCCTATAAAAAAAACTTTATAAAATTTTGGGGAGAAGCAAAAAAAAAAAAGAAATTTATTCCTTCAGTTGGATTTCCAGAAAAATATTGGACACGTATTTTTTCTTTTGTCATGTTAACAAAAAATGAGGACGATACAGAGCGTTAAAATATCGCATGACGTCAAGCCTTGGTACACTTTTTACAAAGAAGTTACGTCACAAGCCCCCACTCCCGAACTTTGATGCACTTTATTACAAGCTTTTATTTAACTTGCAATGTATGTATGTATTATACGTATTATACGTGTGTTCGGGTCAAATCTTGCAACTGAATTTGAATGCAAGATTAAGATTAAATTTTGCTTACACGTTTAGTTTGGATGACAATGCATGGTTAGCTAAGTGACGTCATTCTAAATCCAATATGGCGGACGGCCCAAGATGGCGGACTAGTTATTTTTTGTGCACTGCCATGTTAAGGGTATCAAATGAAAAGGTTTGCTGAGAAGAATACGAAAAAAGCTTGTTTTTTTAAAAGAGATTTTCAAATGAATAATTTTTTCTTAGTGAATTTTTATTGATTTAAATTAGAAAAAAAATACGTGTCCAATATTTTTTGATAATTTAACCGGCGGACTAATTAGAATTTGATGTTTCGTACCCCGTCATCATCCCTACTCACAAACGAATCATAACCTCTTAATTGGTTTAAATTGGTTGGCCAGGTAAAATTATCTTGCGAATTGTGAATATAGGTACTATGCACGTCTACCTTAACCCTTCGGTACCTGTAGCCAAGTTGACAATCTACAATCGATAACACTAGTAATAAAACTAATCAATGTATGGGAATGACACATCTGAACGTTAAGTCACGTGGAAACAAATAGAAGACGTTAACGATTGTAGAGGGTTGTGGGGTCTTTAAGTCAAGAGAGAATAGGTAAATATTTTTTTTTTTTTTTTTTTTTTAAATTTATTTATTAATTGGGTGAATAGGTTTCTTCTAGGTAAGCGTGCTTCACCGTAGACCGCATCATCGCTTAACATCAGGCGAGATAGTGGTCAAACGCGAGCCTATAGATTATAAAAAAAAAAAAAAGAGATACGAAGCGTTTGTAACTTGGCTAGGGGGGCAGGTATTACAGGGGTGATTTTATGTTGTAAATTAGTTGACATCTTACCAGCGACTGTAACCGCTTCATCCTGAAAAGAAGAGAAATATCATTAGTGATTAATTTCATGTTTAATCTGGTACTAATACTATAAAGAGGTAAAGTTTGTGAGATTGTAGGGGGTAATCTCTGGATCTACTGAACCGATGTAGATGAAATTTGGCATGGAGATAGAATAAGACCCTGGAAAGGACACATGATAGTTCGCATGCCCTTGGTATGATAAAACAATTTTTATGCGGAAGAAAGAAAGAAGCTTGTCTTAAGGTTACACTAGTCGAAAATAAGAATTTTTGAAAGATCATACAACCGTAGTCTAGGGATTACTCCACTGTTTGACGATGTACGTTCAAAATAAAAAAATTATATAAATTTGTCTCATCATTATCTAGCCCTGTATGGAAACAAAAATGTAAAAAAAAAAAAATGTATTTGAAAGTTATGAGCGTCGAAAATTCCATATTTCAACACTAATTTTAACGCATCTTTGGGCGGAAATAAATACCATATGAAGAAGGAAAATTTAAAAACGGCCACCATACAGGGATAGATTGGTACTTTAACAATGCAAATAATTTCATTTTGAAAATATACATTAAGTAGTTTTTTCATGATATCTAGACTCCCAAAAGTCTATTTATAAAATTTCGCGCGCTCGTTTTCGTCCTAAATCATCATCCATTTTGGTACAAACTTTCAAAAATGCTAATTCGTACAAGAACTAACTTCTCACTGCTCATCACAGCATCTATCTCTTTCGCACGTGTTGTCGGATGAGATAGCATGCATTTTAACCCCGCGCACAAAATAGTTCGTGCCGTCAACTAGGGGAACCTTAATCGGGCGGCTGACATTGAATCAATATTTATATTGCAAAAGAGAGCTGTCAGAGCCATATATAAGTTAAGTCACCGAGAATCTCTTAGGGAGCTATTTAAATTATGACAGTTTCTTGCCAATTCATTTATGAAAATATTTTGTATGTAGGAAAAAATCTAAATCTCTTTAGTAAAGATAGTGATGACACAATTGCAATACTAAAAATAAAGATAAGTTAGATCAACCATCTTATAGATTAGCTAAAGTACACACATCTTTCATGGGGTAATGTGTTAAATTCTATAACAAAATACCTTGTGAGATATTAAAACAAAATGAAAGAAAATTAAAAACAATAGTTAAAAGCACACTTTGTAAACAAGCATATTACAAATTAGATGATTATATTCAAGATAAGAATGCTTGGAAACATGCTGGTCCTGCTCCATAGAGCAATCTTTAGTGTAGACAAAATCAAACTGGTTAATTTGTATTATATTAATAATTATAGTAACGCTTTATTTTAATTATTTTTTTCTTCCCTTTTTGTTTAAAAAACTTGACTCGCACACTGTTCCGTTGTTGTTGAATTAGGTAATTTACCTATGTTTGCAATATTTGTAAGTATGTGAGAACCATGTTCCTATTTATCAAGTGAAGGAATTTACCTGTTAGTGCTTGTAATACTTTATACATATATGTAGTATAGTAGTGCTGGGTGCATCGTCCTCACGTTTATGAATGTATTACTGTATGTACTTATGTAAATAATGTTTTTTTTTTTTAAAGTGTATGTATGGAGTTTCTTGTGCGTTCTTCTCCATAACAAGCTACTTTTCCGAATGCCAAAAGTGCCGCTTAATGGCCTAGTTGAAATAATTACATTTGACTTTGGCTTATTTTAAGAATAGTTCATGACTTTGTAAAATGTTAGTCAGCCGGCATTGTGGTTGTGGTAGTGGGGGTTAACTGTACAGTACAGTGCCTGGCATGTAACTTGGCAAGGTTTTGGCGTAGTGGGGGTAAGTTCACGCATAGTGCAACAAAAAATTGGCACTTTTATTGCTTGACATTATTTTATAGTTATTGCCATTATTAATTTTCAAACATGTCTGTTTAGATGAATTTTTAAGAAAGGGGATGCGAGAGGGAGAGGGCAGGGTTTCGTGAAGTTTATTAGGTGTAATAAATAAAATATAGTGAGTGCAAAGCTTTAAGGCGAAGATAGTACAGACAATTTAGAAATATTTTAATCAATTTTTTACCTATATTTTATGTTTTTTTTTTCGAAAATTCCCAAAATTTTAACCAAACTGCTTATTTATGGCCAAATGGCGACGGAAAAAGAGGGGTGTTATAAGTTTGACGTGTGTTGGTGTATTGCACACAGCAATACACTAACACACGTCAAACTCTGTGTGTCTGTCTGTGGCATCATAGCTCCTAGACGGATGAACCGATGAACAGGACATCTTCACATTAGCTCTGACGAGACAGAACTAGTTTATTAGCCAACGTGTGTACGCTTCACCAATTAACCGACCAACATCGGTACGAGCGCTGGGACCAACGTGTGGAGCCGGGGTTAAGTTATGCTTACCGGTTTAATAATCCTAGTTCTCTGCACAGTCATATTCTGCTGCGGCACGGTAGAGTCGGGCTGGACTCCTAGCGCGGAGTATATCTCGCGCAGCATTAAAAGCATTGTGTCTTCGGATTCCCTGTAAGATTGAATAGTAATTATAATATAATATGAATAGTAATAGGCTATTCTGTCTACTTAAAAGATTCGAGGATTTGAGGATCTGTGTGACATCGGGTCTTTTAGCTATTCGTATGTGGAGGCATATATAAATAAAAGACACAAAATACTAAGTGACATAGTAATAGTACATTTCGTGTCGAGCATAAAAAGTCGAGATTTTAACACGAGCGACGTAGCCAATTTCGACGTGAGCCGAAGGCGAACAGCTACATGCGAGTGTTAAAATAAAGCCTTTTTATGCGAGACACGAACGATTCTTTTTACACTACCTGATGAGCTTACTTAATTAAATACAAATAAGTGCCTACAACAGTTTAGTGGAAACGTTCAGACTAAAAACCACAGACTATACGCAACTAGGGCTTAGATGGGGTCATCAGCGGCAAACAATTGTTTTACGGGAATAGATTCCCAATAAAAAACCATCAATAGCAAGTATAACGCAAGGACTCATCAGTACCAATCTAGTGAAAATTATAAAAAAAGATACAGGATGTAGATTTTATCGAATTTTAACAAGAATTAGTAAAAATTTACAATTTTCTCATAAAAACACAAAATAAATGGTTCTGATTACAACTCGTCACACTAGCTATCTCGTCGCTTTCTCTAATACGTCTCTTTCACTAATACGTCACTTTCTACATGTAGTCAGTTTCCCAACTCGTCTCAAGCCGTAGTTTGTCTCTTTCCCAACTCGTCCGACGCATATGTTCAATGTACAGTAACGTACAAAATTATAAAGTAAATAGGTACCCGATGCAATACGAGGTCAGGTCAACTGGATATTAATACCGGGGTCCTTCAGGGGTCGGTACTCTCTGCAACATTGTTCTTGCTCCACATAAATGTTCTGTTAATACCCTTTGGGTAACAGACGATAGCACTGTAGCTAAGAGATATGTGTTGACGCACGGGCTACTGGGCCTCAGATCCGGTCTCTCTAGGAGGCTATGGTTGAGGGCTTCAACCTTTCCTAGAAGGCAGTCTCCGAATTTGCCTAAATATTTTATTTACATATTTTGTGCTAAATTGTACGTAAGCGTCGGACGAGTTGGGAAAGAGACAAAATACGGCTTGAGACGAGTTGGGAAACTGACTACATGTACAAAGTGACGTATTAGTGAAAGAGACATATTAAAGATAGCGACGAGATAGCTAGTGTGACGAGTTGTCATCACAACCAAATAAATTATAACTCTGCAGGGGTTGACCTTAAGGCCCTCCCGTAGTTTTTTTTTTTTGCAGCTGTTGGCCCCATCTAACCCCTAGTTGCGTTAGATCCACGACTTTTTGGCCACCCTGTATACACACAACCAACGCGCGCTTTATCGAGGTAACAGGTTCAGTATCATACTGCCTACATCAATACAAAAGTCATTTCGTAACTGTTATAATGTAATTTTTTATTTTATCTTCTGTCTTGTGTTCTTCTGTCTTTTGTCTTGTGTATTTTGTCTTCTGTGTTTTTGTTCTTATTTCGAAACGAATTTCTTAGGCAATATGTTACATCATAGACAAGGTAGTGGTAGTGGTAGTAGAAAAAAATATCTTTAAATAATGTCTGTATTTACCAGTATCCGACATGGCTGCTCATGGCGAACAGGTATTCATTGATCATCTCGAGCGGCGCCTCTTGTAGCACATAGTCTACGCGACGACCGCCGTTCAAACGACCTAGCATGTCTGGGGTTGACTGTGGAAAAAATAATATTGGATAAAACATAACCCTTTCCTTGCAGTCAAGTAAAAACAGGTCAAATACAGTGTAACAGATACAATAATACTAGCATACAGATGCCTCATCCCGTACAAAGAAACCGTGCCGACGTAACTAGCGTACTTCGATCGCGTTCGGTTCCGTTCCACGGCTATAGATTGTGTTAGCAGCGACTTGCAAGTAAAAGGGTTTCCTCGGTTCGTGACAAATTTTTTCTTTAAATACAGAGACTATTTGTTTTATATTATTTTCTGGCCAATTTTAAAATGTGCTAAAATACAAATTTTAAAATCGAGTGGCCTGCCCCCGAAATTTAAAACCGCGACATCTATTGGAATCAATTTTAAATGATCCGTTTAAATAATCTTTGAAATGTGAATTAAGAGCCCAATATGCCATAATTTTGTGCTTAGGAGAGTTGATTAAACGAGATCATACAATTTTTATGATAAATTCTAGAACACGTTAATTTTACACACAATTCAATAACAAATCTGTGCATATCGCGCCATCTAGTGACATTTATTTGAACAAAATTATCTTTGTTAGCGCTGAGACCCCGCGACAGGGGGTAACGGACAGGTGCGATCATATTTTAAATACTGCTTAATAATTTCAAATAAAGATTCAGTTTGTGGTTAATGAAAACCACACAAGAAAATTACGTAAATAAGGAGAGTGAAATATCTTTCTTCTCAGGCCCTGGGTTAATGTGAATTTGCACAGTTTGGTTTATTTTTTTTATTATAAAACAACATCTTACCAGTTCAATTTCTTTCGCTAAATCTTCCTTGTCTTCAGTGAGCTGTTCTTTCTCCAACTCTTCTTCGACAACCTGAAATTATGTGTATATATTTTTTTATGATTTAATCTACATGGAATACAATTTGAATTTTGTATAATCTGTATTCCACATCTAAGCGTAAGTGTATGTGATATTTCCGTCTAACTATACGAGGTAACTTTTTAAGATAGTTTACACTTGCGAAAAACCATTATTATGTCTGTCGCAGCCATCTTGTTAAATTAGCCAGCTAATTGGACACCGGCATCCAATTAAATGGCTGAAGGACAAATAGTCAAATCATTAAGCGCAACGTTTAACCAGATGGCTGAATGTCATGTAGTCATTTAGTTAAATTGTATATTACTGCATTTTGTTTGGTTAGGGTTACTATAGTTTAGACTCAAATTTATATATAATATATTTTGCGAAAACTTGCAGAAGACGTTGTATTATTTGGCGCTTCCTTGTTTTCATACTATTTAACAATATCACACTTTAATTTCACTTAAAATGGCACACAAGAAAAAAAATAACATTCACGGTTTGCGCTATTGACGCCATATTTGTTTTGGTGACAAATAGCGCCGAAGTCGAAAAAAAAATTAACCAAATTTTAATTACTCGTTCGAGTTTTGGTCAGTCATCCTCAAAGGACTTACTTTCAATACGCCAAGTTGTTAAACGTTTGAATGATTCTAGTTCAATTAACTATCAGCACAGGCATTAAATTGTATGCCGGCGTTTTATGAACGGCGTAGGCGTCTAATCAGCTGGCTAATTTAACCAGATGGCTGCGACAAATCCATATACTAATCATTAGCATCACCATCCGATTAGATTGATTTTTTTATCCATTAGAGAACTTTTTTTTTGTAAAATGTCTATCCTTTCTACCTAGGTACCCTTTAGTTTGATTGTAATTTGTAAGCCAAAAAAGTTATATAGTTTCAACCTCAGTGAAGTTTCAATTTACCAGGAATTATTATCAAAAGACGTAAACTAAAAATTTATATACCAGACTACACGATTGTCAATGTCTAGAACACAAGCTTAGAGTAAAGTAATTTAATGTAATATTTCGTTTTTTTAACCGATTTCCCAAAAAGGAGGAGGTTCTCAATTCGGATGTTTCTATTTTTTATTTATGTTCGGGCATAACTCAACCATTTACAAACAGATATGCAAAATCTTTTTTTTTTTTTAGAAAGAAGTTAATTCCGAAATGGTTCTATATAAATTTGGTAGAAATCTGTATATACAACATCTTCAATAAATGACGGCAAATCTCTCGGGCTTGCTGCAATCGCATGTCTGTTTATTGTTCACACCATTGCATAACATACCAACACGCCAGTAAGTTCTAAACGGGTACGCAGATGTGTACAGTTCACCATGGTACATTCTTATTCCACGGGTTATGTCTAAGTTAGGTATTATTAGGGTAATCTATTCTGGCATCACTGTGGGCATTATAGGTACCTTACTATAGCACCATTATATACCACTAAAAAGTGAAAAATAAAAAACTTTTTTACAAAAACATACAACCGATTTCCAAATATATACAAAGTGAAAAATAACTACAATTTAGGAAGTCGGTGTCAAAAAAGGTAAAGAAACGAAATCAGGAATATAACTTGGTTAAATTCGTTTTTTTTTTTTGCATTTTCAGTATAAAATATGTAAGTACATTTCATAAAATTATCAGATCCTGCAACCCACCTTCTCAAGCTGTCCATCTGTAGGCGGGGCCGCCTTCCACTTGTTCCACGTACTCCGGAGGGACTCCAGCAGCTTCTGCTTGAGATCAGCGCCGACGCGAGCCATGGTGTCCTTCAGTTCTATCCCAGATTCCAACAGTTCATCTATTTACTTATGTTATGCTGTTCCCCGGCTTATATTAATATTAAATGGATGATATACTAAAACTCTAATATTGCTATTAACACTCTATATTCTCTCTCTATTTGTCTTATCATTATCTAGCCTTGTATGGAAACAAAAAAGTAAAAAAGAAAAACATTTGAAAGTTATGAGCGTCGAAAGTTCCATATTTCAACACTAATTAACGCATTTTTGGGTGGAAATAAATACCATAAGAAGAAGGAAAATTGCAAACCGGCCACCACACGGGGATAGATTAGTAGTTCAACAATGCAAATAATTAGTCTTTTTTTCATGATATCCAGACTCCCAAAGGTGTTTATATAATTTCGCGCGCTCGTTTTCGTTCTAAATCATCATCCATTTCGCTACAAACTTGCAAAAGTGCTAATTCGTACGCGAACTAGCTTCTTACTGCTCATCACAGCATCTATCTCTTTCGCACGTGTTGTCGGATGAGATAGCATGCATTTTAACCCCGCGCACAAAATAGTTCGTGCCGTCGACTAGGACAACCTTAATCTACCATTTCATGCAATAAACAATTCCAGCCTGTACAAGCATTGCTTACCTAGATGCATCCTCTTCCGCCCCTTGTGATGTGGGATGAGGTGCGGCTTCAGCTCGCGGAGCTGAGGGTTGATCAGGGGCTCGATTCTGAAAGTTAATAACGTTCATAAGTAAACTCTGTAACGCTATATGCTGGAGGCACGGGGTCGCAGCGCTAACAAAGAAAATTTGGTTCAAATAAATGTCACTAGATGGCGCGATATCCATCGATTTGTTATTGAATAGGGTAGTTTACTGAAAATTAGTTTTTTGTCCATGAGGTAGATTAATAAAAAATATTGGACACGTATTTTTTCTTTGATTGATTGATTGTCGATTTAAACGTGAGTCAATTGAGTTTCTTGTCTGTTCTACTCCATAGGAATCTAGGCTTTCTAACTGACTTGACTTAAATATCAATATTGATTTTAAATCAAGATCTATTACAGGGACTATTAGCAAGATGTTTTAGACTTATTCATTATAGATTTCAGCATGCTTCAGTTTGGTATATAGCTGTGGAAATAATTGAAAAGAAGATAATAACTTACCTATAAGCAATCGGATCATAAGGATGGAAGATGTTAAAGAAATTCTTGCACGTTGGTAGAGAGAAGTTCGCTCCCAAAGAGTCAACGCCACGTATACACTCGAATATCGCTGTAAAAACAAGAAAACAACTCAATTACTACTCGATGGGAAGAGACCAGATGGCATGACGTTGGTGCCGTGGAAGGTGGGTAGGCCTCTGGTGTGGGACGCAACCTGTGTCGACACCCTTGCGCCATCTCATGTTCCTAGTTCGGCGGGCTGTGCTGGCGCTGCTGCTGCGGCTGCTGAGGCTCTCAAGAGTGTGATTTTTTATTTCGTGGTCTTAACTGACATTTGGGGGGTTGTCACTTTATCGTTATATTAAAATAGTGTCGTAACCTAACTATGCTGAGTGATCGAAAATCGAAGTAGATCGAAAATGAAACTATTTCACGGCATAAAAAAATAATTTGTTTAGAAACTAGCGGCCCATATTTAGTTTCTACTCATTTATGTCAGACTTAATTTTATCGATTGCATTTATTTTATTGTTGATTTCATATTTAACACAATAAAAGTTCATGTACTATGTGTATAAATACTGTTATATTTAAATATATTACGTTTATATTCATAAAACATTTATTTACACCAATTAGTAAAAATAAATTCAGGAGTCATGTCACATCGATTCGATGAATCACTTATGATTGAGCCTTACCTACAACACTATGCTCCGCGCTTGCAACATTTAAAAAAAATAAGGTCAATAACAGCTGTCAGTTTAGTCCACGAAATTAAAAATCACAGTATAATTGGTAATTACAGTTTTGAGCCGTTTGGGGTCGAAACGCTTTTTGGGTCATGGGGCCCGAGTGCACGTCTGCTTTTTAAAGAGATCTCTTGCTGACTGATCGACGCTGTGCGTGACCGGAGGGCCGGATCTTTCTTTGCGCAGAGAATCAGCATTGCCATTCAACGTGGCAATGCTGCCAGTCTTCTGGGCACGTTCCCGGATGACAGCGACGTGGAGTACTTTGACGCCTAAGTGTACCTTTCTTTTGTATATAGCATAAGTAGTTAGTTTAAGTATAATTTTGTATAGTTTACTTTTGTTTATGGTATATTTAAATAAATTATTACTTAAATAAGGAACCTTAATAGCAACTAGAATACTAAGCCAAAACAATCCAAAAGTTAAAATATTTATAATTATATAAGGTGTTAATAAATTAACTCTAAGAATTTCGTGAGGATACTCGGTATCGATAAACAAAACGATTACAAACAAAAAATAACCAACGTACCTACCTTTTTTTTTTTTTTTTGGGTGGGAAATCATCCAATGACTTCTCCCGCTCTGGGTGAAGCGGGAGGGCGTGTCAGACTTTTACTGACTAAAACCCACCCGTGTTCCTTCAGTTGCTTGTGCCAGGGCCGCGGTAACTCTCTTTCAAATTTATCCGCGACCCAGACAGGAACGTACCTACCTACGTATTGTGCGCCCTGTGGCGTGGGTCGCTGACCGCCGACCCGGCTGACTGCCGGCATTGTATGGTGCGCACTGCGCAAATTAAATCATTTACGCGTAATACAAATAATTGTATATTATCTTTGGAAAGGTTGCTTAGGGTTCCGTACCTAAAGGGTAAAAACGGGACCCTATTACTAAGACTCCGCGGTCCGTCTGTCTGTCTGTCACCAGGCTGTATCTCATGAACCGTTATAACTAGACAGCTGAAATTTTCACAGGTGATGTATTTCTGTTGCCGCTATAACAACAAATACTAAAAACAGAATAAAATAAATATTTAAGAGGGACTCTCATACAAGAAACGTGATTTTTTTGTCGTTTTTTTGCGATAATGGTACGGACCTTCGTACGCGAGTCCAACTCGCACTTGTTTTTATTTTACTTCGTGATTTTTTTTTTTAATATTTTATTACGCAACTCCTTAAAATTCTTAGAGTTAATGTATTAACACTTTATATCACATCACATCACATCATCAGCCTATGAATGTTCCCACTGCTGTTACACAAAGTAAAGCGCCTGCCTGGGCTAGAACCCACGACCTACAACTTGTAAGTCGCGGCCGATACCACTGGGCCACCACTGCTCTCGCCCTCCTCATTAATTCAATTTTTTTTTTTTAATTTTTTTTTTCTATGTTTTTTTTTCAATTCTTACACTTTATATAGTACAAATAAAAGTACATAAAACACAGTATAAATCCAACTATTTTTTATTTTATATTTAACTTCCTCGTGGTCTAGTAATTGCAAGCGCCAGTACTGGAATGTCTTCAAATCACATGGGATTCAACACGATTGGCGAATTTCGACGGTCCTATACAGCTTCACATCTGCCTACCCATTTAAGTTATATAGGGGTGATGTTAGCTCACCTATAGGACTGCCCAGCGCATACATGGCTTCAGGTGCGAACACTAGGCTCGGGTAGCGCACGAAGGGCTGCCCGGTACCCGCGGGACCCCTCACGTAGTTTTTGTCTGTTAACGTCTTTGGATCGTCTGTTGGTGTTGCTACCTGTAAACAAGACAAAATTACAAATTTAAAAAGACCCCGATTTTAATTTTTATTTCATGATTTTTAAACTACATATACACAAAAAATAGTGAGAGAGCTTTTTAGTAGGTAGTCCAATATAATAAATAATTATTTAAAAAACACGATGCTTTGTATGAAATTACAAAAAAAAAATTGTTAAAATCCTAATCAAAGTTTTGTTTCCATTCACCCCGTTTTACCGTTAATACGAAAAAAAAATGATTACTAAAAAGTTTTAAATAAAAAAAGTTGATATAAAAATCAAAAACCCGACGGCTTACGAAGCTAACTAGAGAGCTGTAAACAAGAAAAAATCATGCTGTGCAGTCCGAGGATACATATTCGCGAACTGGCTGACCACCTGATCCTCCGACTGCACAACATGATTTTGGTTATTTAATTAACTTTTTTTTATGAAGGAGTACTCACATCAGCTTGATGACAAAGCAAGTCATACAATATGACGCTGCCGAGAGAGTGTCCACCCAGGGAGACTCCTCCCGTGAAAGAGGGGTTCCTCTTCAGAAATAGCTCGTATATGCGGTTCAGTTCCTTACATACTGTGTCTAGGATTGTCTGTGGAAGAAAAAGATTTAAGTCTTACAATAGCATTAATTCTTGAATGGAATACACGACAGTGTAACATGCTTGCAAGGTACAACTAAAGTTTACAAACATAATTATGCTTCTTAGCAATATTAATCACAGTTGGCAATAAAAATTAAATTAAAAATTTTAAAAACCCCCGACACAAAACCTCTAAAAAGCAAAAAATAAGCTTCGTACTCGCTTCGGTGAACCGTCAACGTGTACAGCAGTTTATTTTATTTACATAACGGTTTTTTTAATTCTTAATTTAATTTTTATTTCATTATTTTTAAACTACATATAATATATACCTAGTGGTAGGAGACGCTTCAATCGACAATCTATCAAAACACGTGTTTATGACACGAATTATTGCGAAAAAAACCAGATTCAAATAGTAAAGTGAATAAATTTTGAACCGGTGGACCGATGGCGACGCTTGGGGGAGGCTTATGTCCAGCAGTGGACGTCTTTCGGCTGATATGATGATGAAGAAATTTTGAACGGCTGAGCCGATTTTAATCAAAGATAGCTAAGAACACTCTCGACAAAGTCACCTTTTAAACAAAAAAACTAAATAATAAACTAAATCAAAATCGGTTCATCCGTTTAGGAGCTATGATGCCACAGACAGACACACAGATACAAAGCAAACACACGTGAAACTTATAACACCGCTCTTTTTCCGTCGGGGGTAAAAATAACCCACATTGGGCCATCACCAAATGTCGGGGACGTAGCCAGAGGCGCTACGTAATGAAAGACAAATCAATTACTTTTATCTGATATATTTATATTATTTTCAACAATTTGCCTGCCTTATGGGCAGCTTCAGCAGAATTGACAATCAAAGTTGAAGAAAAACATATTCTATATATGACAAGTGTTCCTAATTCAATTACCTTGCAAAACTATGTATATCATGCCAGCCTTATTATATGTAAGGAGTTTGCCTTTTAAAGCAGAGTCCTCACATTACCTACATTTTGAAAATTTACTCTATGCCGAATTACCCCACTCATAGCAAAATTACCCCGATTTTAGCAATCTTACCCAGACATGGCAAAATTGCCCAACCATTGGCTATATTAATCTGCAATAGACAGTATTTTCTACATTACGTTATGTTTGTGAATAAAAGCAGACGGTGTTCCGAGAGTTTCACGCGGCGGGCGAGCACGGCCTACTATGACTGGCTTGAGTCACACATTTGTATCACAGTTTGGGAGCAAAAACCGTGATAAAATGCGTGACTCAACCCTATCACAGAGGCCGTGCTCTACCCGACAGGTACCCCATAGGAAAAAGACATGATTTTTAACCAACTTCTCAAAAAGGAGGAGGTCCTCAATTCGGGTGTTTTCAATTTGTATTTTTTTTATGTTTGTTCGCGCATAACTCCATCATATATAAACGGATTTGCAAAATTATTTTTTGTTCGAAAGAAGTTTATTCCGAAATGGTCCCATTTAAATTTAGTAAAGATCTGATAAAGAACTTCGGAGATATACAACAGAACTCTTCAATAAATGACTGCAAATCTCTCGGGATTGCTGCAATCGCATGTCTGTTTATTGTTTACACCATTGGTACACTCTGTTATGTTCAAGTTACATGTTATTCGTGCTGGCATCACTGTGCGTATAATGCGCACCTTACTATAGAACTTGTCCATTATGTACCACTAAAATTTGAAAAATAAAAAAGACGTGTGGCACCCGGGGACTGCCGCGGTAAAGCTATTGCATAGCATTCTTTATCAACTTATGCAATTATAATTATTTATTTATGCTAAATCTCAATAAAAAAATGTTCATCCATCAGTTGTAAAAACTTCTTTAGCAAGAATAAAAAAACTTCTATGTCAACCGGAACTGAACCTCCGAACTGGAAAACGCGGCACCAAATTCTGAGTGACCCTTATTACCACTCGCATAAGGCCACTTTTAATTGCCACGCAAAAGTGACCCGTATTCTTAGGGACATAAGGTCGTTTTCTTTGAATACCAATATAATTAAACGCCAGACGTACAAAATCCTCCATCACAGGACGACCCAAGCCGACACTTTTCTAGAACCGACCTCGAGCCGCCACCAAGAACGAACCGGCGACCAAATCATAAAAACTAAAAAGTCCCATATCTTGGAAACGGCTGGAGCTAGCTCAATTCTAAGAAATATTTTGGCTCCTGCCCCTCGTCACTTCAAGCCGGAGAACAAGATAGCATAAACCGCCCCCCCCCGTTAACTCTTTACCTTCCCCCCCTGCAAAATTTTGTTTACTTCAGTCTGAAAATATCAAAATGAAACTTCTATAAAATCGCGCAACAAACCCCTCCTGCCCCTCCCCCCTCGAAGTTATAACGAAAACAGGAAGACCGACAGCCGAAATTTAAGTTATTTTTCACTTTGTAGTTTTTTTTTTGGAAGTCGGTTGTATATTTTTGTGAAAATGTTTTATGTTAAGTTAAACCTGGTCACAACCTGGTCAACAGGTCTAAACCTGGTCTACACATACCTGACAATACACAGGGCTGGTATAGAACAGCACATCGAGCACCGTTTCGTTGGTAAAGCTGCGCAGTCTTGGTATACTGTCTAACGTTATTTGAGCTAGACGTCTGTCTACGCCAGTTTCGCCGGAGTGGAGAGTTGAGTGCCAGGATACGGGGAGTACCTGGGAACAAAATTAAGATTTATAGATGAAAAAAAAAACCGGCCAAGTGCGAGTCGGACTCGCGCACGAAGGGTTCCGTACCATTGAAGCAAAGAATTTCAAAAAGAACACGTTTGTTGTATGGGAGCCACACTTAATATTGATTTTACTCAATTTTTAAATGCAACTGTCTTGCTATCACGGTTCATGAGATACAGCCTGGTGACAGACAGACAGACGGACAGTGGAGTCTTAGTAATAGGTTCCCGTTTTTACCCTTTGGGTACGGAACCCTAAAAACGGGCTGACAGTTGGTAAGTTGTCACCACCGCATAAAAAGCACAGGGTTTGAAATGAGTTCAGTGTCCATCTATAGAATGCTGTAGACGATACAAGAGAATTGAAAATACGAAATTTCTTTGAGAATAATCAGCAGCCTAATATAAAAGTTTCCTGGGTACAAAAATTATAATTCTATTTAGTCCGTCATTATGATTGTCAAGTAATATTGTAATAATAATAATATATTTATTGCTTTATCAAACAAATCATCAGCATCAGCCCTATAATGTTCCCACTGTTGGGACACAGGCATCCTCTCTGTGAGAGGGAATGGGCCTTAATCCACCACGCGGGCCCAGTGCGTGTTGGTGAATGTCACATCATATCTTCAAATTTTTGGTTCGAAGACATGCGGGTTTCCTCACGATGTTTTCCTTCACCGTTTTAAGAGCGGTGGTGATGAAATAATTTATACAAAGTAAAGCGCCTGCCTGGGTTCAAGTTCAAGAACACGTAAGTCGGGGCCGTTACCACTGGGCCACCAATCAAACAAATAAACATTATCATTAATATTAATGGGTCCTGCGGGGGTAATTCGCACATCCAGCTTGAGAAAGAGACTGCCACACAGTTTTGTCCTAATAACGGTCGAGTTCTGTATAATAGAAATATGAACTTACCTCAACTCTGCTAACGACGCCTTGGTCGTAGGCATTCCTGTAGTGCGACTGGACCAGTTGTAAGCTGGTCGCCCTGAAGTCTTCCACTGTGAACAAAAGAAGATTTATGTAAAACAATATATCACGGGAATTTATATTTATACTAGCTGACCCAGCAAACTTTGTTTTACCATAAAAATACCTAACATTCATTCATCCTACCTACCCTACCCTACCTTAACTACCCACCTACCCTACCCTGCCTACGCTACCTACCCTACCCTACCTACCCTACCCTACCTTAACTACCCTACCTACCCTACCCTGCCTACGCTACCTACCCTACCCTACCTACCCTACTCTACCTTAACTACCCACCTACCCTACCCTGCCTACGCTACCTACCCTACCCTACCTTAACTACCCTACCTACCCTACCCTGCCTACGCTACCCTACCCTAACTACCCTACACTACCTACCCTACACTACCTACCCTACCCTACCCTACATACCCCACCTACCCTACCCTACCCTACCTACCCTATCCTGCCTACGCTACCTACCCTACCCTACCCTAACTACCCTACACTACCTACCCTACACTACCTACCCTACCCTACCCTACATACCCTACCTACCCTACCCTACCCTACCTACCCTACCCTACCTACCCTACCCTGCCTACGCTACCTACCCTACCCTACCTATGTAGGTAAATTGCCAATTTTTTTCTTTTTTTTTTCATTAGAACCTTCTCCTAACAATAACAAACACAACAAAAAAAGAATAAGCGAAATCGGTCCAGCCGTTCACGCGTGATGCCGTGACCAAGGGAAATGGGGATTCATTTTTATATATATAGATTATTTTCCGGGACCACGATCGTTGCATCACGGTCGAAACGTGGGGTTAAATAGGTAAATAAATAATCTAAATCATCGCGTTAAATTCCCGTGATATATTGTTTAACATTATGAAACGCGAAAGTTTTAATGTTAATAAATAGAAGATTTATGTGTTTTAATATTTCTTTAATATATCACGGGTTAACTGGCTAACGTTTGGGAATATTCGCTTAAGAGTGTGAAGTAAATTACCTTTTGATTTTGTCTTAAAAATAGTGTCGTATCCTGACTATGCTGAGTGATCGAAAGTCGAAGTAGATCGAAAATGGTATTATTTTTACGCCAAAAAATTACATTTGTTAAGAAACTAGCGGCCCTTATTTAGTTTCTACTCATGTATGTCAGACTTCATTTTATCGATCGCATTTATTTTATTGTTGATTTCATATCTAACACAATAAAAGTTTATGTACTATGTGTATGAATACTGTTATATTTAAATATATTACCTTTATATTCATAAAACATTTATTTACACCAATTAGTAAAATTAAATTGAGGAGTCATGTCACCTCGTTGTATGATTGAGCCTTACCTGCAACACTATGCTCCACGCTTGCAACATTTAAAAAAAAATAAGGTCATTGGCAGCTGTCAGTTTAGTCTACGAAATTAAAAATAACAGTATAGACTCGTAACTATATTACCCACACTTGGCCATTTTACCCCTTTGTGGCCACATTACCCACTTTTGAAACTATTACCTACTTTTATTAAAATTACCCTGTAACAATATTAACTTACCGACTTCCTCGACAGACCGAAATCGCATGTCACAAGCAGAACCAACATTACCTACTTTTGGCATCATTACCTACTTTTGGCAACATTACTCACTTTTGGCAACATTACCTACTTTTGGCAAAATTACCTACTTTTGGCACTATTTCCTACTTTTGTTAAAATTAACTTACCGACTTCCTCGACAGATCGAAATCGCATGTCGCAAGCAGATCCAACTCCATGACACAACAGTAACAGATGATCGATGCTTGAAGGTTCGATATCTTCGATTTCTGACTCGTCATGACCCCTTCGAACAACGCGAGGACGCGAACTTGACTGCTGGAATTAGAATTAAATTCGTTAATATGACTGTTACGACCTTATCGTATTGCCTGGAATAGGCAGGGGTTGTACGACAGGTTGGTTGGTAGCACACGCTAATTTTCGATATGTTATAGGGGAAGAATCTATTGCCTATTACCGGCCACAAATTTCACCTCTGAATAGGGTAGTTTACTGAAAATTAGTTTTTTGTACGTCAGGTAGATTAATAAAAAATATTGGACACATATTTTTTCTTTTGACACGTAAACATAAAGTGACGACGATATAATGCGTTGAAATATCGTGTGACGTCACGCCGCTAGTACACTTTATATTGCCTTAGTGACATCACAAGCCCCCACTTCTGAACGCGCTTTATCTTTGTAAATTTTTATTGATTTGGTAATGTAAAAAATACGGGTCCAATATTATTTGATAATCTCACTGACGGACTAAATAGATTTATCATTTTTCTACCCAGGAAACATCCCTATTGCTCGAACATTTTAATGATAAGACTTATCCCAAACTGCAAATTTGATATCTTAACCCTAATACAAGTCATGGTCTAATCGTCTTCCAAATGATTGATTAATAAACATAAAAATTTCCCATTTATAATATGAGTGAGATAGGAGGTTATCGTAGGTATCTTGGTATCCAGTTACTGGGTTGTGGAGCTCAGCTAGGCAGTCGCTTCATGTAAAATATTGTTATTCAGGTCAATCCGGTTAGACTAGTCGATCCCGATATAAAGTCACCGGCAGATAACAAAAAAAATAAAAATCGTTAATACCTGTTTACCAATGTATTCCAATATTTCAGAACGATACAAAAAAAATGTAAAGGCAGTGTCGCTAACACGATCAAAACAAACGTATCGCGGTAAGGGGCGAGATTGACCTTACGACTTGGCATTCAGTAATGAGTTAATATCTCATAAACGCGTGAACCGATTTAAATGATTTAAGAGGATAAAATGGTTCTACGCATATACCTTTGCAAATCGTTACTGATTAAGTGGATAAATAAGTTATGCTATGATGAAACAGAGAATCTTCTATAAACTGTTTCTATTTACACAAACCACTTCCGTATAAAAAAGCCATGCACACTCACACACTCACTCACACACACACACACACACACACACACACATACACATTCACACGCTCACACGCACACACACACCAACAGACTATGGTTAATAAATACAAAAAATAGACTATTAATTATTAATTTTCATTGCACTTTTGTTTTGTAACTTATTACACTCGTAAGATATAAAAGAGCGGCGCCTCCTGGTACAGGCATCTATATGCTTAAAAGGGGACGCCACCAACTGTATACCATTGTATAACGTGTAATAACGAAATAAACATTTTTGATTTTTGATTTGATTTTTTGATTTGACCTTTATTTTGAGACCAGAAAATTATCAAAATATCTCAATAGACAGAAAATCATGTTCAAGTTACGTTATTATACTTTTTGGTACACGTCAGTTCAATGACTTTTATTTTTATGTTATCTGGCGGTGACTTTAGTTGGCCTATGTGTCATTCTGATCGTTCAACAATCCTTCCATCCGTCCTCATTAACTTTCTAACATTAAATTCAAGTAGGATAGGATAGGACTAACAATTTTCTCTCTCTGACATCTAAATTCTCCAGCTCCATGAACCAACAGTAAAAGATGGTCTATCTTCTCCGGTTGGTTTCTCGCCACCCTGATCTTTGGCGGGTTTCTGTATACACGCTTGCCGAAAGAGAATAGCTGGAGGGGTAAGGATTAGGATAATAAGGTTATAGGGTAAGGGTAATAAGATGTGTGGACTATAGGGTAAAGTAAGGATTGGTTAAGGTTACACCCATCAAATGGGTAAGAGCCTGTTTCACACTGTTCAAATATTAATTACAGAATAAGAACATAATTTGTACAAAATTAGCTATTGTAGTGAAACCAGGGACTTGAAACGTTACTCAAAATTGCGTTATAGGTAGTTCAAGTAACGATAATGTGTACCGTTCCACCAGGATCGTAACAAAATTAACTATTGGCTATAACGTTACTAGCAACAGGAACGAAATCTACGACTATATAATAACAATATTAATAACATATCACTATTAATGTATTACGAAATCTACGACTATTTAATAACAATATTAATAATATATCGTAATTAATGAAATTATGTAATCTACAACTATTTAATAACAATATTAATAATAATATAATATATATTAATAATATATCACTATTAATGTATTACGAAATCTACGACTATTTAATAACAATATTAATAATATATCGTAATTAATGAAATTATGAAATCTACAACTATTTAATAACAATATTAATAATATATCGCTATTAATGTATTACGAAATCTACGACTATTTAATAACAATAATAATAATATATCGTAATTAATGAAATTATGAAATCTACAACTATTTAATAACAATATTAATAATATATCACTATTAATGTATTACGAAATCTACGACTATTTAATAACAATATTAATAATATATCGTAATTAATGAAATTATGAAATCTACAACTATTTAATAACAATATTAATAATATATCGCTATTAATGTATTACGAAATCTACGACTATTTAATAACAATATTAATAATATATCGTTATTAATAAAATTAAGAAATCTACAACTATTTAATAACAATATTATAATCTATCGCTAATAATGAAATTACGAAATCTACAACTATTTAATAACAATATTAATAATATATCGCTATTATAATATGCACGATTTATTATTAATATTGTTATTAAATGGGTGCTAATTAAGGCAGCTTCTTTAAAATGTCATTCTCGTCTGCAAATATATTTAGTTGTCTAATTAATTAATAGGTCAGCGACAAACTTTTAGCGTCTAATAAATGGTTTATAAGCGACCATATATTGTAAAACAAGCTACTGTTAATATGACGCAACATGGTGATAATTCTTAAGCAACTAAATTTGTGATATGTCTACTCATTGCTAGCTTCTAATAAGTGTATCAACTTCATCTATAAAATAATATCAACGTACTCTAATTTCATAGAGTCACCTTTATTTTTATACTTTAGCATAAGTAATTGATGAGTGAATCTACTATATTTGAACATAAAATTTCCTTATTATTGTCATCAAATAATGGTCAATAAAAGCTATAATTTCATGTATTCGCCTATCTATTTATAATGTTACCATAAGTAATTGACTATTATACCTACCCAAATGAACATACAAAAAATATTGTTATCATAAACAAACATCTGCAACTCTGTGTTTGTTTGTGTTTGGACACACCTTAGGGAAAATTAAAACCAAACAACTATTTTATTTGTAAATCAGATAATTTTAATGGCAGTAGCACAGGTTTTTATGTTAAGTATAATTGTACTTATGTCCTAAGTTACAATAATGTAAGGCAATCAAATAATATATAACATTGTTATTTGTCACTGAATAATCAGCGCAGGTTGTGCTTTACCTGGTCTCCCACGCTTCCTCTTTACACCTATTTTTTGTGTTTTTGCTTCTGGCGGCGGAAATGCATGTTTCATCCTGATAGCCAGACCCACCAAATGCTTGCAAGAATACTTGCGGTGAAAATCTGGACAGTCACAGTGGCCATTAATCCACTCCTCTTCTATTTTCGGTAATGTAATTTTCCAAGAAGAAAAAAACACATTTTTGTACTCATCAAAATCGTTGAATGTTTTCTCCGTCAAAGTAGTCCTCGTGTAGTTGTCACCTGGGACCAGGTAGGTATTAGTTGTTGGTGTTGATAGTATTGTTCTAATTTTGGTATCGGTTTTAGCCCATAGATATCCGGCTGTCCAGTCAGCTAATTTTAACACCGGTGTCGTCGCAAAGGGTTCTTCCGTTGCCTGTTGTGACCAGCTAGTAACCATGTCCTCTGCAACTACTAAAAAACGGGACAACGGTATACGCTCGCGGAGGGTATTTTCATCTTTAATAATCCTATTAAAAGATTCGAGAGCATTGTTAGTCACAGGTGATGAGATAGGTGTTGCACCTAGGGGAACCCCCCACAGCGCATACGTCCTCGTCGTGTTCCCCGGTAACGACCCAGTTCTGACCACCGTAACGGAGTGGCAGACTGGGCTCGGCCAAAGTGCGCTGTGCGATCGTAGCTTTTATTTTATTCACTTGCGGTAACTGCGATCCTTGCTGTGACTATGTCGAAATCTGTGCGGGACGCCTGCGGGCGTTTCTCAAAAGGCCCTTCTCAGGGCCAACCCAAAGGCCCTTCTCAGGGCCAACCAAAAGGCCCTTCTCAGGGCCAACCAAAAGGCCCTTCTCAGGGCCACAGCGACGCTTCAGCGTCAGAGGAGCGGACCTTTTACAGAGAAAGGGCGGACGAGGAGTCCGACAACGAGTCCGTTTTGTCGGACGCTAGCTCGATGGTGATCGAGGATTCTCGATCACGATCGAGATCTCGAAAGCGGGCCTTCGTGAAGGACGGGTCTGATGGCTCCTCGGCCTCGGGTTCGGCAAAGGAGCCTAAGAAGAAGGTCAAGGCCAAAAAGCCGATGACAGTGGCGGACACCCACGACGTGGGTCTCGCTGGTGCCCAACGCCATTTGGACCTGGCTCGGCGTACACAGCTCCAGCAGGAGTTGGAAGAGCGGGTTGAGGCCAAAGAGCAACGAGCGCGCGTCTCCCGGGCCGGCTCCGGGTACGGCGCATCCCGAGTTCATTACTCGGACCACTCTCTGGCCGAGCTGGAGCGGATGGCGGTGGAGGACGAGGAGGAGATAGTGGTGATCGCCACCAAGTCCTCCCACCTGAAAGGGACTTTTCAGAAGTCCCTTAAATGCAGGGCCGCCAGCATGCGTAGCATCGTTGCGGAGCTGGTGCAGAGGCAGGCGACCGACGAGACGCGGCAACTGCAGGCGAGGGTCGATCGCCTGCAGTCGGAGGTAAGCCAGCTGCACCAAAAGCTGGCTGAGGCCACGGCCCGGCCAACCCAGGCTGAGCCGAGACCTGCGGCAGAGGTCCCCGCCTCCTCCAACCTTGAGGATATCATCCGCAAGGTTGTGATGGAGGAGAGGGACTTCACGAGGGCCTGCATAGCAGGTATAGAGGACCGACTCCTGCCGGAGAAAAGTTACCGGTTGCCACTTGCCGCAGACAAGAGGAAGGGAGAGCCGGGGCCGACCTCACAGAGGGAGGCGGACTCTCTTCTGCCTGCCGCTACCCCTGCCAACCCTGCTGGCTGGACGAAGGTCGTCGGCAAGGGGAAGGGCAAGGGCAAAGGGGCAACAGCAGTCGTCCCTAACGTCCCCGCCACCGCCACCCCTCCCAGCCAGTCGCTGTCGACAGGCAAGGGGAAGGGGAAGGGCAGGGGCAAAGGGGCGACAGCGGTCGTCCCTGCCGTCCCCGCCACCACCACCCCTCCCAGCCAGTCCGGCAAAGGGAAGGGGAAGAGAAAGGGGAAAAGGCCACCCCCCAAGGCCGCCAGCGCTGCTCCCACAGCCAGAACCGCCGGCACCAGGAGGAACCTCGTTCCTCCTAAGACCGCAGCCGTCGTGGTGACACTCACCGCAGAGGCTGCGGCGCGCGGAGAGACGTACGCGTCCGTATTGTTGCGGGCGCGTGCCAATGCCGATCCCACCCAACTGGGGATCGGCAAGGTCTCTTGCCGGCGGACCCAAGCCGGGGCTCGAATCTTCGAGTTCCCGGGGGCAGAGGGCAGTGCCAACGCAGACCTCTTCGCAACGAAGTTGCAAGAGGTCATCGCGGACGCGGCCAAGGTGGCCAGGCCCGTGAAGACGGTGGCCATCGAGGTGTCCGACCTCGATGACACCGTCACCAAGGAGGAGGTGGTGGCGGCGGTCGCAGCATTGGGGGGCTGTAGCGTCGCAGCGGTGCGAAGCCGGGACATCAGGCCCGGCCGCGGCGGCATGGGCACCATTCGCATGGAGTGCCCAGTCGCCGCTGCCAAAGCCGTCCTTGACAAAGGACGGCTAAACGTCGGCTTCAGCTCGGGTAAGGTCCGGGCACTAGCAGCACAGCCCTTGCGTTGCTACAGGTGCTGCGGAGTTGGCCACACCCGGGCCCTCTGTCCGTCCACGGTGGACCGGACGGAGAGCTGTTACCGCTGCGGCAAGGAGGGCCACAAATCCGCCGAGTGCCAGGCCGCCGCGCCGCACTGCGCTGTGTGTGCCGCCTGTGGCCGCCCGGCAGGCCACATAATGAAGGGGAGGATGTGCAATCCTCCCCCTAAGAGGGGAAAAGCTCAGGCGCCGAGTCAGCCTGCCGCTACCGCCGCCGTCCCTGAGGTTGGGGTTTCGGCTGCTGCTGGCCTGGCTGAGGTTGGGGTTTCGGCCACCGCTGGCCTGGCTGAGGAGGAGGGGGGTGCGATGTCCGATGGATAGAGCCGAACATCGCATCCTCCAGGCGAACATCAACCACTGCGTCGCGGCCCAGGATCTGCTGATGCAGGTCATGGCCGAGTGGTTGGTGGACGTGGCGGTAGTTGCCGAGCCTTACTCGGTCCCCAGCCGCTGGCTGGGCGATCGGGTCGGCTTGGTGGCGTTGGTGGCGCGGTCTTCTACGGACTCCCCTCCCCTCTCGCTTCTAGAGAGGGGACCGGGATACGTGGCCGCCGCGTGGGGGGATATGGCCCTTGTGGGGGTATACTTCTCCCCAAACCGCCCTCTCTCAGACTTTGAGGACTTCCTCGAGGTTCTCACCGCAGTCGTAGGGAGGGCGGCGCCGCGCCAGGTCGCCATAATGGGCGACCTGAACGCCAAGTCGGTTGCTTGGGGCAACCCGGCTGCCTCCTGCAACGTCCGGGGACGCGCCGCCGAATTCTGGGCGGCCTCGTGCGGTGTGTCCCTCCTCAACAGGGGGGCGGTCCACACGTGTGTGCGGCAACGGGGAGGGTCGGTGGTAGACGTCTCGTTTGCCACCCCTACCCTAGCCGCCCGCGTCGTGAACTGGCGGGTGGAGACGGTGGAGACTTTGTCGGACCACCGATATGTGCGGTTCGACATCTCCACTGGCCCCCGGGGGAGGACGGTCCGCTCAGGCCAATCTCCCTTCCCACGGTGGGCTCTCACCCGTCTGGACCGGGAGGCCGCCAAGGAGGCGGCCTTTCTCCAGGACTGGCTCTCGCCCCCTGTCGAGCCTGTCCTGGACGTGGACGCCACAGCAGTCCAGCTCAGGGGGTCCCTGACCGAGGTGTGCAACGCCAGCATGCCTCGGTCACGCCGTCCGCCTCCCCGTCGCGCCGTGTATTGGTGGTCGGAGGAGCTGGCGGGGCTCCGGGCCACGTGCGTGGAGGCCAGGAGGGCCTACACGCGGAGTCGGCGGCGCACTACCCGATCTCAGGCCGGGGAGGATCGCCTCTACGCCTCTTACCGAGAGGCAAAAACGGTCCTCAAGTCGGCAATGTGCGCCGCCAAGGACTCGGCGAGGGCCGAGATGCTGGAGGGCCTCGACAGGGATCCGTTTGGGAGGCCATATAAGGCGGCGCGGAACCAATTGCGCCCTTATGGCCCCCCACTTACGGAGACCCTGGAGCCGGCGTTGCTGGATGGGGTGGTTCGGTCCCTGTTTCCGCGCAGGACCGACTTCACCCCACCAACGATGAACCCGCCACGGGGGGTGGTGGCTTCGCCGGAGGAGGAGGTCCCTCCGGTATCAGCGGAAGAAGTTCGCGCGGGGGTTCTGTGCCTCCGCGCGAAGAAGACGGCCCCTGGACCAGATGGCGTCCCTGCACGGGTGGTGGCCATCGCGGCGTCCCTCATGGAGGACAGGTTTCGGGACCTCTTCAGCGCGTGCTTGACGGCTGGGAGGTTCCCGAAACTGTGGAAGGAGGGGCAGTTGTGCCTCCTCCGGAAAGAGGGACGTCCGGTGGACTCCCCCTCGGCATACCGGCCTATCGTTCTGCTCGATGAGGTCGGTAAATTGTTCGAGGGGATCATCGCCACCCGGCTAAATAGCCAGTTGCGGGAAGTAGGGCCGGACTTGTCGGACGCCCAATACGGTTTCCGACAGGGGCGTTCGACGATCGATGCGTTGGCCCTACTTAGAGGCCAGGTGCAGGAGGCGGTGGAGGCGGGGGACGGAGTGTTGGCGGTGTCGTTTGACATTGCCAACGCCTTCAACTCCGTGCCCCACTCGACCATATTGGAGGCACTCCGATACCACGGAGTGCCCCAATATATGCGGGCGGTCCTGGCCAGCTACCTGGAGGACCGAGAGGTCCTTCTGGTGGACAAGACGGCCAGGATCAGGCGTTATAGCGCGGAGTCCGGTGTTCCACAGGGGTCGGTGCTAGGGCCCCCCTTGTGGAACATCGGATTTGACTGGCTCCTACGGGGAGCCCTCCTCCCGGGTACGAGTGTCATCTGCTACGCGGATGACACTCTCCTCGTTACCCGGGGGAGGAATTTTGGGGAAGCGGCCTGTTTGGCCTCGGCTGGCGGATCCTTGGTCGCAGGGAGGATCCGCCGGCTAGGATTGAGGGTGGCGCTGAACAAGACCGAGGCCGTGTTCTTCCACGGGCCTCGGCAGCGCCGCCCTCCTGACGCCCACATCATCGTGGAGGGCGTCCGGATAGAGGTCGGGGCCCAGATGAAGTATCTGGGCCTCGTGCTAGACAGCAGGTGGCGCTTCAGCCCGCATTTCGGCGGGCTGTCGACGCGCCTGCTGAAAGCCGCGGACGCCCTCTCATGGCTCCTCCCAAACCTGGGAGGGCCCAAGGACCGATGCCGGCGCCTCTATGCCGGCATCCTTAAGAGCATGGCGCTCTACGGGGCACCCATCTGGGCGGACTCCCTCCACAGGAGGGAGAATGCAACCGCCATCCGCAGGCCCCAAAGGGCCATTGCACAGCGGGTGGCGAGGGCCTACCGCTCGGTGGGTTTTTCGGCGGCGTGCGCTCTGGCCGGCACCCCTCCCTGGGAGTTGGAGGCATGGGTGCTCGCCAGAGTGTACGAATGGACGGCGCGGCGTAAGGCGCTAGGCGAGCGCCCCGCCGCGGAAGAGCGGGAGGCCGTGCGGCGGGAGGCGAGGGACGCCATCGTCCTCCATTGGACGGAGGACCTCGCCACCGCCGCCTTTGGCCGCCGGACGTTGGACGCGCTCGGTCCAGTCCTGCAGGGCTGGCTCGAGCGGCCACACGGTTTCCTCTCGTTCCGTCTGGTGCAGGTGTTGTCCGGACATGGTTGTTTCGGAACGCACCTGCACCGGATCCGGAGGGAGGAAACCCCGGCGTGCTATGACTGCGGAGCAGTAGAGGACACGGCGCAGCACACCCTCGAGGTGTGCCCAGCCTGGGCTGAGCTGCGCCGTGCCCTAACAAGTGTGATCGGGCAGGACCTCTCGCTCCCCGGCGTGGTCAACTCCATGCTGGGGAGTGAGGAGGCCTGGGCGGCGGTTGCCTCCTTTTGCGAGGTCGTGATGTCGCAAAAGGAGGCGGCGGAGCGTGCGCGGGAGGACGATCCTCTCGCGCCGCCGCTCCGCAGGCGGAGAAGGGGAGGGAGAAGGCGGTTGTATAATCGTCTCCTCCCTCCTCCTGGTGGTGATTAGCGGACGAATGGTGCGGGGGCACCTTCGTCCGCATTGCACCAATCACCACCCTCGTTGGGCGGGAACGGCCGGGCACTCGCGGTCGTTCCCGGGCCCCTCCACTAAGGGAGGGGCGTGAAGGCCCCGCTGTAAAGGCGGGCGGTCGTCGGCGGAGGACTGGAAGTAAAGGCTGTGCCGGTTTCCCAGTCCTCCTCCACTCAGACGATGCGGGAGTGCCGCTGGGTTATTTTAGTGGGTATACCGGGTTAGTCAGCCCGGGGAGTCCCACATAGCCCCCCCATCCCCCGATGGGCGGGTATGCGTAATGCATTTTTTCCCAGCGAAACAAAAAAAAAAAAAAAAAAAAAGGTGTTGCACCTAAATACCAATTAGGGTTTTTAGTGAGCCATTCTTTTTTAAAATATGTCATAAATGCCTTTTGCTCATGCCATTTCGCCAAGAAAACTTTTGAAGCGGCGGTAAACACTTCAGGAGAAGTAGCACACTGCAATGCGTTTATATCTTGCAATATGGCTTTTCGTGAACTTTTCTCACTTGTTTGATCCAATTTCGTACACATTTGCTTTTTAGCGTGTGCCCAGCACATTCTTACTATAGTTTCTTCTCCGAACACGTCAATAAAAGCATTTTGTATGCTTTTTGCGGCGTCGCATATCAAAACCTTTGGGTCAAATGCATATGAGAAAATGGAAAAAATGCTGTCTTTCAATCCCTTAAACACAGTTTCAAAATCTTCTTTGCGTTCATGTGTAGATACTGTTAGGCAAATAGGATGAAATTTTCGGTTTTTGTCCGTTGTTCCAATTACTAGAACAGGAAACCCTTGCCAGATTAATTTGTAGGTAGCATCCGCATGTAAAATTTTGGCAGTAAGGCACAGTTTTAATAAATTCTTAGAAGACAAAACGAAGCGGAAGCTAGGTGGGTCTTTTTCTAAAATATGATAAGCTATCACAAAAACTTTATTCTCATCGTCAGGAACATCTGTGCGGTTAATTATCCATTTTTCTAACTCTCCTAGGTGAATTGAGGACGGCCCATACTTTATACGCCTGCGATCTGCCAAATAGTTGTAGAGCTGCTGTCTTGTAGGTATTTTAAGTCCATCTATCTTCTTCAGATTGTGTAAAATGGCTTTCGGCTTTAAGCAGAGGTCGAAAAGCTTGTTAATTTCCAATTTAGTTTCGTCGCAAATACCAAAACTGTAACTACTTTTGATGGAATCGTGGTTATGCTCGCAATCAGTGCGATAGAGTAATACCGCGTCCGAGTTCGCCTCAAATAACAAATACATCTGTGCAACACACTGCTGTCCCTTGCGTGGTACTTTATTGCACCTATAAAAGCGTTTTTTTCCATCTAGCGTCATATGAGTAGTTAATATTGACCAAGTATTTTCTACTTTTACGACTTCTTCAGCGGCACGAACATTCAAATATTTCTCCACAAACATCCAATTCCTCGATTCACCACGCCTTTTCTTCACCTCCTGAACGTCTTCCGAGTCTTCATCAGAACAGTACAAAGGGACTTCATTATTAGACAACATGCTTAATAAATACTTTGATACAAATCCGTATCATAACCACTATCACAAACGTTTTTCAAATAAGAATACGAGCACTCCTTAATCGTGTCATTAATGTAAACAAATACACGTGAACTCGTTGCTGCACGCACCGAATAGAGCTCGCTCATTGGTGCAAATGGCCGGTCGCGCCCCTCTGATTCCCAACGAGCGTCAGGTACCTACACTCCCGCGCTTGTGTTGCAAACTTTCACGAAAAAAGAATATGATTTATTAATTTAGTTGTTGAATGAAAAACTTTGATTGCTAATTTTGAGGCTGGAATTTGATTTTATTAGCAGACAGATGTTGAATCTCTAAAATATATAAAGTAGCTCACTTACAACATTAGTCGCTGAGTTATCAAATCAGAAGTAAATATATTTATCGGTAGCTCGGAGTCATATTAATTTACGCTCGTAAATTGACGCTGGTTTTTTGATATTCTGTTGGAGTAGTAAAGATGATGGATTAATATAATTGAAGCTGTTCTATTAACTCGTCGCCCACATATAAAAAAAGACGCTAGGTTGCAGGTGCTAAAGAAAACTTTTGTTGCCGCACATATAATTTCCCTTATTAAATAGTTGTAGATTTCGTTCCGCTTGCTAGTAACGTTATAGCCAATAGTTAATTTTGTAACGATCCTGGTGGAACGGTACACATTGAACTACCTATAACGCAATTATGAGTAACATTTCAAGTCCCTGAGTGAAACAAACTCTTATTTAGGGGCAACTAAATAGCACAATTCATGGGGTGAAGATCATGATGGTAATCAACTATGATGTCTCGACAAAACCAACCAATTTCTACTGTACCAGAATTTGCAATAAAAGCACATCTTTAAGTACCTAAGCAACCGTGTAAGCACGATTGGTTCAGTCCAACAGAGTAAAAGGGCTTGGTTAACAATGATTCGTTAAGGGTAAAATAAGGATTAGGGTAAGGATGAAGTTAGGTAACGGTTGCCTGAAAACAAAATGATAGGGTTTTGGGAACATGGTGATTTGCCTAAGGTCCACGCAAATAAGGACTACGGTAAGTGTAAATATTGCCTGAAACAACCGATATACATATTTAAACTATGAGCAGACTTACCGGCGGCGTACTAAAAGCGTCGCTATGCAAGAAATGCACCATCACACTGGGACCGTGCATGACAACTACCAGACCGTTGGGTAGCACTAAGCATCGTTGTCATGCCGTACCGATATTCTTTGTGGGGTAACGTACATCCAGAGTGTGTTATGCACCCATCGGAGTATCCTACACCTAGCGGGGTAAACGACACCCAGCGGATATCATTCACCCAGAGAGTATCCTACATCCAACAGGGTATCCAACACCCAGCAGGGTAATCTACACCCAACCGAACCTACATAATAACAGTATTATCTACAACTTACCGGCGGCGTACTGAAAGCGTCGCTATGCAGGAAGTGCACCATCACACTGGGACCGTGCATGACCACTACCTCACCGTTGGGTAGCACCAGGCGTCTGTGCCACTCCGCTGTTGTCATGCCGTGGCGGTATTCCTCCTGGGAAGAGAAACATAGTTTAGTTTATGGTCGAATGTCTGAACCATTATCTGAGAATAGTACATTACGTGTCGAGCATAAAAAGTTGAGATTTTAACACGAGCGATGCAGCGTCGAAAGCTACATGCGAGTGTTAAAATAAAACTTACTTAATTGAATGCAAATAAGTTCCAACAACAATTTATTAGAAACGTTCAGACTAAAAACCCACAATCAACGCGCGCTTTTTCGTGAGGTAACAGGTTCAGTATCATTCTGCCGGTTACATAATGATCCATACAAAAGTCATTTCGTAACTGTTATTATGTAATTTTGTTTTTTTTTTATTTTTTTTTTATACTAGCTGTTCCCCGCGGCTTCGCTCCCGTGGGCCTCCCCACAGGACCCGTTTTCGGGATTAAAATATGTTACTCAGAAATAACGTAGCTTTCTATTGGTGAAAGAAGTTTTTTAAATCGGCCTAGTAGTTTCGGAGACTATTCGGTACAAACAAACAAAAAAAAAAACTTTCCTCTTTATAATATTATTATTATTAAGTACTAGCTGATCCCCGCGGCTTCGCTCCCGTGGGCCACCCCTAGGATGTGACGAGTCAGATTAATGTAAATATTTGGGTTGTGTTTTTATACTATTTATAAAGCAGATATATGAAAAAAGTTAATCAAAAAATTAAAAACCCGTTTGCTTAAAGAGCGAACTAAAAATACGTTAACAAGAAGAAAATCATGCTGTGTAGTCGCACGATACATATTCGCGAGCTGGCTGATTAAAACCTGATGTATCCTCCGACTGCACAGCATGATTTTCTTCTTGTTTACGTATTTTTAGTTCGCTCTTTAAGCAGTCGGGATTTTTGATTTTTTTAATTAACTTTTTTTATTTATAACATTTTAGTTATTTTTTTAGAACTACGTACATTGAAACATAAATACATGTCATAAATTTTTGTAATCACCTCTTAAAACCCTTTATTTTGATACCCCACACGACGGGTTTGGAAGTAAAAATGTTTGGTCCTCCACAATATGTCGCCCAAAATCTGCCATTTTTCTATTTTCCAATTTTAATGTAGCCAGTGACACTCGCAGGGTTAAGAAGAATCGATTAACGTAAGAATCATCAAAATCAGCCAACGCGATTGGTCTCTAAAACGCCACATAGGAACAAACATACATACTGTATACATACATAGACTGATAAACACATTACCTTCCTTCGGCAGTCGGGTAAAAATTTTGAAAAATATTCACCTCTAGTTTTTCTGCCACTGGTTCCGTATACGGCACATATCTGGCATCTGTGGTGCCTTTGTAGAACCAACTGCATCTGTAAATGGATAAAAAAAACATTATAATTATGTTCTATTGGGTATCTCTGAACAATCTAACTTTTGTAGATGCATAAAAAAATTAACATATATATTTATATATGCAGGTTAATTTACGAAATCAGAAACTGAAAACTAGGGGAAATACTTTTTGAAAATAACATTATTAAAATTTCGACCTTCGCTGTTCTGGCACTCTTCAAAGCGAAATCTAATATTCATGGAAACGCGCCCCAGGAGTTGAGTAGCCCAGACCTCACAACGTGTTTAACCACTATGTGGTCGACGGTGAAGCACACTTGCCTAGAAGTAACCTATTCACTCTTGACTTAAAAGTCCCCTAGGTTGTAGCTATCAGGAAGCAAAGACTCCGGCAGGGAATTCCACTCCTTAGCTGAGGAACTATTTGCAAAGGTATTTGCGATAACCAGAGATAGGTGAAAATCTTTGGAGGAAGCCTTTGTCGGGACAAGCTGTTGTCTAAAAAACAGATTTTTACCAATAAGTCATCATCATCATATCAGCCGAAAGACGTCCACTGCTGGACATAGGCCTCCCCCAAGCGTCGCTATTGACCGGTCCCGTGCGTCCAGCATCCATCGGATCCCCACAACCTTCACCAGGTCATCGATCCGCCTGGTAGGAGGCATTCCAACGCAACGTCTTCCGGTTCGCGGTCGCCATTCCAGAACCTTTCTGCCCCATCGGCCATCCGTTCTGTGAGCAATGTGCCCTGCCCACTGTCACTTAAATTTTGCAATTCTTCGGGCTATGTCGGTAACCCTGATTCTCTTGCGGATCTTTACATTTCTGATTCGATCACGCAAGGAAACTCCGAGCATAGCCCTCTCCATTGCCCTTTGAGTGACTGTAAGCTTTCTGATTTTGATTGTAAGCGACCACGTCTCAGAGCCATATGTCATCACTGGCAACACACACTGGTCATAGACTCTTGTCTTGAGACACTGGTAAGTTGGACGAGAAGATACCGCGCAACTTCCCGAACGCTGCCCGGCCGAGTCGGATTCGACGATTGACCTCGTTCTCGAAGTTGACCCTACCCAACTGGATCGTTAAGTCCGATAGTTAGATATAGTCGCCCACAACTTCGAGTGTAGAGTCTTGATAGAATAAATATGTATCGTAATTTTATTGTTAGCTTAACTTTCTAATTAGCGTGTACGTACCTCCTAACATTTGTAGGCTTATCCTCCCAGTACACTGGTATCCTCAGCCTGCCAATGACGTTCACATCGTATCTGCCGCCGTCCGTCGCTACCAGGGTATGTTCGTTCAGGTCCGCTGCAAAGCAAAATAATTGATATTATCACACTAATATTATGAAGGCGAAAGTTTGTGAGTGTGTTTGTATGTTTATTACTTCTTCATGCTCAAACAGCTGGACGGATCTGGATGAAGTTTGGCACAGAGATAGATTATAGTCTGGAATAGCACATAGGATACTTTTTATCCCGGAAATATGTTCCCTTGGGATAAGTTTTGACATTCACGCGGATGAAGCCGCTGGAAAAAGCTAGTTTTAATAATAAATTTAAGTCCATTAAACAAGGGTGCGAGCCTATATTCATCTAATACCTTTAAACGAGCAATTTTTGTATATCTTTATATACATAATTCTACTGTAGGTACGTGTTATGTGACTGAGCTCCTCCTAGACGGCTGGACCGATTTGAATGAAATTTTTTGTATGCGTTTGGGTAGCGCCCCGGATAGTTTAGATTCACAATAGGGTAGTGTAGGTAGGGTAGGTAGGGTAGGTGAATGTTTGGTGTTTTAATGGCAAAACAAAGTTTGTCGGGTCAGCTAGTATATATGTAAATATATAATATGAATCTCGGAAACGGCTCCAAAGATTTTCATGTAATTTAGTATGCAGGGGGTTTCGGGGGCGATAAATCGAACTAGCTAGGTTCCTTTTTTAGAAAACGTCGTTTTCTCTATTTTCACCCGAGCAGAGCTCGGTCGCCCAGGTACTTAACTTAATGGAATAAACAAATAACACTGCCCAACCAGGAAATGTAACAGTCTCTTTGTTTTTGTAACATGTTCTACTCCATTCCTATGCAATGGTCCGTCAATACTTTCCATTTTTTCCGACACCGCGCTTTTTGATCTATAATTTTTACTTTAACCTACTTACTGCCTAAATATACTTTTATCTACACTCACAACATAAAAATATTGTATAAACATGTACTTACATTTTCCTTCGATTCTTACACTCGTGTATACTATTATCACACGAGGCGAAAATCATAACCACAAATGTTAAGGGATGTCTGACTAAAATAAATTGACTTTTCCAAAATCAAGACTACATAATAAACCCTACTAATCCCACGCCTGCTAATAAATGAAAAATCTATCTGTATGTTCGGATGTTTGCTAATTATTTCACAATAATTGAAACTTGGCCTACCATGGATTAAGTCACGATAATTTTCATCCCGGTTATTATTCAAATAATAAAACAAGTATACTTACGACTAAGATTAGCAGCCTCCAAAGCCCTGGAGTCTGTGACAGAGAAACCTCTCCAAATGGACTTGTCTTCAATATCCACTCTGTAGAACCAGTGATGTTTTACTGGAGTATACTCCGTCACTGAGCGATTCTGAAATGATCAGCGACAAAAGTTTAAAAATAAGCTGACAATATTAAAAATAAAGAATTTTATATAGCGTAATATTCCCGCTTCAAACTCGTTTTTACCCAATGCGATATTTTAGTTAAATTTATTTTAGTTAAGCCTCTTTAATTCTTTTACAATGCATGTCCTCGAAAAGAGCGTTTTCCAAGCAGCCAAACTGTGCGGAAAGTGTCACTTTTTTAACTAGTGCTTTTTACTTTTCTGTATTTTTTTAATTTTTAACTCCAACGTCACTACCATATTATCATTCATATAAAAGGTAAAATAAAACTAATACTTCATTAAAGGCGTTTTTAATTGCTCTAGATTTAGATTTTGATCAATAAATTAATTTTAAATATTCATTAAATATGTTTGGCAGAACGTATATTTTGCTCGTGCCTTTTTGCGTTACGACGTGACAGCTATTTGCACATGCGCAGTATATATGCCCGAGGAACTTTTAGTTAATCTGTGGCTTAGATAAAGTACCTATAGATTAAGCCTTAAAATGAGCTTGATTGATAGAGCGAGATGGCTAATTGGCAGCTCCATGTAAATAATAAGGACAAAAGATTATTTTTTGTCTTTGTCAACATGGCCGGTTTCTGTTGTTTGCCAAACTCTAACATAATGGCAGGTTTGACAAATAAACTCGGTTTTGTTTGATTTTCTGTGATTTCGTGGTATAATGTGTTAATTGAGACAAGGAATTTGGGTTATTTATAGATAATAAGTGTCAGTACGATGGTGGGTTGTAGTGTTCTTGTTCTTGTTGTAACAGAACTAACTATTGCTGTCTCATGTGCGGCCACGCCAGGGCTTAATCTATAGGTACTTTATCTAAGATCTGTGGATATGTGAGCGCGCTTGAATAAGCCCGCCATTTTTATTAATTTTTGCTTGGTTCAGATTTTTTATTTTATTTCCTCGCACAATGCATAGTAAAATGTTGTATGATACACGTACGTAAGATGATTTCTGATTCGTGTCGATTTATCCACTCACTCACTTCGCTCGCTCGTGAATAAAAATGCCACTCATCGGAAATCACCTACATTCCGCACTTGTAGCATAAATAACTATAGTAGTTTTCTTTTTTCATTATTTTAACTAAGGACCTCTTGACGAGTATAGGCTTCCTCCATCTCACTCCACTTTTTCCTATCTTGGGCTGTTCTCATCCAGTCGTTGTTTGCGAATTTTCGAAAGTTCCACTTTCGGAAGTCGGTGTCAAAAAACAAAGGATCCAAAACAGGAACACCGACTTTCGAAATTGAAGTTATTTTTCACTTTGTAGTATTTTTATTTGGAACTCCGTTGTATTTTTTCGTAAAAAAGGTTTTTATTTTTATTTTATAGCAGATAGTTTCAAATACAGCGTATTCCTCAGACAATGAAGAGGTATTTTTACATTTGTTATATTAGTCCGAAAAACAGTTTTTAAATTCTGTTTAGCTTTTCTTGTCTTCATATTATTTGTAGAGGTAAATACGTAAATAAGCTTATCTATCTATCCTAAAAATTAAACGAATTTTTCAATCGACAGGTAACTTATATCTGATGACTCAAACCGTATTTTATTCGTCAGGTCAAAGGTATCTGACTATTGAAAACCGGCCAAGTGCGAGTCGAACTCGCGCACGAAGGGTTCCGTACCATTATCGCATAAAAACGGCCAAAAATCACGTTTGTTGTATGGGCTCCCATACAACAAACGTGATTTTTTGGGCGTTAAATATTTATTTTATACTGTTTTTAGTATTTGTTGTTATAGCGGCAACAGAAATACATCATCTGTAAAAATTTCAACTGTCTAGCTATCACGGTTCATGAGATACAGCCAGACAGACAGACGGATCGCGGAGTCTTAGTAATAGGGTCCCGTTTTTACCCTTTGGGTACGGAACCCTAAAAATCAGCTCTAAAAGAAACAAAAGTTATTACCTCAGTCACACTCGCAGCTCCTTCATTGGGCTCTTCTTGTATCGTCATCCCATCAAAGTTTACAGTAACAGAACCTCTCCCATTCTCCCTATGAGTTTCCAACCTAGGCGAATTCATTTTCTGCCCCTGTTCTCCTTTTATCTCATCCACAGCTGTCCTAACCTTAAACGTAGTATCAAGTATCTTCGCACAAGAACTACAATTTTTATAAATGCTATTTAAGTCTACAACATCAGTATCATCCGAAAATTCGACTTTTTCGCTACCTTCTACCTTGTTAAAATCTGGCATTACAGAGTCATACTCAACGGTAAAATAGTTTACGTGTTTAACTGTTTGGTCTTTAGCTACAGTTATGTTGTGAACTGACGTCAAATCATTCATTAGGTCTAAGATTTTGGTTTGCTCCTCCGTAGAGGCATGCCTATAGTGATTTTGACTCTGGCTTAATTCAAAAAAAGATTTCGCGTGATCTGTTTTGGGGGGGGAGCTGAAGTAGCTAGCGAGACGGCTAAAGCTTTCAGGGGGATTGTTTGCAGCCGTATCTGAGAAGAAGTTAATTGGGTCTGGCAGTTTTGGTTCTGATTTTTCTTCAGGTTTTGTAGTAGTAAATGCTTCAAATGGCGGTAGAATTGATGCTGCAATTTCGTCTGGCTTTGAAGTGGTAAATGGTGAAAATGGTAGACTCAGTTCAGGCTTTTCTTCAGTTTTTAATGCTGTAAAGGCTGCAAATGGGGGCATTGTAGTCTCAGGCTTTGATACTCCGATTTTATCAGCTTTCGATAATCCAAAGGCTGCAAATGGTGGCAACGTAGTTTCTGGTTTGTTATCAGGTTTCGAGCTCGTAAATTGCGAAAATGGTGGCAAAATCGTTGCTGGATTTTCTTCAGCTTTCAAAGCCGCAAAAGCTGCGAAAGGAGGCAACACCTTCTCCAATTTCTCATCAGGTTTCGAAATTGTAAAAGCTGCAAATGGCGGTAGAATCGGGTCCGATAACTCATCAGGTTCAGATATAGGGAAAGGTGCATACGCAGGCATAGGTGGTTCAGATATTCCATCAGTTATCGAGGTAGGAAAAGGTGCATACGTAGGCAAAATCGCTTCAAGATTTTCTGCAAGTTTCGAAGTGGTAAAAGCTGCACAAGGAGGCAAAATCGTCTCAATTTTTTCATCAGCTTTAGAACGGAAAGCCGTTAACAATTCCGGTAGCGGTGTTTCTTCAGGCACGTCAGGTTTGAAACCAGGAGCTAGAGCATATTCAGGTAACTTAGAATCTTGCTTTTCCGTTGGGTTCGGATCAAAAACGTTTGGAATAGGAGGCAGTTTAATTTTTTTCTCTCTTGTAAGTCCATGTACCTTTTCGTATTCATCATCAGGCTTTTTCTCGAAAGCTTTTTTAAGTATTGGAGGAGTTGTGATGTCCGGTAAAGGCTCACTTTGCTCATCGACTAAGCTGGTTATATTAGCCTCTATATTGAACCCTACAGGTACTATAGGCTGGACTTTCGTATAGCTGGGGGCTATACGCGATGAGCAATAAGTAGCAACAGCCGTTGTTCTCGTCTGTGTTGATGTTTCAGGTACAGTTTTGAACTCATTTCTTATTTTTTCTTCTCTCTGTTTGGCTAAAGCTACTCTTCTTTTAAACTCCTCTTCAAAGCCAGGTGGTATACTTGGGGCTGGTCTTGTATTTGTGTTTCTATAGTGAGCTTCAACGGCATAATTTCCTGTGTCGAAGTAAGATGTCATACTTATGGGTTGCGGTGCGACATCGCAGAACAGCGATTGGTGGTCAAACCCATCTGCAGGATCCAATTTCTTGTATTGCTCAACTCGATTTGTGAAAGAGTCCAGGTCGTTTTCTGATTTAGGATCATCATCATCATCTTTTGAAGGTTCTATAACAAATTCTTCGAAGAGAGGGAAGTCTTTATTAGCATCCCGTTCTATTGAGTTTACGTCTAATTTCCCAGCTACGTCGGACTTCACATCTTCTTCCTCTTCTGCGGGAGGAGCAGAAGGCGCGCTAATATGTCTAGATAATTTATCTTCACGTTTTCCCTCATCCGCATCCACATCACTTGTTGGTGATGGAGACATGCCAAAAAATAGAGAACTTTTATCAAAGTACCCTCTTTCGTCGAGGATAACATTGTCATCATTTACTTTGCTTGTTATCCATCCGTAGCCAGGAACATGGACTCTTTTAACGTCGTCAAGAAGTTCTGTAGCTGATTGGACTTGTATTGTCTCTATAGTTTCTTCGGTTATGTGTGATATTTCATCAAACTGTCCAGCATCAATTTTCACCTGTTCGTTATTCGTTGGCTCACGTATAACTGATTCAGTAAGAGTTGTTTCGACTGGGTTTGATAGTTGTATAGGTGATGTGATGTTGTCTATAAGATGATTTGTGACATCTTGGTCGTCTTCCTTGTCCTCTGGTTTGTTTACTTCTCTGCAGGTCTCGCATATGCTTAAATCAGAAGCATTCTCATCTTGAAGCTGTATTCCGGTATTCTCCGTGACATATTCATTTTGATCTCTTTCCATTTTGTCTTGATTTTCAGGTGTATTTTCTTTAGTACTTTGGGTACTATGTTGCAAGTCTATGTTTTTGTCATCAGCGTTTTCTTCTTGTGTTGGAGACCCCACGTTTTCAAAAAAGCTAAAGCTAGAATGGCGGCTTAATTCATCAGCGTGCATAGCACCGTAATCCTCTAATTTCTGGGTGTGATCGAAGAAACTCATACTTGAATGTCTATCTGACAAACTTGTAACTACGTCAGCAGGAATATGTTCCTTCGATTTCTCAGCAAGTATAGTGCTCAGGCCAAATAACGGCACTGATGATACTCCTAGCATTGGAACTTCGGGTTTCGTTAAAGTATCCAACAGACTGTCTTTCGGTATGACAGCGTCTTTACTTTCATAAATTATAGGGCTTGCAAATAAGTTATGCGTTTTAATGTCATCGTTTAACTTTTCTTTGTCTTCTTTCTTAGGTGCAAATAATTTAATTTTTTCTTCAATTATGTCATTGTTTGTTTTAATTTGGGCATATAATTCTATACTATCTGCACCGTAACTTGATATGTTAGTATTTTCAAACTTTGTGTTTTCGTATATACTCGATGTTGTGTCATTTTTAGCTTCTGTGTTAGCAGTATTGGGATTAAATATTGTTTCTTTTTCCGGTTCAGGGTTTAGTACTGGTCGATTAAATGTCCTGTTCTGTTTAAGTTGAGGACCAACCGAAACGCGATTAGCTGATACCTCAGCTTTTGGCACTGCAATAAAATTCTGTCCACCTAAGTTATCCGTATTGAAGAAGTTGGTAGCAAAATTTTCTTCAATAAATGTCGTACTTTGCAATAGTCTAGCAACTTCGGGGCCAGCTCTGGCTTCGTTTTCATCCATGTTTATCTCAGCATTAATATCTTGATTCTCTTTAAACGTTCTTGGTCCTTCAGTAGTTTCTTTATCTTTGGCAGATGTTATTTTGGTAGTTTCTTCCGTAGGTAGATTAGTTGACTGTTGGAACATAGTCGTATTTATATTTTGATCAGGGTACCCTTGCTGTGCGTTACTATAATAAGCTTTGGGATGCTCAGAATGGCTCGGATAGTCGTGGCTATTAGAACAATGCCCAGCCAATGGCTGACCCTGATTTTGGAAATTCGGATACTTATAGTAATCGTTATTCTGATAAACAGTATTCTGATGTTGTTGAAAATCATAATTATACGGCTGATTATTTTGTGGAACATTTGGCACAAATATTTCTAAATTAGTTTGAGCCGCTTGTGATTCGTACGAAATATTGGAATAAGACGCATTTTGCTGTGCAATAGGTACAGCTGAATCCTCCTTTATAGCGTCTTTGTAAGCCGGATCAAAGAAGGTAGTCACGCTATGTTGAATCTTATTTATATCAATGCTGCTGAGTTTTGATTTGAGCGACCCAATAATGCCAAATCCTTTAGATTCCTTCAGCTCTTCATGTTGATCATAATTGTCAGTTGTAGATCGACTTAAATCAAATGCTGTGCTATATTGCGGCCCAGGATTCTGTATATGATGAGTTATATCAAAGTGGGGATATCCTGGAGCTGGTTGGCTGATATCAAAAGCAGCTGGAGGTTGCACATTAACCGGATTAGCTATATTATACTGAGGGATCAACGGTATTGAATCAGCTGGTTTACTCAAATCAAATGGGATTGAAGACGACACGTTTTGGTCTGCTTGTGGCTGTTCAGGTGTGAACAAAGCACCTTGGAATGTTCCAGAATCTACGGTTGGGATAACAGGTTTTATACTGTTGCTTATAGAACCGACACCTTCGATAGGCCCAGAGTAATATTGAGGCCGTTTCTTATTCATCCTATAGTTAACAGCGCCAGTGGCTTTCGGTGGTTCTATCAAAGGTTTTGGTGGCTCCGATGCAAATAATTGACCTGGTTTCGGTTGCTCCTGTACTATTGGGCTATAAAATGATGGTGTATCATTAGCAGGAGTTGGTGGAGTGAAAAATGTTGGTCCAACATTCGGAGTAGAACGTATAGGTGGTTGTATCGGTCCTGGAGGTAATATCGTTTGTGCAGCCGGTGTTAGTGAAAATATACTCGTAGGCGGCAGTGAAGCTTCATTTCCAGAGTGTGTTTTTCCATCTAACTGTACAGTAGATGGTACTAACATCGTTGGAGGATTAGACGATAATGTTGGAGCAAACATTGGTGGAGCTGCTATGTTTGTTGGCATCATATTGGTTGACGGTGAAGCCAATTTCTGTGGCGGTGACCTTATTGGTGCTTTACTTGGCGGTGCTATAACACTTGTATGGGGCGCCAATGGCGGGGGTGTAAATCCTGTTGGAAGTTGCTGAGTAAACTGTGCCGGTGGTGGTATGCTTGGCATACTAGTTTCTTGGTTCTGTGATGTTGGCTGTTCGGTAACCAACATTTGCGAACCAAAAGCAGATTGGGAATGTATATCGCTGAAAGAAGTACCGATAGGTTGAGCTGTAGCCGGATAGTTCATTGGATCAAATGTTGGCACAAATATATTTTCTGTGTTTATAGTTTGCATTGGCTGTTGTTTGATGACGGGATGATTTGACCCTATACGCCTTGCAACAGATGGAGGTAGGACAGACTTGCCAGTCTGACTACCTGGTCTTTGAGTCGAAAACATAGGCGGTGGAGGTATTGCAGCATTAGGAGCGTTTGTGCCATGTAAGTCATAAGTAGACGGTGGTGGAGGCGGCAAGCGTTCTTCAAACGGTTTTGGTTCCATTTCTGATGGAATATTAAACCCTGAAGGTTGAAAACCGCTCGCCTGATTACTAGAGTCACCCATTGGACCGAATATATTGTACGTTTCTTGTGTATTTGGAGGGCTTTGCTCCGGAATATTACTGTTTTCTTGAGCAGGAGTTCCTATTGCTTCACTAAATATGCTTTCATCGTTCGACGGTACGAAATAGTTAGTAACATTTTTAGATAGCGGATTGAGTTCAATTCTTTGTGACGTTTCAAAATTAGTGCCTGAACTTAATCCTGGTATTTGGGCGTATTTCTTTTTCGTTGTTAGACGGAAGTTCGATGAACCTGTAACAATAGAAAATATATCATTAGATAAAGTGTATTATTGTGTACCTACATCTTAAGATAATTTGTAACCATATTTTATTTAGAGAAATTGGTTTGTTGAAACAACTTTTTTTTTGTAATTAATGTCATATATAAGTTTTCATATAAAACTATTTTTAGTTTTTACGCTATAATTACGAAGTAAAATCAAATTGAAAATATTTTTTTGAATCCAGTACCGAAAACACGCCGACAGTTTGCCGAACAGACCCGAGCCCGTGTGACGTCACAACGTTCATTTCTACTCATTGTGGCACATAGCTTATACAGTGTTTTGACTTTTAACCGATTCAATCTTGTTATTATCGTCAATATATTGATGAATATCAAATATATTGATCAAAAATATCGAACCTTAAAAGTTATCGTGCTTGCTTCGTACCATTATATACGAATATTACAAAAAACGCCCTATTATATGTGATTCGCGGACTAGCCAAGTACGAAGCAAACTGTACTAAAGTTTTGAGAAATGTTCTATGTCTAACTAGATTCCAATTAGAATGTGTTAATTATGTTGTCTTGTTCTAATTTAGTATTGGATTCGGATTCATTTCTTAATTTGATCATTAAAAACTGAGAAAAGTAAATTTTTAAGGGAACTTTCTAGCAAAGTTGACATTGTTGTATAATTTCGTAACTTGAAAACATGATTTTTTGTTTATGGAGATATATTCATTATTTTAATTTTAAATGACAGATATAGGCGTAAAACTAATATTTATGTTTGAATTGTGAAAATCGGTCGACGCATTTAAGAGATATTTTAAAATATACCGAATTAATATTTTCACGTTTTTGTTCTACAAAGTTTTATATAGAAACTTGTGTGTAATATATTATTAAGGGATATGAAAATAATGAAAAATACCGAAAATTTTAAGGATGTTATGCAAAAACAAATAAAAATAAAGGCTCCAGAGATTTCGGTTTGTATAATATTTAGTGGGGATATCTAAAGTCGAAATTGCGCGCCAATTGTGTTTGCTTACTTTTTATTTTACACGAATATCACCTACGCATATGTAAAAACAATTACATTATGAAAATTATGTTTCTAAATGTATCTGGTAAACAACAATAACAAACACCGGTCCGGTCGGGTTTTTTTATTATTGTTTGTGTTTTTCTTATCTCGTGTCTCCTGTGCGGGTCACAAATAAAAATGTTTTCTTTCTTTCTTTCTTTCATTAAAACGTAATAAAAGATAACCACTATATCTGATATGGTAAAATATAAGGTCAGAGTTGTAGGGGGAGTATCCAGCAAACTCCATTGAAAATAGAGGTTCGATGTTCGAATTGGGCAGAGTGTTATTGGGTTTTTCCATCCGGAATTTCTCAGTAATATATTATTAATTTTTATGTAGGTAGGTAGGTTATAGTAGGTAGAGCAAGTTGACGGGAGCGAATCCGCGGGGGACAGCTAGTACTATATCTATACTAATATTATAAAGAGGAAAGATTTGTATTTTTAACCGACTTACCAAAAGGGAGGAGGTTCTATGTTCGACATTATGTTTGTTTTTTTTTGTGTATGTTCACGCATATCTCCGTCAATTTTGGACCGATTTTGAAAATTCTTTTTTTGTTTGAATGAGTATGTTTCGAAATTGGTCCCATTTTGATTTGGTGAAGATCTGATGAAGAACTTCGAAGATATATAACAGAACTCTTCAATAAATTATGGCAAATCTCTCGGGATTGGTGCAATCGCATGTCTGTTTATTGTTAATACCATTTCATAACAAAACATCACGCCAGTACGGTCTTAAGGGGTACGCAGATCTCTCATTTCACCGGTTTTGTTCAATTTTCATGATTTTCGGGTAATCTATTCTGGCGTTATAGGTACCTTAACCAACTTGCCTATTAGGTAGGTACAACTAAAAAGTGAAAAATAAAAAGCTTTTTTACAAAAAAATACTACCGACTTCCAAATAAAAAGGAACTATAAAGTGAAAAATAACTTTATTTTTGGAAGTCGGTGTCCATAACGCATAAAATGGTACCTACCTACCAAAGACACCGACTTCCAAAAATAAAGTTATTTTTCACTTTATAGTTCCTTTTTATTTGGAAGCCGGTAGTATTTTTTTGTAAAAAAGCTTTTTATTGTATGTAACTTTCTTTTCTTTTCAAGGCGATGATAGCTCAGTGGTAGTGACGTCGGATACCGAGACGAAGGTCGCGGGTTCGAATCCTACAATGAGCTTGAGCTTTCGGTGAAGGAAAACATCGTGAGGAAACCATAGCACGGTGGTAGGGTACTTTGTAGTACCCGCCTGGCTGGCAACCACCCTCAAGTTGAAAATCTGTCGCCAAGCACCTTCCGGTGTGTTCCGACAGCAGCACTTGAGAGCCAGTTCCCTTCTAGGCTTTGTGTGCTTACCACCATCGGCCACATCATCACTGACCACAGTGAGATTGTGGTCAAACACAGGCCAATACATAGTAAAAAAAAAAAACTAAACTTAATAACTACTGGACCGATTTCATAAATTCTTTCACCGTTGGGAAGCTACACTATCCCCGAGTGACAAACGAGAAGAGATATTTTTTATCCCTGTATCCCGTGGGAGAACGGGAACTAAGCGGGTGAAACCGCGAGATATCCGCCACTAATATTATAAAGAGGTAAAGTTTGTGATGTTACAGAGGGTAATCTCTGGATCTACTGAACCGATGTAGATAAAATTTGGCATGGAGATAGTTTGAGACCTTGGGTAGGACATAGGATAGGTTGTATTCCCTTGGGATGATAAAACACTTATTACGCGGGCGCAGCCGCGGGAAGAAGCTAGTGTCTCTATATATATAACTCCCATATAGATTACACTGATTAAGAAAAACCAGTTCACCATTAAATGATAGTCAATTTTCTTTAGTTTTCCGACAAGCACGACCAGTTTTTAAAATATTCATTTATTCACGATATTCCTTATAATTGGTTCCTAGTTATACTGGTTATTATTGAAACTACCTGTGTTGACCACAGTGCATGGAAAATACCACTGAGAGTCATTATCTGACATTTGACCGAATATTACCTTCGTAATCAGCAAAAAAAGTTAATCAATCAATCAATCAATCAATAAATTTATTTGTGAAACAAAGGTTTTTACATAAATAGGAGTACGCTATGTTTTGTCATAGTCAAGACATACAAATTTATAAGTTAATTGAATAAGTTAGTTTTAATTTATTACACACATACATACATACATACATTGCAAGTTAATAAAACGCCTGTAAAAAAAAAATATAATTAAAAAATCAAAAAACCCGACTGCTTAAAAAGCGAACTAAAAAGATGTACCTAAACAAGAAGAAAATCATGTTGTGCAGTCGGGGAAAAACATGTTCGCGAGCTGGCTGACCAAAACCAGATGTATCATCCGGTCCTATGATCTGTAGCGCTCGCTCGATCTATGCAGCAGAGTCATTAAAAATTGGACCTCTCGGATTCGTGCCACCATACGAAGCCGCGGCGGACATTTGAACGACGTCATATTCCATCCATAATTGGCATAAATGGGCCTTTTAAATAAAAAATAAATTTCGTTAATATCTCACACACATCTTGTTTTATTCAATTTTAACATCGACCCGTCCTTGTTGAAAGACCCTTTATTATTTACTTCACAAATGTGTTGAAAAACGTACTAAGATACACGTGTGTATTGATGATTACCGTCCTCGGCTCTCTTAAGACTCTCACTTAACGGCTTGGGTCTCAATGGCGCCTCGGCGGTAATCACCAACATTACACGTCCCCTATTGGTATAAACGTTGCACGCTCTTTAGAAGCTTTGCGTCTGTTGAGTTTCTTTACTCATGTGGTCTCGATGCTCTGTGGTTGATACAGATACGGGTCTAAGTGCTTAGGATGCGATAGTAACAACTTTCCCTGTCTACGTATCAGTTTAGCGGTAGTTAGCTGGTACTGTGACGAGGAGCAGGTTACAGCACTTGATGATGACAACATTCTGCATACATCTATATATATAAAAATTAATCCCTATTTCCCTTGGTCACGGCATCACGCGTGAACGGCTGGACCGATTTCGCTTATTCTTTTTTTGTTGTGTTTGTTATTGTTGGGAGAAGGTTCTTATGAAAAAAATAAAGAGAATAAAAATATTTGGTACTTTACCTACATAGGTAGGGTAGGTAGGATAGGGTAGGTAGGATAGGGTAGGTAGGATAGGGTAGGTAGGGTAGGATAGGTAGTGTAGGTATGGTAGGGTAGTGTTGGGTAGGTAGGGTATGAATGTTTGGTGTTTTTATGGCAAAATAAAGTTTGCCCGGTCAGCTAGTACATAAATACATAAAATTATACATTAAAAAATATTTTTTTAAACAAGCTGTTTTTCATATTCTTTTTAGCACACCCTTTCATTTGATACCCATATCATGGCAGTGCACAAAAAATAACTAGTCCGCCATCTTGGATTTAGAATGACGTCAATTAGCTAACCATGCATTGTCATCCAAACTAAACGTGTATGCAAAATTTCATCTTAATCGGTGGTGGATAACTGCTTTAAAATTCAGTTGCAAGATTTGACCTGAACACACTTAAATACATACATATATACATACATTGCAAGTTAAATAAAAGCTTGTAAAAACTGGGTAGCCAGAAACTACAAAACGCCATCTGCTACGATCCTTACATACTCCTTTAGATTTGTTTACAGTACTGCCACGGGGTCTCATTGCTAAGAAAGAAAATTTGGTTCAAATAAATCTCACTAGATGGCGCGATATGCACCTCGGCATCCACCTATCTGTTATTGAATGTGCGTAAAATTAACATTTTCTGGAATTGAACACAAAAATTGTATGTTCTTGTTTAATTAACTCTCCTAAGTACAAAATTATGGAATATTGGGCTCTTAATTCACATTTCAAAGATTATTAGACGGATCATTTAAAATTGATGCCAATAGATGGCGCATTTTCAAATCTCTCGAGGCATTCCACTCGATTGTTAAAGTTTGCATTTTAACACATTTTGGTGCAAAAAAAACTGTAAAAACGTGCAAATAAATACTAGAAAACAAACCTTTACTGTATTTAAAGAAAAAAACATTCACGAACCTAGTAAACCGTTTTACTTGCAAGTCGCTGCTAACACCATCTATCTATCACCGTAAAACAGAACCGAATGCGTTCGATGTACAAAAAATTGCCAGAATAAGCAGTCGAAAAACGCTAGTTACGTCGGCACGGTTTCTTTGTATGGGATGAGGTATCTGTATGCTAGTATTATATTATCTGTGGTACTGCGCACCTGGCTTTACTGAAGAACACCACAAATAAAATCTGTGTATGTCTTTCTAGACTAGTGTGTGTTGCCAGACATTATTTCAGCCGAAAATCTTCCATTGCTGGACATAGGCCTCCCCTAAGCATCGTCACATTGATCGTTCCTGTACGTTTCGCATCCAACGCAGCTCTAATACTAATTAATATTAGTAACTTAAAACGAGGGACGCAAGATCGAGAAGCTAGTTATTAAAACCAAGTAGTGGATGCGTGTGGCCAGTTTTCTAACCTGCGCCTAGCTGTCTAGTAATTATATTCGCAATCGACTGCGAACCGGCAATGTTGTGAGCTTGTGGGCCTCCATTGTTGTGTACGATACGTTTTTTTTACCCGACTGCGGGAGGGTAATGTTCTTCGAGCGTATGTATGTATGTGTATTTATATAGCTCGCTCTACAGCGCAAACGACTTCACGGATTATGCCATGAGGTGTCGTTGGAGTAGTCTCAATTGTGTGAGTGACAACCACACATATAAATCTAACTAAACTCCACTTGAAATAACATTAGACATGTTTCCACATCTTTTTACAGTCCGTTCAACCGATTTTGAGTTCTATCCTGTAAACATAAGGATGATAAAAAAGGCATAAACCTGTTACCAAAACCAACTGTTTACTACAGCTACCATTTGTCGTATCACCAACGCAATAGAAGTCAACATCGGTTGAACGGGCTGTACAATGGGCTAATTTAAACGTCTAATGTTATCGCAAATGGAATATAGATGACGCGATTGTATGTACTTCGCGTGTCAAACAACGGAATGAAATTGCACTTTGAGATTTTCATTTAGCATTATCGGCACCGGAAATCCACCGAAATCTAGAAAAATGCCTAATTATGCCATATTGAGCTGTAAATATTGTATAGAAAAAGTTGGCCGAGGCATTGGAAATGTTTTCTTTCATTGGTAAGTAAATTTGTTTTTAAATTGTTTGTGAAAAAGTGGCACGCTTGGTTTTTTATTTTTTAAATTTAGTTTTGGAATAAATCATAGAGAATTTGACAGGATAAGCAATTATCACTGGAAATATGAAATAAAATAGTTTTAGATTTGTCTAATTCTCTATGATTTTTCTCATACCCCGAAAGCTTGTACAAGTAAATCAGCAAACCCAATGCGAATCTAGCAAACGATCCAAAAGCTAGATTGACCCGACACTATACCGTAGACAGCCCGGATGAGTCAGCCTCTACGAAATTAGGATGCCTCTGAAACAACCTAAGAACAACAAGGCGCCGGGTGATGACAGAATTACGATAAACCGGTACTTAAGGATACACTAGTCGAAAATTCTTCCATACAAACATAGTTGGCTTTTACTCCACTGTTTGACGATGTACGTTCAAAATAAAAAGTATATCAATTAGTCTCATCATTATCTAGGCCTGTATGGAAGAAAAAAAGTAAAAAAAAAATTACTTGAAAGATTGCGCTTCGAAAGTTCCATATTTCAACACTAAATTTAACGCATTTTTGGGCGCAAATAAGTACCATAAGAAGAAAAAAAATTGAAATAAAAAGCTTTTTTACAAAAATATACTACCGACTTCCAAATAAGAAAACTAGAAAGTGAAAAATAACTTTATTTTTGGAAGTCGGTGTCTGGTAGGTACCAAATTTTTAAGTTATGGACACCGACTTCCAAAAATAAAGTTATTATTCACTTTCTAGTTTTCTTATTTGGAAGTCGGTAGTATTTTTTTGTAAAAAAGCTTTATATTTTTCACTTTTTAGTTGTACCTACCTAATAGGGAAGTTGCTAATTAAGTACCTATAACGACAGAATAGATTACCCGAATAACATGAAAAATGAATATAACCGGTGAAATGAGAGATCTGCATACCCCTTTCGAGCGTACTGGCGTGATGTTATGTTATGAAATAGTATAAACAATAAACAGACATGCGTTTTCAGCAATCCCGAGAGATTTGCCGTTATTTATTGAAGAGTTCTATTGTATATCTCCGAAGTTCTTTATCAGATCTTCACCAAATTAAAATGGGACCAATTTCGGAATATAATCTTTCAAACAAAAAAAGAATTTTTAAAATCGGTCCACAATTGACGGAGATATCGGTGAACATACATAAAAAAAAAAAAAAACATACATAATGTCAAACATAGAACCTCCTACTTTTTTGGTAGTCGGTTAAAAAGGTTCCATACAGGGATAGATTAGTAGTTCAACAATGCAAATAATTTAATTTTGAACAGATACATTCAGTCGTTTTTAGGGTTCCGTACCCAAAGGGTAAAAACGGGACCCTATTACTGAGACTTCGCTGTCCGTCTGTCTGTCTGTCTGTCTGTCACCAGGCTGTATCTCATGAACCGTGATAGTTAGACAGTTGAAATTTTCACAGATGATGTATTCCTGTTGCCGCTATAACAACAAATACTAAAAACAGTATAAAATTAATATTTAAGGGGGGCTCCCATACAACAAACGTGATACTTTTGCCGTTTTTTGCTCGATATTAATAACGGCAACAGGTAGACGCTTGAAATATTCACAGAATATTTAGTTGTATATTCTCTTCAAAAAATTATAATTATTAAATTAAAATAAAATAAATTAAGGGGGGCTCCCATACAACAAACGTGATTTTATTGCAATGTTTTACGATAATGGTACGGAGCCCTTCGTGTGCGAGTCCGACTCGCACTTGGCCGGTTTTTTCATGATATCCAGACTACCAACGGCCTGTTTATAAAATTTCGCGCGCTCGTTTTCGTTCTGCATAATCATCCATTTCGCTACAAAATTGTAAAAGTGTTTATTCGTACGCGAACTAGCTTCTTACTGCTCATAACAGCATCTATCTGTTCCGCACGTGTTGTCGGTTGATATAGCACGCATTTTAACCCCGCGCACAAAATAGTTCGTGCCGTCGACTAGTGTAACCTTAATGGCCTTCAGAAGCTGTTTGATTCCGTCATACTCGAAGGTAAAACGACACAGGCATGGTGCAGGGGTGTGGTGGTACACACAACGCACTAATGAGGCCTCACGCTTATGAGATTTCTCGTATAACATAGGACACCAAATCCAACTATAACCTCGAAGCTATAATTTCACGCGACAATTTATTACACATAATAAGCTATAGAAAATGTCTCCAATGATTTAAGTAGTAGAAGATTCAGCATGTCGGTGACTTCCTGCTGGGAAACTTACTGGCTTGTTCTCAATGGGATTTCGGCAATTTTAATAATAATAATACTAGCTTGTCACTGCCCACCGCAGAGCAAAGACTACTTCTCATAAAGAGCATTAAGAGGACGTATGGGCAGAGAGCGCTGACTGAATTTCCTAAGTAAAAGTCATAATTCGAGGTTTAGCTCTCGTCTATTTCCTCCTCTAATATTTGACCAATTTAAAAGATATTAAACTTACCAAAAAAAGAGGAGGTTCTATGTTCGACTTCATGTACGTTTTTTATTATATTTTTATGTATGTTCACCGATATCTCCGTCAATTGTGGACCGATTATGAACATTCTTTTTTTGTTTGAAAGAGTATATTCCGAAATTGGTCCCATTTTAATTTGGTGAAGATCTGATGCAGAACTTCGGAGATATACAACAGAACTCTTCAATAAATAACGGTAAATCTCTCGGGATTGCTGCAATCGCATGTCTGTTTATTGTTTATACCATTTTATAACATAACATCACGCCAGTATGCTCTAAAGGGGTACGCAGATGTGTACAGTTCATCTTGGTACACTCTCATTTCACCGGTTATGTTAAGTTCCATGATATTCGGGATATCTATTCTGGCATTATAGGTACCTTACTAAACTACTTGCCTATTAGGTAGGTACAACTAAAAAGTGAAAAATAAAAAATCTTTTTACAAAAAAATACTACCGACCGACTTCCAAATAATAAAACTAGAAAGTGAAAAATAACTTTATTTATGGAAGTCGGTGTCCATAACGCAAAACAATTGGTACTTACCTACCAAAGACACCGACTTCCATAAATAAATTTATATTTCACTTTGTAGTTTTCTTATTTGGAAGTCGGTAGTATTATTTTGTAAAAAAGATTTTTTATTAGTGTTTTGCTTTGAAGTAGGTTTATATTTTTGTAAAAGTGTTTTTTTGTGCAATGTGTTGTACTTGTACACGTGTAAATCCAATTTCACGCTTCCTTACTTTGCACCTTAATTATTATTTCAATGAGACTTATTGAACTTTACGATATACTAGTAAAGGTATACCGGCTTTGTTCGGCATTATAATATTTTTAATCAGGTTTATATTATTTAATTTGTACCAAATAAGAGCGGCAGGATCGCTCCGTATTACATGGAACTCAACTCAACCTAGACCAGGGGTTGCCAACCAATTACTTTTATTTGGGTCTGCTTTTATTTTATTTTAATAATTTGACCGTCGCGGTCCGTAAGGTTTTTCTCGTTTTTATACTCTATAGGCTCGCGCTTGACCACTATCTCACCTGATGGTAAGCGATGATGTGGTCGACGGTGAATCACACTTGCCTAGAAAAAACCTATTCACTCTTGACTTAAAGACCCCTATAAGTCAGGAAACACAGTCTCCGGCAGGAAACTCCACTCCTTAGCTGTACACACAATAAAAGTGTTCCCAAAACGTTTTGTGCGTATGGGTGGGATGTCAACAAACATATTTACTTTGGTTAAATTGAAGTGAATATAGATACAATATCAATGAAGATTTTGATGAGATACGATTTGTCTGTTGTCAAAACGAAGGCAGTAAGCGCGGGTTACATTACGTAGTGTTACTTATACACCAGTAAATTTTATTGTAGGTACAGTTAACTAAAGGTCCATAAAAACTAGATTGGCGTTTCGCCATTTCGTGATCCCTGACCTAGGGTTAAACTTGAAAGAGTGTTACCGCGGCCCTGGCACAAGCAACTGAAAGAACACGGGTGGGTTTTAGTCAGTAAAAGTCTGACACGCCCTTCTGCGGCACCCAGAGCGGAAGAAGTCATTGGAGGATTGATTTTCTAAAAAAATAAACAGATAGGGACACTGCTAGGGAGGGGGCCAACATTGAAAGTTAAGAAGAGACGGAGTCTGCTACTGATAAATTCCTAGAAAAAAAAAACAATAACCGGACCCAAGACCTAATGCATTAAGACAACGACAGTCGCCAATGATCTTGAGGGCACAAAACGCGCACTCACTTCACACCCGCGCGACCCAAAATTCAATAGATTTTTGTACTTTCCTTATTATTCTATGACTTAAAAAAAAGCTGAAGATCAAAACGAAGATAATTAAATTGTCTTTGATATAGTGAAAATTTCATTAAAATACGCCCGGCGCTTTTGTCGTTTTTTTGTCCGTGTTAGACATAGTTTTACAATTTAATTACATCTTAATATATATATTTCTTGTGTGCGTGTGTATGTGACTGAACTCCTCCTAAACGACTGGACCGATTTTGATGAAATTTTTTGTGTGTGTTCGTGGAGATTCGAGAATGGTTTAGATTTACAAAAAAAAAAAAAAAAAATAATTAGGGTAGGGTAGGTAGGGTAGGGTAGGTAGGGTAGGGTAGGTAGGGTAGGTAGGGTAGGGTAGGGTAGGGTAGGTAGGGTAGGGTAGGTAGGGTAGGGTAGGGTAGGTAGGGTAGGGTAGGTAGGGTAGATGCATATTAGGTGTTTTTATGGCAAAACAAAGTTTGCCGGGTCAGCTAGTATTGTTATAAGAATAAAATTTAAAATTGTCATATATCAAATTATTAAGGAAATGGTCTTATGTAACATATATTTTTACCAAAATCTTAGGATTAGCCGTTTAGACGTGATTCTCATTTTAAAATCAGCTACAGCTAGGGTTATTTGCGCCTGAAGCGAGACCGTCAATTTCTCAGTTATTATGCTCACAACAGATCTTTGTGTCTCTGAATTGGCTGCAAGACCCTGCGCAGTAGCTATTTTTGTGTCAATGTTGAAGGTGAAGATAGCATTGTATAACTGTCTCTTTCTCTCGCTAACGTTTGCCGCATCGTCCTATCTCGGTTACTCTATGCAGTATACTCGATGACAAACTGTTTCTTGCGCAATTGTTGGCAGAGCCAACTCCAGAGACACAAAGATCCGCTGTGACTACTATATCAGTCTATTAGATAACAACCAACAAACAGACAAACTTTCGCACGTAACTATTAGTGTTTGTCGAAACGAGCGATGGTTTCCATTGACCTTTCAAAGGTCATGGCGCTCGCCGTGAGAACAAAACACCATGCTTAGGAAACTGTGGTTCTAATAATCATATTATGGGTACAGTGTACATAAATGAGACAAGATGTGTGGAAACTGGACATCGGTTATGAGTTCTAAAATAACACAGCAAAAGCGAATAGGGATGTTTCATGGGTAGAAAAATGATAATTCTATTTAGTCCGTCAGTGAGATTATCAAATAATGTTGGACACGTATTTTTTGCTTCAACAAATAAATAAAAATTGACAAAGATTAAGCAACATCAGGATACATATTCGCGAACTGACTGACAACCTGATCCTCCGACTGCTCAGCATGATTTTTTCTTGTTTACAGTTTTTTAGTTCGCTTCTTAAGCAGTCGGGTTTTTGTTTTTTAAATTAACTTTTTTTATTTACAACTTTTTAGTTTCGTCTTACTTTTAAACATATAAGTGGTATGTATTTTTGTAATCAGCTCTTGAAACCCTTCATTTTGATACCCCACTCGAAGGGTTTGAAAGAAAAAAAATATTGGAACCCGCACAATATGGCGCCCAATATCCGCCATGTTTGTTTTTTTTAACTTCACCTATCTAAGAACACTTGGGCGGTCAGGACTTTTCTAACGATGTCTTAATTATAAAAATCCGTCAAGTGGTATGGAAGAAACGAGATCATAAAGAATATTACATACATACAAGATACGCGCGAAACACATAACCCTTTCCTAGCAGCCGGGTAAAAATTTACAAAGTACAGGAGTGGGGGCTTGTGACGTCACTTTGTCAGTACAAAGTGTAGCGCACCGTGTCGTCACACAATATTTCATCTCACTGTATCGCCGTAAATTTTTGTTTACGTGGCAAAAGAAAAAATACGTGTCCAATATTTTTTGGTTATCTAACTGACGGATTAAATAGATATTTTTTGTCAACATCCCTCTTCGTAACATAGCGCCTGCATTCGACGAAGAGTAAGACAGAGTCGGTAGTACACCCACTTTAAAACCACTTATGTCTCATCATCATCCTTTTAAATGTGCCCACTGCTTTGACACATACCTCCTCTATGTGAGAGGGAATGGGCCTTAATCCACGCGCGCCTTGTGCGAGTTGGTGTGTCGCATGTTTTCGAATTTTTGGATCTAGGACATGCCGGTTTCCTCACGATGTTTTACTTCACCGTTTTAGAGCAGTGGTGGGCAGTGGATAATTTACACAAAGCACATGCATGCCTGAGTTCGACCCACGACTTGCAACTTGTAGTTCACGGCCGTTACCACTGGACCACCACTGCTCTCTTTGCGTAAATTATTTCATCACCACTGCTCTCAAAACGGTGAAGGAAAACATCGTTGAAACCGGCATGTCTTAGAAAAAATCGAATACATGTGACATCCCCCGCACAGGGACAGCATATTGGTTTACGGCCCATTCCCTCTCACAGAGAGGAGGCCTGTGTCCCAGCAGTGGGAACATTAAAAGGCTGATGATGATGTAATCACCTGCCTGGGTTCCCACCCACGAAACCTAAGGTTAAGTAGCACGTAATAGAAGATGAACCTATTTCCATTAACAGGGCACGACCAAATGGGCTTTCAGCTCAAATGTTCCTTAAAGGAAACCCCTATGACATTTTGCCTAGTCTGACCAGGCATTATTGGGTTTACTTTTGATGCGCTTGAAACCGATATATCAGCAAGAGATGCTTATGCAGTAGTGCAGACTTTGAGAACCTTAAACTGTGATCTTATAAAAGTCTAGAAGGAAAGCTTCAATTATATTGGTAACAAGGAAAAGTGTGTGTTAAAATATTACCAACACGATGACGCGACCAAAGTTACAGTTTTTTTGTGTCATCTTGATGATGATAATCTTTACAAAGCTATTCCTAGAAACGATTTATCGGAAGCTGGCAAAAAGAACCGGAAAGTCTTGAAACCAGAAAGTCGAGTAAAAACTTGAGGAAACTCAAACGAAAGGCAACCAAACACTTGAAAATTAAATGAATGTAGCAATCACCGAAATCAAAGGGCAAATCCCGTATTTTTAAGTTGCAGTTGTAAGTAATTCGGCATCAATTTTAAACTGTTAAAAATACCTCTAATATTCCTTTGTTTATGCGGAGATGATTACGCGATATGAATGTGAGCGATTTTAAATTACGAGAATTGGCTATCAGGAATGTTTTAAAAATAAAGAAAACACGTAAACCTGCTACATATCTATTAAAACCTGTAGTAGATCCGTGTTGATTCACTAGTTCAAGCATAGATACCAATACAATATAGATAACAATAACTACTAGATTTTTTCCGTGGCTTCGCCCGTTAGGCCTAAACCGCAGAAACTGTGCATTTTTAGGAATAAATTTTCAAAAAAAGCCGACGTCATACTTTAAATAAAAACTTAAAAGAAAAACAAGGCCAATAGTCTAGAATTCTGTAAGAAATATTGAGAAACAAAGCTACTTTAACAGTCGGGACCTATAATTGGGTATATTTCAGCCAGTCTAGATTTTTGATTCGGCCCGGCTGTTGAAGCCGCCGGCAAAAGTAAATTAACTATTTATATGAAAGACAACTATTTAAAAAAAACTCACCAGAATTTGGCATTTCCTTCGGTGGTGGTGCTACTTCCTTCACCACATCTTCAGCCATCAGCGGCGTATCCATCGCAAGGTTCTGTCCCACAAAACCCTGTGGCGCCACAGGGTTTTGGAAAGGCACATCCTGGGCCTGATATGGAGCCCTATCATCAGGGGTCTGCTCCCTACTCTTGTAGTTGAGCATATTGGAAAAGGAGCTGAAAACAGCGCTAGCTACGTGCGGTAAAACTGTTGGCAACTGAGAGAAATTCTGAGCGATATCAGCCGTCAGACTCTGCTGCACTTCAATATTCTTTTCATCGTTCAGATTTATCTCTTCTAGGTTCTCTTCTGTAGCTGCTAAATTCGCATTCTGATCCGGATTACTGTTGATAGGAGCGCTCACATATCGTGTTCCTTGCAACCTTGCGAAATACTCGTTCACGTCAAAATCGTCTTCCGATTTCATTGAAGCTTTTGACACGGTAGATGTCGCAATTTCGGGGTTTCTATCATATTGGGGGGGCTGTGGGTTGTCTAGTGGAGGGGGGTAGGCAGATAAAGTCGTATGAGGTGAAAACACGTTGGTATTTGAGTCGCCCGACGGGAAATTCGTGATTTCATGGTCGGACTGTCTCAGGGTATGCGTGTCAGTCCCAATCTGATGTTCTGTAACAAGGAAAAGGAATTTTGTCAGTTATGTAGAAAGCTTTAGCCAATATATTGCTATGCTATAATCGAGAAATAGAGGCAATAACGACGCATACCTATAGCGATCAGATTTTGTTTTGTAGTCCCAATCTACAGATCTTTTATCTTGCTCGTGTATTGTATTCCTGCGTGGTTCCCGGTGGACCACTTTTAAACCTTATTGCCAGATACATAAGGGCATAAAATTGTCGACCAAGAACATTCGTGGCAATACACCGCGAATTTTCAAAGTTCATGATATTCTTATAAGTATATTAAATAATGGATATGTAAGTAAAATCTTTTCTTCAGACCGTAGGCATTATGTGATACTGTCTACGGCCTGACATTCAGTCACGTACTGCAATGACTAAATGCACATTTTAAGGATAAGTTCTACCAACCGCAAACACACAAAGATTGCAATCAAACCAAACCATTTATAAAATTACCAACAAGGATATATTTACTCAATGGAAATTAAAGCTATTCATCACTCAAGAATTAAGAATAAGCTTAAAACATTTACAATCTATACTAATATTATAAATGCGAAAGTAACTGTTTGTTTGTCACCTTAACCGCTGAATCGATTAAGATGAAATTTAGTGTGCAGATATTTTCTGAAGATTGTCGGGCATAACCCCTTGAGTGTCCATCGCGCCACTTTGCCATAAAACAATGGAAATCAAATGTTTTTTATTTCACCTAGGCCTACATGGGCACTTATAAAACGTCGACAAAAGGTGCACGGTTCGGGTTGGAGACCCTGGAAAGGACATATGATAGTTTTAATCCCAGAAAACATCCTTAAAAGTTTGTTAAATGCTGAAAGTTTGTATGGTGACCAATACGTTCAAAAGGCGGCCCCACACACCTACAATAATATTTCGCAATATAAAATATGATATAATATGAAATGAGAGCAGTGGTGGCCCAGTGGTAACGACTGCGACTTACAAGTTATAGCTTCTGGATTCGAGCCCAGGCAGGCGCTTTACTTTGTGTAAATTACTTCATCACTGCTCTCAAAACGGTGAAGGAAAATATCGCGAGGAAACCGGCATGTCCTAGATCCAAAAATTCGAAGACATGTGACATCCATCAAACCGCACTGGGCTGGCGTGGTGGATTACGGCCCATTCCCTCTCACAGAGAGGAGGCATGTGTCCCAACAGTGGGAAAATTAAAAGACTGATGATGATGATAAAATAATAGGCTATTTGAAGTAAAAACGCACCGCAGACGAATACCCGGGTAAAAGCTAGTTAAGTATAAACTTAAACTTAAAAACTTAGTATATGATATAACCTTGGATAAACAAGTAATTTATATGTCGCAGAGTCCTTACCAAAACGGAAATATAAAATATGTAGTCAATTGTCAAGGTATACGCGAATATTATGTTCAATTATTTATTATATATATATATATATATTAATGATGCTTTTCCGTCTTGGTTATCTATTGAATCAAGAACGACTCTTTTAATTGAGGTAGTTGTTTTATATTTTTACGGAAAATTTCGATAAGTTTTTGCAGATAGACATATAGGAGGATTCTAGTAACTACTCCCATGAAACACTTTTTTTTGTATGGGAGCTCCGCTTATATATTTATTTTATTCTGTTGTTATAGCATCTATAGAAATACATCACCTATGAAAATGTCAACAGTCTAGCTATTACGGTTCATGAAATATAGCCTGGTGACAGACATACAGACAGACGGACAGACGGACCGCGGAGTCTTGTAATAGGGTCCCGTTTTTAACCTTTGGGTACGGAACCCTAAAAAATGGGCTGTGCAAATAACATTTTCCGAAGCATAAAACTCTATTAAAGCAGTGGTTGGTAAATCCCGTACCTTTCTTAAACTGACATATTTGATAAATATTAACAACAATAAAAAAAATGTAAATAAACTCGCGCTAAAAGCCAAAAAACTATAAAATTTGACATATCGGATACCTCACGCTACACTAGCGCCTCTAGCGGCGAATTCATACGCGGTAGCGCCCATTGGCTCGGCTCCTTTTACATGGGATTTAAGGCGCAAATACCCCTGTGTAGCTGATTTTAAAATAATAATAAATAATAAACTAATGAAACATATATTTTTTGAAAAAAATATGTTACATTAGACCATTTTCTCAATAATTTGATCTCAGAAAATGTTGAGTTATATTCGTATAACATAGTGTAATTAATTTGTAAAGTTATGTCTAACACGGACAACAAAACGACAATCGCACCAAAACCGCGGAGCGTATTTTAATGAAATTGATACCGTCTCAGAGACAATTTAATTATCTACATTTTGATCTGAGGCTTTTTTTTAAGTCGTGGAATAATAAGGAAAGTACAAAAACCTAATGAATTTTGGTTCGCGCGGGTGTGAAACGAGTGCGCGTTTTGGCGACTATCGTTGTCTTAAACACAGCTATTGGAACACAAACATCACGACTATAGCTAAGTAACAAGTAAACATCGACGCGTACAACCACAGAATACTTTTGATAAAGTACATATTACCTAATTTGGGCAAGCCGCTTCGCAATGCCGACAAGTTAATGTTGCGTTTGGTAAAATTGTGTCTCTTTTTACCCGACTGCCGAAGGAGGGTAATGTGTTTATCAGTCTATGTATGTATGTATGTATGTATGTATGTTTGTTCCTATGTGGCGTTCTAGAGACCAAACGCGTGGGCCGATTTTGATGATTCTTACGTCAATCGATTCGTCTTAACCCCACGAGTGTCACTGGCTACATGAAAATTGGAAAATGGCGGTTTTTGGGCGCCTTATTGTGGGGGCCCAAATTTTTTTTTCTTCCAAACCTATCGTGTGGGGTATCAAAATAAAGGATTTTAAGAGGTGATTTCAAAAATATATAACACTTATATGTTTAAATGTACCTAATTCGAAAAAAAAAATAACTAAAAAGTTATAAATAAAAAAAGTTAATTAAAAAAATCAAAAAACCCGACTGCTTGAAAAGCGAACTAAATAAAAAGACGGAAACAAGGAGAAAATCATGCTGTGCTGTCGGAGGATATATCTTCGCGAGCTGGCTGACCAAAACCAGATTGATTTTTTTTTAACCGACTTTAAAAAGCAGATTTCTTTTTATTTGAAAGCTGGTGATTCTCATTTGGTCCCATTTAAATTTGATCAAGATCTGAGAAGTAGTTTTTGAGTTATCAATTATGCTTGTTTTAATGGTAATATTATAAGATACCAAAACTGAAAACAAGTCACCGAAGAAGTGGAAGTTGGGCCGCGTTGTTGGTCTTCATCCTGGTACCCGATATCAGGACTCAAATGGGACTATCAGACGGGCATTCTCCAAGATTTGTCCGTTACTGGAAGACAACTGTTGAAAGGCGATCTTCCAACGGCCGGGGGCCTGTTAAACCATCACGTAAACTCGGCGCAATTTGTAGACAGTAAGAGCATTAACCATAAGTATTTTATTAGGATGGAGAGCAGTGGTGGCCCAGTGGTATCGGCCGCGACTTACAAGTTGTAGGTCATGGGTTCGAGCCCAGGCAGGCGCTTTACTTTGTGTAAATTATTTCATCACCACTGCTCTCAAAACGGTGAGGGAAAACATCGTGAGGCAACCAGCATTTCCTAGAACCAAAAATTCGAAGACATGTGACATCCACCAACCCGTACTGGGCCCGCGTGGTGGATTCCCATTCCCTCTCACAGAGAGGAGGCCTGTGTCCCAGCAGTGGGAACAATAATAGGCTGATGATGTGATGTGATTTTATCAGGCGTTAATCTTGCGGTCTTTGAATTCTTGTACTGCCATTTGTAGTCAAATAAAAAAGGTGGATTACTGCGTGCTACATCCTGAGTTTTAAAATCACTAAATTCCCAAGAAGTTGAAGTTTTCTGACTTCCAAAAAAACAAAGCACTACAAAGCGAAAGATACCTAATTTTCACACAGCTTGTTACTGTCCCACTGCAGGGCAAATGCCTCTTCTCATAGAAAGAAGGCACAGCATGAGCATTTATCACAATACTTGCTCAATGTCAAGCGCAAGTTCGATCTTGCATGGAATACTGTTGTCATCTCTGGGACGGATCTGCCAAATACCAGCTTGATGCACTAGAGTCGATCGAAAAAAGGGCCAAGAGGCTCTTCGGCAATGAGGCACTGGTCGAGTCAAAGCTCCAGAGCCTTGAACATCGTCGTCGAGTTGCCAGGTTCTCAGTTTTTTTATCGGTTGGATTTCGAGGAGTCTGCGATGGAATTGCATGATCTAATTCTGCCTAGCCCGTTTCATCATCGGATTACAAGAAGTACGGCGATGCGCCATCGGTACATGGTGGACATCCCACCCATACGCACTAAACGTTTTGGAAATACTTTCATTATGCGTACAGCTAAGGAGTGGAATTCCCTGCCAGAGTCTGTATTTCCAGATAGCTACAACCTCGCGGTCTTTAAGTCAAGAGTGAATAGGTTACTTCTAGGCAAGCGTGTTACACCGTAGACCACATCATCGCTTACCATCAGGTGAGATAGTGGTCAAGCGCGAGACTATATAAAACAAAATAAAAATGTGGGTTGACGATTACAAACGAACGCACGAACTTGTACCAGTCAATTATAAGAGCAAGAAGGTTTACTATATGTCAACTGGTATAAACCTAGGGATAGCTCAGTAACTGGGGGTCTACTCCGTCAACGAAGTTACGGGCCCGTCCGAAAGTACTCCGGAACTTCGGAGTGAACGGTACTCCGTAATGATTCAAATTTTCGGACGGGTAAAAAGGTTTCGCGAGTAGATACAACTGTCAAATTGTGTTGTCATTCATTAGTAGTTCGGACCCCGAACGAATCATGAGTCTGTATGTGATATGGTGTAAGAAACGCCCGTAACGAAGGCCGTACCTACGGACCTCGTGCTTAGGATGTAGACCCCCAGACTGGGGCTTTCCCAGCAAATTTTAAAGCTATTGTTATTAAGTTCAAATTGAAAGGTATTCCATTCATTCACAAAAAGTTAATTAAAATAATAAAAAAACCCGACTGCTTGAAAGGCGAACTAAAAAGACGTAAACAAGAAGAAAATCATGCTGTGCAGTCGGAGGATACGTAATCGCGAGCTGGCGGACCAAAACCAGATGTCACCTCTTAAAACCCTTTATTTTGATATCCCACACGAAGGGTTTGGAAGAAAAAAAAAATTTGCCCCCTCAAAATGGCGCCCAAAATCTGCCATTTTTTTATTTTCCAATTTTAATGTAGCCAGTGACACTCGCGGGGTTAAGACGAATCGATTGACGTAAGAATCATCAAAATCGGCCAACGCATTTGGTCTCTAGAACGCCACATAGGAACAAACATACATACATAAATAGACTAATAAACACATTACCCTCCTTCGGCAGTCGGGTAAAAAGGACAGGGGCAGTGGTCCAACTGCTCTGTCCAACTAGTTGGACCATGGGTCTTTACTAGGGGCAGTTGTCCAACTTTAAAAATAGTTGTACCACAGCACCTTTTAAGAGTTCCGTGGTCCAACTCATTTAAAAAATAATTTGCCAACTCTAAAAACCTCAACTGCATCTTTATGTGTTTATGGTAGCTACTGGTTTACGGTTATATTGAACCTCTTTGCAGTAAAATAACAAAATTAAAGTCGGGTGACTAATTTTTAAACTTATTTTTTTCAATGTTTTACAACATTCAACGAAATTTATCTAAATCATTACCAACAGTAATATCACCTGAAATCAGTTGTAGCTGAATTTCTCGTACATAATCATCATTCTCAATTTGGACCTTACGTCTTTTGTCTGCGATTTCGCTTGATAAAGTCGTAAAATTTTCTAAAACATTTAATAGACGTAACATTTTTTGCATTAATGCGCCGACTTAGCTTTGTATGTGAGCTTTCTGAAATCTTATTAGTCCTATGCCTCTGGCTAAATACGCTTATAAGCTGAGAAAATTCAACAAAACTTCCTTGAATCCAATAACGCTCTATATATTAAATCAGTTTGTGAGCTTAAAACAACTTTCTTTTTTTATGTAATCCCAGCCTTCTACAAATTTATCACTCTGCAATAGTGGAAAAACTAAGCATAATGAAATAGTTCTTTTGACTCTTTTTGATTTAGTTTTTGAGAGACCTATTTTTTGCGTGTCTCCAAATACATTGTGACCAATGATAATAACAGCCTACAATTTTAACAGTCGGACAAAATTCATTAATGCTGTTCAGAATAGACATTTCAAGGTCACAATGTAATATTTTTGGATCCCAATTTAACTGTGATCATTTAATTATTTCATTTCATTTAGCATTTCGAATAACGCAAAATAATACGAATAAGCAATCGACTTTGCTTTTTGTCACTTAGAAAAGCAAAAGCCAAAGGCGCAACATTAGTAGACTCATTTGTGCTTCCCGTATCGCCAGACGTAAGGTCCACATTGAGAATGATGATTATGTACGAGAAATTCAGCTACAACTGATTTCAGGTGATATTACTGTTGGTAATGATTTAGATAAATTTCGTTGAATGTTGTAAAACATTGTAAAAAAATAAGTTTAAAAATTAGTCACCCGACTTTAATTTTGTTATTTTACTGCAAAGAGGTTCAATATAACCGCTAACCAGTAGCTACCATAAACACATAAAGATGCAGTTGAGGTTTTTAGAGTTAGCAAATTATTTTTTAAATGAGTTGGACCACGGAACTCTTAAAAGGTGCTGTGGTACAACTATTTTTAAAGTTGGACAACTGCCCCTAGTAAAGACCCATGGTCCAACTAGTTGGACAGAGCAGTTGGACCACTGCCCCGGACTGAACCTGACCAACTGCAACAATTACTTTGTCGTTGACTCATCGACAATTATTTACCAACGTTCGCCAAATATTAAAGACAGACTCTACCACACTATCATAACGTTCATTTTCGAACAGCAGTTGTATAATAAAGCTTGTAACCAAAGATCCTATATGAATTCAAGTGACATAGTTTCGAGGAGAATTTATAGTATGACCTTTTACGGATTATGTGTGATTTTATTTAACATTTTACGTAATTTGAACGGATGGTCAATAATGGACCGCTGTTGGAAGATGTTCTTAAAATTAAATAAAAACTCCAACGTAATAAAATGAAGTAAAAAAATGTAAAACAAAAAAAAAAAAGTGTGGCACTCGGGGACTGCCGCGGTAAAGCTATTGCAAAGCATTTTTTATCAACATATGCAATTATAATTATTTATTTATTTTTTATTTATGCAGTTTTTTATTGATATTAATTCAAGTTACAGTTTTGTAACTGTAACTTGAATTAATATCGAGAGCCTGGTGACCGATAAGATATTTTTTTTCTTTTATTGAAAATAATTGGGAAGTTAATATTGTTTCAAATATTTTTACTATCTTACAATACATGTAGGTTATTCAGGAATTTTTATCATTGAAACTATAGGGTTATGGTAACTGAAATAAGAAACATATATTATCAAAATTAAACTTCTATAAAATTGCGCAACAAACCCCTCCTGCCCCTCCCCCCTCACCCGCTCACACACTCGGAATCCATCGTCCGATTTCGGAGCAGCTCGGGGTGTCAGGTTTATTTTCGTTACGGCATTTCTTGATTCGGTCGCCGCGCTCAAAGTCTGCGATAAAAGCTATGCAATATCTTAAAAAAAAACGGGTTTTATACGCGTTCTACTACTATCTCATCTGATGTTAAACGTTGATGTGGTCGACTGTGAAGCACGCTTGCCTAGAAGTAACCTATTCATTCTTGTCTTGGTATGATGATAGCTATAACCTGGGGGAGGTTATAGATATCGATATACACAGACTCCGGCAGGGGATTCCACTCCTTAGCAGTACGCATGTTATTTTAACTAATAATTACATTTTCTTAAACAGATCCGAACAGCTTTCGAACCCACGAAATGGCCGATCCTCGACAGCATTAGGCACGACTTCAGAAGAAGACAAACCCAAACCCCGATGACAAGCCGAATTCTCCCAAATTCATACTTAATCTATACTAATATTTTAAAGAGGTAAAGTTTGTGAATTGTGAGTTTGTGATGTTGTAGGAGGTAATCTCTGGATCTACTGAACCGATTTTGAAAATTCTTTCACCAGTAGAAAGCTACTTCCGGAGTGTCATAGGCTATAATATATTTTCAAAAAAATTAGATCTTTATGAAAATTGCAATAATGTAACCCAAAGTAGCAAAATGTTGCATATAAAATTCATTCTTTGGCGTGCGCTGAGAAAACTATTGATGATACACAAAAAATATGTTCTACATGATTAGGTAGGGTAGGGTAGGTAAGGTAGGGTAGGTTAGGCAGGGTAGGGTAGGTAGGGTAGGGTAGGTAGGGTAGGGTAGGGTAGGTAGGGTAGGTAGGGTAGGTAGGCTAGGGTAGGGTAGGTAGGGTATGGTAGGGTAGAGTAGGTAGGGTAGGGTAGGTGGGTAGGGTAGGTGGGTAGGGTAGGTGCGTAGGGTAGGTAGGGTAGAGTAAGTAGGGTAGAGTAGGTGGGTATGGTAGGTGGGTATGGTAGGTGGGTAGGGTAGGTGGGTAGAGTAGGAATGCTAGGGTAGGTTAGGTAGCGAATTGATGGGAGCGAAGCCCCGGGGGTCAGCTAGTATTATAAAATAATATTCTTCGGCACAAAATAGTGTGACAGACGACGGACAGACACGTGAGTGACAGCAACAGGGTTCATTTTGGACCCTTCGCGTACATAACCCTAAAAAGATTTAAAAAAAATCGTATATTCTGCATTTATTCACGAAAACTTAAGTCTGCATCGATGTAGCGAAAAACTCCACCTCAAAACAAGGCCCGATTTTTTGGACATATACACCACTCCAGCTTTTCGAAAGTTTATCTCAATAAGGTAAACAATCAATCTGTTAGTACGTAAATTAATAAAGAATGTGTTTCGCAAGTAACGACTTGTTTTTATATCAACAGTCTTGTAAGGCGACTGCATCAAGTCAGGCCAGTATCGTCGGGAACAAAATCTACCAATTTTTTTTTATTATTGTTTTTTTTTTCTTTTTTTCTTTATAGGTTCGCTTTGTGGTCGATGGTGAAGCACGCTTGCCTAGAAGTAACCTATTCACTCTTTACTTGAATACCCCTAGGTTGTAGCTATCAGGAAGCAAAGACTCCGGCAGGGGACTCCTTAGCTGTACGCACAATTAAAGTATTTTCAAAACGCTTTGTGCGTATGGGTGGGATATCCACCATGTACCGATGGCACATTGCCGAACGTCTTGTAGTCCGATGATGGAAAGGGCTAGGCGGAATCAAATTGTGCAGTTCCATCGCGCACTCTCCGAAATGTAACCGATAGAAAACCGACAGGCTGGCAACTCGACGTCGGTGTTCAAGGCTCTGGAGCTTTGAGTCAACCAGCGCATCGTTGTCTATCAGTCTCTTGGCCCGTCTGTCAATCAACTCAAATGCATCAAGTTGGTATTTGGCAGATTCTTTTTATTGTGCTTTTTTTTGTTGGCTTCCTAAGCAATCGGGTTTTTTGAATTTTTGATAACTTTTATTCACTATTCCTTCTCCAATATACCACCGCCATATTTTCAAGCAATATGTCCGCAATAGTACTAATATTATGAATTTGCAGTAGTTATGGTAGAAAGCGAAGCTTTCCATCAAGTCGTTAGTAAGTCGTTTCACTACACTAATGCATATGGTAGCATCATGACGATGTGTTAAGAGGGTAAGCAGTTGATTGCATTTCATCAGTATCTCTGCTGGGACACAGGCCTCTCTGTAAGAGTTAATGGACTGTAATTCCCACGCGGACAGTGCGGTTTGGTGGATGTCACATGTCTTCGAATTTTTGGTTCTAGGACATGCCTCACGATGTTTTCCTTCACCGTTTTGAGAGCAGTGGTGATGAAATAATTCACACAAAGTAATGCATTGTTGGAATTTACTTTAGTTCAATCAAAGATTTAATGAATACTCTCCCTCCCCTCCTGCTGGAGCAGTGGATAAGTATCCTCCATACTTACTTTAACTAATTGATTCGATACAAAAAGCAACATATAATTTTCCTAATTTACCTTTAAAAAAAAAAAGTGAACTTAATAAATCTAAAAACCCGACTGCTTAAGAAGCGAACTAAAAATACGTAAATAAGAACAAAACCATGCTGTGCAGTCGGAGGATACGAAAATCGCGAGCTGACTGACCAAAACCAATGTTGATACACCACACGGGTCGGAAGACAAAAAAATGTTAACCTCCACAATATGGCGCCTAAAATTCGTATTTTTTTTTTCTATTTTAATATAGCCAGTGACACTCGCAAGGATAAGACGAATCGATTGACGTAAGAATCATCAAAATCGGCCAACGCGTTTGGTCTCTAGAGCGCCACATAAGAACAAACATACATAGACTATAAACACACTAGCTGACCCGGCAAACTTTGTTTTGCCATAAAAACACCAAACATTCATCTACTCTACCTACCCTACCCTACCTACCCTACCCTACCTACCCTACCCTACCTATCCTACCCTACCTACCCTACCCTACCTACCCTACCCTACCTACCCTACTCTACCTATGTAGGTAATAGTACCAATTTTTTTTTTTTCTTAAGAACCTTCTCCTAACAATAACAAACGCAACAAAAAATGAAAAAGCGAAATCGGTCCAGCCGTTCACGCGTGATGGCGTGATGCCGTGACCAAGGGAAATAGGGATTCATTTTTATATATATATAGATAGATTTGAATTTAAATTAAAGTGAATCATATTCTGGACAGGGGCACGGCGTCCAGATTATATTGTTTCGAAAATTCTATGACCTGAAGAGCTTCTGCTTCCAGCGTGCACTCAAATCTAAGTCATTTCAGTATCATCGCTCGCGGGCATCTACATTATTCTATAATTCAACTGGACTGTTCTATCACTAGCTAGAATAAACTAGTGATACTAGAACAGTCCTCACATCTATCTGTGTCACCACATTCCTATGAGGTGTACAGGACGTAGGTGCAGTACCTATGAAGATAATCAGCTCACGGCGTTACTTTAAGTCAAACAATTGATTCATATTGGGTACGTACCTCGAGTTAACCTACCATCTAATACGATTGAATCATACGTGTTGTTGGGCAAGAGCGATGTTTGACTATTTGGGAAATGACTAGCTTATGGGCGAATATACACATCTGTAACTTGCATAAAAGTATGCAAGTAGTGAGATAGACATAGTGGTCAAGCGCGGGCCTACAAATAATAATTTAAAAAAACCGGCCAAGTGCGAGTCGGGCTCGCGCACGGAGGGTTCCGTACCATTATCGCAAAATACGGAAAAAAACACGTTTGTTGTATGGGAGCCCCACTTGTATATTTATTTTATTGTGTTATTAGTATTTGTTGTTATAGCAGCAACAGAAATACATCATCTGTGAAAATTTCAACTGTCTAGCTATCACGGTTCATGGGATACAGCCTGGTGACAGACAGACAGACGGACCGTGGAGTCATAGTAAGAGGGTCCCGTTTTTACCCTTTGGGTACGGAACCCTAAAAAAAGTAGCTTGCTTTCAGATTGGTAAATGTTACAATGGCTTGCAAGCAACTTACAGGCATGTGTATTATCGCCCTTTATTTCGCCATTAGCTTATTTTAGTTTGTAAGCGAGGCTTTTGTAAAAAAAAAAGTAAATTAATTTCACGCGTTTATAGATTCTGAGGCAGTATGAAATTCACCGGGTTAGCTCGTTAAGAATGAAAAAAATAGTCTAAGTAGACTTTTCCAAACTCCACCAATTTCTTTATCTACCAACAACATGGACACACTATTTTTCGCCGTACCCTGCTTATCTGTCCACACCTTAAGGTGACCGCTTTGAAGTTATACACCATGTTCTAATTCCGCAATACCCATAGAACATAGACCCGCCAGCGAATAGATACGCCATTACTAAATTTACAGCTAAGGAGTGGAATTCCTTGTCGGAGTTTATGTTCCCTGATAGCTACAACCTGGGGTCTTTAGGTCAAGAGTGAATAGGTTACTTCTAGGCAAGCGTGCTCCATCATTGACCACATCATCGCTTACCATCACATGAGACAGTGGTCAAAGCGAGCGTATCATCAACTAAAAATAACGTTTTAATAAAATAACTAAACCGACTTCAAAAACAAACACAACAAAGCGAAAAATAACTTTCTTTTCCGAAGTCGGAATCTTTGTTACCAATTTTTTGCCGCTTTTCGTCACCGACTTCCAATTTAAAGTTATTTGTTCGCTTTGTAGTGTTTTGTTTTGGAAGTCGGTATTATTTTTTTGTTAAAAAGTTTTTTTATTTATCTCAAGTCCTCCTCCTTTTTTTGAAGTCGGTTAAAAATGGTGGCTACGTAGATAATCAGGATTATCACTGGTCGCCAATTTCATGACTACACGATGACCCTCACTCACTCACTCGATGATGATTTTTATAGAAAGATTTGAAAATGCTGTCTTTAGAAGAATCCGCTGAGGCTTTTCTGTGCTCTGTGACAACACTCATGCCCATAGTGACTTAGTCCACTTATGTAGGTTTTGTAACTTTTTATCGTTTTGCGAGTAAATATTTTAGTATTGTTTAAAGGGTGGGCCCTTATTGGGAAATTGGTCTTTGGAAATTCCAATTTGTTGATGATGAAACAACATAGCAGCTACTTCTAAATAATAATTTAAGTTTGTGACTATTATTAAGTAATAGATGTGCCCGAGGTTTCGCTCCCATCATCTGCCTACCCTACATACCTACCATATCCTACTTTCCTTAGTAACCTTCCTACATACCTACCTACCAATATTTTTTTCTTAAATTTTTCTTTCATAAGAACCTTCTCCTAAGAATAACAAACAAAAAAACTATAATTAGCGAAATCGGTCCAGCCGTTCACGCGTGATGGACCAAGGGAAATAGGGATTCATTTTTAGGGTTCCGTACCCAAAGGGTAAAAACGGGACCCTATTACTAAGACTCCGCGATCCATCTGTCTGTCTATCTGTCTGTCACCAGGCTGTATATCATGGATCGTGATAGCTAGACAATTAAAATGTTCACAGATGATGTATTTCTGTTGCCGTTATAACAACAAATACTATAAATACTTAAGAAAAACAGAAAAAAATAAATATTTAAGTGGGGTTCCCACAACAAACGTGATTTTTCTACCGTTTTTTTGCGATAATAGTACGGAACTCTTCGTGCGCGAGTCCGCACTTGGCCGGTTTTTTATATATATAGATTGCTCCTAATAATATATATCCAGGGCCGTACTATAGTCATTTGCAGGACAGTTCAAGTGCTGGGGACAGTAATAGTTACTAGCACCTCATCATCAGCCTTTAATGTTCCCACTGTTGGGACACAGGCCTCCTCTCTGTGAGAAGGAATGGGCCGTAATCCACCACGCAGACGCAGTGCGGGTTGGTGGATGTAACACATCTTTGAATTTTTGGTTCTAGGTCATGCCGGTTTCCTCACGATGTTTTCCTTCACCGTTTTTCAGAGCAGTGCTGATGAAATAATTTACACTAAGTAAAGCGCCTGCCTTGGTTCGAACCCACGATTTAAGACTTGTAAGTCGCGGCCATTAGCACTGGGCCGCTACTCCAACTTGCACCTTACAAGGTTAAAAACAGCTTGTAACTTCGTACATATAATAAATATACCTAGCAGCAGACACGCTACAATCGACAATCTATCAAAACACGTAATAATGACACGATGTCTTGCAAAAAATCCAGATTTAAAGAGTAAAATGCGAATAACTTTTTGAACGGCTAAACCGATTCTATTCAAACATAGCTAAGAACACTCTCGATAAAGTCACATTTTAAACAAAAAAAAACTAAATCAAAATCGGTTCATCCGTTTAGGCTCTATGAGGCCACAGACAGACACAGATACACAACAACACACGTCAAACTTATAACACCTCTCTTTTTCCGTCGGGGGTTAAAAATGGACGCCAGACAAGTGCCAATCTTTTGTTAATTTATTTTATATTTCCTGCAAAAAAAACCCAAATGATCAGAAGATGGTTTTACCGTTAACCTATAATGAACTTAAAACAAAAATAAACTATACACGGGGACTTTCCTTGATGCAGTAATAATTTTCCTTTTGATCGAAGCCTTAAAATTAGCGATGACTGTCGTACCAGAAGTTTTTTTGGTCATTCGCAATGATAATTTGCAAGTATGCAATGTAAATCCTTTAAAGCTTTTCTTTTTAAGCCCCGACGGAAAAAGAGGGGTGTTATAAGTTTGACGTGTGTTGCTGTGTATCTGTGTATCTATGTGTCTGTCTGTGGCATCATAGCGCCTAAACGGATGAACCGATTTTGATTTAGATTTAATATTTGAAAGTTGACTTTGTCGAGAGTGTTCTTAGCTATGTTTGGTGAAAATCGGTTTGGCCGTTCAAAAGTTATGGGCTTTTTTCTTTTTGAAACGGAGTATTTTCACAAGATATCGTGTCATAATTACGTGTTCAATAGATTGTTTATCGAAGCGTGTCTACTACTAGATTGTGAATGTGTGAACATTGTAGGCCTTCTAGATTTCTAGATGCTTGATAACTTTTTATCTCGTTTTACTTTTTATTTTTAGTTTGTAAAGTCTTATTGTCGGGCCTACGTTGTCCCACCATATCTAAGTAATGCTGTAACATGGAAATATTGTAAAAACAAACCATATTTTTAAAAGAGTAACCATGGAGTTTCTTGCCGGTTCTTCTCCTTAGGAAACGACCAACCCGAACCGTGCGCCTTTTGTCGACGTTTTATAAGTGCCCATGTAGGCCTATGTAAAATAAAAATAAAATTGATTTTGAATTGAATTGAGATAAATTATGTAGTTTAAAAAGTATTTAATAACAAAACCGGCCAAGTGCGTGTCGGGCCACGCACAGTAATAGGGTTCCGAAGTTGCTTAATAATGCGGACTAAAAAGAAGGTTTTGTTGTTGTTACATGAACATTAGAACGGTTTCAGCGGCTCACAAAGTCTTAAAACGGGCCCACAAAGCATGATGTTTTTTTTTAAATCTATATTCTCGCGTTTGACCACTATCTCGCCTGATGGTAAGCGATGGTGTGGTCTACGGTTAAGCACGCTTGCCTAGATGGCATCTATTCACTCTTGACTTAAACTAAATAAGGACTAACTGGTAAATGAAGAAGGAGTTATAAAATCCAACTTCACAACTGAAGTTAGAAAAATATTATCTATTTTAGTACCACCGCGGGTGCGAATTGCGAAAGGAGCCGATACGAGCGCGCGTTAGAGCTACGAGGAATGGTATAGTTCGCTGGATCCTTGCGTGCACGCTCCTTGTTTATTTCTCTTTCGGAATTGGAAAAAAATCGTATGAATTCACCTCTAATCACCTCTAATACCGCAGTTAGAGGTGAATCCTCTAATCTGCGGTATTAACTATTTCATTATGCAAAGTTTTACGCTACTCAATTAGAGATGAAGTCGGGTCGAATATTGACTTTATAGAAGGATATCGACAAAAGAAAATTAGTAATTTTCTTGGAAATCGAATCTAATTTGACTTTACTTTTACGTTTTAATTACAAAACGTCGAAAATACTTCTGCACTAACACAAAATAGACTCCACCGCGCGCTTGCGCCGTATGGACTACGGACTGCTACTGCCAACGACTCCGGCCACTACAATGCGTTATTCGAGCTTAAACATTATTAATTTAGAAATCATTATTATTAAGGATGTTATGATTTTATTTTTGTATATTTTTACATGGTTCATAAGCATAAATTTACTATCTGTTTTACACAGCTAACAACGTTATTTAAGTAATTTTTCAATGGCATTTGTACAAAAAATTTACTGTGCCAAGTACATTTTATAAGTTGGTCGACTATTACTCGTAAACTTGTAAAGCCTGTTATGATTTAATTTTTGTATATTTTTACATGGTTCGTAAGCATTATATTTACTCTGTTTTACACAGCTATCAACTTTATTTAAGTAATTTTTCAATGGCATTTGTACAAAATTTTTACATATCCAAGTACATTTTATAAGTTGGTCGACTATTACTCGTAAACTTGTAAAGCCTTGTTATCCGTGATAATTTTCCTTTTAATTTCGTTATATTTACTACTGCCTTAAATTTTTTCACATAGCCAAGAGCAACCATTTCGCTGGCAGGGGGGGGGGGGGGGGATACTTGACTCTAACATAAATTTGCAACTTAAAGCTTAATTTTACGCAAACGAATCTATGAATCGAAAAATGGTAATAACAAACCCATAATAATTTTGAATAGCCTATCCAACGATACCCCACACCATGGGATTGATGAGAAAAAAAAATACATCCCCACTTTACGTCTATGGGAGGTACCCGAAAAAAAAATATTTTTCATGATTTTATGTTACCACTTTGTCGGAATTATTAATATGTATATACATGCCAAATTATAGCTTTCTAGTACTTAGATTCTCTGAGCTAAGCTGCGGACGGACAGACGGACAGAGCGAAACTATAAGGGTTCCTTGTTGACTTCGGAACCCTAAAAAAGAATTGCCGGGGGCTTTGGAAATTTTTAAATTTTACTTGTTTAACTTTTAGGTGGATACTCAAACGAGTAATTTTATTGCACTGTTTTGAAATACAATGTTATGCTTTTAATAATACATTTCGGAGTTGCCGAGTGTCTTGAAAATATAAATTTTAATCTTTCATTTTTTCTAAGGCAGGCAGGCTTTTACCGAAGAAACGTTTTTTTGAAAAATGATAATTCTATTTAGTCCGTCAGTGAGATTACCAAATATTATTGGACCCGTTATTTTTGCTTTATCAAATAAATAAAAATTGACAAAGATAAACTGCATCAAAGTTCAGGAGTGGGGGCTTGTGACGTCACTTTATCAGTATAAAGTGTAACACACCGTGACGTCATCCGATGTTTCAACGCACTGCACCGTCGTATTTTTTAGTTTACGTGGCAAAAAAAAAATAATACGTGTCGAATATTTTTAGGTTATCTAACTGACGGACTAAATATATATTTTTTGTCAACTACCCTAATTCCGAACTACTGCAACTCCTGAATGGCAAAATTAACAATGGCGACCGTAAAAGCACCGAGGCAATGAAGATCGAAGAGTTCAAGAGAAACAATTCTACTCCATAGTTTGGATCCAACAATGAAATTAAACAGAATAGAACAGTGGAGTAGTAAGTTCTTCTTACTCCTCCACTGTTCTATTCTTAATAACTTCTTGTTCATGCAGCACACCTGTATTGCTATAGGTAAAGTCACCGCCAGATAACAAAAAAATAAAAGTCGTTAACACCTGTCTACCAATGTATTCCAATATTTCAAAACGATACGAAAACAATATAAAGGCAGTGTCGCTAACACGATCAAAACAAACGTATCGCGGTAAGGGGCGTCTTTGACCCTTTCACTTGGCATTAAGTAATGAGTTTATATTTCATAAACGCGATGATTTAAACGGATAAAATGGTTCTACGCCTATACCTTTCATTTGTAACAAAATTATCAAAATATCTCAATAAACAAAAGTACATGTTTTCAAACTTGAAAACATGTTTTTTTGTTCCGTGGGTTGGGTTCCGTACCCAAAGGATAAAAACGGGACCCTATTACTAAGACTCCGCGGTCCGTCTGTCTGTCTGTCTGTCTGTCGTATTCACAGATGATGTATTTCTGTTGCCGCTATAACAACAAATACTAAAAACATAATAAAATAAATATTTAAGTAGGGCTCCCATACAACAATCGTGATTTATTTGCCGTTTTTTGCGATAATGGTACGGAACACTTCGTGCGCGAGTCCGACTCGCACTTGGCCGGTATTGGTACAAGTCGGATCAATTACTTTTTAGACTTTAGTAGAAATGTACAAAATCGTCCTTTCTGAAGCCCCGACATAGTAATTACTATGTTTTCCCCCTGACTTTAAATAATACTGTTGATGATTACAAAGAAATCTTAACACTTGTTTCAAAAACAGGTTTATTTCTTCCATAACTTGATACTACAGGTGTTTCCCCCACTCGAAAACTTAACTTTTTTATGAGTAACCGCTAAGGGCCGATTTCACCAATGAAAATATTCGCGGATTAGTGCAACTAAACTCAGTTTAAGCAAACAGCGTTCTGATTGGTTGAGATCGGTGGGAAACTACAAACCAGAACGCTGTATTGGCATAAACAGAGTTTAGTTGAATTAATCGCGATTAGTTTCATTGGTGAAATCGGCTCTACGTGAGCAACACTTGGGACTTACCCCCGACACAGATAATATAATACTAGCATACAGATGCCTCATCCCATACAAAGAAACCGTGCCGGCGTAACTAGCGTTTTTCATCTGATTATACCGATTATTTTCTGTATACCGTTACTTTTCAATTTGTATTTTTTGTTATTTCTATATCTTTATTATTATTTTTATTTTATTTTTTTCATGTCTACATTACGTTGGATATATTTATTTAAGAAGGGATCTTTAAAATTCTATGTACAATTTAACAAATTACTATAATCTCCAATTCGAGGGGATCGGCGTTGAAGGCTTTCAGCCTATGCCTAGTTTGGCCTCAAATGCTAATATTTGTGTAATTTACATTATGTCTAAGCACTTAATTTGTTTAATATGTACAATTTTTATTTTTGTGAATAAATATTATTATTATATAAAATATATTATTATTATTATATTATACAAAAAATAATCAGTACACTACCTCTGCATGGTTTCTTTGTATGCGATGAGACACCACTGTCAGTTCTTTCACCATTTGTGATGCCAACAATTGATGAACAATCGTGTTTTGCCGAAAATTTAAACCGTTGGTTACCATAATTATTTAACTATGGATTAAAAAACTGGGCCTTAATTAAATACAACTTAATCGTACTATGACTAATATTTTAACAATTTTAGCTTTGAACAACGGACATACTTATGTTTAAGTTACAATTATGTATAATGACGATTTCCGGTACATACTTATTATTTATATAGAAATAATCGAGGACTTATCATTATCAAATTAAACAATTTTTTGCTGTTTAGTTTTATACTTTCAAGCCTATCAACAAAAAAAAAGAGATAAATATACTTAAATGCATAATTACTTATTCTAGATGAAAAGAAACGTTTTATTATACTTGTTTTATAAATTACTAGCTCCTGCCAGCGGCTTCGCCCGCGTGAATGTCGAAAATGATCCTAAGGGAACATATTCCCGAGATAAAAAGTATCCTATGTGCTATTCCAGGCTACAATCTATCTCTGTGTCAATTTCATCCAGATCCGTCCAGCTGTTTGAGCGTGAAGAAGTAACAAACATACAAACACACTACAGACTTTCGCCTTTATTATATTAGTGTGATGTGATGTGTTGAGAAGCTTCAATTGTGTTAAGCCTCTAGTATAGTGCTCGCTAATCTTCTGGGCCGCCCTGAAGTTGGCTTTACGATGAGCAAGGCACGAAACGGTGCTGTTTTTACCCGACTGCCGAAGGAGGGTAATGTGTTTATCAGTCTATGCATGTATGTAAGTATGTATGTATGTATGTAAGTATGTATGTTTGTTCCTATGTGGCGTCCTAGAGACCAAACGCGTGGGCCGAATTTGATGGTTCTTACGTCAATCGATTCGTCTTAACCCCGCGAGTGTCACTGGAGAAAATGGCGGGTGCCATATTGTGGGGGGCCAAATTTTTTTTTTCCTCCAAACCTGTCGTGTGGGGTATCAAAATATAAGTTTTTAAGAGGTGATTTCAAAAATATATAACACTTATATGTTTAAATGTAACTAATTCGAAAAAAAAAATAACTAAAAAGTTATAAATAAAAAAAGTTAATTAAAAAAATCAATAAACCCGACTGCTTGAAAAGCGAACTAAAAAGACGTAAACAAGGAGAAAATCATGCTGTGCAGTCGGAGGATACGTTTGGTTTTGGTCAGCCAGCTCGCGAATACGTATCCTCCGACTGCACAGCATGATTTTCTCCTTGTTTACGTCTTTTTAGTTCGCTTTTCAAGCAGTCGGATTTTTTTATTTTTTATTACCTTTTTTTATTTGTATGAGATTTACTACTGCGCAGCCATAGTAGGCAACTTCAGGGCGGCCAAGAAGTTTGGCGAGAACAATACCTAGGTAACGTTCTCACTGTGAGAGGGAGTGGGCCTTAAGGCGCAGATGCTCTGTAACTTATTTTAAAATAAACATTGCATCGATGCTGCTAGTCATAACATATCTTTTTAATTTTATTTGTATTAATTTAAGGTGGTTTAATTTTCAAACGTATGTCTAATTCGGGCAAAATATTACAATCGCACCAAAAGCACAAAGCGTATTTTAGAAAGACATATCTTTTTAAATTAATTAAAGTATGTTAAACAAATAAAATTTTGAATGTTCTCGAATCAAATTATTAAGAAAATGATATATCAAAAAAAAAATTTTTTCAAAAAGTAGCGACTAGTTGTTTAGATGTTATGTGCATTTAAAAATCAGTTACAGAGAACTATCGCCCCCGGGTGGGGCCTGGACCAGCCGTATGGGATTTTTATGTTAAGGCACATCCCTAGGCCATAATCACTGTGCCACCGTCTTACCAGGAGTCACTTGGAAACGGACCCCATTGCCCCAATTTGCAACGACCAGGCTGCAGTTTGGTAAGAAGATTTGTTTGACGGTTTGGTTTCATCCCGATGTCTACCTTCACCGTTCGAGATCACAGGTAATCTACAACATAATTCTTTTACAAACAGACCTCCTTAAACACAGCAAGGCCCATAATATCGTACGCATAGGCTGCGCAAACGCAGCTCATTTACCTATGTAATTACGTGTCTATTACGCATGGGTCAGTGACCTCGCACTTTCTCAACTAATGATCTATACCTTTGACGGAAGTAACAAAACATGACACCACGCTTGTAGTGCCCGAAGGGGTAAGCTGAGATACAGCTGCAATTTAACGGTGAATGAAACATCGTGAGGAAACCTGGACTTAAGGCGCAGATACTGAGCAGCTGATTTTAAAATGAGAATCACGTCTAAACAGCCAGTCAAAATATTATTAAAAAATTATATGTTACATTAGATCATTTTCTTAATAATTTGATCAAAGAAAATTTTGAGTTTTATTCGTATAACATAGTGGAATTAAGAGCCCCTACAAGTTTCACGAACCAAAAACAGAAAACAGCTCCTTTTTAAGCGAAAATTTCTCAATAACTACAAGATATATGATAAAAAATATAATGACAAGAATAAAAACGACACAGGTCCGTCGTCTACAAGCCCTTGAGCGAGACCACAGAGTACATTTCAATATACTGAAATAGAGACCAATCTCGTTCCGTGGAACGCGTCATTTGCGTTCTTGAAGAAACTAGCGCCATCTGACCTATATAGTTAGAACTAAACCTTTGATATAGCTGTGTGTGCGTGTGCGAGTATGCGTAGGTGTGTGTGTGTATGTAAGGGTTTAATTTTATTCTATAGAACTGTAATGTTCGTTAACTGTAATGCACATCATAACATTGTAACATACGTAGTATCTCTAAGTCGTCTGTGATCATAACCTGTGATAATAACACAGAAAGATCACAAAAATAAACAAAATATCGCAAAATACCGGGCGCAAGCGTCAGATATCAGCAGACATTTGTAAATTGGGGTAACCCCTTTTATGGTTCATAAAACCACCAAGGGAAATTTACCACCCTAATGAAAATTTGCAAAATGATTGTAAAAGTTATTGCTATATGTTTTAATTAATCAAAAAATAATAAAATGTCACACTGTGCGATAAATGTAATTAAAACCAGTAAAAATTATTCATAACATAAAATATTTTTTATATCACAGAAGTTGGTTAAAAATATACTATTTTAGTAGTAATATGCTACCTACTAGGCAATATTGACAAATTATGATATTGTTTAGCGCCATCTAGTTTAACAAGTTGGTAAAAAAAATCACGATTATAATCCAACAAAATTAAAAAACACATTATGAGTTATTTTGTACAGTGACTACATATGCTTCGTGATTTTGTATCATTGTACCCATTGCTGTCCCCAGTTTTTTGTACTAAGATTAAACGCCCTGAGCGAGACTGAAATCTGAATGCCTCGCGCGAGCGCAACGGTTTATTAGGCATTATTTAGACAATTTATTAAAATAAAATAAGTACTCAATGAAAAGCCTTTTTACAAAAAAATACTACCGACTTTCAAACTAGAAAGTGAAAAATAACTTTATTTTTGGAAGTCGGTGTCTATAACGCAAAAAAATGGTACCTACCAAAGACACCGACTTCCAAAAATAAAGTTATTTTTCACTTTCTAGTTTGGAAGTCGGTAGTATTTTTTTGTAAAAAGGCTTTTCATTTTTCACTTTTTAGTTTTACCTACCTAATAGGCAAGTTGGTTAAGGTATAATAGATTACCCGAATATCATGAAACTTAAACAAAACCGGTGAAATGAGAGACCTGCATACCCCTTTCGAGCGTACTGGCATGATGTTATGTTATGAAATGGTATAAACAATAAACAGACATGCGATTGCAGCAATCCCGAGAGATTTTCCGTTATTTATTGAAGAGTTCTGTTGTATATCTCCGAAGTTCTTCATCAGATCTTCACCAAACGAAAATGGGACCAATTTCGAAATATACCCTTTCAAACAAAAAAAGAATTTTTATGATCGGTCCACAATTGACGGAGATATCGGTGAACATATATATATAAAAAAAAAAAAAAAAAAACATACATAATGTCGAACGTAGAACCTCCTCCTTTTTTGGTAAGTCGGTTAAAAATAAAATATATAAATTGGATTCGATTGATAAACACCTCAAATTTCAAATTATTTACCAGTTATTTTTACATTCATCATATTCTTACGCGTAACGCCACCAGTAAGCTGAAAAAGCAATTGAAACACCTGGTGTTTCGGGATTTCGTAAAAATGTTTGTTAGGAGTTTATTTTTTCTAATTTAATTTGAGCAGTTATCAAAAATATGTAATTTACATTTACTAGAATGCTATGTGACGCAAAAATTTGCATTAAAAGATTTCTTCATATCCTGACATGATCATATATCTTGTAAATATTGCGAAATTTGCGCTGAAAAATTTGCTGTTTTCTGTTTTTAGTGAAAATTGTATGGGCTCTTAATTTGTAAAGTTATGTCTAACACAGACAAAAAAACGAAAACCGCAACAAAACCGCCGGGCGTATTTTAATGACAATTTCACCATTTCAAAGACAATTTAAGTATCTACATTTTAATCTAAGGCTTCTTTTATGTCCTACAATAATAAGGAAACTACAAAAAAACTAATGATTTTAGGGTCGCGCGGGTGTTAAACGTGTGCGCGTTTTGTTCCCTCAAAGTCGTTGGCGCCAGTCATCGTCTTAAAGACCACTAGGTGGTAGCTATCGGGGAACACAGACTCAGGCAGGTAATTCCACTCCCTCAATCACCCAATTTTATTACTGAGTCACAAGCCTACTTCTTTGCGGTGGGGTAAAAACCGAAAACAAATTGCAATTTTATCCGCAAACTAACTCAGCAGAGCTTATAAAAGTCACTTATGTTCTAAGTCACATATCATTCGACCTCGTACAATCACACGGTCAAGTACAAGCTAGTAACTGGCTCAACTTGACTCGCATCTGCAGAACAAAGCTTGCTGACTGCTGATGGTCAATGTGATTTATTGTGAACTGTGCACGATCTTCAACTTGATGCAATTAATTGTACTGAGTCAGAATAGTAGCTTCCCGAATAATATAACCCAATAAATATAACCTACTCCTAGCTTATTGACCAATTAATAAGCTAGGGTTTAGGGTAAATGCCGGATTGTTGCCACTCTGTTTTGAAATCTTTCTATACATCTCTGTACAAAAAGTAAAATACTATATTAGTAAAACTGGCCGGTACTGTGTGTGTGTTTTTATCTACAAACTAGCTGTCCCACGCGGCTTCGCTCCCTTCAACTGGCTACCTACCTAGCCTACATACATGAATGTTGCGTAACTTTAACCGCTTACGCAGCGCACGCAACGGAAGCTCTCAAAAAGGAATAATTTTCCCCGATGTTGCAACATTTTTCATTTATGCTCCGCTCCTATTGGTCGTAGCGTGATGTTATATAGCCTATAACCTTCCTCGATAAATGGACTATCCAACACAAAAATATTTTTCAATTCAAATCAACAGTTCCTGAGATTACCGCGTTCAAACAAACAAACAAACAAACTCTTCAGCTTTATAATATTACACCCTTTACGCTGTGGCATGGTGCGGGCGACAGTGGTGTTCTATTTGTAGACTAGAACATTCTGGTTGGCTTTAAAACTTTCGCGTTTCATAATAGGAAACAATATCCAGTGATTCAAAAAACATTACCTCGCTTTGTGCAATCGGTGAAATTACAGAATAAGGACACGGTCAGTGTTGTGTGTAGAAATGTGAGGGTAGAGGAAGAATTTTCTGCCCCAACGGAGCCAGAACACCGAGACACCAGTCTACCCGGGACCACGATCGTTGCAACACGGTCGAAACGTCGGGTTAAATAGGTAAATAAATAATCTAAATCATCGCGTTAAATTCCCGTGATATATTGTTTTCCATTCTGGTTGGGTTTAATTTAATTTACTACTTCAATAATTCATTAATAAGTCAATAATTTGTAAATCGCGGCAATTTACAAGACTTACAACTTATGTACTCTCTGTATTTGTCACCTACTGCATCAGCAACAAACTCGCTTGCCTAGAAGTAGGTAACCTATATACTCTCTCTTTTGTCTCCAACTGCATCAGACTGCGTTTGCGACGGCATGTTTTATGCATCTGCATCACCCTTGGTTGACTAGTATATAATGCCTCAGGCATCAACTCCATGTACCTGTACGTTGCATGAAGTTTTAATCTATACATATAAAAATGATTCCCTATTTCCCTTGGTCACGGCATCACGCGTGAACGGCTTGACCGATTTTGCTCATTCTTTTTTTGTTGTTTGTTATTGTTAGGAGAAGGATATTATGAAAAAAAAATTGGTACCTTACCTACACAGGTAGGGTAGGTATGTAGGTAGGGTAAGGTAGGGTAGGTTGGGTAGGGTAGGTTGGGTAGGTTGGGTAGGGTAGGTTGGGTAGGGTAGGTAGGGTAGGGTAGGATAGGTAGGGTGGGGTAGGTAGGGTAGGGTAGGGTAGGTAGGGTAGGTAGGGTAGGGTGGGGTAGGTAGGGTAGGGTAGGGTAGGTAGGGTAGGGTAGGTAGGGTAGGGTAGGTAAGGAAGGGTAGGGTAGGTAGGGTAGGGTAGGTAGGGAAGGGTAGGTAGGGAAGGGTAGGTAGGGTAGGGTAGGTAGGGTAGGGTAGGTAGGGTAATTAATAAAAAAACAAACCGTACCTACCCTGGTACGGTTTGTTTTTTTTTTATTTTTTTTTTTTTTTATTTTTTTTTTATAATACTAATCCCGCTCAACAAAGTTGGCGCCTATTCTGTACAAATTCTTTCATTCCATTCCTCTTTCATGCCTTTCGTACTTTCATTCTTCATACCATGGTTCTTCTTGCATACGTCTTCCTGTATACAGTGGGTGGGACTCCCTTAAAAGCAACTTTATTTATTTAGTGTAAGGTTAAAAGAAAAAGTGCTACATATACAAGAATACAAAAAAGTGCTGTTGATCACAGTAAAATATGCAAAAAGTGCTGCAGATCACAGGTAAGGTACAGAAGTGCTGTTTATCACAGGGAATATCACAATATAAATAATGCCTTACATTTAGGGATGAGAAGCACAACAGTGCTTTTCACCACACAGACAATCTGTTTTCTTAGGTACTACCCCAGTGCAGGGTTCGTCATTGCAGTTTTGTGCGTGCTATTCTATGCTTCTTACAAATATTCTTATAATACTAGTGAAACATAGTGCTGCTTCAACTTCGGTTTCGTGCAATGACGGTGGAGGCCACATTAACACAGTACACCAGGAACTTTTCCCTGTGTTGCTTACTCATGAGCCCATGCAGGCTCTCCTTCGCCAGTCTCCTGTCAAGCTCACATTCGAGTTGGTAGTGTTCCCTGATAAATAACGGGCAATCTACAAGTATGTGCTGGACAGTCTCTGCCACGCCTGGATCGCAGACGCACGATGGGTTATCCTTACACTTGAAACGATTCAAGTATTCAGAGAACCCGCCGTGCCCCGTCAAAACCTGCGTGAGAACGCCTGTGGGCCGCACCTGTTTTATAATACGGAAAGCCGCTATGGCATCCGGAAGAAACATTTTCGTCACAGAGGCTGTCTCGCCCGACACATATCTTCGGTTCCATTCATCAAGCGATTCCAAACGGATCTGTCGCTTGATAAATGGTGTACGTAGGCGCAGCGGAAAAACGTCGAATTAATTAATTTGAGATAAGCAGATAATTAGTGTATGACGTCGTGTAATTGTGTATAGTAAGTACAAATTTGTGTATCCAACCATTGGGGAGCTATTCAACAAAAACTGTATCCGCTGGAACTACGTCATCCTAGCGGCACCTTTTTTTCCTATGCACGTAGATAAAAAAAAATACATTCAGTAATTAGTTTGAAACGAGAGGTAAATGTGTATGCTTAAATGAAATTTGTGTGACATAAAACTGCGAAGATAATCAAGTTTCCGCTGCACTGACGTTTGGCTATTTGATGAAAATCATATAAAACGGCTTAGTGCAGAGTTGATTTTTTTTACGCACTTTGCTTTGAATTTGTGTATAATAATAGTGAAAACAGAATTTGAGAAAATCATACCGTTCAGAAGATATACACGTATAAGTAAAATAAGGTTTTTAGGTCCAAGTACTTAAAATAGGAACACTAGAGCCTAACTTATAACGTTTATTTGTATCTTGTAAGGGTCTACAAAATCCTGCCAAGTTTCATGTATGTGTTCTTAGTAATTAATGAGCAGTCGCATAATTTACTACGACTGGACCACTATATTGTATGACAACCGATTTTAGGACATTTTAATGGAAATGCAACTTAAAACATATGGCGATAATTAGTTTATTAATGCAACTATTCACATGTAAAATTTCAGCTCATTACACTAAATAATTAAAGAGATATAATAAAAATACCAGAACAACCTCAATTCATGGATAAACCGACCAAGTTTGAATGACTACAAAAAAGCGGCCGTGCAGTATATATAGCTAACGTTCTAAAATTTCCAGTGTCGTACCATTATTGGATTGGTACAGGTGAGCACACAATTCTTGAACAAGTAACAAATAATGTTCGTGATCAAAATAGTAGCTCACTTGTTTGTTTCTCAAACTTACGAAATTACTACAATAAGAATTACTTTTGTATTAGCAAATGCATTTATTTGTCAGAATATTACAAAAAGTTGTTACAGTAGGTAATTATTATGTCCTTAATATTCTGCTGCTTCCATCGTATAAATATTTAGATGTTAGTAAAATTTTATTAAATGAAATACTAAAGATTATTAGAAAAAAATATTAACACACCAGTAGTTATTAGATAGATAAGGGAATAATCTAAAGAAGGTTGTTCTATCTCACGACGGTGGGTTGGTCTTAGTCGTGTGTGTTGTGCACATGCACATTGTTTCTGTGTGCGTAAGCTCGGGAGCGCTTAGCAGAGAGTTTGTATTATACTAGAGGTAACGTATTTAAGTTATAAAAGTTATCTCTTTGACGTTCAGGATGGTAGCGTTTGCCTATGTTTGTCTCTTTTTTTTGATAGAATTGTCTATAAGCAAGAACGAAAGAATTAACAGTTTCTTTTTCGTCGTAAATACGTTCCCTCTAGTATAATATAAACTATCTGGCGCTCAGTATCGCTTACGCACATAGAAACAATGTGCATCTGCACACATGACTAAGACGATCCCGCAGTCACGCAGTGTGTCGGTTGTGACTCGTGAGATAGAACAATTGTATCAGTTTCCCGAAAAGTTAGGTACCAGTAAAAATCCTAAAATTTACTTATTCATATGGGCTTATACAGTGGACCATATATTTGTTATTTATATTTAATAAAAAGCTGATTCTTTTATGTTAATGTTATTATTACCTACTTTGTTAATAATATTGTTTCTTTTTTCATTTTAATTAGTCATTAACCAATAAATACTTTTATGAGGATAATACACTACATATACATACTTACAGTTCTATATATACTTACAGTTGTTTTATTTTCTGCTAAACGATTGTGTACGCACCTGTACGAAACTATTACACACACTAACGATACTATACTGGAAATTTTAGAATGTTAGCCCTATATACTGCACGGCCGCTTTTTTGTAGCCATTCAAACTTGGTCGGTTTATCCATGAATTGCGGTTGTTCTGGTAATTTTATTATATCTCTTTAATTATTTAGTGTAATGAGCTGAAATTTTACATGTGAATAGTTGCATTAATAAACTAATTATCGCCATATGTTTTAAGTTGCATTTCCATTAAAATATCCTAAAATCGGTTGTCATACAATATAGTGGTCCAGTCGTAGTAAATTATGCGACTGCTCATTAATTACTAAGAACACATACATGAAACTTGGCAGGACTTTGTAGACCCTTACAAGATACAAATAAACGTTATAAGTTAGGCCCTAGTGTTCCTATTTTAAGTACTTGGACCTAAAAACCTTATTTTACTTATACGTGTATATCTTCTGAACGGTATGATTTTTTCAAATTCTGTTTTCACTATCATTACACACAAATTCAAAGCAAAGTGCGTAAAAAAAATCAACTCTGGACTAAGCCGTTTTATATGATTTTCATCAAATAGCCAAACGTCAGTGCAGCGGAAACTTGATTATCTTCGCAGTTTTATGTCACACAAATTTCATTTAAGCATACACATTTACCTCTCGTTTCAAACTAATTATAGAATGTATTTTTTTTATCTACCTGCATAGGAAAAAAAAGGTGCCGCTAGGATGACGTAGTTCCAGCGGAAACAGTTTTTGTTGAATAGCTCCCCAATGGTTGGATACACAAATTTGTACTTACTATACACAATTACACGACTTCATACACTAATTATCTGCTTATCTGAAATTAATAAATTCGATGTTTTTCCGCTGCGACTACGTACACTGATAAATGATACCGGACACTGGTCGTAGTCCGGCTTCCTCCGTAACGACAATGCTGCCTTCCTTGCCAACTCGTCCGCTCGCTCATTCCCCGGCAGGCCCGCGTGGGCCTTGATCCAGAACAAAGACACAGCTTTGCTCTGGCCCAGGGCTTGAGCCAAATTGGCGCGCGCGCGAACTGCCAGGGGATGGAGAGAGCCATGGCTTGCAAGCGTCTGCAATGCTGACATTGAGTCACTGTACAAACCATAGCTCGTCTCTTGCCGCGTTAGGATCACGTCCGTCGCTTTGCAGATGGCCAGGAGTTCCGCCTGGTAGACAGTGCAGTACGCGGCTAAGCTAAATTTGAGGTTCCGGACTTCGCCTTCATTATCCCAAATGGATAATGCGGCTCCCTTCAATCTTGCTGCCGTCGGTGAAGATTCGCACCGCCTGCACATTGTTTCTGTCTAGCAACTGTTGGTCTGTCAGGCACATGAACTCCAGGGGCATCTGTGTAGCTGGATGAGGAGCCTCTGCAAACCTTACCGCACTTTCAATCTCCCTATCTCCTGGCACAAACCGGGATGGCCCTCTCCTCGCTTCATACAGGGCGGCTGCCTCCTGTATGCGCAGATCTAGAGGTAGTATTCCGGACAGTACCAGTGCCGAGTTCAGGGAGACAGTACGGTAAGATTTACAGATCTTCTGGACGAATCCTCGTTGGACCGAGCCTAGCTTCTTTCGTATTCCCAGCTTCTTCGTAGCGGGAGCCCAGGCTGCGGCCGCGTACGTTATTATGGGCTCTATCATAGCAGTGTAGATTGTGTGTATGATCTGTGCGTCCAATCCCCAACTCACTTTAGCGGCGCGGGACAGTTGCTTATAAATGTTAACTGCCCTCCTGCAGACGTTCGCGGTGTGCTCGTTGAAGGTGAGCTTCTCGTCTATGGTTAGACCCAACAACTTCATCTTCTTAACCATACCAATGTCGACCCCGGCCATGCTCAACCTTGGAGTATCATACTTGCGCTTGTTGGTTACGACCATCGCACAGGTTTTGTGCGGTGCGAACCTCAGCTTGTTTCTGATGCCCCAACTCTGAACATGGGCGAGGGCTGCATTGGCAGATGTTGAAACTTCGGTCGCTGAGTCCCCATCCAGAACCAAGACGATATCATCGGCGAACGCCTGTGCGAAGATTCCGCGCCGCTCCAATTCCTGCAATAGTGGGTCTAGAATGAGATTCCACAGGATGGGACCACCTATTGACCCTTGAACACAGCCCTTGCTAGTCACTCGCGTGCATTCCTCCCCAGCGTAACGAACCTTGACTTTCCTACTGTCGAGGTAGCTGTCTAGCAGCCTTCTTATGTTCACCGGGCACTTTTCCTCAGCCAGTCTGACCTTGATGGCTGGCCACCAAGCACTATCAAAGGCCCCCTCTATATCCAGTGACACCAAGACAATTAGCTTCTTCAGCCTCAACTTGTCCTGTACGTGCTTCACTAGCGTATAGAGGGCGTCCTCAGTGCTTCTCTGGGGCATAAATCCAAACTGGCGAGTACTAAACCGCGGTACAAGCTGCCATTTTAAACGCGCTACTACCATCCTCTCCAGGACCTTTCCCAAAACCGGCAGTAGATCTATTGGTCTGTATGCCTTGGGGTTTAGGTAATCGTCCTTGCCCAGTTTTCTGAGGACCACGACTGTGGCCTCCTTCCAGATGTTTGGGAAGTGTGCCAATTCAAGGCACTTATTGTAAAGGGCAAGGAACGCCTCCAGGTCCTGGTGGATCGCTCGACTGCAGATATCAGACGTCAGTCCATCCCCTCCTGGTGCCTTTTTGGGATTGAAACCTGCCACGGCGGTCTTCAGCTCCAGCGAGGTAAATGTTGGGTCATGATATTCATCATGAGCCCACTCATTTACTCGACTGGCTGCTTCTCTAATTCGCCTGTGGTCAGCGTTGTCCTGGTCTACTCTGTCTTCGGGGTAGAACGTATCTGCGAGTAAGGCGACCGATTCACTTGGGTTGAGAAATACACCATCGCTGCAAAGGGTCAGTTCCTCCTGTCTTCTGGCGGTCCTACCAATCACCCTGAAGATTCCCTCCCAGACCCCTTCCCGATCCTGTTTCCGGCAGAACTCCTTTCAACTTGCGAATTGGGCGCTCTTCGCTAGCATCTCGTACTCTTCTTTGGCCTTCAGGTACTCGTCTACGACCATCGCTCGGCGGACCGGCACGGCATTGCGGATGCGGTTCTTCAGTCTGGTAAACTCCTTCTTCTTCACAGTGAGCTCCTCGGACCACCACGGACAATTAATTTTAATTTTTTCTATTTGTTTTAGGAATGGCATCTTCGCATGCTTGTTCTATGATTTTACTATATTTTACTACTATTTCCTCTAAGTCTTGTTTACTATTTATTTCTTGTATGCTATTTAAATTTACGTTACTTTCAATTTTAGTTTCCCCCAATTTTACTCTAAATGCTTCCCAGTCTGCTTTTCTTGTATTAAATTTTCTTGTTGTTCTAGTTATATTCATCCTTTTTTCCCTTTTTACATTAATGTTGAAGAATATAGTGTTATGGTCCGAGGATGTTGCTCCTGTATCGACCCGCCAGCCGTCCACCAGGTCAAAAAGGTCGAGCGAGCATGCCGTGACGTCCAAATGGCTTTTATACACTCGACCACCTCTGACTGTGTCAAATGTGGGAGCGTCACCAGTGTTCAGTACCTGAAGCTCTAAGTCCTCCAGGGTTCCGGACATTTCCTCGCCCTTGGAGTCTTCGATGATGGGGTAGGGTAGTGTAGGGTAGAGTAGTGTAGTGTAAGTAGAGTAGGGTAAGTAGATGAATGTTTGGTGTCTTTATGGCAAAACAAAATTTGCCGGGTCAGCTAGTCTATACATATAAAAACCGGCCAAGTGCGCACGAAGGGTTCCGTACCATTATCGCAAAACACTACAAAAAAATCACGTTTGTTGTATGGGAGTCTCCCTTCATTTATTTTATTTTAATTTAATAATTATTATTTTTTGAAGAGAATATACAACTAAATATTCTGTGAATATTTCAAGCGTCTACCTATTGCCGTTATTAATATCGAGCAAAAAACGGCAAAAATATCACGTTTGTTGTATGGGAGCCCCCCTTAAATATTAATTTTATACTGTTTTTAGTTTTTGTTGTTATAGCGGCAACAGGAATACATCATCTGTGAAAATTTAAACTGTCTAACTATCACGGTTCATTAGATACAGCCTGGTGACAGACAGACAGACAGCTAAGTCTCAGTAATAGGGTCCCGTTTTTACCCTTTGGGTACGGAACCCTAAAAATTATTCCCTATTTCCCTTGGTCACGTCATCACGCGTGAACGGCTTGACCGATTTCGCTCATTCTTTTTTTGTTGTGTTTGTTATTGATAGAAGACGGACATTATGAAAAAAAAATTGGTACCTTACCTACACAGGTAGGGTAGGTATGTAGGTAGGGTAGGTATGTAGGTAGGGTAAGGTAGGTAGGGTAGGGTAGAGTAGTTAGGGTAGAGTAGTTAGGGTAGGGTAGGTAGGGTAGGGTAGAGTAGTTAGGGTAGGGTAGGTAGGGTAGGGTAGGGTAGGGTAGGGTAGGGTAGGTAGGTAGGGTAGGGTAGGGTAGGGTAGGTAGGGTAGGTAGGGTAGATGAATGTTTGGTGTTTTTATGGCAAAACAAAGTTTGCCGGGTCAGCTAGTAAACATATAAATTGCGTAAAAAATGGTCTTATTTCGAACATTTACGTCGTGTTTACAACTGGAATACTATAAAGTAATAACTTAAACCCTGCATAAGTTGGCAATGACTTGTTTAAGGTTCTGTTAAAACAAGGTGTGTTATCTCAAGGCGCGTTTTAAGTACTTGTTGAATAAGGGCGTGTCACACTTCACAGTAATACTGCGTATTTATCGAGTAAGCTTCCATAGAGCATAGGGCAGTCAACTTTTTCTAGGTAAACCATATTGAACTTGACCTCCTTAAACGAGGATTCTAGGAGGTTCTAGGTTTTTAGGGTTCCGTACCCAAAGGGTAAAAACGATATTACTAAGACTCTACTGTCCGTCTGTCTGTCTGTCACCAGGCTGTATCTCATGAACCGTGATTGCTAGACAGTTGTCATTTTCACAGATGATGTATTTCTCTTGCCGCTATAACAACAAATACTAAAAACAGAATAAAATAAATATTTAAGTGGGGCTCCCATATAACAAACGTGATATTTTTTGCCGTTTTATGCGATAATGGTACGGAACCCTTCGTGCGCGAGCCCGACTCGCACTTGCCCGGTTTTTTATTGTATAGCACGTTCTAATACTTAGTTAGTAATTTTTTGTCCAGCTTTTAAGGTAAGCTGGCGATTTTTAGACCACATCTGGCCTACCTCTAATTATCTGGCAATTTTTGGCCAATCTTAATGAGCTGGTGATTTTTAGTCCACCTTAATAAGCTTGCGTTTTTAAGACGGCAATTAATGGCAACGGTGGCAATTTTTACCGACCCAAGAAGCTTATTTTTTTACCACTCCTGGTCTACCCTAATAAGCTGACAATTTTTAGACCACTTAAATAAGCTTGCATCTTTTAGACCACTCCTGGTGTACCCTAATAAGCTAAAAATTTTTAGACAACCTAAATAAGCTTGCATCTTTTAGACCACTCCTGGTCTACCCTAAATCTAATGATTTTTAGACAACTTATAAACAAGCTTGCTACTTTTAGACCACCCTTATAAGGAAGTAATTTTGGCCCACCCTAAAAAGTACATTTTTAGACCACTCAAATAAGGTACGTCCAAAAATATGTTGACGAAGGTAAGCTAAAATTTTTTTTATTAAAAATCGTTTAGCTCCTTGTGTTAAATTTTTCTTGCAGACTCTACAATACCTATCTTGTTGGTGTGTCTGGCCCTAAAGCTTAAGAATGACGAATATTTCTGCGTGCTTATATTTCATAGTATAATCATGAGATTATTATTGTTCCTTATTTTATACGGAGTGTATTTACTTTGTCAGGCGCCGGCTGCGATGCTGTTCCGAGATAAGATTGTCTTGCCAGTCTCCAGGAAATCTGGGGTCTTAAGGTACGAGTTTACAGCGCAACCGCGACGCGAGACCGCGACACGCGTGATCTAGGCAGGAGACGCGCGACACCAATTATCCTTTGGCTTTGTATGGGGTAAAAGGCTAGCCGGTCTCACTCATGGACGAGTGGTGACGCGCGTCGCGCTCGAAATGCCTCAACATTTGTCGCTCCCGTGGACCACCCCACAGGACCCGTTTTCGGGATAAAAAAATAGCCTATGTCACTCAGGAATAATGTAGCTTTCTATTGGTGAAAGAATTTTTCAAATCGGTCCAGTAGTTTCGGAGCCTATTCGGTACAAACAAACAAACAAACAAACAAAAAAATCTTTCCTCTTTATAATATTAGTATAGATATAATATCATATCGTCGTCATATCGGGGATCCGCTGGTTGCGAGACGCACGGGACCGGTCAATGTGGCGACGCTTGGACGTCTGACGTGTTTCGGCTGATATGATGATGATGATGATATCGTCGTATTCTTTTTCCTCCAATAGTAATTTTATTCCCCATTTCAATTTGGAATTAACTGATTTTAACGACTAAAATCGAGGAGAGATTCAAGCAACAAATGTCTCGGCCTCACGCGCGAATGCGGGGTGTTTGACTCGAGACCCGACGTGTCTCGGTCTCGCGTTGCGGTCGCGCGCTGAACTCGCACCTTTACTCCGTGTCAAAACCATCATGGTTCCATTGTAAAAAAGGGATAGAGCTCCTCGTCCTGTAATGTGTAAATTACTTCATCATCACTGCTCTCAAAACGGTGAAGGAAAACATCGTGAGGAAACCGGCATGTCCTAGAACCAAAAAATCGAAGACATGTGACATCCACCAATCCGCACTGGGCCCGCGTAGTGGATTACGGCCCATTCCCTCTCACAGAGAGGAGGCCTGTGTCCCATCAGTGGGAACATTAATAGGCTGATGATGTGATGTGATGCTGTGTTCCGCTAACAGATATAAACCTAACTAGATGAAGCGATTGTACGAGTATGTACTTCGCGTATCAAAAAACGGAGTAAAATTACGATAAATGATCGTACTTTGAGATATTCATTTAGCATTATCGGCACCGGAAATCCACCGAAATCTAGAAAAATGCCTAATTATGCCATAATGAGCTGTAAATACTGTATAGAAAAAGTTGGACGAGGCATTGGAAATGTTTTCTTCCACTGGTAAGTATATTTGTTTTTGAATTGTTTGTGAAAAAGTGGCACGCTTGGTTTTCATACAGATGGAAGGTGTTGCGTTATCTAGTTTTTTTTTTATTATTATCAATAGGTTCGCGCTTGACCACTATCTCACCTGATGGTAAGCGATGATGTGGTGGACGGTGAAACACGCTTGCCTAGAAAAAACCCATTCACTCTTGACTTAAAGACTCCTAGATTGTAGCTATCGGGAAACACAGACCCCGGCAGGGAAGTTAGGGTAGTTAGATTTATGTCTGTGGTTCCGCTGCTTCGTTACCGTGCTCAATCCCACAGGGACGATTTGGATGCTTCAGGAATTGGCTTGTAGTAGCGAAGAAAGCCTTAGCCCAGCTCTGGGACAGGGCCATTCCAGTCTAGCTATAATTTATCATTGAACGCGTTAAGGTAAATTATTTACTATATGCAGCGATTCAGTTCAGTCATAATTTAAGGTTCCCCTAGTCGACGGCACGAACTATTTTGTGCGCGAGGTTAAAATGCATGCTACGAGGGCGGCACTGAAAATTTCGGGAATCAAGGAAGTGATACAACATAACTATTTAAAAATGTATTTATTGCTTTTCGAAGTATTCTCCGCGAAATTTGACACATTTTTCTATACGATGGAATCAATCATTGAAGCAACCATTCCATTCGGAAGTTAGGGTCTCCAAAATGGCCGTTTTGTAGGCGTCCACAGCTTCTTCAGGTGATGAAAATCTCTGACCACGCAATTTATTCTTTATTTTAGGGAAAGTATAGAAATCATTAGGGCTTAGGTCGGGGCTGTACGGCGGATGGTCTAATAATTCTATGTTTTCTTGCTCTAAAAACTCTTTTGTTCTGTGCGCGGTGTGAGAACTCGCATTTGTCGTGATGGAGAATGATGCGGCGGTTGCAGTTCTCTTTACGGAGTTCAGAAACGACCTGTGTCAAACAAATGCTAGCATACCATTCTGCATTAACCGTTCTTTGTCCCTCAAGAGGAATAGTCGCAACATGGCCGGTTTTGGAGACAAACGTGGCCACCATTTTTTTTGCAACTCTCCGTGAACAAACAATTTTTGTTTGCTTTAACTCATTTTCGAACACCCAAACCCGTGACTGGTTTTTTGTTTCGGGTTCGTACGCGTATATCCAGGATTCGTCACCTGATACGATAAATAAATAAATAAATAACTTTATTGACATAAAAATATTACAGCCATACATATGAAGCCCCTGACTCCCGTGCTAGGCGAACCTGTGTACAGGAATCAGTGTCCTCCGCTGATATAAATCAATACACATTTAATTTTTTATGTAATAGAACACAAGGAGTAAGTAACACTAGTAGCTATTGAAACAGTAAAACTAAACAATAAAAGAAGCAAAGCGATGTTGTATACAGCATTTGAGGATCCTGCGTGGAATCTTTCGAGAGTTCTGACGCACCAAGTAACGCGAGCCGCTTTTTGCTCTTCACAGAGCGAATGCGGTATCCATCGGGAAAACAACTTTTTTACACCTAATTGATCATGCAAGATTATTTGTATTTGACTCATGCCAATGTCTAAAGTTGCCTGAATTTCGCGGTATGTCACATCTCGATCTTCCTCAGTCAGCTTACGCACAGCATCAACGTTTTCTTGGATGACTGCAGTTTTTGGACGACCTTGACGGGGATCATCACTGAGCTTGACACGTCCACGTTGAAATTCAGCAAACCAGCGATAAATTGTGGTTTTGGATGGGGCTTCATCACCAAATGCAGAAATCATTCGGTCAACACACTGGTTTTGTGTTAAACCACTTCGAAAGTCATAATAAATCATCGCTCTTGAATTTTCTCGAGTCGATTCCATTTTCTCAACGACTAAACCAGTTTGACAAAACCTTGTGACAAGACCGAGAATCTTTTTTTAAAATAAATAAATGGTATTCGATTTTTAAAGGAGTTTTCAATTAAAAAGATTTTAATATGACAGGAACAGTGGAAATATTCCATTCCCGATACTTTTAGTGCAGCCCTCGTATCTCATCCGAAACACGTGCGAAAGAGATAGATGCTGTGATGAGCAGTAAGAAGCTAGTTTGCGTACAAATTAGCTCTTGCAAATTTGTATCGAAATGGATGATGATTTAGGACGAAAACGAGCGCGCGAAATTTTATAAACCTTTGGGAGTCTAGATATCATGAAAAAAAACCGGCCAAGTGCGAGTCGGACTCGCACACGAAGGGTTCCGTACCATTATCGCAAAACACTGCAAAAAAATCACGTTTGTTGAATGGGAGCCCCCCTTAATTTATTTTATTTTAATTTAATAATTATTATTTTTTGAATTGAATATACAACTAAACATTCTGTGAATATTTCAAGCGTCTACCTGTTATCGTTATTAATATCGAGCAAAAAACGGCCAAAAAATCAAGTTTGTTGTATGGGAGCCCCCCTTAAATATTTATTTTATACTCTTTTTAGTATTTGTTGATATAGCGGCAACAGAAATACATCTTCTGTGAAAATTTCAACTGTCTAGCTATCACGGTTCATGAGATACAGCCTGGTGACAGACGGACAGACAGACAGACAGACAGACAGACGGATCGCGAAGTCTTAGTAATAGGGTCCCGTTTTTACCCTTTGGGTACGGAACCCTAAAAACGACTAAATGTATACTTTCAAAATAAAAATATTTGCATTGTTGTATTACTAATCTATCCCTGTATGGAGCTCGTTTTGCAATTTTCCTTCTTCTTATGGTATTTATAGGCCCATAGATGCGTTAAAATTAATGTTGAAATTTGGAACTTCCGACGCTCATAACTTTCAAATATATATATTTTTTGCTTTTTTGTTTCCATACATGATGAGACAAATTGATATTACTTTTTATTTTGAACGTACATCGTCAAACAGTGGAGTAATCGGTAGATTACGTTTGTATGGAAGAATTTTCGACTAGTGTAACCTTAAGTGAGAGAGTGGTAGACTACTTCGCGAGTAGTACTCGAAGACATGTTTATGACAGAGGGAGGCAAGAAAAAAAGAAATAAACTTAATTTAAGTTTTTACAAGCTTTTATTTAACTTGCAATGTATGTATGTACTCGTATGTAAGCGTGTTGGGGTCAAAGCTTGTAACTGAATTTTAAAGCGGTTATCCTCAACCGATTAAGATGAAATTTTGCATACACGTTTGGTTTGTATGACAATGCACGGTAAGCTAAAAAGATTTTTTAAATAAAAAATTAAAAAACTTTTTTTATTTTGGCAATGAAGTTTTTGGGCGATAGGAAAAAGTAGCATTACATTGTGTCTTGCCTGTATTTGAAAAACACATGGCAGAAGTTTTTATTATGTCAGATACTACATATTAATACAATTATATGTTTGTTAATCAATTACACCAGAACGGCTGATCGGATTAGGATGAATCTTGATGATGATGAATCCGGCACACGGGTAGACACTTTATGTCAGATACTACATATTAATACAATTATATGTTTGTTAATCAATTACACCAGAACGGCTGATCGGATTAGGATGAATCTTGATGATGATGAATCCGGCACACGGGTAGACCGTACACTCGATTAGGACATAATTATGATACCTTTTATCTCTTTAGTATGTTCTATTTGAAAAATAGGGATCTTTCCTGGGTAGAAAAATTATAATTCTATTTAGTCCGTCAGTGTAATTATCAAATAATATTGAACCCGTATTTTTATCTTTATAAAATAAATAAAAATTACAAAAATTATTCGCATCAAAGTTCAGGAGTGAGGGCTTGTGATGTGACGTCACTTTGTCAGTAAAAATGCAGCACACCGTGACGTCACACGATATTTCAACGCGCTGTTAAGTCATATTTTTTTGCTTACGTGTCAAAGGAAAAAATACATGTTCAATATTTTTAGTTTATCTAACTAACGCACTAAATATATATTTTTTGCCAACTACCCTATTTCCGACTTCAAAACACAAAAAATAATAACTTTACACGGGCGAAGCCGACAGCGGAAGTTAATTGTTTTAATATTTCGAAGATAATTTATTATATTTTATCAATTTAGTTATCTACAGCGGGTGTCCTAAGTTACGCAACGATCATCTACAGGTTGTTACAAAAGTTGGAGTAACAACTGTCTTTTGTAACATAACAAAACGTAATTTTATTAGTAAATACGGATCGTGTCCGATAAGGGGTCGGATATTGATAGAGATTTTGAATAGAAACACGTTCGAGATGTAGAATATTGTAATTTAGTAGGAAATTATAAAGCCAATGAATTCTATCATCTATCAAACGCTGTATAGTAAATGTGTTTAATAAAACGTAGTCTAAGTTGTTTATATTTACAAATATTAAGGTTGCCCAAGTCGACGACACGAACTATTTTGTGCGCGGGGTTAAAATGCATGCTATCTCATCCGACAACACGTGCGAAAGGGATAGATGCTGTGATGAGCAGTGAGAAGCTAGTTTGCGTACGAATTTGCACTTTTGCATGTTTGTAGCAAAATGGATGATGATTTAGGACGAAAACGAGAACGCAAAATTTTATAAACAAACCTTTGGGAGTCTAGATATCATGAAAAAACTACTAAATGTATATTTTCAAAATAAAATTATTTGCATTGTTGAACTACTAATCTATCCCTGTATGGTGGCTGTTTTGCAATTATCCTACTGCTTATGGTATTTATTTCCGCCCAAAGATGCGTTAAAATTAGTGTTGAAATATGGAACTTTACCATACAGGGCTAGATAATGATGAGACTAATTGATATACTTTTTATTTTGAACGTACATCGTCAAACAGTGAAGTAATCGCCAGTCTTCGTTTGTATGGAAGAATGATCGACTAGTGTAACCTTAATATGGAATGTGAACTTAAACTGGATCATTAGATTTTTTCGCTCTACGTGATACAAGTCACGTGAACGAGGCGTAGGACATACTTACATAAATGGAATAAATTTAATTTTATATTGACTTAATTCTTGATTCATAATCATTATTTATTTATTCAGCCGTTATTATTATACAATACTTACAATAGTACTTAATTGTTGGACTATTATAGTTTTTATTACAAGCAAATTCCTAAATCATTCAATATTAAGATAATCGTATCTATTTACCCGACTGCCGAAGGAGGGTAATGTGTTTAACAGTCTATGTAAAGGGTCTTCCAACAAGGACGGGTCGATGTTAAAATTGAATAAAACAAGATGTGTGTGAGATATTAACGAAATTAATTTTTTATATAAAAGGCCCATTTATGCCATTATGGATGGAATATGACATCGTTCAAATGTCCGCCGCGGCTTCGTATGGTGGCACGAATCCGAAAGGTCCAATTTTTAATGACTCTGCTCTCTCTGACAAAACGCGCACTCGTTTCACACCCGCGCAACCCAAAATTTTGTAGTTTTTGTACTTTCCTTATTATTCTATGACTTTAAAAAAAAAGCTTCAGATCAAAATCTAGATAATTAAATTGGCTTTGAGATGGTGTTGATTTCATTAAAATACGTCCAGCTGTTTTGGTGCGATTGTCGTGTTTTTGTCCGTTTCAGACATAACTTTACAAATTAATTTCACTACGTTATGCAAATAAAACTCAAAATTTGCTTAAACCCTTGAATAGCTGATATTTAAATAAGAATCACGTCTAAACGGCTACTCGTATTTTTTTGGGAAAAATATGTGTTATATAAGACCATTTTCTTAATTGATCTAAGAAAATTTTGAGTTTTATTCGTATTATATAGTGTAATTAATTTGTAAAGTTATGTCTAAAACGGACAAAAACACGACAATCGCAATAACACCGCTAGGTGTATTTTAATGAAATCGACACCATCTCAAAGAGAATTTAATTATGAACATTTTGATCTGAAGCTTTTTTTTAAAGTCGTAGAATAATAAGGAAAGTACAAAAAATCACTAAATTTTGGGTCGCGCGGGTGTGAAACGAGTGCGCGTTTTGTTCCCTCAAGGTCGTTGGCGTTAGTCGTCGTCTTAAGGCTTCGATCAAAAGGAAAATTATTACTGCATCAAGGAAAGTCCTCATGTAAAGTTTTTTGTTTTGTTTTAAGTTCATTATAGGTTAACGGTAAAACCATCTTTCTGATCATTTGGGATTTTCTGCAGTAAATCTATACCAATATTTTTGTATATTTTTGTTTGTTTGTTTGCACCGAATAGGTTCCGAAACTACTAGACCGATTTAAAAAATTCTTTCACCAGTAGAAAGCTGCATTATTCCTGAGTGACATAGGCTATTTTTAATCGACTTACCAAAAAGGAGGAGGTTCTATGTTCGACTTTATGTTTTTTTGAATTTTATTTATTGAAGGTATCTCCGTCAATAGTGGACCGACTTTGAAAAAAAAAATTTTTAAAGATTATTTTTCGAAATTGGTGCCATTTTAATTTTCTAAAGATCTGATGAAGGGCTTCGGAGATATATAAGAGCACTCTTCAATAAATAACGGCAAATCTCTCGGGATTGCTGCAATCGCATGTCTGTTTATTGATTACACCATTTCATAACATAACATCACGCCAGTACGCTCTAAAGGGGTTCGCAGATGTGTACAGTTCACCTGTCATTTCACCGGGTATGTCCAATTTCATAATATTCGGGTTATCTATTCTGGCATTATAGGTACCTTACTTATCTTCTTGCCTATTACGTAGGTACAACTAAAAAGCGAAAAATAAAAAATAAACTATTTTACAAAAAAATACTACCGACTTCCAAATGAGAAAACTACAATGGGAAAAATAATTTTAATTGGAAGTCTGTGTCCATAACGCAAAAAATTGGTACCTAAAGTTATGTATCCCTTTGAATTTTTTTTATTTGGAAGTCGGTAGTATTTTTTTGTAAAAAAAAGTTTTTTAAATCCCGAAAACGGGTCCTGTGGGGTGGCCCACGGGAGCGAAGCCGCAGGGAACAGCTAGTATAAAAAGATTGGCACTTGTGTGGCGTCCATTTTTAATACCCATTATAGCTTTTACCTACAAGAGATTTGTCATACGAAGTTACAAGCTGTTTTTACCCGACTGCCGAAGGAGGGTAATGTGTTAACGACTTTTATTATTTTGTTATCTGGCGGTGACTTTAATATTTTTAATCCACAAGATAAAATTACAAATTTAAAAAACCCCCGATATTAATTTTTATTAACTACATATAATACCTATACCTAGTAGCAGACACGCTTCAATCCACAATCTATAGAAACACGTAATAATGACACGATATCTTGCGAAAAAATCCAGATTGAAAGAGTAAAATGCGAATAACGATTTTATTCAAACATAGCTAAGAACACTCTCGAGAAAGTCACCTTCCAAACAAAAAAAGAACTAAATCAAAATCGGTTCATCCGTTTAGGCGTTATGATGCCACACACAGATACACAGCAACACATGTCAAACTTATAACACCCCTCTTTTTCCGACGGGGATAAAAAACATAATAATATAACAGTCAAAACCAACAACTCCTGCCTACCCTTTGTTTTATGTGTCACAGCACAAGGCATACCATGACTGTGTTGACCAACTAATGACTCTCCATAGATAACCGTCACACCTAATGGCAGATAACCATATCCGGTGGACTTTACTGAAAATGAGTTACTTTCACTGCTTGCCCATATTTGGGAGTGGTACCTTTAGCTTTGCCCTTTAGGGCAAGGTTGATGTGTCATCAAATGATCTTACTTTTTTTTATATGAAATAGGCTCGCGCTTGACTACTATCTCACCTGATGGTAAGCGATGATGTAGCCTACGATGGAGCACGCTTGCCTAGTAGTATCCTATTCACTCTTGACTTAAAGACCCCTAGATTGTATTGTAGCTATCGGGAAACACAGACTTCGGCAGGGAATTCCACTCCTTAGCTGTACACATAATAAAAGTATTCTCAAAATTCGTTCTTATCTCCATCAGTGTGGATCGAGATCGGGATCAGTCCATCATCACTGACAGGACTATTGTAGCCAATAAGCCTGATATAGTGGTGGTGGATCGAATCGAGAGGCGTACAATGATTGTTGACATTACCGTCCCGCATGACGGGAACCTCGTGAAAGCTGAGAAAGATAAGCAAATCAAGTATCTTGACTTGTCTCGCACATACTGTGGGATGTGGACACAGCGATCATTGTACCGATAGTCGTGTCAGTCAATAGCTTAATAGCTACCAACACCATAGGAGGCTCTCGTAAGGTGGCTGGATCAAGGATATGATTCAGAAAGTAGTACTTCTGGACACGGCTCGTATTGTTAGGAGGTTCCTCTCTCTGGAGGTATGTACACCGGTAGCTTGGACCCTGTTCCCGATATCGGTAGGCCTCGTTAGTACGTTTAGTTTGGATGACAATGGTTAGCTTAGAGACGACATTCTAATAAACTAATTCTTAAAACGGTGAAGGAAAACATCGTGAGGAAACCGGCATGTCCTAGAACCAAAAATTCGAAGACATGTAACATCCACCAACCCGCACTGGGCCCGCGTGGTGGATTAAGGCCCATTACCTCTCTCACATGTCCAGCAGTGGACGTCTTTCAGCTGATATGATGATGATGATGATCTGTCTCACAAAGAGAGCATGCCTGTGTCCCAGCAGTGGGAAAATTATAAGGCTGATGATCATGAAGAATATAAAAACAAAATGCCAATACAGTACATGTCTTTTGCCTAGGCTAGAGGCTATATAGCTTAGTCTCCTCAGGCTAGTCCGGTTAAGTAGTTACCAGTCATTATGACCGAACTATGAGACGCCAGCCAGCAAAAAAAAAAAAAAAAAAATGCTGTACATGTCAAGGCACAGACTGAAAAGCATATGACGCCCTTTATATCTAATCTTCCGTAGTTTAAGTTTTCCACACCTTAATAATCTGTATCCGGTCGGTTTCACTGAAAATGACTAACTTTCACTATTGAGCCATATTTGGGAGTGGTACAGAACCCAAGAAGCTCATCGGCGATGAGGCACTGGTTAAGTCAAAGCTCCAGAGCCTTGAACATCGTCGCCGAGTTGCCAGCTTGTCGGTTTTTTATCGGTTACATTTCGGGGAGTGTGCGATGGAATTGCATGATCTAATTCCGCCCAGCCCGTTTCATCATCGGAGTACCAGACGTACGGCGATGCGCCATCGGTACATGGTGGACATCCCACCCATACGCACTAAACGTTTTGAGAATACTTTTATTATAAGTACACTTAAGGAGTGGAATTCCCTGCCGGAGTCTGTGTTTCCCGATAGCTAGAGGTCTTTAAGTCAAGAGTGAATAGGTTACTTCTAGGCAAGCGTGCTCTATCGTCGACCACGTCATCGCTTACCATCAGGTGAGATAGTGGTCAAACGCGAGCCTATACAAGATAAAAAAAAAAAAATACATCGTGAAGCAAGAAGTTGTCCAGTGGATTAAATCTGGGTCATGTGTTTTTTATTTTTAAAAAAAATGCGAGTCGGACTCGCGCACCGAGGGTTCCGTACAACCATCAGCTTAAAGGTATTATAGACCTGAGTATTTGATATGAATTTCAATTTCATACCTCTACGCGTTGATGAGGAAAGGGGTAGTAAGTTTAAAATTATTAAAAATATTTTTATTATTAGATGTAACTAAAAATTTACGGTTTTCGCACGTTGCTTCGTACCAAATTTCAAGATTAGAAGTTCACGGGAGGTACCCTGTAGGTTTTGATTCCCTTGCGAGTATCGAAGTCGAAAATTGTGTCGAAATTTTGCGAAAATTTGTGGCATAAACGGCTGAATCTTTAGATTGCGTTGGCTTAGAAGTTTGATTTTTTCACAGCTTTAAGGGACAGTAGACTTGTGTATTTGATATATTCAGCTTGATACCTCCACGCGTTCCTGAGAAAAAGGGTCTTGACAGACAGACAGACAGACGGACGGACGGACGGACAAAAAAGTGATCCTATAAGGGTTCCGTTTTTTCCTTTCGCGGTACGGAACCCTAAAAAGAGTCAAGTCAAAAAACTTCACATTTATAAGCAACTAGCTGACCTGTGTGCCCACTTCGCTGGCCGTCAAACATTTAAAAATAATAATGATGGGGTGGGGCGAAAAATATTTTTTGATCTTGACTTAGTGCCCCTTAGAGGGAGCCATATTCAATTTAATGTGACGTCACATAACCTATAACCAGCGTATAAACAAGACGCTTCCAACGACACATCATTTGTCAAATTGCAATAAGGAGCTTAGAAGTGAAAACCATGAAATGAGGGAACAGATGAACATACATACATACTTTCATACATACATACACACAAACCGGTCAAAAACATAACTCTCCTTTTTGCTTTGCCGTAGTCGGGTAAATATAGCCTACTAGTTGTCCCCTGCGGCTTCGCTACCGTAAACTGGCTACCTACCTACCTACCCTACCCTACATACCTACCTACCCTACCCTACCTTACACTACTTACCAAACCCTACTCTACCTAGCCACCCTACCCGACCCTACCTACCTACCAACTTTTTTTTTTGAGTCAAAACTTAGCCTATGTCCTTCCCCAGGATGCCATCTATCTCCTTGCCAAATTTCATTAAAATCCTTTCAGTGGTGTCAAAAGGTCAGACAGACAGTTACTTTAGAATTTATAATATTAGTATGGATGTCACTCAGGAATAATGCAACTTTCTACTGGTGAAAGAATTTTCAAAATCTGTTCAGTAGTTCCAGAGATTACTTCCTACAAACAAACTTACAAACGTTAACTCTCTATAATATTATTATTAGTGTAAATTGATTATTTGATTGTTGAACAAAAGCTACAAAACTGAAGTTTTCCATCTTTCTCCTCCCCTTATCCCAATCTATTTAAGGTCAGCTTAAACTACTAACTTTTTGCCGCACAATAAAGGAAATTATACATATCTTATCATATCAAAAATATAACTAAAAGAACTTTACATACCCCCATCTAACACCGGATACAACAATACCAAAATTATAATTTTATCACAAACGCCAAAAAAAAAAAGAAAAACCACTGACCAACCGGAAAACCACAAAAAAAGGATCTAATCATAAAATTATTCAAAATTTGTTTACTTTAAAAAAGAACCGGAATGTGGTCAAAAATGGCTTTAGCAAATATAGCCTTATTGCATGACACCACCCTTCATCAATATTATACCAAGACACAAATTATTCAAAAAATAAAAAGAAAACGCTTAAAATAAAATCAGACCGGAAAAGTAACAAAAATGGCCAACGCAAATATACAGCCTTACTGCATGACACCATCCTTCATCGATCTTATACCAGACACCTGCGCATGCGCAGCCAGTGAGTCTACGACACCCGTAGTAAACGGACGTCTTATAAAATTTATTATTCTTTGTAAAAAATAAAATATTATCGTGTTAACATAAGTGTTGTGTGAAGTGAATAGTGAAATTGACAGTGATTTTGAAAAAGGTTCTGTGTTTCGGATGGAAGTAGATTTCTAAAAGTTAGTAAGTTGGTAATTTTCCGTCTGTGATTTGTGCTTTTATTTTATTTAGTTCTATCTGCTTATTGGTGAATGTTATCGGAGTCAATAAATTTTGTTTCGGCGTTTTTTTTTTGTGTTTATATCGTTGGTGATATGAGGATCTAAGTTTGGATTGAGAATTTTCGGGTTTAGATGTCAAATACATAATAATTTCTTAGGTAGCAACTTATATGTTCTTAGAAAGCAGACACTCCAGAATTAATACCTTACCAGATACAGATTTCTTGGTTAACAAGCATATAGGAATACAAAACTAAATGTTATCCCGACCCAAAAGTTCTTAAGATTGCTGTAACTGCAGAAAAACATTCCTAGCTAGAAGGAATAGCTTTATAGGGATTTAAAACATAATACAATCCAGTCTTAGAATTTTTAAGGAATCTTTTAGATACTTGAGCAAAATGCTGGTCCGAAACACAGATGATTTTTTAGTAAACAAGTGGTTTAATCCAATCTCGGCACCCTACTCAAATCATGTAAGGTTCACAAAAAAATTTAAACACAGTATTCTAGTGACTAAACAAGATAAAATTACAAATTAAAAAAAACCCCCGATTTTTATTTAATTTATTTCATGCTTTTTAAACAACATATAATATACCTAGTCGCAGACACGCTTCAATCCATTATCTATCGAAACACGTAATAATGACACGATATCTTGCGAAAAAATCCAGATTCAAAGAGTAAAATGCAAATAACTTTTGAACGGCTAAACCGATTTTATTCAAACATAGCTAAGAACATTCTCGACAAAGTCACCTTTCAAACAAAAGGGTTAATAAGCTTGATTATTTATTCAATCAATTTGGTTTAATCAATTTTTAATATGGTTTTGTTTTCATTTCATTAAAAACAATATTAGAAGCTAGAAGTTGTACTTGTAAGAAACCGGTGACTTTGAAAAAAAAAATAGATCGTCCATCATAATCTCCATATGCAGGACAAGATGAATGACTTACGAACTTTTCATCTCGAAATTTTTATATTTTTCTTTATTTAAATAGGGACTTTTTTAATCGTCTTGTCGTATGAGAGTGACAGTTCTATACTCTAAATACACACTAGGTACCTATATCTATATATATAAAAATGAATCCCTATTTCCCTTGGTCACGGCATCACGCGTGAACGGCTGGACCAATTTCGCTTATTCTTTTTTTGTTGTGTTTGTTATTGTTAGGAGAAGGTTCTTATGAAAAAAAAATTAAGAAATAATAAAAATTACTGCCTTACCTACATAGGTAGGGTAGGTATGTAGGTAGGTATGTATGTAGGTAGGTATGTATGTAGGTAGGTATGTATGTAGGTAGGTATGTATGTAGGTAGGTATGTAGGTAGGGTAGGTAGGGTAGGGTAGGTAGGGTAGGGAAGGGTAGGTAGGGTAGGGAAAGGTTAGGTAGGGTAGGGTAGGGTAGGTAGTGTAGGGTAGGTAGGGTAGGGTAGGTAGGGTAGGGTAGGTAGGATAGGGTAGGTAGGGTAGGGTAGGTTGTGTAGGGTAGGTAGGGTAGGGTAGGTAGGGTAGGGTAGGTAGGGTAGGGTAGGTAGTGTAGGGTAGGTAGGGTAGATGAATGTTTGGTGTTTTTATGGCAAAACAAAGTTTGCCGGGTCAGCTAGTAGATAATATTTAAGCCATAGACTTGAACATACTCTTCGTATAACCATTTGTTGTGAAACAGGATAGTTTCAGCTTCGCAATAATTAATAACATAAATTTATAACATAAAAACCTTTATTTTATAAAGTACCTGTTTTATTATCATCTCGTTCAATGCTGATTAATGTTTTAATTTAAGTTTATCGTAAAAACACTGTGCATTTATCACAATATTTACGAGCCCGAAAATAATTTCTTACATCCAACAACCAAAGAAAATAAAACATAAAATTTGCATATGTAGTTTGTAAAATCTAAACAAATATTATAATAAAGAGGTGAAGTTTGTGAGTTTGTGATTTTGTAGGGGGGTAATCTCTGGATCTACTGAACGGAATTTGAAAATTCTTGTACCAGTAGAAAGCTACATTATTCCTGAGTGACTAAGGATGTAATTTATTTAAAAAAAGTGATCCTTATGAAAATTGTAATAATGTAACACAAAGTAGCAAAATTTTGCCTATAAAATACATTCTTTGGCGTACGCTGAGAAAACTATTGATGATACATAAAAATTATGTACTACATGACTAAAGTACTCATTATTACCTACAAAAAAGTCTGCGAGAGAATATATCTAACTATCATAGTTAAGTCACAATAGCAGCTTTATGTTCTAAATTTTAATTAGATCGCCGGTAGAAACAAAAGTTGTTTACATTCGTATTGCAGTATTAATTCTTATTCAAATAAGTAGTTTAACAAATTGGTAGGTAGGGTAGGGAAGGGTAGTTATGGTAGGTAGGGTAGGGTAGGTAGGTAGGTAGCCAGTTGACGGGAGCGAAGCCGCGGTGGTCAACTAGTAATATTATAAAGAAGTTAATGTATTGTTTGTTTTTTTATTACGTTTATGAATGATAATTTATTGAAGTACTGATCCGAATTACTAACGACTAGCGACCCGCCCCGGCTTCGCTCGTGACAAATTATACACAAAAACCTTCCTCGTTTCTCACTCTTTTTATTGGTGAAAACCGAATGAAAATCTGTTCAGCATTTATATGTAGTGTGTAGTAATTTCAATTTCGTCCCTTCTTTAGAGCAATGTTCGGTGCTGTCATTGTTTATGAACGTTAGTAATCAGTAATGTCACCTATTAATTTTGGTGAATGTAGCTGTTTATACGGAATCCTCTGTGCGCGAGTCACCTCTACAACATGGAATTGACGTGAATAAAAAAAAGCATACCTACTTTACGTGTACAGGAGGTACATTAAAAAGAACATAATTTTATTTTACCACTTTGTCGGCCTGATTAATATGTATATCCATGCCAAATTATAGCTTTCTAGTACCAGTGGTGTCTCTTCCCATACAAAGAAATTGTCCCGACGTATAGTCGTCGCCAAACTTCTTGGCCGCCCTGAAGTTGGTTTACCGGATGCGCGAGGCATAAAACGATGCCGTTTTTGTATGAGATTTCCTACTGCGCAGCCATTGTAGCCAACTTCAGGGCGGCCAAGAAGTTTGGCGAGAACTATACTGTACTGATTATTTTTTGTACATCGATCGCGTTCGGTTCCGTTCCACGGATATAAATGGTGATCTATATATCGCCGTGGAACGGAACAGAACGCGAACAATTTACAAAAAATAATCGGTATAATAAGATGAAAAACGCTAGTTACGTCGGCACGGTTTGTATAGGATGAGGCATCTGTATGATAGTATTATATTATCTGTGCTAGTAATAAAAGTCTCTGAGCTAAGCTGCTGATGGACGGACAGACGGACATGGCGAAACTATAAGGGTTCCTTATTGACTGCGGAACCCTAAAAAGTGAAAGTAGATGTTGATGTTGAGGATATTATGAATGCACAATATAGGTTAGGAAGCACAGACATAATAACATCATTTTGTTTATAAATAAATCTATTGTCTAAGACCTCGTAACGTGTTGAACTGTTGCTTCGACATCTAGATAATTTGTTTGCAAACAAACATGTTTGAATGAGTCGTTAGGTCACATGGAAAGAGTTTGGCTTGTCGGTCAGATCATCATCATCATATCAGCCGAAAGACGTCCACTGCTGGACATAGGCCTCCCCCAAGCGTCGCCACATTGACTCGCAACCAGGCCATCGGTCCACCTGGTGGGAGGCCTTCCAATGCAACGTCTTCCGGTCCGTCAGATTGTAATGTTCTAATCAGCAAGTAACCTTTTCACTATCCCTCACTATCCTTTTCTACATCAGAGGGAACAGACAGTACTCCACGTGTACCTAGTGAGGTTCAGTGGAGTCTAGAATTTTTGGTTTTAGTATATTTTAGAACACCGGTGACACTTCGGCCCGGATACGGAATTTTAACTGAGGAATAAAAATGGCGGTTTGACAGCTTTTGTATAGAATATATGTCAAACGGCCATTTTTATTCCTCAGTTAAAAGTTATCAGACTATTGAAAAATCGGCCCTAAATCGTTAATAGATAAGCCATAGCTTATTGTTTTGATAAAGCCGAAAACAATAATAAAGAAATGATTCATTAAAACTAAAACTTGTATTCGATAAAAACATGGCAAAAAAAATATTATTCGACAAATCTAATGTAATCTATCTAATACCTTTAAACGAGCAATTCTTGTATATTTTGTATAATCTGAATCTCGGAAACGGCTCCAACGATTTTCATGAAATTTAGTATGCAGGGGGTTTCGGGGGCGATAAATCAATCTAGGTTTCATTTTTAGAAAACGTCGTTTTCTCTATTTTACCCGTGCAGAGCTCGGTCATCCAGGTACTGTTAAAATAATACTCAGTATTTTTTACGAAAATTAGAATAAGGAAATATTGATTGGTGCTCAAAGCATAAGTGCCCAAAAAAATAGGTGCTCAAACGGGAATACTCCGAAATTAGTGATGGTGTTTAATAAAAAAAAACTTTCATAGGTTCTTTATATTTATTTACAAAGTCCTGGTAAAAGGTCCGGGTAACTTATCCGACAGATAATAATTACATTAATGAATATTTATTTAATTAGCCGGTAGTACATATTACAAGATTGTAAAACAAGGCCCTAAATATAATAAGTACTTATCAATAAACCCAAAAATGTGACCTCTCAAAAAGGCCAAACAATGAAACTCGATATGCCACTTCGATACAATATTATTTCAATAAGTTATCTACAAAAACTGCAGGTAAAAAATACCGATCTTTTTCCGAATCGATATCCGGGACAAAAGGTTCGAACATCATTTGAAAAATATTAAATTTGTAACATCACGCCCGTGCTACTCGAAGGGTTCGGCAGAGGCGGCCTTTAGTAGTTTATTCAGGAGATTTTTTTTGTTTTTCATAGAGATGGGTCCGATATATCAAAACGTAACTTATATCGGATATGTGTTAGATATCATATCATATCGATATCTATATCAAAATAACCGATATCACAAAAACTGTATCTAATAAAAACCTTACTAGAAAGAATAAGTCAAAACTTAAAACCGTAACAATGCGAAAACGTACGAACAAAACGCAAACTTCAGAAACGATAGGAACCATATGCGCTAACTCTCTTTCTAAGTATTATTTCGCGTTCGTTGTTAGTTTGCTTATCTAAATAATATGTTAATTTTTGCAAACTACTAATGATATCGATGTCTGAAAACCGTTTTCGATATCGATATGAAAACTGTATATCGGTTACATAACCGTTTGCGCAAAATACCGAAAACGCCCATCTCTAGTTTTTCACGACTCTACTACCCAGCTGAATTACCCATGAGCTTTATATTTAAGCCTAACTGTGCCCGCGACTTCGCTCACGTCAACTCCCTACCCTATCGTATCCTATCCTACATACCTACCTACCAATTTTTTTCTAGGGTCATTCTTTAGTAGAGAATCTTAACACCGCCATTCAGAAAATGACGTCAAATGCACAACGCCATCTATCGAATATGGAGTTCAAATGTCCGAGTATCTGCATTGCGTGTGTTGTGATATTTTAATTCTTGAACACTTTAAATTCATATAACTTTTGACCGAGTGAACGGATTGCAATGAAACAAAAACTAAGTAATACTTCAATTTACGCACAATTTATTATGTATAAAAGTTATCCACATTGGTTTGGTAGATTTTACGTGACGCGTGCACAACTAAACAGACAAAAATTCAAAAAATGCTAGAAATGGGTTCTGTTGGTTATACTTAACACCTTGGCTATTTTTATTTTGGAAATATTTGCGATGTACAAAAACGATTTTTTACAGATTTATTATAGGTATGTATTGAAAATCTGAAAGGTAATAATCACATCTTTAGAATATCCAGGGTAGTGATTTTATCCGTCATTCTAAACAACTTGGATTTATGATAGAATCTTTTTCATTTCAAATCTTATACACTCTGATTAAAAAACCGTTTTACAAAAAAACACTACGAAGTGGAAAATAACTTCAATTTCGGCAGTCGGTGCTCCTGATTTCTTTTCTTAGTTTTATAACACCGACTTCCAAAATTGAAGATATATTTCACTTTTTACTGTTTTTGGAAGCCGGTAATTTTATTTGTAAAAAAGATTGTTATTTTTGGCTTTTTAGTTGTAATGCATAATGCTCAAGTTCTATAGTAAGGTATAATGCTCACTCAAAGTGATGCCAGAATAGATAACCCAAATAAAATGAAACTTGAACATAACCGGTTGAATGAAAGTGTATCAGAGTGATCTGTATACATCTGCTTACACTTTTCGAGCGTACCGGCGTGAAGTTATGTTATGAAATGGTGTAAACAATAAACAGACATGTGATTGCAGCAATTTCGAGAAATTGGCCTTCATTTATTGAAGAGTTATGTTGTATATCTCCGAAGTTCTTCATCAGATCTTCACCAAATTTAAATGCGACCAATTCGGGAGCATACTCTTTCAAACAAGAAAAGAATCGGTCCAAAATTGACCAAGATATCGGTGAACAAACAAAGAAAAACACAAAGTTGAACATATAACCTCCTCCCCCCTCCCTTTTGGAAAGCCGGTTAAAAAACTAATAACAAGCCGTTTTAAATATGGAGTGACAAAAACCCCGATTGGAATTAAAAGCATTAATTTGTCATTTAAGAACTCAGACAATCATCTAAGACATTTTAATATTATGTTACATTCCTACCAAAAGGTTGTTTCTCAATGAATGAAAAAACAACAATGATTTGTAACTAACATACCTATTATTTTATTCACAAATCAAGTCTCACTTTTTTCTCAATACTAATTTATAATACTTAAAATAGTTTCGAAAGCAAAAAAACGCGAAAAACATGGCTTCAGTACAAATATGATCGATCACGTCAAAATTATTTCTTAACTTATTTAAAATGGCTATATTAATCAAGGAATCTACGTTTGATTTTAATAAATTACAATATTAAGTAACACATTGATCTGTTCGACAGATTGACATTGAAAAAATATTTGTATTAATTAATCGTTGGTTTTATTAATTGGTTTTTAAATGAGTGACGATACTAATGAGTTCATCCGGTATTGTAGGACGTAGGAGTCATCCGACAACACGTGCAAAGGAGATAGATGCTGTGATGAGTAGTAAGTAGCTAGTTCGCATACGAATACACACTTTTGCAAATATGGAGCGAAATGGTTGATGATTTAGGACCAAAACGCGCGAAATTTCATAAACTGGATATTGGATATCATGAAAAAATACTAAATGAATCTGTTCAAAAAAATTATTTGCATTGTTGAACTACTAATCTATCCCTGTATGGTGACTGTTTTGCCATTTTCGTTCTTCTTATGGTATTTATTTGCGCGTGTGACATTCGGCAATAAGGTAACTATTATTATCTATTAAAGATTTTTCATAATCGCATCAGTAACAAAAAAACAATTGAAGATGCCTAAATCAAAGTTTGTCACTTAAAAATTACTTCCTTAAATCGCAAAAACGAAGTTAGCAAGCGAGCTCTGGGGTTTACTCCCCATCTCCGTCAACGAAGTGACGGGCCCCGTCCGAAAGTACTCCAAAACTTCGAAGTAAAAAAACAAGTGTTACAATTTTTCGGACGGGTAAAACACATCGGGAGTAGGTACAGCTATCAAATTGTGTTATCATTCATTCTTAGTTTGGACCCCGAACGAATCTTCCGTCCGTACGTGATACGGAGTAGGCAACGACCGTAATAATAAAATAGGGAGTAGACCCCATGTATCAAAATATGCTTTATCCGCGCACTGGCACACTAGATACCTCATCTATTGCCCATTAATTTTAGGGATAGGATGCCAGTCTAACCAAAAGCTGCTGGACACTAATATTTTACATGCAGAGACCACCTATCTAACCTCCACCAGCAACATACAAACTTGAATGATATTCTTTTCAAAGCCGGAGTTCTCGCGTCATTAAATCAACATCTTCCTGCCCTTGTCCTATGCTACTTGGGGTCGGCGCAACACGTTTTCTTCTTCCATACCGTCCTTTCCACCGTCAAGCCATCACTGACTCCCTGTTCTTTCATATCACTCCTCACACAGTCCATCCATCTTTTCTCCCCTCCTTCCCCATCCATCTACATTTATATTCATAACTCTTTGAGTAACATGCCTTTCATCCCTCCTCATCACATGACCATACCAGGACGCTCTCGCGTCTTTAAATAAGACTTGTAAATAAACATCTTTTTGTAATATTTGGCAATACAAGGACAAATTCCGACGAAGGACATGCAATTTGTAACAAATCGACATCCGTTTAATCTATATTCAAATAATTTATACTTATTTACATATTTGAATACCTAAATATATATATAATATTAATTTATAATGATGATTGCCTCATCGGTTTTATGATCGGTTAGGTACTGGTTTTCCTTTGTCATTACTGCTGTTTTGGGATCGATATCCAAGTCCATCAGTTTTATTAAGGGTTTTAAAGAAAATTCACGCCCACAGTTGGCTTGGCGCCACTTAGGCGAGAGGTCTTCTACTTGGAAAACGTAACTTGTCATAAGTTACGTTTTCCAAGTAGAACATCAACTTGACATTGACGTAAATTTTACTTATGTTCAAAAACATAAATATTTAATAGGTCCCTGGACTTGGCGTCTCAGTGCTCCCACCTAGTGTACATAATAGGGATGTTTCCTGGGTAAAAAAATTATAATTCTATTTAGTCCGTCAGTGAGATTATCAAATCATATTGGACACGTATTTTTTGCTTCGTTAAAAATTTACAAAGTTAAAGCGCGTCAAAGTTCAGGAGTGGGGGCTTGTGACGTCACTAAGACAGTATAAAGTGTACTAGCGGCGTGACGTTTCACGATATTTCAACGCATTATATCGTCGTCACTTCATGTTTACGTGTCAAAAGAAAAAATACGTGGCCAATATTTTTTATTAATCTACCTGACGGAAAAAAATCTAATTTTCAGTAAACTACCCTATTACAGAAAATTCTCATTAAAAACTCATAAAAATGATCTGTAGCATCCCGAGGGGATCCTCATTGTGTAATTCGCATCAATATCAATGCCTTTCATTTTGACAATTATATAATATTTATTGTGTCATTTAAGTGTCAAGCATAAGATTTTTTTTTTAAATATGGGGGGCATGGACTAAGAATTTCCTTATAAATCTTTCCCGTTTCCATGTTTTCTTTTATTGTGAATACGATAGAAAATATTTAAGGCAAATTAATCGGGGAAAATAAAAATATATAGGTAACCGAAAGTTTGTGTGTGTTTGTATGTTTGTTACTCTCTCATGCAAAAACTACTGAACGGATCTGGATGAAATTAGGCACAGAGATAGATTATAGTCTGGAACAGCACATAGGATACCTTTTATCCCAGGAATATGTTCCCTTGGGATAACTTTTAACATTCACGCGGGCGAAGCCGCTGGCAAAAGCTAATAATAGATATTTGTCGGCTTTATGCAGTAACGAAATCGTTAGTGGAAGCTGTTCCTGGCTCCCTCCGATCTCAAGACATTGTCGCAGGGCTAACCTAAGCCTAGACCTTAACTTAACTGAAATCTAAACGTATATCTTTATCACGGGGTCTCATTGCTAAGAAAGAAAATTTGGTTCAAATAAATCTCACTAGATGGCGCGATATGCACCTCCATCTGTTATTGAATGTGTGTAAAATTAACATTTTCTGGAATTTAACACTAAAATTGTATATTCTTGTTTAATCAACTCTCCTAAGTACAAAATTATGGAATATTGGGCTCTTAATTCACAAATCAAAGATTTTTAGACGGATCATTTAAAATTCATGCCAATGGCGCATTTTTTAATTTCTGGGGCATTCCACTCTATTGTTAAAGTTTGCATTTTAACACATTTTGGTGCAAATAAACTCTAACTACGTGCAAATAAATACTAGAAAACAAACCTTCACTGTATTTATTGAAAAAAAATATTACGAACCTAGTAAACCCTTTTACTTGCAAGTCGCTGCTAGCATCTATCTATCACCGTGAAACAGAACCGAATGCGTTCGATGTACAAAAAATTACCAGATTAAGCAGACGAAAAACGCTAGTTACGTCGGCACGGTTTCTTTGTATGAGATGAGGTATCTGTATGCTAGTATTATATACACAATACAAAACTTATACACAATGTACACTCACACTATTATGAGCATCGTGCACGCAAATATAAGCCTTTCCTTGCAGTCGGGTAGGTAGTAAAATTATTTAAACACCAAACCAATCATTTCAATTGTACAGTAAACTAAAATATGTAACAAATGATGCAATAATCCTACTAATATTAACATGTTTGTTAACATCAATCACGCCTCAAAAACTGAACGGTTTTCGATAAAATTTGCAACACATGTAGAATATTACTTGGATTCGGGCAAAGTTTTTGTCACTGTTGTAACTACGTTCGAGTGGCATCACCCAGTTACTCCGTCGACCAAGTTACGGGCTCGTCCGAAAGTACTCCAAAACTTCGGAGTGGGAAACTTCGGGATTTAATCATTACGGAGTAGGGTACTCCGTAATGATTTTTTATACACAATATTTAATAACAAATTTTCTTTGTTAGCGCTGGGACCCCGTGGTCTAAACACACAAACAAATAAATCATTTCAATTGTGCAGTAAACTAAAATTTAATAAATGTTGCAAGATAATACACCTAATAATAAGGAAAAATCGTGTCAAGGTCTTTGATAGTACGTGTTCAATTATTGTTTTTATTAACGTCTATGTAGGTAAGTATAAATGTTTGGAAAAGGATATAACTATTTTTTTGTGTTGTACTTGTGACCTGTCACGTGGCTAGTTTATATTTTTTTTTAATAACGTTGCCTCACTCTAGGCACTTCTTCCTGTATCGTGGGTGCGTTTACAAACATATAAACTCACATAAAGAAACACCCAGAGCCGGAACCACTATCTGTAGGTTATACAAATATTTGTTCCGTGCGGGAATCGAACCCGCGACACGCAGCGCAGCAGTCAATCGCTCAAACAATGCGCCAACCGTGCATGCATTATCACCGCTTTAGTGCCGTAAAACGGTTACTTTCTGAAGCATATTCCTTAGTAACAGCTAGGTTAAAAGAAGGTTTGAAAAAATATCTAACTATTATTGATTCATCTAATACCTTATATATTTATTTATATATAATCTAAATCTCGGAAACGGCTCCAACGATTTTCATGAAATTTAGTATATGTAAACCCCCACGTTTCGGGGGCGATAATTCGATCTAGCTGGGTTTCATTTTCTCTATTTTCACCCGAGCAGAGCTCGGTATTATACATTATTTGTGAAACATGTTTTTTAAAAAAATTATTAAAACCACGATATTTTTGTTTCTTTTGCATAGTTCTCCAAAGCGACTAAGGTGTTTAAAAATATTTTTACACAGAAAAAATGATGGTTAGAATTTATTTATTTATTTAAAACTTCATGCAACATACAAGTACATAGGCGGACTTAATGCCTAAGGCAATCTCTATCAGTCAACCAAGGGTGGTGGAGAGATAACATGGCAGGTGCATAAAAATTGAATTAATTATTGAAGTAAAATTGAATAACAATATATATAGTGTAGCTAAAATAAACATACATATATATTTACTATAATACCTTTATATATATATATACATACATAAATTAATAGAAAGGTGATTGAGACGACTCTGCTAAAGGTGTAGAAAATAATGACGCAACTTCCGCTTAAACGCATATTGACTGGTAGCCGTCCTGATATCGAGAGGAAGCGCATTCCAGAGAAGAATGGACTGAACATGAAAGGAAGAATGAATAAAATCAGAAGTATGAGAAGGACAAAGCAAAAGAAGAATATTAGACGAACGCAGACTTCTAGCGTGTGAAGTACATAGATATTGAAAGTGAGGGATGAGATAAGAAGGAGTAGAATTTCTTCTTAACCTACATAGGACATATAAATGAAAAAATATTTTGCAAACAAAACTGTCCAAAACGAGGCCGTTACCGCGTTAACATTGCGGAATATACATACGCCTTAAAGCAATTAAAATTTCATTGTAAAAGCTATTTTTATCAGCAAGACTTTTTTTTGCACTCGGTGCAATCAAAAACATGTTTGAAAATAAAATCATGGTCGAATTCTGCCAAAACATAAGAACGATTTATTGACATGAGGGACATGACATACAAGACACATACATCTGTCTCTTACACAAACTCAAAATAACCTTACTCTAAGGGCTCACCACCCAGGTCAGATTCTTGTCATTTAAGACAACGACTAACGCCAACGACCTTGAGGGAACAAAACGCGCACCGGTTTCGCACCCGCGCGGCCCAAAATTTAGTAGTTTTTTGTACTTTCCTTATTAATCTACGACTTTAAAAAAAAAGCTTCAGATCAAAATGTAGATAATTAAATTGTCTTTGAGATGGTATCGATTTCATTAAAATACGCCCAGCGGTTTTGGTGCGATTGTCATGTTTTTGTCCGTTTTAGACATAACTTTACTAATTAATTGCACTCTGTTATACGAATAAAACTCAAAATGTGCTTAGATCAAATTATTAAGAAAATGGTCTAATGTAGCATATATTTTTTTCCAGAAAATTACGACTAGCCGTTTAGACGTGATTCTCATTTTATAAACAGCTACTCAAGGGAATCTGCGCCTTAAGACCTTGGACACATTTTGATAAATGTCCAAAGACCAATGTCACCTAAAATCACCACCTGTCACGATAAATATCTTTTTAAAACAAAAAATCCTACTCGGGTTTTCACCTCGTAATTTTCCCGGTGATATTTATGATTATTAAATTTTCATCAAAATTATATATACAATATAATGACATAAGAAACTCAATAGGATTACAAAAAGCGGTTATAAAATCGATGACAAGTTTCAATAGACGGATGTGGAAATGAATAAAATCGTAATAAACTTCAAGTAACATCGTAATCAATAAATAACATCTTCTATACTGTAATAAAACAGAAGAGTTTGTTTTTTTGTTTGAATGCGCTAATCTTCGGAATTACCTACCAGTCGGATTTAGAAAATTATTTATTAAATTTGATGGCACAGTTCTTACACAGCTTTGCCGAGGAGTACCGTGGTACCCAGTAACTGGGTTGTAGAGGCTAGAAGTCAACCCCAAAAGGTTAGTTACACAGCCAGTTTGTACTAAAATTCAAGCAAACCGATGTCATTTGTTTATGTTTAATACACTCCCCGGCATGTAACTTGGCACCCACTTTATAGAGCGAACTGAACGCGATTGGTCAGACGATCCATTTTATTTTTATTCCGGAGTTAAAAATCCTCATTGGATGTCTTCCAGGGGGAGTCTAGGGAGGGGTCTGTCAGGCTCTTTCTGACTAAAAACCACCCCGGTGTTCCATCTCACAACTACGCTGGGGGTCGCGGGAACAACGATACTTCCGCAACCCCCGACTAGTGCCGGCCCGCCCCTGCGGGCCACGGTCTCGGTTTGTGATGGGAGTGAGGTATTAGTCTCCCCCCGCGACGTCTAAGAGGGGCGCGCGTGGAACACTACGTACCGCCACTTCGGGTCCTGATGTGTGGGGGGCCGACGGAAATGGTAGGGGCCGACGGACGTCGTCGGGTCCGTCACCCCTGGACCCATTTAGGAGGGCTGGAAGAGGTCGTTGTCCGCCGTCTGCCGATGCCCGGCGCGCTGCTGCGCATCGGGTGAGCGGATGAAATCTCCGTCTCCATCTCCACAGCCTCCTTCTGCAAGACGAATGTTCCGCAAAAGGATACCACCGCGTCCCAGGACTCAGTCAGTCAGGCGTCAGTGGATCCTTGTGTCAACTGACCAACCAATCGCACGCTGGGAACGATGTCAAACGTTCCCAGCACCCCGCTTGATAACCAAAGAGACCTACAAAACGATTTGTGCGCATCTAACGACCCTTGCCAAGTTACATAGCAACTATAATACTCTTGTAAAGATTCAAACATTACCTATGAAAATAAATACGTGTTTATTGCGCGGCACGTAAGTTGAACAAGAATGTACTATAGTTTTATTAAAATTAAACGATTTAAACCGACTTTTTTTCTTTTTATAAGACCTATCCGTTGACAATTTGTATATTGTCAGCGGATAGTTCATTAATAAGGTTTTTTTCGGTTCAAATCGTTTAATTTCAATAAAACGTTAGTACATTTTTGTTCAACTTACGTGCCGCGCAATACAAATTAAATTGTGTAAAAACTAACATTTATGTCTAACCAAAGTCAAGCATAATATCATTCTTGTAATAAACAAATTACATTTTATAATATTTCACAAACATACTACCTACAGACACAGTTCTGTCACAAAACCTAATTATCATAATAATTGCCAGTTGAAAAAACTCTATTATACATACAAGCAATTGAAACAGTTTTATTGTTATACATAAATCAGGTTTTTATAACGAAACTATTGCAGTGCGACGAAAGAGTTATTTTAGTTGTACAATTGAATTTTTTATTATTTATTTTGGTGTGAACAAACATCACATAATCGAATGATTTTCTTGAAAAACCTTGACCAGTAACGAAAGCGTCGCCAGTGATTTGAAAAAATCAAGAGGCACTAGTCCCACCGCTGATGATCAGCGAGCAGCGAGTAGAGCTAGAACCTAGATACGAGTTGGCGAGTAGGGAGAAGAGAGTGTGTAGTTCCGATAGTTTTACGGCTCGGCTGTGAGCGAGTGTTTTTGTGGAACGGGCGAATCACTCGCACCACTCGCTCGGTCGGTTAGTTCTGCACGCGTTGGTGGTTGATCTCTCGGCATGAGTTCTGACCGCCAAGCGAGCATCACCGAGCAAGTATCGCTGAACGGGTATTATCTTTGACAGCCCTTGTGGCTACGACAAACATGTGCTGAGAGAGTACTCGCCGGCAGTGTGAACAGCCACCATCAACTATTAATATATGTGTCTATTTCTTCGGGATCTGTATCTTTTGTTCGTTTCTTCAGCGAGAAAATAGTCGATAGCTAATAGCTTCGTCGGATGGGACAAGTGCCATAATGTATTGTCATGTCAACCACTAACGAAATGTCACACAAGAATCCCTAACATTATGACATTTCGACAATAGCCACCGCTGATACAATGACACTGACTAGAACCTCTTAGACAATATTTAACGATGGCAAAGTCATCAATGGCAGTGGGCAGGGCATATTGCTCCCAGAACGGATGGCCGATGGGGCCGAAAAGTTCTGGAATGGCGATCGCGAACCGCAAGACGATACGTTGGAAGGCCTCCCACTAGGTGGACCGATAACGTGGTTAGGGTTGCGGGAAGGCGCTGGATGCGAGACGCACGGGATCGGTCAATGTGGCGACGCCTGGGGGAGGCCTATGTCCAGCAGTGGAGCGTCTTTCGGCTGAAATGATGATGTCATCAACCGTTCATTAACATCACATCAATCAATCTGCATAGCCTTTGCCCAACTATTTTGGGGTTGGCGTCCAACATAACCAGATGTAGCAGAGGAGGTACCAGTATTTTAATAGACCGACTGCCTAACAGATCTCCACAAACCTTTTTTTTTAACGGGGTAAGCCTTCAAAAGGCGCCTGGACTTTTGGGGAATTAAAAAGACCAGGGAGTGTGGGATTTTTACCTCACTAAAACCACCCCGGTGATCACCATCAGCACGTGAAAGGGTTGAGCTTTTAAAATACCACCCCGGAACACCCTCTGTGCAACGCCTGTTAGGGCACATCCCTAGATAAACCAAAGAGTCTCCTCTTTTTTTTGGTCTGGTAAATCATCCAATAACTTCTTCTCTATAAACCTAACCGTATTCCTTCAGTTGCTTGTGCCAGAGCCGCGGTAACTCTTTCAAATTTATCCATGACCCAGACAGGCATCGTCCCTAGCGGACCCCGTAAATTTTTGCTGATATCTCTTTGAGTGGTACACTACGCGCCGTTTTTGATCACCGTTTTCAGAACACTGCTGATAAAATAAATTACCCAGAGCTGGGAACCAATGCCTAAAAAAACAACTTCTTGCTACATTAAAACTGTAGCTCATTCCCGGAAAAGCCAGTACCAGCATACACAAGCACGTCCTTGGTACCACATTAGTATGCTCACAGCGGATTGCGGCGAACCAAATGCTGTCAGTGCTATCATAAATCTATGCACTAATATAATTCTGGACGTAAGGTCCATGTCTGGGAAAATACGTAGCTTATATCCTCATTCCTGTATTGTTTTGATCATTATTTTAACCGAGAGTGGTCTTGTTTTTTAACCCCCGACGGAAAAAGAGTGGTGTTATAAGTTTGACGTGTGTTGCTGTGTATCTGTGTGTCTTTCTGTGGCATCATAGCGACCGATTTTGATTTAGTTTTTTTTGTTTGAAAGATGATTTTGTCGAGAGTGTTCTTAGCTATGTTTGAATAAGAATTCGCACTTGGCCGGTTATTTTTTTGTATGACTGTCCTACAGGCCCCCATTCCTTTCCTGAAAGGCTTCCTGGAGCATTGTCGAGATGAAGCCCAACATCAAGAATACAAGTTACATTGTGATATGAAAACGAAATAACGACTTTGTTTACCCCACACTCGGAGATAAGCAAGAATTTCAGCGTAAATCTTTTGTCTTTATTTCACTACTTATACATATATCTTAAAACCGGATCGCACATGTAAATTAAATGAATAAACTCGTCTTTATTGTTATGCGTTCGTTTGTGTGCGAGTTTCTCGGAAACGGCTGTGTTGTTTTGGTTGATATAAAAGTTTCTTTTTTTTATTTGTGTAGTGACGGAACAGATGTACGGAAGGGCAGTGGTAACTTTCGAGTTGTAGGTTTTTGTAATTATACACTTTGTGCAATTTATTTCATCACCACTGCTCTCGAGATGCGGTGAAGTGTAATATCGGATTCCAGCATGTCCTAGTATTGGTTCTGGGACATGCTGGAGGACGAAATTAAATTCAATGACATACCTGCCCTGGGCTGACGTGATAAATTAGAAAAGAAGGCCTGAAATAATCAAAAATACGTACCTAATCGTCTAATATTCGCAGTTTTTCATTGGTCCGTCTGGGGATTACCCTCATTTTTTTTATTGTGCTTTTTAACAAAACACAACAAGCAAAAACTTTTAAAACTGTAACACGCGAACACGAACACGACTACGGTTTTTTTTTTAGCTTATGTTACCCGGGCCGTAATAAAAAATCGACTGACACCTTATTCCTCATAATCGGATGAATAGTTTAGGCGCTACGGAGAAACATACGTAAATATAAACATACATAGGCTGCTAAAATCGGGTTAAAATAATATTGTTGTCTCTATCCATTCGACTGATCTATTTTTATCCACACGATTACAAAATATGCAAATGAATATCGATAAATCTTACAATAATTGATAGTACATCAATGTTGCCATAAATAATAATATTTACCTACGTTTAATTTTCCTCTTAATACGTTAAAAGGTAAAACCTAGATATTCAAGTCACGAGTTTATTATGTTTAAAGCAGAAGATGGATCGTGTATTAATAGTGTTTTATTTTAAAATACTAGTTTTACCCACGATTAAGTTTATATACTTAACACAGATAAAATAAATTTCAATTTCAAACAATCATGACTATGGCACGATTATCTCATATTCTTGTGTCAGGGATTCTACTCCGTAACTCCGTCAACGAAGTTACGGGCCTGTCCGAAAGTACTCCGGAACTTCGGAGTGAACCCTACTCCGTAATGATTTATTTTTTCGGACAGGTAAAAAAACATCGGCAGGCTTATTACGTATATTTTGCAAGAGCAAAACGATAGCGATCAAACGCTTTATGTCATACTAGTCGGCATTATCTGCAGTTTAGGTATGTTAAATCCTACACAGTCGTTTGCTAATCGCTAGCTGTTGGTCAAATGCAATTATTTAAAAAATAAACCGCCAACAACTCTAAAACTTCTGTATGGAGGAGCAATTATTGCGCAAAAATCGCTATCGTTTTGCTCTTGCAAAAGATACGTATTAAGCCTGCCGGAGTAGGAACAACTGTCAATATGTATTGTCATTCATTAGTAGTTCGGGCCATAATGCATCCGTATGTAATATGGAGTAAGAAACGCCCGTAACGAAGGCCGAAACTACGGACTTTGCGCTTAGGGAGTAGACACCCAGGAGCCTATGCCGCGGCGTGCGTGGTTACAAGTATTTAGTTATTTATGAAAAAAAAACAAAGAGTCAAAGACACAGAACAGTTTCCTCACGATGTTTTCCTTCACCGTTTTGAGAGCAGTGGTGATAAAGTAAATTACACAAAGTGCCTGCTTGGGTTCGAACCAACGACCTTTAACTCATAAGTCGGGGTCATAACCACGGAGCCACCACTGCGCCATCCTCCTTTACCTACAATTAAACCTAAACTGAAAAAAATGGAGTCTGCTCAAATTTAGAAAAAATAAAATTTTATAAATATTTTACAAAATCATACTTAAATTATTAGAATACTTAACTTAACTTATGAAACTTTAATAAAACTAATACAAAACTAGTTGTTTCTAGTAAACAAAAAAGTTTGCAAGATACAATTATTTTTCTCAGTGTATTTAATTTAAAGCGGCCAGTTTTTAGGGTTCCATACCCAAAAGGTAAAAACGGGACCCTATTACTAAGACTCCGCGGTCCGTCTGTCTATCTGTATGTCTGTCTGTCACCAGGCTGTATCTTGTAAACCGTGATAGCTAGACAGTTGAAATGTTCACAGGTGATGTATTTCTGTTGCCACTATAACAACAAATACTAAAAACAGAATAAAATAAATAATTAAGTTGTTGTATGGGAGCCCCCCCATACAACAAACGTTATTTATTTGCCGTTTTTGCGATAATGGTACTGAACCCTACGTGCGCGAGTCCGACTCGCACTTGGTCGGTTTTTATCTGTTAAATATTCTACCAGCAGACAACAGAAATACGTCAACTTATTGTTCCTACAACCACAAAACAAACGATTTGTTTAGAATTTATGACCTGATCTACGTCATTAGGTAATAGAATTACATGGGTGGAATAAGAATTTTATGTATATTATTGTTACTATAGAAGTTAGGATCCTTCGCGAGTGAATTTTTATATACTCTGGCCAAGATGACGGTATAATATTTATTAACATATATATATATATATATATTTATACAAGCTTTTTTCGTATTCTTCTCAGCAAACCCTTTCATTTGATACCCATATCATGGCAGTGCACAAAAATAACTAGTCCGCCATCTTGGGCCGTCCGCCATATTGAATTTAGAATGACGTCACTTAGCTAACCATGTATTGTCATTCAAACTAAAAGTGTATGCAAAATTTCATCTTAATCGGTGGAGGATAAACTGCTTTAAAATTCAGTTGCAAGATTTGACCCGACACACTTACATACATACACACACTGTAAAAACACTGTCAGTTTAATCAGCTGACAGCCAGGGGTGAAAATTTTAGGTTCACTCTCATCTAATATTCTAGTCCTATGATCTTGGATTGTTATGTTCCTCAAACTCAATCCCACCGCACTATTCCCAGACCACTGCAACTCCTGAAAGCCAGAATGCAATGAAGCTCGACGATTTCCTGGAGAATGAATTTAACTGTCTTGGATCCCGCAACGCAATTAATCAGAAAAGAATAACGGTGGCGTAGGAAAAATCATCATCTATCTTTCATTAGTACCAATTTTTACCCGACTGCCGAAGGAGGGTAATGTGTTTATCAGTCTACGTATGTATGAGGGACCAAGCATTTTGTTAAAATATTATGTATATGATGAGTTTGCTAAAATTATAGCAAAGGTAGGAAATAGTGGATGAATTGTATGTGTGACAGACATTGGAGTTTTGGTGCCTTCATTTTGACGCTCACAAAAAACTTGAATCAAAATCGGTTCATCCGTTTAGGAGCTATGATGCCACAGACAGATACACAAACACAAAAGAAACACACGTCAAACTTATAATACCCCTCTTTTTCCGGGGTTAAAAACAAATTCGCGTGGTTATTATTTAGCACGTCTTGTGCACATTCGAATAAGGTTCGGAGAAGGTTGTTTATATTTCAACTTATCAGAATTGTATCATTAATTACCAACTTTCAAGAGAACATCCCAAACCTTTTCACCAGAGATAAAGATCGACCAAAAAAATAAAATAATAAAAACCGATTTTTACATGACATGTACACACGTTAAAACAATATTGTAGATAGAGTCAGCATCGAAAGTTGTAATTAAGTAATCAAATAAACCTTTTGTAATCGGCTTAAAATATCGACATACAAAGTTCTGACGTCGTAACTACTACTAACTTAGAAGGTCTATAAATAGCTTGAAAACAAGTTTTTATTTTATTTATTTTTTATTAAAAACGTGCCTACTTAATAATCTAATCTTTGAAACACTACTATGTGAAAATAATTTGTTCCAAATACGTAATTATCACGAAAATGTTTGGCCATTTATAACTTACTGGATTCGCCCGCGTGAAAAGAGGTTTATCATCACAAGGGAACATTATACCTGAATAAAAAGTATCCTATGTGCTATTCCATACTATAATCTATATCTGTGCCAAATTTCATCCAGATCCGTTCAGCCGTTCTGGCGTGATTGAGTAACAAACATACACCACACACACATCCATTCAATCTTTCATTTAATACCTTTAAATGATAAATTCTTGTATGTAAATATATATAATCTGAATCTCGGAAACAGCTCCAACGATTTGCATGAAATTTTGTATGCAGGGCCTTTCGGGGGCAATAATTCGATCTAGCACGGTTTCATTTTTAGAAATCATCGTCGCCCAGGTACTATTTATAATATTAGTAAGATTTTTTGCCAACAGTACCTAACAATCATATACCACAACACCAAATGAAGAACAACAAAAGAAAAACAAATAAAAAAAAACAAGTTTTAAAGTCGAGAGAAAGTTCGCATTACCCAATAATGGCCCTACGGTTATAAAACGCACAGCCTTAACGTATTATGTAACCTTACCTTACAACTTACTTTATCTTTTCAATTAAATTATATTATTTACGACGAAAAATGAAAAATACTGCACCTTTTATAAGCATAATTATAATGTTGCCAGTTTCCATTGCTGGGGCGCAGGCCTCATCTCTGAAAGAGGTTATATTTTGCCGATAATCTACCAGTCCAGTGATATCGGCCGCGATTTACAAGTTGTAGGTCGTGGGTTCGAGCCCAGACAGGCGCTTTACTTTGTGTAAATTATATCATCACCACTGCTCTCAAAACGGTGAAAGAAAACATCGTGAGGAAACCGGCATGTCCTAGAACCAACAATTCGAAGACATGTGACATCTACCATCCCGCACTGGGCCCGCGTGTTAGATTACGGCCCATTCCCTCTCACAGAGAGGAGGCCTGTGTCCCAGCAGTGGGAATACTAATAGGCTGATGATGTGTGTTATGTGTACCAGTTCCACCATCTTTATTTATTTATCTACCAATCAAGCAAGCAAGCGCTGCTACTGCTTAAGAGATATGGGCAGAGAGCGCTGACTGAATTTCCTTAGTAAAAGGCTTAGATAAAGTACCTATAGATTAAGTACTGGCGTGGCCGCACATGAGACAGCAATAGTTAGTTCTGGTATTACAACAAGAACAAGAACACTACAACCTACCATCGCACTGACACTTATTATCTATAAATAACCCAAATTCCTTGTCTCAATTAACACATAATACCACGAAATCATAGAAAATCAAACAAAACCGAATTTGTTTGTCAAACCTGCCATTGTATTAGAGTTTGACAAACAACAGAAACCGGCCACGGTGACAAAGACAAAAAATAATCTTTTGTCCTTATTATATTTTACATGGAGCTGCCAATTAGCCATCTCGCTCTATCAATCATGGTCATTTTAAGGCTTAATCTATAGGTACTTTATCTAAGGTAAAAGGTCATAATTCGAGGTTTAGCTCTCGTCTATTTCCTCCTCCAATATTGGTCCAATTTAGAGATATTCCCTAAACTGGAAAAATAAGATATATACATCCTTCTTAATGCGCACAGCGAATGAATGAAACTCAGTACCTGCGTCTGTGTTTCCGAACGCATTCAACCCGAATCTCTTCAAAGTTAGAGTGAACAGGCTGCTTCTAGGTAAGCTCACTCCATTGTGGACTCTGTCTCTGTCACCTCTGACCTAGACTAGAGTCAAGATCAAACACAGCAAAAAAAAAAGAAACTTTGCCCCTATATTTTCCTTTTTTCATTTATATTTGTCAAATTTGTACACTACGCCTCTGTTGACAGCGCAATTTTGAGCATTTTTTGAGGGTTCTAGTGCTTCTAAAGATAGTGTATCATCAAAAAGGAAAACATAGGGCCATAGTTATATATTTTTTTTTTTTATTTGATATAGGTTCACGCTTGACCACCATCTCACCTGATGGTAAGCGATGGTGTGGTCGACGATGGATCGCGCTTGCCTAGAAGTAACCTATTCACTCTTGACTTAAAGACCCCTAGATTGTAGCTATCGGGAAACACAGACTCCGGCAGAGAGTTCCACTCCTTAGCTGTACGCATAATAAAAGTATTCTCAAAACGTTTAGTGCGTATGGGTGGGATGTCCACCATGTACCGATGGTGCATCGCCTTACGTCTTGTGGTCCGATGATGAAACGGGCTGGGCGGAATTAGATCATGCAATTCCATCGCACACTCCCCGAAATGTAATCGATAAAAAGCCGATAAGCTGGCAACTCGGCGACGATGTTCAAGGCTCTGGAGCTTTGACTTAACCAGTGCCTCATCACCGATGAGCCTCTTGGCCCGCTTTTCGATCGACTCTAGTGCATCAAGCTGGTATTTGGCAGATCCGTCCCAGAGATGAGAACAGTACTCCATGCATGATCGAACTTGCGCTTTATACTAGCTGATCAGCTGTTCTGGCGTGAAGTACCTTCTCACCTTTGCAAGGATCCCCAACTTTTTGGCAGCCAGCTGAGCCTTTGCCTCAATGTATGTATCTTTCATTTCCAGTTTATGGAATTTCTTTTAAATGGGTTCAATATTGGAGGAGGAAATAGGCGAGAGCCAAAACTCGAATTACGAGTATTTACTTAAAATATTCAGTCGGTTGCCTGCGACCGCATTTCCTGCGCTTTAAAAAAATAATTAACAACACGACATTTTTTCGCAACTTTTGGAATCTCCTCCAAAACGACTTGGATGTTTAAAAATATTTTTACACAGAAAAATTGATGGCTGGAATTTCTTCAAAACTAACGTAGCATAATATGTAAATCAAATAATATTTTGCATACAAAACTGTTCAAAAGGAGGTTCAATATTGATATTTTGGCATTGGGGTGTATATAGCGCCTTAATAATAGACCGATTAGCAGGTTAGGTATTTCCAACAGTACATTATTTGTAGTAGCCCGAGTCAGAACTTGTATCTACCAAAAGAGTAGCAATACCGCCCCTTTTGAACCGACTTTTCATAAAGGACGAGGTTTTATGTTCGACATTAAGTTTTTTTTGTGTATGTGCACCAATTTCTCCGTAAAGGATATATTCCCAAATTACCTACTTTAGAACTTGCCTATTAGGTATCACAACAAAAAATTTAAAACAACAATATTTACTTCTAAATAAAAACACTAGAAAGGGAAAAATAACACCTTTTTCGGCAGTCGGTGTCAAAAAACGAAGAAAAGACAGCAACAACCACTTCCGAAAAATAAATAGTAATTTTTTACTTTCTATTGTTATTATTTGGAAGTCGGTTGTATTTTTTGTAAAAAATATTTTTGCAAACATGGCATGATATGGTAACTTTAAAAGTAAATTATTTTCCTTCAAGCTCGTTGCCTCGCCTTTATGTCAGTGTTCTACATCTGACTGCGAATATGTACAATCTGCACATCATACTCGTATCTTATGGCAGTGTATTCTTTGGCAGAATGAACACAATATTATGTTGAATAATGTACAGGCTGCATCTGGAATTGTTTACTATACGGAACTTGTAGAAACTAGAACAAATTTCCGTGCGTTCAAGCGTTTTTGCCATACCTATTATTGGAATCAAATATAACAGCTCACAATGTTAGGACCCATTAATATTAATGACTAGCGGACGCCTCGCGGTTTCACCCGCGTAGTTCCCGTTCCCGTGGGAATAAAGGGATAAAAAGTACCTTATATCACCCGGGGATAGTGTAGCTTCCCAATGGTGAAAGAATTTTTGAAATCGGTCCAGTAATTTTTAAGTTTATTCGTTACATACAAAAATACAAATCTTTCCTCTTTATAATATTACTAGCGGACGCCTCGCGGTTTCACCCGCGTAGTTCCCGTTCCCGTGGCAATACAGGGATAAAAAGTAGCCTATGTCAGCCGAGGATAGAGTAGCTTTCCAACGGTGAAAGAATTTTTGAAATCGGTCCAGAAGTTTTTAAGTTTATTCTTTAATAGATATTTTTTATCCGTGGTGCTATTCAACTGGGTTTATCCCATTTGTAAAGGACCCTTAGTGCCTATTGGCCTTGTTTGTTCTGTCTCCTGCTTGATATGGATGGGAAGTGGCAATTTGTATTTTTCCTACTCCTCCGTTATTCTTTTCTGTAATTTCATTGCGGGATCCAAGACAGTTAAATTCATTCTCCGGGACTTCGTCGAGCTTCATTGCCTCGGCTGTTTTCTGGTGGTGAAAGAAGTCGTCAGTGCTGTCACCTCTCCAACCAACAAAACGTTTTGTGCAATATTGACAACCGAATTCATTGGTAATCTATTACGGGAAGTAGGTTGTTTTAACTGACTGGTCGCTGGCCGCTGCCGTAACCTTTATCTGTGTTGCTTAAGACGTTTCGTCACTGTGTAAACTTGCAGTGTGTTGTGGACCTTAGGGTACAGACACACAGAACATCTGTATTTCCAGAATCGTTTTTAACGGATCCGTCGCTACTGGAGGTGACGGATCCGTATTTACCCGGTTGCAAGCAAAGGGTTACGTTTTTCGCGCGTATCTTGTATGTATGCATGTTTGTAATATTCTTTATTACCTCATATCTTACAAACCACTGGACGGATTTTTATAATTAAGACTTCGTTAAAAAGGTCTTGACCACCCCAAGTGTTCTTGGATAAGTTCCGTTAAAAGATAGGAACATGGCGGCTTTTGGGCGCCATATTGTGGGGTTTGCAATGTTTTTTCTTCCAAACCCATCGAGTGGGGTATCAAAATGAAAGGTTTTTAGAAGTGATTACAAAAATATATACCACTTACATGTTTAAAAGTCATACGAAAAAGAAAAGTGTAAGAAGAAAGTTGTAAATAAAAAAAAGTTAATAAAATCAAAATACCCGACTGCAAAGATGTAAACAAGAAGAAAAACATGCTGCGCAACACGTTTTCTTCATCCATACTATCCTCCGTCACGCTATCACTGACTCCCTTTTCTTTCATCCATCCATCTTTTATTTGGCCTTCCTCTCCCTCTCCATCCATCCACATTATATTTATTCAACAATTATAAATTACCGACAAAAAAACGAATAATCCGGATTATCCGGTTTATATACGAAATCCGTTTTGGAAATACGGATTCCAATTATGGTACGGATTTGCGGACTAGCGCACCGTAATCTACAACGCGACAAATGTCTTCCCCACGAAGTTTTCCTTCACCATTTTAAGATAATCTTCAACATAAGTCTACTTGGAAATAGACACATATTTAAGCGACAATTTGTATGCGTATTTTATAATTGCTTGCATCGTTCAAAATCAACATAACCAGTTCAGTCCACGATGTGTCCTACAAACACTATTTGTATGTGAGAACAGTAAATAATCTTCTGACTATTTATCAACGTTTAGAATAGGAAAATCTCTTGGATCCTAAGTACCTAACAAAACATTTACGTACATATTTGGAAACTCACTGATCCGGCACTGTCTTGTTCTTAGTTCATCCAAAAATTTATAAAATATCCAGCCAAGTGCGAGTCGGACCTACGCAGGAAGGGTTCCGTACCATTGTCGCAAAAAAAAAACTACAAAAATATCACGTTTGGTTGTATGGGAGCCCCACTTAAATATTATATTTATTCTGTTTTTTGTAATTGTTGTTATAGCGGCAACAGAAATACATCATCTGTGAAAATTTTTAACTGTCTATAAATCACGGACAGACAGACAGACGGACCGCGGAGTCTTAGTAATAGGGTCCCGTTTTTACCCTTAGGGTGCGGAACCCTGAAAATCGCCCCGGTTTGGCAATTTTCCGAGATACTTTTGCAATTTAAAAAAATGTTTATAAAAAAATACCCGACTGTCTGTCTGACCCGACCTATCTAGCGATGTCTTAATTATATAAATCCTTCTAGTGTTTTTAAAGATATTAGGTAATAAAGAATATTACATACATACATACAAGATACGCGCGAAAAACATAACCTTTTTCTTGCAGTCGGGTAAAAAGGGAAAACAGCGTTTTATCTACCTATCTAGGTGAATAGTGCAATTTGAGTTAGTTTTCAGGACTCTAAGAAGATTTTTTTTTGGCAAATATCTCAACGGATAACGGCCCGTGGCACGTGCCCGGTGGCTGCAGTAAACGAGTACGACCAAGTTTACGCGCATCACACGAGGAACCTAATTAAAGATCGTTTAGAATACTTTCCATTTCAATTGGATCATTCGTTCCCTTGATGATGGGTGAGCTCAGTGGTGCCAATCCATGCGTCATGTTCGTGAAAGGGCGCCATCAGTTGGGATGGGTCTTAACTTGATTGCCTCGGATTGTTCTTTTTAAATTATTTATTGTATATTGTTATTGTTTATTTTACTCTAGACGCTATTACGTGCAAGTCTTTTTACATCATCGTTCTCGCATATAATCGTATGTAATTTTAATTTCAAACAATTAAAACACCATCAAAATTGTTAAAGAGTCACAGTAATTAACATATTATTATAAAGACCAATCATCTAGCTAAACAGTAGTACAAAACAAAAAAACATATTGAATCATCACCTAACTACATAATTGTCTTAATAGTCATTTTTTGGCAAACGATAATTGTGCAAAACTTAGCATTAGTTGCTACAGTGATTTTAGGATTTATTGATGGAAGAAATCTATACAAATCAATAAAATTTAAGTGTCTGTTTGTAATGTCAAAATAATAGCAAAAAAACTTTTTTTTTTAATTTTGCTGGTCTATCTGTCTGATCCGGCTAATCTCCGAAACGGCTGTGTCAATTTTCACATGAATTTGACTGGCCTACATCTGACATTACGAGGAGAAACTAAGGCTTCTTTTGTTTTAGAAAAAGAATTTAGTATTAGTTTCGTGAAACAAAATTAAACCGCATAGTTTTTGCGGATTTGGCGCGGACGTTGTCGCGGGCAACAGCTAGTTAAACATAAGATTGCTACAATCAAGCTTCTGTAAGAAGCTATGGTAGATAACTCGATTAGTAATAGGTAAATGGTGTTTCATAGATTGCTAACTACAGTATTGACTAATTTTCGTAAGCACGTAAACTCGTCCCGACTGACGTTCGTAGATATTGGATAATAGATAAAAACAGTAAAACGACTGAATCGATTTTTATCAAATATAGCTAAGTACACTCTCGATAAAGTCATATTTTAAACAAACTAAATCGAAATCGGTTCATCCGTTTAGGAGCTATGATGCCGCAGACAGATACACAAATATACACAGATCGGATGTAGTGCGGAAGGGCAGTTAGGGTTATAGGTTTTATAGTTGAACAACCTAATTATCGCAGCATACAACAATTTAGCGAAAGCGTCTAATCGGGATAGAGACTGCTCGAGGCGCTACCACAGAGTTGTTACTACGTTTGTTTGTGTATATCATATCTTTAGATGGAGATGGCGAATTTCACGTGGAAATCTTGTCAGGAAAATTGAGGATATGAAATACCTTACTAGTAAATCATATTAAGACGACGACTAACGCCAACGACCTTGAGGGAACAAAACGCGCTCTATTTTCACACCCGCGCGACCCAAAATTTTGTAGTTTTTTGTACTTTCCTTATTATTCTATGACTTTAAAAAAAAAGCCTCAGATCAAAATGTAGATAATTAAATTGTCTTTGAGATGGTGTAGATTTCATTAAAATACGCCCAGCGGTTTTGGTGAGGTTGTCGTGTTTTTGTCGGTTTTAGACATAACTTTACAAATTAATTACACTATGTTATACGAATAAAACTCAAAATTTGCTCAGATCAAATTATTAAGAAAATGGTCTAATATAACATATACTTTTTCCAAAAAATTACGACTAGCCAATTGGACGTGATTCTCATTTTAAAATCAGCTACTCAAGGGAATCGGCGCCTTAATAATAGACTCAGTTTTACCCAAGAATTAAACAAACTATAAGAAGTGATAGATTGAGGAATGAGGTAATAAGACAACGTTGTGGTTTAAAAGAAGATGTAGTGCCTAAAATTGAAAAGAGTATGTTAAGATGGTTTGGCCATGTTGAGAGGATGAAAGAAAGACGACTAACGAAAGGTATTTACAAGGCAGACGTGAATGGAAACGCCGGGAGGGGACGTCCTAGAAAGACATACATAGACCTTATAGGTGATGTTCTTCAGAAAGGCCAGGTGCGCAGTACTCATAACCGGCGTGTGTGTATGACTAGATGTATGAATGTGCGTGAAGCAAAAGAAGTATGTAAGGATCGTAGCAGATAGCGTTCTGTAGTTTCTGCCTACCCCCAAAGGCGTGGGTTTATGTATGTAAGTATTAAGTAAATAACATTAACTATGAAAACAAAGGAAATCTTCTGCTTCTAACTGCATCCTATTGATAATTATAATTGTTCATCTATCCAGCCAATTATTATGTGAAATCGAACACAATCGAACTTTTTGCGTAATACGGATAGCAGTTTGTAAATTATACCATTGCAAGGCAATTTTCTATCCTCGTCATCATAAGCGTATTCAGCCTTTCAAACCCTGCTGGCTGGGCATAGGCTTTTCTTTTTTGTTCTGCATAAGCCCCAATTTTTCACCTCACTTGGAATATAAAAAATAAAAATTCTTTTTTACAAAAAAATACTACCGACTTCCAAATACAAAAAAATACAAAATGAAAAATAACTTTATTTTTGGAAGTCGGTGTCTTTCGTAGGTACCAATTTAGTGCGTATGGGAGGGATGTTCAGCATGTCGCCGTACGTCTTGTATTCCGATGACGAAACGGGATAGGCGGAATTAAATCATGCAATTCCATCGCACACTCCCCGAAATGCAACCGATAAAAAACCAACAAGCTGGCAACTCGGCGACGATGTTTAAGGCTCTGGAGCTTTGGCTCGGCCAGTGTCTCATTGCCGATGAGCCTTTTGGCCCGTTTTGCGATCGACTCTAGTGCATCAAGCTTATATTTGGCATAATCATCATTGGATTTTAATCGACAGAAAAACGTCCACTGTCAACAAGTGTCAAGAAATAAGTAAGTATCGCTTGCATATGGCAGACCAGTAAAACTAAAATTAAAAAACATACATTCATTTTTATTTCATGCTTTTTAAACTACATTATTTATCTAGTAGTAAACACGCTTCGATCAACAATCTATTGAACACGTAATTATGACACGATATCTTGTGAAAACACCTCGATTCAAACAGTAAAACGGCCATAACTTAGAACGGCTGAACCGATTTTTTTTAATTTTTTTTATCGATAGGCTCGCGTTTTTCTTTGCTCCCGATGTGCATCAAACATAGCTGAACTCACTCTCAATGAAGACTCCTTTCCAGCATAAAGGTATACTTTTATTATGCGTACAGCTAAGGAGTGGAATTCCCTGCCAGAGTCTATTTGCTAATAGCTACAAAAAGTGAATAGGTTTCTTCTAGGTATGCGTGCTACATCGTCGACCACATCATCGCTTACCATCAGGTGAGATAGTGGTCAAGCGCGAGCCCATCAATAATAATAAAAAATCGATGTCGGTTCAGTCGTTTAGGAGCTATGATGCTACAGACAGATACACAAACGCACAGGTACACACGTCAAACTTATAACACCACTCTTTTTCCATCGAGGGTTAAGAACGAGCACCAAGGAAGAATTAAAACATCACTAATACAGTGATGAAAGTGTGTATGAAAGTTCGCCAATTATGCCGACGGGAAATCCCATCGAACACACGACTCCTCTTAATCTACGCATCTCATGTTTATCAACCTCTTGCTTAAAATCTACTCATTACACACGATTCACGAGCAGGTGTAGTAACTGCATATATTACGTAAGTGCCGGCAACTGGTTGCGTGACAACGGTAAGGTCGTTCATACAATGTCATAGAAATGTGATTGTCTTGTTTTTGTGGTTGCCAGTTGCAAGTTTAAGGTGATTTGCTTGTTCTGGACAACGAGAGATGTTTATAGGTCAGAAGGCCATTTCCAAATTAAAAATGTAGCTATCTATCTTCTATAATGTAGAAGAGCCGCCTCGTTTGCCACTCTATGGTATAAAAAAAATACAATAATTTGGGGACATAAAAGTGGGGTGTTTTAGGTTTTACGTGTGTATTTGTGCATCTGTCTGTGGCATCATAGCTCCTAAACGACTGAACCGATTTAGATTTAGTTCTTTTTTGTTTAAAATGTTATTTTATCCAGAGCGTTCTTAGCTATGTTAGATGAAATGAAAATTATGGGCGTTTCACTGTGAATCGGGGTATTTTCGCAAGATATCGTGTCATAATGACGTGTTCAATTGATTGTCGATCGAAGCGTGTCTGTTATATTAAAAAAGCATTATTTAATCCATCCACCCCGATTTAATACATAACTTTAATTTATATTTATTTGTTAAAACACAATAAAAACCAACAATCACATTACAAAAAAGATAAATAAACAATCATAAGAACAGTAAATTTGGTTTTGAATTCACTATAAGAATCGCAACTGACATCCAAGCTAGGTTACAAAAAAAACTGTGTTAAGGACGCCAGTTCCATTCCCCAAAAGGTTTAAATTAGAGATATACTTTAATTTAATCAAACATAGCTAAGAACGCTCTGGATAAAGTCACATTACAAACAAAAAAAAAACGAAATAAAAATCGGTTCATCCGTTTAGGAGCACGATGCCACAGACATATGCACAAACAAGGTCAGGGCTTAAAAATACCTGAAGCTAAACTATAGTTAATAGTTTAAATCTGTCAAGACATAATAAGCGTACAAAGACAGTCTAGCATCATAAGTAATTGTTAATTCCATGCATGATAATCTAGCTAGCAGGGCCAGATCAGCCACGTAGCAGGAAAAAATTTAAAGAAATCTCCTTGGAGCGATGCCAAAAATCAAGATCTACCAAGTAGGAAATGTTATCCTTATTAGAATTTCTACAGGCCCTGTATTATCTAGTCTTCAAGTTTCGTACACAAGGCAGACTGCTCTGATAGAGCTGGTCTACTAGAAACTTCTCCGTTTGATATATCTGTTCCATTACAAATAAATTAGCTACCGATTTAATAAACAAAAGTTCAAGGCTTGCTTTATAATGAGACATATTTTATACTTAAACATATTCCATCACTGACTTTTCAAAATAAATTGCGAGTCAATTATAAACAGAAATTTGGTTAAGTGGTTCGCACTGCAACATTATTTTCCCTCAGTCGTTTAATTTTTGGGACAATCCCACCGCACTATTCCCAAAACACTGCAACTCCTGAAAGCCAGAATCAACAGTGGCGACCACCAGAAAAGCGCCGAGGCAATGAAGCTTGTCGAAGTCTTGTCTTGGATCCCGCAACGATAATTTCGTTGCAGGATCCAAGACTCAGATATCAGAAAAGAATAACGGAGGAGTAGGAAAAAATACATATTTCCACTTCCCTCCATACCAAGTAGGAGACAGAACAAACAAGGTCAATAGACACAAAGGGTCGTTTACAACTGGGGTAAGCCCAGTTGCATAGCACCACGGATAAAAATTATTATTAATATTAACGGGTCCTAGCATTGTGAGCTGTTATATGGAGTAGGAAAAATACATATTTCCACTTCCCTTCATACCAAGCAGGAGACAGAACACACGAGGTCAATAGGCACAAAGGGTCGTTTACAACTGGGATAAGCCCAGTTGCATAGCACCACGGTTAAAAATTATCATTAATATTAACGGGTCCTAGCATTGTGAGCTGTTATATGGAGTAGGAAAAAATACATATTTCCACTTCCCTCCATACCAAGTAGGAGACAGAACTAACAAGACCAATAGGCACAAAGGGTCGTTTACAACTGGGGTAAGCCCAGTTGCATAGCACCACGGATAAAAATTATTATTAATATTAACGGGTCCTAGCATTGTGAGCTGTTATATGGAGTAGGAAAAATACATATTTCCACTTCCCTTCATACCAAGCAGGAGACAGAACACACGAGGTCAATAGGCACAAAGGGTCGTTTACAACTGGGATCAGTTGCCTAGCACCACGGATAAAAATTAATATTAATGGGTCCTAGCATTGTGAGCTGCTGATGGTGGTGTATTGTAAGGTCCTGACTTCGACCTCGATATTTTTTCGTATCTTTTGCATAACCCTCCAAAACGACCTGATTGTTTAAAAATATGTTTACACTGAAAAAATTATGATGGTTCGAATTTCTTCTTAAACTACATAGGATATGTAAATCAAAATTATTATATTTTGCAAAGAAAACCGTCCAATATTGAAATTCAGGCACCGAGCGGCCGCAACGGCCAGTACCGCGTTTACATTGGTGAATATTATTTTAAACCTTAAGGCGCCGATTCCCTTGAGCTGATTTTAAAATGAGAATCACGTCTAAATGGCAAGTCGTAATTTTTTGAAAAAAACATATGTTATATTAGACCATTTTCTTAATAATTTGATCTGAGCAAATTTTGAGTTTTATTCGTATAACATAGTGTAATTAATTTGTAAAGTTGTGTCTACAACGGACAAAAACACGACAATCGCACCAAATCCGCTGGGTATATTTTAATGAAATCAACACCATCTCAAAGACAATTTAATTATCTACATTTTGATCCGAAGCTTTTTTTTTAAAGTCATAGAATAATAAGGAAAGTACGAAAATCTACTAAATTTTGGGTCGCGCGGGTGTGAAACGAGTGCGCGTTTTGTAACATACAAAACTACTAACACCAAATACATGATACTGTTTACATTGTAAAGACACAAAGGAAAAAAAAACTAAACCCGACCGGCACACGTGCTTAATTAAGATTGGAGATAATGGTAAAAACTTTGGACAGGTAATATCTTGGCTTAGATAGAGTGGGTTCCGTGGTTAATATTTTTTTTGGTTTGATATTACGGAGCTGCAAAAATTTTGTCTATAAACCCGAAATTAAGACTTAAAAAATTAAAGCGGTAAGTTCTGGAGAAAACTTGGGACTTATTTGGTGAATTAGAATTTTAAGTACGGAGACAGCAAGCCGTGATTGTGATCAAATATTAATGCTCAGTTATTCTAGACGAAAGAAGGCGTTGCATGCAGTAGACATATAGCATCATCGTCTTCCTGTTGCCCTTAACGAACTGCTTGAAGGCTCGATGTGATTTGATTTATATCACAGCGATAAGCGATAAGCGAAATTACAAGTATGTTCTATGTCCGCATGTGGGTGCAATGCGATTAAATTCGTCCGATTTGCACTTGAAATTTTCTTAGAAAGAATATACTTTCGTCCTTTCTTTCCTTTTTTCTTTTCCTTTCTTTCTTTTTTTCCCTTTCTTTTTTTTTCCTTCCTTTCTTTTTATTCCTTTCTTTCTTTTTATTCCTTTCTTTCTTTCTTTTTTTTCCTTTCTTTTTTTCCTTTCTTTCTTTTTTTTTCCTTTCTTTCTTTTTTCCTTTTTTTTTTCCTTCTTTTCCTTTTTTTCTTTTCCTTTCTTTCCTTTTTTTCCTTTCTTTCCTTTTATTTTCGTTCTATTTTTTTCTTTCTTTAGTTTTTTTCTTTTTTTTCTTGCCTTCTTTTTTTTAGATTTTTTTTTGTTTTCTGTACAGCATTATTATTTTTTTCATACGTCTCCATTTATTTTTCTTTTTTTTAGTCCCCTTTCGCAATATAGTTGGAAAAAGGCTAGGCAGATGATGATGATGACGTCTCTATTTATAGATATTGATTGCCGACTAACCAAGTGTTTGTTCTTATCTCATCTCTGAAGTCCTTGAGGATCATAAGTGTTTATATAACTTGCATAACACATCTATATTTGTCTTCTTATTCTACGTCATACCGATAATTCCAAAATTAAATAAGTTTCGACCAGAATTCACTATATCAATTAATTGCTTCACTCACACTAAAGCGGAACCCTAAATATTTGGGTACCCAAAAAACAGGGTTCCACATACTGACATAATGAGTAGTGACTCATCGCCTTGAGGGTCTAAATTGTTTCGTTAAAGGAGTGTGCACACTGACCGAATGACTTTTATAATTATGTTTTTTTAAAGGTGCTACATACATGGCCAGTTTTATCTGCAGAAGATTTTAGGATTGGCTATCTTTAGGTTACGTCCTAATACTATAACATTCTAAGTTACCCCACTCTTGAAGGCGAGTTGTGATGAAATTCAATGCTCATATTAAACATCGATGTGGTGCAAATTGAAGTTAACTTCCAGTTTCAATTTATTGTAAAGAACCAAGACTATAATTTAAAATTGAAAAACCCGACTGCTTAAGAAGCGAACAAAAAAATATGTAAACAAGTAGAAAATCATGCTGTGCGGTCGTAGGATACATATTCGTGAGCTGGCTGACCACCTGGTCACCGTTCACTTCTTAAGCAGTCGGATTTTGAATTTTAAATTAAATTTTTGTATTTACAACCGTTTAGTTGTCATTTTTTTTCGAATAACTTTGAAACATGTAAGCGGTATATATTTTTGTAATCACCTCTTAAAACCCTTCATTTTGATACCTCACGGAAGGGAGTGAAAAAAATTAGACCCCCACAATATGGCGCCCAAAATCCGCCATTTTTGTTTTTATTTTTAACGTCACGTCATCTAAGAACGGTGAAGACCTATCTAACGATGTCTTAATTATATGAATCCGTCTAGCGGTTTGCAAGACATGAGGTAATAAAGAATATTGCAAACATACAAGATACGCGCGAAAAACATAACCCTTTCCTTACAGTCGGGTAAAAAGGCCATGGGGGAGGCAGCGTGAAAACGTATGTTGAAAAAAAATATTATTAATTACTGTCTCAAATCATTTATGAGACAATTTATCGTGAATATTTAAATTTAAATTGACAAATTGTTCATATTCTGATTAACCAAACACAACAAGAGATTAAGAGTAAATTAGTCTAGCAGAAACCGGCAGTATTTTACAAATTACTAATATGCAACATTAATAAGAACATGATTTTTAGTGCTCTTGAATTAGCAAGCCGTCTTCAGCAAACGTCACGATCAATGCTTATTCCTTCTCTATATGAGAAGATGTCCTAGATGTCCTTACCATGCAGTAGGGCAGTTAAATCCTGGTATTATTAACCACCATTAAATCAAAGATTACGTTACCAAATCTACACCACCAACAGACGTAAAGCCAGCGTTACTAATCAAAATAATTGAGATGCAATCCTGCACCCAAGTGATTGGTAAACGAAATGATACCCAAATTTAAAGGTTTGGATACACGAGGGCTGGTATCTGAATGTAATATTAATACGTGTCAGACCCTTGACTTAACTTTGATGCTAAAACTGGAATCAGGCTAACGTTGTTTGACAAATAATAACGTTAATATTCTTAATTCTGAAATCGGGGATTATTAATAGGGTAGTTGACAAAAATATCTATTAAGTCCGTCAATTAGATAACCTAAAAATATTGGACACGTATTTTTTCTATTACCATTATACAAAAAAAAAGTGCGTTGAAATATCGTGTGACGTCACGGTGTGCTACATTTTATAGTGACAAAGTGACGTCACAAGCCCCCACTCCTGAAATTTGATGCGCTTTATCTTTGTAAATATTTATTTATTTGATCAAGCAATAAATACGGGTCCAATATTATTTGATAATCTCACTGACAGACTAAATAGAATTATCATTTTTCTACCCAGGAAACATCCATGTTTTGGAAATACATAGGTACTACTATTCGCACTTATTATCCATATTTTCTTAATATCTTAAAATCTAAAATTAATGTACTAACTGACAACGCACAGTCTACTACTAAAGAGGTTGGAGTACGATCGTATAAAAGTTTGTTATTTTCGCCGATGACAAATTCCATAGAGCACACGGTTTGCACGGAGAGCAGTGGTGGCCCAGTGGTATCGGCCGCGACTTACAAGTTGTAGGTCCTGGGTTCGAAACCAGGCAGGCGCTTTACTTTGTGTAAATTATTTCATCATCACTGCTCTCAAAACGGTGAAGGAAAACATCGTGCCGGAACCGGCATGTCCTAGAACCAAAAAATCGAAGACATGTGACATCCACCAACCCGCACTGGGCCCGCGTGGTGGATTACGGCCCATTCCCTCTCACAGAGAGGAGACCTGTGTCCCAGCAGTGGGAACATTAATAGGCTGATGATGATGATGTGACACGGTTTGAAGATTTGAATTGAATTTAGAATTATCGAAAGTACCTTGATAGGCGGCTTAAGCTTAAACAGTCAATCCATAAACTTATTTATGAGAATTTAAAAATTTAAATGCTCCCGGCACATTTTTATTTCATGCTATATAATGTATCTAATAGTAAACACTCTTCAATCGACAATCTATTGAACACGTAATTATTACACGATGTCTTGCGAAAACACCCCGATTCAAACAGTAAAACGCCCATAACTTTTGAACGGCTGAAGCTAAGAACACTCTCGACAAAGTCATCTTTCAAACAAAAACGTAAACAAAATCGGTTCATCCGTTTAGGAGCTATGATGCCACAAACAGATACACAAGCAAACACACAGGTACACACATCAAACTTATAAAACCCCTCTTTTTCCGTCGGGGGTTAAAAAGTACAAAATGCAAACAACTTTCAACTGTCTAATTAGTAGCTCGCACCGTGTAAACCAGGCATAAGTCATCCCATGCACTAATGTTGTAACAACTATCTTGGAGATGTAACTGCTAATTTTGATGATGGAACGAAGGACCGTAATAATTATATTGATCCTAAGGGTCGACTTGAGGAAATATGTGAGGTTCTTGACGTATCAAAGACCACACATATGAAATTCTAAAGTATTACAGATGCAAAACATTTTAACGAAAAAATTAAACCGACTTCCAAAACTACAAAGCGAAAAAATAACTTTCTTTTCGGAAGTCGGAGTTTTTGGTACTAATTTTTTTTTACGTTATTGGAAACGATTTTTTTTTTGTTAAATTGTTTTTTATTTTTCTCATTCTTGTTTTGGTACCTCATATTACCATAAAAATATGCATTACTTAAAAACTACTCGTCAGATCTTTATTAACTTTAAATGAGACCACATGAGAAGCACCAGCTTTCAAATAATAAAAGAATCATCAAAATCGGTTCCTTGGCGGAGTAATCGCGTAACAAATCTACAAAAACATACAGTCGAATTGAGAACCTCCCCCTTTTTGAAGTCGGTTGAAAAATCAATTAAACAACTTATTTTTACAAATAAATAACATGTTTTAAATATTCGTTAATTTAAGTAACTTTATAGTCTGGTAGAGAATGCCTCGGGCATTAAGTCCGCATATGTACCTACCTAATATATTGCACTAGCTGACCCCCGCGGCTTCGCTCCCGTCAGCTGGCTACCTACCCACCTACCCTACCTACCCTACCCTACCTACCTACCAATTTGTTAAACTATTATTAATTTGAATAACAATTAATACTACAATACGAATGTAACCAACTTTTGTTTCTACCGGCGATCTAATTAAAATTTAGAACATAAAAGCTGCTATTGTGACTTAAGGGTACACTAGTCGACGGCACGAACTATTTTGTGCGCGGGGTTAAAATGCGTGCTATATCAACCGACAACACGTGCGGAACAGATAGATGCTGTTATGAGCAGTAAGAAGCTAGTACGCGTACGAATACACTTGCAAATTCGTAGCGAAATGGATGATGATTTAGAACGAAAACGAGCGCGCGAAATTTTATAAACAGACCTTTGAGAGTCTGGATATCATGAAAAAACGACTGAATGTATGTATTTAAAATAAAATTATTTGCATTGTTGAACTACTAATCTATCCCTGTATGGAGGCCGTTTTTCAATTTTCCTTCTTCTTATGGTACTTATTTGCGCCCAAAGATGCGTTAAAATGAGTGTTAAAATATGGAACTTTCGAAGCTCATAACTTTCAAGTAATTTCTTTTTTACTTTTTTGCTTCCATACAGGGCTAGATAATGATGAGACAAATTGATATCATTTTTTATTTTGAACGTACATCGTCAAACAGTGGAGTAAAAGCCAGACTACGTTTGTATGGATGAATTTATTTTCGACTAGTGTACCCTTAACTATGATAGTTAGATATATTTTCCCGCAGACTTTTTTGTATGTAATAATGAGTACTGTACATGTCTTACAGTTTTTTTATGTATCATCAATAGTTTTCTCAGTGCAAAGAATGAATTTTATAGGCAAATTTTAGTTACTTTGGGTTTCATTATTACAATTTTCATAAGGACCGCAAATTTTAAAAAAGTAGCCTATTTCAGGAATAATGTAGCTTACTACTGGTAAAAGAATTTTCAAAATCGATTCAGTAGATCCAGAGATTACACCCTACAACCTCAAAAACTCTCAAACTTTACCTCTTTATAATATTAGTATCAGATGAAGTTTTAATAAATATATAAACAAATAAATAATTCCAAGTCAAACCGTGGGTATCACAGTTCACAGTGACCCGTTTTATAAAACACAAGTTCATAAGTAAATACCTAATAACAGTATTATGAGTAGAATTTCCTCAGTGATATAACTTTCAATCTAATAGTTTATTTCGTAAATTATACAACTATTGATATATCGCGTAATATACCAAACTGCAGTATAGTGACACAAATCTATTATTTAATTGAACCAATGTCGTATAATTACGTCGTGTTACCATTACAACCAATTACATTGAGTTAGTCATAACAGAACTCATAATAATATGCCTTCGAGCAAGAACATGCAACTATTAGACTAGATTACCTAAGCATTTTTATACAGACCACCAGTAATTGACAACGCAACTGTAAAAAACAAGATAGGTATAGAGGAAGTGTCAATTCAATAGCCCTACAAAAACTGGAAATTCTTGTCACACGATTATATATTATATGTTATACTACGTACGCTACTAACCCAAAAATTCTTTGTCCACAGACCAACCCCACCAAAGAATGCCATAAAAACCAAAGATGGCGTACTCAAAAACGATCCTATTCCTCATAATCACAAACTTCATAATCGCACACACACAAGACTTAACATCAGAAGAGATAAAAACAGTCAAAGAAAGTGAAGAAACACCGGAAGACACAACAGTACAAATAGAAGAAGAAGAATTTAGTACAACAACAGAATATAATGTGACAGAAGAAGATACAGAAGAAAAAAATGCTGAACCTGATGATGATACAGCAACAGAAGAAACTAATGTGGATATCACGGAAACAAGCTCAAACAATGTGGTCGATGAAACTGAGAAGAACGTTCATTCTAATTTGAGCAATAATATCGATATTGTGTCTAAGGTAAATTGAAACAATCAGGACTTGATAGTAAAGATTAGATTCCTTTGAAATGTTATAGGATATATAATAGAAAATTTTCTCAAATGAAAACAAAATGAAGATGAATGATAATATTTTGTTTGATGTAGTATGTCTTCCTTTATCGATGGCGTTAGTCGATGCTTTGTTGTGACTATTAGAAGTGTTCCTTACTCCAAGTCTAGCCTAGTAGTGATATAAACTGCCTCCAAATAAGGAAACTGTGTTTAAAGAGGCAATATCTGTTTGCTCTTCCTACTCATCTTCATCAGCTTTTGGTGGTAATGATTGATCATAGACGGCCCGAAATCATCTATTGTTGGTTACAGGACTCTTTTGTTTTTCTACTCTTACAATATAAAGGTTTTCATGAAGTCGTGATGACGGTAAGTACTCGTAGCTCTCAAAAATCTTGCCGCACGATAAAGAAGAATCGACATGTCCTGTATCCTGCCGTTGGGATACTTCAAGGGTATACATAATAAATACCCATATAGTCACGAAAATCATAACCCTGGTTTTGAAGTCACGCAGTCGAGTAAAAAGGCAAACCTTAGAACTCCAGTAACCAATGTTGCTGATGTTTAATTCAGTGAAGTAATAATCGTAACCAACTGCATTCCAGACTGAAACCGTGCCAATGCAAGCCACGACGAGAGCGATGGAGGAGGAACCCTCACCAAAGATGCAGGAGTCGGAAGAAGACGTCGAAGTTACTGGTCAGAGGAATCCTAAGGCTGATACTGGTGAGTAGAAGCAGTTCCTTGATTAACTAACATAGGTCAGAGAACTTCAGATCTTTTCGATCGATATTATAACAGTATCAATTGAAACGACTATAATGTCACATAAATATTGTTTTTATGATTGTGACAGTTGTTATTTTTTACTTGAATGTTAACGAAAAGAAATCGTTACATAAAACTTGGTGGATAAGATATTTAAGTACGATGACAGAGCTCTTTTGAAAACTTATTGTGGGATACATTCTCAGAGAATTTTGTTGTAATTTTGAACGTAAAATTATGAAAATGACACCGATGAAATTCCTACCTTTAAAAATTATGATTGTGCTGCTGAAAATCTTGGCACAAGACAAGATTCCGTCCTGGCAGTACTTAAACAGATGATTGTTTAAGTAAGATGTAAATTAATGGACGCGTGTTTTGGTTAATCTGTAATGACTATGTTGATGTACTCTACAACCGACTCTCCTTTACTTTCTACTTAACTTTACATTGCTAATCAAAAACAGTCAAACAATTTAGATCCTGTATACGTTCCCAGTAAAACATACTTATTTTGTCTTATAACGTCGACACTCAGAAAAACTCTTAGACAACGGGTATATCTTTCTTATAACTTATTATATATTTCTTATAAATTATTATGTCTTTCTTATAACTTATTATATCTTTCTTATTAATTATTATGTCTTTCTTATAAATTATTATGTCTTTCTTATAAATTATTACATATTTCTTATTATTTCTTTCTTATACTCTTATAACGTGTATTTATTTGGAGGAAAACAAAGACGATAATCAAGATATGATTGAATTTATCAACCAAGGAATGAAAAAATCAATTACAAACATTCAAACAACCTTGCTCTAACACCAGGGAGAGGTAGACTTATTATGAACTCATCTTCAGCGTTTGAAAAGCATTTTCATGAATCTAGTAAATTAAAATGACCCTAATTCTTTCCAGACTCAAAACCACCAGTAGACCAGCGCAAATTCGACGCTCAACCCCAGATCCTGAAACCCCAGACCTCCCGATCAGTCGTCCGAGGCTGGCTACAAGACTGCTGGGTACGACCCCCAGCTGGTATCATGGTGCCACTTAGAGCAGAAGCACTGGCGAGGGCGTTAGCAGTGTGGAGCGACCTGACAGTGCCCAAGCTGAACAACACCCATGTGCTGGTTATGGGGTATGATTCTAATGGTAAGTACCACAGTAGTTGTAGGAACTTGTGGCTCAGTAATTGATATTCAAGGTTAAGCAACACTTGGTCCGTGGAAGGGGGACCGTCCATTACATATCGAGAATCCTCTGTGCTTCAGAAAGCACGTTACGCCGTTGGATCCGGTTGTCATTTGAAGACGTTTGTATTTTCAAATGTTCTCGGGTGAGAATAGAGAAAACGACGTTTTCTAAAGATCAAACCTAGCTAGATCGATTTATCGCCCCCGAAACCCCTTGCATACTAAATTTCATGAAAATCGTTGGAGCCGTTTCCGAAATTCAGATTATATATTTGTATACATAGATATATACAAGAATTGTTCGTTTAAAGGTATTAGATATACGGGGTTCATTAATATTGGCTCTGTTGCTATGCAATAGGATCTAAAAACCAGAAACACATTTGACCATGGTCATCACCTTCCTGCCCTTGTCCCATGTTACTTGGGGTCGGCGCAACACGTTTTCTTTTTCCGGGCTCCCATACATCAAACGTGATTGTTTTGTCTTTTTTTGCGATAACGGTTCGGAACCCTTCGTGCGCGAGTCCGACTCGCACTTGGCCGCTTTTTTTTGTATGGTCATATAGGACCCAAATACCATATATCGTAATAGAACAAACAGGTAATTACATCATCATCATACTCTTGACTAAAGACTTGTTAGCCGACTTCAAAAAGGAGGAGGTTCTCAATTCGACTGTAATTTTTTAAGTGTGTTACTTAAACCTTTTTACTAGGTGAACTGATTTTGACGATTCTTTTTTATTTGAAAGCTGGTGCTCCTCCTGTGGTCCCATTTATTTTGATCAAGATGTGATGAGTAGTTTTTCAGCTATCTTTAATAATGAATATTTTCATGGTAATAAATAAGGTAACAAAGCTGAAAAGAGAAAAATAACCCCGTTTTTACAAAAACATTTGACCGACTTCCAAAACAAAACACTAAAAAGCGAAAAATAACTGTCTTTTCGGCAGTTGGTGTCAAAAACGAACAAAATGGGCACCAAAGAAACCGACTTCCGTTTTAGAAGTCGGTTTAATTCCTTTTTAAAAAGTTTTGTTTTCGAATCAGCACGAATAACAAGCAAAATGATTTGAAATTAAGGAGTAGTTTATTAAGACCAAATAATCTATATATATAAAAATGAATCCCTATTTCCCTTGGTCACGGCATCACGCGTGAACGGCTGGACCGATTTCGCTAATTCTTTTTTTGTTTGTGTTTGTTATTGTCAGGAGGTTCTTATGAAAAAAAAATAAGAAAATAAAATGGTACCTTACCTAGGGTAGGTATGTAGGTAGGGTAGGTAAGGTAGGGTAGGGTAGGGTAAGTAGGGTAGGGTAGGGTAAGTAGGGTAGGGTAGGTTGGATAAGGTAGGTAGGGTAGGTAGGTAGGGTAGGGTAGGTAGGCAAGGGTAGATGAATGTTTGGTGTTTTTATGGCAAAACAAATTTTGTAGGGTCAGCTAGTATTTCATAATTATAAGTATTTTAGGACCAAAAAATCGCAGTGCCTTCTTCAAGGTTATTAACACATAGGTTCTTTTGCATATGTATACAGACTGAAAGACAAGAGTTCAAAAACACAGAAAACTTAAGCTCGGAAAATCCCCAACAAACAATATTGTTTTTATAACCTTCACGTAAGTGTCAATTAGTTGAGTTAACAAACATTATTGATGTCAAATATCTCTGGTGTAAGGATTAAATTTGAATGATCGAGTGTTATAAAAAGATTTCTATGTTTTTATGTGGGTTTAGGAAACCCCGGATTTGACTAATGATTGGATATCTCGTTTTTACAAGCCGTTTACCCGATATAATTGATAAATCAGTAAAAAGAACGAACTTCGCCACAAACTTTTATCCCCTTGGGATAAATATCCTAAAATTCTGCCGCATGCAATGCTCAATGCTGATATTAGTTATTAAAAAAAAAACATACTTCTAGACCCAGCGGTGTGTCGGCAGTCGGTAAATGAAATTAAGAATAATATTATTAAAATTGAGAAAACTTATCAACTTTTGCACTAAGAGGAAATCCGGGCAGCTCTGACTGAATTTCCTTAGTAATAAAAAAAGTTAATTAAAAAAATCAAAATACCCGACTGCTTGAGAAGCGAACTAAAAAGACGTAAAAAATAAAGTTAATTAAAAAAATCAAAATACCCGACTGCTTAAAAAGCGAACTAAAAAGACGTAAACAAGAAGAAAATAATGCTGTGCAGTCGGAGGATACATATTCGCGAGCTGGCTGACCAAAACCAGATGTATCCTCCGACTGCACAGCATGATTTTCTTGATGACTACTCTTGACGTGGTAGAAATATAGTCAGCCAGCAAAGAGTAATTCTCAAAGGTCGTAATACGAGAGAAGAAATAATCAGAAAAATCTATACAAATTACTAATCTTATAAGCAGTGAACTCGGTGTAAAATGTCATGTTTGTAACCAATAAAATGTACATGACATATATTTCAATTGAATTAGCCAATTTGGCTTATGAATAATATACGGTCAGGGAAGACGACTGCGGAGTATTAATATCGGTTGTTTTCAGACACATTAGCTATAATGAAATTAATGCTACATACATACATAAACTCACGCCTTTTTCCCATGTGGGTAGGCAGAAACTACAGAACGCCACCTGCCACGTTCCTCTCACATTCATACATCTAGTCATACACACACGCCGGTTATGAGTACTGCGCACCTGGCCTTTCTGAAGAACATCACCTATAAGGTCTATGTATGTCTTTCTAGGGCGTCCCCTCTGGCTTGTGAATTACCTTTCGTTAGTCGCCTTTCATTCACCCTCTCAACATGGCCAAACCATCTTAACATACTCTTTTCAATTTTATTCACTACATATTCTTTTAAACCACAACGTTGTCTTATTACCTCATTAAATCTATCATTTAAATTTACACCAAAAGATATTGTATTTCGTACTTTCATAGTTGTTCTACGTAAAATTATATTCTCAGAGACAAACTGGTATCAACAATAACTCGCACATGACTTTGTACTATGACCCACTTACAAAGTAACGACTCTGACATCGAACCCGGAACTTTATGAAATAAGGACAGGACATAAAGTGTCCTTCGCACGCAGATCAACAAAGGTTTATAGTTTTTGCAGTTTTTCTTAGTGTTTTAATTATACCTTGCAAATATATTTTATGGCCATTGTACGTACAGTCGATAAAGACGATAAGTGTGCAGATAAATTTGAACCATATTAAGAGTTACTCTTGGACACCAGGGTGGCCCAACCATGGTCAAATAATAAATAAAGCCGACTTACCAACCTCAATGTATGAATACGAGTAGCAACAGCCAGAAAAAGAACCATCAAAACTTACCTGTAACAAAACAGAAAAGGAAATTTAATAATTGAACAATTACAATTAACGTAGACATTAACATAAATACATTTTAAATTAATTCATGCACATAACGTATTATTTTTTTGCTAAAAAACAGTAAGACATTGTGAGTCTTAAAACAAATCTCACAACTTTGAAAGTCATGCTGTATAATTCTTACATTTCTGTTTCCTTTTTTTTACAGTTTAAAAGGTTGTAACTATGTAATATAATTATATTAAAAATTCATACGATTTGAGCTATATTTTTGCTGCAGAAAACTATTTTAATTGTGTACCCCTTAACCCAGTTGCGAAAAATTCGGTAATTAAATGGCTAATGTATTTCTCAAACTCTATTTAAGCCAGAAATCCTGTCAAACTTTGGCATACAGAAGGGTTTGACAGGTTCCAAATGGGTAGTCAATTCAACCGGCCCTTAAGAGGAAATATGCGATCGCGGTTTAGCTCTCACCTATTTCCTCCTCCAATATTGGACCAATTTAAAAGATTTTTCATAAACTGAAAAAGAAAGATATATATACTGTGCCTTGTGTGTTCCTTTTTAACCAACTTACCAAAAAGGAGGAGGTTCTATGTTCGAAATTTTTTTTTTGTTCTGTTTGTTCACGCATATCTCCGTCAATTTTGGACCGATTTTGAAAATTATTTTTTTGTTTGAAAAATTATGTTTCGAAATTGGTCCCATTTTAATTTGGTGAAAATCTGAAGAAGAACTTCGAAGATATACAACAGAACTCTTCAATAAATTACGGCAAATCTCTCGGGATTGGTATCATTGGGATGTCTGTTTATTGTTTATACCATTTCATAAAATAACATCACGCCAGTAAGCTCTTAAGGGGAACGCAGACCAGTACCCTTTAGAACCACTAGAACCCTCAAAAGATGCTCAATATTGCGCTTTCAACAGAGGCCTATTGTACAAATTTGACAACTATAAATTAAAAAAATATATATATATATCTTTCTCTTTCAGTTTATGGTATATCTTTTAAATTTGTCTAAAGGAATTAGGCGAGAGCCAAACCTCGAATTATGACTTTTTACTTAATAAATACAGTCAGATGTCTGCTACCGCATTTTCTCTCAACATGTTTACAAAAACATCTGTTCCCTTCTAAAAATTAAAACTTCTACACGTAGTATGAACGATTAGCAGATGAAAATACATAGAATATTTATTTCTAACAAAAAAAAAACTCTTTTTAAACAAGTTGTTTAGCTTACCGTGCATTGATCCAAACCAAACGTGTATGCAAAATTTCATCTTAATCGGTTGAGGATAACTGCTTTAAAATTCAGTTGCAAGATTACCCGTACATACATACATATATTGCAGGTTAAAAAAAAGCTTGTAATCTATACTAATATTATAAAGAGGAAAGATTTTTTTGTTTGTTTGTTTGTTTGTACCGAATAGGCACCGAAACTACTAGACCGATTTAAAAAATTCTTTCACCAATAGAAAGCTATGTTATTCCTGAGTAACATAGGCTATTTTTTCATCCCGAAAACGGGTCCTGTGGGGTGGCCCACGGGAGCGAAGCCGCGGGGAACAGCTAGTAACATACATACTCGTATTCAAATGTTAGGTATTACACGAGGAAGGTAAACAAGTAATTAACAACAAAATTAATCATTTATTTACTTGGTTATTTATGAAAACAATGACGCAATTAGTGATCACATGAAACATGCATGTCGTTTCTCCCTTACATGATATTATCTTCATATCAGACGTCCAATGCTGAACATAGACCTCACCAAAAATCGATTTCGATCGGTCCTGGGCGTAACATCATTACATTTTATCTCAAGACGAAAGTCTATTGCCCAGTGTGTGTTGCCAGTGATAACCTATGGCTCTGAGACGTGGTCGCTCACAACGGGCCTCATCAGAAAGCTTACAGTCACTCAAAGGGAAAAGGAAAGGGCTATGCTCGGCGTTTCCGTGCGTGAACGAATCAGAATTGTAGAGATCCGCAAGAGAACAAGGGTTACCGACATAGCCCGAAGAATTGCCAAACTTAAGTGGCAGTGGGCAGGGCACATTGCTCGCAGAACGCATGGCTGATGGGGCAGAAAAGTTCTGGAGTGGCGACCGTGGCGAGTGGCCGAGTGGCCTCTCACCAGGTGGACCAATGACCTGGTGAAGGTTGCAGGGATCTTCTGGATGCGGGACGCACGGGACCGGTCATTGTGGCGACGCTTGTGGGAGGCCTATGTCCAGCAGTGGACGTCTTTCGGATGATGATGATGACACGCTTATAAACACCTAAAAATGTCTACCCTAAGCCCTTCTGTGTATCTTTAACGTCAAATATCGTAATCGTATCAATACGAAAAATTAAAAAATGACAGCCGGACCCACCGGGTTAAATATTATTTACTGGTTCCTGTCTTGCTTTTTCCATACTACGTTGAAACTTCTACAACCAACTGAGTTTTTTTTACTGGGAAAATCTCACCGCACTATTCCCAAACCACTGCAACTCCTGAAAGCCAGTATCAACAGTGGCGACCACCAGAAAAGCGCCGAGGCAATAAAGCTCGACAAAGTCCCAGCGAATGAATTTAACTGTCTTCGATCCCGCAACGAAATTAATCAGAAAAGAATAACGGAGGAGTAGGAAAAAATACAAATTGCCACTTCCCTCCATATCAAGCAGGAAGCAGAACAAACAAGGCCAACATGCACAGATGTTCGTTTACAACTGGGTTAAGCCCAGTTGCTTAGCAAACTGGGTTACAAGATATCCCTTGAAAAGACTGTTTGTCAAGCCTTCGGGATTCTAACTACACTGACAACGATCTGCATTTTTTAGACGGGACCAACAAACTAATGTGCTTTCCAAGGCACGGAGATGTCTTGTTCTGTAATGGAACACCCAAATAACACAAAAGTGCTGTATAGTAGCTGAATCACTGTCCACAATAGAATCCTAAGCTGAACAAGCCTTCTAAATAAGAGCATTATAGGCGCTGTTTCAGCTGATATAACTCTGGTTTGGGCATAAATTAAACAGCTGTTAGCTGAATAACTGTATCTATTTGCATTATATCAGCATTATTAAAGGTAACAGTCATCCCAAGAGCTGAATATTGACTGATTATTAGAGTATTTGTTACCTTTTATATAGCACTAGCTGTTCCCCGCGGCTTCGCTCCCGTGGGCCATCCCACAGGACCCGTTTTCGGGATAAAAAAATAGCCTATGTCACTCATGAATAATGTAGCTTTCTATTGGTGAAAGAATTTTTCAAATCGGTCCAGTAGTTTCGGAGCCTATTCGGTACAACCAAACAAACAAACAAAAAAATCTTTCCTCTTTATAATATTATAGTATAGACAATGGCCGATTAATAGTTATGGTTACCTATTTTTCAGCACAAGGTAATACACACCAGAATATTTATAATGCTTCTTTGGAATTGAAAATTCACAAGTGGCAAAATTGTGAATAGTTTTCACCCTACTCCTTATTATTTTGATATGTTGTTTCTGTTAAACATTTTGTGGTGAAATAGACAAATATTGTTTTCCGTAACAAAAACTTTACTTTTTCCTCCTGTGCGTGAAATTCGAAGGGGAAAGAGAGTTTATTGTCAAATAGTATATGAATATAGGTGAAAATTTTCACGCGCTCTCAAAATATCACTGTTTACTTGAAAGTTATAGTATAAAATAAGTTGATGATATATTATAAAAAATAAATAATTTTATTTTGCATTTGTAATTTGACAATAAGCTGTTTGCGTATAAAATCAATAGATTTTCTATTGAAATCCAACTGGATTTCAATAGAAAATCTATTGATTTAAATAACGAAAATAACAACTGTTATTTTCGTTATTTAACAAAGAAAAAATGTTAATATATTATTTTACATAGGTTAGAACCTAAAAAATGGCAGACAATCAATGTGCACTGTATTAAACACAATTAAGCGGTATGTGCTGTTTAAGTATCCACTTTTGGATCATAAATCAGCAACGAGCTGATACGAGTAGTTCTTGTGTGAATCAAGTCAGCCACAGATTCCTGTAAAGCTTGATATTGGGTAACATGTACGCAAATATTGTTGGTAATCATCAGTGAACCACTAAAGTCTCAGCAGAAATTCTAGGGATCCAGGGATTTATTTTACAAAATTATACGTCTGTTGTGTCAATCCTTTTATGTTATTTGGTTACCTACATCATCTCAAGAAACACTCCTCCGATTTTCGTAATTTTTTTTTGCAAACTGGGGTGCTGAAAAGATAAGTCTACAAGATCTTATTTAAGTGCATTAGTAGATTAATTGCCGACGCTAGTACACGTATTCAGCTCTAACCGGGATCATAGGTAACGCGTGAGCTAATTTATAGCAGTTTGCTGTAATTTAGCATCATATAAGTTCACCCATAGTGATCATGTGGGCTATATAAGTGCTATTATAAGATTGCGTGTAACAAGCTGATTAACACTACTAAAGTTCAACTATGTGCAGCAAGACGCATTATATCATTGTTAATTGAAGTCACAGACTAACTGATTGCATTATAGTAGCTTACATGTTGTTTCTTAAAATGCAAGCGGGCTAAGGGTACACTTATGGCCTTCAATTCAGAATATTGCTGAGTTAAAGTCCATAAAAATGCTTTATTGCAGCTTACAGTACTAATACTGAACTGCATACCTATATTAACGCTTGCAGCACTACAGTGTTGTCTCCGTGACGCATAAAAGCATTATTATACAGACGAAAGCGTAATTTTCAGCTATTGCAGTTCTAGTGTACTGTAATAAGTCTTCATAAATGCTAAAGTTACCGATGTTACCTTTTGTGACATCCTATAATGCAGTTTTGTGCTACTTGGGCATGCACCCATTGAAGAGCCCATCTCTCAAGAGTTGATCAATCGACTCATGACGCTGTTATTATTTAGCTATGATCCCCGTGAGCTATTTTTAAAGAACATATTGATAAACAGAATGTTTTCTACGTCAAGAAGTATTTACGTATATTCTGCATTTAATATGGTATTTAACATGGCACAAACGATTGGTCATGCAGAATTGTCATTGAAATCACATAGAGAGACATATTTTTGCAGACAATGTATCGTTTATTGTCTGTAAAATTTGTTTCTGTCACTTTTGTTAGGGTGGTGTTACACTTGGCTTGTGAACCTAGCCTGGGCTGGGGCCTTGCAAGATATAAAAAAAAAATTAACCCAACTTCCAAAACAAAATACTACAAAGCGAAAATTGACTTTCTTATCGGCAGTCAGTGTCAAAAACGAAAATAAATAGGTAGCAGAGACAGGCCGATTAAATTTTTCTGTTTATTTTTAAAGATAAAGATAATTTATTTGCCATAACATGTGTATACATACATACCTTATGCATGCAAGATGTTGACCCAATAATATAGCACATACATGTTTTGCCTATCGAGGCGTACAAATATAAATCTTACAAAATTGTTTATATTAATTAAATTGATATAAAGAACATTTTAATTATAAATTTTAAACAAATCACAATAAAAAAGTTAATGTCAGAAAAAAAACAAAAAAGATAACAATAGATCATCTTTATCAAGTCATAAAATCTATCAAAAAAAATCAAATTATATTTAAAAAAAAATAGAAATGTCAGAGAGGTATAATCAAATCTTAAAATGTCATAGAGAATTGTGGTTAGTAAAATAAAATAATGTCAAAAAAATACATTTTTATTTCTCTTTTTAGTTTTGGCACCTTATATTTCCATGAAAATCGTTTAAAACCAGAGTGCTTCTCATTACAATTCCAACAAGTATAAACAGTTACGGTCCGGAAGTACTCCGGATCTTAGGAGTGAAGCCTACTCCGGAATGATTAAACTTTTCGGACGGGTAAAAACACATCGGGAGTACAACTGTCAAATTGTGTTGTCATTCATTAGTAGTTCGGGCCCCTAACGAATCATGCGTCCATACACACGGACCTTCCGAAAAATTTAATCATTACGGAGTAGGGTTCACTCCGAAGTTCCGGAGTTCTTTCGGACGGGCCCATAACTTTGTTGACGGAGTTAGGGAGTAGACACCGTGATACGGAGTAGGAAGCGCCAGTAACGAAGGCTTTAAAACTACGGATTTCGTGGTTAAGGAGTAAACCCCCTAAACTAAGAAAAAAAAGTTAGCAATGAGATAGCACCCTAAGATATTAAATGAATGTCTATATTGACAAACGAATACAATATCTTTACAATATATAATTAGCTTGAAGAATCCTTAAGGCCATTTTTCATAGTTTTCAGTCTTTTGCACCTAATGACAGCTGTTACCAAAATTATGAATAAAGTGTAACAAAATGTGGTATTAATAGTCGAAAATTCAAACTCATTTTTGAGTTTTTGTAATTAAATACCACATGTCTGATTTAAATTACTTAGTTTTTGTACGGAAGAGTTTTCAATTCAGCACAACTCCTTTAATAAGTTGTCACTCAAGTTTTTAATGCAATTTATATTTATTTATAACTAGCTTCTGCCCGCGGCTTCGCCCGCGGTCTAAGTAACAAAAAATATCGATTATCCTCTGGGTCAATCTCAAGATTGTCTGAAAATTTCATTAATATCGGTCCAGCCGTTTCGGAGTCTATAAGGATCATACATACATACTTTCTCTTTTATATCTATATAAAAGTTAAAAGACTTTTCAGTTGTGGGTTTTTATTAAAAATACGAAAGTAAATCTGTCTGTTTGTTACGTTTCAAGTCTAAACCGCCGAAATTCGGCAGACATACTCGAATTGTTGTACGCATACAAAATCGCGCACCAGCTAGATTTTATTTAATTCTATTTTACTCTCATTTGGAGAACCCAAATCTCTCATCATCATCAGCCTTATAATGTTCCCACTGCTGGGACGCAGGCATCCTCTCTGTGAGAGAGGAAATGGGCCTAAATCCACCACGCGGGCCCAGTGCGGGTTGGTGGTTGTCACATGTCTTAAAATTTTTGGTTCTAGGAAAGTATCGTGAGGAAAACCATGCCGGTTTCCTCACGATGTTTTCCTTCACCGTTTTAAGAGCAGTGGTGATGAAATAATTTACACAAAGTAAAGTGCCTGCCTGGGTTCCAACTCACGACCTACGACACGTAAGTCAGGGCCGTTACCACTGGGCCACCACTGCTCCTCTCATGACCGAACGAAATAAATGAATTCACCTTTCATGTATTAATTAAGAGTACACATTTGTGTACCAATATTAACTGGTTATTAGGTATTGATAGTATAGATTTTTTATCCGACTGCCGAAGGAGGGTAATGTGTTTCTCAGTCTATGTATGTATGTTCCTATGTGGCGTTCTAGAGACCAAACGCGTTGGCCGATTTTGATGATTCTTACGTCAATCGATTTGTCTTAACCCTGCGAGTGTCACTGTCTACATTAAAATTGGAAAAGAAAAGAATGGCGGATTTTGGGCGCCATTTTGTGGGGGATTTTTCCAATCCCGTTTTGTGGGGGAGTCAAAATAAAGGGTTTTAAGAGGTGATTTCAAAATTATATAACACCTATATGTTTAAATGTACCTAATTCAAAAAAAAAAAACTAATAAGTTGTAAATAAAAAAATCAAAAATTCCGACTGCTTAAAAAGCTATAATAAAAAAGGATACATCTGGTTTTGGTCAGCCAGCTCGCGAATATGAATCCTCCGACTGCAAAGCATGATTTTCTTCTTGTTTACGTCTTTTTAGTTCGTTTTTTAAGCAGTCGGGTTTTTTTAAGATAAATCTCTTTGACTCCTTTATGAATAAACAATCAAAGTCAATAATTAAAGGGAAAACTAAAGCACAAACCAGTAGATCTTGAGAAAGGCGCAACCTTGTATAATATAAACCAATTATGTAACGTATCAGACACGCTCCAGTTGCTACCACTGGTACCTAGCGGCAAAAACTTGCCGATTGGTCGGTAAAAAAACCTTCTAGATAAGCGTGAGTCGATAATAAAATAAAGAACAATTTAAATATATCCCATCGAGAGCCTGCAGACGAACAGACGATAGATCTATCCCTTTACTCGCAGGAGCTAAAATGCTGAAGAAGAACAGTCAATCGGTACATTACTTTAAGAGGAAATATGGACAGAGAGAGTTTCCTAAGTAAAAATTCATTTTTTTTATTTTATCTATTATAGGCTCGCGCTTGACCACTATCTCACCTGATGGTAAGCGATGATGTGGTCTACGATGGAGCACGCTTGCCTAATAATAACCTATTCACTCTTGACTTAAAGACCCCTAGATTGTAGCTATCGGGAAACACAGACTCCGGCAGGGAATTCCACTCCTTAGCTGTACGCATAATAAAAGTATTCTCAAAACGTTTAGTGCGTATGGGTGGGATGTCCACCATGTACCGATGGCGCATCGCCGTACGTCTGGTACTCCGATGATCAAAAGGGCTGGGCGGAATTAGATCATGCAATTCCATCGCACACTCCCCGAAATGCAATTGATAAAAAACCGACAAGCTGGCAACTTCCAGGTTTGGCTCTCGTCTTTCCTCCTTCAATATTGGATCACTTTAAAAGATATTCCATAAACTGGAATAATAAGATATATACTGTGCCCCTATGTTTGGAGTAGTGTAACGTTTTCACAGTTGCTTCCACTACCGACTAGGAGCAAAAACTTGACGATTAGTTAGTAAAAAACCGGCCAAATGCGAGTCGGACTCGCGCACGAAGGGTTCCGTACCGTTATCGCAAAAAATGGCAAAATAATTACGTTTGTTGTATGGGAGCCCCACTTAAATATTTATTTTATTCTGTTTTTAGTTTTTGTTGTTATAGCGGCAACAGAAATACATATACTGTAAAAATTTGAATTGTCTATTACTCCGTGCCTCGGAAAGCACGTTAAGCCATTGGTCCCGGCTGTCATATCAAGATCTTTGACAGTCGTTGCGGGTAGTCAGAAGCTTGAGATCTGACTCCAGTCTTGCCAAGGGGTATGTTGTTACCCAGTTACTGGGTTGTGGAGGTCAGATAGGCAGTCGCTCCATGTAAAACACTGGTACTCAGCTGAATCCGGTTAGACTGGAAGACCCCAACATAATTGGGAAAAGGCTAGGCAGATTGATTCACTTTTGCTGTTTCGGGAGTTAAATCGCCTCCATTGTCCAAAATTACAACGCCTAGGAATCAATCTACACCAACAAGATCACTAGAATTGTTTTAGCAAAAAGTTAGCGCGTTTTTTCTATGTTAAATCAGTCAAACGAGGTTTTGCAATCAAAACATTCACTACAAAAAAAGTACGGAACCCTAACTCTTATAATAATGTGTGGCAATCTGTTGAAAAGGAAATAGATTTGATTATTGTTTGTAATTGATTAACTTTTTGTTGTTATTTAGAGCGAACTAAATGTAACCAAATAGTGGAATGTTTAATACAAAAGACACAAGCATTTTCGAACTAATAACTACATTATCAATGACCTAACAATCTACTAAGGATTATGTAATGTGGCGTCTATCCAATAGTGGACGGCTTCGGCTAAGATGACAAATAATGCCAACATCCCCATACAAGAAAAGAAAGAGATTGCGTTCTGTAGTTTTATCCCCAACTAGCTGTCCCACGCGGCTTTGCTCCCGTCAACTGGCTATCTACCTACCCTACATACATAAATGTTGCGTAACTTTAACTGCTTGCGCAGCGAACGCAACAGAAGCTGTCAAAAAGGAATAATTTGCCCGTTCTTGCAACATTTTTCATTTATGCTCGGCTCCTATTGTTCGTAGCGTGATGTTATATAGTCTATAACCTTCCTCGATAAATGGACTATCTACCACAAAAATAAGTTTTCAATTCCACAAAGTAGTTACTGAGATTAGCGCGTTCAAACAAACTCTAACTCTAACTTTATAGCTCAGTGGTAGTGACGTCGGATACCGAGACGAAGGTCGCGGGTTCGAATCCTACAATGAGCTTGAGCTTTCGGTGAAGGAAAACATCGTGAGGAAACCATAGCACGGTGGTAGGGTACTTTGTAGTACCCGCCTGGCTGGCAACCACCCTCAAGTTGAAAATCTGTCGCCAAGCACCTTCCAGTGTGTTCCGACAGCAGCACTTGAGAGCCAGTTCCCTTCTAGGCTTTGTGTGCTTACCACCATCGGCCACATCATCACTGACCACGGTGAGATTGTGGTCAAACACAGGCCCATACATAGTAAAAAAAAACAAACTCTTCAGCTTTATAATATTAGTATAAATAATCCCCATATTCGTTTTTTCATTCACTTATTTGCCAAACAGAACAGTGTCTCAAGATCTGAACTCATGTATTTTCTCAAAAGGCACGCTTCAAAATTGTCTAAATCATTATTATTTTGTTCTCAGGTGTAAACTGGAGATCAAGGCATAACCTGCAGTCTACCAGCACAGTTAGTGGAGAAAAGACTGTAGCAGAGGCACTGTCGAAGCTTTTGCTTAAATATCAGGTAAATTATAATCTCTTGCTATGCAAGCATCTGTAGTAGTGATAATTGAGTAAGAAATTATACTTGTGAATAGTTTGGGGAAAAAACCATACATATTTGATTAAGTATTTGACCTAATAAAACTAATAACCATAGTAAACTGTATAATATTTTCTTGCACAAAGGAGCCTATAGGTAATTCAAGTTTGCAATAATTTTCAGGTGCCTTACTAAAGATAGTTGCAATATTAATGGTCAATACAGAATTATTTTGTCGTTACTTTACTTTCGACGACCAAAAATATCATGTTTCTTGATAAACCTCAACTCTTTCCACAGGGAGTAAACACAGACACAACAAACGATGGCACAATGAGAGCGCTAGCAACAGCTGCAAAGTTGGTACCATATGACAGTGCCCTATTCGTGGTAACTGACAAGGGACCTGGAGATCCCCAGAGGCTGCCGTTGGCATTGAGGGCTTTAGTGGAGAAGAGACTGAAGGTAAGAGTCTTTTGATAGTAGATAAAGATGCACAGGGAGTAATCACAGTCGGTACAATAGAGGGAGAATCAACAGCTCAAGTTGGTGCCATACGACAGTGCAATGTTTGTGATCATTGAGAAGGGACCTGCTGATCCTTTGAGAGAGAAGAGATTAAAAGTAAGAGTCATTTGATTGTAAATAAAGATGCTTAGGGAGTAAACAAAGACGCAACAAACGACGGCACAATGAGAGCGCTAGCAACAGCTGCAAAGTTGGTACCATACGACAGTGCCCTATTCGTGGTAACTGACAAGGGACCTGGCGATCCTCAAAGGCTCCCGTTAGCATTGAAGGCTTTAGTGGAGAAGAGACTGAAGGTAAAAACCATTCATATTCCTTTTCCCAACCATGGTCGGGTCAACCCAAGTCAGGTTCGAGGCTAACCGGACGCAGCTGAACACCAGTATTTTAAAAGGAGATCGCTCCTATCTATGGCTATCTGATCTCCACAACCCAGTAACTGGGTAATAGGACTCTCAATGATAAGAATAGTTGGCAAACATTCTGAATCCTTGCTGTCGTTAACGACCTTCAAAAACCTACAAATGGGAGGCGGGTCAACGGCTTACTTGCTCTTCGATAGAAGAGAGTAATTTCTGTTATTGTATAACGAGCTCCCTGAATGAAACGGTAAATAATAACTGAACTTTCTTCTTAACCAGGTCTACACAATATGGACGGATCCCAACCATCCATCAGAGGAATCCGAAGAAGCTCTACAGGAATTGAGGAACGTCTCCAAACACACTGAAGGAGAAGTGATGCCTTATCCTTTACAAGTTATGGTAAGAATGTTTGCTCCTTTATTGTCATATACTCGAATGAAGAAGAGTTCGGTGATCGAGGTGGTTGGAGCTTTAAGACTGAATTTGACACGAAAAGCGAGAATAACTTAAGACAGCGAATTGATATACAGATGAGACTGTTTATTTTACACTAGAAATGATAAGATGAATGATAAGTTGATTGCAGATAGAGATGAACGTCTGGCACTGGTTGGTCAAGCCAGTAAAACGTGGTAAATAGTTTTATAAATAGAATATACTTGATTGAACACCAAAATTGTAAAGCAGCTAATACAATTAGCAGTCATAAAAGTCTAGGCAGTTTTACTGAAAGATAATGGATCCGCGAAACACGAAATACGATAGGTACGATAAACCAGTAATGTTGCAAATGTTATAGCAAATTTATACTAATAATAAAGAGATAAAATTTGTGAGTTTGTGATGTTGCAAGGGGTAATCTCTGGATCTACTGAACCGATTTAAATGAAACTGGCATAGAGATAGTTTGAGACCCTGGGAAGGACATAGGATAGTTTGTATTCCCTTGGGATGATAAAACACTTTTTACGCAAGCAGAAGCTAATCTATATTACTAAAAAGAAAAGTCCTGACTGACTGACTGACTCATCAACGCCCAGCCCAATTCCTTGGACCTAGAAAGCTGAAATTTTGCAACGAGGTTCCCTTTATAATGTCGACAAGGAATAAGGAAGGATTTTTAGAAATTCCACCCCTGAGGCAGTTAAATAGGGGATGAAAGTTTGTATGTAACTCTGTCATTTTTAATTTGAAATGAATGAAATATGGCATTTAGCCTCTAAATATAAAATAAGAAAAATACTTTTTTAAGGATTTTTTGTATATCATATCTTAAAGGGATAAAAAGGGGTGTTAAACTTTGTAAGAAAAATAAATTGTTTATCATCAAAATCACTTGAAACTTAGTATTTCTGCTCTTCAATACAATTAAAAAAAACGTAGGTACATAAGCATTTTTTGAATTTCATCACTTAACCGGGTAATGTAAATTTATTTTGAGCAAATTTTGTAGTCTACGCGACCAATGACGCGGGCGGAAAGCTATGTTTGGATAACAATTTAAAATATTCCGCCAGAACTGCAAAAACGAAACAGCCAAAATCGTGTAGTCCTCGCAGGCGAAGCTGCCGGCGGAAAGCTAGTATTTAATAAATCTATTCATAAATAAGAAAAGTAAAACACACTTTGAATCTTAGATAACTAATGTAGAATAATGTATAATAACGTCAAATGCCTGTACCAGAATAATCTTGTACCACAGTAAATATTTAACAACTCTTCGAAAGTAATAAAAACTGTCAATGCCCATGACACAGTAAAAGAAAACCATCAATATAAAGCCAAATGAGTATAGAAGTCATCTATTTTCAAAACACATACTAAAGATTTTAAAACCCCATTTGAAATGCCATAAAAGACCATATTTTAACAAACTAAGCGATATGCCTGTCTAACGATGATCTTAAAACACTAAAATACTATATAATGATAGAAAATTACTAGAAAGCGGGCATACACATACAAAATAAGTGCCTTCTGCTGGCATTTCTTTAAGAAACGTGCGAAATGCGAAAAGGAAAGTTAAATAACAATATAATAAACGAATTTATTATATGTTTAACCTTTGGAATCTTGGTTAAACTACGTGAGTTAAATCGCAGGATAAAACCTGCAGGCATACAAAGAACATAGAAACAAAAGACGAAGCAGGTATACTATTTTAAATCAATCACAATTTTACAGGAGGGTGAAATTTGGACATCTATTATTGCTAAGGTATCAATCAACACTGAAATCGTTAAAAAATCTGCTGTTTACGAGTAGTAGATTTCATCAGCATCACCATCATATCAACCATCATATGCTGGACATAGGCTTCCCCCAAGCGTCGACACATTGACCGGTCCTGTGCGTCTCGCATCCAGCGGTGTCCTGCCACCCGCACCATGACATCTGTCCACCTTGTGGGAGGCCTTCGAACGCAGTATCTTTCGGCTCGCGGTCACCACTTCAGAACTTTTCGGCCCTATCGTCCATCCGTTCTACGATGCCCTACACACTGCCATTAAAATATACATTTGTAAAACTAGACAAAATATTGAGAACAGCTATTTGTTTGTCACGATTAAAATTTTCGTTGCAAGTTGTTCTTATCCATGAGAACTTTTACCCCTTCAACCCTCCCCAAAAGATTGCCAGTGATAAAAGTTACCATGTATACCTAAAAAGATGCGTAGCGTTAAATAAGATTAGAGCAAACCTTGAAAAGAAATACAATCCTTACAAATAGATCAAGAAAGGGCGTAAAGATTGAATGCTCAATTCAGGCATATTTTTATGTCTCAGATCAAAAGAAAACCTCTTTTGTGTGACACTCAATGAAATAAAAAAAATATAAAAGCGGTTTGCCAGCGTTGAAATTCCAATCACAGACGATAACTTTTTAGTACCCATTATACCTCGTTTGTGAACAATTTAGGATCGAAAGTAAATATTTAGTACCATTTAGAAAATAAATATTTATTGGACCTACACAAGACGCATCGAAACCTAATTCCCACAAATTATTTTGATGTTGTGAAAGGTGACTTCAAAAGACAACAAACTAAAATAAAATTATACATTAATTTAATTAATATTGTTTCAGGACGTGGAAGGATCCAGTAATCTGGCAGCAGAAACAGAACTTGAACAATGGGACCCCTTGGACCCTAAACAAGGAAGAAGGGGAAGACTCAACAATGATTTTACTATGGAGAAGTTCGATGTGAGTATAAATACCTTTCATAGTTTACTTGTAGATACAAAAGAAAATAATGCCAAAAATAAAATGTGAACTCCATTTGTCAGTTCTAAGATATTCTAAATCTACTCAGTTTCTGTTCGCTTCTCAAAGGGAGATTCATAGGGAGTAAATAATACCGTGAAAGGGGCGAATGGAAGAAGAAAAGGTGTCGCCTCTAATATCATGGAACAAGGGCAGGAATACAATAAACTATAAAAAAAACTTTTTCAACAAAAAAATACTACAGACTTCCAAATAAAAACATTACAAAGTGAAAAATTACTTTCTATTTGGAAGTCCGTGTCTTCGATAGGTACCAATTCCTTTCATATTGACTTTTAAAAAGAAGGTTATTTTTCACTTTGTAGTGTTTTTATTTGGCAGTCGGTAGTACTTTTTTGTAAAAAAGTTTTTGTTATTTTTCACCTTTTAGTTGTACCTAATAGGCAAGTTCTTTAGAAATAAAAGATAAAAGATAGAAATAAAAGATATCTATAATGGCAGAGTAGATTACCCGAATATCATGAAACTCGAACAAAACCGATGAAATGAGAATGTACCAAGGTGAACTGTACACCTCTGCGTATCTCTTTAGAGCGTACTGGCGTGATGTTATATTATGAAATGGTATAAACAATAAACTGACAGGCGATTGCAGCTAAACCGAGAGATTTGCCGTCATTTATTGAAGATTTATGTTGAAGTTCCAAAGTTCTTCATCACATCTGAACACACACGTTCAAACATAAAAAAAAAATTTCAAAATGGGTCGACAATTGACGGAGAGATCGGTGAATAAACAAAAAAATAAAAAACGTAATGTCGAACATAAAACCTCCTCCTTTTTACCCGACTGCCGAAGGAGGGTAATGTGTTTATCAGTCTATGTATGTATGTATGTATGTTTGTTCCTATGTGGCGTTCCAGAGACCGAACGCGTTGGCCGATTTTGATGATTCATACGTCAATCGATTCGTCTTAACCTTGCGAGTGTCATAGGCTACATTAAAATTGGAAAATAGAAAAATGGCGGCTTTTGGGCGCCATATTGTGGGGGGCCAATTTTATTTTTTCTTCCAAACCCATCGTGTGGGGTATCAAAATAAAGGGTTTTAAGAGGTGATTTCAAAAATATATAACACTTATATAATTAAATGTACCTAATTCGAAAAAAATGTTAACTAAAAAGTTATAAATAAAAAAGTTAATTAAAAAAAACAAAATACCCGACTGCTTAAAAAGCGAACTAAAAAGACGTAAACAAGAAGAAAATCATGCTGTGCAGTCGGAGGATACATCTGGTTTTGGTCAGCCAGCTCGCGAATATGTATTTTTAACCGACTTACCAAAAAAGGAGGAGGTTCTATGTTCGACATTATGTATGTTTTTTTTTTTTTTTTTTTTTTTTTTTTTTTTTTTTTTTATGTATGTTCACCGATATCTCCGTCAATTGTGGGCCGATTTTGAAAATTCTTTTTTTGTTTGAAAGGGTATATTCCGAAATTGGTCCCATTTTCATTTGGTGAAGATCTGATGAAGAACTTCGGAGATATACAACAGAACTCTTCAATAAATAACGGAAAATCTCTCGGGATTGCTGCAATCGCAAGTCTGTTTATTGTTTATACCATTTTATAACATAACATCACGCCAGTACGCTCGAAAGGGGTATGCAGATCTCTCATTTCACCGGTTATATTCAAGTTTCATGTTATTCGGGTAATCTATTCTGTGGTTATAGGTACTTACTTAACTACTTCCCTATTAGGTGGGTACAACTAAAAATGGAAAAATAAAAAACTTTTTTCAAAAAAATACTACCGACTTCCAAATAAGAAAACTAGAAAGTGAAAAATAACTTTATTTTTGGAAGTCGGTGTCCATAACTTAAAAATTTGGTACCTATCAAAGACACCGACTTCCAAAAATAAAGTTATTTTTCACTTTCTAGTTTTCTTATTTGGAAGTCGGTAGTATTTTTTTGAAAAAAGTTTTTTATTTTTCCATTTTTATGTTTTTTTTAATTAACTTTTTTATTGGCAAATCGTTTAAAAAAATCAGGGCTTAATTATAGTTGTTATATTATTTTTGATATTTTAGTTATGTTTTGATATTTGCATCTTTTCCAGTCATTATTAACTGCCCGGGTCAATCATAATTATCTAGAATTTAGCTATTATATTTAGTAGATACCACATCACCAATGCTTTAATTTGTTTTCTTGTCAACAGATGCTCCTAGTTCGTCGTGGAGGCGGTCAAGCAATATCCCTGGGTGTTCCAGTAGAGAACGGAGTAACAGCACTGAGGGTATTCATCGAAGGTGCCGTGGAACATGCTGTTCTTTACCCTCCAAATGATGGTCAGTATCTGTTGTCGCTTTTTCTAACCAATCAACGTAAATATACCACGTTATCAGAGCTTCATCCACGTGGTTAACATTATATAAAAAATTCGACAGCAACCGTTGGAGACGCACCAGAAGAAACACTTATCTCAACATGTATCTCTAAATACTATTAACCTTATAATACTACAAATATGTTACTACGAGAAAAGAAAACCGGCCAAGTGCGAGTCGGACTCGCGCACGAAGGGTTCCGTACACAGGGTGGCGTCAACTATATATGTATGAGGACACCCTTTTTTTTGTGATTTTGTTCTTAATTTGTGCTGTAAGACCTTAATTTTTGCCAAATTTCGTGATTCTATATTAAGTCAACGGAAACTACCGTATAGGTTTTCGACCCAAAACCTATAGGATACTTCCGGTTGACCTTAAATTGTCGATTTTGGTTAAAAGCAAGGTCTTACAGAACAAGAAAAAGGGAAAATTCCGAAAAATTATAAGTTTAAAATCAAGTTTTCGCGAAAATCTAAATTTGCATATTGCATCCATATCATTTTCATAGGACCTTGATTTTATACACCTAATAGGGACTATAGACCTCAGTATCTGGTATAAATTTCAACTTGCTAGGTCCACACGGACAGACAGACTGACAAGAGAGTGATCTTAAAGGGTTCCTTTTTTACGAATTTGAGGTACGGAACCCTAATTAACTACGTCTGGCAAATCCTGGACAGGCAACCCCACTACAGAATCTTGCTGAATGGCAAATTATTTGACTATTCTCGTATTCTTGCCAATAAGAGAGAAGAACATCAAACAGTACTAAATCGGTAGACGAATTTAGAAAATGATTCTTATAAACAAATTGTTCGTACTCAGCAATAAAAAGATCCTTATGAAAAAATTGCTAGTACCCAACGCTAACACGATCCTTACAGAAAAACAACAATCCATAGCTTCCATAATCAGAACAAAACCACCTTCAACCTTCATACTGATACTACAATACAAAGTCATTACAAACACAATACAAATTACAACGAAAATGACGATGATTCAATGAGATGATGATGATGATGATTACGAAATGAGCGGGTTCCGGCTGTCACAACACGCTTGTGTTTGGACAAGAAGATTGGTGTTGTAGTAGTGTGTGAAAAATTGATAACGAGCCGTAAATGTACTGGACATGGGCCACACTGAAGTTAACGGTCAAATTGAAATAAGGATCTATTATCCAAGTAGATTAAGAGTCGAAGTTGTTTCTAAAAAAACCGGCCAAGTGCGAGTCGGACTCGCGCACGAAGGGTTCCGTACCATTATCGCAAAAAACGGCATAAAAATCACGTTTGTTGTATGGGAGTCCCACTTAAATATTTATTTTATTCTGTTTTTAGTATTTGTAGTTATAGCGGCAACAGAAATACATCATCTGTGAAAATTTCAACTGTCTAACTATCACGGTTCATGAGATACAGCCTGGTGACAGACAGACAGACAAACAGACAGACGGACCGCGAAGTCTCAGTAATAGGGTCCCGTTTTTACCCTTTGGGTACGGAACCCTAAAAACCGACTTCTATCTTTCTTTGGTAACTACTGTTTTTCGTTTTTTTAGACACCGACATCGGAAAAAAGATATTTTTCGATTTGTAGTGTTTTGCTCATAGATTTAGAATTTTTTTGCTACGCCAAAAGATACACGAAGCGTGCGAGCGAGAAATTCTAATCAAGTACAAACCGCCCAAGAGAAAAAGAGAGAGTGAATAAAGTCCAGTCATGTCACTTTTTTCGCGAGTAGAGGTCCATAGCGGCCCATCTATTTTACGCCGCGGTGAATTTCTTGCATTTAAATAATAATCTTTAGATTTAAATTAATAATATTAATTATGCAACTATGGTGGCTTGTTCTGTGAGTGAATGTGACGTTACAAGACGAAATAACCCCAATAAATACACGTTTCATAGGTAAATACAATTTTGTCCTTGGATTGTTTCGAACCATATTTTGACAAATATCTGCTAGTAATCGGCTCAGAAAAAGATTCTTACAATAGTATATTGATTTCCATTGTATTATATAAGTATATTTAGTATATTTAAACAATATTTGCGAAAATATTATGTAATAGAGTAAATTGTTTGTTTACGCTAGGGCTTGACAAAGCGGTGACGTCATGAGTATCGATAAAAACTTAATCGTTTTTAGTGACATCATGACATGAGTACAAACATATTAAGTCAAGTTTTGTTAAAATAGATTTAAGGTACGATTGAGAAGATGTTTTTATCTAAACTGTACTTTAAGTTGCATGTTTATTTTTTTTTCAAAAATTATGTTTTGTTTCTTTGAGTAGGTTTAGGAATGACATTATATTGTTTGCATGTATTAGTTTTACAGTGTCTAGAATACATCAGTGCTCTGCTGCTCTGTTTTCGCATATTCCGAGCTAAACGCTATAAAAGCTGGGGTACCTCAAGGTAGTGTGCTAGTTCCAACTTTGTACTTGTTATACACATGTGACATCCCAGAACTGGAAAACAACACCATTGCGACCTATGCAGATGATACTGCAATTATGGCTACCGGATCAAGCCACAGAGAAGCAGTAGAAAAAGTTCAACTAGCCGTGAACAAAGTTGATGACTGGACACAAAAATGGAAGATCAAACTGAATGAGTCAAAATCAATTCTCATTGACTTCACAAATAAATACTTGGACTATCACCCAATCTACATAAATGGCATGCAAGTGCCTCATGCTAATACAGCCAAATACCTTGGCATAACTCTCGACGCCAAGTTGCGTTGGAAAGCCCATGACAAAAAGAAAAGACAGGAACTCGACATACGTTATAAAAGTATGTATTGGTTACTCGGAAGGAAATCCTGTCTATCAATACATAATAAAATAATCATATACAAGCATATACTGATGCCAATTTGGACGTTTGGTATCCAACTTTGGGGCTGTACTAAACAAAGCAACGTAAAATTAATCCAACAATTCCAAAATAAAGTGCTTAGGGATGCTGTAAATGCACCCAATGACACATGAACATAGTGTTTTTATAAATTATATCAGACTCTAAGAAAGTGCTACGGACTTGTGTAAAAGTGCAAATGGACACTATTCTTAGTTTTAACATAATCTATAACGTAACATATTAAGTTAGAGTTAAATTGCTTATTTGTCTTTTAGGCTAGATCGTAATTAATTATTAAGAATTTTGTTCTTACTAACAAAGCATAAAAAAAAGTATTTCAAATACTTTCGGCTTCAAAACACATTTAGCGATTTTATTAATAGATGCGTTCTGCAGAAAATAAGCAAAATGGCGTACGTCAAATTGTCAAGTACCTTGTAAATTGTAATTTTCATTTCAAACGGTTATTTACACCTAACTTCTGTGTATTGATTAAGTTTATTAGTACGAATGTCACGATGGATGACCGACTGTATTTTTTAATTTGTATTTTAAATAAAAATATGTAAAATACTGTATTTTATATTTTAAATAATTACACGACTTAAAAATATTTTGTATTTCGTATTTTAAATACATGCGAGATATTATTTTGTAATTTGTATTTTAATTAAAACAAAGCATAGTTTTTTCCCAGCTCTTATTACAGTTCAATGTAACCAACAACCCTTTAATCGTATTTCTTATGGTGTTCACCAAGTATCGATATCGATACTGAACATGGACTTTTTGACAACACTTTTTTAACTAACACATGGACAATTCCCTAACACATAGATTTTATTTTTTTGGTTTCGCTTTTCATCTGACTCTGTTTATCTTGTACATACTATATCTATGGTTTTGCTTTAGAAGTCGGTTTTATTTTTTTGTCAAAAAGTGTTTTATTTTTCACTTTTTAGTGGTAAATAATGGACAAGTTCTATAGTAAGGTACCTATAATGTCCACAGTGATGCCAGAATAGATTACCCGAATAACATGAAACTTGAACATAACCGGTGGAATGAGAGTGTACCAAGGTGAACTGTACACATCTGCGTACCCGTTTAGAGCATACTGGCGTGATGGTATGTTATGAAATGGTGTAAACAATAAACAGACATACGATTGCAGCTATCTCGAGAGATTTGCCGTCATTTACTGAAAAGTTCTGTTGTATATCTCCGAAGTTCTCCATCAGATCTTTACCAAATTCAAATGGGACCATTTCGGAATAAACTTCTTTCAAACGAAAAAAGAATTTTGCAAATCCGTTCATATATGACGGAGTTATGCCCGAACATACATATACCTGAATTGAGAACCTCCTCCTTTTTGGCAAGTCGGTTAAAATGGGAAGCAGCTGTTTAACTTATCTAATACCTTAGTCGCAATCTACGAAAGATTTACTAGCTACATATTAAAACTATGTCGTGCTTAAAGTGACTTTTGAAAGATACTGCTACATAATCCTGGACAAATTTCGATCAGGACACTCGTACCGGTCTTTCGACGTCGTCAACCCCAGGGATATTATAATAAAGAAGTGTATGTGCACCAAACACAGGTCACACTCTCTTCTCGTTCTGCAAAGAATAATGTTCGCAAGCCCTCAAATTACAACAAAGGAGCGTAACTTAATTGATATGTTCGTCTAACAGCCTTATTTTCGTCTAATGTTTTCTACAGTGTATATGCTATTCACTTAAGTGAATATGCTATCTATATATATAAAAATGAATCCCTATTTCCCTTGGTAACAGCATCACGCGTGAACGGCTGGACCTATTCCGCTTATTCTTTTTTGTTGTGTTTGCTATTGTTAGGAGAGGGTTCTTACGAAAAAAAAAAAGAAAAAAAAAATTGGTGCCTTGGTAAGGTAGGTAAGGTAGGGTAGGTAGGGTAGAATAGGGTAGGTAGGGTAGGGTAAGTAAGGTAGGGTAGGTAAGGTAGTGTAGGTTGGGTAGGGTAGGGTAGGTAAGGTAGGGTAGGTAAAGTAGTGTAGGTAGGGTAGGGTAGGTAGGGTGGTGTAGGTAGGGTGGTGTAGGTAGGGTGGTGTAGGTAGGGTAGGTAGAGTAGGGTAGGGTAGAGTGGGAAGGGTAGATGACTGTTTGGTATTTTTATAGCAAAACAAAGTTTGCCGGGTCAGCTAGTTCACTTATAAAATTTGACGACGATGAAAGCTCTACAAAAGTCGAAAACTCGATGAAATAAATGGCCGCATTCTGTACTCTTTATTCGTTATCTTAATGTGTTCTAACAATCCTCTCTTTTCTATCCAGCTCCTCAAATAGACCTGTACAACGCGTCATCAGTGGCTTCATTCTCGCCCGCGTCCAGAACCGAAGGTTTGTCTCCTAGAGACGTGTACCTCATGTTTCCTGGGACCAAGTTCGATTTGAACATGTAAGTATTATTTTTACTTATTTGATCCAATGTTGGACCACTAGCCTTCTACTATGTGGACCGATGACCTGGTTTAGGTTGCGGGAAACCGCTGGATGCAAGGTCAGTCGATGTGGCTACACTTGTGAGAGGCTTTGTTCAGCAGTGGACGTCTTTCCGCTGAAATGATGGGAATGACTTATTTGTCCAACAGTTGGGCAAAGGCTTCTGCCAAATTTTTTCAGCTGTCTTTATCTCCCATTCGGCCAATCGGTCAGATTGTATTAAAAATATACTTTGTTTTGCGTGCTTTTGAAGTTTAAATAAATTCTGGTGCAGGCTGCAGAAATATACTAGGTCAGTTACGTGTGGAAAGTGGAGCTAAAGAACTTTACAAAGTAATTTATGAAAAAACAACAACCCAACAAATTTTAGAGGTACCGGTAGAAAAACTAGTCAGTGCAGTATTTGATTCGCAATTAGAACAACAAAGCCAGCTTGTATGCCTACTACCAAAGGATACACAAAATTGTATTAACAAGTGTGCTTTTGACGCAATACATCTCCTTCTGCAGACCAGCATGCTCAAACTATTACGTTACGATATCACTGTATGTATCGTCTTTTGAGAAACTATCAGTTATACAGATTTACCATTATGGCAGTACACTGGTTTATTATATGCTTCAATTACAGAATGATTTGATTTTCTTTCATGCCTGCCGTACATTCGTAATATCAGCTGACCCATCAAACTCGAAAAAATGTAAAGAACAGCTGATTTTTATCGTGCCTTTATACTTTGTATAGTCATCGAAGTCAGCCGGTCCATCTCTCCCTACTTTTCTTTTTATTCTTCCTCTAATATCCTCATCTTTCCACAGCCTATCGGTCTTACCAGCCAGTCCGAACAGACCAGAGGTGCAGGCTCCCTTCGTCGGCATGTGGCACTTGAGCGTCCGATGTGACACCTGCGACTACCGGCTATGTGTGTCTGCGAGAGCTCATATACACTTTGATGTGGAGACTGATACTCCTGGTAAGTCTTTTCAATGTATTTGCCTTTATAAATTAGCCTATTATTTTTTTAATGATGGGTCTGAGGCATCCTTTTTGTATGAGGGAGCGAAGGACCGATAGAATATTTCAAGTATAAGCTGCTTGATGTTTTGTTTTTTAATTTTTGGCCCTTCTATTTTGAATTTTTCCTTTGTTTACGTGTGTTTTTAAAGTCTCTTAATTGAGCATGCCTTCTGGCAAAGGATACCCTCTAGCTGTTTACATTGTATTCTATCTCGGGCCACTCTCCTTCAGTTAGGGCCCGCTGTAAATCTTAACTCGTCCTCCCATCTCTTCACTTGTTTTCCCCTGCTCCGTTTCCCATTTCAGGGATACGAATCCGTGACTATTTTCGCTTCATTTCTTCTGTTTTGTTCTTATCATATGGCCAGTCCACCTTCACTTTTGCTGATCAATTCTCATTATTTGCTAGCATGCGTACAAAAAATGGAAGGTGACGGGACTGTTGTAAACTCTCGCCGTGGTGCAAAGTTAAAATTACTTAGCACGTGCTAAACATTATTCCTGTCACCGTAACTCACAAACAACTAAATATTAGAATATTGATAAAAGTATAAGGTGGTTATCGAAGTTAATATATGGGGCTGTAGTACTGGTAGTGGAAGGGGCCTGCCTTTTCCGCATTTGGTCCGTTGTGCGTGGGGGTACTGGCTAACATAGCCAGCCTAGCTCCGCCCAAAAGCACAGAAACTTCTTGTGAGCTTCACAGGCTTCACTGAGCGACCTCACTGTTCCAAGGATTTTTTCGCGTTGAGATGCCACGGCCTCGCATTCCAGGATTACGTGGGCGGCTGACTCTTCGGCGTAAAAACAGCCCCTGCAAAGTGGGGTGTCCGTGGCGACTATGTTGCGTGCGCATTAAGAGATATATCGGCATGGGTTTTGTTAGCCAAAAATTACAGAATAGCACACTTAAAATCTCTCCATAAGAAAGCATGATACCAGTCTTACTTAATGATAATCAAAATGATTCAAGCCGTTTTCGAGACAGCCTTTCAACACACACATACATACGAACACCTAATTATTATTATCATTACATAATAACGGAGGCAGACGTTAAACCCGTACGGATATTGAACCCAGTCAGGTTTTTGTTGGGTAGTCACAAAAAAAAGCTTAACTTTGCATCTCGTTTGATGGGACTTTGAAAAAAGGTATAATCCATTTAGGAATACGGTTATTGGAGAGCAAAAAAGGTTTGGAACTCGTTGGTTTGGTTCCGTACCGTATTACATAGTATACCTGTATTACTCGAAATGATAGGCGGACACAAAATTTTCACCAGAATTTGGACACTGTCTAAGGTCAGAATAAGGTCGTTATCAGATTTGCACTTTCTTCGGTTCTTTTTCGTTTTATGTAGTAAAGAAAGTGTACGATTTCAGAAAAAATGAGAGTAATAGGAGTAGGGAACTTATACTCCATTCGATAAACCAAAAAATAAAAGTTAAACAAACAAACGTCAAACGGTTTTATGCCGACTAATTTTAAAAATACAATCTAACAACGCAAAATTGATACTTTTGTAGCACTCTTTAATTTATTATCATAATAGTTCCGAACTCCAGTACGATATGCTTTTACCATTGAGCGTATTATTAGCAGATAGCTATTGAGTTAATAGAGGCTATTGGTTTTGATTTTAATAATATATTTCTTTTTGTTTATATTTAATCATTATTTGGTTGTTGTATGAAATAAACATCTCATGATATTTTAGATTTTAGTGACAGCAAACAAGACAGTATAAAAACCTTCTATGGTTGGTTTTTTTTTTGCTCCAGCGAATACGGTACCTATAGTCTAGTCTAGGTGTAGCCTAATGCGACGTTTCTATGCTATACTATGCTTTGTCTAAGGAAGCTGACTGAACTGATGACATACTCAAAAATATTTCCAACAAAAAAAAAAGCCGCTAGGGGCGCTGGTGTAGAGTGAGGTCCTCAAAATGTCAAATTTCATAGCGTTGGCTTCTAGCGCGAGTATATTTTATATTATTTATCGTTGTGAATATTTTCCAAATATGGCAGATCAAACGGCATTTACCAACCACTGATTTAATAGGGTTTTATGTTTCGGAAAATGTTGTAGGTACTCCTTTTTTTTTTCGAAAAAAGGAGCAGCGCAAAACTGCGGCGTACTCGATTTTATATTAAATCGCACTTCTACGGCATTAGAAATGATTTTAATTCAAACTTCACTGCCGTGCGCGTAATTACAACATATTTAAGAACCTTACTCAACAGTGGCGCCAACTGGTGAGCAATAAAACGCATCGCATTTCGACCATGTGAATATACTTGCATTTTTAATAGTGTGTAAATTGAATAGCGTTGTGTCATCAAAAACGTCGGTAATGCCTGTGGTGTTTCATCCCATACAAAGAAACCGTGCCGACGTTCAATACTGATTATTCTGATTATTTTTTGTACATCGATCGCGCTCGGTTCCGTTCCGTACCACGGATATAGATGGTGATCTATCTATCGCCTTGGAACAGAACCGAACGCGATCGATTTACAAAATATAATCGGTATAATCAGATGAAAAACGCTAGTTACGTCGGCATGGTATCTTTGTATGGGATGAGGCAATGTATGCTAGTATTATATTATCTGTGGTAATGCTGTCTGTTACCTAATGTTAAAATCTATTGTGCACTTTAATTTTAAAAACAATTATGTGAACGCATATGTTCATTAGATTGATGACAAAATTACAGTCATAAAGAATACTTACTCGAATCGCTCGAGGGTTGGGCCACTTAGAAATATTTACAACATTTTCAATTTTAGCAGTATGGCGGCAAGTACCGGTTTTTGACTTTTTGTACGGAACCCTAAAAATAAGGAATACTGTACTGAGAAAGCTTTTAGAGGGGCTAATTAAATTGAGATTCATTTAATAAATTAAAATTAACGATATGTATTGGCGGTCGGCGTTTTTTGTAGATTAAAATATTTAAGTAAGTCAGTATTCACGATTATAAATCCATACTAATATTATAAATTCAAAAGTCTGTCTGTTACCTTTTCACGCTTAAACCACTGAACGGAATTTAATGAAAGGCAAGGAGATAGGTGGCATCCTGAGGAAGGACATAATGCTATTTTTTGGATGATTAAAATTTAAGGGTAGGGTAAGGTAGGTAGGTTGGTAGATAGGGTAGTTGGGCAGGTAGGTAGAGTAGGGTAGGGTAGGTAGGTAGCCAGATGACGGGAGAGAAACCGCGGGGGACAGCTAGTGTTTTGTATAAATCTAATAAGTAGATTCCCAAAAAAAAAAACTACGTTTTTTTTTTTAAATAATGTTTGGTCACAACGACAGCAGTCAAAAATACGGTGTGTCGATAGTAAACAAAATGTTTGAACGGCTCTTCTAAAATTAAATGTTTACAGGTCTTATAACAACATTAATACGACGTAACACTCAATAAAAAAAGGAAAAAATCTCTACGAATGAGAATAGTCAACACAAAAAAAAATATTAGGCGAGTTTAGCACTGATCAGCAAGCAAACTTGGTAGTATTTTAGTAAATTAAATAAAGGGATAGATATCCTCATAATATAAATGATGAACGCCTAGATTAAATCCGTTAATTAAAACACAATATTACAATGAAAATAATTTTCAAAACCGACAGTAAAAAAATGTGTCCCTCTCCCGACTTTTTTTGCCAATCTGTAGCAAGCCTTATTTCGAAGGTAAAAAATTACCTAAACAAGTTCCACCAAAAAAACACAGCGTCTTGTTATGTATTGTAATAACATTATTTTAATGTTCAAGGTCAATGAAATATTGATATCGAATCAATCAAAATCATAATAAAGAAATAAGTTGGTATCTTAGCAACCACTATGTGCACTGTCGTTGGTCTTTATTTAAAATGATTATGTTTTATTGAGCAGTGATGGCCCAGTGGTATCGGCCGCGACTTAGAAGTAGTAGGTCGTGGGTTCGAGCCCAGGCAGGCGCTTTACTTTGTGTAAATAATTTCATCACCACTGCTCTCAAAACTGTGAAGGAAAATATCGTGAGGAAACCGGTTTGTCCTAGAACCAAAAATTCGAAGATATGTGACATCCACCAACACGCACTGGGCCCGCGTGGTGGATTACGACCCATTCCCTCTCACAGAGAGGAGGTATGTGTCCCAGCAGTGGTAACATTAATAGTCTGATGATGATGATGTTTTTTTGGTACAGGACATACGATTGTTTTCGATTACCGGTTAATACAGAATTTTTTAGTTGTTCGATAGGTAAGTACCTATCACTCCAATGTTTAGAATTCGGATTCTGCATAAATAACGGCAGTTGGCTTTATACACGACGACAGATATGATTCCATTTCGATTTGAATATCATATTGTACCAAAATAACACAACAAACAAAAACCTGCAAATATACAAAAAAATCGCAAACAAAACAAAACCAACAGAAATCATGCAATAATAATCACAAGGGCGTACACAGAAAACCAATTAAAAACTAATTTAAATTAACTTTTAAAGCGTCCAATAACACTAAAACTTGAATTAATCGATGGCCTGTATAAACCCTTGTGAAGAAAAAAAAAAGTTTAACCTCTAAATGTCAAGTTGACAGCTCCCGCGTTCAAGATCCAAGATGGCGGCGCACCTTATGTGAGTCAAGGACAGTCTTGCATACAGCCAGATTCCGAATTTAAATGTCGTATACAGCCAAACATAGTCTAACCAGTTTTTTCTTAAGTTACAAGTGGTTACGAAAGGAATCGATTTATTCTGCCAAAACCATCGTATCTAATTATGGTTGTTGAAGTTTTTTTATTGCACGCATCTTTCGGTTTCTGCAACATGTTGTTTAATGTTCCATCATGTAAACGATATAAGGAAACTGGCTGTCCTGTTTTTGGTATGTTGTATAACATTTTTCCATCCTCCTCTTTAAGGGAGCCGTTTTGGTGCATTTTGCAACGGCATACAAAAATAACTCAAGAGTCGATTAATCAAGAACACAAACAAACCATATATGGCTCTTAAGGACAGCAACGTTATCACCTGTCCGCATTGGCATCATAACCAAAACTGATTTTATTTCATCGATATTTTTTTCTGTCATACGACCGTAAAAAAATACAGAGTATGAAATGACCTACCAAAACTCCACAGATGTGCTAAGTATCGATATATTGTAATGATAGACAATTCAACAGCAAAAAATCTTTTTTTAATTCAACATTCTGCCTTAAGTGTCGCCATTGGCCGATCCCGTGCCTTGCCGTGCATCCAGCGGATTCCCGCAAGCCCTAGTGGGAGACACATGGCGGATGCCTATATGGTCACCACTGGACGTCTTTCGGTTAAAATGATGACACAATCTACATTGCCAAAGGTCGTTGACACCTTAGACAGCCAGTTGTCAACATGAAATTATTCACTTCAGATTTATTTTGTTTTTATTTTGTCCAATCATGTCTGCGGTGTTCACACGCAAATTTAATTTTAACTTATATTAAAAATAATAAGGAATGACTTAAAAAAAATGAGTTAATAAACACCGTCCTAAAATTTTATTTGTCGACTCTACCTAAAACTCTCGGAACAGTTACTGCACAAAATAATAATGACGTCATCAAAAAAGTCGAATTAGCGGCAAAGATACATTAGCGAAACATTTTACTGTTGTTTTCTTCAATAAAAGATATATACCGTTTTTTTAAACTGTTAAAATGAGCTATTCATGTTTTTTTCACACAGTTGCGTTGTTAGCAGTAAATCAACTACGATTTTATTTTTATTAATAAACTGGTAGATGTGTTGGTTTGTTTGTTTAAGTATATGTTATTAAAATGTAATCGTTGGAAGTACTGCCCTAATTAAACTTATTTTCACCGTTATAAAACTACACCATAGCTAAGTCTCATAGGCTATTTTATATACTTTATTATTACTAATACTTAATACTACTAGTATTTTTATAATACGCTGATAATTATAGACATGTTCTTTTATAATAACCCTACACTTTTTTGCCGTCTGATTTTTCTTATTTTTCCTCCTCATGATAGTATAATAAAATCGCAAAAAATTAAAAAAATCACTTACGATTTTTCGATTACAAGTTTATTTTTTATTAAAATAAATAAAAAGTTTCGGTTATTAATTTTATAATCCCAAGCATGCCAGGGATGCCCCTAAGCCCCTTATAACATAATATGATATAAACACTTAATGGTGCAGGTTTATATTTTACCCAAATCTGTGAAGGTCAATATCGATATTTAGTTAAATGAACGTGAAAGTTGAACCTTGTTAACAAAACCGTTTAAAATTTAACCGTTTAAACTACCATGGTTAATTTGATAAAAACCGAACTGTGCGTCATAGGAGATATACGTTAAGTTGTATTTAATAATAACGCGCTTAACAGTATTTTGTTCCATGGAGTGACTCCCTATTTCTTAGCACCTATTTAAGCCAGTCTAGATCGCAAATCGGTTATTAATTAAGCTCATTGATTAGAATAACTCTTAAATAATGTTACTTATAGTATAACTGTTAAAGTTTTGAAACATAAATATTAAAATTTTCGGTCAAATTTATCATTTGAAAACGCACGCTTGACACTGCTTGCTAAGAAAGAACTAACAAGTTCACAACACTAACAGCAACAGCTTGACGTGTTAAAAATCTTTATAAATTGAAAAAGGACAAAAAGTAGCATATTCTTAGAATGTATGGAATAGCCGAATATGTAACCAATCAAAATAATTAACAAACAGGTGTGAAGCAAAATAAATAAAACCGTCAAAACTGTTAATATATGGCTCATAAAAATGTTCAATAAATTCTATATAATTGACCTTAGAGTAGTGATATAAACTAAATTTTAGCACTGTTGCTACAAGACATAATGACACTATAATATGTGACTGCTGATTTTATTGGATTCTAACCTTCAACTATTATAGTGCCCGGCACGTAAGTTGGCAAGGTTTTGGCGTAGAGGGGGGTAAATTCGCGCATATTCCGCGAACTGACCAACCACCAAAAAGAGTGAACAAAACGTGGACGCGACACGATTGGTCAGTCGATCATTATGTCAACTGACCAACCAATCGCGCGCTCGGAACTGTCCTAAACGTTCCCCGAGCCCCGCTTCACTACCAAAGATATCTAAAAAACGACTTCTGCGCATCTAAAGACTCTTGCCAACTTACGTGCCGGGGATTATAATATAGTGTTAAATAATAATCGTTTGAATTCCCTATTTGTTTCCTGTGTAGAAAAATGATAATTCTATTTAGTCCGTCAGTGAGATTATCAAATAATATTGGACACGTACTTTTTGGCTTTTCCAGATCAATAAAAATTTACAATGTGCGCATCAAAGTTCAGGAGTGGGGGGCTTGTGACGTCACTAAGGCAGTATAAAGTGTACTAGCGGCGTGACGTTCAACGATATTTCAACGCATTATATTGTCGTCACTTTATGATAACGTATCAAAAAAAAATACGTGTCCAATAGTTTTTATTAATTTACCTGACGGACAAAAATAAATTTTCACTAAACTATCCTATTTAGAGTAATGTGGATGTACTATACAACTTTGTCTACCCTGAGAAATACACACACTAGGTTCTGTAACATCCCTTAATTCAAGGAAAATGCCTTTAATTCATCTACTACATGTTTTGCGTTCAACATAACACAAACCCCCGTCACGTGTCACGCGAACGAGCCGCTCCACGACACCGCACCGTTCCACGTTGACAACGTCGTGATGTGGTGATGGGGACAAGCCCTTATTATCCTTGTTACTTGGAGACGGCGCAATATATTTTCTTCTTCCATTCACCACTGTCAATTGTCAAGCTATCGTTCACTCCCTTTTCTCCCATATCATTCCTGACACAGTCCATCCATATTTTCTTCGGCCTCTGTCTTCCACTCCATACATCTACATTTATATTCGTCTTTTGTTCATCACAACATTTCGCATTTAATAACAACTCTTCACTTCAATCAATTTGCCTAGCCTTTTCCCTTTTGTTCAGCTAAGATCCTAACTGGATGCTGCTGAGCTGATCGCAGCTCTTTACAAGTCCATACAAAAGACAAACATTAACTTGGACGAGGCATCTTTCTTCTAAGTAAGCGTGCTACATCATCGCTTACCATCAGGTAAGAAAGTGGTCAAGCGCGAGCCTATCAATAATAAAAAAAAACAGCATTAACCCGATAAAAATTAAATCGAGTCCAAGAAAAGTCCAGAATATTGGATGTCCTCCGCCTTAGGGGGGCGGAGGGGTCTGTCAGTCTCCTACTGACTAAAAACCACCCCAGTGTTCCATGTCACACCTACGCTGGGGCTCGCGGAACGTACGATCTGCGGGCCTAGACCTCCGGTTGGGGGGAAGTGAGGTGTTTGAATCCCCCCGCGACGTCCAAGAGGGGCGCGCGTGGAACACTACGCGCCGCCACCTCTGACCTTTCGGCCTGACCTAACCCAATATCAGCGCCGAGATGTTTACGTCCGTGAACCTGCCACCCTATGGCCGGTAGATAAAATCTGGCTTTTCCGGGACTTGTAATCTACACGCGTTTGTTATTTTATTCTATCTGTTTTGTTAAATGATTATGATAAGTTATATGAATGGCGATCTGAGGGTGTCAAGTACAGTTTTTTTTTACTATAAGCCAATGTTTCCAAAGGATAATTAACATTTATTTTAGACAAAAAAGGGACCCAGAGCTTTAAGATTCACGTCGTCTGTCCATGAATTTAAGATTTTTTTTTAAATGATGTTTCCTTTTACCGAAGTTTTAAATTAAGTAGCCTAACAAGACAAATTTACAAATTTAAAAAAAGCCCCGACATTTTTATATGTCATGGTACATAATTTATCTAGTACATAGAAGATTCGCTTCGATCGACAATCTATTGAACACGTAATTATGATACGATATCTTGCGAAAACACCCCGATTTAAACAGTAAAACGCCCATAACTTTTGAAAGGCTGAATCGATTTTATTCAAACATAGCTAAGAACACTCAACAAAGTCACCTTTCAAACAAAAAAATCTAAATCAAAATCGGTTCATCCGTTTAGGCGCTATGATGCCACAGACAGACACACATATACACAGATACACAGCAACACACATCAAACTTATAACACCCCTCTTTTTCCGTCGGGGGTTAAAAAAGAGCAGTTATTTGCTCGACGGCGCTCTTAGCAGTCAAGATTTGAGTGATAAATGCGAACACATAAAATCACAAGTTAAAATAATCTTGATCGAAAAGCAACCAATTAGCAACTAGTTAAAGCATTTAGCGCCACCTCGAGTAACCGCAACGAAGGTTATACATTTAGCGCCATCTCGAGTAATCGCTACGAAGGTTTCAGCAAGACACTATTGGTTCTGAAACTTCTAAATAAAAGTAACAAACACTTTAGCGCCATCTATGTGGAACTGTAAGCACAACCCACTTATCATTGAAAAATTGCTCGAGCGGTTTCCTACTCTGTCTGGGCCGACCCTGATTTATGATTACTATAAATACATTGATCTAGCTATGAATAAACAAACTGACAACCACAGTACCTAGAGCAAAGTTCATTTTGATGCAACATTTTTTTTTAATTTATCACATACTTTCTGTTTCATGCATGAGTCATTAGATTTAAAGTACACTAGCTGTTTTTACCTTATGAAATAAAATTACAAATTAGCAAACATACAAAAACCATTCTCAAATCTATAAAACACAAGGTTCATAATCCTTTAATCTTAAACATTTGGCTCTTAGTTCTAGCCACAAATCACTAATAAAAACATAAAAAATACACTGGCGATTTCTGTCTGATAACATATTAGCACAAAATTAGCATATCTCCTAACGCCTGACAAACAAAAATAAATCTAAAATCTTTATCATACAATGCTCGTAATCCTTTAATCAACAAAACCTTTGCCCTGTACTTCAAGTCCAGAGTTCACAAAAAAATAAACAAAAAAAAATGTCACTGGCGATTTTTGTCTGTTGACATTAGCATATCTCCTAACACCTAACAAACAAAAATGACTCACAAATCTTTACAATACAAAGTTTATAATTCTTTAATCGTAAACCTTTGCCCTGTACTGTCAAGTACAAAGTTTACAAAAAAAAAACAAAAAAACTAAATAAGTTCGACCTTCACAGACCGGATCGATACACCATACCGTAACTATTTTAATATTCAAAAGCTAAGGCCTATTGATCGGGCAACTACTTATGTCACAAATTCACGACTTTGAAGGTTTTAATATCAGCCTTGAACCCACCAAAATATTTTTTTTAATTAACGATAGTTTCGCGTTTGACCAATAACTCACCTCGTATGGTCGATGGCGAAACACACCAGCCTAGAAGTAACCTATTTACTCTTCACTTAAAGACTCCTAGGTTGTAGCTATCAGCAAACACAGACTCAAGCAGGGCATTCCTCTCATTAAATAGCCTGTACCCACATTGAAAGCATTCCCAAAACGCAAAGGAAGTCAAACGAATTCACAGGAGTTCTATCATCATCTTCCTGACCTCGTCCTATGTCACGGCGTAACCAATTCTCATCTTCTATTCTCTTTTCAATCATCACACTATCATCCGATCCCTTTTCTTTCACACAATCCATCAAATATTTCTTTGCATTACATCTAGAACTAAAGAACTAATGTACGAGGGTTTGGTAACCCTCAGTATGTGTACAACTACAGGGAAGCAGCTGCTCATACAGAGAAGAAACAAGCATTGATCACCACACGCGTGCACACTGCGTGATGCCTTTTCCTCTAGAGAATAATGTTTATTTATGTTCATTTTTGAAATCTAGCTTATAAGAAGTATTTTTTAATATTTTGTGTGTTATTCTAAGTAACTTCTTTCTACCAAAAGACACTTTTTAGAACTGTTTTTTCCCTACCATTTTTGATTTAATGTTTCGTTAATTTCAAAGGACATCGATAGTTGATTTACTGCTTTAACAAAGGTGCTGTGGGTTAAAACACGAAACTTATTTCAACATTTTTTTCTTTAAATATGCCGTCTATTTTACCTATATTCAAATACCCTAACTAATCTATAAGCTGACTAAAACCCTTATAACACTTCTAAGCCGTAAAATTATAAAACACCACTGCAGAACATCACTATAACACGCGCACTTATTAATAGAAGTCGTAATAATAATTATTATTTAATCATTTACAATGACACGAGCGCACTTCACGATATTGCGTTATCAACTAAATTATATATAACAAACGATGGGCCGTATCAGTTTGAGATATAAAGGCGGTTCCTGATTAGAAAAAATATTATTTGTTTACATTTTTACTTTTTTTTTAATAATTAGGTCAGGCTGATAGTATTTTGATTTGGTTTCATTTTTGTCAAAATAAAATATTTGATGTTTGTTATCGGTTATCAAACTTGACATAAAATGAGAGTTGATTGCCCCTGAGAGCGCGTCATTTATTTTTTTATTATTGTTTTAAGAACGAAATGAGTGACGTCATATTTAACCGCCTTCAAAAAAAGAGGTGATTCTGAATTCGACATATTTTTTTTTTTTGAATAAACAAGCATCGGGTCAAAAATAAAGGCTTCGCGAGTTGTAAAAATAAATTCCTAAGTCTCGAAGTTCCCTTTGAAGTTTCAGGTGTCTTTTAATATTATAAAAAAACCGACCAAGTGCGAGTCGGACTCGCGCACGTAGGGTTCCGTACCATTATCGCAAAAAACAGCAAAAAAAAAAAACACGTTTGTTGTATGGGAGCCCCACTTAAATATTTATTTTATTCTTTTTTTAGTATTTGTAGTTATAGCGGCAACAGAAATACATCATCTGTGAAAATTTCAACTGTCCAGCTATCACGGTTCATAAGATACAGCCTGGTGACAGACTGACAACAGACAGACGGACCGCGGATTCTTAGTAATAAGGTACCGTTTATACCCTTTGGGTACGGAACCCTAAAAGAGAAACAAAGCAAGATAAAAAGCACCGCAGTCGTGATCGGTATTGATCGATATCTAATGACGATATAACAAAAAAATATCTCATAACTTCAAGTAACCATCAACCAATCTGCGTAGTTTTGCTAATTCATTTAAATTGACCTTGTATTAGTAGCTCAAACTAACTAGTCTGCAATCAAAAAATAGTAAATATTTTATAAAAAAAACTTATTCCGATAAGATAAGCTACTAATCAGATTTGTATTATTATGTATTTAGTAATGTTTTGAAGTGTATTCCACTCCATATGTAATAGGTGAATGAACGGATTGGACAAATGTTGAGGGGTCATATATTCATTCGGTTTATTTATAGGATAGGAAATAGGGAGCCTAATTTTTGATACGCACTAACCTTTGTAGGGTAAAATAAAGATTATTTACGATACCTCTAACATACTTTTTAATAACCATAAACATAATCATCATCTTCCTGCTTATGCCCCACGTTACTTGGGGCACAGATAATATAATACAAGCATACAGATGCCCCACCCCATACAAAGAAACATACGTTTCATCATCGGACTACCAGACGCACGGCGATCCCACCCATACGCACTAAACGTTTTGAGAATACTTTTATTATGCGTACAGCTAAGGAGTGGAATTCTCTGCCGGAGTCTGTGTTTCCCGATAGCTACAATCTAGGGGTCTTTAAGTCAAGAGTGAATAGGTTACTACTAGGCAAGCGTGCTCCATCGTAGACCACATCATCGCTTACCATCAGGTGAGATAGTGGTCAAGCGCGGGCCTATAATAGATAAAAAAAAAAAAAAAAAAAAGAAACCGTGCCGATGTAACTAGCGTTTTTCTAATTATACTGATTATTTTTCTAAGAACATTTTATCGCGTTCGGTTCCGTTTCACGGATATAGATGGTGTTAGCAGCGACTTGAAAGTAAAAGGGTTTACTCGGTTCGTGAATATTTAAAAAAAAATACTTTTTTACGTTTTTAGTTTCATTGTACCAAAATATGTTCCAAAACAAATGAAAAAAATCGAGTGGAATAACACCTTTTTTTTTTTGCGTGGAGTAATGCTCATGCCATACTACGCTACCACGGGGAGATAGCGCAGTTATGTGGGACTCTAACCCACTAAAAATCCACGGTGTCCTACTTTGCCGCTTATGACGGTAACACGGGAACGCGGAAGCATACATCCGCGAACCCGCCGCGGCTGTCTGTCACCGGACCCACCTTTGGGGAGTAACCCCCGTCACTCACGTACGAGAACACGTTGTACGCCGTGACCACCCCAGGAACCAAACAGGCACATGGGCGCCAGACGACCCCGTGTGTCCCCTTGGTCCCCCTGTGACGGGTCAGGACAGTGGCCCCGCCACCTACCACTTTTCGGCCGCAGGAGATAGGGAGAGCGGCCAACGCTATCCGACACTCCTCCTCCCCTGCGGCCCACCGCGTCCGCCATCAGACGGTGGCACATTAGTCCACACCCTAATCTAACGCATGCCGTTGCGCCGTCATTTATGTTTAACTAGGAAGTTTGACGTAAGCAAAGGTTATCACTAGTCTAGCTGTCAATGAATATCTAGTTAGAGATCATTAAAGATTTGCAAGGTTATTTGTTAACGCTTTCCTATATCTTGAAGTCTGGAATCTGGATTATTGTTGGAGACAAAGTTGAAATATCACGGCCCAATATCAATCAAACTTCTGCGTAAGCATTTCTTAAGGTTACACTAGTCGATCATTCTTCCATACAAACGTAGTCTGGCGATTACTCCAGTATTTGACGATGTACGTTCAAAATAAAAAAATTATATCAATTTGTCTCACCATTATCTAGCCCTGTATGGAAACAAAATAGTAAAAAGAAAAATATTTGAAAGTTATAAGCGTCGAAAGTTCCATATTTCAACACTAACTGTAACGCTTCTTTGCGCGGAAATAAATATCATAAGAAGGAAAATTGCATAACGGCCACCATACAGGAATAGATTAGTAGTTCAAGAATGCAAATAATTTTATTTTGAAAAAATACATTTAGTCGTTTTTAGGGTTCCGTACCCAAAGGGTAAAAACGGGACCCTATTACTAAGACTTCGCGATCCGTCTGTCTGTCTGTCTGTCTGTCTGTCCGTCTGTCTCCAGGCTGTATCTCATGAACCGTGATAGCTAGACAGTTGAAATTTTCACAGATGATGTATTTCTGTTGCCGCTATAACAACAAATACTAAAAACAGTATAAAGTAAATATTAAAGGGGGGCTCCCATACAACAAACGTGATATTTATGCCGTTTTTTGCTCGATATTTATAACGGCAACAGGTAGACGCTTGAAATATTCACAGAATGTTTAGTTGTATATTTACTTCAAAAAATAATAATTAATAAATTAAAATAAAATAAATTAAGGGGGGCTCCCATACAACAAACGTGATTTTTATGCAGTGTTTTGCGATAATGGTACGGAACCCTTCGTGTGCGAGTCCGACTCGCACTTGTTTCATGATATCTAGACTCTCTCTAGTCTGTTTATAAAATTTCGCACGCTCATTTTCGTCCTAAATCATCATCCATTGCGCTACAAACTTGCAAAAGTGCTAATTCGTACGCGAACTAGCTTCTTACTGCTCACCACAGCATCTATCTCTTTCGCACGTGTTGTCGGATGAGATAGCAAGCATTTTAACCCCACAAAATAATTCGTGCCGTCGACTAGTGCAACCTTAACTAGGTATGTTGGGAATTGGGATCAATTTCCAATCATCAAATCTCTAATACAGGAGAAGCAACAACAACAATAACAATTAAAACAAATATATTTACGTTAAATTAGAAAATATACCAAATACTAACTGAAGTTTGGAATTTTCTCTGTCGGGGTAGTAATATTGACGTAGACACTTGGGGTCCTGGATTTACCATACCATATTTTTTTTATTGGCTTCTGGCTGTCTCTTTGACTGCAAGCGCTACCAATATCCGAGTACAGTCTCATTGAGTCTTCCCATAAGTCATTCCTCGGTAGCGTAGCAGACTAGCAGCCCGGATTAAGGCTTAAATAAACTCTTAAAATATGTGTGTTCCATAGGTACAGTTCTACCTGACCTTACGTACAATAATACAGCCGTGATATTACGTGACAATCTCCTCTTTTTTTTAAGTCACCATATGACTTCTCCCGCTCTGGGTGAGTCAGAGTTTTACTGACTAAAACCCATCCGTGTTCCTTCAGTTGCTTGTACCAGGGCTGCGGTAACTCTCTTTCAAATTTATCCGCGTTCATTGTGTTATAACCTAATGATGAAGTTTGGACCATACTTTGACGGGATATCAAGATTGACGTAGGTATACTGACATAATCAATTTCGAAGAAAGACTTGTCAGTCATATAGTAAATAATGTACATACAGACATAACGTGCTGTGAATGTAATCTAGAAAAGTTAATTACATAGATGCATAGATTGATTTAGCCTCAATACGATAATAAACACTTATGAGAGTAATACAGACGATGTAAGGTTTTCGATCGATGCATCGAAACTGAAACAGCAGTTCTTTTCAAGATGATAGAAGATGGAGACTAGTTGAAAACATCAAACGATCAACGTTATGCGAGTCTCGTTGTAAAACTGTTGAAGAAGGTTTTCAACGAGATTGGGGGGAATAAGTTATCTAGGAGAGCAAAAAAATCCCAATGGGTCGAAGTGTCCGAGTTATTTCTCGACCCCTCCGCAATATAAGATATGCGAATCTAGAGATTGATGAAAGAAAGCGAAGTGACAATGCATGGTTAGTTAGCTAAGTGACGTCATTCTAGATCCAATATGGCGGACTAGTTATTTTTGTGCACTGCCAAATAGGTATCAAATGAAAGGTTTTGCTGAGAAGAATACGAAAAAAGCTTGTTTTAAAAAATAATTTTAATGAATAATTTTATTCTCTTACGCAAAGAAAAAAAAAAGAGAAAACGGAGTGCTCTATTAGAGACCACCTTAACACAGTGATGCGTAGTTGGACTAGTTAGTGTAGTTACCAATAAAATTATACTAAATAAGACTGATTAGTCTCTATAATAACAAGAAATAAAACGTTTCATTTGATTTGGTTTGATTTAAAGGTCTTTATTTTGGCCTGTAATTTTGTCTTTCTCTTACTTTCTCCGTTTCAACACTTTCAACTCTACTGGCTTAAAAGGGATATTTCCTGGGTAGAAAAATGATAATACTATTTAGTCCGTCAGAGAGATTAAAAAAAAATATATATATTGGACACGTACTTTTTGCTTTTCCAGATCAATTAAAATTACAAAGTTAAAGCGCATCAAAGTTCAGGAATGGGGTCTTGTGACGTCACTAAGGCAGTATAAAGTGTACTAGCGGCGTGACGTTTCACGATATTTCTATGCATTATATCTACGTCACTTTATGTTAACGTGTCAAAAGAAAAAATACGTGACCAATATTTTTATTAATCTACCTGACGGACAAATAACAAATTTTCAGTAAACTACCCTATTATCTAAAGTACCGAGAATCCCATTTCTTTAGCGAGAAGGTCCCAAAAATGCCGGTTATTTATTACAGAACCGGTTCTGTATTCCCTAAGACAGTCATGTGTCTTTTTTAGTTCGTTGTAATAATTTTGTCTCCGTTTTTTGCAGATACCCTCAAATTCAGAGTAACGGGTCCAGTAGCAAGCGTTAGAGACTCACAACTGGTTGATGAATATGGAACTGAATTGGCTAAACTACCTTTCAGGTATGTAAAAAATCCCACGTCGTTTGAAAAACATGAAAATTAAATGATCTGCTTGGTGAAAATTTTATTATAAAGAAGGAAGAAGTGTTCTAATGCTAAAGCATGATGAAAATGAAAATTCTGGTTGTTCAAAAAAACAGTTATTGTATCGGTAAATTTAATAGTAGTTTATGCAATGGTCATTTAATAGGGGTTATTAAAACACGGGCGTAGGTTTATCAAATGAGGCGAAGCCGAATTTGATAATAATATTACGCGAGCGTATTAATACCTAATTATATGCTATTGCATACACTACTTTATCTTCACTCATACAGTTTCAATAAAACAAAAGTGGATACGGAAAAAAATTGGTATGGCGGGCAATTTAGATTCTCATTGCGCATGACTGCGCAGCGCGCGCCTCCTTAGACAATGACAGTACTTCAATGAGCCCCTTATGCGCCAATAAATTAAAAAAGTGTGCTAAAAAATTAAAAAGTTATTTTATGAAGCAGTTGTTTAAAAATCGAAGGAAAATGTTGAACTATAATGGTTTTTTTTTTTTTATTTTACCTATCCACGAATATAAAGTACGTGTTTATACAATATTTTTCGAATTCGTATTTGGCAATAATTTTTATAGCACACTTTTACTTTTTAATTTTCTGGCGCGTATGGGCTCATGTCATTGTCAGTTGTCTGTGGATGCGCGCGCTGCGCAATGAGAATCTAAATTGCCCGCCATACCATACCACATATTTTTTCCCTTTCTACTTTTTTTTATTTCAACTGTATGAGTGAAGATAAAGTAGTGTATGCAATAGCATATAATTAGGTATTAAAACACTCGCGTAATATTATTATCAAATTCGGCTTCGCCTCATTTGATAAACCTACGCTCGTGTTTTAATAACCCCTATTATATGACCATTGCATAAACTACTATTCTTAGTAACGCAGAGCAAAATTATGATGCATAAAAGGCAACATGAAATTTTACAGTACAGACATGTTCTGCTCAGGGTTTTAGAAGCCAAAGACTAAATATAATAGTAAAACCAACGACAAATTGTCTATGTTTTTAATTGTCCATCCCTCCATTTGCAGCTACCAACCCTTGGCAGGAGACGGTCAGAACGAAGAAATAGATCCTATTGTGGAACTGGTCGCCGACGTTGCTCTACCACTTGTGAAAGGATCCAAGGTGTACGCTAAGATCGTCGGAAGAGACTTGAGAGGTAGGTAATTTATTTACGGTGACTCGACGAAAACAATCATCATCATATCAGCCGAAAGACGTCCACTGCTGGACATAGGCCTCCCCCAAGCGTCGCCACTTTGACCGGTCCCGTGCGTCTCGCAACCAGCGGATCCCCGCAACCTTCACCAGGTCCACCTGGTGGGAGGCCTTCCAACGCAACGTCTTCCGGTTCGCGGTCGCCACTCCAGAACCTTTCTGCCCCATCGGCCATCCGTTCTGCGAGCAATGTGCCCTGCCCACTGCCACTTAAGTTTGGCAATTCTTCGGGCTATGTCGGTAACCTTGGTTCTCTTGCGGATCCCTACATTCGACGAAAACAAGCATGTTCTAAAAACAACCGAAGACATGGGACATCTTTCATTAGGCCAGCAAGGTGGATTACAGTCCACCAACTCTGGCAACAGTCCTACATGTATCACAGCAGTGGTAACGTTAAGACGGGCTGGTGGCCGCAAATCTACGTCAAAGCGCGTATTTACTCGATCCACCCCAGCTCCTCGAGGAATGCTTTGGCATCAACTTTACGATATACATACTGAATAAAAAGACGTAACCTTGAATCTAAAAGTATTAATATCAACAACATGTTAGTCAAAATATTTAGAATTCATATCTGTCATGTACTGAATTTATTTTGAAAAACATTCATAAACCACGTTCCATATCCTTAGGGGCCGTTCCAGTATTACGTTAGCAGATTTATTACAATTATTTATCCCCTCTCCCCTTTGTCAGCAAAAGTAAAGCTCTTCCGCCCCCTCTCCATATATGCATTTTTCTTTTAATGTAAGTATTCTGTTTTTTTTATTTTTTTTTATTGATTCTTGAGATTCATTTCCCCTACTCGGTTCTAAGCGAGTACCTAAACGTATTCATTATTTGTGGGAATCCCCGAATATGCGTTTCGTTTTCAAGCATAGACAATGTGTGTGCCATATGTGTAAATAAGAAAATAATTACTGCTGACGTAATCATCATCTAGACCCCCCCACACCCCATGTCATCAAAAATAATCAAAGCATAGAACCCTCGCCACCTTATAGTGCTTACATAATACTTGAACGGCCCCTTATGTTTTAAGGCTACAGAAACAAATACTTCTGAAGACTCAGAATTAATTTTTACCAATCTTTATTTTCCAGGAGAACCCTTCACCCGTCTCTCAGGACCTCTGAACCAGCCAGAGATTCGTATGGGCAGATCAGCCAACATACTCTCTTCAGACTCTTCAAACGATTTGGAAAGGATGGAGGATATGAACTCTAGAGCTCATCACGCTCGCCTGCTGTATAACGACAGTGCACAGCCTTATGCGAGTAGCAGAGCTGTGTCACAGGTAAAAGTAAACTTTGTTTTAATATTTAAATGAATGAATTGTGTGTGGAACATAGGGGAACATAGGGAACGCTGTCGTTAAAATGAGTATACACTACACTACACTACACAATGAGCCGCTCACAATGGGCCTCATCAGAAAGCTTACGGTCACCCAAAGGGCAATGTAGAGGGCTATGCTCGGAGTTTTCTTGCGTGATCGAACCAAAAATCCGTATAAAAATAGTCCGAAGAATTGCCAAACTTAAGTGGCAGTGGGCACTTTGCTCGCTGAACGGATGTCCGTTGGGGCAGAAAAGTTCTGGAGTGGCGACCGCGAACCTGAAGACGTTGCGTTGGAAGGCCTCCCACTAGGTGGACCGATGACCTGGTGAAGCTTGCGGGGATCCGCAGGATGCAGGACGCACGGGATCGGTCAATGTGGCGACGCTTGGGAGAGGCCAGCAGTGGATGTCTTTCGGCTGATATGATGATGATGTTATGATGAGTATACACTAGAGCATTTTCGCAAGAATTGCAATGTAATGTAATGTTCTTACGAATGTTACAATACAGACAAATGCTCAGTTTCCTAAAGCATTGTCGTGTAATGTAACGTTCAAGCGAATGTTCGACGCTGCGTTCGACGTAACGCTCACGGCGAGTGAGCATTTACCTGTAACATTTCTTTGAACCTTGCGTTCATTATTGACCTCACTCCACGTCAACCGCGCTCCTGCCTTTGCTCGATCAAATGTTACACCAAAACGCTCGTTGGATTTTATTAAAATCAGGTTTAACAAAACGTCGAGCGTCACGTTCGAAGTGTGGTTCGAGTAAATTTTAAAAGCAGCGGTTGCTCGATGTTCTGTTACAAGTAAATGCTAAAATAGAAAGAAAAAAACGTGCTGCGCCGACCCCTACTTGAACGAAAATCGACAGATTCTTTCCTAACCTTACAAATTTATGTTGCAGGTGGTAAATCAACAAGGAACATTGCTGACAACAGTACAGATTGGTCTTGCCAGCAGATTATACGGAGCTCCTGGCGAAAGCCTGCAGGTAAACAAGATCTTTAAAACCTCCATCAACTTTAAGAGGGCTTATACATTTCAGATTTAATCGTTACTTGAAACTAAAAGGAGTAAGTCTCTTACGCACTAGCGGTTGGCCGCCTAGGCGGTTTATTTGAGCGGCCAGCCGCCTGACGCGGTTGGAATAGCGGTTTGGCGCAAACTAAACCGCTCATGAACCGCTATGCCAGTGCATATAAAATGTCGGCCCGCCGAGGTCAGCCGCGGTTGAAATATTGTGGCGATTAATTGTGTACGACACCAAGCGGTTGCATATTAAAATTGAAAAGCGGTTAGCCGTGCCGTTAGTCGCCCCGGCGGTTAAGCGCTATTGCGAACTATATGCAGAACCACCACAAAACTGATGAGGAGTATGTTAGATATATTATTCAGATATAAATACTACATAAGCTGCTTGCACAAAAACAGACATTTTTTTGGAACTAAGAGGCACTCTGAACATAAGCGAAGAAAAACTAATAGTTTTAAAATGTTTCTTCTAATTCACAGCTACACTTCGAAGTAACAAACTACAGGGAACAGACAGTAAGATTCAATTTCGGAGCGTCAGGGGAGCTAAGGTTCTTGACTGGCATCAATCCTACGTCGTAAGTTTCTTTACTACATATACATATGTATATTTCACGTGACATATAAAACCTAACCAAACAACAAAACAACTTGTAAATCGGATAAGGATTTTTATTCGTTTCCATAAAAAATCATTGCAATATGTTATATGCAACACTGGATTCCACAATAATATATCCCGGGTCGCAGCATTCAGTCTCTTTCGACAGATATTGTTGGATTAGATACAAATTAAATAGCTTCAGGTTATAATATAAGCTTTTATTTAATTTGCAATGTGTGTTCGGGTCAAATCTTGCAATTGAATTTTAAAGCAGTTATCCTCCACCGATTTAGATGAAATTTTGCATACACGTTTAGTTTGACAATGCATGGTTAGATAAGTGACGTCATTCTAAATCCAATATGGCGGACGATCCGTGCGTGTGTGGTGATCCGTGCTCGTTCTGTCATCAACTCATCTTTGGATCAATGTGTTTTTCATCTCTTCATAAGTAGAAGTCTGCCCAGCCCTCCTAGCCAAGTTCCTAGCCAGGTTGGAGGAGGCTGACAAGTTATTGACACGATATTCATTCCATTCCAGATCAAACATAGCATCAGGACAGACGATCAACGTAATAGTTAGTCTGACAATACCAGCAAATGCGCAGCCAGGGTTGAGGGACACCATTACATTCACTGCTTATGGTAAGTTAGTTATAGTTTACTCCAAGGTCTTTATTTAAAAACTTCTTGAATGTTTAGCAAAGCCGAAGATGCCGCAAAAAAGATGATTTATTTAGTTGCTTGGCATGAAATAAAATTGCAGGTAGCAATATCATATTTAAACTTCGTCGACGTTTCGAAATTTCATGTAGGCACGCTAAACATGCCGATAAATGCCTTGGTCAAGCAACAAAACACATTTACTATGGTTACGTTACCTTTCTATGGTTTTTGACGTTCAGATAAACTTAGACCTTGCTGTCTTTTTAAGTTTTTTTTTTAATATTAACTCCCCGTACTGTATTTTTATTGGGACAATCCCATCGTACTATTCCCAAACCACTGCAACTCCTGAAAGCCAGTATAAACAGAGGCGACCACCAGAAAAGCGTCGAGGCAATGAAGGTCGACGAAGTCCTGGAGAATGAATTTAACTGTCTTGGATCCCGCAACGAAATTAATCAGAAAAGAATAACGGAGGAGTAGGAAAAACCATAAATTTTCCACTTCCCTCCACATCAAGCAGGAGACAGAACAAACAAGGCCTTTAAGCAAAAAGGGTTGTATACAACCGGGATAAGCCCAACTGCCTAGCACCCCGGATAAAAATTATCATTAATATTAATGGGTCCTAACATTGTGAGCTGTTATATTTGATTCCAATAATAGGTACGGCAAAAACGCTAGAACGCAAGTCCCCGTACTGCATTGCGGAATTCGTGCAAATCGCAAAAAATAAATACACGGACTTATAGAGACTAACATCAATATTTGCCATTAAAATGCTTAGTAATACCGGTCATACTTGGCGCAAATAAACTTGATTCTTTTCATCCTTATAATGACTTTAAAGAATTGTAAGTATATATGACTAAAATATTTTCCAAACCCGTCGGTAAGTCTTCATCATCTTCCTGCCCATGTCCCATGTTACTTGAGGTCGGCGCAACACGTTTTCTTCTTCCACACCGTCCTATCCCCCGTCACGCTATCACTGACTTCCTTTACTTTCATATCACTCCTCACACAGTCCATCTTAAACAATTAAAAATCCTATTTTCTTTTCGCAGGTAATGAGCAAGTCTCTCTCGCCGCGTTTGTCTACGTGGCGAACTCAGCGGATCCCGCAGACACTTGGGCACCAGAAATCCGTCATACCTTCCAAGGAACCTGTCTTGGCAGGACTGGAGATGACTGTGCTCAGCATTCATGGTCTACCACTATTGTGGCGAGGGATGCCTTGTCAGGTGAGAATTAAGCCGAATATAACAAATAAGTCTTTTAGTCTCTAATTTTATACGATCACAGATTTTTGTGGAGCAATGGCTTTAATTATATAAGTCATATGATACAAGACTTGAAGTGGAGGATCACTTTCTTCTTTTGCGAGGAGCTGATGTCCAAAAATAGGAGGTTTGTTTCCCTATCAACAACATATCGGACAAATGGGGAAGGTAACGGTTTTGCACGGTGGTAGGGTACTTTGTAGTACCCGCCTGGCTGGCAACCACCCTCAAGTTGAAAATCTGTCGCCAAGCACCTTCCGGTGTGTTCCGACAGCAGCACTTGAGAGCCAGTTCCCTTCTAGGCTTTGTGTGCTTACCACCATCGGCCACATCATCACTGACCACGGTGAGATTGTGGTCAAACACAGGCCTATACATAGTAAAAAAAAAAAAAAAAAAAAGGTAAATATACAGCTTGGTATGTGCCTCATAGGCGCAGTTAAAAGAAGCATTTTTCAATAATACTTTGCAATAACGCAACTGCTTGACTTCCGTAATTATCACAGGATAAAAAACATTTTTGCAAAAAAAATACTACCGACTTCCAAATAAAAACACAAAAAAGTGAAAAATAACTTTCTTTTTGGCAGCGGTGTCTTTGGTAGGTAATTTTTTTTTTCGTTACAAAAAGAAAGTTTAAGTGTTTTTATTTGGAAGTCGGAAGTATTTTTTTGCAATAAAGATTTATATTTTCACTTTTTAGTTGTACCTAATAGGCAAGTTCTTTAGTAAGGTACCTATAATGCCAGAATAGATTACTCGAATACCACGGCATTTAAACATAACCGATGAAATGAGAGTGTACCAAAGTGAACTGTACACATCTGCGTACCCCTTCAGAGCGTACTGGCGTGATGTTATGTTATGAAATGGTATAAACAATAAACAGACATGCGATTGCAGCAATCCCGAGAGATCTGCCGTTATTTATAGTTCTTCATCAGATCTTCAACAAAACTGAACATAACCGGTGAAATGAGAGTGTACCAAGGTGAACTGTACACATCTGCGTACCCTTTTAGAGCGTACTGGCGTGATGTTATGTTATGAAATGGTATAATCAATAAACAGACATGCGATTGCAGCAATCCCGAGAGATTTGCCGTCATTTAATGTAGAGTTCTATTGTATATCTCCGAAGTTCTTCATTAGATCTTCACCAAATTAAAATGGGACCAATTTCGGCACAAACTCATTCAAACAAAAAAACTATTTTCAAAATCGGTCCACAATTGACGGAGATATCGGTGAACATGCACAAAAAAAAAACAAAGTCGAACATAGAACCTCCTGCTTTTTATTAAGGGTCCAAAACCGCAAAGGATTGCCCTATTAACTTTTAAGCTCCTAATTTAATTTATTATGGTGTACAATAAAAAGCATATCAAGCTAGCTATCTTCTATCCCCAAGATTATTCAGATAACCCTCCA